>OY987268.1:19903256-21202420 GCA_963920665.1 Straminergon stramineum
GACTGTCTGTACAAATATGCCTTGATAACTTAATTTAACTTATCATCACATGACTGATTTGCCTCAACGGGGCCGCGGCTCATTGTCCTCAGTCCTCAACCTTTGCAAGCTCGATCTCCAAGTGGCGTTTCATCCTGCCTCAGTTGATAACGTCTCCAGGTATACAGTCAAGTCAAAGCTTATTTTCTTCATAGAAAAATTTCTGGGAAAGGCCCGCGAAGTTTTGTGTGTGTGTTTGTCGAAATTGTGTAACACCCACGTAACATTGTTAAACCAGCGGATTGGCTCCCCCAAGGCGGAGGTATTATTCTTCCCTACATACCTAGGGGGAGACTTTGGTCATAATACGTGGAAGATCATTCGCCAGCTGATGGAGGACTCTTGATTCTGGGGTGGGAGCCAAAGGACCCCCCAAACAAACACTGATAATGTTATGCATGACGTCAACTTGCTTTCCACGATTTTTGGATTATGTGCTTATTGAATACACATTGAGTCAAATTCTCTATTCTCATATTTTGCAACATGTTGACTACTCAAAGGCATATTGTAAATTTAGAGAGTTCCGGCTGGCCTTCAATCCGGTCCCAAGAATTTGACTCAATGTGTATTCAATAAGCACATAATCCAAAAATCGTGGAAAGCAAGTTGACGTCATGCATAACATTATCAGTGTTTGTTTGGGGGGTCCTTTGGCTCCCACCCCAGAATCAAGAGTCCTCCATCAGCTGGCGAATGATCTTCCACGTATTATGACCAAAGTCTCCCCTAGGTATGTAGGGAAGAATAATACCTCCGCCTTGGGGGAGCCAATCCGCTGGTTTAACAATGTTACGTGGGTGTTACACAATTTCGACAAACACACACACAAAACTTCGCGGGCCTTTCCCAGAAATTTTTCTATGAAGAAAATAAGCTTTGACTTGACTGTATACCTGGAGACGTTATCAACTGAGGCAGGATGAAACGCCACTTGGAGATCGAGCTTGCAAAGGTTGAGGACTGAGGACAATGAGCCGCGGCCCCGTTGAGGCAAATCAGTCATGTGATGATAAGTTAAATTAAGTTATCAAGGCATATTTGTACAGACAGTCAAGCTTACGCTCCGTACTTCGTCAGAAGTTCCCCGAAGTTTCTTGTCTGCAACTACATTGCGCAACTTTCGAGGCCCCAAGGCGTGCGCTCCGTTAACTTACAGTATTCGATGATGATTATTATTATTTTTTATTATTATTTCTTTTTGGAAACAAATGATAGTATTCAATTCATTTGTTTGTTCGCTTGGAGGCGGGCTTCGGGGGCGTGTTCACAAATCTACTGCACGGACAGTCCAATTTCAAAATCTACAGACAGCGTACATACTAAGAAACCTACCGAGAGTCTTTGCTGAGTCATAGGAGGAAGAGCTTTCAAGTCTGTTCCCACTTGGCTTCAGGTAGGAACCCCATCTTTATGTTAAGAACAAGTTAAAAAAATTTTGAATTTGAGTTCACACTGTGGATGCCCTGGAAGTAGATTTCTGCATAACTACACTAAATAGTGAAATTAGGTTGCCTTACCCCCAAAAGTTACTTTACAAGCTATCAAAATCATATGACCACCCTAAAACATCTCGAATCCACTCTTCCCGCAAATTGCTCAGATTTAGTTAATGAATACTTTGGAAGTGGTGGGCCTCAAAAACTTTTGTGATTAATGTCTGTAATGCTACTCTTCAGTGCATGACACATCACCTGCCACCTACGTTCAGCATTTACTAAAGCATGAAGGTGGGAAAGTGCTTCCATTTACAAGGCACTTACAAGGCACTTACATACAATGGAGACCAAAACATCCATTAATACCTCGTGATATTTCGGAAACAAAAAATGTCTGGCAAATCTTGTATTAAACTATACTCAAGCTTATACTTGTCCGTGAGGTTTCTTATCTTCATCTAAATTGGGCAAATCCGAAGTCGCCACTGAAACTGCATTCCATAATTCGATTTTTCAATTGGTGGGCTCACAAATCTACAGTATGGGTCCAATTTCAAGATCTACAGAATGGGTACATGCTAGAAACTTAATGCGAGTCCGTGGTGCATAGCTTTCGAACAGCATCGACACGAAAATGTCAACTTAACCGTCGTTTTCGCCTTAAGACGTGTTTCAGCACTTCATTATAAGTAGTCGATCGCACTCTTGAACTACAGTATTAGGAAACACAGCTCTAGTGTGAGTACTTCGCAGTACTCAGCTGGGTACTATACAATCTCTGAATCTGAATCCAATCGACCCATGATAGCTTTGATCGCATAGTACTTGCATGCTTTGGATTATCTAAGTTAGTTACAATCGGTTAGATCGAATTCCTGTCGATGCATAGGTTGGGAATTGATCCGTTAATCAGTTTGCTCTAGAGTTCATCTCAATTTGTTAGCTACCAACGACAACAAGCTTTGATCGGTCCTCATCGTCGAGGCATGCTACAGCAAGAGCTGACGCTGCAGCGTAAGAATCGCATCAATTCGCAGCTAGGTCGTCTACGTACGATCAAGACCTGTTATCACTGTAAGTCTTGGTTGATTCTTCAGATGAATTCGCTGCTAAGACGAACTGAACAATAATCCGCCGTATGGCATCTCTTTAGTATCGCGGAACCCCCTCTTCAAAAAACCACCGAGTGCGTAAGTATCCATGAGTTTTGTGTGAAAACCAAAGCCAACCTTGTTTTTTGAACTGCTTGAATTTCCATGAGAGTTTGTGCTTCCTAGAAATCTTGTTAGTAGCACACTGTGTCTGGTGTGACAGCGACTAGACACTAATATTCGCTCTAATGCCATTTACCTGGAATCAGTGATGAAGAGTGACACTGTGAACTGTGTGCTTGGTTGTGATCAGAGTTAGTATTCATATTTCCTTCTTTGCGAACAATTTCAGCCCTGATTCATGGTTCGCAGGCGTCAGGCAGAGGCACACACTGCTCTCTAGCTACTGTAGGGTGTTTCTCCATTTTTATTCCTTCCTTCTTTAGCTTTTTTTTCCAGGTTCACACAAATCTTTCTATCTATGATAGGTTAGACGTGGTGTGTCTGTACAGGGTAAGTACTCTAACCCTGTCTCGATCTATCTGCAATGGGGGCCATTTTGGAACGTATGATGCTGTGCTGCTGCGGTGACGAGCCAGTTGATAATTTCGCTCCTGGATTGGGGATGCGTCTAGAAGTGCAACGTGAGACCGATTTGGGGAACGGCATTGTGGTGGGAGGACACCCAATCCAGACGGAATACCAAGAGATTGTACACGGACTTTGCCCTCGTCTGATTGAAGATTGAACTGTGGCGAACTTGGCTGCTTTTCACAGGTACCTCAAGTCGATTTCTTACATGAACGTCCAACATTTCTCTGTCATTTAATCCACATTATGAGTTCTTTCAGCATATGGATTTGGTTAAAATGGGTGCCAAATTCATTGAATTGTTTGCGGGATAGGTTAAAAAGAAAAGAATGAAATGCAATCAAAGTACTTGTCAATCTAAATCCCCTCGTGTTCTTCCTATTCTACTTGCTCTTCAAACGTGAAGAAATTGCAAGGAAGAAAACTGTTCTTCGTGTTTGAAAGGTCTAGGTGAAAACAACCTACAACGTTGTGAAAGATGGAGTCAGTTTATAAGCAAAGTTTTAAATTTACAAAGAGGATGTTATATTCATTAGGTAAAAGCTTTTTCATCCTTTTGACATGTGGTCAATTTCATTAAAATGGCGGTATTCCAATAAATTGGCGGTATTCTAGTAAATTAGTGGTCCAATTCACTACTTTGACATGGTCTGAAATCTGAACTCGTCCTAGATGTTAGAAATCTAGATCTGTCCTAGATGTCTAAAATCTAGAATTATTATAGATAATTGAGACCGCGCGGTCTCAAATCTATAACTATTCTAGATTTCTGAAATCTATAAATGTGCTAGATGTCCGAAATCTATAACATTCTTAGGTGTCCTTTTAGAGTTCAGACTGCGCGATCTGAAAAATGGCATTTGAATACCGCCATTTTAATGAAATTGACCATGTATGCTCTATATGCTTTCTACTTTTCTTCCTTCAAAGCGGTCCTTCAAAGAGGGATAATCACACTTCCAAAAATGAGGAATTGATCATTCATTAGTTTCTCAGAGCCTTCAAGCTATCAGGTTAAAATGAAGGTGAGAGGATAATTACCTTAAATGATGAGCTCTTGTATAAAAAAAGACTCCTGACAGCAGTCTTTTTAAATTAGCAGTTTTTAAATTACCGCGTTTTAAATGGTGCTCCAACTCATTTGTCTTTCCTCTCGACTACTTTTGACATGTGGCAGGCACAAATTGTGAACCATTACATGTGCTGGGGAGGGACAAATTACTGCTTTCAGAAGGAGGGGTATCCTGGGCGTGAATCGGCACGACTCACAGGATTTCAAATCAGTTGTCACGCGATGATTAGTACGTAGACCATTGGGCTAGGTTGTGTTGTACATTCAGACATTTTTGTCTGAATATGAAAACTCTCAAACATTACTCGAGCTGGGGAGGTTCATTTTTCAACTTTCAGAAGAAGTGTTTGGAGTGAAGGGAGGTAGTGTTGGGGATGAAGTTCCAAGGAAGAGATTGTGGCGGTGGCCAACCATACAGTGTCTTTGAAGATGAAGATGTCAATGCGCTGGTGCTTGTCAGTGCTCAGGAAGCAACTTCAATATGAATTGCCGTCCTCCCGGACCTAAATAATGCTGTTCTTAGATGAAAAGCCGAGACACAGGAAACTCTGATTGGGTTCCGGTGTGTAATACTCTGGGAACACCGGGAAAAGTGAAACTCACCGGGAATTTTAACACCGGGAACCCAATCAGAGTTTCCTGTGTCTCGGCTTCGTTGCTGCAAGTAAACATCGGAGCCGGGGACGCAGTCTTGGGCTAATAAATCAATAAGACTCTTAGGAAAGTGTTGAATGCACAAGGAAGTAAGTTATCCATCATAAAATGGGGACAGATAACTTTGTTTTTATCCATGTGTACAAGACTTTAAAAGAACTCGTTTAATATAGTAATATTTCAGCCTGTAAGTGTCAAGATTTCATCCCTGAGTTCAAAAAAAATATCACATTTTCATCTGCATTGTGTTTTATTCGTTTGTTCTTTCTAAACTTTAACAGCTTCTCAATGAATCTTCATTGCAGGTTGATGAATCCTTTTTGGTGAATCGGTGCCTTTGCATTGCAGTGGGATTTGTTCTAGTTCAAATACATTACAAATTGTGTCACTTTGATAAGCTAGTGTGACACACACACACTAATCTGACTGCTAATATTTTCCATAATTTTGGTTCGTCAGTGATAGATATCGGTCTCTACGATTTTGTTTGGTTGAGGATGCGTGCAAGTCCCCCCTCGGAGTGATGGGTTTCTCGTCGCTCCGAGGCTCAGTAGGTTGTGGGACAGTCCATTCCGCACCGTTTTCTCACTCGAAGGCGAAATTCAGGCTCAATCCGTTATTCACTCTGCCATCTGGTCGACATGGTGCCAGAGTTTTCCTTCTTCTTCATTTCAGCACAGCACAGTACATGTAGAGACATTGTTTAACAGCTAAATGCCAGAGGCACCAAATTCTGGTGTTCACAATACTGTGAAGTTAGATAAAACCTAACCAACTTGCTATTCTTAGTAGATTATATATTTTTTTAATTCTTATTGAAGTGTAGTTTTAGCATCAAAAATCCAATTGTGAAAATGATTGATTATGATTTTTCTATTCAAGATTTTGTGCAAGGGTGTCCATTGCAATCTTGACTTTCCATAAGGTTGAGGGCTCTTGGAAATGAGCCTCAAATACACTAGATCTTGGAGAAGAAATCACACTCGAGATTCATTTAAATAATTGTAGAGTAGATTTTGAGAAGCCAAAGATTGATTGGGGTTATGCATGTTAGGCCCTTCAACCCCTAAAGTTCCTTGACTATGTTATCACCAAAAACCCTCAAAAACTGCCATTTCTAATATAAATACCAAATTTTTGAAAAATATCATTTTTGGACACATGTAACCATAGGATCTTGTAATAAAATATATTGAGAAGATATCAAACAAAATTCAGAAAATTCCACCGTGTAGATTGCAAGATATTAGCATTTGAAGTGACAAAAATCTTTTTTAGGGCCCTGTGAAAAAACGGGCAGTTGCACTTCACAAGGTCACATTTGAATGAAAAAATGTCCAAAATGGTGGTGCTTCTTTAGATTCATTCTTCAATGCAAGTTGACTACATTCTTGAAAATTTTCACGTCATTTGGAATTGTGAAACATATAGGAAAAAAATAGTAAGTAGAAAAATGTAAAGAAGGATTCAAAATACTAAATTGTTAACAATTTATTCATGGAATTGAAAAATCCCAATCCCAATGGTTGTAATGTTGTAATAAACAATCTACATCTAAAGTTTTTATTTTTTTTCAAAAAATATTGAAAATTGAGTGAAATAAAGGACTTCAAAGTTTATTTTAGAGTAGAGAATCCATACTTGCCCACAAACTAAAAGATCTTATAACTTTTGACTCATTGATCAGAATGGAATGATTCAAAGCTTCCTTTGTGTATATAAATCTAGAAAACCAATTTCAAATTTAAATTTTTGAAAAAAATGATTTTTTTAGATTTGCCCAAACTGCCCGAGTTGAGAAACAAACCATGTATTAGGCCATAACTTTTTACTCATATATCCAAATGCTCTTAAATTTAGTGCACATGAAAGATATTCGTCGTCTACACCTTCTATTAAAGTTTGGGCCAAAAACATGAAAATCTCTAGTCACACGTACCTGCACAAAAAAGTTATGTTGCCAAAAAACACACCTTGGTCCTTTAGGGGTTAACCTCATTTTTTTTGGTGACCAACTTTTTAGATTTGACATGTAAAAAGAAGATTGAAAGACTTCAAATCACTTTTGCAGTTTTTACACCCTCATGATCAAACATTATAATTTTCAATCCAAAAGTGATATTGTTGTGTTTTCTTTTCCTATGTGATCCTTAACATGTCTAGTTTGAATTTGTACAGTTACAAATTTGAAAAGATTGATACAACTTCTCAAAATGATGTATTTTTGTTCAATTCAAAGCAAATTCCTAAAAGTTCAAAAATGGCCTTGCACATTTAGGGGTTAATGGCAGTGTGACTTGCTCTATTATAGTGCAACTTATGTTTTGTGTTCTATCTCTCTATTTTGTATTTTATGCAACTGGTTGGAAAGTAAGGTAAACATGTGTATTTCCACTATGCAAATTTGCTATCTAGATACCTTGGAGTCTAAAGTATTTGTTAACTCTTGTACTTTTTAGAGATTGAGAAGGTTGACAAAAGCCATTTGCAAGTAAAGTCAAAACATTTTTCCAACAAGAAATGAATTTTCAGATGCAAAGTGGAAATTAAGCAACCAAACTCTACCCCCTTTCCATGATTTGCACTAAAAATTACCCCATACCATCGACTATTACATCTCATACTCCCATTATTTCCTCAAAACCATATCCACATTACATTATACTCCCTCCATCCCATAATTATACTAGTCCCTTTTGTTTTTTCATTTGTACCCAATTACTTGTCTTCTTTAGTAATGTATTTCAAACCTGCTTTTAGAGGTGAAAATGATTTCTTTTGTTTTTACATTAACTAATGAAAATGAAGCAAGAGAATTCTAGTTTATTATCCACTTAACCACATTATAAACATTAAAAAAAATCTGAAAATTAAAATTTTTTTATAGCAATTTGAAGTTGATTTAATTTGGTTTAAACTTCAAAGACCAAAAGCCAATTTGCACTTTTCATTGTATCTATTGAACTCCAAGCCAATCTTGTGTAGATCTACATATGGAGAATGCAAGGTAGTTGCAAACAAAGTCTTTTTTCCCTATAGAGCCTACCCTTATTTATTTATGTGTGGCACTTTGTATCCTTTGCAACTTCCTACTTTCTAATCTTTCCTTGATTGCAACTTAATAGCCATGTCCACTTCTTTTGCACTTGAAAGGACAAATTGTACATTTACTATGGAATCATTAATCATAGGATGCATTCAAAAATTGTTGCCAAATTGTTAATACTTTCATTAGTATAATAAAGGACTAGTATTATGGGATGGAAGGGACATTTCTAAAGTAAGATGATCCATTGTCAACTCTTCCGTCACTATACATATATAGACATATTGGATTCACTAACTCTTTTACAAAATAGAATGAAAAATTAGGTGATTTTACACATGTATCAAGGTAAATACATTTTTGAGGGAGAAAAGACAAATTCTTGGTGATCAAAGCAAAAACATATAGCTTTCCATTGTTGCGGGCAATGTTGTCCTTAAGGAGACACTACCCTTGTCTACTTGAATCCTAGTTTGGTTCTTTTAACTGTGACAAGCCAACCCCTTTCTTGAGGCACCATGAGGCCAAATTGCACCAATTGTGAATAGAGTGATTGCAAGAAATACTAGTCCATTAGTTTCTGTCACACATAGCATAATGCACTTGTAACCCACTAAACTTTTTAAAGCAGGAACATGATAAACTTCAATTTTTTTATATTGGAGATGGATGTTTCCATTGTAATCATATCTCTTTTTTTTCAAAACAATTTAAAAATAATTTTATGTTTAAAATTTAATTTTGTTAATTTGTCATACTTTAAGGTTTAGAATGATTGCAAGAAACACTTCATGTTTTTGGCTCAAAAACGCAATTTTTGGCATAGAACTTCCAATACTATGTAGTACTATCAATACTATGGGCAAATGCACACTCCATTGGACCAAAGTTGGCAAAAATGCATCCAAGTTGGCAATGAAAGTCCATTTCATTTTTTTGCATATAATCCTTAAAATTTTGGAATTTTTTTCTATGATTTCTTTGTAGTGTGTTAAAGCAAAAGATGAATAAATTTAATTGAAATCTCTTTTGTATATTTATATAAAAATAATTTCAAAGATGACATCAAATTTTTTATTTATTTCAATAAATTGTAGAAATGATTATAATAAAAATTAACCCTAAAGAAATTAGAACATATTTAGAAATACTTATTAAAATTATTTCCTTAAGATAGATTTGTGTAAAGTAGATTTTAAGTATGTCTAATGTATTTCCAAAAATCAATACTATTTCTGATAAAAGAATGATACAAAATAGTCCATATCTACAAATTTAAAGATAGAACTCTACATATTTCAAACCAAAAGATTTGATTACATATATAACTATTTGAATATAATTTCTTCTTTTGCAAAATATTTGAATTCCTAATAGATCAATGAGTCCTTATCTTTAATGTTGTGGACTTTGACAATATGTAAAGAGTACATTTCAAAGTCCTTTACAAATAGAGTGTAAACAATTTTGCAAAGATTTATTTTTTGTTTTATAGATCATTAAGTATACATCATTCATATGCGTCTTTTTACATGTTCTATGACTTGTATATATTTTAAATTACAAAAATTTCAAAAAAAACTTGGTGAAATAAGGACTTTGACAATCCATATTGGTATAGCATAGTGTGTATATGTTTCAACAATGCCCCTCTAGATCTAAACCGTCAATTTAGGGTGCTTACGAATATAAACCATCAATTTAGTACCATGTAGTATTATGCACTATAGACTATAGATTGTTGTGGGAAACTACATAAGCCATTGGGAGCAAAAATAGCAAAAAAGGGGTTTGTCGACCTTTATATTTTTTGTAATTCAAAAAATAAATATAAATAAATCTATAAAAATCAATTTGTTCAGAGAAGATTGAACTTGCATTGCACCAAAGAATTCCTGTAGGAAATTTTTTCCCTCTTTGTAGTCTTTGGGTAAAGAAAGGTCACTTTGACCCCATGTGCACAACCGATATTTTCTATTTTCATAAAAACTCATCATCAATCCTTGCAATGTTAGTAGACCTCCAACATGTCCAATTTATAACTTTGAATTTGCATTTTTGGATCAAAAGTAGGACTATAACCCTCCAAAATGGTCAAAGTAGACACCCAATCGGGGGCAAGTTACAAATATTAAACTAATTTGAAAAAATTATTCGGTGTTTTCAACTACTACATATATCTTCATTCCAAATATCATGCTAAACAGACAAACAATGCAAAAGTTATGAGCAAAAAATCATCCACACAAAGATAAGGGGATAAGAAATAGGACAAGTGTTTCTTGCAATCACCCTTTAATGGTTTTGAGTATTCAAAAGTACCTGAAATTAATAGTCTAGAACTAAATTTCTCTAGTCTATTTCCATAGTAGGTGGGTATATTCCTACTAAAAAAAATCGAAAAATAATTTATTTTATGTCTTTCATATTCATGCACATAGAACTCCCATGAGCATGCACTTTTGAACATTGAAGATGGTTTCAAACTCATTCTTTTTTAGAAATCTCATCACCATGAAGTCCTCACAAATTGTCAATTTTCTTCTTCTTGTCAATTTTTTTTCTATTTTTACAAATTTTAACTTCAAGTACCTATTTTCTTAAGATTCATCACTTTTTTAGTTCTCCTACTTAGAGAATTTTTCTATGCTTTTCTTTCAACGATTACTTTCATCTTAAGGTGTATATATTGGCCATGTTTTTTTTAATTTTTATTTTATAGTATTCCTAAAAATGATGAAAATTGCTAAAATGCTACAAAATCAATTGGTGTTTCTTGCAACTACTTAATAAATCTCTACTCTTGACAAATAAAAGCAATCTTTTTTTGCCAGAGTAATCCCATTTCTACTTAAAATATGTATGAAGTCACAAAATTTAGATGAAAAAGTGCATGACTATAATTTTAAAATGATTTTTGGTTGTACAAATGGATGAATGTAGAAATATAGTCCTTCACCAAATTTTCAGTGATTTCCTTGTCACTTTCTCAAAAAAGAAAAAACAAACCTTGCCCATACAATCATTGAGGTAATCCAAAAGCATCCCTCTAGATTGCAAAATAAGGAATGAATTTTTATACCTACACAAAATGCATAGTGGTCTTCCCGATTGAAGTTAAAGAAATTGTGAATTTTCAACCCAATTCTACTTTGAAGTAGTCATAATGCTAGTTGTTTTCACTACATTTGCAAGTAAAAGCAAGCAATTGGAGCTAAAGTAATTATCACAATTAGACTTGCGGTGATTTGGGGTATGTATACCTTGTACTTCAATACCCAATCACTCATCACTTCCCAATTCCAATCCTTCTCCCCCCCTCCTTTTCCCCTTCAAAATCTCTTGCAAAATAAAGTCTTCCTTCTAATGAATAAACATAACTTTGGAGTCACTTGTTTTGACTTTTCAAATTCATTAATGGAACCTTAAATAAACAAACTTTTGATGTACATCAACTATAATGATATGGTTGGAGTTTCTTCTATCTTTCTCTACTTCCATACACAATCTCTCTAATTTGTTCCCAAGAACAAACTGTACTCTAGAAGAAAAAGGCTCACTATAGTTTTCAAATTGCTCTAGGGAGTTCTCTCATTCATGATTGAAATAGTGTAAGATTTCATATAATGCTAGAGAGAGGATTGGGTTTGACTATGTTGTAGAGCCACCTTAGAAATTTTTTGTGTTTCTAAGGAGGAATGTCCATAAAGTATCCTTGTAAGAGTTGATTTCTCTATTGGGGTTTTGGTCCCTTATCTCAAAACATATACCAATTGAAATTTTTCTTGAAAGACAAGAGGAAGCTATGTCTAAATCTAATTAATTTAGTTGATTCAACCTTTGTGGATTAGTCATGACTTTCAAAATCAGACACATTTTTGTGTCCTTATAGGGATGAAAAGCATTTTAGCAAGAGAGACCCAATTCAAGCTTTTGTGGTCACTAGTTGCTTTGCAATGGTGTTACCACAAGATTATGAGTTCAGATTTGTTCATAATGGTTAGGCGGGTGGGTGGGACAACAATCAATCACCTGCCTCTTGTCATTCCTTACTAGTTGTACAAGCGTTCCTTGAACAAAATTTTGAAGCTAATTGAAGGCTTCAAATATTTACAACACATAATCAAATATGGAAATTTTGAATTCATATTTAGAATCAAAGTGCCCAAATTAGTTGAGTGAAGTGATGAACTACATAATTAACCACTCTAAAGTAGGAATCTAGTTTTTACATCTATCTCTTAAGTAGAAAGAAAATCTCAACCTCACATGAACCCCTTGTAGGATTGTACTAATTTGTTCTAATTGGGATCATGGGGGGTTTAGTGTCACTTTGAAAATTAGTGTCACCACAATTTGTATATATGTGTGAAAATTAGTACAATATAGGAGTAGTTCAACCTATGTTGGCTAATTCAAAATAGTGCATGCAACTTTGAGAAATTGATCTAGCATGCACTAGTAGGACAAATCAATGTACTCTAACATAATCCCTTTGTCTTGTTGTCTCCCTAATAATTTCTAATGACTTGTATGGGACCCCATAACACTTAAATTTGAACCTCCTAGATAATAAAATCAAAGACATTAGGGGGGGGATTTGAGGGCAAGGGAGGGCTATTTCAGGGCTCTTCCCCTCGTTGTTCCCCTTGCAATTTGGAAACTCTGAACTAGCCACTGCTACCAGAAAATTCTAATATAAAAATAAAAAATAAAAAAATTTCAAAAAGTGTTGGAAAACTGAAAACTGATTTTTTTCTAATTTAAAAATATTAATTAATTAATTAATATTTTTGATGTGGCACGGTCTCGACCTCGTCAAATTGCTACTGAAGCCAATTCCCACAATTCGGGAATTGCATGGATCTCAGGGGCTTCTTTTGCCCCCAAATCTCTTCTAATGAAAGAAGCATATTTTAGGGTGGACTTCTAGGATGTATTGTAATCAAAAAATAATTTTCCAATTTTCTATAATCAAAATTGTTTTTGCGAACTTCCATGATGTTTTTACTTCTATTAGTTCTATATAAAGAGGGGGAAACTACATTTTAGGAGTAGTTTTTAACGTCAATTTTGCTAGAGTGTCACGAGTCTTACTCCAATAATTGTGACATTTATATACATACAAGCCTAACATGTAGGACATGTAAGGATTTATATTTTAGAACCAATGTTTTGAATGGTGACAAAGGAATAAAATACCATCAATTTAATGAAATTGACATTTTTGTCTTGTTCTTAAACTCTAGTAAGCAACAAAAAAGTCCAAGTCCAATGTTAAAATTAGTATTTTAGAAGTTCAAAAGGTTGTCTCCTGGCCACCTTGGATAGGCCAACTCTCCCAATCATCTTGTTGGCCAACCATTCTAATTCTCCATTGATAAATATTGCACACTTCCATGTAGAATTCGAGGAATTCTATTCACTTTAATAAAAAGTTTGGTCTCTTTTTGAACATGACTTATTAATGTGCAAAAGAAATTCAACCACCTCACTCCTTGCTTTGAGAGAATATTTCATTTGTAGATACTTGAAAAGGGAAGTTCCATGTGTGTATATGGATGATTATATGAAATGTTTGCCAATTTTTTTGCATTTTACAATACTCATGTTTTTTCTCTAGAGTACTTTAAAATTAGAAAAAGAATTTTTAATTAAAAAAAAATATGGCTAATGTATACACCTACAAGATGAAGGTAACCACCGAAGGAAAATCATAGAAAAGTTCTCTAAGTAGGAGAACTAAAAAAGTGCTAAATCTCCAAAAAAAATACATATTTTGAGGTTTTAATTAGGAAAAAATAGGAAAAAAATCAAAGGAAGAAAATAAAAATTGACCACTTATAGCAACTTTGTGGAGATGGTCATTCACCAAAAAAACCCGCCAAAATAATCTTTTATATGTTTCAAAATGCAAGTAGAAAGAAACTCACTTTGTGGACTTCTACACAATATATAATTAACTAGTTTTAGAAATACTCTGAACAATAGCTAGAAGTCTACTATAAGACCGTTTCCTTCAAATTTCAACTCCAAATTCATTTCTTTAGGTACTACTTCGTTCAAAAAAATCCAACATTGACCAATGTGATATATATATATATATATATAATTCCAAAAAAATTAAACAAGACATGTAATAATCCTAAGTACCTTGCTTGTGAATTTTAAGTCATTTCAAACTATAATACAAAAATTTTGGCCAAAAAACAAATCAACTAAAGATGTGTGACAAAAAATAGTACAAGTGTTTAGTGCAATCACCTCATACAAGGTGTCGCTCCTCGTGGAGCTCAAGTGCACCATAAGCTTAACCCCTAAAAGCCCAAGGTTTGGGGGGGTCTAAAGACATCATTGCTTTTGAAGTGTTATAGATCAAAATGCCACTTAAGTATAGAAATCTCAACCACACAATCTTGTAGTGTACATGTTGTAGATGATATGAATCAAATTTGGAGTCATTTGGCCATATAGATTGCTAGATTATAATGTTTTAGTGTTGAAAAGGATGCTGAAATTTTCCTTGTAACACATTTGGAGGTAAAATTCGATTTCTAAACCTACTCAAATGAAAAAACTTTAAACTATAAAGTGATTTTAAACCATTGTACAAATACATTGGTGAAAAAAAATATCATTCAATTGACTCATTGTGTTTGCAAAATGGCTTTGAAATGTCAAAAAATAGCAAGAAAAGTTGCAAAAATCACATCAAAACCCAAACCTCCTACTAAAATGCTTCTCAGTTCCTCATAACTTCTTGGATTGAAATGAAATTTTAGACACACAAACTAGACTAACTTAGTATGCGCAACTTTCTCCAAAAATATTATTGGGAACAGACATTGTATGAAGAAGAAACAAGCCGCCAAAGCACACTGTAATATAAAAATGTCAGGATTTTGAATTTTGAATTGCTTCCAAATATCTTGGATTGACATGAAAATTCTACTACAATAACAAGACTTCAAGGGGAACAAAATCCAACAAATTTTATTGAAAACAAACATTTGATGAAGGAGATACAAGCCCCCGAAGTTGTAGCCATCAAATGCAGTTTGGTGAACTCAAATAGAACCTGTGAACTTTGATTGGCTTCCAAAAAATCATTTCATCTTGGATTGATCTAAAACTCTTACCACTCAAACTAGAAAAGAGAGCACAACTTTCCCAACAAATTTTGAATTCGGACATCAAATGCAAAAGTTACAATACTTTGAATTGGACTTGAAACTATGTGAGGACACTTTTGATCCCTTTGGGCGTTTAGGGGTTAAGCTTAGTCAAAGTTCAATTCACAGTTTATCTAGAGTAAACTTGTCATTTACCACACACATCCAAAAACCACACAACAACTTTTGACAATTACCATACACTAACCACATGATGCAACTAACAATTCAATTGCTATAAGAACAAAATTTTGTATCAACGCCCTATGACCGCACACGGTGCAGTGAAGGGTTGCAAGAAATTTTTAACTAGGCTTTAGCTTCATTGCCTTTAGATTGCAATAAAATTTGTTGAAAGAAATCTTTTTGCATTCTATTTTTTGAAGGTGAATCTTAACATGAAATTTAATGATCATGTCAAATTTCAAAACATGCAAGTCTATATATTTATATGGAGAAGGATTTGAATTTTGTCTGTGTGGTGATTGACAAGTTTACTATAATCACACGCAAAGGAAGCCCAGCCAAGTCTCGCTCGTGCGGGAATTCTATCCTTCCCTCCAGATCGAGTTTGTGTGTCCAAGCTAGTATTGCGTGTTGGCCCAAGTAGTCCAGTCATTTGGGGATTGTATTCTGGGACCAAGGTGTTGCGGCGGAAGCTCTCTCCGGAAGAATTGAATCCAAGCTCCTGTCTCTCTGGATTCAGGAAACCTCGGTGGAGGCTTTCGCGTCTAGTCGCATCTTATGTCGAGCTGGGCACTTCGATCGACGTCGAGCAGGAAGAAAGCTCGCTCGCTCTTTGTCACCAGACTCGATCTGTGCACAATAATTCTGGTTTGCGCAAATTGGGGCGTTTGTCCATTGAAATGTTCCCCTGCTCGCGTGAGATGCGACTGGATGCGAACGCTGAACTCATCACCGTTCTCTGTGGTGATTTGTGCGAGCGACTTTCATATTCTGGTTTCTCGATTTGCTCCTTTCTCGCTTGCTTGGTCGCAAATACTCAGTTCTAGGTGATCCCAGATCTCGGGATTTATTGAACAGGAACTAACCGTTTGTTGTGAATGAGAATGAGTGAGACTCGTTGATCGATTGGATGAGGAGGTGGTGAGTGTAACATGTTGCATCATGCTAACAAACTGGGAGTGTCAGTATATATCATGCAAGCAAGCTTTTGAGTGTAGCTAGGCAGGAGGTGTGGGTGAAGCCGGTTGGGAAAGAAGGTGACTGTATTATTCAGAATAGAAATTTGAGGTTTTGAGTTTTCATTTTGCTTGGCGTCCGCGTAATTTTTGTTTTTTTGTTTTTGAACTAGCTTGCCTTGCGACAAAAGTGTTAGTCTTGCATGTTTGTTCTGCGCATGTAATGCAGGATGACGGACTCGCCTCAGGCGCTCGACCAGAGATTCGATTTGGTTACCTCATGCCGATGAACAGCATGTTCGATTTAATTCAATGTGAGTGACCACTTAAGCCTTTCTTTAGGAGAGTTCCAAGTTCCGGCCCACTTTTGATTTGTATTTGTAACATCAATTTCGTCCCAATACTTTGGCACCTTCCAGAATTGGCACCTTAATTAGTTTCAAAACGTTTCAAAACGTACTTTCTGAAACATAAATTAATCCATACTGTCCTAGAGTTTAGACCTTAATGTACATATATGTCTCAATTTTGGTGCCTTTCTCAAGTTGCTTTCTTTAGTATATATACTTGTCTTCGATGGGGGAGGTTTACTGTGGCACCTTTCTGTTCTGTTTTGTAGTTTTAATGGCTTGCGAGCATATCGAGGCTCTTCATACGAATGGGAATGTACATCCTGTACCTGGTTGTTTTTCAGTTATTCATTTAAGCCATTTGAGCACCAGATCTCAGGCTTGGGAGTTGAGCACATCTGTCTTTTTGCAGTTGGCACAGTGCATGTCTGGTCCCTGGTCATCTCCTTGAGCTCCCTGGGTTTTTCACAAATGTACAACAAAATATTCCACAAATGTACCACAAAATTTGATGGTGGATTTTTCCACAATTTCCAAATTAATGTGATGCATCTTGCTAATTATGTTATGCGACAATTCTTTGGCATTGTGAGGAATCAATCTACTTGCATGTTTTTCTGCTGCTATACATAACGTGATCAAATTCATGAAATTAGTGACATAATTCCAGCAGCCAAAATTATGACGTATATTCACAATGTAGGGCTAATTTCAGACCACTAACTAGGAGAGGTATAGATTTTGATTTCAGGCCACCTGTAGTGAGCCACGTTAAAGTATTGGAATATCGCCAATGTAACAATATTGACAATAACTGCTTCACTAGTATTCTGATTGATCCATGGAATATGAGAAGCAGGGTAGTTTCTACAATTTCCATGCAATATGATCATGCAGTTTGATCAAGAGCAACGTTCTCAAAGTTGCCTAAAACACTAGATAAATGTGCTTTGTGTCCATTGAGTAATTTATTTCTGATAAAGAATGTCTCAACTATGAGGGAATTTCCACCACTTTCCATTGCCAGCTGCAACTACTCACATTTGTCAATCAGAAGGTCCTGGCCTTACAGGGTCACATTGAATACCAAATTGAATAGTTACATGCATTGAGTACTAAATTTTCTTTACACAGTTTTCTTGTCAACTCAAGCACTAATCTATCAGTAAGTTACCATTGAGAAAACTGAGTGTGGAACTCAATTTCCAAAGAGTTCAGCTGTAAAATGGGATCAACAACATTGTATCCTCAATCTCGTTCTCATCGTACCCAATGCGACAGTATTTATCATGTGGAAGACATGATGGGTCAGGAAAACCTCGGAAACTTGCCATGTGACAGCCCTAACTTGTCCTTCACGAAAAAAAATGTGAGGACAAACCTCAGTCACATGCGGCATGTGCAAAGGCTCATATCATATGCAGTACCTGTTGGGACTGATCGACTGGAAAATGGGATCAATCATTGCTCCATAAAATTTGAATACTCACAATCTTTTGCATCACAGGATGAAAATCATGTGGCAATTGACAGTTTCAAAGTTCACTAGGGTTGCCTTACTTATCCCCATATAATTTGATTTAGGTTGGAAACTAAGTTAATCTGCCAGGTACATAGGTTTCAGTGGACAAAGCTTATGTCCTGCCCTTCACATGTGAGTGAGGGGCTTGAAACTGATTGTACCCATCTTTCACTACACTCATATGTCTTATTTTGTTGGTGTGAAACTAATTTATCAAAGTCACTGTTTTAAATTGCTGCAGGTTGAAATCAAATTCCTAGTCTTTACTTGTTTTCAGAGGATAGGATTTTATAGTGACTCTAATTTTGCATCCTTAGTAGTAGCATTAACCTTTAAACAATAGATTTAGACTTAGCTTGTGGGGCTAGGGTTTTTAAAGAATCTTGAAGAAAACTTTTCCAATAGTATTTAGGGGCATTTCACACTATGGCCAAAGGTCAAGAGGTTGTCAATTCCCATCAATTAGGTTGCCGAACTCTTAATTTCTTGCAATCTGATTGGTGGAAATTGACAGTCTCTTGACCTCTAGCCATAGTATAAGTGCCCCTCAACTACATATGAACTTTTGCTTTGATGTTGTTCTCTTTGCCTCCCAAAGATGCATTTATCAATCTAAGTCTTGGGGGTTTGAATCACAATTTAAACTTCTAGTTTTTGCAATGAAAAGTTTGATAAAAAAAATTGAATAATGGCTTGTAGGTTATCCATGGCTTTGAAGAAGGTGGGAGCTTGTCATTGATTGATCATTTGAACAAGCTTTGTGATGCCCATTTAAACCCTAAAGAACCATTGTCCCCTCAAGAGACAATTTGGAGTTTAGGTAGGTTCCTATGAATTGAATTTTTAACTGATTTTTTTGAAACATTTTTAAGACATGTGGTTCTACAAGAGTTTTGTGAATATATAATATATGTTTAAATCCGATGATGGATGAAGAAGTTATAGGTTGTTTTAGGCAAATTTCAACTTGAAGGGCAAGTTGGGTAGCCAATATTTCATTGACTAAGGCCAAGGGCAAATATCCAAGTTGCACTAATTAGAAGGACAAAGGTTGGGGTGGGTAGCATGTGAAGGATTGGGAACAACACCTTGACATGTCAAAGCCCCTAGAATGTGAAGTTCACAACATGTTTAAGTGCATCCAAATAAAGGGGCGCCAAGTTTTCATTACTTTAGAAGTAATCTTTAAAAATTGAACTTTCAATAACTTGGATACTATCACACAATGCTACCAAAGCATTTTTAATTTCATAAGGATCACATGATGAGAAGAGAAGCTCTTTATATAAATATGGGGTGGTAGGCGGTAGAACAACTCATGTGGGATATGTAAATTAGAATTAGTAGAAGCTCAACCGCTCATACTTAAGTTAAAATAGGAATTGTGTTTCAAGTATAATTTCATACTTCATTTAGGCATAGTAGAATAACTTATTTTAGAAAACTTTGAACTAAGAAAGTTGTGAAATCAAAATAAATTTCATCTCTAAAAATCCTTATTGAGATTTAGAGCCTCCAATGAAAAGCAGGTGATTGCAAGGAACACTTGTCATATTTTGTATCATACATTGCGTATTGATCTGACTTTTGTGTTTCAACTTTAAATGACTCAAGATTTACAAGGAAGGTACTCATAACTATTATAGATCTTGAATGATTTTTTCGTAATTTTCAAAATAATTTACTATCCAAAAATAGAGCCTAATTCAATGTCACACTTGCTAGTTTGGAGGTTTTTAGTATTATTTAGTACCCAAATAAACAAATTTTGAGCAAAAATTTGGAGGAGATGGTCTTCTAATAGACTTATAGCTAATGGATAAAGGAATTTTTTAAATAATTAATTTTATGCGGTGTGAAAGTCTACAAAGTGAGCTTCTTTTTGCCTTCATTTTGAAACATATAAAATATTATTTAGGTGGTTCTTTTGGTGAATGACCATCTCCATAGAATTTTTACAAATGGACAATTTTTATTTTGTATATTTTCTTATTTTTCTTATTTTTAACTAATTTAAACATCAAAGTATCTATTTTCTTGAGATTTGGCACTTTTCTAGTTCTCCTACTGAGAGAATTTTTCCATGAATTTCCTTTGGTGGTTACCTTTGTCTTAAAGGTATATACATTATTCATATTTTTTCAATTTTTTAAAAATTATTTTCCTAATTTTAAAGTATTCCCGAAAAAATCATGAGTACTATTGAAAACACAACAAAATTGACAAGTGTTCCTTGCAATTACCCAAGTTATAGACAAGTTTCAAAGAGGGGGTGGGAAAGACAATTTTTTTGACATTTTCAAACATCCTCTCTAAATTTTCACCCAAAGTATTTCTTGCAAGCTTTTAAGAAGATTATGTGTCCAACATAACAAAAATGTAGTAGTCTCTAAATAGTAGAATTTACCATCTTAATTCACCTTGTTCAAATTCTTCTCTACAACAAACATCATCAAGAATTCAAGATGACAAAATCTCAATGAATTCACCTAATAGCCATACATTTACCTAATCATAGACTACAATTAGAGTCACTAGTTGGTAAGTAATATTATCAATAATGTCACAATTACAAACACCAAAATGATTACTAATACAAGATAATGCAAGAAATAAATACCACACAATCACTTGAAGATTTACCAACATGCCATAGGAATGACATCCATTAATACCTAAAACAAGAAGTTAATGATCATAAGTACTAACAAATACCAAAATTTGTAGGGTTGCCAATACTATAATAAACAATAATTTTTTGATGTCTAAGTTGACGAATTTTAGGTGACAACAAATGTAACAACCTATGTTTTAATATCAACAATAATGTCCTAAGGAACATCAAGATGCTATATTGGACATCATTGTTGACATAAAAACATGAGTTGTTACATTTGACGTCATCTAAAATCTGTCACCTAAAACATGGGTTTCTCATAGTGCAAATCATGAACACAATTAAATATTAGTAAAGGAATGCATTGGAAGCCTTATAAATCATGGTAAAAAATACAAAAAAGTTTTGTGAGTGTTGAAATATAGTAAGAAATAAGATAATTGAGTAGAATGATGGAGAATTTTACCATGGTTGATTTGGAAAAGCAAATGACGAGTCATAAGATTCATTCAATAATGGATATGATTACTTTTCAAATACTCCATGGGACTTTGGACTCATAAAGGGACACAACATTATGTGTATGAACTACTTATATTCATGGGACATGTTAGTCTAGTAAAAACTTTCAATTCTAGTTTTATTTACTCAATCTCCTAAAAAGGGACATTGATACATAGATCTCATCAATGAATTAAATACCCCTACAAATCAAAAATCAAAAACTAAAAACCTTAATTTGCCTACCTACCCCCTCCCAAAAAAAAAATAACCAACTTTGATACATATACAATGTATGGAATGCATATAGAATATATATTGTGTAATGTACAAAATATGGATGTATTATATAGAATATTGATGTTGTACAACATACAAATAGATTTGTTAATCCTATATCCATTGTAATCTAGCATGTTCAGAAAAAAAAATAGAGGAAGAAAAATAAGAGGTAATTATGGAACTGCATTATTAATTCGCTCACTTTCACTTATTAAGAGTATGGTCACCATCCCCTCTTAAGGGTTTACACTAACCTCCCTTTGAGTCTTGAAAAATTATTTATTTTGTAACTCTTAATTATTTATTTATTCTCTAAGTGATCATTGCTCACACCCCACTAAACTTCAATTTAGGAATACCAAAAACATCTGAGATATAACATTGGTATTTTCCATTACAGACTGGAGTAATTAGTACGTAGTACTTCTTTTCGCTAAACCTTGCTACTGAACCTTGGCTCCATGGCGAACGATACAGGATTCAAGCTAAATAATCCCAATTCTCCTCGAAATCCTTCGGGCAAGGCCGGCAGAGCTTCACAATTCTCTGGATCTTCAATATCAAAAACCTCCCCACTGTGGTCAACGGTGTTGTAGAGACATAACTGCGATGCACTAAATGGAACCAATGCAAATTCTGGATACACTTCCAAACTCCGACCGCCACTCTTGATCTTCTTCAAAACATTCACCAGCGTGAAAGTATCAGTCTTCTCCTCATAGTCTCCTTCACTTCGAGTCCACTCAACTCTATCAACCCAGTGCTCGGTAACTGGACCATTCTCTCGCTCGGAGAACAAAAAAAGGTCGCCATTGTTTTCCGCCAGCTGGAGAATGGTCGAGTTCGGCAAACCTCGGTCAGTCCATTTCGTCGACCAGATTCCTTCTTCCACGTTGTATCCCAGAATGCCCTTCACTGTTTGATCACCAAGCTCCAGGAATCCAATGCAGAAAATGTTGCCATTATGAAATACACCAGATTGATATTCATTCAATGCGAAAGCCGGCCCAGGAAAATCCCCCACTCTCTCCCACTGCCCAGTTCGAGAATCAAATAGCTCCGTGATTCTGGACAAACTCTCGTCACCTGATGCGGAACTGCCTGCTGCAAGTATGTGGTATGATTTGGAGGACTGATCCACATACATGTGCATCAAAACAGGGTTACGCCGATGGAGCAACGGAGGAAGCTCCTTCCATTGTTGACTGAGAGGATTGAAGACAATTAACCGCTCTTCATGTGGCGACTTGGAGAAATTCATGCACACCAGTCCATTGTTGGCACAAAAGAGAAATTGCTTGAACAAATCCGGGTCAGGGTCACAATTGGGAGGAAGGAATGTCAGAGGGGGGAGCTTTCGCCACTTACCATTGTTGGGCAGGCTTTGACCCAAATCGGAATTATTCCAATTGGGATCAAAGCCTGCCCATTGCCAGACTCCATTGTCGATGAAGAAATAGCATGCTGTCAACCATGGATTCTCTCTCAGTGACAGAGCTTGAAGGAACCCATCGCTTTGGATCAAAGAATTCCAGCCTTTGGAGAGTGCCTTCAGTTGCACTATTTGCTCATAACTGAGGTGATCCAGCACATGTCCCTTCACTTCTGGAGGAAAATTGTCCAAGTCCACTTTGTCTGCCTTGGTTGGAGGAAGATCCGACGGGCTTCCTTCGCTCTTTTGGAACAGGGAAGTGAAGAATTGAAGAATGGATGGCAAGTCTCGTAACATCTGTGAGGAAACACATTCAATTCAACAAGTCAATTTGTAATTCCCCCTATACCTCGCACCAAATTATGTCGTTACCGTATTTATATCCAATGATCTTAATCATTTGGTTATTAAATAAGTTTTTCCCTACCAATTTATTATACATCAAGATTGAGTCGTTTTTGCATTTCGTTTCGTTTGTTTCAATATGATCCATGACGGTTCGTCGTGGAATTGCGAGTAACTATTCAGATCATGCATGGTCCTATGTCCAGGACTCACTCTCCATTTCTAGGCCAATGTCTAGAGTAGCAGAAGCTAGTTCACTGTAAACCACGACGAAATGATTTTTTGGACGGTGGTTGTTTGATTTTTTGTGATGACCACGGCAATTCCTTAGGAAATTGCAATTCACTCCTCCAATATATGTTACTATGAGTGGAGCTCACTCTCCACTATTTTCAGGCTATAGGCTCGGATCAAGCTAGTAACTGGACATAGTATATCTAGATTGTTACAATATTTTCATATGGAACAGATATTTCGTTAAAATGGCGGTAAGCCATTTTTCCATTCATTTTCTAGGAGCAGTGTAGATTTCAGACCGCACAGTTTGAACCTAAAAGTGCCCAGTTTGTGGAATACCGCCATTTTAACGAAATATCTGTTACGTTGATCTATCATGAAGCGCCATACTCCTAAAAAAACTTTCTAAATTTTTTAACTTGCCCCTTTTCATCTCTGCGGGCATCATATATTTTCGTGCTCGACACTATACTCTGCTCATCATGCCAAATTCGATGTGTTAGGCAAACCTAACTACATTTCGAAAACAAGTAATCTAAACATTCTCAATTGATCATCTCAGCACTGAGAATGTTCAACAACCCTCTCACAGCAATTTCAAATACATACGCAAGTTTTCTGATTGCTTCAAATGGGATATTTGCAGAAGTGCATTTGTTTATTTTCTTTGTTATGTACAGTACAGTCTTGAACTTAGGTGTAGATTTAAGTTCAGTACCAAATTGTGCAAGACTTTGCCATGTTGACAGAAAATGGCCAAGAGAATTGACATCCCTTTCAAGTTAAAAATTTGTGATATCTGTACAACACTGAACATCCATATCTAATGCAAAGCAGAAATTCAAGTGACAAAAACAGAAGACTTACAGTGATAACAGGTTTGATCGTAGTCCTAGCTGCAGCTCCACTTGGGCCAATCAGCGAATGCGATTCTAATGCTCCAGCGCCAGCTCTACCTCGACGATGAGGATCCCGATCGGTTGAGCTCCCGACCTGTGCATAGTCAGGAATTCGATCTAAACGATTGTTACGAGGCGGGCCGGATTCCATGTGGAGTCAGGGGCCAGCGATGCCCACCGATCGGGGTGAAATGGGCGTGCGGTTACTCTGGAGGCTCCAATTCCACAGCTGATCGGTGGCCTTCATCGGCTGCAGACAATTTCAACAGGAAGCCGGCCCTAACTTAATTAAAAAATAAAGCAAGTACAACGCCATTAAAGCTATCCTGGGTTGATTGGATTTAGGTCTAGAGATTAATTGGATTGCATGAAAGAAATTTTGTCATCCATGGGACACTCTTAACCCTTGAATGTCGGGCTGGTGATCGTGGAAATCAGCCATTTTGGAACCGTGTGACATCATCATCCACTTTAAAAAATAAAAAATACTCATTGGAAGTCAAACTATTATAGAAGATCTCCCCTTTCCACCCCTAATTCAGAGGATGAATAGTTGCAATTCTGTCCTACACAAGGGAATTCCTTCCTTCCTCATACAAAAACGTTTGACTCGTCCCATAGGAGTTAACTCTAGAATGTCTAGACTCATCTCCAGAATGGATGATTGAAAAAAAATCATTATAAAATGTTATTTGGAAGCATATTTTGGAATTGATATACAAACAAAAGTTATAGACTATAAGTTGTTGATTCCATCGGTATTATTAGATTCACCAATGCTTTCATCAATATTTTTTCATAAATTTTGAAAGGGAAATTTCCAAATACCTTCTAAATTTGATTACAAGCAAAATATTATCTTTTTTTGAGTGAAATTTGTTGGAATGGATTTGAAATGAAGTTCTCTTCACATGGTGATTTTTTGAAATTTTTGTGCTCTTAAAATCTATGACCTCATTTTGGCAAATCATGTTTTGAACTAGAGTCAATGCAATTTGGGCGTGGTCAACCACTTGACATCCTTGCATATTTGTAATTTTAGAAAAATATTTACTCTAGTAACACCAAATCCAACCCTTGGATAGGACAACAACTTGATAAAGTATCTCCACAAATTAGGATGACTTTCATCCAAGTAGTAATGAGAAGATACAATAAACATAGTTTAAATCTATTTGTCGTCCACTTTTGGGATGTCAAAGTGCTCCAGGGTTAAGCGGCGAGGCCACTGCATCATCACACAGTTAACCTACGAAAACAAGCAGTGATTATTTTAGGCAATTTGTCATAAAATTGCACCAAAATGATGAAGCTTGCACCACGCCCTTAGAACATAAATAGGAAAATTTTAGAAGAAATCACCAAAAAACTTCAAATTAAAAAAAAATCTTGGATGAAATCGCCAGATTGTGGATGAAAATATAAATATGGATATATGATATGTGCTAATGTGATATATTCTATCCAATATGTGGATGAATGTTAAAATTTGGAGCACCACTATAACATCTAATATCGCCACTATGGCACTTTCCCAAAAATGAAAAAACCAACTTGGAAACAAGGCTAGCAATGGCGCTGTCATTTTTGTTTCTGAAATATCAGGAGGTTATCAATGGATATTTTGTTCTTAATAATGTTTGAAAGTACTTCACAAAAGACTTGCATTAGGTTTCTAGTATGTACCCAGACGGTAGATTTTGAAATTCGACCCCAATCTGTAGATTTGTTAGTCCCCAAGCAAAAAATTGAATTAGTTAACACAGGTTGGTGCCTTGGGATTTGAGCAATTAAAATACAAACAAGAAACTTCAATGGCATTTCCAGAATTTTTTTTTATGAAGTACAAGCTACAAGCTTAGGTGGGAGCAACCATAACCGTCAATATAAGCAATTCAGCATAGTTGGAGGCATCTCTTCCTTTAAATTATATTTTTGTAGTACTAGCAAGTGAAAATCAGGAATATTAAAAAAAATTAGAATTTCCAGATGTCATATGTAATTTCTATGATTTTTCAAAGTGTCGACTCCCTAGACCATTGAAACTATCCTATAGATGCACACAATTCTGAACTATTCGAAAATCATGCGAAAATCAATTGTTAGCGAATCAAAGTTAGGTATGTGTCCTTCACATATGTTAGCCAATCTGAATTAAACATATGTAGACACATTTGGGTGGGTCTAGGGCCCATCAATAGAAACATGTGCAGTAATGGATGTTCCCACCTTAATGAAGTCTAAAAAAACTTTTTTGTAATATCATTCCCTAGAATTTGCACCAATCATATCAATTCTAAGCTTTTGGAATGCACCACTTTTGTGGTAGAAACATCCCAAACCATCAATATAAGCAATTGAACATAGTTGGAAGCACCTTTTCTTGAATATAATATTTTTGTAGTATTAGCAATTGAAAATCATAAATTTTCAGAAAAAATAATTAGAATTTTCAGGTATGACATGTAGTTTGTATGAATTTTCAAACTGGCAACTCCTTAGACCATTGAAATTGTCATGTAGCTAGATCTAAAACTGTCATATAGTTGAATCTAAAACTAAAATTTAACAAAATCAATAGTCAACTAATCACAATTAAGTAAAGGAGGGGGGGGGGGGGATAATGACACTTTTCAAAGAAAATTTAATGAAAATCTATGTATATGAATGGTTACAAGGAGGCTTTGGGGTGTTTCTATTGTAGATCATAATAAATCATAGTCTATTATGAAACGAAATCATCTTTATACTTTTGTGAAAGCAAACTTATAGCATAATATTTCTATAAATATATGTATTATTAGAACATCATATTTTCCGATGCAAAAAACATTGTTTAGCTATGAAACCATAATACTTCTTATATCCATATAAACTGTCATATCTATCTAAGATGAGACTCATGAACTATAATAATTTGCCCATGAGCTATTCCTCGACTCTTTTTACAAATTGTAGAAGACTAAGGTAGAGGTATCTATAATGGATAATTTAAGCATCTCAACTTGTCGAACACGGGGAATTTGTTGAGAAATTGAGCTCAATGTGTGCAAAAATAAGGATGAGGAAGAATGCAAAAAAAGGGATTTTTTTGCCCAAAATGAATATTTTATTCAATATAATAAATGCAGATTTTTCATTTGGACCCATTCCAATCTTATAGGTTCACCTAAAATGGCTAGCTGTTCTTATAGGGATCTCTACCTTACATAACTATACAAAGCATATTGAAATAAAATATCTATAGTATGAGAGTTTTGGTTTAGGAATTTTTTCAAGCTTGTTGGAAAATGTTCCTAGAAGATGTATATCGACCTCAGACACTTGTGCCCATCCCCCAACAAGACAACAAATTAGAATGTTAGTGAGGAAACAACATGTCAAGTGTCTACAACCTACATCACAAGTTATAGTTGTCACTGAGAGAAAAAGAATCAAATGATGCAAATTTTTCTATAATAAAAAATCCTCTACAAATTTGGTTGTACATAAGATATTGTGACAAAGAAGATGCTATTGTTAGGATCCCAACGCTCTCAATGCTCCCAATACTTTCCTCAATGTTTGCTTTCTCTATTAAAGTATGTGCACGTGAAAGTGACACTCTCCTAATTGTACCACCTATCTACAACTTTCCAAGATTTCAAAATCTTGGAAAACTATAGATAGGTGGCACAATTAGGAGAGTGCCATTTTTAGGTGCATGCAACTTAAATAAATAGTAGCAGAATGCTCCCAAACCACTGACTGAGCAGTACTGATGAAAAATATTATTAGTATATAAAAAAACTCCACCCACTCGATCCTCTGGGATCCCGCAATGTGTGGTAAATCACAAGCAACACATGCTTGTCTTCAGGACTTCCCGTGTATCATAACTTACTGCTGGAGCAAACTACGATAACTTACAGTTTGCTCATTTGACTGGAAATAGACAAATGCAGGTCCAAGCAGCTAGACTAAGGTAGGAGGCTCTTGAAGTGTTCACCTAAGGGGAAATGAACCTCTGTAGGAAAATCAGTAGAGCCACGAGGCCAAGCTGCAATGTTTGTTTTCATTAAAACAAATTAGGTTATGTTCTCCTTGAATTCTTGTTATTGTGGTAGAATTTCATGTCAATCCTAATTGTTTTGAATGTTTGGGAGCAATTCAAAGTTCAAAATCTTGACATTTTTGGATTACAGAGAACTTTGGTAGCTTGTTTCTTCTTCATATGAGGTCCTTTCTAATAATTTTTTTGAAAAGTTGCACATACTAGT
Organism: Straminergon stramineum; assembly: GCA_963920665.1. Taxonomy (NCBI): domain Eukaryota; kingdom Viridiplantae; phylum Streptophyta; class Bryopsida; order Hypnales; family Calliergonaceae; genus Straminergon; species Straminergon stramineum. The sequence goes on from OY987268.1 coordinate 19,931,947, forward strand.
CTAGTTTGTGTGGCTAAAATTTCATATCAATCCAAGAAGTTATGAGTGACTAAGAATCACTTTAATTAGTAGAAGGAGGTTTAGTTTTTGATGTGCTTTTTATAACTTTTCTTGCTATTTTTTGACATTTCAAAGCCCTTTTATAGACACAATGAGTCAATTGAATGATATTTTTTTTTCATCAATATATTTTTATGCCGATTATGAATCACTTTAAAGTTTAAAGTTTCTTCATTTGAGTAGATTTAGAAACCAAATTTTGCCTCCAAATGTGTTTTTAGGGAAATTTTAGCATCCTTTTTCAACACTAAAATATTATAATCTTGCAATCTTTGTGGTCAAATGACACCAAATTTGATGCACGTCATCTACAACAAGTACATTGCAAGATTTTATGGTTGAAATCTCTATAAGTCAGTGAAATTTATATCTATAACACTTCAAAAGCATTGTTGTTTTTAAACTTCTTTAGGCCTTAGGTGATGAGGGGTTAAAAATCCCCTTTAAACCCTAAAGTAGTGTCTGTCCAAACCATCACATTGAGGAAAAAAATAAAACAAACCAAACACAAACTAAAAAGTTTATATGAAATAATAAATAATTCATTCATTCATTGTTGCCACCCTCCATGGCTACAAAGGGGCTAGAAATGCTTGTGCAAAATGTGGATGACATCTGGATCTTCATAAGTTTCCATTGGATGTTAGGGCCCCAAAGACACACACTTGCTTGTGTCCATGCCATCAAATTGATAAGGAAATTCTTGAAATTGGAGTGCTCATCAATCCAATCAACAATTTACTAAGAAAGAACGGTCATCACAATTCTTTGGGGTACACTTTTTTGATGCAAACACTCAAATGTTGAATTGATGTCATTTTCTTTGGAAAGTTGACTCTCTCTCAAAGCTTGAATTCACAAAACACACATCATGAACTCTGAAATGAAATCAAAATGCAAAGATTCGTCAATGATCCTTGTGTAATCAATACCTTAAGGTTGTTTGTTTGTTACAGTGAGATGTCTTGAATTGCACATCCCCTCATCATATTCTGGGTACCCCTGGAAAGCTCTTTGTGAGGAGGGGTGCATAGGCTTTGTTTCGTGACATTTGGACCTACACTGTGAAATTTATGGATTTTTGAGTTATTTTTTAATTAAAAAATTAAAAAATTACTTTCACTTATATTTTGGTTGTGGTAATGGGACAGGGCACAATAGTCTATACCTTAAGTTAGGGGTTGTTTGTTAGGATGAGATCTTTGGAACCGTGCATCCCCATGTGCATTCTTGGTATTGATGGGAAGCTCTTTGTGAAGAAGGGTGCGTGGGCTTTGTTTCCTGGCATTCCGACTCATAGCAAAAATGATATTGAATTTTGAATTTTTATGAATTCAAAAATTAGAAAATTACTTTTATTGCTATTTTGACTATGCCAACGACACAGGGCACACTAGTTATATATTAAGTACTGGCAAAACCACCGATGATGATACTACCGGTAATTACATTACAATCCTTAGAATCTCCACAACTACAACATCAAATCCATCTGCCTGTGTCCTGCACCTGCATCATGCATCTGCAATAAAGAAATTCTGTTGACAATCAACTAGAAGTTACCGGCAAGGATGCCATTTTCATACTGAAAACGAACTTCATCTGACATCTAACTGAAGTTTGCACGCAACTGTAGCTGTGCGTGGAGTCGTGTGGACCTGAGGAGCTTCACCACGATCCTGAGCCTGCGGAGTGGCAAGAATCAAGCCGGATTCGGAGGCTCCTTGATTTGCGAAGAAGATGACGCATCCCATGATGCTAAAAACGAGACAGTGGTGAGTTACCGATTGACACACGCACAAGAGCATTTTGTTTCAGAATTTTATAATATTAATTATTCAATTAGACTCTGTCAGTGTTCTCTAGTTTACAAGTGTGTCCATGATGCATTAACCACGTCGTCTGTGCAGATGATACCTGTGAGCTTCATCTACACTCACGGTCACATGCTGGACACGGTGAACTATTTAACCCCTAAACGCAGAGGCGGACTTTTTTGGTCCGATGAATGACAAGGAATTCTCCTATGTAGAACAGAATTGCAACTATTCATCCTTGAAATTAGGGGTGGAAAGGGAAGATCTTTTACAGTAGTTTGACTCCCAATGAGTATTTTTGGTTTTTTTAAAGTAGATGATGTCACACGGTTCCAAAATGCCTGATTTCCACGATCACCAGCCCGGCGTTCAAGGGTTAACGGGACCAAATGGACAAACGTGCTCTGTAGCGATCAAGGCATTCCCTCCTAGCTATTTGTGGTAGAGGACAAACAGAGTTCCAATTTTTTCTGGGCCCCAGCTGGAAAGAATTTGTGAAGGAAATTGGATTTCAGGTGGGCGACTGCGTTCTCTTCAAGCTGGTGGAAACTCGTGTTTCCATGTCCTTCTCTCCTCGAAGGTCCAGGAAAACGCTGTTGTCAATACTACTGCATTCTGCAAGTGTGAAAAAGAACATGAACTTGGCTAATTTGGAAGGAAAGACGATGGAATTATACCACAAACCAAGGTTCCACGTCTCCATTGGAAGATTACCACAAACGGTCAAGCAAACACAGAACCCAAGTATGAATTCAAATCCAACCCTGCCGAAACTCGCATCCAGCCGTGGAGTGGGATTGCCGGAGACAATGTGAAGGAAGAGCCATCATTAAGCATTCTCAGCTTCCAGAAACCGATAATGTCAAGCATCCAGGCCTCGATGTTGCCATCAGTTCGAACTCCAGATTTCCCAACTCCAGATTTCCCCGCTTCATTAGCAAGCTCTTGAGAATCAGCCTTTGAAGTCTCGACATTCGGTTGTTAAGGAGCCTTACAATCGGATCCCTTGTTCGCATTGGAATTTTATTGTGAGTTCGTCAACAGTGAAGGTTAGTAGCTATGCCTTCGCTGATGTGAGTCTGCCATTGCATTTTCATTTCACGCTTTTGAAACATCCAGATTAGGCCGTTGTGAATCATTAATTGTGATGGTGGCTATTTCTTGGTAAACTGCTGGTTGGACGGATGAGTTATCCAATTTCAGGAGCTTCCATATCGATTTGCCAAGGAGTATGGACACAAGTTTCAAGCGAGTGTGTCTTCTGGGCCCTAATGTCCAGTGGAGACTTATGAAGATCAGGATTTCATCCCCATTTCCCACAAGCATTTCGCCCAGGCTCCGCTGACGGTCTGACCCTTCGCGGTCGCGGAGGGTGACAGCGGCGGAGGAACGAACAAAAAGAAAATTTTAATAAATTTTCTGTACTAATACTCGAGTAATTTTTTTATAACTTTTTTTTCCGCCGTTGCGGCGGCGGCGGTTTCGAAGGGGATTCTTAACGCAGGACGCTAAATCCTGCAAATGAAGTGGGCCCCGCAGGGGCATTTTGTGCTTTACCCGGGGTAAAAGTAAAAACTGCCCCCTATTTTGAGCCGTGTCTAGGGTATGCTCTAGACCTCAACAAACTAATTTGGGGTCTCTGATTGCGAATATGAATTCGGAATTCCCGATGAAGCTCCAAGTGACCCCCATTCGAAGTTCTGTTCAGTTATTTTCTCGCACGTTAAGGAAGAGTCTCTCTGGATTCAGGAAACATCGGTGGAGGCTTTCGCGTCTAGTCGCATCTTATGTCGAGTTGGGCACTTCGATCGACGTCGAGCACGAAGTATGCTCGCTCGCTCTTTGTCACCGGTCTCTGTGCACAATTCTGGTTTGAGTTGGGCAAATTGGGGCGTTTTCCCCTATGAATGTTCCCTGCTCGCGTGAGGTGCGGCTGGATGCGAACGCCGAACTCATCACCGTTCCCTGCGGTGGTTTTGTGCGAGTGACTCCCATATTCAGGTTTCTCGATTTGCTCCTTTCTCGCATGCTTCGTTGGCTTTCAGGTACTCACTTCTAGGTGATCCCAGATCTCGGGATATATTGAAAAGGAACCAACCGTTTGTTCTGAATGAGAATGAGTGAGACTCGTTGATCGTTTGGAAAAGGAAATGTGAGTATAGCATGCAGTATCATGCTAACAAACTGTGAGTGCATACATCATGCAAGCAAGCTTCGAGTGTAGACTGGAGGTGTCGGTGGAAGTGGGTTGGAAAAGAAGGTGTGTATTATATATACATCGAAGTTTTTGGTTTTGAGTTTGATTTTGTTTGGCGTCCGCTTAATTAGTTTTTCTTTGTTTTGAACACGCTTGCCTTGCGACAAAAAGTGTTAGTCTGTCTTGCATGTTTGTTCTGCGCATGTAATGCAGGATGATGTGCTCGCGTCACGCGCTCGACCAGAGATTCGATTTGGTTACCTCATGCGGATGAACGGCATTTTCGATCCAATTCAATGTGAGTGATCATTTGAGTCTTCCTTTTGGACAGTTCCAAGTTCCAGCCCACCTTCGATTTGTATTTGTAACATCAATTTCGATCCAATACTTTCGCACCTTCCAGAATTGACACCTTTCAGAACGCGCGGTCTGAAACATAAATCCATACTATCCTAGAGTGTTGACCCTTATATATGTCTCAATTTTCGGCGCCGGTTTCAAACTTTCATAGTTTCATACCTTCTTTGGTATACTTGGTCTTCGATGGGGGAGGTTTAATGTGACCCCCTTGTTCTGTTTTGCAGTTTTAATGGCTTGCGAGCATATCGAGGTTCTATACAAATGGTCAATTTCATTAAAATGGCGGTATTCAAATGCCATTTTTCAGACCGCTCAGTCTCAACTCTAAAAGGACATTTAAGACTGTTATAGATTTTGGACATCTAAGACACTTATAGATATCATAAATCTAGAAGAGGTATAGATTTTAGACCGCACGGTCTGAAATATCTACGAATTTTCTAGATTTAGACATCTAGGACAGATCTAGATTTCTAACATCTAGGACAAGTTTAGATTTCAGACCATGCCAAAGTAGTGAAATGGACCACTAATTTACTAGAATACCGCCATTTTAATGAAATTGACCATACGAATAGGAACCTACATCCTGTAGCTGGTTGTTTTCGAGTTATTCTTTCAAGCGATTTGAGCGCCAGATCTCAGGCTTGGGCGTTAAGCATATCTGTTTTTTGCAGTTTGGCAAAGTGCATTTCCGGTCCCCGATCCAGTCCTTGAGCTCCCTGTTTTTGTCACAAATGTACCACAAAATTTGATTGTGAATTTTTCCACAAATTGCGAATGTGATGTATCTTGCTAATTATGTGACGCAACAGTTATTTTCCATTGTGAGGAATCAATCTACTTGCACATTTCTCTGCTGCTATAAATAACGTCAAATTCGTCAAAATATCAAATTGGCGATATTCCAACAGCCAAAAATTGTGACATATCTTCACAGCCTTAGGTCTAATTTCAGGCCATAAAATAGGACAGGTATAGTTTTTGTTTCAGGCCGCCGATACTGAACCACGCTAAAGTATTGGAATATCACCCATTTAACGACAGGGACAGTTACTGCTTCCCTCGTATTCTGAGGGATCAACATATTGGAATTAGAAATCTCCATGCAATATGAGAAGCAGGGTAGTTTGTACAATTTCCATGAAATATGATCATGCAATTTGATCAAGAGTTAAACAGCGCAAAGTAGCCTTATAAACAAGCTAGAGAAATAAGCTTTGCGTCCATGGATTAATTTATTTCGGGGAGAGAATGTCACAACTGTGAGGGAATTTCCACCACTTTCCATTGCCTGCGGCAACTGTTTACATTCGTCAATCAGAAGGTCCTGGCCTTTCACCTGGGTGAGATCGAATACCAAACTGAATACAGGCATTGAATACCAAAATTTTCTCTATGAAGTTTTCTTGTCAATTTAAGCACTTTAGTTACTAATCTCTTAGTTCCGTTAGGAACAAGTGTTGAACTCAATTACGAAAGAGTTGTGAAATGTGAATATTAAACAACATTGTATCCTCGAAATCGTTCTCATTGTCCTTACGAGACAGTATCAATCCTGTGGAAGACATGATGGGTCGGGGAAATCATGTGACAGCCCTAAGTTGTCCTTTACAAAAAAAGACGAGGACAGACCTCAGTCACATGCGCCATGTGCCAAGGCTCATATCATACTTGTTGGAACTGATCGACTGGAAAACGGGATCCGTTATAAAATTTGAATACTAACAATCCCTTACAGCTCCGGATGACAATCATCTGTCAACCGACTGTTTCGATGTTCACGAGGGTTGCCTTACTTATCCCCGTATAATTTAATTTAGGTTGGAAACTAGGTTAATCTGCCCGGTGTGTACCTTAGGCATCAGTGGACAAGGGCAAAGCATCGCAAAGCTTCTGTGCTGCCTGCCCTTCCATGTGAGTCGCTTGAAAATTGTACCCGTCTTTCACTACACTGATATGCCTTACTTGCCAGTGTGAAACTAATTTATCAAAGTCGCTATTTCAAATTACTGCAGATTGAAATAAAATTTGTTCTCTACTCATTTTCGATGGATAGGACTTTAAAGTGACTCTAATTTTGTGCCCTCACTAGTAGGATTAACTTTTAACTAATAGAACTAGCCTAAGGGGTTGGTTTTCGTGACAATCTTGATCAAAACTCCTACAATAGTATTGAAGGGCATTTCGCACTATGGTCAAAGGTCAAGAGGCTATTGATTTCCACCATTTAGATTGCCGAATTATTGAGTTTTGACAGTGTAATTGGTAGAAATTGACAACCTCTCAAATTTTGGCCATAGTGTGAAGTGCCCCTCAACTATATGTGAACTTTCGCCCTACTATCATTCTCTTTGTCTCCCAAAGATGCACCTATCAATCAAAGTCTTGGATTTTGAATAACAATTAAAACTTGTGGTTTTTGCATTGAAAATTTTGATAAAATTTTTTTTGAAGAATCACTTTTGGAGGTTGTCCATGGCCTTGGGGAAATGGGGAGGGTGGAAGCTCATCATTGATTGATCATTTGAACACGCTATGTGAGGCCTTTTAGAAAAGATTTTGAAATCTAAGTTTGTGATGTCCTTTAAGGATTAATCAATGCATCAATGACTTGGGGTAGAAGGAAAATTTCTAAGATTTCTTTTATGTAGCATTTTTGAGAAATATTAGAGATAACTTGGAGGTGTCTTTCTTTCCACCAAAGCTTCAAGAACTCTTCCACCACTTGCCCATAAATAATCAAATGACTTAGCACCAAATAAAATGCCCAAGGCCTTTTTGGAGCTTCTTGGAATTCACTCTAAATTGAACAAAAAACAAAATTTTAAAAAATTTTATCATTTTTTTTGAATTGTAACCGCACAAGTTCAAACTAGTCATGTTACAAATCTTGTGGAAAAAGAAAACACAATGATATCACTTATGAATTAAAAGATTATATTGTTAAATCATGAAGGTATTAAAATTGTGAAAGTGATTTGAAGTCTTTCAATCCTCTTTTCACATGTCAAACCTAAAAAAATTTGTCACCAAAAAAATATGAGGTTAAAAGACATAACATGTATAACTCCCATCAATTACAACTTCTCAAAAACTACTCAACAATTTTTTTAAATGAATTTCTAAATGTGATTTTTTCTCCACGATCTAATCTATTTGAGGCTCATTTTAAAGAGCCCTCAACACTAGAAAATCAAGATTTGCAATGGACATCCTTGCACAAAATCTTGACTAGAAAAATCATAATCATTTATTTTCAAATCAGATTTTTGATGATAAAACTAGACTTCACAAAGTATACTTCAAAAATACAAACTACTAAAGATAGTAACATGGTAAGTTTTTATGAAGCTTCAAAGTATTGTTGACACCAGAATTTGATGCCTTAGACATTTAGGGATTAAATGAGTGGGCAGTGATCCCTCACTATCCCCTCAAAAGGGGTTTACATAAACCTCCTTGTCTCGATTATTTATTTCTTTGTTTGAATGTCCATTGCTCAAAGCAACACTAGACTTAAATTTAGGAATACCAAAAACATTTGAGATATATAGAAGCATTGGTAGTTTCCATTACAAACTAGAATAATAAGTATTGTAAACTTGCCAATCACCGCACAAAACAAAATTCAAATCCTTCTCTACAATATTTTAGAAAGTTGTATGCTTTGAAACTTCACATGATTATTAAATGCCACGTTAGGATTCACTTTCAAAAAATAGAGTGTGAAAATATTTCCTCTTGCAAATTTTATTCCAACTTGAAAGGCAACAACTCTAAAATCTTGTCAAAAAAAATTACAACTATTCACCGTACAGTGTGTGGTGCTTGCCGTTCGGTGGCACAAAATCACACTGTGCGGTGACTATTCCCAAAATTCTTGTACTGTGTGGTTCCTGTCCGGTGATGGGGATAGTCACTGTGCGGTGATTGGATCCGTCCGGTGAATGGCTTGTTTACACTACCTCTTTTCGCTAAACTTTGCTACTAAACCGAGGCTCCATTGCGAACGATACAGGATTCAAACTAAACAGACCCAATTCTCCTCGAAATCCTTCAGGCACGGCCGCCAGAGCTTCACAATTCTCTGGATCTTCAATATCAAAAACCTCCCCACTGTGATCAACTGTGTTGTAGAGACACAGTTGCGATGCACTGAAAGGAACCAATGCAAATTCCGGATACACTTCCAAACTCCGACCGCCGCTCTTGGTCTTCTTCAAAACATTCACCAGCGTGAGAGTATCAGACTTCTCCTCATAGTCTCCTTCACTTCGAGTCAACTCAAGTCTATCAACCCAGTGCTCGGTAACTGGACCATTCTCTCGCTGGGAGAACAAAAACAGGTCGCCATTGTTTTCCGCCAGCTGGAGAATGGTCGAGTTCGGCAAACCTCGGTCAGTCCATTTCGTCGACCAGATTCCTTCTTCCACGTTGTATCCCAGAATGCCCTTCACTGTTTGATCACCAAGCTCCAGAAATCCAATGCAGAAAATGTTGCCATTTTGAAATACACCAGATTGATATTCATTCAATGCGAAAGCCGGCCCAGGAAAATCCCCCACTCTCTCCCACTGCCCAGTTCGAGAATCAAATAATTCCGTGATTCTGGACAAACTCTCATTACCCGATGCAGAACTTCCTGCCACAAGTATGTGGTATGATTTGGAGGACTGATCCACATACATGTGCATCAAAACAGGGTTACGCCGATGGAGCAACGGAGGAAGCTCCTTCCATTGTTGAGTGAGAGGATTGAAGACAATCAACCGCTCCTCATGTGGCGACTTGGAGAAATTCATGCACACCAGTCCATCTTTGGCACAAAAAAGAAATTGCTTGAACAAATCCGGGTCAGGGTCACAATTGGGAGGAAGGAATGTCAGAGGAGGGAGCTTTCGCCACTTACCATTGTTGGGCAGGCTTTGACCCAAATCGGAATTATTCCAATTGGGATCAAAGCCTGCCCATTGCCAGACTCCATTGTCGATGAAGAAATAGCATGCTGTCAACCATGGATTCTCTCTCAGTGACAGAGCTTGAAGGAACCCATCGCTTTGGATCAAAGAATTCCAGCCTTTGGAGAGTGCCTTCAGTTGCACTATTTGCTCATAGCTGAGGTGATCCAGCACATGTCCCTTCACTTCTGGAGGAAAATTGTCCAAGTCCACTTTGTCCGCCTTGGTTGGGGGGAGATCGGACGGGCTTCCTTCGCTCTTTTGGAACAGGGAAGTGAAGACGTGAAGAAATGGCCACCGTGGCAACTCTCGTATCATCTGTAGGTAACACAATGACCCGTCCACGGCAATTTCACTACTCCAGTATATTTTACTATGCGTGGGACTTACTCTCCTCTATTTTCAGGCTATCGGCTCGGATCAAGCCAGTAACCGGACATAGTCTAATATATAGATTGTTATAATATTTTCATATGGTAATGTTTCATGACGTGCCGTACTCATAAAAAAAGCTTCTAAATTTTTTGACTTACCCCTTTCCATCTCTGCGGGAATCATATATTTTCGCTCTCGACACCATCCTCTGCTTATTATGTCAAATTCCATGTGTAAGGCAACCCTATCTACAAGTAAGAGGATTCTAACCAAGATTCCTGATCTTCAGACTCAGCCTAAAGTTACATTAACCAAAAAGTAGAGATGTAAACATTCTCAATTAATCATCTCAGTAGAATGTTCAACAACCCTCTCACAGCAATTTCAAATACATACGCAAGTTTTCTGATTGCTTCAAATGGGATATATGCAAAAGTGCATCTCATTTTGTTAATTTTCTTTGTTATGTACAATATTTAACTTAGGTGTAGATTTATGTTCAGTACCAAACTGTGCAAGACTTTACTATGTTGACAGAAAATGGCCAAAAGAATTGACATCCCCTTTCAAGTTAAAGACTTGTGATATCTGTACAACACTGAACATCCATATCTAATGCAAAGCACAAAATTCAAGTTACAAAAACAGAAGACTTACGGTGATAACAGGTCTCGTATTCCTAGGACCGATCGATGTCGGAACTAGATGTCGTTGCTAGCTAATAAATTCAACCGAACTCGAGAACAAATTCTAGAATCAACTTATGGGTTGATCATGAATCCCCAACCTGTGCATCGACAGGATATCTATCTACACGATTGTAAGTCACTCAGATCTAAAGCAATTAAGTACAATGCGATCAAAGCTATCATCATGGGTTGATTGCGATTGGTTTCAGATCCTGAAAGTGAATTATTTCCCAGCTGCATATTACAGACTCACACTGGAGCTGTGTTTCGAAATATTTCAAGAGCGCATATCCTTACCCTTGTCCACATCAAGTTCTGCTGAATTGAAGCACGTGTTGTAACTTGTAACCGACGAAGACGAGGGAGGACGGTGCCAGACATTTTTGGTTTCCGAAATATCTCGAGGGTTTAATGGATATTTTCGTCTCGACAATGTTCGGAAGCTCTTATCCGATGACGAATCACATTCGGTTTCTAGATTTCGGAATTGGACGGTCCGTGCAGTAGATTTGTGAGCCGCCCAAGCAAAAAAGCAAATCATGGCGCGCCGGTCGGCGCCTTGGGGTTGCGCAAGTTCGATACAGACGAGAAACTTTGCGGGCATTTCCCAGAATTTCTTACTTACACCGTGACAGGCCTGATTTGTTGGGGGCGGTTGGTCTCACCCCTCGTAAGCTCTCCAAGTGGCGTTACGTCCGTCTCTCTTGAGTCGGTGTCAGGACTTTTCTTTGGGGACTAGAGTCCCCTTTGTTGGCTTCACTGCACAGTCCAGATTCTGGAGGGACAGATTCACAGTGGTCAGATTCTGACAGATCTGGCGAAATTTTGCCAAAAAACAGCCCGATTCGGTGTGTTAGAGTAGCCCCATGGCAGACTCGCCAAGACCACACGCCATATGCTGATTTGGCGAGTGGTCTTCGAGACCGGGCCTTGTATGCTCCTCCTGTGCCCCATGGCACACGTGCTAAGCAGACACGCCAACTGGAGGAAACAACGCTTGGTAATTCTGTTTATTGGATTTTAAAAAATCACAACTTGAAATCTAATTCAATTAGGATTAACCTGCGTTACATCTGCTTTGCATAGCTCCAATGTTAAATATTTCGACTTTTCTTACAAAGTTTTGCCTTGGAATAGAAGTTCATTATATACACATGGGGTGGTAGGAGGTAGAACAACCCATGTGGGATATGTAAATTAGAACTACTAGGAATTCAAACGTTCATAGTTAAGTCAAAAGTAGAACTTGTGGTGGAGGTAGAATTTTAAACCTCATTTAGGCATAGTAGAATGACTTTTTTTAAAATACCTTGAACTAAAAAAAGTTGGTAAATCAAGTTAAATTTTATCTCCAAAAATCCATTTGAAGTTTCAATCTTCTAATAAAAAGTTATAGACAAAAATAAAATAAAATCTTTGAAAATGTAAAAAAGAAATTCTCTTCCAACACCTATCTTGAATTTTGCCCATAACTTTCGATTGGAGGATTGAAACTTCAAATGGATTTTTGGAGGTGAAATTTAACTTGATTTACCAAATTTTTTTAATTCAAGTTTAAAAAAAATAAATTATTCTACTATGCCTAAATGGGGTCTGAAATTTTACCTCAAACACAATTCTTAATTTTGGACAATGAACGGTCAAACTTTCATCTTCAAATTATCCCATATTCTTTGAGGGTTCATGATGGGCATGGATTTCACTATAAAACACACCTCTCCAACTTATCTTTCCACATGAAGCTCATGAAGCAATACCTACCAATGTCCAACACATTTTCCCATGAAAGAAAATTTACCAAATTGCTTCGTAGTTGATGTTTGGAATTTATTCTCCGTGTAGCTCTCCACGTCATCATCCTTGCACATTGATCGTGGTGAATTCCTTGAATTTGGGCCACTTAATGTTCTGATGCGCAATTATGACTTCGGGATGTGGGCTAGAAGGCTATAGCGAGCCACGCTCAAGGAGCACGAACTGCCCCTGCCCTCGCCAAAATTTGGCGAGGCTGGCCACTTTTGCCAGTGTGGCGTGTCTGCCGAGGGGGACTCCCACAACCCAGACTTGCGCACCGAGCGTGTTGAGCCAATTTGACGTGCTGCTGCGGGGCTGCTCTTACATCAGTCGGTTGATGAATGATGAAATATTTCCCAATTGAAAGGAAAAAGAAAAAAACTGTAGAATGAATTAACCCCTAAACAACGCAGTGGACGTTTTTTGTCCGATGAATGACAAGCAACTCTCCTCTATAGGACAGAATTGCAACTATTCATCCTCGGAATTAGGGGTTGAAAGGGAAGATCTTCTGGAGTACTTTGACTCCCAATGAGTGTTTTTATTTTTATAAAGTAGATGATATCACACGGCTCCAAAATGGCTGATTTCCATGGTCACCAACCCGGCGTTCAAGGATTAATTTAATGTCGGTTACTTGGAGGATTAGTTTTTCTTGGACAAAAGTGTATTGAAGAACACACTACGAGGGGTTCCATCAGGAAGAAAGGCTGATTTCAGGCTAGATAAACTAACCTGTCACGGGTGTTGTGGGTTTGATAAACTACGGTGACAGATTGTTTAACTGGTACAAAATCAGCCTTTCTATGTGACGAACTCCGCAGTTGTTGGGCCTGGATGAACCAACGCCCTTGCTGGCCCCCCCAAATCAATCCAGGGTGCATGTAAAAAAAATCCTATTTTGTGCTTCATTGATTTATCTTCTACACTAAATAGTGAAATTAGGTTGCCCCAATCTAATTTCTCAACATTTGACATTATAAATATTTTCAATCATTGTACTTGAATGCCCTATTTTTGAATTAGGACATTAGGTGTCGTTGTAATTGGGCCTCATGAACCTCCATGTGTACAAATGAAAATATTTTTTATAATATTTGTTGACTTTGATGGCTTATAAAGGAACTTTCTCGATGGAAGGCAACCTAATTGTTAAGGCAACCTAGTTTCACTAATTTGTGTACACTAAATAGTGAAATTAGGTTACCCCGCACTAATTTGTTGACATTCGACACTATAAAAATATTTATTATTATTGAACAACAATACCTTAATACTTTTGAATTAGGGATTGTTATAATTGGGACTCGTGAAGTTCCTTGTGTCCAAATGGAAATATTTGTAGAAGTAATTGTTGACTTCCATTGCTCATAATGGAACTTTCTTGGAGTAAGGCAACCTAATTCCACTATTCAATGTAGTTACTTTAGGTCTTGTAATTGCAAATATAAATTCAAAATTAGCAAATTTTATCATGTATGACAAATAAAAAATTTCAGGTTTTCCCTTTGGAGTTGAGCAAGGAGGTCGATTCACCATGGTGTATTGTCACATGATGTTATTCAATATGCTTGTGTAAAAAAAAAGGTCAAAGTTCATTCGATCCTCTTATAGTAGAAGTCTCTAAAGTAACAACATGTAAGTGTGTCTGAATAAGCTATTTGGCATGGTTCCCATTATTAGAGTTAATCGTAAAGTGTGTGCAATGAGAGATCACAACTAGAGTTAGAGGAAAACTCATGAAGAAACTCCTTCAATGAATCCTCCAAACTTGGTTTGATGGAGTTTGGTGATGTGTTTCTTTTGTATCTTCCTCTGACACCCCTTCTACAAACTAGGCCTAAGAAACTAGGGTTCACTTTATGATTACCTTTGACCATTATATTGAAAAAGTATTTATGGGTCTTTGCTTATAGTCAAAAGAAGATTCTAGATTCTCTTAGAATGTATTTTTTGAACATAGTGTGAATAAACTTTGAGGTTGTACATTTTTGGCAAGAATCTATAGGATTCAGTCATAGAAAAGGGTTACAATTAGATGTTGTTACGTTAGGATTTAACATTGCATATGTGTGCTCTCTCTTCTTCAATGTTACCATGCCATGAGTAATTCATTAAGGCAAATATCAAAAAACTTGGGGAAGTCTTAGGGCCACTTTACACTACAGTAGCACTACAAGAGAAAGGGGTGTTTTAAGTGATTTTTAAGTATAGTCCTAGACATAAGATTAGAAGTAATGACCTTTAAAAAGATTTTCAGTAAAAAAAAATTTAGAAATACATGTGTTTTTAAAAAAAAATTACTAAAAGTCTCCTAAGAGGTCATTACTTATAATCTTATGTCTGGGACTATACTTAAAAAATCATTTAAAACACCATTTTCTCTTGTAGTGTGGAGAAGTACACTCATCACTTAAGAAGTTTTGGCCAAGACATGATTATTTGAGGCAACCGGTGTAATGTTGAGCACGATGGAAAGACAATTAAACAATGCCTTAAGAAATCTAGACTAGATGTAGTGTAAACACCAACCAGAGAAGTCTTTTGGATAACTTCACAAATTGAAGTTCACTAGCCAACAATCCCCATGGACATATTTTATGCGTTTTAGGGCTACAATGAACTTTGAGAAGCTATAACTTTTGCATCTAGTTCTCAAATTCAATAAAACTTGTTGGAAAAGATGCATCTACATATCTACTTTGTGTGGTAATATTTTTACATCAGTCCAATATGTAATGAATTTGTAGGAATCCTTTAAGTACATGGGATTTGATTTTAGTTCACCAATCTTACTTCTAACTTGCATAGAAGTTACACAAAGGGAGGCATCAATCTTTGTCTTGTTCAATTAAAATAACATAGTAATCAAATTTTTTTAATGATTGTCCATATGTGGATTTGCAATAAGCGCAAGATAAGAAATGAATCAGGAGTTTTATCTTCCTTTACATGTATAGTAATAAAATATTATAGGTTTTGCAAAGTATCAACTTTGTTATAACCTTGAGAGCTAAGCATGGCAAAAAGAGAGCAATAAATGAGGGGGAGTCTATCCAATCAAATTTGCCAAAGGAAATAATATTTTAATGAAGTTGGAGTTCTATAGAGGCTAAGTTTTTGATCCAAGGGGTTGAGGCCTTCTTTTTCCTCTTCTTTCAGGCACCATCCTCTACCAAAGAAACTCGACCCTAGGAGAACTCCCCTTACAAAAAGTATTGTCACATAGGAGGCCATGTCATTTTTTCATCCATGCTTGAGGTTCTCTATTGGACAAGTCTTGGTCATAGTGTAAACCCAATCTATTGATGAATGAATTTTTCTCCAATCAATATTGCTCCATTTTGCTACAATTCTTAACAAGTGCACTTCTCTATTGTAGTATAAAGTGTCCCTTAACCCCTAAATGCCCAAGGCCTTTTTTGAGCTTCTAGGAATTTTCTCTAAATTGAATGTAAATCCAACATTTTGATAAGCTTTATCAATTTTTTTGAAATGTAACCGTACAAATTTAAACTAGATATGTTAGAGATTACTTAGGAAAAGATAGAACAACAATATCACTTATGGATTGAAAGAGTATAACATTTGATCATGAGGGTGTTAAAACTTGCAAAAGTGACTTGAAGTCTTTCGATGCTCTTTTCACATGTCAAATCTACAAAGTTGGTCACCAAAAAAATATGAGGTTAAAGGGCCTAACATGCATAACCCCAATCAATTTATGGTTTCTCAAAATCTACTCTACAATTTTTTTAAATGAATTTTTAATGGGGTTTTTCCTCCAAGATCTAGTGTATTTGAGGCTCATTTCTAAGAGCCCTTAACACTATGGAAAGTCAAGATTGCAATGGGCATCCTTACACAAAATCTTGAATAGAAAAATCATAATCAATCATTTTCAAGATCAGGTTTTTGATGCTTAAACTATACTTCAAAAAGAAGTTTTTAAAAATACAAAAAACTAATAATAGTAACTTGGTTAGGTTTTATTTAACTTCAAAATTTTGCAAACACTAGATTTAGGTGCCTTAGGCATTTAGGGGTTAATATTCTATCATAGTCATATAGATTATTTCCAGAATTCTTTGGCATGGAAGGATTAATTATACTTCCATAGTCTACAACACATAATTTTGATAAAATCCCAGCACCCAAAATTGTTGTATATTGCAATTATTCAAAAAATGTTTAGAGTTTGAATAATAAATGGAATAAATGACTCTCTTTGAAACTAGAAAATAAACCTTTGTTGAAGTAAAAGTAAAGCACTAGCCTTTGGCTTAAATTAGGAAGATGTGAATTCCCAAATAATAAACATAACCCCAACATTTGTGGAAAGGATTGAATCAACTCCAAATTCTTTAGCCTTCCCAAACAAATGTAATAAATGTAAAAAATTCCCTTTAAATTAGATTTGTTGATTTTGTAATTCTAAAATACTTCTCATTGATTGGGGTTTTGTTGATTCCAAATATGAAGTCAAAATTTTCAACTAATGATAATGTGTGGTAAATAATAAGTTGTTGCATTTTGTATGAAGTGAGAATTTTGAAGCAAAAACCACACATGCAATAAATATTGGAATTGAATTTGACCTCTAAAGTCCCTAAACTCTTCTCATGGGACTCTTGAAGGTATGGGCAAGTACCTATGATCATAGTTTTTGGCAAGATTTTTTGAATTTTTTTCAATATAGGAAAATTGATTAGCTTTGGGGGAATATAATTTTTATGTCAATTGGTGCCTGGGAGCAAAAAATATGCCACAACAAGCCCAAAACTAAAAAGGGCAAGCAACAAAGAAAAATTAAATTAAATTATTTTTTTAACTTGTTGCTTATAGATTATATTTTTGTCTATGTGGAAAGATTTGATTCATTCCATTTGGATAGGTAATGTGCAAAGTTCATTATAAAGCTTTTGTTGTGCAAGTGACCTTAACAAATCATTGAGAAAATAATGTATTGAATCCATTTCTAAACTCAATTTTAATAATTTAATAAAACAAACATACTCATGGTTTAGTTTCTTTTCAAGAACAATCTCACCATTGGGATTAATATGTTTCAATTTCATCTCAGAAATCAACAATTTAGTTTTCATTTTATTTCATACCTACTACAATTCAAATTTTTTTAAAGAATAATCTATTTTTTTCATTTCCGAACTCTCAATTCAATTATTTAATATAATTTTTTAAATTTATAGTATGCAATAAAAAACATCTAAGTTAACCCCTAACTGCCTACATGACCATATATGGTCGATCTGAAATTTTAGGCCCATTTCTGTAAGGGCACTTAGATTCCTGTGATTGGTTAAAAAAAATTTGGGTAGTTTTGAGGGTTAACTATGGAAAACTTTCATTTTTAATTGATAAAAGTACATATTCAATTATTGAGAGGTCTTCAAAGGCATATGTGTACTAAAAGTGGAGTGTAAAGCTTGCTAATTTTACTTCATTTCCCAGCTTTATGCAAAGCTTGGCAATTTCATTTGATTTGAGATTTAAGAAATTATACTTATCTATTTGCTTTGAGAATGGTCCCAATGAAAAGTTTAAAGTCTTTTCATGATTTTCACCATTGAAAATTTCAACATGCAAGTGTTTATTTGAAGCTATTTGCAATTTCTACTTAAAAATAAAAATTGCATTTCAACAATTGCAAGGTGGATTGTGTAATGAGTTTGATGTCTTTTCATGTGAAATTAAGTTTCTTGGAAGTGAATTTTAGTGTGCTAACACTCTTTGAAGTTGTTCATGTTACCTCCAATCCCAAAAAACATATATATGCAAATTTTTGAAACATTGTGGACAAAGACAACATACTAAAAATAGAAAATGTACATTTTCCTTGGTATAATATCACAACTCCTAGGAAAATTCGCACTCAAAATTGGTGTGCATACTAATAAACAAGCTCTATTAACATATATGCGGTCAGATTTGGAAAAAACACAATTTGCTTCATTGAGAATAACTACAAGACAATGCTCTTTTTTCTTAGTCAAAACACACTTAGAAAGGCTTAGGCACTTAGGGGTTAAGAGGATTCAAAGCTTTATAATCTAGTTAGGCTAGAAAAAAAATTTCTTCACTTTAAATACTTATATCTTACAAACAATATGATTAAAGTTTCTTAATTTTTTTTCCACATATTCTCATACTAGTCTATTGCAAGACCCTATGATTGAATATGCAAAATGAGCAAATGTTTCAATTTTTTGTTGTTCGGATTGAAAATGTCAAATTTGAATGATTTTTGATAGGAAAATGGCATGGGGACTTTAGAATTTCGTATAGGGGATATTCACTTTAAAAATTCACTTGAATAGAACATCAATTATTGATTGTATGTTTATCAATAAATCAAGTTAAACGATCTATTTGAAATAGCATAATGTGTACACAAATGATGCATGCTTAAAATGACATTTATTCAATGATTTCCTAAGCTAACTTCTCCTATTGGTGGTTGACATTACCTTCTTCGCCCATTCACTACATGTGGTCTTTGTTTAGATATTGCTTCGATCCTCACCTCTAGATGTCTTGTTCTTTCCTCCCCGTTGCCTTCGGGTGTTTATTTTTAGTAAAGTTCCACCCTCGAATGGGTTTCTCCCCCTGGTCTTTGTTTAGATATTGTTAATTAGACAATGTTGATTACCTTCGAAGGTTTTTGACTATATTTTCACCCCAAACATTCCAAAATTTCCATTTCTAATACAAGTGCCAAATTTTAGAAAATATACATTTTCGGACACATATAACCGTAGGATCATATAGTGCACCAGTTTGAGAAGATGTGGGAAAAAATTCAGGAATTCCACTATTTATATTGCAAAATATAAACATTCAAATGGACCTAAACCTTGTTTTGGACCCTACAAAAAATAGGGCAGCTGCACTTTACAAGGTCACATTTGTATGAAAAAATGTACAAAATGGAAGTGCTTATCTAGACTAATTCTTCAAGGCAAGTTGAATACATGTTAGAATTTTTTTTGATCATTTGGATTTGTACAACATATAGGAAAAAAATAAAAAGTAGAAATAAATAAAATAATGATTCAAAATATTGAATTGGTGAGAATTTAGT
This sequence comes from Straminergon stramineum, assembly GCA_963920665.1. Classification (NCBI taxonomy): domain Eukaryota; kingdom Viridiplantae; phylum Streptophyta; class Bryopsida; order Hypnales; family Calliergonaceae; genus Straminergon; species Straminergon stramineum. Next base: position 19,951,302 of record OY987268.1, read on the forward strand.
TTTGGAATTGAAAAATCCCAATATCAATGGTTGTAATGTTTTCATAAACAATCTACATCATATGATTTTTTTTAAATACTAAAAATTGAGTTAAATAAAGGACTTCAAAGGTGACTTTAGAGTAGAGAATCCATAACTACCTGCAAACTAAAACTCCTCATAACTTTCATCTTATTAATCAAAATGGAATGATTCAAAGCTATCTATGTATATATAAATCTAGAAAATCAATTTCAAATTTTTGTATTTGAAGAAAGTGATTTTTTGAGAAATTTTATGAGCTACCTAGATTGCCTATTGAGCAATGAGAAATGGAGTTTAGGACTTTAGGGATTAAAAATATAGGAGCTCATGGTGGACAAGACAACTTTCATTTCAAAGTTGCATATCATCGATTCAATGAGGTCTTTGGGATGAGTCTTTAGGTTGACCTTTCAAATCATATATAGTCTTTAATATTTATACATGTTGCCTGAAACTATATGTTTTCTATGAATGAAATAAAAATTAAAGTGATTTTATCAAAGAAAGTAATTGTTATGATCTTCAGGATCAAATAAAGAAAAAAATAACTAGAAAATATAACCAAAAAAATCCTATTAAATATTTTGAAAATTCTTTTGGGCTTTAAGGTAGGAAGAAAACATAGGGCTAAGAATTTGTAAAAAATTGATAAAAGAAAATTCACATATGAAATTACATTCAAGTCAAATTACCACTTGCGTGCTTAATTATTCTTTGCATTGTTAAAGAAGTAAAATTTTCTAGGATTAATATTAATTTTAAATTTATCAGTGAATAAATCAAATTATTTGTGATTTTTCAAGGAAAAATCTATACAAAATTTATATCAATCACCACACATAGTGGAAAACTATAGTTATTTTGCAAAAAAAATAGTGGTAATTAAAATGTAACATTACTTTCAAAATTAGGAAATTTGGATAACATTGTATGATGTAAGGTTTGGATTTCGACATGTAGAGCTAGTAATTGAAGCAATGAATTAGAAAATGAATTTGACAAACTTCACTCCATTAATAAAGATTGAATAGAATAAATAAATATTCTAAGAACCAAAATGGAGTTTGACTAAGGTACATTCATAGTTAGGATGTAACAATACTCTTGATTGACTAGACTAATCATTTGAATTATAGTTTTGTGAAGATTTATCATAAATAAGAACTTATGAAAAAATTAATCTATTGAAAATTATAATTTTTTTTAATGTAATCATCCAAGAAAATGGATTCTAAAGCAATGAAGTGGTTAATGACTAGGGATAGTTCAAGTTTATAAAAACGTAAAGATGTAATTTTTACCCTTAAAGTCCCATTGTCCCTAGAGAGGACAAAATGGATTTTGGACATGCTCCTATGCAGGGTTGACAAATCCGAACGTCCGCCCTGAATTCACGTCCATCATCCAGACGTCCACACGCACGAACTCCAGCGGACGTAGTGTCCCTAGCGCCGTCCGCAGGTGGATGGCGCGGTCGCGGTGGACGGGCGGGGTGGATGGTGAAAGGCGGACGGGTGGGGTGGATGGTGAAAGGCAGACGGGCGCGGCGGACGGTGGAGGGCGGACGGGCAGGGCGGACGGTGAAGGGCGGACAGGCGCGGTGGACGGTGGAGGGTGGACGGGAGGGGCGGATGGTGAAGGGCGGACGGGTGCGGCGGACAGTGGAGGGCGGACGGGGGGTTAAAGGATTAGGCCGTTTAGTAACGGGGTTCAATGTTTATTTATCAATGTTTTTACCAATTGCAGCATGTCATTTGAACTTAGATTTTTGTTTTTCATATATTTCAATTGTCATGTAATGTAGTAGTGTATGTTGCTTCATTCAAAAGATAAAACATATTGTGCATTTTTAATTTTTTTATGAAATTTCAGTTTCATTTTGAAACAAAATCAAATTTAAAATTCTAATACACGAACGAGATGTATATCATCAATAAACAAACAATTTTTATAATGAAATGATTGAACAATACATTCTCAATATGTGCTCAATATATCATGAGCAACTAAGCAAAAAAATATTTAAGCTTCTAATTCCTCAATTCCTATGGACACCAATCTTCATCTCCTTTCACCTCAACTCCACTACTCTCTCCATTAGCTCTCCATTCAAAATCTTCATTGTCCGAATCATCTTCCGTATCATCTGAATCAAGTATCGTGGTCTTCTTCAAGCCTTTCTTTAAAGTAGGTTTACTCCCTTCCTTCGAATTTAATTTCTTTTTATTTACTTTCATAGAACCATGACGGGCTTTTTGAATAGGAACTTTTCTTTTCCTTCTATTGAAGGAAGCATTGACATCCTCATCAAGAGGGGTCTTTTTCTTCACCGGAGAGATAGCAAAAGACTGCATATCTTTTTTAATTTCCCCCTTACTGGATTCTCGAACCACCGCTTTCGATTTGGAGTCGGCCTGTCCGTGAACGGTTATTTCTACTTTGACTTTCTTTTGAAGTGGCGGAGTGCTAGTTGTTGCTTTGATGGGTTCTCCTACCATTCGTTTTTCTAAACGACGAGCACGCAACGTTACCAACAGTGGTTGATCACAATCCATATCAGTGAGGCATGTATGTGATGGCACTACTTTTTGTACATTACCACCTGTAGAAATTTCTTTCGAAATGTTCATTAGACGTTTTCCATACCCAAAGCTTTGAAAACCCTCTAATCTTATGATAGCTGGCTTCAACGCTATTGGTGGAAGAGTGCTAGATCTCTGTACCTCAGAAATTGACTTCATTGGCTCCTTTCCTTTATCATTGTCCACAATACTTGATTTTGCGAATGCCATCTTGGTTGAAGCACTCTTCTTCTGTACCTCAATATTTGATTTACCCTTGTCGCCACTCTTTTGGCCCACATCTTTTGGGACGTCCAACTCACTGACCTTGTGTCCTTTTCTATCATTTTCTTCGACATTTTCTTCCACCATATCTAGTGCCACAGATCGAGATTTCGAAATTTGAACATCTTCATCTGTTCTGGCATTGCCAAAAGTATCCCCATTCATTTCCACCTCCTCAACAATAACAACTCCCTTTTTTGATAGAATAGTTTCGCTACTCATGTAGGCAGTTCCGTTGCAATATGCTGCTATTGAAGGTAGATTCTCCTCTACCCCTACTTCATCCTCATCTTCTAAAAAATCATACAAATCGTTCGCATTGCCTTCAACATTAGCATAGCGGTCATTACGATTATGATACGTATCATCCACCAAATTGGGAATGTCTTCCATAGCGTCTTCATCTTCTGACGGTGTTGCACAATACAAGTCATCCTCGCCATTTACTACTTTAAAGGCCCTTTCCAAATCCTTGTCACCATCCTCATTATCATCTTTGATCATTGGCCTATCCGAATCCTCCGACTCCACTGTCTCCATGTTATCGTCGTACCATTTCTTTTCATCTTTTTCTTTCGATGCGTTTAGGACTTTGGAATTAGTATATACATACACCAAATCTGCTACTCTCTCTGTGTCGCGCCCTTTAGAGACACTTACCACTTTAAGCTCACTTTCCAAACCCTTAACACCTTAGTGCCACTAAGGTTCACGCTCTCCTAACACTGCACATGCCACGCACCCACAATGTTAGGTTCCACCTCAAGTCACGGGGTTCCCCATTCCTCCGTGACTCCCAATCCTTTCCTTCCAATACTTAACTCCCACAAGACACCGAGCATGTCATTTGATGACATGGGGCGGAACTTCCATTGATGTCCAAGCACTCGGTGAGGCACTACTCCCACCGGTGCTAACCGCCTTTGAATGGGACCCAACTCCTCACTAGGCCCAACCCAACTCATTTCGGGACTCACTAATCGGGACTCACCAAACGGGACTCACACCATGGCCTAGTGTGAAGTGGGACACCACCCAACCGGTATCAAGGAGTGCACAAGCACTTTATGGTAATACACAAGTGGTGGTGAGGCTCCAACACTAGCCTCACCACCCGGGGCCACTTAGGCTCACCATGGCACCATTCGGGAGTGAGGAGGGAGACCACCCCTCCTCATAGTACTCTCTGCGGGATTTGGCAGCCCCCCCCATACTAGAGGTCACCGGGAACCCCCAAGATGCACCCCATCTTGGAAGACCACCCATTTCTCCCGATTCGCGCTAGTTTGGGACTCCCGAACTTCCACCCGGCATAACTTTGCGGTCCGGGATCCAAATCGCACATGCGACCTCATTTTTGACATCTACGCGACGCGTAGATGCCGATGGACTACTCACTTGCTCCATTCGGACAAGTACTCGCAAAGATATCGCCCTCCAAAGATTCGGGACACTCCCGGCGCGGCCAGGGCACTCCCGGCGCGACCAGGGCGCTCCCGGCGCGACCGGGACACCCCCAACTTTGAACGCCCATAACTTTTGACTCGCAAGTCCAAATCATGCGTTCTTTAGATAGCTAGAAGCGTCTTCTCAAGACCTTTCCAAGCGTATATCACACGCCCCCAAATTCGTCCGGATCAGAGCGTTACATCGCTTTGATCGCTCGGGACTCCTAGTCCCCCTCACCTCATCTCTTGCAAGGCTTGGGGAGTCACCCCCAATGTCCCCCTTGCTCACCAAGGTGGCACGGGCACGCCTTGTGATGAGGGTCGTGACACTCTAGCTTCAATCTGTTTCGCGATTTATTGTGAACAAAAGAATAGCTGCTCCAATTCCGTTCACATGAAGATGATGACACCAGTTGGGCCAATATCCTCTTTGCTAATGGAGCTATGAACTTGCCACAAGCACCTTCAAAATCCCACCAAGCATGTGCTGACAACATTTGTTCTCCCGAATTCAACATATTGTGGAATGGACGTTCCTTATGTCGAAAAGCCACGAATTCTCGAACCATTGCTGCGTACTCATCCGGTTTACATATTTTCTCCAAAACACGCTTACATGCTGACATTGCATCTGCATCATCGGCTAGTTCTTTGTCGTGTAGAAGGTATGGATTCAAGAGAGTTGCGGCAGATTGGAGATCGTTAGCTACCATTTCCCTTCGCACATGAAAGGACTGTATCAATGGAATTGCCTTGCTCTCTTCCAAACAAAATGGCGGACTTTCTAATCCATACACATGCTTTTCTAATTTCCTCATAATATGCAACACCTTCCCCATACATGGTGATTTCGAATCCAAATCACGGAGTGCACATATAATTGGTTCAACCATCTCCACATAATTGATAGAACGGTTCCAAAAATGATCATCAAGAACAATTCTCTTTACTACTGCTGCGAGGTTTCTTAGGTTGACTTTGGCTCCACGTTTCCTCTTGAGCGTACGTACGTACTCTGCCCATTGTGGATCCACCACTGTTTGTTCCAATGATCCTCTCAATTTTATCAAACGCTCCATCATGATAAATTGAGAGGCAAATCTTGTATCCCCCAGCATCAATAAACCAAGATTTGGCGAATACTTCTGTAATAGAGCAAGTGGCATATGTCTCCTTTTGATAAATTTGGCTACAAGTATTCCTTCATTCAATTTTTCAGCAATCCAATCCTCTGACCTCAAATCCTTGAGCAACAAATTCAATGCATGAACCACACACCCTTGGTAAAAAATATGAGGATACTTTTCAGATATCATATTCCATGTAGAAGAATTCACAGGGGCGTTATCTGTGGTTACTAACACAATGTTCTTGGGCCCCACTTGTTCAATGAATTTTTCCAACACTGCTGCCAAATACACCCCATTCTTTTCACAACCACTTGTATCTACTGATCCAAGAAATTCTTCACCTGCGGATGATATAAGCATGGCATTGATCAAAGGACGTGTGGTCACAGAGCTCCATCCATCAATAGACACAATTGCTCCAAATTTTCGAATGCTGTCTTCAGTCCGTGTGAGCAACTGTGTCTGAATGTTGGTCTTCGCCTCGTTCAACAATTTGTAACGAAGCTCGTGGTACGATGGAGGAGTGTATGGTCTACCGAACGCAGCCGTTCGCTTCATTGCTTCTTTAAAAGTTGCATTTCGAGCCACGGAAAATGGTATATTTGCCGTATAAAAAAAATTCGCCCACACAGAATGCAATTTGCGTTTATGACCTTCTTCAAATCCACTCACTAAGCTGCTTTGTTTATGAGGCCTAGAACTTTCACGATCATGAGAAGCTTCTGTGGTGAAAGTTTCTTTAGTTCCTGCAAATACTACTTCTCTTAATGCTGGAGACGAGTCTTCGTGGGTTGACTGCGATACACCCCTTCCGATCGACAATTCTTGGGGGTCCATAGGTGCAGGGTTGCCATCTATATTATCGGTTACAACACTTTTTGGAAAAATTCCTTCGCAACGAAGAAATGCAACACGGACTAGTGTCGTCAATCGCAGACAATTCCTTACTCCTGTATCGCGTACACCATTTGGACTGGAATACCCTAAATGGCTCAACATACGGCAAGGCTTTTTGGTCATAACCACCTTGCAAAGCTTACATTGTACCTTATTGTTTGGTGTCACACTATACCAAGGAGAAAAATCCCCAGTCGGTTTAGGCCCCATAGTGACAATCTTACTTTTTAGCTATATTTAAAAACCAAAAAATGTTTTTAATCATAAACCTACAATGTAACAATGTTCACAATATCAATAAAATCAGTCGTAAAAAGCCTTGCAAAACAAAGCCCCCCCATCCACTGAACTATGCATTACCAAGCAAGGGACACAATAAATTGCAGCTCCTAGCCCTTAGAAATCTTAGCGTTCAGTTTCTTGAGAGTGAATAGGAAGGCTTCTCTTCTAACTCTTATAGTCCCCCAACAGAAGCTGACCGTTCACTTAGGGTTCACATTTAAAAAATTCAAATTAACGGTCCCACAAAGCGAGCGGATGGGGCGGTGTTAGGGACGGCTGGACACAGCAGACGCGGCTGATGATTTTGCAAGCGCATGGGCGGACGGGCGGGCAGAGCGGGTGGACGAGGCAAACAGACGGGGCGGGGCGGACAGCGGACTTCACCCAAGGATCCACCCCTTTTCACATAATACTTTATATTTTACTATTACAAATCAAAGAAGAACAAATGAATCATGAATGCATCCATATACAAATAAATTCAAATTCATACATAAAACTATTTTTTTAAGCAAAGAAAAATATATTGTTTGTATACATAAATATATAGGTGTTCGCAAAATACAAAAAACATAGCTTCACTACAATTACTTTATATTACTTGATCCTTTTAAGATCTAAACACTTCACACTTCTTTTTTTTCCCTCAATGGGAGAACCATTGCTTTCAAAAAACACTATTCTATCCTCAAATCCTACTTTCTATTGGATGGACCACTACCTTCTCCCATATGACGAGTAGAACTTCTTGTAGTGAGGCGTTTAGCTGATTTTTGACGAGTCGTGACCATCTGACTTAGATGAACTATTAGCCCTCCTGTTTGAAGTTCCTTGTCCACCTTAGATATTTGTTTTTTCATTTCCGGAGAGAAGTCATCATCGTCTTCACACTTCCTTTTTTGTTTTCTCCTCGGTGATAAATCAACTTCATCTGCCTTCAAGGCTCTCAAGTTACTCTCCACTCGATCCACCATCGCTTGAACTACCTCATCATCTCCCTTCCCTTGCCAGGCCATGAGGCGATTTCCATCCAATAAGAAGGCCTTCCAATGTCCTATAATATCAGCGATGCGCTTATCAAATGCCGCTGCAACGTCTACAGATGAATGTGGTGTACTCACTAGTCTATCCGTATTGTAAACAACAAGGACCTTTGCAGCCTCTTCCAACTTCGACAACAAGAGGGCCCGACCTACGAGAGTGTGGTTGTAGGCCGCATATTGCTCATCGAATTCATCTCCATGGTTCACCTCCACCCAACTGTCATTTGGTCCTCTCTCCACTTTCTTTTCTGGAAAACGAAAGAACTTTTTGTGTTGCAAACTCCAATGTCCTCCCATATTGCGACAAAACAATTCACGGGCCGCGTCATCTACGATACCTCGCGCCCGCAATTCCACCTCTCTATTGTGAGTCATCCACACATTGGGATCCAGTGATTGCTGAGATTCCTCGTACAATCCATGCATCCGTTCATTTGAATTCCATGTGAGTGGCCTCCCCCAATGTAGATAATTTTGGAACTTGAACGGCCCTTGATCAAGTGGAAGGGTCCAACGATTATATTTGTGGTTTGGAGGCATGGCTTCCAAGATACCAAACATTTCGTAGAACCTCGGACTCAATGGACAACGACACTCAGCACGGACGGAACGAACTAGCGATGCTTTCACGATGCAAGTAACATGGAAAGTGTGGCGACATTGGCCCATAGTTACGGCACCTTCCGGTCCAAAGGGGCCTTGGCAAAGGCTACAAGAACCTTTCAAGATTGGAGAGGCTAGATCACAAGCATGCACCACTTTCTTGTCTTCGTCTTTGATGTGTGCTAAAAGTGTATTGTAAGGGACCCATCCTTCCTCTGCTTCTAAGGCCCAATTGATGTATGTATCTTCGTCCTTCTTGGTGTGGTTTAACCGCTCAAACATGGCATCCATGTCTCCCCAACATGTGATCTCCGTATATCCTTTAGAGGGATGTTGGTCAAATATAGTCTTGAACCGATTCAATGAGCTTTCAATGGCATTGCAATTTTCAATGGACTCCATTGCCAATGTCTGAAGACCTACCATCGCTTGGGATACTACAGAGGGTTTGTCTTGGAGTTTTTGTACCCATGCTAACCATCGAGACTCCAAGCCACTAGAAGGCATCAATTTCTCCAAATTCAAGCACAATTTCAATCAGTTCAACTCCGATTCAACAGAAACCTTTGCTTCAATTGCCTCCTCCAATTGATGCTTTAATTCTTCAAGTTCATGATCCTCGGTTTGTGTCTCCGCATTCATGCAAACTGTTGAAAGCTTTTCCATTGACGGTTGAGGTGTCGCTTCTAATCTGCTCATCTCATGGCTTTCTTCAACATTTGTAATGTCAGGGTTGTCAGTTGCTTCAACCTTTTCAAGAGGAAGACAGAGCTTGTTCTCGAACTCTTGAGTCTCTTCGCTGTCTTCGAGTACAATGATTGGTGAGATTGCAACATCGCTCAAAATCTTCGAGATAGCCTTCAATTCAGCATTAACTTTACGCATCTTTGTTAACTCCTCTGTTAGCCTCAACAACTGTTGATTTAGATGCTCCACATCACCCTCCGAAATCTTCAAATTCTGCTCCAAGACTTTGCACGTTGCTTCAACTTCTTTAAGACGAGCAATTTCCCTCTCGTATGCCTGCAACTGTAGTATCATAGCATCTCTTCCTTCGAAAAGTGGTATGAAAGTCTTAGTGAGATTTTGAAATGCTAAAGCGCCCTTCAACAACTCAGGTGCCAATCTGCAAGACTCCTTTGCCAAATTCAAATAAAACGGAGAAGCCTTAGCTAAAAATTCAGCTGACTGAGTCAAATGCACAGCTGCCTCGATTATATGTCCAACATTCCTGCGTTCACAAGGTGGAAGAGGAATATCAAGATTGGGGTCATCAATTCCCTCTATTTCTTCATGGTATTTAGCGAACTGAACGGAGAGCTTTAGAAGATTTTCCAATTCTTTTGGATGAAGCATGTCACGCAAGATCTCACACTCGGGACTCCTCAAAGTCGCCACATATGGAAACTCCTGCTCCAAACGTCTTCTACGCTCGGAACTTAATATTAAAGACGTATTATCCACTTGCACGCCTTGTCCGCGAGGCATATGTACTTCCTCTTGTAAACTTAATGTCGGACTCGATTCGTTGGCCTCATACAAACGCGGAGATTTATAAGCCACACTATCAAAACAATTGTTGTCTAGAAGACGATCAATTGTAGCATTAGCTTTTGCCACTTTCCCCATAAGCACTTCGTCTTCTTTACTTTTCAAAGTTTCTCCATGTTCCATGCGAATACAGGGATCACTTGGAGGATTCATTTCCTTTCGAGCAGGAACATTTGGTGTGAATGTCAAATGTGTTGGAGCAGTTAAAAAGACCTCACCCTCCTCTACCTCCACAACTTTTGAAGAGCTTTCAGTTATTGCCTTCGTTGCAGATTGTACGTTGCATAATTCTTCAGTGTTTAAGGCTTCCTCCACAACATCCATTTTAACCTCTGCAGTATTTTCTAATACCTTTTCAATTGCCCCCTCCGAATTGTACGAATCGGAGAATGTCATTGAAAGTAGAATACTAGAATGTCCTTTGATTCACTCCAAGTAGAAGTGAGTGCTAGCAGTTGTCGTTGGATATGTGCTCTAATCCACCTTGCGGCCCAATATGAGTTCAGCGTAAACCATACACACCACGCTATAATTGATATAACCTTTGCTCCTAGGCTTGTCTCCAAATAGGGCATGCCACACCTCTGTGGACCGATGAACAAAATGCTTGTTGTTGCAATTCCCTGGTTTACAACAAAAATCCCATGTATGACCTTTGTGCGCTTCCAAAGGCCACAACTTGTCAATGTGGTACATTTTGACATACCGCCTGCACATTTTTGATGTCCAATACTCTGCTTCTTCCTCTTGCCAACCGCTCTCCGCTTTAATTGTAGGATTCATTAAAATGTCAAGGTGAAGCCCGTGTGAGGCCCCCTTCACTTTGCCCTTTTTTTTGCCTTCGCTTGTTGGAGTCCTCCCATCACTATTTCAATCACCTTGGCCGCTCATGATTGTCAATTGGATTTAATAACCACCTGAAGTATAAAAAACTTCACGCCTCAACAAACCCTGAACCAGTAACAAAAGATAGTGGACCCCAACTCTCCACCCTATAGGAGCAACTGGCACTTAAAGCAACATAAGCACATCCAACTTGGCACCGAAGGAGAATTGAAGTGAGAAAAAATGAAAGGTCACTCCCCTCTTATAGCCGTCCACCACCAAACCTAAACTCCATCCGCCACCGGACCGGCCCCGGACCGCGCGAAGCGGACCCGAACCTCGCGTCCGCCGCCCGGACCGGCAAGGTCTGCTTCGGCAGCGGACGCGGAGTTCGCTGTTCCGCCCGCCCAGCCCCCCCGTCTGCCTGTTCGCCCGCCCGCCCAACCCCCTGTCCACCCGTCGCTGCGAGCACCAGTCCCCTCGTCCGCCAGTCCGCCCCGCCGTTGGCGCTCGCCTAGCTGTCCGCGGGAGCAATGGTGCTAGTATGTGAGCCCAAAAATGCGAGCTTGTGAGCATTGAGCCTATACTATAGGTACCTATAATATAGATACAACACACTATAGAAGGTGTATGTATCATAAACACCTATAATATGGGTATTTGTAACATATATATCCTATAATCATAGACGATTTCTATGGTATATACACCTGTAACATAAGTGTGTAGTATTATAGGCTCATAGGCTCACACTCCTAAGCTCACATAATAGCAACCCTCTCCGCGGGAGCATCCAATGTGGCCTTCAATGCCATGAAATGGCGGGAACATTTCAAAATAATGCAGCCAGCCACTTGTTGCTAAATGGGAATCAATGTAATTCAATTCTTATTTTTTTTAACAATTCAATCAAAACTCTGAACCTAAATCCTATATCCTAAACCCTAGTAACCCTAAACCCTAGTAACCCTAAAACCTTCCTTTTCTTCTATAATTTTATTTGAAATGGATGGAACATATTTGAGTTGAATATGTTTAGAATATATACTTATATGAATCTTCTAAATAGCTTTTTAGAAGATCAAAAGATAATAGGGATTTCTCCAAAGTTTCTTATGAAGCCAATGTTTTCCAGAAGCAATCTATTCCTCTCACATTGTTAGCAAGTGAAACAAAAACAAAAAAATGTTCAAATTCATAATCGGAATAACACTACAATGAATTTAAACCTCATGGTACTTAATTAGAGATTGATGATTTTTAATTTGGAATGCATCACCATTTTCAAATACACATAAAACTTTCAATATTTCTTTATGGATTTAGGATTAGATTTCAAACAAAAAAACAAAATTTTATGTTTCAATATTTTTTTTTTTATGATCAAATGTTTGGTACTTAGATAGAATTTGTTATACATGTGCTATATCCATTTTGGAGGGTAATTTCAATACTCTTCTTTGAGATGTTTTTATATATTGATTTAAAAAATAAAAGTTCACAAATTTGAATACCTAACATACAATCATACATGATTTGTGTTATAAATGGGAATTGAGTTCATAATTCGAAATGAAAAAGATATTAGTTATAAAACATTTCTAATTTTCTAAAATGAATTTATGAAACAATTCCAAATTTCATGTTTTTTCTTATAGTCCTATGGAGTGCAATACTTAATACTTTAATTAGAAACACTAATAAATTGAAAATCCTCAAATTCTTGAAATGTTTTGATCTATTGTGCAAAGAATTCTAATAATTACTATGATCATCAAATACATTGTTACATTTCATAGAATAATCTATATAGGAGAAAGCAATAATTTCAATTTGTACTAGTGGAAAATGGCGTCTTCTTGTTATATGTTAATTATGTATAATAAATACAAGGTTTCAAGAATCTTCAATAAATTTTGTTATCAAGAACTCAAGAGCATTTAGTACTAAGTCGCCTATTTTGGACTCTTCTTCAAATAAAGAATATATTTTTGATTGTCTGAATTTTGAAATGAATGTTTTTTTGAAATTCATATATTAGTGAATAAAGGCATTTTAATGCTTTCATATTTATAATTATAAATGTGTCCTAAATCACTATTGTGAATTGGAGTGATTGCATTGAAAATTAGAAAATGTAATGGAAAGAGTTTCCAATTACGTAAATGCAACTCCTATGAGTTTAAATTCTATAAAATTTTCTTCATTTCATTCATGTTGTTTTAGAATAAAAAATAAATGTAAATTCAATGCTTCAATTTTTTTCCTTTAATGTAACGTGCACTTCATATCTTTGTGTACACTTCAATTTTTCAGCAATATCCTACTTTTTAATGGAGTTGATTGCATAGAGTAATATAGAAATAGGAAATTGGTGCCCTCAAAAAAAAAATTTGTATTTGGTTGTTGAAGAGTAAACACGTAAAACATGTAATATTCACTGATTTGTCCATGTTCATTCTTGATTTCTTGTAGCCTATTCTAAGAATATTTAATTTGTTTAAAAACCATTAGAGAAGTATAAAAGAGTAGATTATGTTAAAAAAATTTAAATTTTGTTGATGATGTAGTACTATATCATTCACAATACTAGTTAATAGTGTTTTTTAAAAAAAAATTCTTGAGCATGGTGAATAAAGACAAAATTGTTTGAAAAATAAAATACATAACAAGCTAGCCTACCAATTGTTGAACGATAAACATAAACAAGTACCACCTCCAAACCAAACAATTAATAATATCATGTTGAAATGTATAATCTCTGCAAATTTAAAAATAAAACTAAAATTTGAAATATGGAAAATTAGAATGCTCAAATTGGGTTCTTACTTCCTTTTACTTAGACATTAAAATAAAATAATGTAAAAATAATTTTCTTATTTTGATATCAATATGTAAGGAAAAAAAATCAAACAATTTCTTATTCTTCATTCAATAAGTGCTAAATACTAAAATATGATTACCTTTTTGGATTGTATTACCTATTTTTGATTTCAGATACTTCTCAATTTTGAGCACGAGCTCCCCTAGTCGCCTTCTCCATGAACTCCATGACCTCTTCGTCTTCCCTGTCCGCCGATCCGCCTTGACCTGCCTGTCCGCTGCGTCTGCCCAAGTACCCGTTCGCCTATCCGCCCTCACCGGCCCGTCCGCGCGTCCGCCCAGGTACCCGTCCACTTGTCCACCTCGGGCCGTCCGCCCGTATAAATCGCAAGGCGGACGGGCCATTGCGCATAGTCGTTCCCTTCTTGAGTGGGCGAACCAGTGCCTTCAAAGCTCTGCGCGCCCCTTCCGGTTTCAGGGATCGATTGTGTGGACATTCAAATATTATGTTGTCAGTATTCGTCGTGTGATGGATTTGGGGGTGTTCAAAGTTTAAATTGGAAAAATTTAAATTAAAAAACAATTTATTGCAGTTAGAAAAAGTGAACTATAGTTTTGTAATTGTTTCATTTCCCCCTCTTCGACTTCATCATGCCGAAAGATTCACCCAAAAAAGGGAATTGAAAGGGACGATCCCAATCCTTTGATTGGGACGCTTGGGCCGATCCATTGTGTGTGGGTGAACCGGGATGGGAAGAAGAACAGACGAAAGTGTGGAATTGCACAATGTGCAAGAAGTACGTGAAGATGACGCACATTCAAAAACTTTGGCCATGTGAACGCGTAGAAAATCAAGCCAGTCATTGGGAAGGACAAACATCTACGTGCCAGAGTGAGCATTTTAAACAAAGATACATACAAGTGCACCGAGTTCTGGGAATTAAGAGCGCCAAATGGAATGTGATGAATTATAACGTCATGGCGATGGTTTGGGCAAAGATTGTGATGCACAAGGACATAGACTGGCGCACAGCTCAAGGTCGCAATGTGGATAATTACAATCGCACAAATGCTGTTATAGACACACAGTGGACGAGGGCAAGCGATTGCATGCTAGAGTGGTCCAATCGAGGTTATCTACAACAACCTTCGGTTGTACTAAAAGATGCAGAAGATGAGTGGTTAGATGAGGATGATGATGACGACGATGTGCAAGCAAATGCCACATTTGGAGAGAGGTACGAACAGGCAGAAGAACGAGAACGGATTGAATTCGAGCAACAGATGGAAGAGGCAACACGTAGAAGCTTGGTAGATCGTGGACGGCACGATAGGCATGGTGGGTCCTACCGACGTGAGCATAGAACAGGAGGATCAGAACAAGGAACAGGTGGCTCATACTACGGTTATAATCCTCAAAGTGGTCATCAAGGGGAAGGACGGAGCTATGGAACTTCGCATTACGATGGTTCAAGTGCATCTGGTTTTGGCTATGGGCCCCCTTCTCAAATTGGCTTTGGAGGTGGAAGAGGGAGTTATGACACCACGCAACATAGTGGGTCTAGTGGCTATGGTTCGTATTATACCACGCCTACTTAAATGGGCTTTGAAGGCAATAGAGGAAGCCATGCAACCCCGCAGTACGGTGGGTCCACTCATGGTAGTGCCCAATACTATCCGGGATCGAATGGAAGTGATCCATATGGGCATTGTGGGGGCTCTTCTTATAGTGGTGCAAATGTCTCTGCATCGCCATCTAGTGCTCTAGTTCCTCCTCCCACTTTTGGAAATACATACTATGGACAAGGAGGTGCACCAAACAGTTACCACGAATACTACGAAGGTAGTCCATTTATAGAAGTGCAACCAAGAGGCCCCGTTGAAAAAGATGAGACTGATTTAGATTTGGAGTGAAAAAAACATGCATGTATATAGTGATCATGTTTTTGCTCCGTCTTTGAGCTATATTATCTACGGCAAGTATAGAATATCAGAGTGATAGAAATAGTATAGACTCTATAATGAATAGAACAACATTGAACATCAATGTTCTTCAATTTTCATAAAAGTATTGTGTAGTAGTCTATGCCAAATATGTACGTAGATAAGTAGATTTTTAAATACATCATTGCATTATTTTGTAATATCTTTCATGTGTAAGTGTCATTCTTGAAATCACCACTCGAAGTTTAATGTGTAATTGCCTATTTGTCTGTTGTTTATTTTTAAATCATTGTTGCATATTTATTACATTTGAGAACTTATAAATGGTCTAAATGCATTTATAATTGAATTATTAACAGTTGAATATTATAAATTTACAAGTGCATATTATTTTAATTGAAGAATGTAGAACTGTAGAAGTGAGTGCATGCAAAAGTTGCATTCATTTGATTTCAAAACTTGATTCTTGAAAATGAGATTATAGATGTAAAGAGCTTAAGAATTTCAAGAAATCACCATATGAACGAATCTCATTTCAAATCCATTTCAAGATGTTTTATGGAAAACAAAATATTATTTTACGAGCAATTAATTGTAGAGGAAATTTTTAAATTTCTCTTTTAAAATTTATATAAATATTTTGGTCTTGGCACTAGTGAATTGAATTGAACTTGTTGAATCTCAAATTTCATGAGTTTATTTTTTTATTCATATATCAATTCCCAATGAAGATTCCAAACAAGACTTTATAACATTTTTCTCTTGATCTCCAATTTAGAAAATGGATCCACATGTTTAACGGTAACCCTTTACATGCTAACATACCCGAAGCATCACATTCTTGTGTTTGCTGAATTTTGAAGTTAAATAAAATTAACTGAATTGGTATTTTCTACACTTTGTATTTTGGGAAAGTTCATTGTGAAGTCTAGGTCGACTAGCGAAAATCCAAATTTCATAGTAAATGATAATTATTTCTTTATACAAGGTTTTGTCCCAGAGTATCTAAGGCAATCTTTACCTTTGATGAATTGTACAAGGTGGATGGTTATGACCTTTAGGTGGGACAAGATGGTCACAAGGTGTACACATTTGATATTTTGATTTGAAGAGGTTGAAAAAGCAGAAACGGCAATTTTGAGTGGCTTTTGACCAAAAAATGGCCTTGGGAATTTAGAGGTACATATGTATTTTCAATTCAAATGAAAAAATTCTGTTTCTCAATCCACTCTTTATTTATAATATAAATTATAGATGATTCCAACACATATTGTAGTGAAGATGATTCATGATAGTATTTAAAAAATCACAATATTTTAATTTTTTCTTCAAAATATTTGGAAAAGAAAAAATGAAAAATTATTTTTCTACTACCCAAAAATATAAAATTTTGGTACATCAATTAAATTAAAGGATAAATTTGGTTTCATAATTGAATTTGACTTCTTGATCTTTGATGTGACTATTCTAGATGTAAAAAACTAATTAGAAGGCATAACGAAATTTTCTTTTTAAGTCTAGTCTTTATCATTGCTTTTATTTCTTCATAAAATTTCAATTCATTTTGATAGATTTTGCTATTTTTACTCAGGTATATTGTTTTTTTGCACCAAAAATTTGAAGAATATGAAAGTTTTGAAGCCTAAACCACCCGATACGGTCCGCTCGATCCCATCCGCCCGATCCCGTTGGCGGGTTAGGGTTTAGGGTTTGGCGGATGGCCTCGGTGCGTTCGCCGCGCCTTGCCCGTCCGATCGGGTGGACGCTATGGGGCCGTCCGATGAGCCCGTCCGCTGCGTATAAGAGGGACGGATGGGCTGTCCGCTTCTCACTCTTGCCTTGCCCCTTGTGAATTCAAGGTGGAGCGGAGAGCTTGGTGGTTTATCCTCCATTGGCTCCTTTCCGAGGGAAGGCGGGAGTGATACATTGAGGGCCCCTTATTGCCAAATTTTTTGTGACTTGTGTGTAAAATTCGAATTCAAATTTATTGTTTATTAACAATTACATTTTACGGATTTGTTTCATCACACTAATCACAATGACGAAGGGGAAGGGCAAGAAGGTTGCAAAGCTGAAGCTTAAATGGGGGCCATCGAGCTTGGAGATAGCTCGAGAAAGTCCATCGGAAGAATGCAAAAAGTTCATGATCAAATGTATTGTTGCATTTTATGAGTCAAAAACAACATTGTCTTTAGACAATAAATACATCCAGTATCAAGAGGAGTGTGTGCCTAAATTCAAGATAGATATGAGGCAAATGTTGTTGAATGCATTGAATGTTCCGGATTGGTGGGAAGAGACAGAGAAGAACGGTTTCAACAAATGCTTGGACAACAAGGTGCATGACGCATTGTGGAATTCAAAGGTTATCTTGGAAAAATATGGTAGGGAATATAGACCAAACGACGCTGGATTTGAGGAAGTGGTTTTGAAGGCGGACTTGTTTAGGAGTCGGTGTGCTCCATTCGGTAAGAATCACAATCGAATCGGTTCAATTGCTTGGTGGAAAAGCAATGATGGAGTTGTAGAAGCACAGAGGAACAGATGCCATCTGATAGCACTTCCAGATATGGCACAAGTGATTTCCGTTGACAACAAGACAATGCAAGGTGGGTATGCAACAATTTGAAAGGTTCGGATCGTAGGATGTCTAGGAATACTTCCCTATTGGGAGTTTGCAGCGAAGAAGTCCAATCACTACCGCTCTCGACCCGAACTGGCAAAGTTGGAACATCAAAACGAGTCAATGGCCGTTTGAATTCCACATGCGAGAGTGATACGATTTGTTGCGGTGCACGCAACGTCGTATGAAGGCTATGCGTATTGGTGGAACGATGGAACTTTGCGTCAAATGTTGAACATGGATAATGATTATCCAGACAACATACAAATTCGATTGATGCACTTGAATCCCACCAAGGAGGAGGTTGTAAAAGCTCACCGTCTAGGGCGATTTCAAAAGAAGCGTATAGAGCTTGCATGGGCGTTGGTGCATATAATGAATGCAGTGCATATTGTTGGGCATTTGCACAATGATCTTTCTCCGGACAACATTATGTTTCATTTTCCGGAGGACGAGTCATGTGTGTACATTGGAGTTTGCGATTGGGGAATGACCACCTTAGCTACTGAACCAATGAAATCCTTGTACACGTTTACATCCGAAAAAGAGAAGACAGAAGCTTTGCGAAAAAGATGGTGGGTGGATCCAGAGATTGCATATGTGCATAAGGCAGGTGCAGACGTCGGAATCATTCCGATGTATTCACGCAAATCGGAAGCATATGCGGTTGGAAAACTTGCTCAAAAGATCAATGTGGAGTGTATGACACAGGCGTATTTCGAGTTGCAACGTGAAACACCTCATATGACCAAATTTCAGTTTCACGAATTCGGAAGGGTGTTTGATCTTTACCTGAACCGCCTCTGTTTACCAGGTGATAATGAACATCGTAGTTTGGCCCATGTTGTACATCGGTTTTGTGGTACATACCATTGGCCAATTCCAAATGAACATTTTCGTCATTCATATTAGATGATTATTATAGTAATATTAGTATTTCAATAGGCTGTATAGACATGTAGAATTACTTGAGGAATATAGAGTTGAACTTAAATGTAATGATGTGTGCAATTAGCCAACTGTGCACACCATATAGTATATTGCAAGTTTTGAATCAACAATGTATGGCAATATATATGTAATTGAATACATTTTGAATTGTTTGTTATGTTTGTATTTGTATTGATTGAGACATTTTAAAATAGAAAATATAAACAATTTTATTTATTTATTTAAGTTTTGATGATGTACATACTCATATTTCAAAAAATGTGGATAAGGATGCGAAAATTGAAGGTACAAAAATATTTCGTAAGAAATTTTAAATTAGAAAAAGGATAGCAATGAAACACAAATGTAATCTTGTTGGTCAAACTCTAAATGAGATCAAAATTTATTCAAACATGCAAGAAAATTAAATAAAAAAACAATGCCTATCAGGCTATGAATAATATATTTTCATAGAATTTTTCTTCAAAACTGTCGGAGAAAATTAGGAAAATGTTTACAAATATGTGGTGTGGACAATTGAACATAAAAAGAAATCTTCTTAAAATTTGTAGAAGCAGAAACAAAATTAGTATAATATTATAATTTATACATGTTAAGTTTTTTACAATCCTCATTTCATTTTTATGGATGGGAAATTTAAAATAACTTGAAGATTAAGGATTTCAAATCAATTGTTACGCGATGATTAGTACATAGACCACTGGGCTACATTGTGTTGTACTTTACATTCAGACATTTTTGTCTGAATGTGAAAACTCTCAAACATTACTTGAGCCGGGGAGGTTCATTCTACAGCTTTCAAAAGAAGTGTTTGGAGAGAATTGAGAGAGGTAGCGTTGGGGATGAAGTTCCAAGGAAGAGAATGTGGCGGTGGCCAACCATATAGTGTCTTTGAAAATGAAGATGTCAATGTGCTGCTACTTTGTCAGTGCACGGGAAGCAACTTCAATATGAATTGCCGTCCTCCGAGACCTAAATAATGCTGTTCCTAGATGAAATGGCTTCGTTGCCGCAAGTAAACATCGAAGCCAGTGACGCAGTATTGGGATGAATCAACAAAGACTCTTAGGAAAGTGTTGAATGCACAAGGAAGGAAGTTATCTATCGTTAAATGGGGACAGATAACTTTGTTTTTATCCATGTGTACAAGACTTTATAAGAACTTGTTTAATATAGTATTATTTCAACTTGCAAAGTGTCAAGATTTCATCTTCATACAAAGTATCACATTTTCATCTACATTGTATTTTATTCGTTTGTTTTTTCTAAACTTAAACAGCTTCTCAATGAAATCTTGCAGGTTGATGAATTTTTTTATTTTCTTATTTTCTTGAAACACATGGATAATTTCCATTGATCCGGGAAACAGTACACAGATCCAGAAGACGAAGTCCCCGGCGAGGAATTTTTTTGTAGATTTTAAAATAAACGGAAAACACAAATTAGTAGCATAGCACCATACCAACTCAGAGAAACAACGCACAAATGCCATAATTCCCGGCAGAGATGAATTCTTTATGGTGCCTTTGCATTGCCGTGGAATCTGTTCTAGTTTAAATACATCAATCGTGTCACTTTGATAAGCTAGTGTCACACATACTAATCTGACTGATAACATTTTCCATTGTAGTTCGTGATATCTGCCTCTACAATTTTGTTTGGTTGGAGATGTGTGGAAGTCACCCCTCGGAGTGATGGGTTTTCCGTCGCTCCACGGCTCCGGAGGTCTTCTGACGGTATGTTCTGCGCGCACCGTTTCCTCACTAGAAGGTGAAATTCAAGCTTAGAGCATTGCCACCCATTCACGCCAAAGTTGGCCAGCCCAGTCTAGGGCATGGCCAGCCTCCAACAAATGCCCCATAGGGGATCCAACTAGGGACAAAAAGAGATCAGTCACTCCAAAAGTCTCTCGGCAAACAATAGTACTCCGTTCTCGCCATCCTTCTTATTTGGTTGCTTGATCTTGTTAGGTTGTTGGTTTGTGTGCCACAATACATCATATCTTGTATTTTTTTAATTAATTGGCATGTTGATTGGCTCATCGGTCTACCAAGCCATTAACCCCTAAAGGACCATGTGTCCGTTCAGAGTACACAAGAAATCCCGAGCTCGGGTAGATTTCTATGAAGTCATTTTTAGTTGGATGCTCATGAAATTTGGACATAATAAGTAATTACGTATTTCCTTCCTGAAAATCTAATTTTTTTTTTGATCAGGTGCCCAGATCAAAAGTTATGTTGCCTTGAACTTTGTAGGCAGCTTGGGCAGCTTCCGACAACATGTGCAAAACTCTTCCTATGATATTGAAATTTGGCGGGTGTGTAGCTTACATGATCCAAGATGAAAATGTCGAAAAAAATAACCCTAATTATCTCATTCTAGAAGGAATTAAAGTTTGTAGGCCATGTCAAGCAAGGTTGGAAATTTTTTTTTGCCTAACTTCAAACATTATAATCTTTCAATCTATTTGGTCAAAGTTTCTAAAAATTTTCCCACATGTTCCCAAAGAAGTTAAGTTCAAATTTGTATGGTTGAATTTCGAAAAAAAAACTTTTTTTTCATTTTTTTCTTGCTACCCTAAAAAGTGGTAGTTCTTGACAATTTCTGCCCAAAATGTGCCTCGGTCCTTTAGGGGTTAATACTTTGAGATTGACTTCTTTTGGCATGTCTTAAAGGCAAGAATGATTGGGGCATAGAAGATATTTGGGAGGAGCAAGGCTTGGACCACCCCATTCCCCCATTTGTGTTTGCAAGGAATGGGTGGCGATGCTCTTAATCCGTTAATCGCTCTGTTGTCTAGTCTTAGTGCTAGAGTTTTCCTTCTTCATTTTAGTACAATGCAATACAAGTAGATGCACTTAGGCATGTTCTAATCCCTGAAGTGTTTGTTCAACTTACAGAAAGAATCTTGGATAGGATCCTACAAAGTCATTTTTGGTCGGATGTTCATGAAATTGGACATAATGTGTAACTATGTCCTCCCCTTCCTAAAAATCTTTTTTTTTCAGATGAGGTGCCTAAATCAAAAGTTATGTTGCCCTCAATTTTGTGGGTAGGTCGGGCAACATGTGCAAAACTCTTCCTATGATTTTGAAATTTGGTGGGTGTGTAGCTTACATGATAGAAAATACAGATGTCAAAAAAAATAACTATGTTTAATGTAAGAATCTCATTCTAGAATGAGTTAAAGTTTGCAAGCCCTATTGGACAAGGTTGGAAAAAAACTTTTTCACCTAACTTCAAATGTTATAATCTTTCAATTTGTGCAATCAAATTTTCATAAATTTTTTCCACATATTCCCAAATAATTCTAGTACAAATTTGTATGGTTGAATTTTGAAAAAAATTACTTCTTTTTTATTTTTTTTCTTGCTGCCCTAAAAAGTGACATTTTTTGACAATTTCTGCCCAAAATGTACCTTGGTCCTGTAGGGGGGTAACGATAGTGTGACTTGCTCTATTATGGTGGAACTTATGTGTTTCACTCTATCTCCCCATTTTGCATTGTATGTACCTAGTTGGGAAGTAAGGTAAACATGCATAATACCACTAAGTAGATTTACTATGTACACTAAATAGGGGTTTTAAGGGGACCAAAAAATTAAAGGGACTTGTTGTGGAAAATTGTATATGTTTGAAACATGATGCACATTGCCCGGGCACTTCAATAACTATTGATGTACAATAAAGGTAGATATTTATATAGTGCAAAATGTCGATTAATTAGTATGGGTCCCTTTAAAAACCCTTCTTAGGGTAGGTACCTTGGAGATGCTATTTGTCAACTCTCGTATTTTTCAAAGATTGAGAGGGTTGAGAGATGCCATTTGCAAGTAGAATCAAGGCATTCCGACAAGGAATGAATTTTCTGTGATTTTTCAAAGTTTGTTGGGATTAAATTGGTAAAGCATGGATAAGGTAGGAGGCTCAAACTCGGTTCGGGAATTTAGACGTGCCCCTACTCTAGCCCTAAAATGGACATAAGATGGTCCTTAAATCAACCTCTATAGTCATTTGAATGGATCGAGAAAAAAAATATAATTTACTGCGAGAGCCAATCATTGTCTTTGCTTTCCCCATTTCTCTTTATAACTTCAAGTGAACAATTTATTAAAGACCTAGTGTCATAAATAGGGACCTATGACACAACTTCTTTGAAAATTCATAAGTAATTCAATAATGCTTCAAAAAAATATGAAACCACTTGTGTTACATTCTAAATTTATTTATCCTTGTCTGAAAAATAAGCTAAAAATATTTCCCTAAAAGGAAATATATAATAAAGGCAAACCAACCCTTAGATGAGCATTTTATGAGCCTCCTACCTTAGACCTATGCTAAACCGCATGCTGGCATATCCCGCCCTCCTCCAATTGCTTTGTCATGATACTAAGTTAAAGGGTTGCTAAGATTGCGGTAATGGGTAGGTGATTGAAGTAAATGGGAGGGTTCAATAGATGTGGGAATTGGGTGACCAATGGCATTGGGTGACCAATGGCATTGGGTTGTTCTACTTTAGAGGTGAGTGTGAAGAAGAAGTTAGTGTTTGTAGTCTTGAATTTTGCTTGTGAAACTTCGTTTAGACACCAAATGAATATGTGACAATGAAATGGGTAAGAGCACTCCAATTGTTGATCATTGATTTAAGTTTTAGCCACCCAAACCAATTTGTCATTAATTGCTTGTAGATGCTGTTATTCCAAGACATTTAATAATTCACTTTCATATATATAAAATACTTCACTAATAACAAAATTGCCATAAAAATTTTCACCTACATAGGATTCTTTAGAGGCAAACTAGAAATTAATTAAATAGTGAAATTCTACCCCCTTTACGTGATTTGCATTAAGAAATACCCCACACCGTTAGCCACTTAGGTAGGAGGTCCATAAAGTACTCAAGCTCTAAAAGTGTCCACCTCCTAAAATGTCCACCATTTGTACATTTTTCTTTTTCATTGCTTCATCAATGTACAAATGGTGTACATTTCTGGAGGTGGACACTTTTAGTGACCACTAAGTTTCAACTTCAAAAATCCATAACTAATTCCACAAAGCTCCAAAAAATATGAAATGACTTGGGTTAGATGCCAATTCCATTTGTCTTTCAAGGAAAATTTATTGAAAATATTTCAAGAAGCTATACCTCTCCAAATTAATTTTTAGCTCTTAAATGGGTGCTTTATGGACTTTCTACCTTACATCTCATACTCCCATTGTCTCCTCAAAACCATCTCCATATTACATTATACTCCCTCTTTCCCATAATACTAGTCCCTTTTGTTTTTTTCATTTGTCCTCAATTACTTATCTTCTTTAGTAATGTAATTTAGATTTAATTTTAGGCATGAAAATGATTTCTTTCGGTCTTGACATAACTAATTAAATGAAACAAGAGAGGTCTAGTTTATTATACATGTTACTGATTAAAAAAAATCTGAAAATTCAATTTTTTATAGCAAGTTGAAGTTGATTGGTTCAAAGACTAGAAGACATTGAACTTTTCATTGAATCTATTAGATTCCAAGCCAATCTCATGCAAATCTATTCATGGAGTGGACAAGGTAGTTGCACGCAAAGTATTCCTTCTATATAAAGCCCACCTTTATTTGTATAGGCCTTTGAATCTATTGCAATCTCCTACTTTTTGATCTTTCCTTGATTACAATTAAATGAATTAATAGTCATGTCTACTTGTTTTGCACTTGAAAGGACACATTGCACATTCACTATATAGAATCATTTATTCATAACATATATTTAAAAATCATTGCCAAATCAATAATACTTTCATTTGTACAAAGAAGGAGTAGTAGTATGGGACGAGGGAGTATTTGCTAAAGTAGGATGCTCCATTGTCATCCCTTTGGTCATTGCACATATATAGATAGGTTAGATTTACAACTTTATTCCTAAAATAGAATGACAAATTAGATAATTTTTCACATGCATTTTGGGAAAAAAATTAGGTAAAAAAAGGCAAATTATTGGTGATGAAAGAAAAAACATATAGCTTCCCATTGTTGTTGCTAGGGGGTCATGTGGTATGGCATCAGGTGTGAAACCATGTCACATGGATGTAGTTTTTTAAACTACATAAATTTATTTTGTTTACATTGTATTTTTATATAGTTATACAATAATCTTAGTTGAGTGGTATTTTGACTTTACTTTAGAATACCACATGAAGATTTGAAATACTTGTGTAATTTAGCCATCAATGGCAACCCAAGAGAGGTTGTGTTTGCATTGTTTGCTTGTTTAGTTATAAAAGGATCTCAACTAAGTGGTATTGTGATTTTACCTTAACCCCTAAATGCCCAAACTACATTTTTTGGAAACATAGCGTTCTTGGGTAGTTCACTACAAATGGAATTTTTCTTTTCTTTCACTCAAATTTTCACACATCATGTATTTGAGAAGTAGCTTTAAGGCCCAATAATTTTCATAACTTTTGACTAAAGAGTTAAAAAGTTATTGCATGATATATCATTTTCATTGCTTGGCGGGCAGACTAGGTAGCTCAAAAAAATTATGAAAAAATCACTTCTTTAAGAAACAAAAATTTGAATTGGTTTCTTAGATTTAGTAATACATGGAAAGCTTTGAATCACTCCATTTTGATTTTGAAATGAAAGTTATGAGGAGTAAGTTTTAGTTTGTGGGCAATTATGAATTCTCTACTTTAAAATAAACTTTGAAGTCCTTTGCTTAACTCAATTTTCAATATTTTTGAAAAAAATTAAAATCATAGGATGTAGATTTTTTATTACAAAATTACAACATTGAGATTGACATTTTTCAATTCTATAACAAAATTCTTAACAATTTAGTATCTTGAATCATCCTCTACTTCTTTCTCTTTACTACTTTTTTTTCTAAATGCTATACAATTCTAAATGATTTGAAAATTTTCAAGCAAGTAGACAACTTGTCTTGAAGAATGAATCCAAAGAAGCACCACCATTTTAGACATTTTTTCATACAAATGTGACCTTGTGAAGTGTAGCTTCCTGGGTTCTCGCATGATCAAAGAAAGGGATTTTTGGGCTATTGCAAGAAAGACTGAACAAATTATGTAGCGTTTTGCTGAAATAATGATTTTTGCACTCAGTACTAGGAGTACTACGAGTAGTAGGAAATTGAGAAATCTCAGCCGTTGATTTAAAAAATTGACGGCTGAAGTATCATTTTGAGTACTATGACTACTAGTAAGTACTAAAATAGTACTATTTGAAAAAAAAGACAGTTTGTCACAAAAAATAGATACAATGAGATATTAATTAATAATAAATAGAAAATCATGAACAAAAAAACTCTAAAAATTGGCAATTTGTGAGGACTTGATGGTGATCAGATTTCACCAAAAAGATGAAGTCAAAACCATTTTCAATGTTCAAAAGTATGTGCACAAGGGAGCCCTATTTGCACGAATATAGAGGCCATAAAATAATGTATTTTTAGATTCCCTTTGGTGGACACGTATACTTCTACTATGGGAATAGACCACAGAAATTTCAGCTCTAGGTCATTAATTTTGGATACTCCACAATACTAAAAAACCCTAAACCCCAATGTGTGACAAATTAGCCAAATTGATTTTGAAATATAAAATGATTTTTAAATTTTTTTGAAAAGTAAGGGATATGATAAAAATCAAGTTAGTCATCTCCAATAAAAATTTCAAGCTCATTGGGCTCTACCTCCAAAAGTTCTAGCAGAAAACAACTCTATCACTCTGAATGTGACGCAAAATAGGACTGGACTTTCTTGCAATCACCCTTTTGTCCATTCAAACACTAATATCTTGCAATCTACATGGTGGAAATATACTCAATTTTTTTCCACATCTTCTCAAACTAGTGAGCAAGATCCTCTGGTTACATGTGTCTGAAAATGTTTTTTTTATTCAAAATTTGGTGCTTATACTAGAAATGGTAGGTTTGGAGCATTGTGGGTGAAAACATAGTCAAATACATACAAGGGTTAAGCTTAAGTCAGTTGGTTGATGAAGAATTAACCCTTTAAAGGCCTTTGGGGTCTCCTTATACGACCTATATTTAGCTTTATAACTCTAAAAATTGTAGTTTAATAAATGAGTTATGGGTCATTGCAAGAAAGACCGTCCGGTTTTTGTAGCATTTCGCACAATATTCATGATTTTTTGGGGAGATTGAATTGTATAATTAGAAAAAAAAATTGTAAAAATTGTAAAAATATGTTTAATGTATACACCTTTAAGAAGAAGGTACCTTGGGAAGGAAAAGCATAGAAAAATTCTCTAAGTAGGAGACCTAGAAAAGTGCAAAATCTCATGAAAATAGGTACTTTCACATTTTTATTTGTAAAAAATAGGATAAAAAAATTTCAAAGAAAAGAAAAATTGGACATTTGGGAAGACTTCATGGTAAAGAGATTTCACCAAGAGAATGATCTTGAAACCATTTTCAATGTTCAGAATTGTGTGTGTAAGGGAGCCCTGTTTGCATGAATGTAGAGGACATAAAATAATGTTTTTTTAAGTGATTTTTGGTAGGCACATGCTTGATTAGTGTGGGAATAGACCACAAAAATTTCATCTCTATATCTTTAATTTTGGGTATTCCCCAATACTAAAACCCCCTAAATCACAAAGTGTGACAAATTAGCTAAATGAAAATTTAATTATAAATTGATTTTTGAAAATTTCTGAAAAACAAAGGATCTAATTAATATCAAGTTGTCCATTTCCAATAAAAATTTCAAGTTAATTGGGGTTCATACTTCAAAAGTTATAGCACATAACAACTCCATCATTCCAAGTGTGACGCAAAATAGAACTAGTCTTTCTTGCAATCACCCTTATGATACATTTTTATTTACGTACTATCATGATCATTAATTTGCTTTGTACTAAAGAGTATTTGATCAGTGATTTCTTGATCAAATACCACCAAACACATAATATACTATATGGCTGCAAAGGGCTTTCAGGCCCTTCTAGGGTTAAATATTTCCCAATTGAAAGAAAAACTGACTGCAGAATGAATTCATGTCATGAAGGTCGGTTACTACAAACAGACAGTGTATCATAGGAGAGCTTTACAAAGGGTGATGCCAAATGACCCCCGGCAAATCATGCACCGTATCCAGGTAGACTGTCAAAGCTTGTATACTTCATAAAAAAAATTCCTGGAAATGCGGTTCCATTTCAGTATTCGATTCTTTGCTTGGGGCGGGCTTGGGGGCTCACAAATCTACAGCGCGGGTCCACTTGCAAAATCTGCAGTCTGGGTACATTCTAGAAACCTTGGCTACTGAACCCTTGGCTCCATTGCGAATGATATAGGATTCAAGGTGAAGAGACCCCAGTCGCCTGGAAATCCTTCAAGTAAGGCCGGCAGAGCTTCACAATTCTCTTGATCTTCAATATCAAAAACTCCCCACTGTGATCCACGGCGTTATACTGATATGCATAGTTGCGATGCACTGAATGGAACCAATGCAAATTCCGGATACACTTCCAATTGATCTCATTGTACTTGCTTTCGATCTACGTTAGTTACAGTCGTTCAGATCGAATTTCTGTCGATGCACAGGTTGGGAATTCACCTCATCAGTTTGCTCTAGAGTTCATTTCAATTTGTTAGCTATCAACGACAACAAGCTTAGATCGGTCCTCATCGTCGAGGCGTGCTTCAGAAAGAGTTGACGCTGGAGCATAGGAATCGCACCAATTCGCAGCTAGGCCGTCTACGTACGAGACCTGTAATCACCGTAAGTCTTCTATTCTTGTCATATGTGTTCTTTCAACCAAGTTTTGTCTGTTTCGTCCTTGTCGATGCATGAAAATAGCTTCACCATTCACCACTCTACTTGTGATCGCTTTCTGCGCTGCCTAACAAAATGGAAAAAAAAAAAACTTTGGCTGAAAGTCCAGGTGAACCCTTTCCCTTTCATAACATTCATTCGGTAGCGTTCATGCCCACCGCCTTTCCTTCATGCACCCTGCTCATCATTGATCCTCCACCTGTGCACTTAGCTACTGATGAAGTACTGCTGAATGTGAAATATTCCACATCATCTGCTGTAGAGCCAAGGCAGTACGTGACAATGAATCCCGCTGAATTTTATGTACCGTATCTCTTCTGCAAGTTGTACAGTAGATTTATTTGGAGGCGGAGTGAGACCAAATCGTCAATAAGCGTTCCAACGGTCTTGTAAACATCGTAGCTGGGGTCAATGAAAGTGAAAATTCCAGTTCTACTCATACATATGCCCCTCGGCGGCTTCATCAGTACATGCACTTTTCCCAGACATTCCCACACAGTCGGGGATGGAATTAGAAGTATCGTTCGTTTCCCGATTCATCTTGGTCGTCGCTCTCAAAACCCACCCTGCAAGAGAGTCTCTGTCTGTTCTTCTTCTTCTTCTTCAGTGCATGTGATGTTGACTGAGATGGGGTTGGTTACGGCAAATCTTTGGTCAAAGACGAAACTTTGGCTATCGGTTGACAACCGTCGCCATCGCTGTGTTTGGTGTAGATTTTCTTGCGATTAAATGGCTGCGGTTTTGGAGCTATGCCATATTTGGTTTTCTGTCAGTGTAAGTTTTTTTCTTAGAAGTCAGAGATTGAGTGTACAGCAAAGATATAATGTTGTTGTTCTTAATTTAGTTGTAATTTTTTTATTCTAGTTCGTTGGATCCATTTTTTCTTGGAAAGATTTCTTATTCCTTCCTTTTCCATTCGTGAGGCAAAGGTATCAGGAATTTTTTAGCCTGTGGACAATTAGGTTACCTCTTGGCTGAATCTTCAGATGAATTCTCTGCTAAGACGAACTGAACAATAATCCGCCGTATGGCATCTCTTTAGTATCGCGGAACCCCCCTCTTCAAGAATCGACCGAGTGCGTATCCATGAGTTTTGTGTGAAAACCAAAGCCAACCTTGTTTTTTGAACTGCTTGAATTTCGATGAGAGTTTGTGCTTCCTAGAAATCTTGTTAGTAGCACACACACTGTGTCTGGTGTGACGGCGACTAGCCACTAATACTCGCTCTGATGCCACTTACCTACAATCAGTGATGCAGAGTGACAATGTGAACTGTGTGCTTGGTTGTTGTGATCAGAGTCGGTATTCATATTTTCTCCTTTGCGAACAATTTCGACCCTGATTCGTGGTTCGTAGGCGTTAGGCAGAGGCACACACCGCTGTCGTCTAGCTACTGTAGGGTGTTTCTCCGTTTTTATTCCTTCGATTCCTTAGCTTTTTTTTCCGGGTTCAGACGAATCTTTTTAATTAATGACAGGTTAGAGGTGTTGTGCCTGTACAGGGTAAGTACTCTAACCCTGTCTCGATCTATCAACAATGGGGGCCATTTTGGAACGTATGATGCTGTGCTGCTGCGGTGACGAGCCTGGTGATGAGTCTGGTGATAATTTCGCTCTTGGATATGAGATGCGACTGGAGGAGACCGATTTGGGGAACGGCATTGTGGTGGGAGGACACCCAATCCAGACGGAATACCAGGAGATTGTACACGGACTTTGCCCTCGTCTGATTGAAGATTGAACTGTGGCGAGCTTTGCTGAATTTCACAGGTACCTCAAGTCGATTTCTTACATGAACGTCCAACATTTCTCTGTCATTTAATCCACATTATGAGTTCTTGCAGCATATGGATATTGGCAAAACGGGTGTCATATTCATTGAGTTGTTTGCGGGATAGGTTAAAAAGAAAAGAAGGAAATGCTATCAAGGTACTTGTCAATCTAAATCCCCTCGTGTTCTTCCTATTCTACTTGCTCTTCAAACGTGAAGCAATCGCAAGGAAGAAAACTGTTCTTCGTGTTTGAGAACTCAAGGTGCATGAAAACAACCTACAACGTGGTGAAAGATGGAGACAGTTCATAAGCAAAGTTTTAAATTTACAATGAGAATGTTATATTTATTAGGTAAAAGCTTTTGTATCCTTTTGACATGCTCTACATGCTTTCGATTTCTTCCTTCAAAGAGGTCCTTCAAAGAGGGATAATCACACTTATGGGCAATTTCATTAAAATGGCATATGCCATACGCCATTTTTGACATACTCTGCGCCATCTTAATGGAATGTTGCGCCATTTCATCATCATACCGCCATTTTAATGAAATTGACCATACTTCCAAAAATGAGGAATTCATCATTCATTAGTTTCTCAGAGCCTTCAAGCTATCAGGGTAAAAATGAAGGTGAGAGGATACCTTCAATGATGAGCTCTTGTATAAAAAAGACTCGTGACAGCAGTCTTTTTAAATTAGCAGTCTTTAAATTACCGCGTTTTAAATTATGGTGCTCCAACTCATTCGTCTTTCCTCTTGACTACTTTTGACATGTGGCAGACACAAAATTGTGAACCATTACATGTGCTAGGGAGGGACAAATTACTGCTTTCAGAAGGAGGGGTATCCTGGGCGTGAATCGGCATGACGCACAGGATTTCAAATCAGTTGTCACGCGATGATTAGTACGTAGACCATTGGGCTACGTTGTGTTGTACATTCAGAATTTTTTGTCTGAATGTGAAACTCTGAAAAATTACTCGAGCCGGGGAGGTTCGTTTTGCAGCTTTCAGAAGAAGTACTTGGAGAGAAGGGAGGTAGTGTTGGGGATGAAGTTCCAAGGAAGAGAATGTGGCGGTGGCCAACCATACAGTGTCTTTGAAGATGAAGATGTCAATTGATGCGCTGGTGCTTGTCAGTGCTCAGGAAGCAACTTCAGTATGAATTGCCGTCCTCCGGGGCCTAAATAATGCCGTTCTAAGATGAAATGGCTTCGTTGCCGCGAGTAAACATCGGAGTCGGTGACGCAGAATTGGGCTGAATCAATAAGAGTCTTAGGAAAGTGTTGAATGCACAAGGAAGGAAGTTATCCATCATAAAATGGGGACAGATAACTTTGGTTTTATCCATGTGTACAAGACTTTATAAGAACTCATTTAATATAGTATTATTTCAGCCTGCAAGTGTCAAGATTTCATCCCTGAGTTCAAAAAAAATATCACGTTTTCATCTGCATTGTGTTTTATTCGTTTGTTGTTTCTAAACTTTAACAGCTTCTCTATGAATCTTCATTGCAGGTTGATGAATCCTTTTTGGTGAATTGGTGCCTTTGCATTGCAGTGGGATGTGTTCTAGTTCAAATACATTACAAATTGTGTCACTTTGATAAGCTAGTGTGACACACACACTAATCTGACTGATAATATTTTCCATTTTAGTTTGTCAGTGATAGATATCGGTCTCTACGATTTTGTTTGGTTGAGGATGCGTGCAATTAAGTCCCCCCTGGGAGTGATGGGTTTCTCGTCGCTCCGAGGCTCAGTAGGTTGTGGGACAGTACATTCCGCACCGTTTTCTCACTCGAAGGCGAAATTCAGGCTCAATCCGTTATTCACTCTGCCATCTGGTCGACATGGTGCCAGAGTTTTCCCTCTTCATTTCAGCACAGTACAGTACATGTAGATGCTATTAGGCATGTTTTAATAACAGTGTGACTTGCTCTGTTAAGGTGAACCTTGCGTGTTGCGTTCAATCAGTCTCTGTTTTGTATTGTATGCACCTTGACGGGAAGTAAGGTAAACATGTGTATTACCACTAAGTAGATTTGCTATCTAGGTACCTTGGAGAAGCTAACACATTTTGTCAACTCTCGTATTTTTCATAGATTGAGAAGTTTGACAGAAGCCATTTGCAAGTAAAGTCAAGACATTCCAATAAGAAATTCATTTTCTGTGATTTTTCAAAGTTTGTTGGGATTCAATTGGTAAAGCATGAGTAGATACATGCTAAACCACACGCTGACAGGTCCCCTCTCGGAGTGCATTGTCATGATGCTAAAGGGTTGCTAAGATTGTGGTAATGGGTGGGTGATTGACGCAAATGGGAAGGTCTAGTAGATATGGGAATTGTGTGACTGATGGCATTGGATTGTTCTACCTTAGAGGTGAGTGTGAGGAGGAAGTTAGTGTTTGTGGTCTTGAATTTTGGTCAAACTTTAGTGAAACTTCGTTTCGACACCAAATGAATATGTGACAATGAAATGGGTATAAGACCTCCAATTGTTGTGTACTAGATCAAGTTTTAGCCACCCAAACCAATTCTTTATTAACTGCTTGCAAAGTTGTTGTTCTAAGACATATAATAATTCACTTTTGTATTCATAGTGAATTTCATTAAAATGGTGGTATTACAGTAAAGTGGCCCAACATTCCATTAAAATGGCACAAAATATGTTAGAAATTGCATGACATTCCATTAAAATGACATGGAATATGTCAAAAATGGTGGAATAATACCTCTATTTAAATGAAATTCACCATATACGTAAAATACTTTCATAATGACAAAATTGCCATGATAGAAATTTCCACCTATATATGACTCTTCAAACCCAAACTAGAAATTAATTAAAACAACCAAACTCTACCCCCTTTACATGATCTGCACTAAGAAATACCCCATACCATCGACCACTTAGGTAGGAGGTTCTTAAAGTGCTCAGACTCTATTAATTGCCTACCTCCTCAAATGTACACTATTTGTACATGTTGATTTTTTGTTGTACCAACAATGTACAAATAGTATACATTTAAGGAGGTGAGCGATTTTAGAGCCCTATGCCATTTCAACTTCAAAAATTCATAACTAATTCCACAAAGCTCCAAAAATATGAAACAACTTGGGTTAGATGCCAATTCCATTTATCTTTCAAGGAAAATTTACTGAAAAATATTCCAAGAAGTTTCACGTCCCCAAATTCAATTTCAGCTCTACAATGGGCACTTTGTGAACTTCTTACCTTACATCTTATACTCCTATTGTCTCCTCTAAACCATCTCCATATTATATTATTCTCCCTCCATCCCATAATACTAATCCCTTATATTCTTTTCATTTGTTCCAAATTACTCGTCTTTTTTAGTAATGTAGTTCAAACCTAATTTTAGGCTTGAATATAATTTCTTTTGATCTTGACATTAAATAATGAAAATGAAGCAAGAGAAGTTTAGTTTAGTTTACATGTTACAGATTTTTTTAAAATCTGAAAATTGAATTTTTATAGCAAGTTGAAGTTGATTGGTTCAAAGACCAAAAGACATTGGACTTTCATTCAATCTATTGAATTCCAACCCAATCTTATGCAAATCTATACATGGAGTAGGCAAGGTAGTTGCACACAGAGTCTTCCTTCTCTAGAGAACCTATCTTTATTTATGTGTGGCACTTTGTATTTGTTGCAACCTCCTACTTTCTAACCTTTCCTTGATTGCAATTAATAGTCATATCCACTTGTTTTGCACTTGAAAGGACACATAGCACATTCACTATAGAATCATTTATTCATAACATACATTTAAAAATTGTTGCCAACTCATTAATACTTTCATTAGTACAAAAAAGGACAAGTATTATGGAACAAGGGAGTATTTCCTGAAGTGGGATGCCCCATTGTCATCCCTTTGGTCATTGCATGTATATAAACAAATTAGATTTACAACTTTATTTATAAAATACTTTTAAAAAATTTGAGAATTTTTCTCTTGCATTTTGGTATAAAAAAATTAAGAAAAAAAAAAGACAAATTATTGGTGATAAAAGGAAAAACATATTGTTTCCCAAGGTGTCATGTGACATGGCATTCAATGTGAAACCATGTCAAATGGATGTAGTTTGTTAAACTACATTAGTTTATGTAGTTCACATTGTATCTATGTATAGTTATACAAGGATCTCAATTGAGTGTTACTTTGACTTTACCTTACAATGCCACAAGATGTTTTGAAATCCTTATGTAATTTAGCTATAAATGGCAACTCAAGATAGGTTGTGTTTGCATTGTATGTTTGTCTAGTTATACAAGGATCTCAACTAAGTGGTATCATGATTTTACCTTTTTACCTTAAAATACTAATAGATGCTTTTAAATCCTTGTATAATTTAGCTTTCAATTGCAATTTAAGCCATATTGTATTTATATTATATGTTTGTCTACTTATATAAGGATCTCAAATAATTGTTACTATGACTTCACCTTGAAATGACAAAAAAATGTTTGAAATGAATATATAATTAAGTTATGAATTGCACTCTAATGAAAATGGCATTTCCTTCTATAATGAAGCCATTAATGAGTAATGACAATCCAACAAAGGTGGTATTTACATTGCATCTTTATATGGTTACACAAGGATATTGGCTAAGTAGTACTGTAATCTTGCATCTCAGTACCATAAGATGCTTTAAAGTGTTATCTGAGTTTAATATTTCTATGAATATAGCCTAATAGTATTATATGTGAATTATATGTTTCAATAATATTTTAATTTTAATATTAATATTTTATATTGTAGGATGGAGCCAAAGTATAGATCTAGGGCACAAAAGCATGAGGCCCAACAATTGAAGGACCTAGTTCATTAGATGTTTTTTAGGCCTCAAAAAGACCATTTTAGGTTGTTCCCCATTCTGAGAACCAACCACTATTGTTCAAAATATTTAAATAATAGAATTTTTTTAATCAATTTAAATATTTTTTAAATATGAAAATATTAATTAAAAAATATCTAACATGGTAGTTGTCCAACCACATCAAATAGCTGATGTAATAGAATTCTTACGTTCTCTATAGTCCGAGAACATGCAGTCTCCTTTAGGCTTGAAAACCCCCAGGTACACAACTCCCATATTATATGGGTCTGATTATAATCGCTTATAATGCATTTTAGTCCAATCTCAAGGGTTTTAATTTGTCTTAATGTAGAAAACTCTTGTAGCCCTCTTAACAAGGAATCCAAAAATGTAATTATATACATGAAATGAATATTCTTTGAGGACAATAATAGCATTAAAAACCCAATTATATGAGTGTTTTTAATACATGTATCGTGGGACAAGCTACCCAACTTTTTGGACTTTTTAATAAAAATTTAAGTTTTTTATATTATAAATAAAACTCTATGGATGAATTTTCATTTTAATTGGAGGGAACTTCTTGTCTAGATTTTTGAAAATTATGCATAAGTGTTTAAATTCTTCATATATATTGTGAATTTTTTTTTAATATGTATATAACCCAACATCTTCTACACTTAATTTTTTTTTAAATTTGGTCTTCACCTAAGTTTATGGTCTTTTTAATTTGATATAATTTTTACAAAAGCCATCCTTTGAGCCGTTTTAATGCTAACAATCCCTACATATAATACAAGAGTTGCATACCCGGGGAAAAAACACCTAATGTGTAGAAGATCCTAATAGGCACAAGTCCTTATTTTGTGGATGTTTACATCGAGTTTCAAAGTACCTTTAAATGAATAATACACAAAAAGGTGCATTGTCCGGCATTTAGAGAAGTTAAATTTGTATACCCCTTTTTTGAAGGATCATGGGGTCATTGCAAGAAACATAGTGCATTTTTTGTAGCGTTTTCCATAACACTATTTTTTTTCTTTGGGAGTACTTTATAATCAGAAAAACAATTTTCAAAAATTGTGAAAAATATTTTTAATGTATACTCCTTTATGAAGAAGGTACTCTTGGAAGGAAAAGCATAGAAAAATTCTCTAGGTAGGAAAATTGGAAAAGTGCAAAATCTCATGAAAATTGGCACTTTCACATTTTAATTTGTAAGAAATAGGAAAATAAATAAATTGGTCATTTGGTAAGAGTTGATGAAGATGAGATTTCACCAAAAGAATGATCTTAGAACCATCTTCAATGTTCAAAAATTGCATGCAATGGGAGTGTTGTTCGCACTCATGTAGAGGACATAAAATAATAGATTTTCTAATTTCCTTTCGTAGATACATGCTTTCCTACTAAACGAATAGACCATGAAAGTTTCAACTCTAGATCACAAAATTTGGGGACTCCCCACGTAGTAAAAACCCCTAAATTGCACTTTGTGACAAATTAACAAAAATGATTTTAAAATACAAAATGATTTTTTTAATTTCTAAAAAATAAGGGATCTGATTACCATCAAGTTAGACATGTTCTGCAAAAATTTCATGTTCATTGGACTTGTGCTTTAAAAGTTATAGTGGATAACTAAAGCATCACTCTCATTGTGATGGAAAATAGGATTGGTGTTTCTTGCAATGACCCCATGGTCTCTTTCCTACACCTTTTCAAAAAACATGATTGTAAGTAGTGCGGAGAAAGTGGTATTCCTTCCTAGGTCTAGAAACTAAACGCACCTCTTTTAGACATACATATCCTTGGTTCAAAGAATGAATATCCTTCTACACTTTCAAATATACTTGCTTGGTATTCTAGTGTTGAAAAAACAATCTAAGTGATAGAGAAGATTCAAAAAATTAGATCCAAACCTGGATCCAAAGTGTATTGGGTTCACAAATACAACTCAGATGAAAGTAGTGGTAATTTTGAAGAGATCAAAGCTCCAACATTACATATTGATTCAACAAGTTGTGGATTTCATTTTCTACTTGTTAATGGTAGATTTGGCTATAACATACTTACAACTATAGTAGAAATAGCTACATTTTTCAAGACAAAGGGAAATGCTACCAAGTTGGGTGAGATGAAGAGAGGAGATCATGATGCTTGGATTGTGTTTTTTGGTTTTGGATTTGCATTGGGCGAGATTGGGAGGTAAATTTATTTATTACAATGTTTATATACAAATTTTTATTCAATATGTTTCTTAACTAAATACTTATAGTTTGATTTATATTTTTTTTTCCAGATTTTGGCATGATTTACAATATAGGGGTGTTCTTATTGTGTTGATGAATTAGCAACAATGATATGTGATTATTTAAAAGTGTAATCCCCTTATATATTTAAGCATTCAAAGGATGTTTTGCGAGTGGGGGTATTACTAAAGAAGATAATGTGATGTTTGGAAATACACCATTTACAACTATGTCTATCAATCAAAACTACTACCACTACAACATCTATACCAATATAAATGAATGATGGATTTTATGGATTTTTTGTATGGTTTGGGGCTCATGGTAAGTGTTCAATTTTTATTTTTCAATTTATGCAATTTAATTCATGTTTTTTATTTTAATACTTTTAATTTTATTGAAGTTATTGAATTTTTCTTTCACATACGGTACAAAAGACTAGAATGACAATGAGGTAAATTTTTATTTACCGAGAGTGAAACTGTTTACAATACCTTCAATTGGTGACATCATGTTGTGCAAAACCAAAGAGCTATTAATAGCATTGTACAAAAACAATTGGTGACAAAGGAGAGTTTTATATTGTTCCATACCAAAAGTTTTTATTTTTTAGATAGTATTCTATTTTAAAAAGTATAATGTTAGGTAGTGTTTATGATAAACTCATGATAAGTCCGGCCAATAGTTGTGATATTGAATATTAGGATTGTAAAGCCTAATTGTATATGTATAGTTAGTTTTACCTCTAAAGTCCCAAAGCTCCTATGAGGGATTCTTAGGATTTTGGGTAGATTTGTGTGACGCCAATTTTTGACATGATTTTTTGAAAAAAAAATTGAAGATAGGAAATGACATTAGCTATCTAGGAATATGAATTTTATTTCAAAGCTCAGAGCAAAAGTTTTGCTACCCTAAGTCTAGAGAAACAGTTCGAGAGGCAATCAAAAAAACTTTGATTTCTTAAAAATTCATTTAATTTAAAAAAAAAATCATTTCATTAAAATTCTTTTTTTTTCTTGAAGACTATATTTATGTCTAAATTTGAAGCTTTGATTCATTCTATTTGGACTAATGATGAGAAAAATTATGCAAAATCTTATTTTGAGGGCAATCTGAGCATCTTCTTGAAAAAACGATTTACATAATTCCTTCTTGAATGCAATTTTAACAAATTTTCCAAAAAAATTTAGACAAGGTTAAATTTGCTATCTAGAACAATCTCGCCATTGGAATTATTGTGTTTCTATTCCATCTTAGAGCTATTAGCAATTTAGTTTTTCATTCAATCTTCAACCTACTTCAATTTTACAATGCAAATTAAGTGTTTTTTTTCAATTTTTTTTCCTAGACTCTCAACTCAATTCTTCGATATAATAAATTAGAAATTCAAAATCAATAGTGCAAAAAATTTAAGTTAAGAAGATTCAAAGTAAAAAAATCTAATCGAGCAAGGTGCAAAAAAACTTATTTTCTTTACTTTAAATGCAAATATCTTTCAATCGATGTTGTCAAACTTTTTGAAATTTCTTCTACACATTTTGGGAATAGTCTTGTGCAAAACCCTATGGTAAAATATGAAAAAAAATTCACTTTTTTGCTCTTTGAAATAGAAATGGCAGTTTTGAGTGTGTTTTTTAGTTTTAGTTTTAAAAAGGCCATGGGACTTGAGAGGTTTATATACCATAGACTCTGTGCAACAAATTCGTTAACATTGGCCATTGTATAGCTACCAATGCTAATTACTATACATGAAGCTATTTTATAGTTCTACATATTGTCTAAACATATATGAACCAATGCTTTGATTGTCCTAATGATTGGACTACTATTTTGTATTAGAGTTACTTATTAGAATGTAGACATTATATATTAACAAATACATGAATTCCCTATTTGTCAATGCACTTCATTAATCTATAAAGGATCAAGTCCATTCTTTTGTCAAAAAAGACTCAAAATTATCATTTCTATTGCATTAATAAAAAAATAAAAAAATAAAAACTTTTTTTAGAATCTAAATGTAGGATCTTGTACTTTACTTGTCTAAGACCAAGTGATAAATATTTCATGAAGTTTAACTTGGCAGATTGGAAGATATTAACATTCAAAGCTAGAATTTTTTTTTTTTAATACTAGCTTGCATTTTCAGATGACTTTGACCGCCTTTTGTTGAAAAGTTTTGCTCTATAGACCACGGTTGCTAGCATGTGAGCCTAAGATCTTGAGTCCATGACTCTAGGAGCCTAGACTCATATGTTATTGGTACTTATATTATAGATACCTTCCATAGTTGTAGGATGTTTATAATTATAGGTGTCTATGTTCTAGGTACCTATGTTATAAATACCTTTAATGATTATAGGATGTTTATATAATAAGTGCTTAATTATATTATGGGTGTCTATATTATAGGTACCTATGTTATACGCACCTTACATGGTTATCAAGTACTCACATTATAAGTATGTATGTTATAAACACCTTCAATAGTTGTAGAATATCTACTTACACCTAGGCTCAAGGCTCATAGGCTCTCAATTATAGGCTCACATGCTAGCATCGTTGTCTATGGACTTCGAATTAGAAAAAATTGTGTTAAAGAATTGTATTGAAAGTTAAGGAAAATAATTTCAGAAAAGAAATCTTGATTTCATTCTTTCAAAAATTGTTAACTACAATTAGGTCCAAAATTACAAGAAAAACTAAATTGTTAATAGCTCTAAGATGGGATTGAAACACAAAAATCCCAAATGTTATTGTTCTAGCAACCAAACCTAACTTTGTCAAATAATGTTTTTGGAAAAATTGTGAAAATTGCATTAGAAAATGAATATTGTATGTTGTTTTTTCTAGAAGATGCTCACATTGCTCAAAAATCAAGTTTGTTCATAACTTTCACATCACTAATCCAAATGGAATTAATCAAAGCTTCATATGTAGAAAAAAATATAATCTATAAGAAAAAAATTAATTAAATTTTAAATTTTATGAATTTATTTTTTTGCTTGTTGAGCTGAAATTTGTGTTTCTTGTGGTATAATTTTTACTCTCATGCACCAATTGAAATAAAAATTATATTTCCATGAAGCTAATAAGTTTTCCTATCTTATGAAAAAATTTCAAAAAGTTTCACTAAAAATTTAGGTCATAGGAACCTACCCAAAATTCATTTTGTCCCTCCAGGGGACAATAGTCCTTTAAGGATTAAGTTGTATCAAATTGTTTTCTTTGGTTTTGTTCCTTTATTTCTGTCAAGTTTTGACTGTTGTGGTTTCTTGATATCATTGCTTGCCTATTATTGATTTATGTTGAGTAAAAATAAATTACAATGTATGGAACACTAAGCAAGGTAGAAGCACCTAAATGTGACACTTGTTTGGATCTCTTGAATGTGGAGGGTGCATACAGAAAAAAATCTTGTGCATGTGTTAGGAAATGATTTAGGAATCTAGCAAAATTGGTTTCGTATTTTACTGAGCTTGTATGAATATTATACAAATTTTTGAAAAGTACTTCGTAGATGCACCAACTGTGGACATTAGACTAACACCAAAGTGGACACAGAAACACCCAAAAGCAACACTCTCTAAACTTGGATCAAGTGCAGGTAATTGGTTGTTTCTTAGAAGAATGACAACTTCTTGGAACCTCACATGTCTACTTTAGAACCCCACTTGTCTACTTTGGGTCCACAAGTGCTTGGATTTAGGTTGTTTTATACGTGTCCATAGACGACTCATGTTATATTTGGGTGCTTCTACCTTAGGTGGTTGTGCAATTAACTTGATGATCATTGGTTTTCTTCCAATCATTTTAAAATATATGTAATTG
Source organism: Straminergon stramineum (assembly GCA_963920665.1). Taxonomy (NCBI): domain Eukaryota; kingdom Viridiplantae; phylum Streptophyta; class Bryopsida; order Hypnales; family Calliergonaceae; genus Straminergon; species Straminergon stramineum. The sequence goes on from OY987268.1 coordinate 19,992,805, forward strand.
AATTTCTGAAATCTTGAATTAGCTATAAAAAATAGTCTTTCTTATTGAATTTTTAATATTTTATTAAACTACCAATAAAGAGTTCATGGGAAATTTTTAAAATTTTAAATATTTTTATTTTTCATGAATGAAGTCAAACAAAATTTATTTTTTCTATAATTTTTATATTATAATTATTATTTTAATGAAGTCAAAGGATTTTGAATGGTGAAATGCTTACTATATTCATCATGCGAAGTTGTACATATGAAAATTGAAAATTACAAGGAATGACTTGTAATATAGAATCTATAGATCACATTCATATAGTTGATTAGTCCTAACACTGTAGAAATGTATAAGAGATTATTGTGTTAAATATAGAAAATTTGTAAAGATATTATCTTTTATTATTATTGAGATGTGTACATAGTATCCAAAAAATTGTCTTTAAATATCATTGTAAGAGGAATTATCATTTTGATTGATATGAAAATATAAAATACTCATTGGTTACCTTACATTTACAAGACTATATCTAGGAACTAAAATAAATGTAAGTTTGTAAAATTTTACATATTTGCCTACAAAAATTTGCATGCAAAAACAAGCAAAAAAATTGGCAAATTCTAATTTGGTAACAAAGATTTTAGCCAACAAAAATGACGAAGAGGCCAAGAAAATAAGAAAATTGTTGCAACGGTTGCCACACTAACTTTTCAAAATGTGAGTTGCTAGAGAGGGCAAGTAGGGTGTGGATAGGGCCAATGAGTAGGAATATGGGAAAAAGAGGTGCCTTACCAACAGTTAAGGCTTCAAAATGAAAGACCAATAACAACCTTCTACAAGGCTCATTTTTTTGGTAATATTCTTGAAATTTTAGGTTCACTTCACATGTACAAATAATTGTCTCAAAATTTCAAATTTTTTTTAATAAAAATATAAATATGAAATCGATTTTTACAAAAAATTTAAGGAAATTCCTTTGTAAAAATCATAGTAATTACAAATTTTTTTGAATAGGATAAAATTTTCATGAAAAATGGAAATAAAAGTACTTCACCATGGTGTAATTGATGCACTCCTATAGCTCACACCAAGAGGGATTCCATTAAAAAAAGGTTAACAATCTTCTATTCTGAGCTTTCAAGATGCTATCTTGAAGGTGTTATAAAAATTACAATTTCAACAATTTTGAAACAATTGAGAATTGAGTAAAAAGTAGAATTCTCAAACTACATTTCTTTTGTTAAGCTTAACCCCTAAAGTTCCTTGACTATGTTATCACCAAAAACTCTCAAAAATTGTCATTTCTAATACAAGTACCAAATTTTTTTAAATGTCATTTTTGGACACATGTAACCATAAGATCTTGTATTACACTAGATTGAGAAGATGTGGAAAACATTTCAGAAATTTCCACCGTGCATATTGCAAGATATTAGCATTTGAAGTGACAAAATTCATTTTTTGGGCTTTGTGAAAAAATGGGCGGTTGCACTTTACAAGGTCACATTTTTATGAAACAATTTCCAAAATGGTGGTGCTTCTTTAGATTCATTCTTCAAGGCAAGTTGGATACATGCTTGAAAATTTTCAAATCATTTGGAAATGTGCAGCATATAGAAAAAAAATAGTAAATAGAGAGATGAAGAGAATGATTCAAAATACTAAATTGGTAACAATTTAGCAATGAAATTGAAAAATGCCAATCCCTAAACAATCTACACTTTATTTTTAATTTTTTCCCCAAAAATATTAAAAATTGAGTGAAATAAAGGACTTCAAAGTTTATTTTAGAGTGGAGAATCCATACTTGCCCGCAAACTAAAACATCTAATAAATTTTGATTCCTTGATCAAAATCCAATGATTCAAAGCTTTCTATGTCTATATAAATCTAGAAAACCAATTTCAAATTCACATTTTTCAAAAAAGTGATTTTTTCAAACGTGCCCGGACTACCCAAGTTGAGAAAAAAACTACACATTAGGCCATAAATTTTGACTCAAATTTCTAAATGTCCTTAAATTTAGTGTACATGAAAGATTTTCCTCTTCCACACCTTCTATTAAAGTTTGGGCCAAAAACATGGAAATCTCTAGTCACACGTACGTGTCCAAAATTTCTATGTTGCCAAAAAGCACACCTCAATCCTTTAGGGGTTAAGTACATTTTAATTCAAGAAGTACATGAGAATTCAGGATTTTAATTTCAAAAGGCTTGTTGAACTTGCAATTTCCTTTCCAGGTTTTCAGAAGCCCCCACCACAATCAAACGCAGTCCATCATCAACAAACTTTTGAATGTCCCATTTCATTTCAATTTTAAATTGAAATTCATTCATTTTTTTATGCTGCATATGAAAGGGGAATTCATAGCACAAATACCAATATAAACTGCACCCTAAGCTAAGAGTGACATTATACATTATAACTTAGACCAACAGTTAAGTGGGAATTTCGGTCTTGATAATGTGGGGATCTTGGTCAGTCTAGATAATGTTGGAAAGTCCTTCAAGAAAGACTCTCGGTAGGTTTCTTAGTATGTATGCGGACTGTAGATTTTGAAATTGGACTGTCCGTGCTGAAGATTTGTGAACACGCCCCCCCAAGCCCGCCTCCAAGCGAACAAATGAATGAATTGAATACTATCATTTGTTTCCAAAAAGAAATAATAATAATAATCATCGAATACTGTAAGTCAACGGAACGCACGCCTTGGGGCCTTCGGAGTTGCGTAATGTAGATGCAGACAAGAAACTTCGGGGAACTTTTGAGGAAGTACGGAGTGTAAGCTTGACTGTCTGGACAAATAGGCCTTGACAACTTAATTTAACTTATCATCACATGACTGATTTGCCTCAACGGGGCGGCGGCTCATTGTCCTCAGTCCTCAGGGCCTCCTTACATGCATAGGTGGGCAAGGAAGCTTCACAGGGAGTGCTACAGGTGAATATTGCAATTGCACTTTCATGTGGACCTGGTGGGTGGAGAGAAATACAATAAGAAATCGACACGTAGTAGATTCTCTCAAGAGTGACTAGTCTCCACCAATGGAGTTGTCCACCGATATTGGTGAAACTTAAATTCCTCCTTTCCCGCTTGCCCACCCCGGCAAGACAATCGGTAGAGCCTATTTTGACTTGTTTTGTCTTATTGCTTGAATTCGAACAAAGTTTGCCCACTGGGCCAGCATGTAAGCGCGCCCTTAGGCCCTCCTTACATGTATCGGTGAGTGGGGAAGCTTCACAGGGAGTGCTACAGGTGAATATTGCAATTGCACTTTCATGTGGACCCGGTGGGTGGAGAGGAATACATTAAGAAATCGACACGTAGTAGATTTTCTCATGAGTGACTAGTCTCCACCAATGGAATTGTCCACCACTATCGGTGAAACTTCAACTCCTCCTTTCCTGCTTGTCCACCCTGGCAAGACAATCGGTTGAACCTATTTTGGCTTGTTTTGTCTTATTGCTTCAATTAGTACACAGTTTGCCCACCGGGCTAGCATGTAAGCGTACCCTAACCTTTGCAAGCTCAATCTCCACGTGGCATTTCGTCTTGCCACAGTTGATAATGCCTCCAGGTATACAATCAAGTCAAAGCTTATTTTCTTCATAGAAAAATTTCTGGGAAAGGCCTGCGAAGTTTCTTGTGTATGTCAAAATTGCGTAACACCCACATATCATTGTTAAACTAGTAGATTGGCTCCCCCAAGGTGGAGGTATTATTCTTCCCTATATACCTAGGGGGAGACTTTAGTCATAATACATGGAAGATCATTTGCCAGTTGATGGGGGACTCTTGATTCTGGGGTGGGAGCAAAAGGGCCCCCCCAAAACACGTTGATAATGTTATGCACGACGTCAACTTGCTTTCCACGATTTTTGGATTATTTGCTTGGGCGGCTAACAAATCTCCTACACAAACCAAATGATAAGGGCCGAATTATACTTGGGACTGGATTAAAGTCCAATCAGAACTCTCTAAGTTTACAATATGCCTTTGAGTAGTCAACATGTTGCAAAAATAGGAGAATAGAGAATTTGATTCAATGTATATTTAATAAGCAAATAATCCAAAAATCGTGGAAAGCAAGTTGACGTCATGCATAACCTTATCAACGTTTGTTTGAGGGTCTCTTTTGTTCCCACCCCAGAATCAGGAGTCCTTCATCAACTGGCGAATGATCTTCCACATATTATGACTAAAGTCTCCCCCTAGGTGTGTAGGGAAGAATAATACCTCCACCTTGGAGGAACCAATCTACTGGTTTAACAATGTTATGTGGGTGTTACGCAATTTCAACACACACACACACATACACAAGAAACTTCGCGGGCCTTTCCCAGAAATTTTTCTATGAAGAAAATAAGCTTTGACTTGACAATATACCTAGAGACGTTATCAACTGAGGTGGGACAAATCGCCGCTTGGAGATCGAGCTTGCAAAGGTTGAAGAGTGAGGACTAAGGACAATGAGCCGCCGCCCCGTTGAAGCAAATTAGTCATGTGATGATAAGTTAAATTAACCCTTAAATGTCAACACAGACATTTTGTGTCCGATTGATGACAAAGAATCTCTCTACGTAAGATAGAACTACGACTATTCATCCTTGAAATTTTGTGAGAAAAGCGTAGGTCTTCTATAGTAGTATGACTTCCAATAAATATTTTTGGATTTTATAACGTAGATGATGTCACACGGTTCCAAAAGGGAGTATTTCCACAGCCACTAAGGTAGACAAGCCTATTACCACCTTGATTTGCAATCTCTCTAGTTGGGGCCATTTCCAAGAAGGTCAAATATTTTTCATAGATGTGTGCTTGTTTCCTGAGTCAAACCCAAGTGGAATTATAATTTTCTGATCAAAATTGTAATTTCTATGAATTTTTGAAGTGGTCTGCCCTGAAATGACAAAACCGTTTGTAGACTAGAGTCATAAATGTCCTAGAAACAACCTAAAACTGCCATTTCATGTATCTATTAGCATTTGGAAATTGACCAATAAAGGAGTGACATGATACCCTAAATGACATTAATTCTCTGATTTTGTCAGAATCTAGAGCAGATTTGACTAATTTCTGGACAGATTTAGATGCTAAAACGGACGGAATTGGGGCCAATTATAGAGTGATGGAACTAGGATGCAGATGGAATTGGGCAGGTCCACCTTAGTCCGCCCTTCAAGGGTTAAGTTGTTCTTTGTTCTCTTGTTGTTCCTCTCCCCAGGCCACTTGTGGCTCGTGGCATTGTACTTTGCCTTAGAAATGAAATTCCGTTTCATTTGTTTCAAAAAAAACAAAAAAAACTTAAATTAAGTTGTCAAGGCCTATTTGTACAGACAGTCAAGCTTACACTCCGTACTTCCTCAAAAGTTCCCCGAAGTTTCTTATCTGCATCTACAGTAACTTACATTGCCCAACTTTCGAGGCCCCAAGGCGTGCGTTCCGTTAACTTACAGTATTCGATTGTTATTATTATTTTTTATTTTTTATTATTTCTTTTTGGAAACAAATGATAGTATTCAATTCATTTGTTTGTTCGCTTGGAGGCGGGCTTGGGGGGCATGTTCACAAATCTACTGCACGGACAGTCCAATTTCAAAATCTACAGTCCGCGTACATACTAAGAAACCTACCGAGAGTCTTTGCTGAGTCATAGGAGGAAGAGCTTTCAAGTCTGTTCCCACTTGGCTTCAGGTAGGAACCCCATCTTTATGTTAAGAACAAGTTAAAAAAATTTTGAATTTGAGTTCACACTGTGGATGCCCTCGAAGCAGATTTTTGCATAACTACACTAAATAGTGAAATTAGGTTGCCTTACCCCCAAAAGTTACTTTACAAGCTATCAAAATCATATGACCACCCTCAAACATCTCGAATCTACTCTTCCCACAAATTGCTCAGATTTAGTTAATGAATACTTTGGAAGTGGTGGGCCTCAAAAACTTTTGTGATTAATGTCTGTAATGCTACTCTTCAGTGCATGACACATCACCTGCCACCTACGTTCAGCATTTACTAAAGCATGAAGGTGGGAAAGTGCTTCCGTTTACAAGGCACTTACAAGGCACTTACAATGGAGACCAAAACATCCATTAATACCTCGTGATATTTCGGAAACAAAAAATGTCTGGCAAATCTTGTATTAAACTATACTCAAGCTTATACTTGTCCGTGAGGTTTCTTATCTTCATCTAAATTGGGCAAATCCGAAGTCGCCACTGAAACTGCATTCCATAATTCGATTTTTCAATTGGTGGGCTCACAAATCTACAGTATGGGTCCAATTTCAAGATCTACAGAATGGGTACATGCTAGAGACTTAATGCGAGTCCGTGGTGCATAGCTTTCGAACAGCATCGACACGAAAATGTCAACTTAACCGTCGTTTTCGCCTGAAGACGTGCTTCAGCACTTCATTATAAGAAGTCGATCGCACTCTTGAACTACAGTATTAGGAAACACAGCTCTAGTGTGAGTACTTCGCAGTACTCAGCTGGGTACTATACAATCTCTGAATCTGAATCCAATCGACCCATGATAGCTTTGATCGCAGAGTACTTGCATGCTTTGGATTATCTAAGTTAGTTACAATCGGTTAGATCGAATTCCTGTCGATGCACAGGTTGGGAATTGATCCGTTTATCAGTTTGCTCTAGAGTTCATTTCAATTTGTTAGCTACCAACGACAACAAGCTTTGATCGGTCCTCATCGTTGAGGCATGCTACAGCAAGAGCTGACGCTGGAGCATAAGAATCGCATCAATTCGCAGCTAGGTCGTCTACGTACGATCAAGACCTGTTATCACTGTAAGTCTTGGCTGATTCTTCAGATGAATTCGCTGCTAAGACGAACTGAACAGTAATCCGCCGTATGGCATCTCTTTAGTATCGCGGAACCCCCTCTTCAAAAAACCACCGAGTGCGTAATTATCCATGAGTTTTGTGTGAAAACCAAAGCCAACCTTGTTTTTTGAACTGCTTGAATTTCCATGAGAGTTTGTGCTTCCTAGAAATCTTGTTAGTAGCACACTGTGTCTGGTGTGACAGCGACTAGACACTAATATTCGCTCTAATGCCATTTACCTGGAATCAGTGATGAAGAGTGACACTGTGAACTGTGTGCTTGGTTGTGATCAGAGTTAGTATTCATATTTCCTTCTTTGCGAACAATTTCAGCCCTGATTCATGGTTCGCAGGCGCCAGGCAGAGGCACACACTGCTCTCTAGCTACTGTAGGGTGTTTCTCCATTTTTATTCCTTCTTTAGCTTTTTTTTCCAGGTTCACACGAATCTTTCTATCTATGATAGGTTAGACGTGGTGTGTCTGTACAGGGTAAGTACTCTAACCCTGTCTCGATCTATCAACAATGGGGGCCATTTTGGAACGTATGATGCTGTGCTGCTGCGGTGACGAGCCTGTTGATGAGCCTGTTGATGAGCCTGTTGATAATTTCGCTCTTGGATTGGGGATGCGTCTAGAAGTGCAGCGTGAGACCGATTTGGGGAACGGCATTGTGGTGGGAGGACACCCAATCCAGACGGAATATCAAGAGATTGTACACGGACTTTGCCCTCGTCTGATTTAAGATTGAACTGTGGCGAACTTGGCTGCTTTTCGCAGGTACCTTAAGTCGATTTCTTACATGAACGTCCAACATTTCTCTGTCATTTAATCCACATTATGAGTTCTTTCAGCATATGGATTTGGTTAGAATGGGTGCCAAATTCATTGAGTTGTTTGAGGGATAGGTTAAAAAGAAAAGAATGAAATGCTATCAAAGTACTTGTCAATCTAAATCCCCTCGTGTTCTTCCTATTCTACTTGCTCTTCAAACGTGAAGAAATCGCAAGGAAGAAAACTTTTCTTTGTGTTTGAAAGCTCTAGGTTAAAACAACCTACAACGTTGTGAAAGATGGAGTCAGTTTATAAGCAAAGTTTTAAATTTACAAAGAGGATGTTATATTCATTAGGTAAAAGCTTTTGTATCCTTTTGACATGCTCTATATGCTTTCTACTTTTCTTCCTTCAAAGAGGTCCTTCAAAGAGGGATAATCACACTTCCAAAAATGAGGAATTGATCATTCATTAGTTTCTCAGAGCCTTGAAGCTATCAGGTTAAAATGAAGGTGAGAGGATACCTTAAATGATGAGCTCTTATATAAAAAAAGACTCTTGACAGCAGTCTTTTTCAATTAGCAGTTTTTCAATTAATGGTCAATTTCATTAAAATGGCGGTATTCAAATGCCATTTTTCAGACCGCGAAGTTTGAACTCTAAAAGGACATCTAAGACTTGTAGATTTCGGACATCTAGGACACTTGTAGATTTCAGAAATCTAGAAGAGTTATAGATTTTAGATCGTGAAATCTACAATATCTATGAATTTTATAGATTTTATACATCTAGGACAGATCTAGATTTATAACATCTAGAATAAGTTTAGATTTCAGACCACGCCAAAGTAGTGAAATGGACCACTAATTTACTAGAATACCGCCAATTTATTGGAATACCGCCATTTTAATGAAATTGACCATATTACCGCTTTTCAAATGGTGCTCCAACTCATTCGTCTTTCCTCTTGACTACTTTTGACATGTGGCAGGCACAAATTGTGAAGCATTACATGTGCTGGGGAGGGACAAATTACTGCTTTCAGAAGGAGGGGTATCCTGGGCGTGAATCGGCACGACCCACAGGATTTCAAATCAGTTGTCACGCGATGATTAGTACGTAGACCATTGGGCTACGTTGAGTTGTACATTCAGAATTTTTTGTCTGAATATGAAAACTCTCAAACATTACTCGAGCCGGGGAGGTTCATTTTTCAACTTTCAGAAGAAGTGTTTGGAGAGAAGGGAGGTAGTGTTGGGGATGAAGTTCCAAGGAAGAGAATGTGGCGGTAGCCAACCATACAGTGTCTTTGAAGATGAAGATGTCAATGCGCTGCTGCTTGTCAGTGCTCAGGAACCAACTTCAATATGAATCGCCGTCCTCCCGGACCTAAATAATGCTGTTCTTAGATGAAAAGCCGAGACACAGGAAACTCTGATTGGGTTCCGGTATGTAATACTCTGGGAACACCGGGAAAAGTGAAACTCACCGGGAATTTTAACACCGGGAACCCAATCAGAGTTTCTTGTGTCTCGGCTTCGTTGCTGCAAGTAAACATCGGAGCCGGGGACGCAGTATTGGGCTAGTAAATCAATAAGAGTCTTAGGAAAGTGTTGAATGCACAAGGAAGGAAGTTATCCATCATAAAATGGGGACAGATAACTTTGGTTTTATCCATGTGTACAAGACTTTATAAGAACTCATTTAATATAGTAATATTTCAGCCTGCAAGTGTCAAGATTTCATCCCTGAGTTCAAAAAAAATATCATGTTTTCATCTGCATTGTGTTTCATTCGTTTGCCCTTTATAAACTTTAACAGCTTCTCAATGAATCTTCATTGCAGGTTGATGAATCCTTTTTGGTGAATTGGTGCCTTTGCATTGCAGTGGGATTTGTTCTAGTTCAAATACATTACAAATTGTGTCACTTTGATAAGCTAGTGTGACACACACACTAATCTGACTGATAATATTTTCCATTTTAGTTTGTCAGTGATAGATATCGGTCTCTACGATTTTGTTTGGTTGAGGATGCGTGCAATTACGTCCCCCCTCGGAGTGATGGGTTTCTCGTCGTTCCGCGGCTCAGTAGGTTGTGGGACAGTACATTCCGCACCGTTTTCTCACTCGAAGGCGAAATTCAGGCTCAATCCGTTATTCACTCTGCCATCTGGTCGACATGGTGCCAGAGTTTTCCTTCTTCATTTCAGCACAGTACAGTACATGTAGAGACATTGTTTAACCGCCAAATGCCAGAGGCACCAAATTCTGGTGTTCACAATACTGTGAAGTTAGATAAAACCTAACCAACTTGCTTTTCTTAGTAGATTATATTTTTTTTTAAATTCTTATTGAAGTCTAATTTTAGCATCAAAAATCCAATTGTGAAAATGATTGATTATGATTTTTCTATTCAAGATTTTGTGCAAGGGTGTCCATTGCAATCTTGACTTTCCATAAGGTTGAGGGCTCTTGGAAATGAGCCTCAAATACACTAGATCTTGGAGAAGAAATCACACTCGAGATTCATTTAAATAATTGTAGAGTAGATTTTGAGAAGCCATAGATTGATTGGGGTTATGCATGTTAGGCCCTTCAACCCCTAAAGTTCCTTGACTATGTTATCACCAAAAACCCTCAAAAACTGCCATTTATAATACAAATACCAAATTTTTGAAAAATATCATTTTTGGACACATGTAACCGTAGGATCTTGTAGTATACTATATTGAGAAGATGTGAAAAAAAATTCAGAAAATTCCACTGTGTAGATTGCAAGATATTAGCATTTGAAGTGACAAAAATCTTTTTTTGGGCCCTGTGAAAAAACGGGCAGCTGCACTTCACAAGGTCACATTTGAATGAAAAAATGTCCAAAATGGTGGTGCTTCTTTAGATTCATTCTTCAATGCAAGTTGACTACATTCTTGAAAATTTTCACGTCATTTGGAATTGTGAAACATATAGGAAAAAAATAGTAAGTAGAAAGATGTAAAGAAGGATTCAAAATACTAAATTGTTAACAATTTATTCATGGAATTGAAAAATCCCAATCCCAATGGTTGTAATGTTGTAATAAACAATCTACATCTAAAGTTTTTATTTTTTTCAAAAAATATTGAAAATTGAGTGAAATAAGGGACTTCAAAGTTTATTTTAGAGTAGAGAATCCATACTTGCCCACAAACTAAAAGATCTTATAACTTTTGACTCATTGATTAAAATGGAATGATTCAAAGCTTTCTTTGTGTATATAAATCTAGAAAACCAATTTCAAATTTAAATTTTTGAAAAAAATGATTTTTTTAGATTTGCCTAGACTGCCCGAGTTGAGAAACAAACCATGTATTAGGCCATAACTTTTGACTCATATTTCCAAATGTTCTTAAATTTAGTGCACATGAAAGATATTCGTTGTCTACACCTTCTTTTAAAGTTTGGGCCAAAAACATGAAAATCTCTAGTCACACATACTTGCACAAAAAAGTTATGTTGCCAAAAAACACACTTTGGTCCTTCAGGGGTTAACCTCATATTTTTTTGGTGACCAACTTTTTTGATTTGACATGTAAAAAGAAGATTGAAAGACTTCAAATCACTTTTGTAGTTTTTACACCCTCATGATCAAACATTATAATTTTCAATCCAGAAGTGATATTGTTGTGTTTTCTTTTCCTATGTGATCCTTAACATGTCTAGTTTGAATTTGTACAGTTACAAATTTGAAAAGATTGATACAACTTCTCAAAATGATGTATTTTTGTTCAATTTAAAGCAAATTCCTAAAAGTTCAGAAATGGCCTTGCACATTTAGGGGTTAATGGCAGTGTGACTTGCTCTATTATAGTGCAACTTATGTTTTGTGTTCTATCTCTCTATTTTGTATTTTATGCAACTGGTTGGAAAGTAAGGTAAACATGTGTATTTCCACTATGCAAATTTGCTATCTAGATACCTTGGAGTCTAAAGTATTTGTTAACTCTTGTACTTTTTAGAGATTGAGAAGGTTGACAAAAGCCATTTGCAAGTAAAGTCAAAACATTTTTCCAACAAGAAATGAATTTTCAGATGCAAAGTGGAAATTAAGCAACCAAACTCTACCCCCTTTCCATGATCTGCACTAAGAATTACCTCATACCATCGACTACTATATCTCATACTCCCATTATTTCCTCAAAACCATATCCACATTACATTATACTCCCTCCATCCCATAATTATACTAGTCCCTTTTTTTTTTTCATTTGTACCCAATTACTTGTCTTCTTTAGTAATGTATTTCAAACTTACTTTTAGAGGTGAAAATGATTTCTTTGGTTTTTGACATTAACTAATGAAAATGAAGCAAGAGAATTCTAGTTCATTATCCATTTAACCACATTATAAACATTAAAAAAAAATCTGAAAATGAAAATTTTTTTATAGCAATTTGAAGTTGATTTAATTTGGTTTAAACTTCAAAGATCAAAAGCCATTGCACTTTTCATTGAATCTATTGAACTCCAAGCCAATCTTGTGTAGATCTACACATGGAGAATGCAAGATAGTTGCAAACGAAGTCTTCTTTCTCTATAGAGCCTACCCTTATTTATTTATTTATGTGTGGCACTTTGTATCTATTGCAACTTCCTACCTTCTAATCTTTCCTTGATTGCAACTTAATAGACATGTCTACTTATTTTGCACTTGAGAGGACACATTGCACATTTACTCTGGAATCATTACTCATAGCATGCATTCAAAAATTGTTGCCAAATTGTTAATACTTTCATTAGTATAAAAAAGGACTAGTGTTATGGGAAGGAAGGAATATTTTCTAAAGTAAAATGATCCATTGTCAACCCTTCCGTCACTACACATATATAGACATATTGGATTCACTAATTTTTTTACAAAATAGAATGAAAAATTAGGTAATTTTACACATGTATCAAGGTTAATACATTTTTGAGGGAGAAAAGACAAATTCTTGGTGATCAAAGCAAAAACAAATAGCTTTCCATTGTTGCGGGCATTGTTGTCCCTAAGGAGACACTATCCTTGTCTACTTGAATCCTAATTTGGTTCTTTTAACTTTGACAAGCCACCCCCTTTCTTGAGGCACCATGAGGCCAAATTGCACCAATTGTGAATAGAGGGATTGCAAGAAATACTAGTCCTTTAGTTTCTGTCACATATAGCATAATGCACTTGTAACCCACTAAAAATTTTAAATCATAAACGTGATAAACTTCAATTTTTTTATATTGGAGATGGATGTTTCCATTGTAATCATATCTCTTCTTTTTTCAAAACAATTTAAAAATAATTTTATATTTAAAAGTTAATTCTGTTAATTTGTCATGCTTTAAGGTTTAGGGTGATTGCAAGAAACACTTCATGTTTTGGGCTCAAAAATGCAATTTTTGGCATAGAACTTCCAATGTTATGTAGTACTATCAATACTATGGGCAAATGCACACTACATTGGACCAAAGTTGGCAAAAATGCATCTAAGTTGGCAGTAAAAGTCCATTTCATTTTTTTCATATAATCCTTAAAATTTTGGAATTTGTTTCTATGATTTCTTTGTAGTGTGTTAAAGCAGAAGATGAATAAATTTAATTGAAATCTCTTTTGTATATTTATATAAAAATAATTTCAAAGATGACATCAAATTTTGATTTATTTCAATAAATTGTAGAAATGATTATAATAAAAATTAACCCTAAAGAAATTAGAACATATTTAGAAATACTTATTACAATTATTTCCTTAAGATAGATTTGTATAAAGTGGATTTTAAGTATGTCTAATGTATCTCCAAAAATCAATACTATTTCTGATAAAAGAATGATACAAAATAGTCCGTATCTACAAATTTAAAGATAGAACTCTACATATTTCAAACCAAAAGATTTGATTACATATATAACTATTTGAATATAATTTATTCTTTTGCAAAATATTTGAATTCCTAATAGATCAATGAATCCTTATCTTTAATGTTGTGGACTTTGATAGTATGTAAAGAGTACATTTCAAAGTCCTTTACAAATAGAGTGTAAACAATTTTGCAAAGATTTATTTTTTGTTTTATAGATCATTCAGTATACATCATGAATTTGTGTCTTTTTACGTGTTCTATGACTTGTATACATTTTAAATTACAAAAATTTCCAAAAAAACTTGGTGAAATAAGGACTCTGACAATCTATATTGGTATAGCATAGTGTGCATATGTTTCAACAATGCCCCTCTAGATCTAAACCGTCAATTTAGGGTGCTTACGAATATAAACCATCAATTTAGTACCATGTAGTATTATGCACTATAGACTATAGATTGTTGTGGGAAACTACATAAGCCATTGGGAGCAAAAATAGCAAAAAAGGGGTTTGTGGACCTTTATATTTTTTGTAATTCAAAAAATAAATAAAAATAAATCCATAAAAAGCCATTTGTCTAGAGAAGATTGAGCTTGCATTGCACCAAAGAATTCATGTAGGAAATTTTTTCCCTCTTTGCAGTCTTTGGGTAAAGAAAGGTCACTTTGACCCCATGTGCACAACCAAGATTTTCTATTTTCAAAAAAACTCATCATCAATCCTTGTAAAGTTAGTAGACCTCCAACATGTCCAATTTGTAACTTTCAATTTGCATTTTTGGATCAAAAGTAGGACTATAACCCTCTAAAATGGCCAAAGTAGACACCCAATCGGGGGCAAGTTACAAATATTAAAATAATTTGAAAAAATTATTCGGTATTTTCAACTACTACATATATCTTCATTCCAAATATCATGCTAAACAGACAAACAATGCAAAAGTTATGAGCAAAAAATCATCCACACAAAGACAAAGGGATAAGAAATAGGACAAGTATTTCTTGCAATCACCCTTTAATGGTTTTGAGTACTCAAGAGTACTTGAAATTAATAGTCTAGAACTAAATTTCTCTAGTCTATTTCCATAGTAGGTGGGTATATTCCTACTAAGAAAAATCTAAAAATAATTTATTTTATGTCTTTCATATTCATGCACATAGAACTCCGGTGAGCATGCACTTTTGAACATTGAAGATGGTTTCAAACTCATTCTTTTTTAGAAATTTCATCACCGTGAAGTCTTCACAAATTGTCAATTTTTCTTCTTTTTGTCAAATTTTTTTCTATTTTTACAAATTTTAACTTCAAGTACCTATTTTCTTGAGATTCATCACTTTTCTAGTTTTCCTACTTAGAGAATTTTTCTATGCTTTTCTTTCAACGATTACTTTCATCTTAAGGTGTATATTTTGGCCGTGTTTTTTTAATTTTTTTAAGAATTTTTTCATTTTTATTTTATCGTATTTCTAAAAAATTATGAAAATTGCTAAAATGCTACAAAATCAATTGGTGTTTCTTGCAACTACTTCAGAAATCTCTACTCTTGCCAAATAAAAGTAATCTTTTTTTGCCAAAGTAATCCCATTTCTACTTAAAATATGGATGAAGTCACAAAATTTAGATGAAAAGTGCATGACTATAATTTAAAAGTGATTTTTGGTTCTACAAATGGATGAATGTAGAAATATAGTCCTTCACCAAATTTTCAGTGATCCCCTTGTCACTTTTTCAAAAAAGAAAAAACAAACCTTACTTATACAGTCATTGAGGTAATCCAAAAGCATCCCTCTAGATTGCAAAATAAAGAATGAATTTTTATACCTACACAAAATGCATAGTGGTCTTCCCGATTGAAGTTAAAGAAATTGTGACTTTTCAACCCAATTCTACTTTGAAGTAGTCATAATGCTAGTTGTTTTCACTACATTTGCAAGTAAAAGCAAGCAATTGGAGCTAAAGTAATTATCACAATTAGACTTGCAGTGATTTGGGGTATGTATACCTTGTACTTCAATACCCAATCACTCATCACTTCCCATTTCCAATCCCTCTCCCCCCTCCTTCTCCCCTTCAAAATCTCTTGCAAAATGAAGCCTTCCTTCTAATGAATAAACATAACTTTGGAGTCACTTGTTTTGACTTTTCAAATTCATTAATGGAACCTTAAATAAACAAACTTTTGATGTACATCAACTATAATGATATGGTTGGAGTTTCTTCTATCTTTCTCTACTTCCATATACAATCTCTCTAATTTGTTCCCAAGAACAAACTCTACTCTAGAAGAAAAAGACTCACTATAGCTTTCAAACGCTCTAGGGAGTTCTCTCATTCATGATTGAAATAGTGTAAGATTTCATAGAAAGCTAGAGATAGGATTGGGTTTGACTATGTTGTAGAGCCACCTTAGAATTTTTTGGGGTTTCTAAGGAGGAATGTCCATAAAGTATCCTTGTAAGAGTTGATTTCTTTGTTGGGGTTTTGGTCCCTTATCTCAAAGCATATACCAATTGAAATTTTTCTTGAAAGACAAGAGGAAGCTATGTCTAAATCTAATTAATTTAGTTGATTCAACCTTTGTGGATTAGTCATGACTTTCAAAATTAGATACATTTTTGTGTTCTTGTAGGGATGAAAAGCATTTTAGCAAGAGGGACCCAATTCAAGCTTTTGTGGTCACTAATTGCTTTGCAATGGTGTTACCACAAGATCATGAGTTCAGATTTGTTCATAATGGTTAGGAGGGTGGGTGGGTGGGACAACAATCAATCACCTGCCTCCTGTCATTCCTTACTAGTCATACAAGCGTTCCTCAAACAAAATTTTGAAGCTAATTGAAGGCTTCAAATATTTACAACACATAATCAATATGGAAATTTTGAATTCATTTTCGGAATCAAAGTGCCCAAATTAGTTGAGTGAAGTGATGAACTACATAATTAACCACTCTAAAGTAGGAATCTAGTTTTTACATCTATCTCTTAAGTAGAAAGAAAATCTCAACCTCACATGAAACCCTTGTAGGATTGCACTAGTTTGTTCTAATTGGGATCATAGGGGGTTTAGTGTGACTCTAAAAATTAGTGTCACCACAATTTGTATACATGTGTGACAATTAGTACAATATAGGAGTACTTCAACCTATGTTGGCTAATTCAAAATAGTGCATGCAACTTTGAGAAATTGATCTAGCATGCACTAGTAGGACAAATCAATGTACTCTAACATAATCCTTTTGTCTTGTTGTCTCCCTAATAATTTCTAACGACTTGTATGGGACCCCATAACACTTAAATTTGAACCTCCTAGATTGTAAAATCAAAGACATTAGGGGGGGATTTGAGGGCAAGGGAGGGCCATTTCAGGGCTCTTCTCCTCGTTGTTCCCCTTGCAATTTGGAAACTCTAAACTAGCCACTGCTACCAAAAAATTTTAATAAAAAGAGAAAAAAGAAAAATATTTCAAAAAGTGTTGGAAAACTGAAAATTGATTTTTTAAAATTTAAAATATTAATTGATATTTTTGATGTGGCACAGTCTCGACCTCATCAGATTGTTGTTGCGGCCAATTCCCACAGTCCGGGAATTGCACGGATCTCAGGGGCTTCTTTTGCCCCCAAATCTCTTCTAATGAAAGAAGCATATTTAGCATGGACTTCTAGGATGTATTGTAATCAAAAAAAAAATTCCAATTTTCTATAATCAAAATTGTTTTTGCCAACTTCCATGATGTTTTTACTTCTATTAGTTCTATATAAAGAGGGGAAAACTACATTTTAGGAGTAGTTTTTAACGTCAATTTTGCTAAAGTGTTACAAGTCTTACTCCAATAATTGTGACATTTATATACATATAAGCCTAGCATGTAGGACATGTAAGGATTTCTATTTTAGATCCAATGTTTTGAATGGTGACAAAGGAATAAAATACCACCAATTTAATGAAATTGACATTTTTGTCTTGTTCTTAAACTCTAGTAAGCAACGAAAAGTCTAAGTCCAATGTTAAAATTAGTATTCTAGAAGTTCAGAAGGTTGTCTCTTGGCCACCTTGGATAGGCCAACTCTCCCAATCATCTTGTTGGCCAACCATTCCAATTCTCTATTGATAAATATTGCACACTTCTATGTAGAATTCTAGAAACTCTATTCTCTTTAATAAAAAGTTTGGTCTCTTTTTGTACATGACTTATTAATGTGCAAAAGAAATTCAACCACCTCACTCCTTGCTTTGAGATAACATTTCATTTGTAGATACTTGAAAAGGGAAGTTCCATGTGTGCATATGGATGATTACATGAAACGTTTGCCAATTTTGTTGCATTTTACAATACTCATGTTTTTTCTCTTGAGTACTTTAAAATTAGAAAAAGAATTTTTAATTTAAAAAAAAATATGGCTAATGTATATACCTACAAGATGAAGGTAACCACCAAAGGAAAATCATAGAAAAGTTCTCTAAGTAGGAGAACTAAAAAAGTGCTAAATCTAAAAAAAATACATATTTTGAGGTTTTCATTAGGAAAAAATAGGAAAAAAATCAAAGAAAGAAAATAAAAATTGACCACTTATAGCAACTTTTTGGAGATGATCATTCACCAAAATACCCACCAAAATAATCTTTTATATGTTTCAAAATGCAAGTAGAAAGGAATTCACTTTGTCGACTTCTACACAACATATAATTAACAAGTTTTAGAAATACTCTGAACAATAGCTAGAAGTCTACTACAAGATCGTTTCCTTCAAATTTCAACTCCAAATTCATTTCTTTAGGTACTACTTTGTTCAAAAAAATCCAACATTGACCAATGTGATATAAAATTGGGGTCTATTTTTGTATTTTATATATATATATATATATATATATATATATATATATATATACATATTTAATTCCAAAAAAATTAAACAAGACATGTAATAATCCTGAGAACCTTGCCTGTGAATTTTAAGTCATTTCAAACTATAATACAAAAATTATGGCCAAAAAACAAATCAACTAAAGATGTGTGACAAAAAATAGTACAAGTATTTAGTGCAATCACTTGATACAGGGTGTCACTCCTCGTGGAGCTCAAGTGCATTGTAAGCTTAACCCCTAATAGCCCAAGGTTTTGGGGGGTCTAAAGACATCATTGCTTTTGAAGTGTTATAGATCAAAATGTCACTTAAGTATAGAAATCTCAATTGTACAATCTTGTAGTGTACATGTTGTAGATGATATGAATCAAATTTGGAGTCATTTGGCCACATAGATTGCTAGATTATAATGTTTTAGTGTTGAAAAGGATGTTGAAATTTTCCTTGTAACACATTTGGAGGTAAAATTCAATTTCTAAACCTACTCAAATGAAAAAACTTTAAACTATAAAGTGATTTAAAACCATTGTACAAATACACTGGTGAAAAAAAATATCATTCAATTGACTCCTTGTGTTTGCAAAATGGCTTTGAAATGTCAAAAAATAGCAAGAAAAGTTGCAAAAATCACATCAAAACCCAAACCTCCTTCTACTAAAATGCTTCTCAGTTCCTTATAACTTCTTGGATTGAAATGAAATTTTAGACACACAAACTAGACTAACTTAGTATGTGCAACTTTCCCCAAAAATATTATTGGGAATGGACATTGTATGAAGAAGAAACAAGCCGCCAAAGCACACTGTAATATAAAAATTTTAGGATTTTGAATTTTGAATTGCTTCCAAATATCTTGGATGGACATGAAAATTCCACTACAATAACTAGACTTCAAGGGGAACAAAATCCAACAAATTTTATTGAAAACAAACATTTGATGAAGGAGATACAAGCCCCCTAAGTTGCAGCCATCAAATGCAGTTTGGTGAACTCAAATAGAACCTATGAACTTTGATTGGCTTCCAAAAAATCATTTCATCTTGGATTGATCTGAAACTCTTACCACTCAAACTAGAAAAGAGAGTGCAACTTTCCCAACAAATTTTGAATTCAGACATCGAATGCAAAAGTTACAATACTTTGAATTGGACTTGAAACTATGTGAGGACACTTTTGGTCCCTTGGGGTGTTTAGGGGTTAAGCTTATTCGAAGTTTAGTTCACAGTTTATCTAGAGTAAACTTGCCATTTACCACACACATCCAAAAACCACATAACAACTTTTGCCAATTACCATACACTAACCACACGATGCAACTACCAATTCAATTGCTATAAGAATAAAATTTTGTATCAACGCCCTATGACCACACATCGTGCGGTAAAGGGTTGCAAGGAATTTTTAACTAGGCTTTAGCTTCATTGCCTTTAGATTGCAATAAAATTTGTCGGAAGAAATCTTTTTGCATTCTATTTTTTGAAGGTGAATCTTAACATGACATTTAATTATCATGTCAAATTTCAAAACATGCAAGTCTCTATGTTTATATGGAGAAGGATTTGAATTTTGTCCGTGTGGTGATTGGCAAGTTTACTATAATCACACGCAAAGGAAGCCCAGCCAAGTCTCGCTCGTGCGGGAATTCTATCCTTCCCTCCAGATCGAGTTTGTGTCCAAGCTAGTATTGCGTGTTGGCCCAAGTAGTCCAGTCATTTGGGGATTGTATTCTGGGACCAAGGTGTTGCGGCGGAAGCTCTCTCCGGAAGAATTGAATCCAAGCTCCTGTCTCTCTGGATTCAGGAAACCTCGGTGGAGGCTTTCGCGTCTAGTCGCATCTTATGTCGAGCTGGGCACTTCGATCGACGTCGAGCAGGAAGAAAGCTCGCTCGCTCTTTGTCACCAGACTTGATCTGTGCACAATAATTCTGGTTTGCGCAAATTGGGGCGTTTGCCCATTGAAATGTTCCCCTGCTCGCGTGAGGTGCTGCTGGATGCGAACGCTGAACTCATCACCGTTCTCTGTGGTGATTTGTGCGAGCGACTTTCATATTCTGGTTTCTCGATTTGCTCCTTTCTCGCTTGCTTCGTCGCAAATACTCAGTTCTAGGTGATCCCAGATCTCGGGATTTATTGAACAGGAACTAACCGTTTGTTGTGAATGAGAATGAGTGAGACTCGTTGATCGATTGGATGAGGAAGTGGTGAGTGTAACATGTAGCATCATGCTAACAAACTGGGAGTGTCAGTATATATCATGCAAGCAAGCTTTTGAGTGTAGCTAGGCAGGAGGTGTGGGTGAAGCCGGTTGGGAAAGAAGGTGATTGTATTATTCAGAATAGAAGTTTCTGGTTTCGAGTTTTCATTTTGCTTGGCGTCCGCATAATTTTTGTTTTTTTGTTTTTGAACTAGCTTGCCTTGCGACAAAAAGTGTTAGTCTTGCATGTTTGTTCTGCGCATGTAATGCAGGACTTGATGGGCTCGCCTCAGGCGCTCGACCAGAGATTCGATTTGGTTACCTCATAACGATGAACAGCATGTTCGATTTAATTCAATGTGAGTGACCACTTAAGCCTTTCTTTTGGAGAGTTCCAAGTTCCAGCCCACTTTTGATTTGTATTTGTAACATCAATTTCGTTCCAATACTTTGGCACCTTCCAGAATTGGCACCTTAATTAGTTTCAAAACGTTTCAAAACGTGCTTTCTGAAAAATAAATTAATCCATACTGTCCTAGAGTTTAGACCTTAATGTACATATATGTCTCAATTTTGGTGCCGTTTTCAAGTTGCTTTCTTTAGTATATATACTTGTCTTCGATGGGGGAGGTTTACTGTGACACCTTTCTGTTCTGTTTTGTAGTTTTAATGGCTTGCGAGCATATTGAGGCTCTTCATACAAATGGGAATGTACATCCTGTACCTGGTTGTTTTTCAGTTATTCATTTAAGCCATTTGGGCACCAGATCTCAGGCTTGGGAGTTGAGCACATCTGTTTTTTTGCAGTTGGCACAGTGCATGTCTGGTCCCTGGTCATGTCCTTGAGCTCCCTGGGTTTTTCACAAATGTACCACAAAATTTGATGGTGGATTTTTCCACAATTTCCAAATTAATGTGATGCATCTTGCTAATTATGTTATGCGACAATTCTTTGGCATTGTGAGGAATCAATCTACTTGCATGTTTTTTCTGCTGCTATACATAATGTGATCAAATTCGTGAAATTGGTGACATAATTCCACCAGCCAAAATTATGACGTATATTCACAACGTAGGGCTAATTTCAGACCACTAACTAGGAGAGGTATAGATTTTGGTTTCAGGCCGCCTGTAGTGAGCCACATTAAAGTATTGAAATATCACCAATGTAACAATATTGACAATATAACTGCTTCACTAGTATTCTGATGGATCCATGGAATATGATAAGCAGGGTAGTTTCTACAATTTCCATGCAATATGATCATGCAGTTTGATCAAGAGCAAGGTGCTCAAAGTTGCCTAAAACACTAGATAAATGTGCTTTGTGCCCATTGAGTAATTTATTTTGGATGGAGAATGTCGCAACTGTGAGGGAATTTCCACCACTTTCCATTGCCAGCTGCAACTACTCACATTTGTCAATCAGGAGGTCCTGGCCTTACAGGATCACATTGAATACCAAATTGAATAGTTACATGCATTGAGTACTAAATTTTCTTTACACAGTTTTCTTGTCAACTTAAGCACTAATCTATCACTAAGTTACCATTGAGAAAACTGAGTGTTGAACTCAATTTCCAAAGAGTTCAGCTGTGAAATGTGAATTAACAACATTGGATTCTCCAACTCGTTCTCATCGTACCCCACACGACAGTATTGTTATGTGGAAGACATGATGGATCCAGCAAACCTGAACTTGCCATGTGACAGCCCTAACTTGTCCTTCACGAAAAAAAATGTGAGGACAAACCTCAGTCACATGTGGCATGTGCAAAGGCTCATATCATACCAGTAGAAACTGACTGGAAAAGAAAAGAGCAATCATTTCTCTATAAAATTTGAATGCTCACAATCTTTTGCATCTCAGGATGAAAATCATGTGGCAATTGACAGTTTCAATGTTCACGAGGGTTGCCTTACTTATTCCTGTATAATTTAATTTAGGTTGGAAACTAAGTTAATCTGCCAGGTACATAGGTTTCAGTGGACAAAGCTTATGTCCTGCCCTTCACATGTGAGTGAGGGGCTTGAAACTGATTGTACCCGTCTTTCACTACACTCATATGTCTTATTTTGTTGGTGTGAAACTAATTTATCAAAGTCACTGTTTTAAATTACTGCAGGTTGAAATCAAATTCCTAGTCTTTACTTGTTTTCAGAGGATAGGATTTTATAGTGACTCTAATTTTGCATCCTTAGTAGTAGCATTAACCTTTAAACAATAGACTTAGACTTAGCTTGTGGGGCTAGGTTTTTTAGAGAATCTTCAAGAAAACTTCTCCAATAGTATTTAGGGGTATTTCACACTATGGCCAAAGGTCAAGAGGTTGTCCATTCCCATCAATTAGATTGTCGAACTCTTGATTTCTTGCAATCTGATTGGTGGAAATTGTCAATCTCTTGACCTCTAGCCATAGTGTAAAGTGCCCCTCAACTACATATGAACTTTTGCTTTGATGTTGTTCTCTTTGCCTCCAAAAGATGCATTCATCAATCTAAGTCTTGGGAGTTTGAATCACAATTTAAACTTCTAGTTTTTGCAATGAAAAGTTTGATAAAAAAAAAAATTGAATAATGGCTTTTAGGTTGTCCATGGCTTTGAAGAAGGTGGAAGCTTGTCATTGATTGACCATTTGAACAAGCTCAGTGATGCCCATTAAAACCCTAAAGAACCATTGTCCCCTCAAGAGACAATTTGGAGTTCAGGTAGGTTCCTATGAGTTGAATTTTTAATTGATTTTTTTGAAACATTTTTAAGACATATGGTTCTACAAGAGTTCTGTGAATATATAATTTATGTTTAAATTTGATGATGGATGAAGAAGTTATAGGTTGTTTTAGGCAAATTTCAACTTGAGGGGCAAGTTGGGTAGCCAATATTTTGTTGACTAAGGCCAAGGGCAGATATCCAAGTTGTACTAATTAGAAGGACAAAGGCTAGGGTGGGTAGCATGTGAAGGGTTGGAAACAACACCTTGACATGTCAAAGCCCTTGGAATTTGAAGTTCACAACATGTTTAAGTGCATCCAAATAAAGGGGTGCCAAGTTTTCATTACTTTAGAAGTAATCTTTAAAAATTGAACTTTCAATAACTTGGATACTATCACACAATGCTACCAAAGCATTTTTAATTTCGAAAGGATTACATGATGAGAAGAGAAGCTCTTTATATAAATATGGGGTGGTAGGTGGTAGAACAACTCATGTGGGATATGTAAATTAGAATTAGTAGAAGCTCAACCGCTCATACTTAAGTTAAAATAGGAATTGTGTTTCAAGTATAATTTCATACTTCATTTAGGCATAGTAGAATAACTTATTTCAGAAAACTTTGAACTAAGAAAGTTGTGAAATCAAAATAAATTTCATCTCTAAAAATCCTTTTTGAGATTTAGAGCCTCCAATGAAAAGTAGGTGATTACAAGGAACACTTGTCCTATTTTGTGTCATACATTGCGTATTGATCTCACTTTTGTGTTTTGACTTCAAATGACTTAAGATTTACAAGGAAGGTACTCATAACTATTATAGATCTTGAATGATTTTTTCGTAATTTTCAAAATAATTTATTATCCAAAAATAGAGCCTGATTCAATGTTACACTTGCTAGTTTGGAGGTTTTTAGTACTATTTAGTACCCAAATAAACAAATTTTGAGCGGAAATTTGGAGGAGATGGTCTTCTAATAGACTTGTAGCTAATGGATAAAGGAATTTTTTAAATAATTAATCTTATGTGGTGTGAAAGTCTACAAAGTGAGCTTCTTTTTGCCTTCATTTTGAAACATATAAAATATTATTTTGGTGGTTCTTTTGGTGAATGACCATCTCCATAGAGTTTTTATAAATGGAGAATTTTTATTTTGTATATTTTCTTATTTTTAACTAATTTAAACATCAAAGTACCTATTTTCTTGAGATTTGGCACTTTTCTAGTTCTCCTGCTGGGAGAATTTTTCCATGCATTTCCTTTGGTGGTTACCTTTGTCTTAAAGGTATATACATTATTCATATTTTTAAAATTTTTAAAAAATGGTTTTCCTAATTTTAAAGTATTCCCGAAAAAATCATGAGTACTATTGAAATCACAACAAAATTGACAAGTGTTTCTTGCAATTACCCAAGTTATGGACAAGTTTCAAAGAGGGGGTGGGAAAGACAATTTTTTTGACATTTTCAAACGTCCTCTCTAAATTTTCACCCAAAATATTTCTTACAAGCTTTTAAGAAGATTATGTGTCCAACATAACAAAAATGTAGTAGTCTCTAGATAGTAGAATTTACCATCTCACTTCACCTTGTTCAAATTCTTCTCTATAGCAAACATCATCAAGAATTCAAGATGACAAAATCTCAATGAATTCACCTAATAGCCATACATTTACCTAATCATAGACTACAATTAGAGTCACTAGTTGGTAAGTAATATTATCAATAATGTCACAATTGCAAACACCAAAATGATTACCAATACAAGATAATGCAAGAAATAAATACCACACAATCACTTGAAGATTTACCAACATGCCATAGGAATCACATCCATTAATACCTAAAACAAGAAGTTAATGATCATAAGTACTAACAAATACCAAAATTTGTAGGGTTGCCAATACTATAATAAACAATAATTTTTTGATGTCTAAGTTGACGAATTTTAGGTGATAGCGAATGTAACAACCTATGTTTTAATATCAACAATAATGTCTTAAGGAACATCAAGATGTTATATTGGACATCATTGTTGACATAAAAACATGGGTTGTTACATTTGATGTCATCTAAAATCTATCACCTAAGACATAGGTTTCTCATAGTGCAAATCATGAATACAATTAAATATTAGTAAAGGAATGCATTGGAAGCCTTATAAATCATGTTTAAAAACACAAAAAAGTTTTGTGAGTGTTGAAATATAGTAAGAAATAAGATAATTGAGTAGAATGATGGAGAATTTTACCATTGTTGATTTGGAAAAGCAAATGACGAGTCATAAGATTCATTCAATAGTGGATATGATTACTTTTCAAATACTCCATGGGACTTTGGACTCATAAAGGGACACATCATTATGTGTATGAACTACTTATATTCATGGGACATGTTAGTCTAGTAAAAACTTTCATTTCTAGTTTTATTTACTCAATCTCCTAAAAAGGGACATTGATACATAGATCTCATCAATGAATTAAATACCCCTACAAATCAAAAATCAAAAACTAAAAACCTTGATTTCCCTACCTACCCCCCACCCCCAATAAAAATAACTAACTTTGATACACATACAATGTATGGAATGCATATAGAATATATATTGTGTAATGTACAAAATATGGATGTATTATATAGAATATTGATGTCGTACCACATACAAATAGATTTGTTAATCCCATATCCATTGTAATCTAGCATGTTCAGATAAAAAAACAGAGGAAGAAAAATAGGAGGTAATTATGGAACTGCATTATTAATTCACTCACTTCCACTTATTAAGAGTAAGGTCACCATCCCCTCAAAAGGGTTTACACTAACCTCCCTTTGAGTCTTGAATAATTATTTATTTTGTGACTCTTAATTATTTATTTATTCTCTAAGTGATCATTGCTCAAACCCCACAAAACTTAAATTTAGGAATACCCAAAATATTTGAGATATAACATTGGTATTTTCCATTACAGACTGAAGTAATTAGTACGTAGTACTTCTTTTCGCTAAACCTTGCTACTGAACCTTGGCTCCATGGCGAACGATACAGGATTCAAACTAAATAATCCCAATTCGCCTCGAAATCCTTCGGGCAAGGCCGGAAGAGCTTCACAATTCTCTGGAACTTCAATATCAAAAACCTCCCCACTGTGGTCAACTGTGTTGTAGAGACATAATTGCGATGCACTAAATGGAACCAATGCAAATTCTGGATACACTTCCAAACTCCGACCGCCAATCTTGATCTTCTTCAAAACATTCACCAGCGTGAAAGTATCAATCTTCTCCTCATAATCTCCTTCACTTCGAGTCCACTCAATTCTATCAACCCAGTGCTCGGTAACTGGACCATTCTCTCGCTCGGAGAACAAAAACAGGTCGCCATTGTTTTCCGCCAGCTGGAGAATGGTCGAGTTCGGCAAACCTCGGTCAGTCCATTTCGTCGACCAGATTCCTTCTTCCACGTTGTATCCCAGAATGCCCTTCACTGTTTGATCACCAAGCTCCAGAAATCCAATGCAGAAAATGTTGCCATTATGAAATACGCCAGATTGATATTCATTCAATGCGAAAGCCGGCCCAGGAAAATCCCCCACTCTCTCCCACTGCCCAGTTCGAGAATCATATAATTCAGTGATTCTGGACAAACTCTCTTCACCTGATGAGGAACTGCCTGCTGCAAGTAGGTGGTATGATTTGGAGGACTGATCCACATACATGTGCATCAAAACAGGGTTACACCGATGGAGCAACGGAGGAAGCTCCTTCCATTGTTGAGTGAGAGGATTGAACACAATTAAGCGCTCCTCATGTGGCGACTTGGAGAAATTCATGCACACCAGTCCATCTTTGGCACAAAAAAGAAATTGCTTGAACAAATCCGGGTCAGGGTCACAATTGGGAGGAAGGAATGTCAGAGGAGGGAGCTTTCGCCACTTACCATTGTTGGGCAGGCTTTGACCCAAATCGGAATTATTCCAATTGGGATCAAAGCCTGCCCATTGCCAGACTCCATTTTCGATGAAGAAATAGCATGCTGTCAGCCATGGATTCTCTCTCAGTGACAGAGCTTGAAGGAACCCATCGCTTTGGATCAAAGAATTCCAGCCTTTGGAGAGTGCCTTCAGTTGCACTATTTGCTCATAGCTGAGGTGACCCAGCACATGTCCCTTCACTTCTGGAGGAAAATTGTCCAAGTCCACTTTGTCCGCCTTGGTTGGGGGGAGATCGGACGGGCTTCCTTCGCTCTTTTGGAACAGGGAAGTGAAGAAGTGAAGAAAGGGCCACCGTGGCAACTCTCGTATCATCTGTAGGGGAACAAAATTTCAACAAGTCAATTTGTAATTCCCCCTATACCTCGCACCAAATTATGTCGTTACCGTATTTACATCCAATGATCTTAATCATTTGGTTATTAAATAAGTTTTTCCCTACCAATTTATTATACATCAAGATTGAGTCGTTTTTGCATTTCGTTTCGTTTGTTTCAATATGATCCATGACGGTTCGTCGTGGAATTGCGAGTAATTATTCAGATCATGCATGGTCCTATGTCCAGGACTCACTCTCCATTTCTAGGCCAATGTCTAGTGTAGCAGAAGCTAGTTCACTGTAAACCACGACGAAATGATTTTTTGGACGGTGGTTGTTTGATTTTTTGTGATGACCACGGCAATTCCCTAGGAAATTGCAATTCACTCCTCCAATATATGTTACTATGAGTAAAGCTCACTCTCCACTATTTTAAGGCTATAGGCTCGGATCAAGCTAGTAACTGGACATAGTCTATCTAGATTGTTACAATATTTTCATATGGAACAGATATTTCGTTAAAATGGCGGTATTCATAATCCATTTTTCCATTCATTTTCTAGGAGCAGTGTAGATTTCAGACCGCACGGTTTGAACCTAAAAGTGCCCAGTTTGTGGAATACCGCCATTTTAACGAAATATCTGTTACGTTGATCTATCATGAAGCGCCATACTCCTAAAAAAAAATTTCTAAATTTTTTAACTTGCCCCTTTTCATCTCTGCGGGCATGATATATTTTCGTACTCGACACTATACTCTGCTCATCATGGCAAATTCGATGTGTTAGGCAAACCTAACTACATTTCAAAAACAAGTAATCTAAACATTCTCAATTGATCATCTCAGCACTGAGAATGTTCAACAACCCTCTCACAGCAATTTCAAATACATACGCAAGTTTTCTGATTGCTTCAAATGGGATATTTGCAGAAGTGCATTTGTTTATTTTCTTTGTTATGTACAGTACAGTCTTTAACTTAGGTGTAGATTTAAGTTCAGTACCAAATTGTGCAAGACTTTGCCATGTTGACAGAAAATGGCCAAGAGAATTGACATCCCCTTTCAAGTTAAAAATTTGTGATATCTGTACAACACTGAACATCCATATCTAATGCAAAGCAGAAATTCAAGTGACAAAAACAGAAGACTTACAGTGATAACAGGTTTGATCGTAGTCCTAGCTGCAGCTCCACTTGGGCCAATCAGCGAATGCGATTCTAATGCTCCAGCGCCAGCTCTACCTCGACGATGAGGATCCCGATCGGTTGAGCTCCCGACCTGGGCATAGTCAGGAATTCGATCTAAACGATTGTTACGAGGCGGGCCGGATTCCATGTGGAGTCAGGGGCCAGCGAAACCCACCGATCCGGGCGAAATGGGCGTGCGGTTACTCTGGCACTGCTGATCGGTGGCCTTCATCGGCCGCAGACTAAATCACGAGGAAGCCGGCCCTAACATAGGCCCGGTTTACATTAGGCCTGGGGCCGGATGGAAGGCCGGCCGGATTCGCCTTCAATCTGGCCCTCAATCAGGATCCGGCCCTCAATCAGGCCCCAGTTTTTCCATCCGGCCCCTGTTAATGTAAAGCCCTTTGGCCGGATTCTAGGGCCCAATTTCTGATTCATGTGTTCTTGGATTTTCTTATTGCTCAATTAAAAAAATGTAAAAATATGCATCTTTTCCTTTGTCTTCCTTTCTTTCCTTTCAAACAATTTTTTTTCTTTTTTTTCTTTCACCTCTTTTCCCTATTTATTCTATTCCAAAAATAGAAGAGAAAGTTTTTTTTATTTTCTTGTAACCTTTTCCTTTCTATTCCTATTTATCCTATTTCAAAGATGAAAAAAATGGAATAGAGAGTTTTTTCCTATTTTTAAAACTTTTCATTTCTCTTCCTATTTTTCTATTTGAAGAAAATATTTTTTCTACTTTACTTGAACCTTTTCCATTCTCTTTCTACTTTTTGTATTTAAAAAAAAATTTATATTATTTTTTGGAACTTTCTCCTTTTTCTTCCTATTTTTTCTTATTCTTTTTATTTTTCAAAATCATACTTAAAATGAAAACAAACTTCATTTTTATTTACATTTGTAGATTATTTGTTTATTGAATATAGATCAAGTCACATTCTCTATTCTCCTATTTTTGCAACATGGTAACTACTCAAAGGCATAATATAAATCAATAAATGCATAACGTGGTTTGCTCTAGAGTTGATAATGACACATAGGTACATTTTGCTTTCTTCAATGTACTAGGAATGTACATTGAAGGAGGTGATCACTTTTAGTGACCATTGCGTTTTAACTTCAAAATTTAGTAACTTCTTATACAAAGGTCCAAAAAATATGAAATGACTTGGATTAGATGCCAAATTCAATTTTATTCCTACTACAATCTCTTGATTTTTTTTTGAAAGAGTCCAACTTCCCTAAAAAGGCAATCAAATCTTCAATGGTCGCTTGAAGAGTAGACTACCTTACTTTGGAAAAACTATTTTGGAACATACAAATATAATATGGTATTTAAATGTCACGTTCTTTGGTGTGCATGAACTTTCTTTCAAAAGTCAACAATAAAATAGAAAATTATGAACAATTCACTAATGGTAACTTCTTACAAATAGGCAATTAAATTTTATTTCAAATAGTTAAATGATATAAAATCCTTTTTTATTTAACTATTTGAAGTTAATTTAATTTTTTAATAAATTATCAAGAAAGGAAATCAGTAAGCCCACCAAGCCATTTATAATCATGACTTTCTTAAATTAATCACCGTATCAAGAAAGGTTTGGTGGGCTAATTAACAAATTACCAAAGCACCAAATTCAAAAATGCTTGATAATTAATGTAATTTATTAAAAAATTACTAGCCTAAACAAAAATTAAATTCATTACGAATCCTTACCAAGAATCAAAAAACGCTTGGTATTTAATTGAATTTAATTCAGCATATGAAATAACCTCAAGGCCAGACATGCAAGGCCCGAAACAGGCAGATAGGGAATCAGGCAATCAGGCAAGAAGCACAATGAAGGAGTTCGTAAGAAGAATATAAAATTAAAAATCAATTTCTAAAAATCAATGGTATAGATTTGCATGATCCAATAGAGGAGCCCAATTTGGCCCCAATCCAACCCAAGATGGGAGTTCGGGCCACCCAAAACCTCGTCCCGATTGCTTCCTTGGGGCCGGATGGTTTGGCGCCAAAACCATGCCACCTGAGGCGACACGTAGGATGAGTTGTGGTTCTGGCCGGCCCCAAGTATAAAGCTCTTGCACCGGATTTGGAGAAATTGAGGGACCCTATTGGTTCAAACTTAGAGAGTTTCAGCCGGCCTTCAATCTGGCCCCAAGTATAAACCGGCCCTTAAAATCCATACTGGCGTACTTAGGTGGAACGACTTCTGGAGCAAATCCTGCCCACAGAAAGATGCCGGCTTCCTCTGGTCCATTCACCATTGTGCAGTTGCAGTGAATTGCTGGCGCCAGATCACTGACCCGAGCATCTCTACAACCTGCACTAACTTAGCTGCCAAGCCAACCTGGACGAGACAATTCTACAGTACACCGTTTCCACCATTGTCCCAAGACCTGCCATGCCTGGGAGTTTGCACTATCGGTCCTATACTCTGCACTGGGAATTCTGACTGTTGGAGGAAAATGGCCAACCCTCCTCACGTGGCAGCAATGTGTGTTAGGATCCAAGCTCCCGCGAAAATTACGAAGAGACTCCTCTATGTGGTCCCTCTTCCGTGGATCAGTACTCTAGACCTCATGGCTCGACCGCAACGCAAATTGCTTTAGTAATTCACCTTGGCCGGATCGCGAAGTGAAACAAGTTTTATGGGAGGCTTTTACTGATCACGCCCGAGTCGCTTGGCTCAAGACACAGAAGCTGTGCGGACTTTATCCCAACAAGGTAGACACGTTCTGCGTAGGTTCGATAATACATGGTTACAAACAGAGTTCTTTGGTAGTAGATCCCACTTGGAGGTAAGTTGGAATCTGTCCCTCCCCATGTTGGGCAAGTTTGAGTGATCCTATGGGTTGCCCTCTTGGACCTGGCTGTTCGTTTGGGTTTGGAGTGCTCCCTGTTAGTTTTGTTGTCTGAAAATGTAAAAATTGCCGCCGAGGATTCATTCCTCTGGTCCTCTGTACTGTTTCCCTTTCAATGGAAATCGTCCATGTGTTTCAAAAAAAAAAAAACCCAACTATAATCCAAACACTGGGAGGCCACATGCCCCCAGTCTCAGAGCCCAACTACCTAAAAACTAAAAACATTCACCTAAAACACAGCCTCACCCGCAACAGGGAAGG
Organism: Straminergon stramineum; assembly: GCA_963920665.1. NCBI lineage: Eukaryota > Viridiplantae > Streptophyta > Bryopsida > Hypnales > Calliergonaceae > Straminergon > Straminergon stramineum. The sequence continues at coordinate 20,024,671 of OY987268.1, forward strand.
CTAATCTATAAAGATTTTCGTAATCGCTCTACTGTAGTATCTCCTACTAGGATGGGAGGGTGGGAATCAATAAATTTTTATTCGTAGAATAACTTCTAAATAGCAACTTCTTGTCACTGGTTTATATCCAAACTTTTCACCTACGTTTTTCTCGTACCCTTGCTGATGTAGAAGCTAGAAGAAACCTTAAACTTGATGATGTATTCAGTTAAAAAAACAAAAACAAAACCTAGAATAAAAATAATAAATAAAAATAAATAAATAAATGAAATTGAGGTTTAGTAGTGTTCCAAAGGGGATTTAATCCCTAAAAGATGGATTGGTGACCGTGGAAATCATACCTTTTGGAATTGTGTGACATCATCTACTTAAAAAAAACCTCAAAATATTCATTGGAGGTCAAACTATATAGAAGATCTCCCCTTTCCAGACAAATTTTTAAGGATGAATAGTTGCACTTTTGTCCTACACAAAAAGATACATTGAATGTATGTGTCGACGATTAAGGGTTAACCCCTCATCATCAAAGGGGACGAAAAGTGTCCTCAAGTCCAATTCAAAGTGTTGTGACTTTTGCATCCGATATCCAAATTCAAAATTTAAAACTTGTTGGAAAATTTGGGCTCTCTCTTCTACTTTACATGGTAAAATTTTCAGATCAATCCCAGATGTACTAAGTTTTTGGAATCCAATCGAGCTTCATAGGTTCTATTTGAGTTCACCAAACTACATTTGATGGCTGCAACTTTGGAGGCTTCTATCTCCTTCATCCAATGTTTGTTTTCATTAAAACAAATTAGGTTATTTTCTCCTTGAATTCTTGTTAATGTGGTAGAATTTCATATCAATCCAAATTGTTTTGAATGTTTGGGAGCAATTTAAAGTTCAAAATCTTGACATTTTTGGATTATAGAGAACTTTGGTAGCTTGTTTCTTCTTCATACAAGGTCCTTTCCAATAATTTTTTTGAAAAGTTGCACATACTAGTCTAGTTTGTGTGGCTAAAATTTCATATCAATCCAAGAAGTTATAAGTGACTCAGAATCACTTTAATTAGTAGAAGGAGGTTTAGTTTTTGATGTGCTTTTTGTAACTTTTCTTGCTATTTTTTGACATTTCAAAGCCCTTTTATAGACACAATGAGTCAATTGAATGATATTTTTTTTCATCAATGTGTTTTTATGCCAATTATGAATCACTTTCAAGTTTAAAGTTTCTTCATTTGAGTAGATTTAGAAACCGAATTTTGCCTCCAAATGTGTTTTAGGAAAATTTTAGCATCCTTTTTAAACACTAAAATATTCTAATCTTACAATCTTTGTGGTCAAATGACACCAAATTTGATGCACGTCATCTACAACAAGTACACTACAAGATTGTATGGTTGAGATCTCCTTAAGTCAGTGAAATTTATATCTATAACACTTTAAAAGCATTGTTGTTTTTGAACTTCTTTAGGCCTTAGGTGATGAGGGGTTAAAAATCCCCTTTAAACCCTAAAGTAGTGGCTGTCCAAACCATTGCATTGAAGAAAAAACTAAAACAAACCAAAAAAACAAACTAAAAAATTTATATGAAATAATAAATAATTCATTCATTCATTGTTGCCACCCTCCGTGGCTACAGAGGGGCTAGAAATGCTTGTGCAAAATGTGGATGACATTTGGATCTTCATAAATTTCCACTAGATGTTAGGGCCCCAAAGACACACACTCGCTTGTGTCCATGCCATCAAATTGATAAGGAAATTTTTGAAATTGGAGTGCTCATCTATCCAATCAACAATTTACTAAGAAAGAACAGTCATCACAATTCTTTGGGGTATACTTTTTTGATGCAAACACTCAAATGTTGAATTGATGTCATTTTCTTTGGAAAGTTGACTCTCTCTCAAAGCTTGAATTCACAAAACACGCATCATGAATTCTGAAATTAAATCAAAACACAAAGATTTGTCAATGATCCTTGTGTAATTGATACCTTAAGGTTGTTTGTTTGTTATAGTGAGATGTCTTGAATTGCACATCCCCTCATCATATTCTGGGTACCCATGGAAAGCTCTTTGTGAGGAGGGGTGCATAGGCTTTGTTTTGTGACATTTGGACCTACAATGTGAAATTTATGGATTTTTGAGTTATTTTTGAATTAAAAAAATTAAGAAATTACTTTCACTTATATTTTGGTTGTGGTAATGGCACAAGGCACAATAGTCTATACCTTAAGTTAGGGTTTGTTTGTTATGATAAGATCTTTGGAACCATGCATCCCCATGTGCATTCTTGGTATTGATGGGAAGCTCTTTGTGAAGAAGGGTGCGTGGGCTTTGTTTCCTGGCATTCCAACTCATAGCAAAAATGATACTCCCTCCGTCCCAAAATGATCTTCCTATTGCACTTTATGACTTGAGAATTGGTCAACTTCAACTTTTGATTGTTACTTGGGACTAAAAAAACAACTTCAAGCAATAGTTTCCCTTCCATCTATGCAATCATCAATCAAAATACAACTTAAATGATTAAAGATGTCAATCAACACTCTTTGTCTTTATTTTTTGCATCTCTTTGAGTGTTTCTTGATTGGAGGAGATGAAGCTTTGGAAGATGGTATAGAGGTCCACACATGGGCTTGGGCTTATACTAAGTGCCTACAAAACAATGATCTCACACTCTACAATTATGTGCCCAGTGGTGCTCCTTGAAAATGCCCCCAAAATTCCACTTTTCAAAACTACAAAACTACAATTTGACAAGGGTTCTGAAACTCAAAATTTCTAGGACACTAGGAGTGTACCAAACCCTACTTGCCATGCGAAACAATTTTGAAAAAATACTATTTTCTACCTTAATCAAGAATATTGTGTCCAACAAGAAGATCATTTTGGGACGGAGGGAGTATTGACTTTTGAATTTTTTATGAATTCAAAAATTAGAAAATTACTTTTATTGCTATTTTGACTATGCCAACGACACAGGGCACACTAGTTATATATTAAGTACTGGCAAAACCACCGATGATGATACTACCGGTAATTACATTACAATCCTTAGAATCTCTACAACTACAATATCAAATCCATCTGCCTGTGTCCTGCACCTGCATCATGCATCTGCAATAAAGAAATTCAGTTGACAATCAACCAGAAGTTAGCAAGGATGCCATTATCATCTGACATCTAACTGAAGTTTGCACGCAACTGTAGCTGTGCGTGGAGTCGTGTGGACCTGAGGAGCTTCACCACGATCCTGAGCCTGCGGAGTGGCAAGAATCAAGCCGGATTCGGAGGCTCCTTGATTTGCGAAGAAGATGACGCATCCCATGATGCTAAAAACGAGACAGTGGTGATTTACCGATTGACACACGCACAAGAGCATTTTGTTTCAGAATTTTCTAATATTAATTATTCAATTAGACTCTGTCAGTGTTCTCTAGTTTACAAGTGTGTCCATGATGCATTAATAACCACGTCGTCTGTGCAGATGATACCTGTGAGCTTCATCTACACTCACGGTCACATGCTGGACACGGTGAACTCTTTAACGGGACCAAATGGACAAACGTGCTCTGTAGCGATCAAGGCATTCCCTCCTAGCTATTTGTGGTAGAGGACAAACAGAGATCCAATTTTTTCTGGGCCCCAGCTGGAAAGAATTTGTGAAGGAAATTGGATTTCAGGTGGGCGACTGCGTCCTCTTCAAGCTGGTGGAAACTCGTGTTTCCATGTCCTTGTCTCCTCGAAGGTCCAGGAAAACGCTGTTGTCAATACTACTGCATTCTCCAAGTGTGAAAAAGAACATGAACTTGGCTAATTTGGAAGGAAAGACGATGGAATTATACCACAAACCAAAGTTCCACGTCTCCATTGGAAGATTACCACAAACGGTCAAGCAACCAAAGAACCCAAGTATGAATTCAAATCCAACCCTGCCGAAACTCGCATCCAGCCGTGGAGTGGGATTGCCGGAGACAATGTGAAGGAAGAGTCATCATTAAGCATTCTCAGCTTCCAGAAACCGATAATGTCAAGCATCCAGGCCTCGATGCTGCCATCAGTTCGAACTCCAGATTTCCCAACTCCAGATTTCCCCGCTTCACTAGCAAGCTCATGAGAATCAGCCTTTGAAGTCTCGAGATTCGGTTGTTAAGGAGCCTTACAATCGGATCCCTTGTTCGCATTGGAATTTTATTGTGAGTTCGTCAACAGTGAAGGTTAGTAGCTATGCCTTCGCTGATGTGAGGCAGCCATTGCATTTTCATTTCAAGCTTTTGAAACATCCAGATTAGGCCGTTGTGAATCATTAATTGTGATGATCGCTCTTTCTTGGTAAACTGCTGGTTGGACGGATGAGTTATCCAATTTCAGGAGCTTCCATATCGATTTGCCAAGGAGTATGGACACAAGTTTCAAGCGAGTGTGTCTTCTGGGCCCTATTGTGCAGTGGAGACTTATGAAGATCAGGATTTCATCCACATTTCGCACAAGCATTTCGCCCAGGCTCCGCTAACGGTCTGACCCTTCGCGGTCGCGGAGGGTGACAGCGGCGGAGGAACGAACAAAAGGAAAATTTTAATAAATTTTCTGTACTAATACTCGAGTAATTTTTTTATAACTTTTTTTTCCGCCGTTGCGGCGGCGGCGGTTTCGAAGGGGATTCGTAACGCAGGACGCAAAATCCTGCAAATGAAGTGGGCCCCGCAGGAGCATTTTGTGTTTTACCCGGGGGTAAAGGAAGAATCTGCCCCCTATTTTGAGCCGTGTCTAGGGTATTCTCTAGACCTCAACAAACTAATTTGGGGTCTCTGATTGCAAATATGAATTCGGAATTTGCAAAAAAAATAATGTGCAAAAAATAAAAAATTCCTGCGTTTTCCCCATCGTAAATCTGCCCTTGTGGGGCCCACTTCGTTTGTAGGATTTAGCGTCCTCCATTCTTAACCCCTAAACATCTAGATTCATCTCTAGAACTGACAATTTGAGAAAAATCATTATAAAGTGCTCTTTGGAAGCATATTTTGGAATTGATATACATAGAAAAGTTGTAGACTGTGAGTTTTAGATTCCATCCATACGGTTAGATTCACTAACACTATCACCTATATTTTTTATAAATTTTGAAAGGGAAAATTTCAAAATTCCTTCAAAATTCGATTATAAGCAAAATATTATCATTTCCAGAGTACAATTTACTAGAATGGATTTGAAATGAGTTTCTCTTAACATGGTGATTTTTTGAAATTTATTTGTTCTTTAAATCTATGACCTCATTTTGGCAAATCCAATTTTGAATTAGAGTCAATGCAATTTTGGCTTGGTCAACCACTTGACATCCTTGCACATTGTCAATTTTAGAAAAATATGTACTCTAGTAACACCAAATCCAATCCTTAGATAGGAGAACAATTTGATAAAGTATAGACTCCATAAATTAAGATGACTTTCATCCAAGCAGTAGGGAGAATGAAACTTCAGTTTCAACCTGTTCATCGTCCCAAAAAAAGAATGTTGGAGCGCTTAGGGGTTAAATCCCCTCTGAACCCCCACAGCTGCTTAAGTTATTGTGCGAAAGAGGCTCAGCCACCTCATTCCTTGCTTTGAGAGAACATTGCCGATGAAGCTCCAAGTGACCCCCATTCGAAGTTCTGTTCAGTTATTTTCTCGCACGTTAAGGAAGAGTCTCTCTGGATTCAGGAAACATCGGTGGAGGCTTTCGCGTCTAGTCGCATCTTATGTCGAGCTGGGCACTTCGATCGACGTCGAGCACGAAGTATGCTCGCTCGCTCTTTGTCACCGGTCTCTGTGCACAATTCTGGTTTGAGTTGGGCAAATTGGGGCGTTTTCCCTTATGAGTGTTCCCTGCTCGCGTGAGGTGCGGCTGGATGCGAACGCCGAACTCATCACCGTTCCCTGCGGTGGTTTTGTGCGAGTGACTCCCATATTCAGGTTTCTCGATTTGCTCCTTTCTCGCATGCTTCGTTGGCTTTCAGGTACTCACTTCTAGGTGATCCCAGATCTCGGGATATATTGAAAAGGAACCAACCGTTTGTTGTGAATGAGAATGAGTGAGACTCGTTGATCGTTTGGAAAAGGAAATGTGAGTATAGCATGCAGTATCATGCTAACAAACTGTGAGTGCATACATCATGCAAGCAAGCTTGGAGTGTAGACTGGAGGTGTCGGTGGAAGTGGGTTGGAAAAGAAGGTGTGTATTATATATACAAGGAAGTTTTTGGTTTTGAGTTTGATTTTGTTCGGCGTTCGCTTAATTAGTTTTTCTTTGTTTTGAACACGCTTGCCTTGCGACAAAAAGTGTTAGTCTGTCTTGCATGTTTGTTCTGCGCATGTAATGCAGGATGATGTGATCGCGTCACACGCTCGCCCAGAGATTCGATTTGGTTACCTCATGCGGATGAACGGCATTTTCGATCCAATTCAATGTGAGTGATCATTTGAGTCTTCCTTTTGGACAGTTCCAAGTTCCAGCCCACTTTTGATTTGTATTTGTAACATCAATTTCGATCCAATACTTTCGCACCTTCCAGAATTGACACCTTTCAGAACGCGCGGTCTGAAACACAAATCCATACTATCCTAGAGTTTTGACCCTTGTATATGTCTCAATTTTCGGTGCCGGTTTCAATCTTTCATAGTTTCATACCTTCTTTGGTATACTTAGTCTTCGATGGGGGAGGTTTAATGTGACCCCGTTGTGTTCTGTTTTGCAGTTGTAATGGCTTGTGAGCATATCGAGGTTCTTTATACGAATGGTCAATTTCATTAAAATGGCGGTATTCAAATGCCATTTTTCAGACCGCTCAGTCTCAACTCTAAAAGGACATTTAAGACTGTTATAGATTTTGAACATCTAGGACACTTATAGACTCAGAAATCTAGAAGAGTTGTAGATTTTAGACCGCACGGTCTGAAATATCTACGACGTTTCTAGATTTTAGACATCTCTGACAGATTTAGACCTTTAACATCTAGGACATGTTTAGATTTCAGACCATGGCAAAGTAGTGAAATGGACCACTAATTTACTAGAATACCGCCATTTTAATGAAACTGACCATACGAATAGGAACCTACATCCTGTAGCTGGTTGTTTTTGAGTTATTCTTTCAAGCGATTTGAGCGCCAGATCTCAGGCTTGGGCGTTAAGCATATCTGTTTTTTGCAGTTTGGCAAAGTGCATTTCCGGACCCCGATCCAGTCCTTGAGCTCCCTGTTTTTATCACAAATGTACCACAAAATTTGATTGTGAATTTTTCCACAAATTGCGAATGTGATGTATCTTGCTAATTATGTGATGCAACAGTTCTTTTGCATTGTGAGGAATCAATCTACTTGCACATTTCTCTGCTGCTATAAATAACGTCAAATTTGCCAAAATATCAAATTGGCGATATTCCAACACCCAAAAATTGTGACATATCTTCACAGCTTTAGGTCTAATTTCAGGCCATAAAATAGGACAGGTATAATTTTTGTTTTTGGTCGCCGGTACTGAACTACGCAAAAGTATTGGAATATCACCCATGTAACGACAGGGACAGTTACTGCTTCCCTCGTATTCTGAGGGATCAATATATTGTAATTAGAAATCTCCATGCAATATGAGAAGCAGGGTAGTTCGTTCAATTTCCATGAAATATGATCATGGAATTTGATCAAGAGTAAACAGCACAAAGTAGCCTTATAAACAAGCTAGATAAATGTGCTTTGTGTCCATGGATTAATTTATATCAGGTAGAGAATGTCTCAACTACGAGGGAATTTCCACCACTTTCCATTGCCTGCGGCAACTGTTCACATTCGTCAATCAGACGGTCCTGGCCTTTCAACTGGGTTAGATTGAATACCAATCTGAATATAAGCATGGTATACTAAATTTTCTCTATACAGTTTTCTTGTCAATTTAAGCACTTCAGTTACTAATCTATTGGTTCCGTTGAGAACAAGTGTTGAACTCAATTACGAAAGAGTTGTGAAATATGAATATTAAACAACATTGTATCCTCGAAATCGTTCTCATTGTCCTTACGAGACAGTATCAATCCTGTGGAAGATATGATGGGTCGGAAAAATCATGCGACAGCCCTAAGTTGTCCTTTACAAAAAAAGACGAGGACAGACCTCAGTCACATGCGTCATTTGCCAAGGCCCATATCATACTTGTCGCAACTGATCGACTGGGAAATGGGATCCGTTATAGAGTTTGAATACTAACAATCTCTTGCAGCTCCGGATGACAATCAAGTGGCAACTGACAGTTTTGATGCTCACCGAGGGTTGTCTTACTTATCTTTGTATAATATAATCTAGGTTGGAATCTAAGCTAATCTGCCCAGTATATATGTAGGCATCAGTGGACAAGGGCAAAGCACAGCAAAGCTTATGTGAGTCGCTTGAAAATTGTACCCGTCTTTCACTACACTGATATGCCTTACTTGTGGGTGTGAAATTAATGTATCAAAGCCACTATTTCAAATTACTGCAGATTGAAATAAAATTTGTTCTTTACTCATTTTTGATGGATAGGACTTTAAAGAGACTCTAATTTGTGCCCTCCCTAGTAGGGTTAACTTTTAAATGTCAGACCTAATAAGAGGGGTTGTTTTTTTTGAGAATCTTTAGCAAAACTCCTCCTCTAGGATTCAACTCAAGGGCATTTCACACTATGGCCAAAGGTCAAGAGGCTATTAATTTCCACCATTTAGATTTTTGAATTATTGATTTCTTGCAAAATAATTGGTAGAAATTGATAGTCTCTTGACCTATGGCCATATTGTGAAGTGCCCCTCAACTACATGTATTGAACTTTTGCCTTGCTATCATTCTCTTTGTCTTTCACAGATGCACTTATTATTTTAAGTCTTGGATTTTGAATAACTAAAACTTGTGTTTTTTGCATTGGAAAGTTTGATAATTCTTTTTTGAATAATCACTTTGAGGTTGTCCATGGCCTTGGGGAGGGTGGAAGCTCATCATTGATTGATCATTTGAACAAGCTATGTGAGAACTTTTTAAGAAAGATTTTGAAATCTAAGTTTGTGATGTCCTTTAAGGATTAATCAATGCATCAACAACTTGGGGTAGAAGAATTTTTTTGAAGATTTCTCTTATATAGCATTTTTGAGAAATATTAGAGATACCTTGGAGGTGTCCTTCTTTCCACCAAAGCTTCAAGAACTCTTCCACCACTTGCCCATAAATAATCAAATGACTTAGCACCAAATAAAATGCCCCCAAGGCCTTTTTTGAGCTTCTTGGAATTTGCTTTAGATTGAACAAAAAACCAAAAGTTTAAAAGTTTAATCATTTTTTTGAATTGTAACTGTACAAATTCAAACTAGTCATGTTATGAATCTCATGGGAAAAGAAAACACAATGATATCACTCATGAATTAAAAGATTACATTGTTAGATCATGAAGGTATTAAAATTGTGCAAGTAATTTGAAGTCTTTCAATCCTCTTTTCACATGTCAAACCTAAAAAAATTTGTCACCAAAAAAATATGAGGTTAAAAGACATAAATTGTATAACTCCAATCAATTACAACTTCTCAAAAATTACTCAATCATTTTTTTAAATGAATTTTTAAATGTGATTTTTTCTCCAAGATCTAGTCTAGTTGAGGCTCATTTTGAAGAGCCCTCAACACTAGAAAATCAAAATTTGCAATGGACATCCTTGCACAAAATCTTGACTAGAAAATTTTAATCTTTTATTTTCGAATCGGAAAGACTTCAAAAAGCATTTTTCAAAAATACAAACTACTAAAAATAGTAACTTGGTAAGTTTTTATTTAGCTTTGAAGTATTTTTGACACCAGAATTTGATGCCTTGGACATTTAGGGGTTAAGTGAGTGGGTAGCAACGTTCGTAAAACTGGCTAAAATTTGCTTGGGTTCTACCTAATTTTTTTCTGTGCTAAATGTACATGTAAGGAAATCTTCAAAAAAATAAAATTTGAGTAGTTTTGCAAAGCTCGTTAACAGAAACGTTACAAAATGGTTTATTCATCCACGTCTGTAGTCAGAGTCATCCGCTACGGTTGGTGTGACGTGTTCGCTGAAATCCACCCTGAGCCATTGATCTTCAGCAGAGGCGGCTCCATCCCAACTGTCCATTTTGCAGAGTAATCAAGGTTTAGGGGATAACACTGAGCCTCTAGTTTAGCAACTTCGTCTCTTTGGAACTATAGTTTTTTAGCATGTGTGATAACTTCAATTTTTTTGGTGACTAATTGACTATGCAATCACGTAGTTACTTCTCCATATTTTTTTCGTTGTTGTGTGGCGATCTGCTCCATTGCTGCATCTCCACTCTCGAGATCAATGCCTTTAAGTTTGGAGGGAGTCTAGGATTGTCAAATTTGAATTTGTCATGTTACTCAATACTCAGTTACTCACGTAGCAAAGATTGATTTTTGTTATTTCCAAAAAAATTCGTTCCTGTAGATTGTAGACTTACAAAGTTGTCGTCTTGAATTGCTTTGAATGTTGGAGCACCGTCACTTGAAATTGCGAGCGCCAATTGTTGCGTGCTATGCAATTTAGGAGATTCTTGTCTCTTGCATTCACTACATTGTAGAAATGGAGGCTCTAATTCAATGAGGATTTGGACTTTGGAGCAATTGGCGAAACAACGATCTTCTTCGCAATCAAAAACCATGGTTTCGATCTCACAGTCACTTGCATTTGTAGATTTCATTTCTGCTTCCTTGATCTCGCTTCTCGCTTTTGGAATTGTTTTTCTCTTGCAGTCTTGTGGTGTGTGCATCTTGGGGAATTGGGGTGCAGGTTTTGCTACAATGGTGCCTCGCTTAAAGCTACCTGACAACTTCCAAGTGAAGACCTTCTGGTCCAACCGCAATAGCCGAGGTGTGGGGAAATTTTTGCCGCTGACAGAGGGAAGTGGTGCCGTGATGTCTACACCGCCCCCTGTGATCGAGATTTCCTCTAGCGTGGAGGAGAAAGAGGTGACACGTATCTCTGAGACCCGGCTCACTGAATCTGCATCTGTACTTGCAGAACTCCAATGCCCATCGGAAGCCACCGTGGTGTGGCCTGAGGGATGCAACGATGGTGAGGGGCTTTCTATACGGAGGGGAAAGAGGAAGGGTGCAGTGACTGCCGCTCCTTGTGCTCCAAAATGAAAGAAGGTCGCCCTGAGCACAATCACGAGGAGGTGGCAGGCAATGTGGGCATGCAAGTATACATGGGCGGAAGGTGAGTTTGATGCTAATGGCGACTTAACTGGAGTTATCTGTCAAAGTTGTAGCATGATAAGTGGAAGACGGAAGGTGATGGTGCCGAAGGGTGACAACTTGGAGAAGTACGAGGGGAAGAGGACGTGCAAAGAGGATGGTGTGCCCTTCCCTTATCTCAAGAAGGGTGACACCTTCACCAAGCTGGATTGCAAACTTTGGGCTAGCCGCAAGCAGATTGGAACTGTGGCGGATCATCTCATCGCCAGCTTGGAGGGTGAACTGAAATAAAAGGGAGTACAATTCTTCACCTTATTTCAAGTTCTAAGTCATGGTCGTCCAATGTGTGATTACAAACGTGAGCTATATTTGTTGAGGCACCTTAAGGTGAAGAATTTGCCTAAAAAACATTGGTATGAGAGTAGTGGTTGGGAGATGAGTGAACATTTGCATGCAAGTATTCTATCTACTTTGAAGGTCGTGGTTCAGTCTACACGCATCATTTCCATTAGTGCAAACGAAGTGACAGCTATTGACAATACATCTTGGGTTGGTGTGCATGTTTACGCAATGGACTCCTAGGAGAAGGTCCCACACTTGCTGCATCTGTCCTGTGTTTCTGATGTTACCGATGGTGGCACCCCAGACCACTTGACAAATGTGATTATGTATTATTTGTTGGGTGAAGGAGGGTTGAGTCAAGAGGACATAGCATCCAAGCTTGTTTGCTTTGGGGCCGATGGGGTGTCTACATTTCAGGGACCAAAAAAGGGTGTCACTACCCAAATTCGAGAGAAATGGGCTCCTTTCATTCTTGGTGCTAGCTGCGCCAGTCACCATATAAACCTTGTGGTGGAGATGTTGTCCAACTACCCCATGGTTGCACGTCTAGAAGGGCTCTTTCAATCTATCTACGCATATTTCTGCCGCAGCCACAAACGACACACTGAGTTGCAAAAGCTAGTTGATCTCATGGAAACTAAGGCCAAAAAAATGTTGAGGAATGTTGAGACACGCTAGATTTCCATGAGGAGTCCAACGCAAAGAGTCATGAGTGAATACAAAACTCTAGTGGTGAAGATGGGATTGGACATGGGTGCATCTGCTAGGTAGAAAGGCAACCCCGGGGCTGCTAGTAACTTCAACTATTTGGTTGACATTGAGGTCTTGCTTTCATTGGCATGCTTCATACCTTTGTTGAATGCTATTCATTGCTTGATGAAGCTGATCCAAGCTCGTGATATTTTCATTTGTGATTTTATGCAATCTATCAAGGTTTGCTAGAATGAGCTTGCAAAGATGTTCATTGACACGTCCACAGCCTACAGCACGGTGGAGTTCACTCGCTACAATGAACTAATTCAATTGAAAAGTGTCGATATTCCTTTGGAATGGCGGGAATTGCCGAGTGAGAGCAGCATTTGCCACTTGTTGTTCAACTTCGGCATCACTATAGTTTTTGCTCGCTGTAGAGACAATGAGACAGGGAACCAAATATTTGTCACTCAAGAGGAGTACAACCGCATGCAAGACAATGTTGAGCGTCAATTTGCAGGTAAGTATTTGTATTTTCAGTCAAATTTGTGTCCACCTGTATTGTCTTTGGCTAGCGCTTTGTATTTTCTAGATTACAGTGTGGTCCAAAATTGGTGTGCAGGGTGGAATGTTGCAATGCAGCAAAGGATTTTCATTCAATTCCTCTGTATTTTTTTAACTCACCTTTGTGTTTGTTGGATTCTAGTTTCAATCAGTTTTTCAGGTTTGGCTTAGGTGAGCATGCAAGCAGTTAGGTGGGAAATGAGTTAGTGGTAAAGGATTTGGATTTAACTTGTGGGTTTTCTTTGCTCTGTGATTGTGTTTGCTATTGGTCTTGGCACATTTGGTTTAGGGGTAGAGGCTTAGGGTTACTTTGCAGTGGAGGTTTTTGATTCAATTTTGTGTTTTTTTTGGCTTCATGTTTTGGGTTGGGTAGATTGTGGTTGATGTTGGTCTTGGAAGGTTCGGTTAAGGGCGAAGGCTTAGGGTTACTTTGCGGTGGAGGTTTTTGATTCAATTTCGTGTTTTTTTTGGCTTCGCGTTTTGGGTTGGGCAGATTGTGGTTGCTATCAAGTTTTGGCAAGTTTGGACGGTACACTGCAAGGCAGGTTTGCATTTCAGTTAGGGATTTTATTTGGGATTCTGCCCATTAGATTTGGTGGTTTTGTTTTGGATTGCAAGTTTAGCTGTTGCCATTGATTTCGCCAGTTGTGGCCTCAAAACGCAAGTGCAGGTGCACCTGGTCAAATTCCATTGTTATGTTTTTTTCTTTCAATGTCATTTTATTTCTACTTGGTTATTTATTGTTAAGCAAGTCCTAATCAATTCTGTGGTTTTTGCCTTGTTTTGCAGAGATTGCTCAATCACTTTGTGATGAGTTGGACAAGAGATTTCCACAACAAGAATTACTTGATGCTTTTCGCATCATTTACCCATAGTATTAGAAGCAAGAAGGGGTTGATGAGAGCTTTCCGCAACACTTATCAGTGCTTAAAAATTTCTATTGTCATGCAAAGCTTTTGAATGGAGGGTAACTTGTGGAGGATGGCAGAAAATCTTACACCATCCCTGAGATGTTGTCTTCATCTAAGCTAGATAACCGACAGGGGTTGTTCAAATGTACCATAAAGGTGAATGCTGAATCTGTCTGTGCCCCGCCCTACCATGTGAATCCAGTTATCAAACTCTGGCGCAACCTCTCACAATCATAGCACTTACGAAACTTGATTTCAGAGTACTTCAAAGTAGCTGAGATAGGATGTTGTTTAGTGTTGGGCTTTGTAGAAGATGAGGGGTGTTTCTCAACCTTAAAATTTCTCAAGTCTTGCCAACGTAATAGACTTGGCAAGCATTTGCCTCTTGTAGTGAGGATGTTTGGATAGAATTACTATTCTTTGGAGACTTTTCCATACAAGGAGGCCATAGATTCATGGAAGAATGCTGTGAAGACCGGCCGACAAGGGGATGTTCAATCTTCAACCAATTCAACAATATCCTCCCCTTTCCATGTTCCTTAGTTTTCATGAGATTATGCTAGCTTTGGGCTCAGCTTCAAAGAGTTTCCTTGACATTCACAGTTGGTGGCTTCTGCTCTACTCTGGAATGTGCAGTGCGGACTTGTACAAGATGGAGTGGAAGATTGCAGCCATCATCAACTTGTAGAAGCCTTCTATGAGTCATTTGTTACTTTTAACTCTAACTTGTATTCCTAATGTGGTTTGTCTGTTTTGTGTGCAGAACACTAATACTGCACATGGGCAGTCTTGCATTTTGCAAGTAGGGTTCAATCCCCTTGTTAGTGGCAATTCTTTTAATAGTTTAGTTGTCTCAATGTGTGAAGTACTTATGCTTATTGCCATGGAAAAATGGAGCATTTCAGCAAATTTCTAAGTGTCCATATTTACATGACTTCCCTCCAAAAAAATAGCCATTATTTCACACATTACTTTTCAACTTAGCAAATGGAGCCATTGTAAATGATAAAATATAGCCAGCTATGAACTACTGAACTGCCTCACATGTCGCAACTTTTACTTTACCAAGAAAATAAAATTTATCCTTTATTCTACATTTTTTTTCCAAAATTATCACACCGTGTCTACCACTGAAACGGCATATCGCAGAAATAGCTCTCCCTACACGCACGGTTATAGCCTCCACGCTAATTTCAGAAAAGCAGTTCTGGGATCGCTGGTGGGTAGTGATCCCTCACTATCCCCTCAGAAGGGTTTTACATAAACCTCCCTGTCTTGATTATTTATTTCCTTATTTGAATGTCCATTGCTCAAAGCAACACTAGACTTAAATTTAGGAATACCAAAAACATCTGAGATATACAGAAGCCTTGATATTTTCAGTCCATTACAGACCGGAGTAATTACTTCTTTTCGCTACACTTTGCTACTGAACCTTGGCTCCATTGCGAACGATACAGGATTCAAACTAAACAGACCCAATTCGCCTCGAAATCCTTCAGGTAAGGCCGGAAGGGCTTCACAATTCTCTTGATCTTCAATATCAAAAACCTCCCCACTGTGATCCACGGCGTTATATATGCATAGTTGCGATGCACTGAAAGGAACCAATGCAAATTCTGGAAACACTTCCAAACTCCGACCGCCACTCTTCATCTTCTTCAAAACATTCACCAGCGTGAAAGTATCAGTCTTCTCCTCGTCGTCTCCTTCACTTCGAGTCCACTCAAGTCTATCAACCCAGTGCTCGGTAACGGGGCCATTGTCTCGCTCGGAGAACAAAAACAGATCGCCATTGTTTTCCGCCAGCTGGAGAATGGTCGAGTTCGGCAAACCTCGGTAGGTCCATTTTGTAGACCAGATTCCTTCTTCCACGTTGTATCCCAGAATGCCCTTCACTGTTTGATCACCAAGCTCCAGAAATCCGATGCAGAAAATGTTGCCATTTTGAAATACACCAGATTGATATTCATTCAATGCGAAAGCCGGCCCTGGAAAATCCCCCACTCTCTCCCACTGCCCAGTTCGAGAATCAAGTAGTTCAGTGATTCTGGACAAACTCTCATCACCTGATGCAGAACTGCCCGCTACAAGTATGTGGTATGATTTGGAGGACTCATCCACATACATGTGCATCAAAACAGGGTTACGGCGATGGAGCAAGGGAGGAAGCTCCTTCCATTGTTGAGTGAGAGGATTGAACACAATTAACCGCTCTTCGTGTGGTGACTTGGAGAAATTCATGCACACCAGTCCCTCGTTGGCACAAAAGAGAAATTGCTTGAACAAATCCGGGTCAGGTACACAATTGGGAGGAAGGAATGTCAGAGGAGGGAGCTTTCGCCACTTACCATTGTTGGGCAGGCTTTGACCCAAATCGGAATTATTCCAATTGGGATCAAAGCCTGCTCATTGCCAGACTCCATTTTCGATGAAGAAATAGCACGCTGTCAGCCATGGATTCTCTCTCAGTGACACAGTTTGAAGGAACCCATCGCTTTGGATCAAAGAATTCCAGCCTTTGGAGAGTGCCTTCAGTTGCACTATTTGCTCATAGCTGAGGTGATCTAGAACATGTCCCTTCACTTCTGGAGGAAAATTGTCCAAGTCCATTTTGTCCTTGGTTGGGGGGAGATCGGACGGGCTTCCTTCGCTCTTTTGGAACAAGGAAGTGAAGAAGTGAAGAATGGGTGGCAACTCTCGTATCATCTGTAGGGAAACACAATTTCAACAAGTCAATTTGTAATATACCCCGTATTCCTCGCACCAAAATATATCGTTACCCTATCTACAAGAGGATCGACTGACCTATAATCCTGATATTCAATCTCGGCCTTTACATTACCCCAAAAGTACAGATCTAAACATTCTCAATTAATCGTCTCAGCAGAATGTTCAACAACGCCCCCACGGCAACCTCAGTTACAGACACAAGTGCTCTGATTGTTTAAAATGGGATATATGCAAAAGCTATTTCGTCCATTTTCTTTGGATGTACAATATTGAACTTAGGTGCAGATTTACGTTCAGTGAGTACAAAATTGTGCAAGACTTTGCCATGTCAACAGAAAAGGGCCAATGGAATTGACATTCCTTTTCAAATTCAACACTTGTGATATCTGTCCAACACTGAACATCCATATCTCATGCAAAGCACAAATGAAAGTGACCAAAACAGAAGACTTACAGTGATCGATAACAGGTCTCGTAGTCCTAGGCTGCAGCTCGATCCACTTGAGCCAATCGGCGAATGCTTAAACCTAAAGCAAGTGCAATGCGATGAAAGCTCTCATGGGTTGATTGGACTCAGTTCCGGAAAGTGAATTCTCAGCTGAGTGCTGTGGACTAACACTGGAGCTGTGAATCCTGGTAGTTCAAGAGTGCGGTCGAATGTACTCCTTATTGTTAAAGTGCTGAAGCACGTATTATCGGTCGAAGACGAGGGCGGTGTGTCGGTTGCACCGTTGCAGACATTTTTTGTTTGAACCGAAATATCAAGAGGATTTATGGATATTTTTGTCTAGAGAATGCTCGAAAGCTCTTATTCAATGCCTCTCATTATGTTTCTAGATTTTGAAATTGCATCGGATTTGTGAGGCATCGTTTTTGTTTTAAGCGATAATTCACTCAGCCCGCCAAATATAGTAGAACCGCCCATGACCAACCACTTAAGGAATTTGTGTATGCTCCAGAGCTGTAGAAGGCAATTTTAATTTACAGCCTTGTGGACAGACAGAAATCATTGCCAAAGTTTCATAATTTTTTTCCTTAAATTCAAATTGTTATGAATTTTAGAAGCCAAAAGTTGGCTTGCTCCCATCCCCAACACATAGATTCTTCCATCACTGCTCATCTAAAGACTAATTGGGCTCTCAAAACGAAGCAGATGTGTCATTACAGTGATGGTTACAAGATGGTGGGAAATCGAAAACTTAATAGTTACCTGTCAGTCATCTCTCTTTTGAATTTCCCATTACCTATGTATTGACCATGGATTCTGGCTGGTAATGAGCGGTTCTACCATATTGGCCCCTGTGCCGTCCAGGACTTTTTTGGGGGACTAGTGTCCCCTGTGCTGGCTTCATTGTACAGGACAGATTTTGGAGGGACAGATTCACAGTGGTCATATTCTGACAGATCTGGCGAAATTTAGCTAAAATAAAAGCCCTGGACTGCCGTCGTCCCTCCAAATTTGGACCAGTGCAGCATAACCAGCGAACTGCCACACGCCCAAAAAAACACCCTGCTGTGAGCCGGCCAAGCAAAATATCAAATAAGTCGAACGCAGGTTGGCGCCTTGGGAGTTGCGCAATTTCGATACAGACAAGAAACTTCGATAGCATTTCCAGGAATTTTCTTATGAAGTAAATAAGCTTTGATAGTCTACCTGGAAACGGTACATGATTTGCCGGTGGTTGTCACCGGGGTGGGTGGCCACTTGGCCCGACCCTTTGCAAGCTCTCCGCGTGGCGTTACGTCCGCCTTAGCGGGTTCATGAGTCGGTGTGATCCGTCAGTCGGTTGATGAAGGAATAAATATTTCCCAATTGAAAGAAAAAAGAAAAAACGGACTGCAGAATGAAGTATAGTAGAACCGCCCATTACCAGCCACTTAAGCATTTTCTGATTCTGGAGTAGTCGAAGGCATTGTTAATTTTTTTGTCAATGTAGAGAGAAAGAAATGATGGGTGTTGTCAAATTTTCATAATTTTTTCCTTAACCCTTAAATGTTTTCAACTACGTTTTCACCAAAAACGCTCCAAAACTGTCATTTCTAAAACAAGTACCGAATTTTAGGAAAAAAAAATTTTGGACACATGTATCCATAAGATCTTGTACTAAACTTATTTAAGAAGATGTGGGAAAAATTTCAGAAATTTTCACCATGTAGATTGTAAGATATTAGTGTTTGAATTAGCAAAAATCCTTTTGTTGGTCCTGTGAAAAAACGGGCAGCTGCACTTCACAAGGTCACATTTGTATGAAAAAAATTCCAAAATGATGATTACTCTTTGAATTCATTCTTCAAGTCAATTTGGCTACATGCTTGAAAAAATTCAAATCATTTGAAATTGTACAACATATAGGAAAAAAAATTAAGTATAGAGAAGTAGAGAATGATTCAAAATACTAAATTGTGAAGAATTTTGTTATGGAATTGAAAAATTCCAATCCCAGTGGTTGTAATGTTTTAATAAACAATCTACATCCTATGATTTTACTTTTTTCAAAAAATATTGAAAATTGAGTTAAATGAAGGACTTCAAAGTTTATTTTAGAGTAGAGAATCCAAAACTACCTCCAAACTAAAACTCCTCATAACTTTCATCTCATAAATCAAAATGGAATGATTCAAAGCTTTCCATGTACATATAAATCTAGAAAATCAATTTCAAATTTTTATTTCTTAAAAAAGTATTTTTTAATAAATTTTTGGGTTGCCTGAAGATCAATGAAAAATTACATATCATGCAATAACTTTTTAACCATGAAGTCAAAAGTTATGAAAAAATTTGGGCCTTAAAGATACTTCTTGGGCACATATTGTGTGAAAATTTCAAAGAAAAAAAAGAAAAACTCCATTCGTAGTGAAGTGCCCAAAATCGCTATGTTGCCAAAAAACACAGTTTGGGCATTTAGGGGTTAAATTCAAATTGTTATGAATTTTAAAAGCCAAAAGTTGGCTTGCTCCCATTCCCAACACATAGATTCTTCCATCATTGCTCATCTAAAGACTAATTTGGCTCTCCAAATGAAGCACATATGTCAGAATAGTAATGGTTAGAAGATGGAGGGAAACCAAGAAACTAATGGTTACTTATCAATCATCTCTCTGTTGAATTTCTCATTACCTATGTATTGACCATGGGGTCTCGCTGGTCATGGGTGGTTCTACCATATTGTCATCAAGGTCAGTTACTACAAACAATATGCGTAGCATTCATTTTGATCAATGCCATTGGATCTCTTACAATAGAAGTCTCTAAAGTTGGATTACCCATACCCAACATGTAGGATGCTTCTATTTCCAACCAAGGTTGGAATAGATTTTCAACCAAAGCTTGGGATGTGTTTTTTTCTCTTTTTCAAGGTTGGGACTAATAAGGTCATGACACATGTTCCAAAGTGCGTGGGAAGTAGTGAACAAGAAAGTAGGAAGTAAGTGAGTGGAAACTTAGTTCTTGAATGATAGGAATTGGAAGAGTCTAGACCCTTAGCACTTCAACGTCCAATTTCTAGACGATGGACTAATTGAAATTCATATTTTAGGGGCCTATCATCCTATTTTGTGGAGATGCTTTATCAAGTTGTTGTCCTTTGTAATTTTTGGATTTGGTGCTACTAGAGTAGATTATTTTTCTAAAATTACAAATGTGGAAGTGTGTCAAGTGGTTGAGCAAGACAAAACTGCATTGACTTTAGTTCAAAACTGAATTTGCAAAAATGTGGTCATAGATTTAAAGACCACAAAAATTTCAAAAATCACCATATCAAGAAAACCTCATTTCAAATCTATACCAAAAACATTTACTCAAAAATTTTCCTTTCAAAATTTATAAAAAAATCTTGGTGATAGCATTGGTGAATCTCACTGTATGGATGGAATCAAAAACTCAAAGTCTACAACTTTTTATTTGTATAACAATCCCAATATATTCTTCCAAACAATATTTTAAGATGATTTTTCTCAAATTGTCAATTTTGGAGAACACTCTAGACATTTAGGGCTAGACATCAATTGGCTATGGGTTATGAGCATTTTTAGCCCCCAAAATTCATAGTAATTTCAATATTGGAAATAAAATTAAAAAAAAAATTGCAATCACCATATTTCTTATCTTTCTACATGGAAAAAATTTGCAACACCTCATATTGCTCATGATCAATTACAAAATTGCTTCAATGATCGGTTATGGGTGGTTTGACCATAAGGTAACAAAACTTACATGCATCTAAATAAGCCATTCAACATGGTTTCCATTATTATATTGAAAATTTTCTTGTAGAGCCTTGTTAATAGTCAAAAGAGTATTTTAGATTCTCTTAGAATGCATTTTTAGGATACAATATATATAAACTATGAATTTCACATAATCATAATTGTATAGATTATTTCCAAAAACCTTTGGCATGGAGGAATTAATTATGCTTCCATAGTCTACAATACATAATTTAGATGATATCAAAGCACTAAAAATTGTTGTACAGTGCAATTATTCAAAAAGTATTTGGAATTTGAATAAGAAATGGAATAATGTGTCTCTTAGAAACTAGAAAAGAAACCTTCATTAAAGTGAAAGTAAAATGAGCACTTTTACTTAAAATAGGGAGATGTTCACTTCCAAACAATAAACATAACCCCAACATTTATAGTAAGGATTGAATTAACTCCAAAAAATTTAGCCTTGCCTAATAAATGTAAAAACTTCCTTTTAAATTAGAATTTTTGATTTTGTAATTCTAGAATACTCCTCATTGATTGGATTTGCTTGATTCCAAATATAAAGTCAAAATTTTCAACTTTGATAATATGCGGTAAATAATAAGTTGCTATACATTTTATGAAGTGAGAATTTTGGAGTAAGACCCACCCTTGCAATAAATATTAGAATTGAATTTAACCCCTGAAAGTCCCAAGACTCCCTTCATTGGTTTGGAATTGAACCCTTAAAGTCCCAAGACTTTCTTAGGGGGCTCTTGAAGGTTTGGGTAGGTACCTATGATCTTAGTTTTTGGCAATATTTATTTATTTATTTATTTTTGAATATAGGAAAATTGATTAGCTTTATGGGGATATTAATATTTTTCAATAGGTGTCCATGTGCCAAAATTATGCTTCAATAAGCCCAATAATGTATTTGATTTGTTACTAAACACAATTTTAATAATTTTTCAAAAAGAAAGTGGCTTATAGTTTAGTTTGTTTTCAAGAACAATCTCACCATTAGGATTAGTATGTTTCAATTTCATCTAAGGGGCAATAATCAACTTGGGGTACCCAAAAAGGTTGTCTTAACTACAATGTTAGTCCACTCTCATGTGTCAAACAACCTCATCTTTTAAATATAATATAGTATGATTTCACAAAATGTGGTTTTAACTACCTAAATTGAGAATGTATCAAGAAAAAAATAAAATCATCACAATTGAAGAATTTTAAGAATTTTTTAAGAATTTTTTAGTTGAAAAAGTAAGTTTTGTCCTAAATACATAAAATCCTCAATAACAAGCATTTGGAATATCAAATAATTTTATTTTTATATGATTTTTGGATATGACTTATATTTAGTGGTCTAATACATAAAATTATTAATTTTATCATTAAAAATTTAATAAATTGTGCATTATGATGCTTGCAAATCCCCCAATTCTAGCATTTTTTCTCACATCTATGAAGAGATCCAAAAATTTGAAATTTAAAAATATAAACTAGTTAGGAATATACATTTTGATCTTGTTGAGGTGCAAGAATTTTTTTTTCATTTTAGGATCTTCATAATTGATCAAAATGAACAAATTAGACAAACTTTGAAGGTTTTAAACCAAAATCACCTAATTAGTATGTTCAAAAAGTGATACCCCAAGTTGACCATTGCCCTAAGAGCAATCAACAATTTAGTTTTCCTTCTATTTTGTACCTACTTCAACTCAACATTATTTTAAAGAATAAAGATATATTTTTTAATTACCAAACTAGCAATTCAATTCTTTAATATGAAAAGAGTTTAAATTTATAATATGCAATACAAAAAGATTAAGTTGGGAGGATTCAAAGCCTTATGATCTAGTTAGACTAGTGAGATTTTCTTTACTTTAAAGGCTTACGTCTTGCAATCAATATGGTTAAAGTTTCTGAAATTTCTTCTAGACATTCTCATACTAGTCTAGTACAAGATCCTAAATCTTGAATCTACTTCTACTTAATTATTTGTAATGAGTAAAAATTAAGTGTCTTTTAGAATTTTTTTTCCTAGACTCTCAAATCAATTCTTCAACATAAAAAATTAGATATTCAAAATCAATAGTGCAAAAATTTGAAGCTAAGAAGATTCCTATTAAAAAAAATCTAGTAGCTAGAGAGGTACAAATAAACTTGTTTTCTTCACTTTAAATGCAAATATCATGCAATCTATTAGGTCAAAGTTTTTGAAATTATACTAGTGTAGTGCAAGAACCAATAGTTAGATATGCAAAAAAAGCAATTTCAAATTTTTTGCTCTTTGCAATAATAATGGCAATTTTGAATGTTTTTTGATTAAAAAAAAGACCTTAGGACTTTAGGAGCTAAGTATAATACAAAATAATGATTTAATAAAATATTTTAAACAAAAGTTGAAAAATATCACCCATAGATCATATCCATATGATTGGCTTTTATTACTATTGTACTAACTAATATCTATCAATAGAACTTGAGACCAACAATTGAAAATATATTTTTTTAAATTGACATTGTGGATGAAGCACTTGTGATTTTTACAATAATTTTTTCCTTAAAGTTGAAAATTTTATTGTTTACTTACTTACAATGATATAAATATTTTTTTAATTGGATTATTTATTCAAATCAATCTTGAAGAGGCCTATTTTGAATTTAAAAAATTTACCTTTGAGGTGAAAGATACTTGTGCTCTTTGAAATTTTGTTGGGAAGAGTTATGAAAACCTATACCGCATAAATGGCAGAGAATTAACAAAAGCATCAACACTCATTTGGATGGATGAAAAAAATTTAATTTATTTGGAACATGCATCTTTGCATTTCTTTAGTGTTCAAAATTTGAACACCTAAACCTTATCAAGTTACAAACTTATAGTAAGTACATTTAACTTTACAACCCATTATGATACTTCAAGGTTTCATCATATCTTAACTTTGAAAATTCACAAAATCTAATGCAATGGCGTTTTGCCAGTTTTTTCAAAACAAAAAATTCACAAAAACTACAAAATTGTTCAAAAAATAAATATGTAATTTATTTCTTATTTTCAGTAGTTCACAAGTAATATCAATAAGGTACTTCTAATTTTAAATTTGACTCTTTACAATCTAGTATGCACACTTAAATGAATCATTTTTTATAATTTCATTATGAACTATACTTAAGAAGATAAGACTCTCAGTTGTTTGGATGAAAGTAGATGTGAGTAGCAAAACTTTGTGTGTCTTCATGAGTAAACCACTTGGGATTAACCCATAAAGGACCGAGGCACATTTGTGGTAGAAATTGTGAAAAATTTCCACATTCTAGGGTAGTGATAAAAAAAAGTTTTTTTCAAAATTCAACTATACAACTTTGTACTAGACTACCATGGGAATGTGTGGAAAAAATTTCAGAAACTTTGACTTTGCAAATTGAAAGATTATAATGTATGAAGTTAGAAAAAAAATTAATTTTTATTATCTTGCCTGATAGGGCCAATAGACTTTAACTCCTCCTAAAGTGAGATTTTCACACTACACATGGTTATTTTTTTGGTATTTGCATCTTGTATCATCTAACTGACATACCTACTAAATTTCAAAATTATTGGAGGAGTTTTGCTTATATTGCTTGAAGCTACCCAAACTACCCCCAAAATTTAGGGTATCATAACTTATTCACTTTTGATCCAAGCACCCGGTCGGAACAAAAATTATATTTTCACTTAGGAAGTACATGTTCACACCTTGTGTTAAAGTTTTAAAAAACTCCATTAAAAAATGACTTTGTGTGCACCTACTTGAGATCACTTGCGTCTATTCAACAATCATTTGGTCCTTTAGGGTTTAAGTGTAAAAATTTGCCAAATATCTTATCTTGAATAAATTATATTTCTCTATCACTTTCAACTAATTCAAGGTCTTTGATTTGAAACATAAATTCAAAAATTTGATCATCTATGACAAATAATAAGTTCCTATCTTTTCTAGATATTACCTATATACTTGCACTCATATTGCTTGCATCTACTAAAATTCAATAAGTAATGCCAATTGATAGTCAGGAAATGCAAGGGGCGTAAGGATAAAGTACTCAAAGTGTCCTTTGAACAACTGGCCCTCCAAATGTATTTCTAACTTTTGACTCTTATATAATTAGAACTTGAGATTCCTCTCATTAGAAGTGCATCCAAAATAGACATAAGGGTCATTACAAGAGACACTAGCTTGTTTTCTTGTCACAATTAGAGTGACTCTGTTGGCATCTGCTATAACTTTTAAATTTTAAACCCAATGCCAAAAATAAAAAATAAATTTTTAGTTAACTTGGTTTTCATCATATTTTTTATTTTTTAGAAATTTTTAAAATAATTTTATATTTAAATGTCAATTTCATTAATATGTCACACTTTCAGGTTTAGGATTTTTTTATACTAAGTACAAGTTCAAATGAATGATTTTTGGTTGAAATTTCTGTAGTATATTCATGTTGAAGAAGGATAATGACCGAATTGGAAACTATCCTATTAGTATAATAAGTTCGTTCCAAGGGAGATTGTCAAGTAGGATAACTCTATGCTAATAGGTTCTATATCTAAAATCAAATATCTTGACTTATTCAATAACCCAACTTGGAATTCCATACCCAAAAACATAACTACAACGACATTGCAAACCCAATTTGGATGTTGACTTAAATTAGCACAAGTCACATTCCATCAAACACACCAATTCAGCTTAAATACTCTTTTATTTTTATTTTCGAATTGGTGATAAAATCACCGTTACAATCAATATTTTTCTCTTTATTCTCCACTCACTTTCTCATTTCTTCCACTCTTACATTCATATTTTTATTTATATTTTTATTATTATTGTTATTCCCTAATTGGAATACTTGATCTTTGTCACTCTAGAATTTCCAATTAGGTTCTCACTTACTTCACCACTTCCATCTATCTTCACTTCGCCTTCTCAGTTCACTTCACACAAACTTCTCCAAATAGCAAACACATCCAACCAGGACCTTAACACAAAGTCCAAAAACATTGCGACATCACGCATCTCATCAAATAACACACACACACACACATATCCAATTTGGAAACACTTCCAAAACAAAGAAATACACAGCTTCACCAAGCTGGGACACGACTGGACTCACTCAATAGACAGTAAAGACAAATAACATCAAAACCAGACCAAATAGGAATTCCAAACCGGCAGTTACCAATTTGGAAGAGACAATGGAACTACCATCTAACTACCTAATTGGAACTGCAAAGACAACCGCCACACACAAACAAAATCCCAAGTTGAAATTTACTTTCAAAATAGCCAACTGGACTAAATACTCACCCCTCATACAATCCAACTTGGACAGAACTACCACCCAACTTGGCATACAGACTTAAAACATTCAAACCTTGGCTGGAAAGCCAAACCATCCCAATTAGGAAACCATCCATCCAAATCAGCACAATGTCACTCCACATTCATTCAACATCCAAAAACACACCAAATAGAATTCAATTAACTCGTTAAAACACACACTTAAGACACAAAAAATGCAAACAATTAAGTCAAAACAATCAAAAACACCTCAAAATCAGCCAAAATTTATAAGAAAAAATCCTAATCGGCATTCTACAATTCATATAGTAGGTAGACTTGTCCCTACCAAAGGGCATCTAAAAAAACATTATTTTATGTCCTTTGCGTTTGTGCAAAGAGGCCTCCCTTGTGCGTGCACTTGTAAACATTAGAAATGGTTTTGACCTCATTTTTTTAATCAGATATCATCACTATGAAGTCTTTTTCAATGTCTAATTTTTAGTTTAGTTGAAAATTGATTTTCCTATTTTCTACAAATTAAAATGTCCAAATTGTATTTACTGAGACAACTTCTTGGACATAGAATTCTCGTGAAGAAAATACATAGTTGAACATTTTTATTTGTAGAAAATAGGAAAATCAATTTTCAAGAAAATGAAAAATTAGACATTGAAAAAGACTTTATGTGATGAGATTTGATTAAAAAATTGAAGTCAAAACCATTTCTAATGTTTACAAGAGTACAAGCAAGGGAGACCTCCTTGCACAAACGTGGAGGACATAAAATAATGATTTTTTAGATGCCCTTTGGTAGGGACAGGTCTACCTACTATAGGAATACATGGGGGAATACACCACAAGAATTTCAACCAAAAATCATTCATTTGAACCAGTATTTAGTATAAAAAATCTCTAAATCTATTTGAATGGAATGAATCAAAGCTTCCTATGTAGATAAAAGTATAATCTATAAAAAATCAAATTTAATTTGAAGTTCATGTGAGGATTTTGTCTACGTGCCAAACTAAAATATGGACTTATTGTACCATTACTTTTGATGCTAGGCACTGTTTAAAATAAAAATCATATTCCCCAAAATCTCATGTGTTTTTCTATCTTCACAAAAAAAATTCGAAAAATTTCAAAAAATTATGACAAATATTGATAGAGATCGTAAGAGCCTACCTAATATCCATTTTGTCCCTTGGAGGCCGTGAGCAAACAATTTTTTGATATGATTTTTCTTCACTTACTCTTCAAGATCTCTTGAAAAAAAATTAATCGTTTCACCAAAAAATATAAATTTTGTTTGAGAAGAAAGAGGTACAAAAAATCTGAACCTGAAAATGCATTACATTATACGTCTATAAAATATAAATTTTTTTGATAATTTTTTTTCATTACCATATAATTACAAACTGGGAGCATACATGATAGTGATAAAATTAACCCCTAAATGCCCAAGGCCTGTTTGGAGCTTCTTGAAATTTGTTCTAAATTGAACAAAAAGTCAACATTTTCATAAGTTGTACCAATTTCTTTTGAATTGTAACCGTACAAATTCAAACTAGATATGTTAGAGATCACATAGGAAAAGAAAACATAGCAATATCACTTATAGATTGAAAGATTATAATGTTTGATAAGGAGGGTGTAAAAACTATGAAAAATTTTCAATTCACTTTTTACATGTCAACTCTAAAAAGTTGGTCACTAAAAAAATATGAGGTTATAGGGCCTAGCATGCACAACCCCAATCAATTTATGGTTTTTCAAAATCTATTCTACAATTTTTTTCAATGAATTTCTCATGTGATTTTGCCTCCAAGATCTAGTGTACTTGAGGCTCATTTCCAAGAGCCCACAACACTACGGGAAGTCAAGATTGCACTGGGTATCCTTGCACAAAATCTTCAATAGAAAAATCACAATCTTTTATTTTTAAGATCAGCTTTTTTATCCTAAAACTAGACTTCAAAAAGAATTCTCCAAAAATATAAACTAATAATAATAGCAATTTGGTTGGGTTTTACTTAACTTCAAAGTTTTCCAAACACCACATTTGGGTGCCATGGGCATTTAGGGGTTAAACCTCGAACTCTGTGAATGATCATAGGCCCAGCGTTTCAGGGTTAAATTGGCTCAGTCATCGAGTTCTCCAATTGCAACTGAAGAGATCGAATCAGCTATCAACTTACTCCGCGACGAGAAGGAATGCCTTGTGAGTTGCCCCAGTTGCTCCTTCGCTCCAGTAACTTAACTTCAGGTAAACCCTCGTCAGTTGGAACAGACCGTCCTGTGGAATTGGGAGCCAATGTTAACTTTAGCTTTCTTGCGGACCACACTAAATTTTTACCCACTGTAATTCCTCGTCCACAGGACATGGAGATTAACAACAATAACAAGCAGCTAAGCTACTGGAGACGGACCAGATTTATAAAGGAAACCTATGAGCCTTTCAAAGACGGGCCAGATTTCCTTCTTCTTTTTTCCATGCTTGTCATGGATGTAAAACTTTCCCCCCTATCATCGGCTGTTAACCCCTAAAGGACCATTGTCCCTTTGGGGGACAAATGAGATTTTGGGTAGGTACCTACGGTCTCAATTTTTGTCTTGAGTTTTTGAAACTTTTTATGAAGATAGAAAATTTGATTATCTTCCTGGGAAAGAATTTTTTTTTTTTTCATTTCGTGCTTAGGAACAAAAGTTATGCCCAAATAAGCTCAAAACAGGGGAGAGGGGGCAGCAAAAAAAAAGTTTCAAAAATTTGAATTTTTTTAATTTTTAATTTATTTTACTTATAGATTATATTTTTATCTACATGGAAAGATTTGATTCATTCCATTTGGATTTGTTATGAGAAAGTTACACACAATCTTGTTTTGGGGGCAATTAGAGCATCTTCCTGAAAAAATAACTTGTAGGATTCATTTCTGAATGCAATTTTTACAATTTTTCAAAAGAAAGGTCCATATGGTTTCATTTTCTTTCTAGAAAAATCTCACCATTGGGATTACTACATTTTAATTCCATCTTAGAGATATTAATAATTTAGATTTTCCTTCTATCTTGTACCTAGTACTTCTACTTAATAAAATTTTAAAGAATAGAAATTAAATGATTTTCTTTTTCCTTTTTTTCCTAGACTCTCAACTCAATTCTCCACCATAAAGATTTAAAGCTCCAAACTTTGTAATGCAAAAAACTAAAGTTAAGAAGGTTCAAAGTCAAATAACCTAGTCTTGCAATGTGTGGAAAATTTTGTTTTCTTCACTTTAAACATAAATATCTTGCAGTCTATGTGGTCAAAATTTCTGAAAATTTTTCCACACATTTTCATACTAGTTAGGTGTAAGATCCTACGGTGCGATGTGCAAAAAAATAAAAAAATTCAATTTTTTTACCCTTTGCTCTAAAAATGGCAGTTTTGAGTGTTTTTTTGTAGAACTGAAAGGTCTTAGTCCTTTAGGGGTCAATTTTGTATTTCATGACTTTTATAATCGGTATGCTTACCTTATTGTTACTCTGGATAATTATAAAAGCATGTTTTATATTCAATATGGATTTTTTTCACTTTCTCTTCAAATATTCTTGGTGATTTAAAATCTTCACCAAAAAAACTTGAAAATATTGTGACACGTAGTAGACTTTTGATTTCATCTCTGAAAATTCGAACTAAAAATTACACTCATAACTAGCAGTTAAATAGTGTATACAGAGTAGAGGACTACAAGGTCCTGGGCTCCGTGAGTCTATTAGGTGTAGGTATTATTACTGGACGATGAGTCCTCCAATCCTCGATGTTGAAATGGTACAATTGCTACAACTGGGGAGAATGATATGTACAAATCACACACTTTATAAGAAACTAAAAGGTGTCCATCAGATGAATGCATGAACCAATCACATGAACCACAATACATGTTCCAAGAATAGTAATAGGTCTTGGCATTGATTGCGTTCAAAAATAGCATGCTCATCATATGGCAGTTTAATCTACTTGACTACCGTCCATTGATTAGGTTAAGTGTAAGCAAATTGGACAATTCCGAGTAGATTGTACAGTCCATCGACCCAAGAGGCAGCACCACTCCTTGAGTTCGATCATTGCGACCAACAGAGATCCCTCAGATTGGAAATTCGAGTCGGAGGTCATCCATCGACGCCTCGCCGGCTTGCAGTCTACTGACAAGCAGACACATACCCCTTAATTGGGCGCTCTCGAAACGGACGGGTGAGCACATCTGAAACACCACGCACACTGTCTCCTCTTTCACGCCTGTGGTAGTATATATTAACACAAAGCGAAATGACACCAATTGCCGAGCCAATAATCGTTGCAGCGACGCCTGCGCAAAAAAAAGTTGGATAAGTCGACGACATTTGAGAAGACGACGACCTGTCACAAAAAACTAAGATTGAACATATGATATACTTTTATTATGAATTTTTTATAAATTTTAAAAACATATTTTGTATTCAATATGAATTTTTTTCACTTTAAAAAAAATATTTATGGTGATTTGAAATCTTCACAAACAAACTTGAAACTTCTATGACATGTATTATATTTTTGATTTCATCTCTGAAAATCAAAACCAAAAATTTCACTCAAAATAGTGGCAAGATAGTGGATAGAAAATGGAAGACTGCAAGAACTTGCATTCCGTCCATTAGTAGTAAGTGTTACTAAATGATGAGCCTTCCAATCCTTTATGTTGAAATGGTACAATTGCTACAACAAGGAGACCAATATATACAAATCATAGCAAACAAAAGGTGTCTATGATGAACACATGAACCAATTAAGGTTAGACCATCCATAGCTGATCACTCAAGCAATTCTGGGACAAATCAACAACAGTATGAGACAATACAAATTTTTCCTGTGTAGAAAGATAGGAATTATGGGGGTGACAAATTTTTTGAATTTTATTCCCCGAAGTGAAATTATTATGAACTTTGGGAGCCATAGAAAGTATTTAGAATCCATAGCCAATGTCTAGATTCTTCCAATTCCCATCATTCAAGAACTAATTTCCCACTCACTACTTCCTACTTTCTTGTTCACTACTTCCTGCACACTTTGGGACATGTGTCATGACCTTTGTTAGTACCAACCTTGAAAAAGAGAAAAACACACATTCCAAGCTTTGGTTGGAAATCTCTTCCACCCTTGGAAATAGAGCTGCACCCTCCAGGTACAGTAGGTCCCTGGTTGAGAATGGGTGCTCCGACCTTTCATAAACCCCAATCAATGTTCCAAGGTGAACATGAATCAGATGGGATTCAACAATGGCGTGCTCATCAAATTATTGCAAATTTATTTCACTACCGAACTGTACATTGATTATGTCCAGTGACTGTACGCAAATTGGACAAATCATTCAGAGTAAGCTTACATTGAACTTCGACCTACAAGGCCGCACCACTCCTTCATTGCCATCAATTAAAATCCCTTAGACTGCAGATCCCGCTGGAGATGACCCGGGAGATGACCTGGAAAATGAGCTGATTCTGAAGACACCCATCGAATCCCCTCCCACATTCAGGCTGCCTGCAAACATACGCAGACCCCTTGCGCCCTCGAGAAACGGACGGGTGAGGACATCTAAAACACGACGCAAACCATCTCCTCTTTCACGCCGGTGGTAGCACAGGTAGATACTAACACCAACCCCAGTGACAGTAGCTATCGCTCCAACAATCGCTGCAACGACGCCGCAATACCAAATTGTTGGATAAGTCGACGACATTTGAGAAGACGACGGCCTGTCACAAAAAACAAAGATTGAACATTCAATTTCTCGTTTCAAGAAACAAATACTACAGAAAAAAAATGAAAAAACAAGAAGAAGTTAATCTGAAAAATAATTCCATCAATTCAATCTGCAATGATATCAATGTGAAAGAACAGATTATGATCCCATGTGTATACAGTACCCAGAAGATATGGACACAACATTTAACAAAGACATTGTAGACATGTGCACCTTCAAATTGGTGAGAGAGGCTGAAGTAATCCATCAGAATTGAGAACCGTAAATTGCAATACAAAGCTCATGCATTCCACTTTTCAAGTTACGAAGCAATATATAGAACGTTGAAAAGTGTGAAAGTATATAAAGAATTCAGCTGAAGTCAACAGTCCTTCTGAGGCAACGAGGAAGCAGCAGCGGAAATATCTGTCTGCGAACGACGCTGAAGACCAATTCTAAGATATTTAAACAAGAGGGCAGTGTTCTCTACCCTGCCGGAGATGCTGGGCTTGCTCCAACAACACGAAGGCAAGACAAGAATCCAACAACACAAAGGGTAGAACACCAGAAAGATCGACCGCCCTTAATCTGCATCTTGATTATTCGAAGAGGCTTGAAGATCAACAATCGAACTTTCATTCCATTGAGCTCAATCATGCTACCCAGCAATCCAGGTAGGAATCTCTCCAAGCTTGGAGCTACACAACAAACAACACATAATTCAATACGAAGACAAATGCGACAGATACAGCAACATAAACATTGACCAACGTCACGTATTCTTTGAAAAACAAATGCTCAAATCAAACGTGTTTTGCCACTTTTAACACACGTGCCTCCATACTGATGTCTTTTCACCGTCAAGGTTCTGTGTTGCAATGAGCCTGTCAACTGCAATTGCCCCTGTTTATCACTTGAATCATTCACTTAGTCTGCCTTAGAACAGAGAAACATCAACTTCTACTACCGCTTACCTAGAACACGCCGATGTATCCCAGAAAAACAATGCAATCACACCATTTAGTGGAACTCTGAGTATCACAATTTGTGACGGGAATCCCCGACCTCACTTCAATTCTGCCCTAGTGTATCCAGAGTGAATATTTCTGAAAAGAAGTGGAGAAGCAAGGGAGTGCGAAAAAACATCTGCATACAGACCTCGATGTATACCTAGGTCAGTTTCTAGTATAGCACAAGCTGGTTTACAATATACCATGACTAAATGATTTTTGGTGATGGTCCACGGCAATGCCATACGATATTGCAATTCACTCACTCCAGTATATGTTACTATGCGTGGGACTCACACTCCACTATTTTCAGGCTGTCCGCTTGGATCAGCTAGTAACTGTACAGAAGAAGGATGGAAGTCCAGTAACTGGGGTCTGAAAGACCGACGTGAATGAAGCATATGTTGGGCATGGCTCAACTATCATGATGGACTTCGATGGTGAATTCCATCCTTCATGCCATTGTTAGGAGGTAGACCCTATAATAAAGTACAAGGTTCTTTGGGTCGTATATGATGACAAGATTATTTTTGCACCCTTGACCATAGTTGAATGGACTATGATAGTAAGCACCCCAGCAACACTTGGTTTGAACTCATGACCACCTCACCAATGTGCCAAGGCCAAAGCCACTGAACCAAGACTATAGGTGCCTAGCTATAATTGGACATGTATAAATTATTTTAATAGTATCATATGGTCATGACACGTATCATGACACATCATACTCCTAAGAAAATTTTCTAAATTTTTTTGACTTGCCCCTTTCCATCTCTGCAGGCATCGTATATTTTCATACTCGACACTAAATTCTACTCATTATGCCAAATTCGATATGTAAGGCAACCCCAAATACATCTCAAAGACAAGTAAGAGGATCATAACCTATAATCCCGATCTTCAGTCTCAGCCTTTACATGAACCGAAATGTACAGATCTAAACATTGTCAATTAATCGTCTCAGCAGAATATTCAACAGCGCTCTCACGGCAACCTCAGTGACAGACACAAGTTTTATGATTGTTTAAAATGGGATATATATATATGGAAAAGCTATTTTGTTCATTTTCTTTGTCATCTCCAATATTTAACTTAGGTGTAGAATTTCGTTCAGTACCAAATTGTGCAAGACTTTGCCATGTTAACAGAAAATGGTCAATTGAATTGACATTCCCTTTCAAATTAAACACTTGTGATATCTGTACAACAATGAACATCCACATCTAGTGCAAAGCACAAAAGTGACAAAAATAGAAGACTTAGACTTAAACTGTACTCTTAGACGGGTGGCAAGATATACCTGAACTCGTGCGCGCACGTATGGTGTCATGCAAGACCGTAAATCCCAGAATGTTCGATCGAGAATGATCGAGAGAATTCCTATGAAGACTGGAATGCTCTGGAATGACCGAGAGAATTTCTATGAGGACTCGAAATCCTTCAGGAAAGGCCGGCAGAGCTTCACACTTTTCGTCAACTCCAATCTCATAAACCTCCCTGGTGTAATCGACGGTTTTGTATGTGCACAGTAACGATTCACTCAATGGAACCAAGGCAGATTCCGGATACACTTCCAAACTCCGACCGCCACTCTTCATCTTCTTCAAAACATTCACCAGCTTCAAAATATCAGTCTTTTCCTCATCGTCTCCTTCACTTGGAGTCCACTCAATTCTATCGACCCAATGCTCGGTAACTGGGCCATTGTCTCGCTCGGAGAACAAAAACAGTTCGCCACTGTTTTCCACCAGCTGAAGAATGGAAGAGTTCGGCAAAGCTTCAGCAGTCCATTTCGTCCACCAAATTCCTTCTTCCACGTTGTATCCCAGAATACCCTTCACTGTTTGATCACCAAGCTCCAGAAATCCGATGCAGAAAAAGTGACCACTTTGAAACACACCCGACTGATATTCATTCAACGCGAAAGCCGGCCCAGGAAAATCCCCCACTCTCTCCCACTGCCCAGTTCGAGAATCATATAATTCCGTGATTCTGGACAAACTCTCATCATCTGATGCGGAACTGCCCGCTACAAGTATGTGGTATGATTTGGAGGACTGCTCCACATACATATTCATCAAAACAGGGTTACGCCGATGGAGCAACGGAGGAAGCTCCTTCCATTGTTGAGTGAGAGGATTGAAGACAATTAAGCGCTCTTCATGTGGCGATTTGGAGAAATTCATGCACACCAGCCCCTCGTTGGCACAAAAGAGAAATTGCTTGAACAAATCCGGGTCATGGTCGCAAATGGGAGGAAGGAATGTCAGAGGAGGTAGCTTCCGATACTTGCCTTTGTGTCCTCTTGTTGAATTCGAGTTTGGATCAAACGCCGCCCACTGCCAGACTCTCTGGTCGATGAAGAAAGAGCACGCTGTCAACACAGGCTTGACCTTGAGTGAGAGCGCTTGAATGAACTCCACGCTCTCGATCGAAGCTTTCCAGTTTTTGGAGAGATACTTCAGCTTAATAATATCTTTGTAATCGAGGTGCCCCAGTCCATGTCCCTGGACTTCAGGGAGCAAACTATCCAGCTCGAGTGTCTGGAGCGAACTGTCGTCGGTGGCTGAAGCTGTCCCGGAAGTAAGCATCATGTATATATCTTCGAGCAGAGAGTGTTGTAGACTTATTTCAGTAGGCACCAGCAAAACTAGTCTCTCGAATCGGTCTGAATTTTTAAGCTTGATGGCTTTTGTACGAAGTAGGGTAGAGTGATGTGCACGGCACCTTCTGCAGAATATTCCTGACAGTTCTACAGAGTTCGAATTCGTGAAATTGGCTCACCGAGCTCCTAAATCGCTGTAAGAGATCGACTTCGCGGCGAGAATGCCTTTTGAGACCCCTAAGTGCTCCTTCGCTACAGTTAACGCTCGTTTGTAACAGGTGGAGATAAAGAATACTCCGACGAATGTTTTCACAAGAGGTTACTGCATACCTCGCAGGCAAGTTTCCGGGTCCTTCGACAGGAATTTCTCAAATGAATATTCGGGAATGCGTGATTGCAAAAGGCAGAATCGCCAACCCTGCTTTTATAACGGAGTTGTGAGTATATTCTGTTTCGGTTCGTGTCGAGAACCTGCTGCAATAGATTGATTCTTGGTTTGTACGCACTGCTGGTACGAAGGCTTGGCTGTGGCAGATTGCAAGCTCCAGCGTTCGAGAAGTTTTTTGAGTTTTACCGGCTATTTTCCTACAGTTCCCACATGGAACCGGTTTTTCAAGTATAGGGTCCGGTTATTTTCTCTATTTCCCATTCAAAATCGATTTTTTTTGTTTTTTTCCACCGGTTTTTAGCTGATGTTTTCAAATTGCAACGGGTTTTTTTATCAATTCCACCGGCTAACTTTGAACTAGCCACCGGTTCTTCCCAGACATTGGCAAGCTCTATCATCTAGAGCAGATAGTTGCCCTTCGACAGGAATTTCTCAAATGAATATTCAGGAATGCGTGATAGAGAGCAAACTTGAGTGAAGTGCTTCTAAATTAAAAAAACAGAAACCTATGAAATATTTTTTTCAAACTTGGCTGCGTAGACAATTTCTAAAATCTATATGCTTAATCCCTCAAGGCCTATTGTATAACAACTTCTTGACAAATAGAGGTTGTCAATGAGTTGTCCCAATTTGCTATTTTTTCACACATGGATGTGCTTGAGATTTTTAATTTTTACTATACAAAAGTAAAGACTACTTTGTCTAGTATGTGTGGAATTGATTGTGTAAAATTTTGACCGTTGGATTTTTTAGATTATTACAATTTTGGATGATCAACTTATAGGCAAAAAACACAGCCTTTGGAGAAAAAAATGCAGTATTTTTTTAATTTAAAAAAAAGAAAAGACAAACTTTCAAATTTCTACACATTATGAAACAAAAGCAAGTTGAAAAAATAAAATTGATGGGAACAGATTCTATAAATAAATTCCACCATTCCCTTCACTCAGACACTGTCTAAAATTTATACACACTCCCTCCTTGTACAAGACTACATTTCCTAAATAATTTTTTCAATACTTCTTACATTGAAATTTTAAAAATCCAATAATGGAACAAGTATTTTAACTTGTTACTCTACAAGATCCTACTTTATAAACTATTGAGATTTGTTTCACCCTACTAAGAATTTGTCATTGAAAATTGAAGAGGATATATTTTGTCCTCTCAGGCCTTAAGGGGTTAATAAGTCCTCTTTTAAAGAAAATATTAAAAAAATTGGAAAAGTATAATATTATTGTATCACAATCATATAGATTATTTCCAAACTCCTTTAGCATGTAGGGATTAATTATGCTTCTATAGTTTGCAACACAAAATTTAGGTAAAATTGGAGCACCCAAAATTATAATATATTGCAATTATTCAAAAAATGTTTAGAGTTTGAGGGTAATTGCAAGAAACACTTCACATTTTTTGATCAAAATCGTTGTTTTTGGCCGTAGGATTGGTAGTACTACGAAGACCTATCAAATTTACATGTCAACACTATGCCTATGAATCTGAACCATTTATTTAGTACTATTAATAGAGTACTACAGAAGCCACTAGCAATAGAAAATAGGAAAAACAAGGTCTGTTGACTTTTTCATTTTTAGTAACTCAAAAAAAATTCAAAAAAATTCCAGAAAAAAAGACATTTTGCTAGAGAAGATTACACTCCTATTGCATCAAAAAATTCATGTAGGAAAATTTTTCCCTCTTTGTAGCCTTCGCATAAAGGAAGGTCACTTTGACCCTATGTGCGCAACCGACATGTTTCTATTTTTACAAAATTTCTTTGTCAATCTTTGAAAAGGTAATACACCTCCAACATATTCAATTTGTGGCTTCCAATTTTCTTTTTGGAGTCGCCAATAGTACTAAAAACCCCATAATGGCCAAAATAGACATCCAATCGGGAGTAGGTTAAAAATAGTAAAATAATTTAAAATTTTAAAAAAAATTATGGAATGTCTGAAACTTCCGCATCGACCTTCCTTCCAAATTTCATGCCAAACGGACTAAGGATGCCAAGGTTATGAGCACAAAACCACTTGTCCAAGGGCAAGAAGACAAGAAATAGGACAAGTGTTTCTTGCAATCACCCTTGAATAATAAATGGAAGAATGTGTCATTTTTTTAAACTAGAAAAAAACAAACTTTGCTAAAGTCAAAGTAAAGCACTTTGGCTCAAAATAGGAGGATTTTAACTCTTGAGTAATAAATGTAACCCCAACATTTATAGCAAGGAGTGAACCAACTCCGAATTTTTTAGCCTTGCCTAACAAATGTAAAAACTTGTCCTTTGAATTGGAGATGTTGATTTTGTAATTCCAGAATACTCCTTGTTAATTGGGGGTGGCTTCATACCAAATATGAATTTAAAAATTTCAAGTTTGATAATATGTGGTAAATAATTAAGTTATTGGGTAGGAATCTCTCCAAGCTTAGAGCTTCATGACAAACAACACATAATTCCATATGAAGACAAATGCGACAGCTATTGCAAATAACTAACTCTGGTTGTGTGCACTTGTGTGCTGGATAGTGTTTCATCCATGAGCAGGATGGTTCGATCGTAATCACACGATATTCATCCACATAGGCAACAATTACAGGAGTTTTCATTCACATGCAGAGCTGGTTACAATGTAACCTTCCAGCCTCCTCCCGACAGCTC
Source organism: Straminergon stramineum (assembly GCA_963920665.1). Taxonomy (NCBI): domain Eukaryota; kingdom Viridiplantae; phylum Streptophyta; class Bryopsida; order Hypnales; family Calliergonaceae; genus Straminergon; species Straminergon stramineum. Next base: position 20,063,071 of record OY987268.1, read on the forward strand.
GAAGGTTACCTAGTCCATAAACATCGATCAACATCACATATTCTACCCAAAAAAAAGCTTAAATCATACGAGATTTGCCACTTTCAACACACTCCTTCCTCCATACTACCGTTGAGATAGGACTCCGGATTCTCTGAAATCCCGGCAATTGAAACTCCTTCCTCCATACTCCTTCAACACAACTCTCTGAAATCCGGAGTCCTATCTCAACGATCTCCTAGAACATTCATCCCCCATTGTGTGTTTGGTATAGTTCGAAAACCCTAGACGAGGAAGGGTGCATTGGCTTTGATTCATGGCATTTCAACCTATAGTGTGAAAGTTATTGAATTTCCAATTTTTTTTAATAAAAAAATGAAAAAATTATTTTTACTTTGATTTTGACTTTGGCAACAGTACACTAGTTCACACTATATGAGAAAGGATGATTTTTGTAGAGACCCAACCCATCCTTATAGGGTTAAAGGACGGATTGGTGATTGTGGAAATCATTGCTTTGGATACTGTGTGAATTACACGCTTAAAAAATGCAAAAGCACTCATTGGAAGTCAAATTACTATAAAAGACCTCCCCTTTCCACAACAAAATCCTGAGGACCACTAGTTGCATTTCTGTCGTCCAACATAGAAGAATTCTTTTGTCATTCCTGGGACCAAAACTGGCCGTGGCGTCCTTGAAGAGTTAAGACAGCTGACATCCTGCACGATACTCCGAACAGTCCCGATTCTGGAGGAGAAAATTCGGCTGACGCAGTGGGGAAAATGGTGGACATTCATGCATTTGTGGGCGGGACATTCCTAGTCGGTCTATGTCGATTCTCCACGAAACATCGTGATTGTGTGTGTCCGAATCGAAGTCAAAGAGAATAATCATTTGGTGTGATCTTCGACACAAACAAATGAATGTGTCTCCTCTGACCTGAGTTGCGGGAGTAACGGAATTGCAAGATTTTCCAGGATTGGGGGTTCTCAGACAGTTGCCAAGCTTTCAGAGAATCCGGTTACTTAGACGGAGTCCTATCTCAACTGATATCTTCAGTTCAACCTGGATTCTTTTATACTCATCCATATTGAAGAGTATATTATTGCCGACTATTTTAATTGAACTCTGGTGGGGTCCACAGGAGTGTCATGTTAAACCAGTGACCCATCAAACTATCTCCTGAAAAGATGCAGTCCCCCCTCCTCCTCCGCCCTTCCGATGAGAAAATCACCGACCATTGATCATGATAAGATTCTTTTGTGAAAAATGGAAATTTTTGCGGAATTTTTGAAGTAAGAGTGAAGAAAAATCACATCAAATGAGTAAAGTCTCTCAAAAATCCTCAAATGTTTTTTTCACCTTAGGTGAATATTTTAGTCAAGAATATTTTAGTGTGAACAAAATTTCCACATCATTCTATAAATAGAAATCAATGGACCTTGGAAATACACCAAAAGTTCAAATTGCAATTTAAATATTTCAATTCTGAGGAATTTTGCAAATTTATGAATTGGAGTAGAAACTAGAGTAGAGTAACTTGCCATTTACCACACACATCTAAAAAGCACACAACAACCATTGCCATTTACCATAGACTAACCACACAATGCAACTACCAATTCAATTGCCATAGGAACAAAATTTTGTATCACCACCCAATGACCACACACTGTGCAGTGAACGATTGCAAAGAATTTTTTAACTATATTTTAGCTTCATTGCCTTTAGATTGCAATAAAATTTGTAGGAAGAAATCTTTTTCATTTTGTTTTTGAAGGTGAATCTTAACATGACATTTAATGATCATGTCAAATTTCAAAACATGCAAGTCTCTATATTTATGTGGAGAAGGATTTGAATTTTCTTTGTGCAGTGATTAGCAAGTTTACTATAGATGAACTGCATTTCCTTAGTGGTCTCAAATTCAAAAAATATCATTTTTTAGGGAGAAATTTCTGATCTTGAAGAAGTAGTATAAAGAAGGATTGCTCCAAGGTATGCCAAAATGCTCTTGTGAAAATATTGAACCTTTCTAAGAGAATCTAAAATCCCCTTTGACTACCTACAAGGCCCCACACCTTTTGCTAAAAATTCTTGACAATTCATTAGAGGAGTTTTTTTGGGGTTTGGAGGGCCGTTTTGGACCTATTCCTGGCGTTGTTCTCCTAGCAGTCTGGGAATGGTTGTTGTCAAATTTTTTTTAATTTTAAAATGTAAAAGAAGGTTGAAAAAAAATTCAAAAAAAAATAAAAGTAACATGGCAATCGTTGTGCCACATCAAGTAGCTACTGCAGGGCAATTCCTAGGGTTTGGGAACATGCAATCCTCCAAACCCCCAAAAAACTCCTCTAATGCTAGAGAGAGTTTGAATTCCACTTGTCATCAATTTTGTTAACCCTATTACGTTGTAGGACTTTGGATGACAATGCAATGACCTGGAGAGAGACTTGGAAATATTTTTCCATCTACATTTTCTTGTTGACCTTTCATGTTGGGTTATAAAGATTGTACAATTCAATTTGCACTTAAGCTAGTGTTTGTTTTCATGTAAATGAGAAGTTATTAAAAAAAAATGGATCACAAAATTTGCTATTCTAGTGTATTTTTTAAAAGTTGTTGCTCCAAATCTAAAAAAATTCTATACCCTCTAAAGTTCCAAGGTCTTTTTTCCATCAAAAACACTCAAAACAACCATTTCTATTGCAAAGAGCGAGAACTTTAAACATTGTTTTTCTTTTTTGCATACCTAACCAAAGGATGTTGTACTAGAATATTGTAAGAATATATGGAAGAAATTTCAGAAACTTTAACCACATAGATTGCAAGATATTTGCATTTAAAGTGAAGAAAACAAATTTTTATGTACCTTGCTCAACTAGATTTTTTGTCTTTGAATCTTCTTGAATTAAAATTTTTGTATTCTTGATTTTGAATTTCTATTTTTTTATGTTGAATAATTGAATTGACATTCTACAAAAGAAATTCAAAAAAAACACACTTAATTTTTGTTCATTAAAAAATTGTTAAGTAGAAGTACTCTAGTTCAAGATTGAAGGAAAAACTAAACCATTAATAGCTCTAAGATGGAATTGAAACACACTAATCTCAATGATGAGAATGTTCTAGCAAAAGATCTTAACCTTACTCTGCATATTACATCCCAACAAAGGAGGCATCTTTCTCAAGAGATTTGACAACACGGATAGTCACACCTTCCTTAGTGCATGTCCATTCCATGAAGAATGGGGACATTGTGGCTCTCCATTGGCTTACTGTTGGCTCTTGGTGACAAAATTCTTCTTCTTTTGCTAAATCTTTTTCATGTCCATTATTGTCCTCCAAAAGAAGAATATTTTGCCATGGAGCACACTTCCACTCAACTTTTGCTCTGCCTATGCCACTTCCACTACATCTGCGATAGTGAATCTTGTTCTAGTTTCCATTCTCCATATTGCTCACGTATAGAAGGGGGGTCACAACTACTTCACGCAAAACGGCTCCCCATTGACTCTTGTTTCCTCTCATTCTTCATAGAAGTTTGCGTTGGTGAAGAAGGTGTGGCTTCAAAAGGATTTTTTTGGTGAGAGAACCCTTCTTAAGCTGAGCTGGAGGCTTGCTCACCCTAAGATAGGGGCCTTTGTCTAAGTTGATTCGGTCCTCCTTTGGGTTCTGAACAAATCCAAATGGAATGAATCAAAGCTTCCTATGTAGATAAAAGTATAATCTATGAAAAATCAAATTTAATTTGAAGTTTTTGTGAGTATTTTTTCTACCCACCAAACTCAAATTTGGACTTATTGTACCATTACTTTTGATGCTAGGCATTGATTAAAATAAAAATTATATTCCCAAAATTCTCATGTGTTTTTCTATTTTCACAAAAAATTTCAAAAAATTATGACAAATATTGACAAAGACTCTAAGAGCCTACCTAATATCCATTTTGCCCCTAATGGCCTTGAGCAAACAATTGTTTGAGATAATTTTCTATTTGATATGATCTTTCTTCACTTACTCTTCAAAATCTGTTGAAAAAAATTAATCTTTCTACCAACAAATATATTTTTTTTGAGAAATAAAAGGTACAAGAAATCTGAACTTGAAAATGCATTATACAATTGCAAATAAAATAAAAAATTGAGAATTTGTGTTCCGGTACCACACAGTTACAAAATGAGAGCATACATGATAGTGATGAAATTAAACCTTTAACTCTATGATCATAGGCCCAATGCTGCAGGGTTAAACTGGCTCAGCAAGTTCTAGAGTTGCTAGGAGATCAAATGCGGCTGTCGACTTATGTGGCGAGAAGGAATGCCTTGTGAGCTGCCCCAGTTGCTCCTTCGCGCCAGTAACTTAGGGCCTCCTGCCATGTGAGTCGGGCCGGCCAAGTTCCCCGGGGAAGCTACAGTGTCAAAAAAAAAATTGCACTGCTATGTGGACCGGGTGGGTGGGAAGAGATCCTGTGAAAATTTCACACGTAATGATTCCCATCAAGTTGACCAAACTCCACCAATGGGCTTGTCCACCGACCATCATTGAACCTTGCAGTCCGACTTTTCCGCTCACTGAGGCTGGCAAGACAATAGGTGGTCACTTCCTGTCATTTAGTGCTTTTTCCACCAGCCCAACTCACATGGCAAGAGGCCATTAACCCTCATCAGTTGGATCAAACCTGTGGAATTGGGAGCCAATGTTTGAACCACAATTTGGAACATCCCAACAAGAAGAGTCCGGTAGCAGGGTCCAACTAGAGATCAGGCACTTTGTCATCCTCTAATTAATTTGGTTTAGGAACAGGAACTTCCAATATGTGTTTTTCATTTTGGAGAAGGAGCTAGTTGTTTCTTCAATACTCATGTGATATTGGATGCTATCTAAATAAAAACTAGGTGATACCTAGGTAAAATTTGGCTATCGGTTTAGAAATATAGCGGTAATTTGAATATTTTGACCTCCCCAAATGAAAATTTCTTTTTCAAAAAATAGTCAACATCTTTTGGTAGTAGCCAAGTGGCAAAAAATTGTGCATAACACACACACTAGGAACTTCCAAAGTAGACTAGTTTTCATATCCTTTCTTTTTGTAGACCACACTAAATTTTACCCATTGCAATTCTTCATCCACAGGACATGCAAATTAACAAGCAGTAAGCTACAAGCTAAGTTACGAGAGATGGAATTGTCTAAAGTAGATGGCCTATGAGCCTTTTAAAGAATTTTGATTTCTTATTCCCATGCTTGTCATGGATGCAAAAATTTTCCCCCTATTATGGACTATCAATTTTGTATTTCTTGACTTCTATAATATGGTAGAACCAACTATTCCTGACCAAGGACCTACATCCAACCTAGAGGATGCAACCATCTCCAACCAAGGTTGGAACAAATTTCCAACCAAAGCTTGGAATGTTTTGTTTTTCTTCTTTTCAAGGTTGGGATTAATAAGGTCATGACACATGTCTTGAAGTAGTGAGCAAGAAAGTAGTTCTTGAATGATTGGAATTGGAAGAGTCTATACATTGGGTATGAGTCCAAACCAACTTTTGACTTCCAAAATTCACAGTAATTTCAATTCAAGGCATAAAATTACCCAAAAGATTGTAATTTCTATCTTCCTATATGGTAGAAAGTTTACACTACCTTATATTGCTCTAGAACATGTGCAAAATCATTTAAGTAGTTGACTATGGGTAATTCTACCATGGGTATGCTTTCTTTATTTTTACCCTAGAAGATTGCCTAGAGAGCTAAAAGTGTGCTTTGGTAGGTCAAATTGTCTTTCTCATAGTAACAAATGGATGATTTCCATCCAATTTTGGGTTGTGCAACTTCATTCATATTATATTAATATCATTGAATTAAATTCAAGTCATATCACTTTTTTTCAAGGTTGCTAGTATGTGAGCCTGATCTTATGATCCCATGAGTCTAAAAGTCAAGACACCTATGTTATAGGTATCTATATTGTAGACACCTTTTATAATTATAAGATACCTATGTTTTAGATACTTATATTATAGATGTTTATGTAATAAGTACCTTCAATGTTTGTAGGATATCTATCTATATCTAGGCTCAAGGCGTATATGTTTGCATTTCTATGCTCACACCCTATCACTATTGGTTGTCTTTTAGATTTTATATGGGATAGATTATCAAAAAATTGGTATACTTTAGCTTTCAAGTGTATTTGAATACTTTGAACTTTTGTTTCCTTCAAACTTTTGACATTTCAATTGATTCTGTGTTTGTTTGAGCAAAACTAACAAAGTAGGGAATGCTTTTGAAGTCTTTTTTCTATTCTAACTGAAAATATTGGAAAAATCATTAGATATTTTTCAAGCCTCTAGAAGACTACAAGCTCCCAGACTGTGGGGAATACAGAAATTCTACGTAACCACATCACTTATTTGATGCAGTTAGGAGATGACCACATCAAAGAATATTTTTTGAATTAATTTTTTCATTTTTAAAATTTGAATCTTATAAATTTTTTTTTAATTTATTCTACACAACAATGGCTTGTTCACAAAATCAATGGGGAACAAACCTAATCTTCTAGAGGCTAGAAAAACATCTAATGCCAAAATATAAACATTTTATTGTAACTTGAAGTTGAGAATCTATCACCACATTTCTAACTAGAGAGTGATTGGAAATTTTCTTCATGCTATAATGTACTTTTGTTGTGAAGTTTGATAATTATAGAAGCATTTTATGTATTCATTATGAATTTTCTTCATTTTTTCTTCAAATATTCAAGGTGATTCAAATCTTCATTGGAAAATTTTTACGATATGCATTGACTTTTGATTTCACCTTTGAAAACTAAGATTGAAAACTTCATTCATAACTAGCAGCAAAATTGTCGCGCCCCTTAGTGACACTTACCACCTTAAGCTCACTTTCCAAACACTTAGCACCTTAGTGCCACTAAGGTTCACGCTCTCCTAACACTGCACATGCCACGCACCCACAATGTTAGGTTCCAACCCAAGTCACGGGGTTCCCCATTCCTCCGTGACTCCCAATCCTTTCTTTCCAATACTTAACTCCCACAAGACACCGGGCATGTCATTTGATGACATGGGGCGGAACTTCCATTGATGTCCAAGCACTCGGTGAGGCACTACTCCCACCGGTGCTAACCGCCCTTGAATGGGACCCAACTCCCCACTAGGCCCAACCCAACTCATTTTGGGACTCACTAATCGGGACTCACCAAACGGGACTCACACCATGGCCTAGTGTGAAGTGGGACACCACCCAACCGGTATCAAGGAGTGCACAAGCACTCCATGGTAACACACAAGTGGTGGTGAGGCTCCAACACTAGCCTCACCACCCGGGACCACTTAGGCTCACCATGGCACCATCCGGGAGTGAGGAGGGAGACCACCCCTCCTCATAGTACTCTCTGCGGGATTCGGCAGCCCCCCCATACTAGAGGTCACCGGGAACCCCCAAGATGCACCCCATCTTGGAAGACCACCCATTTCTCCCGATTCGCACTACTTTGGGACTCCCGAACTTCCACCCGGAATAACTTTGCGGTCCGGGATCCAAATCGCACATGCGACCCCATTTTCGACATCTACGCGACGCGTAGATGCCGATGGACTACTCACTTGCTCCATTCGGACAAGTACTCGCAAAGATATCGCCCTCCAAAGATTCGGGACACTCCCGCCGCGGCCGGGACACTCCCGGCGCGGCCAGAGCACTCCTGGCGCGACCAGGGCGCTCCCGGCGCGACCGGGACACCCCCAACTTTGAACGCCCATAACTTTTGACTCGCAAGTTCAAATCACGCGTTCTTTGGACGGCTAGAAGCGTCTTCTCAAGACCTTTCCAAGAATGTATCACACGCCCTCAAATTCATCTGGATCAGAGCGCTACATCGCTCTGATCGCTCGGGACTCCTAGTCCCCCTCACCTCATCTCTTGCAAGGCTTGGGGAGTCACCCCCAATGTCCCCCTTGCTCACCAAGGTGGCACGGGCACGCCTTGTGATGAGGGTCGTGACACTCACCCCCACCAAATAGCGTCGATGCCCTCATCGACATTACTTCATGCCGGTAGTGTTAAGTTTCTAAGGTAGCCCACCTCCTTAACACTTGCATTGTGTTCCCGGGTAGCTAGCCCCACAATGCACCAAGTCCCCTTACTTGGTCTAAATGGCTAAGTCCTCAAAGGTGTCATTAGATAGGTCTTAGGTCCAAGGCACCCTAGCCTTCTTCCAAGAGAGGACCTAATCTAACTAGACCTACCTACCTTGAGACTCTCTCGAACTTAATTGGCTCAAAGGAACTTTCCCAAACCTTAGTTCCAAGCTAGGCCCAACTAGCCTATCACATTTCTCACTTGACTTAGGATGATTTCAAGGCTAACCAACTTCCACTTGGACGCAACTCCAAGACCCCTTTCTAACATTTCTGCCATTAAGTGATGAACTTTGCCCGCCTCAGGATAGTGTCAAGTCCCGCCCGACTTGTCTTTGCTTCACTCTAAAGACATAGTTGATCAAGCTATGCGTTATCGATGGACAACTCGCAAAGGCACTTTTATAAGCCCGTGCCACTACCTTGCCCCCGCCCGGGCAAGTCCAAGGCTTGGGACTTATGTGGAATCACCCATTCACAACCCCCAAGCCAAGGCCCCTAATTGGCAGCATTCCAAAAGTTGGCTTCGCATATCACTTCAATCCTCATCTACCCAACTTACCTCTAATGAAGAGACTAGGACTCATCTCCCATTTTTAAGCCACACAATTCCGAAATGCACTTACAACCTCAAGCAACTTTATTGCCAACCAAGTATTACAAAGTGTGCCTAGCACAACTTCCTAACCAAGCACTAAGCAAAGTCTACCCAAGTGTGGTGTTTCACCCCCACCAACAAAGGTTGATGTCCTCATCAACGCATCCGTCCTCGTTTGTTGCCTTGCCTTTGAGCTTCATACAAGTCCACTACCTCCTTGGCATTGACCATATGTTTGGCCTCTACCCAAGTTGCTTCCTTCTCATGATATCCCCGCCATTTCACCAAGTACTCTTTACCTTTCCTCTTGGTGTTCCTACTTTTCAAGATCCCTTCCACCTCATACTCAAGGTGGTCACCAACCAACTCCGGTGGAGGCCGCAACACTTGCTTGCGCTCCGGCCTCAAGGTATCTTCATAATATGGCTTGAGCAATGAAACATGAAAAGTTGGATGCACCTTGATCTCCGGTGGTAATGTTAACTTATAGACATCCTCAAACAAGCGCTTTTCAATGACAAACGGACCCGCATACTTTGCCATGAATTTGGGAGTTAGACCCTCCGGTAAGGTGAAGTTCTTCACATTCAACCAAACCTTTTTGCCCTCCTCATACTCAACATGGCGTCGCCCTTTGTTCACTTGGTCCACATACCTCTTTTGCGCTTTGGCTAACCATACCTTGGTCTTTTCGAGCATTTGCTCCCTTTTGGCAATCAAGTCTTCCGCATCTTGGTTTGGCAACGGCTCCACTTGTGCTTGCTCCAAGGCTAAGTCGGTAGGCATAAGTGGCTCCACTCCATAGGCCACTTTGAACGGTGATTCCCCAGTCGCCGCATGCTTAGCTTTGTTGTAACTAAACTCTGCCAAAACCAAGTACTCCGTCCAATCACTTTGGTCTGCACTCACGTAATTCCTTAGGTATTGATTGAGAACCCCATTCACCCTCTCCGTTTGTCCATCGGTTTGAGGATGAAATGCCGTGCTAAACGCAAGTTTAGTCTTCATCTTACGAAACAAGTGCCTCCAAAATGCACTTGTAAACTTAGGGTCTCTATCCGAAACAATCACCCTTGGCAATCCGTGATGTCGCCACCACATGTTGAGGAACAAGACCGCGGTCTCCAATGCGGTCGCCGTCCCCCGAGTTGGCTCCATGAGTGCCAACTTGCTAAAGCGATCTACCACCACAAAGATCGCATCATACCCTCGTGACATTGGAAGGCTCGTGATGAAGTCCATGGAAACACATTCCCATGGCCCACTTGGAATAGGCAAAGGTCGTAACAATCCCGCTTGCTTTTGATAAGATGCCCGATTGCCTTGGCAAATGACACAAGTCTTCACATAATGGGTAATGTCTTCTTTCATCCCCGGCCAATAAAACCTCTTGCTAACCGAACATATGGTGGATTTCTCCCCCCTATGCCCGGCCAAGGGGTTATCATGTTCCTCTTTCAACACAGTTAACCTCAACTTGCCACTTGGAACATACACCCTAGTTTATTTGAACTTGATCAAGCCTTCATGCAACCGGATTCCTTTCACTTTCTTACCACTTCGCAAGTCACTCAAAAACTTTTGAGCTTCCGGGTCCTTCATATACGCCTCCCTTATCTTCCTAGCCAAGTCCCCTTCACCCGCATACATCATGCGCAAAATTTGGGTGGTACTTGGCCTATGCTCCTCCTTCCGACTTAGTGCATCCGGCACTACATTCTCACGCCCCGGCTTGTGGATCAACTCCACATTCATAAGCGCCAAGGTATCATACCACCTCAATTGCTTTGGTGACACCCGAGCTTGGTTCTCAAAGTACTTCAAAGACACATTATCGGTGTATACCTTGGTCTTATGAAGACCAAGGTAATGTTGCCATGTCTTCAAACAATGCACCACGGCAAACATTTCCTTTTCATGCGTTGGCCACTTGGTTTGAGTTCCATCAAGCTTTTTGCTCTCAAACGCAATAGGCTGCCCATCTTGCATGAGCACTCCCCCAATGGCAAAGTCGCTTGCATCGGTGTGCACCTCAAAAGGTTTCTCAAACTCGGGAAACTTCAATACTGGTGGAGAAGAAAGCTTTTGTTTGAGTTCTTCAAATGATCTCTCACAATCATCCGTCCACACTATGGCAAGGTTTTTCTTCAATAAGTCGGACATAGGCTTGGCAATTTTGGAAAAGTCACGAATGAACCGTCTATAATAATTGGCCAACCCAAGAAAGGATCTAACTCCCTTTTGGGTTGTAGGCCTTTTCCACTTTTGAATTGCCTCTACCTTTTTGTTGTCCGGCTTGATTCCCGACCCCGTCATGATGTGTCCCAAGAACTCCATTTCCATCAAACCAAACTCACTTTTCTCCCCATTTGCATATAACTTGTTATCCCTTAGTTTTTGAAGCACCACCTCAAGATGCCTAGCATGCTCCTCCGCCGTCTTGGAAAACACCAAAATGTCATCAATGTATACAATGACAAACTCATCAAGCTCTTCATGAAATATCATATTCATGAGTGTGGTAAAAGTTGAAGGCCCATTACACAATCCAAATGGCATGACCAAAAACTCATAGGACCCATATCTTGTCCTACAAGCCGTTTTCTCAACGTCACCCTCCGCAATGCGAATTTGGTAGTAACCCGATTTCAAGTCAATGCGGCTATAGTACTTAGCCCCCGCCAACCGATCAAAGAGATCATCAATTCGAGGCAAAGGATAGTTGTTCTTGATGGTCACCTTATTTAGAGCCCGGTAATCCACACACATGCGAAGTTTCCCATCTTTCTTGTCCACAAACAAGACCGGTGCTCCATAAGGTGACTTGCTTTGGCGAATATACCCCTTTGCCAAAAGCTCCTTGAGTTGTTTCTTCAACTCTTCCAACTCCCTTTGGTTCAATCTATATGGTGCCTTGGACGGTGGCTCCGACCCCGGCACCACCTCAATCTTGTGATCCACTTCTCTCTTTGGTGGTAGCTCATCGGGCAACTCTTGAGTAAGTACGTCCACAAACTTTCGGATTACATCACCAACACATTTTGGAGGTTGCTTCCCCTTAGCACCTCCATGGCTAACTCCTTCATGTGAGTCCGCCCGCATCACAATCAAAAACCTATTTTCCTCTAGGTCCTCAATGCTAGCTAGTAGGATTCGACTCCCCAATAATGAAGGAGTCCTAGTTATTTCCAACTCTATTTCCCTACCATTCGCATTAGCGACAACCTTCACCTTTGGTCGCCGTCGTATATCTACCTCATATGTATCCAAAAAGGTATTTCCTAGGATGAAGTCCACTCCATCCATATCACATACGGTGAAGTCTTCCACAAAAGAAAATTCTCCACACTTCACCTCCACATCCGTCACAATGTGGCTTGTTTGGTGAGGCTTACCCTTGGCAAACCTCACATTGATGGGCTTGCTTGCCTTAGTCTTTTGCAAGCCCAACTCCTCCACTGCTCTTGGACTTATAAACGAGTGGGTTGCCCCTGTATCCAACAAAAATGAAACATCACGTTGGCCAATGGTCCCTTGGAGAAATAACAACCTTGGTTTTATTTTGGTTCTACTTGCCTTAGCTACAAAGCCCCCATGAAGCAAGTGTTTTGTCAAGTGGGTGCGCATGCTTTGAGTACTCACCCGCGGTTTGGTGCAACCCTTTGCCATGTGGCCCTTCTCACCACAATTGAAGCAAGTCATTTGACTTCCATCCCCCTTTGGCTTGTTGTCACCTTCCGCTTTTCCTTTAGTAGAACCCCCTTTATTCCCACTTGGTTGTCCTCCATCTTGCCCATGCTTCCGCTTTTGCCAAACACGTTTCCTTAGTTGGTGCTTCGAATGTGCCTTGGTAGATTCATGTGTTGAGGCCCCATCTTTGGACCTCTTGTTGGGACCTTCATCGTCCCCAATCCTCTCCGCAAGCTTCAATAACTCAGCACATGATTCTGGCAACCTTGGCATTCGAAACAATGCTCGTTCCGCCCAACTTTGGAGTCCATTGAAGAAAATGATCTTCTTCGCCAATTCATCTAACTTTGGGAGTACACTTAGTTGTGCGTTGAACTCCCGCACATACCCCCTCAAAGTGCCGGTTTGCTTCAACCGCACTAATGCCATCCCATCACGAAGGTCTTGGTACTCCGGTGTGAACCGGTTACCTAGTAGTTCCTTGAAACTAGCCCAATTAAGGTTCTCCACCACCTCCCCATTCTCCTCTTTGTATTGGGTCCACCACGTCAAGGCATGATCCTTCAAGAAAGTCACCGCAATAGTGATCTTGTCCTCTTCAAATGCACGTTGAGCTTCGAAGTACATCTCCATCTCCACAAGAAAGTCCTTAACCTTATGAGCCTTGCCCATCCCCGTGAAAGAAGAGGGCATGTTGGTCTTGCACAACTTGTGGGATGAAGAGCTTGAGCTCTTCTCTTTTAGCTCTCTAATTTCCCCTTGCATGTCCCGAAGAGTTTTGACAAGTTCCTCAAACATCACATCACGTGACTTCCTTTTCCGACTTCGTGGTGCCCTCAAAGGACTAGAGGCAGTATCCCGATTGTCTTCACTAGCTTCTTGGTTCCCACTATGTTTCATAGCTAGCCCTTCTTGCTTCGCTATGGGGTTCACTCCTTCCTCCGAAGAGTGCACCCTTTCACCTTGTGTTTCTGAGGCTTCTCCATGCTCTTGACCTTGACTACGTGTCCGTCGACCCTGTTCAGAAGGCTCAACTTCCCCAACTTTGGTACCCTTTCTAGCCATGCCTTCCAAACTCCGTCGCACTACGTAGCCCTGCTCTGATACCAAGTGTCGCGCCCCTTAGTGACACTTACCACCTTAAGCTCACTTTCCAAACACTTAGCACCTTAGTGCCACTAAGGTTCACGCTCTCCTAACACTGCACATGCCACGCACCCACAATGTTAGGTTCCAACCCAAGTCACGGGGTTCCCCATTCCTCCGTGACTCCCAATCCTTTCTTTCCAATACTTAACTCCCACAAGACACCGGGCATGTCATTTGATGACATGGGGCGGAACTTCCATTGATGTCCAAGCACTCGGTGAGGCACTACTCCCACCGGTGCTAACCGCCCTTGAATGGGACCCAACTCCCCACTAGGCCCAACCCAACTCATTTTGGGACTCACTAATCGGGACTCACCAAACGGGACTCACACCATGGCCTAGTGTGAAGTGGGACACCACCCAACCGGTATCAAGGAGTGCACAAGCACTCCATGGTAACACACAAGTGGTGGTGAGGCTCCAACACTAGCCTCACCACCCGGGACCACTTAGGCTCACCATGGCACCATCCGGGAGTGAGGAGGGAGACCACCCCTCCTCATAGTACTCTCTGCGGGATTCGGCAGCCCCCCCATACTAGAGGTCACCGGGAACCCCCAAGATGCACCCCATCTTGGAAGACCACCCATTTCTCCCGATTCGCACTACTTTGGGACTCCCGAACTTCCACCCGGAATAACTTTGCGGTCCGGGATCCAAATCGCACATGCGACCCCATTTTCGACATCTACGCGACGCGTAGATGCCGATGGACTACTCACTTGCTCCATTCGGACAAGTACTCGCAAAGATATCGCCCTCCAAAGATTCGGGACACTCCCGCCGCGGCCGGGACACTCCCGGCGCGGCCAGAGCACTCCTGGCGCGACCAGGGCGCTCCCGGCGCGACCGGGACACCCCCAACTTTGAACGCCCATAACTTTTGACTCGCAAGTTCAAATCACGCGTTCTTTGGACGGCTAGAAGCGTCTTCTCAAGACCTTTCCAAGCATGTATCACACGCCCTCAAATTCATCCGGATCAGAGCGCTACATCGCTCTGATCGCTCGGGACTCCTAGTCCCCCTCACCTCATCTCTTGCAAGGCTTGGGGAGTCACCCCCAATGTCCCCCTTGCTCACCAAGGTGGCACGGGCACGCCTTGTGATGAGGGTCGTGACAAAAATAGTGGATACAAAGTGGAGGGCTACAATGTCTTGGGCTTTGAATATAAGGTTTAAGTGTTACTAAATGATGAGCCCTCCATTCCTTGATGTGGAAATGGTACAATTGCTACAATGGGAAAAACAATATGCATACAAATCATACATTCATACACTTTGTTAGTGACTAAGAGGTGTCCATGAGCCCTTTTTTTTAATTTTTTGAAAGAAAGTGAGAGGATGGCAATCACTTAAAATTTGGTGAAGCATTGTATTTCTACATTTATCCATCTTGTGGACCAAAAACCACTTTCCAATCATAATCCTACACTTCTTCATCCAAATTTGCCGACTTCATCCACATTTTTAATAGAAATTTTAAAAATTGGAAAAGAAAGATTACTTTTATCCAACAAAAAGTAGACATATATTTTGAAATGGTGCAAAATAAGAAGGGATGATGTCCAAGATGAATGCATGAACCAATCACATGAACCACAATACATGTTCCAAGAATAGTAATAGGTCTTGGCATTGATTGGGTTAAAAAATAGCATGCTCATCATATGGCAGTTTAATCTACTTGACTACCGTCCATTGATTAGGTTAAGTGTAAGCAAATTGGACAAAGCCGAGTAGATTGTACAGTCCATCGACCCAAGAGGCAGCACCCTGCCTGTTTGGTGCTCATTCATACTCTTCCTCGCCCCCCGCCTTCGGGTGCTGCCCCGCCTCTCGGGCGCTCTGGGACCTGCTTGCTTTCTACCGCCTTTGGGCGTTTGTAGCCTCCGGGCGTGTTACTGCCTTCGGGCGTTTATTTCGGTAAAGTGCTTACCCTTGAACGGGTTTTTCCGTCCAAGAGGCAGCACCACTCCTTGAGTTCGATCATTGCGACCAACGAAGATCCCTCAGACTGGAAATTCGAGTCGGAGGTCATCCATCGACGCCTCTCCCACCCTCTGACAAGCAGACACATACCCCTTAATTGGGTGCTCTCGAAATGGACGGGTGAGCACATCTGAAACACCACGCACACTGTCTCCTCTTTCACGCCTGCGGTAGTATACATTAACACAAAGCGAAATGACACCAATTGCCGAGCCAATAATCGTTGCAGCGACGCCCGCGCAGAAAAAAGTTGGATAAGTCGACGACATTTGAGAAGACGACGACCTGTCACCAAAAACAGAGATTGAACATTCAATTTCTCGTTTCAAGAAACAAATACTACAGAAAAAAAATGAAAAAATGGGAAGTGGTTAATCTGAAAAATAATCCATTCCGCAATAATATCAATGTGAAAGAACAGATTATGATCCCATGTGTATACAGTACCCAGAAGATATGGACACAGCATTTCACAAAGACATTGTAGACATTCATGTGCACCTTCAACATGCACTAAGGCAAGACAAGAATCGAACAACACGAAGCGTAGAACACCAGAAACAAAGATCGAGTCTGCATCTGATTAATACCCAATGAGTGCTTGGGACCGGAAGCTGTGTTTTCTAATAGTTCAAGAGTACGATTGACTACCCATATCAAGTTCTGCTGAGTTGAAGCACGTGTTGTAACCGACAAAGTCGACAAGGGAGGGCGGTGCCACACATTTTTTGTTTCCGAAATATCACGAGGGTTTAACCCCTAAATGCCCAAGGGCTGTTTGGAGCTCCTTGAAATTTGATCTAAATTGAACAAAAAGACAACATTTTCATAAGTTGTACCAATTTCTTTTGAATTGTAACCGTACAAATTCAAACTAGACATGTTAGAGATCACATAGGAAAAGAAAACATAACAATATCACTTATAGATTGAAAGATTATAATGTTTGATCACAAGGGTGTAAAAATTGTGAAAATTTTTCAATTCACTTTTTGCATGACAACTCTAAAAATTTGGTCACTAAAAAAATATGAGGTTGTAGGGCCCAGCATGCACAACCCCAATCAATTTACGGTTTTTCAAAATCTATTCTACAATTTTTTTAAATGAATTTCTAATGTGATTTTGCCTCCAAGATCTAGTGTATTTGAGGGTCATTTTCAAGAGCCCTCAACACTACGGGAAGTCAAGATTGCAATGGGCATCCTTACACTAAATCTTCTATAGAAAAATCATAATCTTTTATTTTTCAGATCAA
The DNA here is from genome assembly GCA_963920665.1 of Straminergon stramineum. Taxonomy (NCBI): domain Eukaryota; kingdom Viridiplantae; phylum Streptophyta; class Bryopsida; order Hypnales; family Calliergonaceae; genus Straminergon; species Straminergon stramineum. The sequence continues at coordinate 20,079,906 of OY987268.1, forward strand.
CTTTTTGATCCTAAAACTAGACTTCAAAAAGAATTCTCCAAAAATACAAACTAATAATAATAGCAATTTGGTTGGGTTTTACTTAACTTCAAAGTTTTCAAAACACTAGAATCTGGTGCCTTGGGCATTTAGGGATTAATGGATATTTTTGTCTCAACAATGTTCAAAAGCTCTTACCCGATAACGACTCACATTCAATTTCTAGATTTCGAAATTGGCCCCGTGTAGTGGATTTGTGAGCCCCCAAGCAAAAAATGAAATAATGGTTGGTGCCTTGGGAGTTTGGTAATTTAGTCTTCTGTCCAACTGGTTTAACTTATTGGCCCACCAAAATATTTGTAACTTTTGACTAGTATAGAATTAGAACTTGAAATTACTATCATTGGAAGTGCATCCGAAATAGGCAGAAGAAAAATTCAAATTTAGACATTAGACAATCACTTTAAAAGCAAGCTAAAAGTCCTAAATTATAGAGGCTTTGACAAATCATGTTTACCAAAGCAAAATTTGGCCAATAGCAATCCATGATGTATTATGAGTGCAATTGGACAATTTTTGCTTTGGAAAGCATGATTTGCCCAAGCCTCTATAATTTCTGATTTTGGCTTGCTTTTGAAGTGATTGTCTAATGTCTAACTTTGAATTTTCTTCTATTTATTTTGGATGCACTTCCAATGATAGTAATTTTAAGTTCTAATTCTATATGAGATGAAATTTAGAAATACATTTGGAGGGCCAATATACTTATTGGATTGAGGATGCTCTCAACACACAACGTTGCATGACTACATTGGAATTCTACAAAAGGGCCTACAATGAGCACTAATTTAGTGTTATGAAAGGCTATTTTCCACACTTGCTCTAAGTCAAGTCCATAAAAATGGCAAAAAATGTTTAATCTTCAAATGCGAGCATATTATCGGGGAGTTCTAATTCAATTTTCTTCACTTTGGATACTCCCATTTAGCAACAAAATGTGAATGAAATTTCTTATTTTTATGTTTCAAAGATGAAATTACATGTCTTCTGTACTGTAAATTAGAATTGTTTAAGATTTTTCGTAAGAAATTTGTCATCCGTAGAAATTGAGGGCACCGAAAAACATGGGTGCATGGATGGCTTGGGTTCCAAGCTGCTGCTGAGGTCATCCATCCAAATTTAGTAACTTACTGGTGAAATCAATGCCAAAGTGCACTCTATCCTGCCGGTGTCCCATTATTTAAATTTTTTTTCTTGGGGAACAAAATCAAGGGGAAATTTGAACTGAAATTATGTAAAGAGTACGGTAGGAAAGTTAGAAAGTATAATATTCGCATGCAAACCTTCAACGGAATCCCCCGAAATTGAAATCTGTCGACAAAAGCTGGGGCAATCTGAAGGGGCACTTTTGTTTTAAACAAACGGAATTACATTTCTAGCCCTTAAACGATGGACTGGTAACCCTGGAAGAAAGCGGGCAGTGAATAAGGTAGGAGGTCCATGAATCGCTCATCTAAGAGCTGTAACCGGAATTTGTGGATGTAAAACTTCTTGAAATATTTTTCAGTAAATTTTCCTTGAAAGACAAATGGAATTGGCATCTAACCCAAGTCGTTTCATATTTTTTGGAGTTTCGTAGAATTAGTTCTGAATTTTTGAAGTTGAAGTGGTGAAGGGCTCTAAAATCGCCCACCTTTGCAAATGTACACTATTTGTACATCATTGGTACAATGAAAAAGTAGCATGTTCAAACAATGTACATTTACAGAGGTGGGCGATTTTAGAGCCTGTGCGCTTTCAAAGCCTCCTACCTTAGTACTCATGTTGCCACTGACCACAATTGAATACATTGTTCATGTGTTGAATAGTGACTGGGAAAGCATGCATCACCTACTGCCTTCATGGAAATTGAAAGAAGGGTAGCAATGGCTCTATGATTGTCCATATGAATCTCCGTGACATTTCCTTGCAATTTGCACTACCTAATAATGAGAATGCATTCAATGACCCTATTCCTGGACTTCCCTGATGCAGTAGAACTGCATTACCACTTTCACAAAAAAAGATGGATGAAAAAAACTTTCTTACATCTAGCATAGAGGTTTTTGTTATCCATCAGACACAAAATGTCCATGTCAACATTTAAGGGCTAGAAAGAAAAAAATAAAGTGAAACCATGTAAAGGAGATCACCCATTTCCAACTGGCCTCCCATTTTGGCAACTTAGGGTGTTGAATTTCTGAAGAGATGTGGTGTAGGTGACTGCTCATGTAGAGCAGGAAGAGCAAAAGTAACAAACATGTCCAGGAGGTGAACATTGAAAGTGTACAATGATCACAACATGTACATAGAAAGCTACAACAATCACTTACATTGGTTTTCTAATCAACCTATGGTTGGAAAGGTTTGCCTACATATCAATTGCAAGAATGGTGCAAACAAAATCTTCACGAAATTTTTTTATGGTAATTGTGATTTTTAGGAAAAAAATGTAATAAATTATAAAATCCTTTTGAAATCTATTTCTCTATGTGGGGAATTTTTTTCCTCAACCTTCCCTATGTCGCAAATAGGCTAAATTGTTTAAGTGGTCAAAAATGGGTGATAATCCTAATAAGGTACATTGAATTATGACAAATCTAGTTTCATCTAATCTTTAACCCTTAAGCTCTCCGACGTCCATTTTTTGGACAATGAACAAATTGAAATTAATCTTGAGTTTCATCTTCCTAATTGCTTGGATGAAAGTTATTCTAATTTGTGGAAATACAATTTATTAAGTTGTTGTCCTATCTAAGAATTGGATTTGGTGTTACTTGAGTACATATTTTTCTAAAATTATCCATATGGAAGTATGTCAAGAGGTTGCATTGATTGTAGTTCAAAACTAGATTTGCTAAAATGAGGTCATAGATTTTAAGAATACAAAAATTTTAAAAAATCACCATGTGAAGAAAACCTCATTTCAAATCCATTTCAACATATTTTACTCGATAAATGATAATGTTTTGCTTGTAATTGAATTTAGAATCAATTTTGAAATTTTCCTTTCAAAATTAAAAAAAAATATTGGTGATAGCATTAGTGAATGTAACCGTACGTATGAAATCTACAACTTTTATTTGTATACCAATTCCAAAATATACTTCCACATTGCATTTCATAATGATTTTTCTCGTACCATCAATTTCGGAGATGACTCTAGACGTTTAGGGGCTAATAATAGGACCAAGGCATAGTTTGGGTAGAAATTGTGAAAAAAACTACTACATTTTACGGCATTGATAAAAAGGAAAAAAGAAAAAAAAAAAAAAAAAACTTCTTTTAAACTTCTAGTGTACGAAGTAGCTCAACGAAATGTAGCTTAACTCTCATTTACTAGAAAAAGTCTTTCATGGGTTGATCTCAATACTGTAAATGGGTCATTCCCTAGGTACTTGTCATGGGTGGTTTGCCTATTTTAGGTTGGTATACCTTAATTCCTCATAGAAAGTGACTTTTACAATATACATGATTACTATTTTTTACATTTGCATCTTGCATCATGTAAATTACATACCTACCAAATTTTAGGATTATAGGTGGAATTTTGCACATACTGCCTCAAGTTATATGGGTTGCCCAAAATTTTTAAAGAAGCACAATTTTTGATCCAAGTCCTAGATTGTAAAAATATTATATTTCCACTAAAGGGGGACATGTTCACACCTTGTGCCGAAATTTTGTGAGCATTTGACCAAAATTGAATTTGTGCATAAGTACATGAGATCTCTTGTAGACGTTGAACAATCTTTTGCTCCTTTAGGGGTTAAATTGATGTGTACAAGATGGAAACATCTATTACTGTTCATGTAGGTTGGTGTACATGGATGGAGTCAAAGTCACAATTAGGCATTAGAAGACATTCAGCTACACTAGAAGACCATTTTAGGTTAGTTCCCCATGATGGGAACCACATACTGCAAGCCAAAATTTAAAATGATTAAAGAAACTATTTTTTTAATTTATTATAAAAGATAAAAACTGAAAATTTGATAAAAAAATATTCAAAACTTAATTTTTATTATTATCTTATGTGGCTGTCGCTTGGCCACATCAACTTGCTGCTGATGTCGAGTTCCTACAATCTGAGTACTTTTGCAAACTCATAGGCTTCCAAAGTAGCTAAATTTCTTCTAATGATTACTTAGCAACACAAGCACTTGGTTTTTATTCACTATGTGCAACAAACTAAAACCTCCACTTGTGTAAAAATAAATAAATTACAATTCAGTGTTATTTTTTCCATATAGACAAATAGAAACCATTAATATTTAAATAAAATAAAATTTGGAAAGTTTTGTATTATTTGTGAATTCTCAAAGTCAATAATGGAAGAAACTTCAAAGTGTTCTACACTAAATAGGGATATTAAGGGGACCCATACTAATTAATCAACATTTCACACTATATAAATATCTGCCTTTATTGTACATCATTAGTTATTGAAGTGTCCAAGGGATGTACATCATGTTTCAAACATCTACAGTTTTCTATAGTAAGTCCCTTGAATTTTTTGGTCCCCTTAATACCCCTATTCAGTGTAGAAGTGTGTGTTTGAAGCGCCTTGAGAAAGATCCTCAATAATTCACTAAAAGTTTGTTGTTTTATAAGCATGAGGCACCATAAAATAGAAGCCATTCAAAGCAAATGGTATGAGATCATATTATGTGATGCTTCAATGCATACCTATTGGACAAAAAGAGGGGAAAATAGAATGAGATGGTTCTACCTTCCATGTGTATAGATAAAATCTAAATCACATTTAGAGTGTTTTTTTCCTTCAAAGTTCTAGTAAAAATTTGGAAAGTTTGACCATATGAATTGCAAGATATTAGCATTTGAAGTGCAAAAAAAGTTTTTTGGAGCCTACCTCATAATTTTAGATGATTTTGACTCCATTTGTGAAAATAATTTGTATGATGGACTTTGCTATTAGAAACAAGGCCTTGGTGGGCTCAACATTGAGACCCACCCTAACTCAAGTTCGTCATAAAATGATGAACCTGACTTGGGGTGGATCTTAATGTCAAGTCTACCAAAACCATGTTTCTCCTAGTATTTTAAATTTTAAAATCTATGATAGCCAAGAGCATATTAGGAATATCTCCTTCATTTTTCTCTAGTATAAAGATATGGGATACATCCAAAGAATCATCTCAAATTCTTTAAAACTTTGAATCAATATTTTACCATTGTTGAAACAACATGACAAACACAAACTAGCCACACAAGGTTGTTTCAACAATGTCACAAGATTTATTGACTTAATATTGTCAATCAAAGGTATTGTTTCAATAATTCCAATATGGTGGTGTAGGAATATTGAATCAAAAATTATTCATGGTTGGATTTTTTGTTTTGGAAAATCTTGTGGTAGTATTTATAAGATGTTTGTTGAAACAATATTGAACAATTTGAAATGCATACAATACAATCACATTACAATTTAAAAATTGAAACATGGAAATCATTTGCATAATATTATTTACTTAGTTGTTACAATGATGTCACTTCAAATTTTCCAATTTGTCCAAACACAATATCAACATTTAAGGCTTTTTGCAAGAATAGTCCACATTCAAGAAGAGACTTTCAAATAATTGAGAGTAAGATACTAAGCCAACTTTTAGAGCACAATTCAAGAATGAAAAAAATCATTTAGAGAAGAAACAATATATCTCAATTTGTCATTTTGTGTATTTGCTCTACTTCATTGTATCCATGAAAAAAACTAAAAACTAAAAACTAAGTATACTAAATGGAAATGTTGAAGAAGGAACTATTGATCTGGCATATGTTAACAAGATCTAGCAGTAAGAATGTTGAAGAAGGAACTGTTGGTGTAAATGTATTTTGGCTCATTTGTTGGGTTTGTGAATTGGCTTGTCACTTGCAAACCGGTTGAGATCTCTACAAAAGAGACTCGCTTGTGACCGATCACAAAGGACCTCTATTTCCTACCTCCAAATCCAATACAACAAATTAAAAAAGAAGAAATCATAAATTGTATTGTTACTTTAGATTTAGAACAAAACCATTTGGAAAAGTTCACTTGTAATTTATCTCAAGGAAAGGATCTGGGCTTGAGTTAATCTAACCGGTTGTAGCAACATTAATCTATTGAAACAAATAATTTTCCACTCACCTTTAGTCACACAAATTTGTTTCCATTCTAGGGGTGCAAGAAATTTAACTATCAGTTCCAAACTCGTCATCCAAATTGCCATTTATAACAATCAATACTTGTTGCATTTGACTCCAAGATTGCAACAATCTTTTCTCATCTTCTTTCATCATGCGAAGCTCATTGTACATGCCCAAGGGATTGAGATTCTTCCCTTCTATGGCCAATTCAAGCTACAACACAAAGAAATCAATTAGGTCAATTAGGTCATTATAATGTGATTTGATCTAAAAGTGTTTCAATTGAAATTTTTAACTTATGACATGGAGGAAGAAACCACCTTGAACAAATTTGATCTAAAAGTGTTTCAATTAAAATTTATAACTTATCATATAGAGGAAGAAACCACCTTGATCAATTGTTAGACTTACAGGATCCACTTTACTATACTTTTCTCCATGGATAGCCCTTGCTATAGCTCCATGGAAGGTTGTTGATCCATAGGGATCAATATGTCCATCACCATTTATGGATTTTCGCCATGAATCGTCTACCATAGACATTACAAAGATACCCTAAATGAGTATTTAATTCATGACAATAATAAAGAAGCAATGAACTAATCTTCAACTAATTAGCCTTAATTGGAATTCATAGCTTACCATTGATCTTTCATCACAGTTGACAAATAGGCAATAATTAATCAACTACAATTATAATTGAGCAACATTTCTATTTGACACCAAGAGTGTATTATTGACACTAATAAACCATCCTTTGATCAAAATTGACAAACAAAATATAACTACTAGTGATGAACATTCAAAATTATTGAGCAATAGACTAATTATTGAGGTAACATACCTTCCCTTAGCACTTGGAGCTCTTTATGCCATTTTTTGATCAAATTACATGAAGTACCAAATAGAGGTTTCGGAACACCAAGAAGAAAATAGAGCTCGTTCTTTGCTTATCTTGTCAATGTTCCTCGTCTATTGGCAACATTTCTCAAGACCAAGTGTCGCAAACTATTAGCTTCTCCAAGCAAGCCCCACTCTTTTAAGAAAGTTGCTTTGATATATTGGTCTTGGTGAGCATTAAAATTTGTAAGTATTGCCTCAATTAAAGTTTCATCAGAGGGGTACATGGTTGAAAAAGTAGTAATCCCAAGTAGAATCTTGGTAACAATATCTGTAAGGTGCCGTTGTAAAAATCCAAACAACATACATGTGTAAGTTAAAAATCCTTTCAACATCAAAGTTCACATCAACAACAAGGTTGTTTCTCTTAATAAGGTAGTATAATAACCTTGACATTTTCTCGATCACAACAAGGTACTTTATCTTTATTCTTTTCCATGGCAACACTAAGGGACAAAGTTAGTTGCTCCACTTGTTTGCACAAGGACTCGTTATCTTTTAGCACTCTTTGGTAGTTGAGTCTCTCATATGCAGTAAGTGGCGAATGCAAGTTGTCCTTAGAAGCTGGGCGGGCTTGTGCTTGAGCTTGAAGTGGAGGATGATGGGCATCGAGAGAACAAGGGTCGATTGGTAGGCAACTTACCTCAGCCTCTTGAGCAAGGTTGCTAAAATTTGGTGGAGGGTTATTAATTGGTGGAGGGTTGCCAATGTTTGGTGGAGGATTTGATGCAACGGAAATGCAGTGCGAAAGTATACTTGTACGTGGTCTACCTACCTTTTCATAAGATTGTACTCCAAGCCAAATATGTGTTCGAAAGTTTTGTGCTACTGGCCTTACATTGGCAGCATTACTTCTGGACTCCACCTAGTGTGAGGTTTTGCGTTGAATACCAATCCTAGCTTTGAATCCATTCTGTAAACCAAATTGACTTGGTTGGTTGATGGTTCTTGGTGCCATTATTTTTAGTCAAGATATTGCAAAAATCACAACACCTTAATTGTATCATTGTATCTCAGTGATGAGGATTGTATTTTTCTGTTATATAAGTTTGAACTTCACTTACATCTTGAACACTCTATTTTAAATATAATGCAACTTTTGCTTCTATTTATCTATGCTTCTTATGAGATGAAGTGATTAGGATATCACCTTGAGTGCAATAGCATGGGAAAACTCTAAATCGATCCATTGCATGATACACATCCCGATAGAATCCTAAAGTAATATATTCTTGCAGTTTGTATCAACTTCCCACTATACACAAACAACCTTGAGTTAGCAAATCACTATAAAATATGCTCTAACACCAAAGAGCATGCACTAATCCTACTGGAAAATACAATGCAACATCTCAATTGGAGATATTCAAAGTTGTGGACCTTTGATAACTCATAAACAAACACTTCCACTAAGTGCAATCTCCAAAACAAATCCAATAACACAAAAGAACACAAGCAATCTAATTTAACAAAAGAAAATGCATAAGTTAATTTTATTGTTAGACTCAATTTCACACTTCAAAAGAGAGCTAAGTAAAAAGCAAACAATTTTCATTGGCCACAACAAATTGATCAAAGAATGAAGTAAGAAGAGTCTAAATTATATCTCTCATTGCAGACTATTGAAAGACCATCTGAAAACTCACAGCTTACAAAAAATGGAGCTGCGAGGTCCAAGTTGTGTTCACACCGCATCCATCAAAGAGTTGTGCCTGCTCTTCTCATTAGAGTGTGAGACTTCGGCAATTTCATAAGCATCAGGCATTATCATCTTTTCTTGAAAAAAAACAGAGCTCTTCAAAATTCAATAAGTATGAGATGAGCAGTGGAGAACGAACACAAGGAATTACTGGATTGCAAATTCATTGATTACAAGCACACGAGAGCTTGGCAAGAATTATTGAACTCGACACTATGCTGCACGATGAAATTTGAGATAGTACCTGCAATAGTGCAATTGATAAGTCATGTGCTTTGCAACCATATAAAATTGGCTACAAAATCATGTACCAGAATTCAACTGCTTCTTTGCCTCAAGTGGTGACACGATAGCCACGGAGTGTGAGTGCCAGCTAAAGAGATCCGTCCTTGTAAGATGTAATTGTCTGCACACCATATTTGTCCAGGAAATAAGCACGCGTCCACCAAAAATGGAAGTCAAACTCAAAAGCTTGAAACTACAAACGAGCTAATGAAACATAGCATAATGCTTCTCAAAGTCTCAGAGGAAAATCCAATTCAGAAATTCTACACTATGAAATTTGTTTCAAAATTTTCAGATACACACTCCAGATCAGGAAACAAGGCAATTGCCTAAAGGTTCACATTTGCAGATCCACTACTCACTTCAAAGATCCGGAAAAAGCTGAACCACTTCTCAGAAAAAACCACGCTCAACTTGAACTCGCCTTCGCCAATTGCCTCACTAATCTCACAGGTCCTTAACCAAACTCAAGGCACTATCCTCAATTGATGTTTGTGGGCAACTCTGAAAGGCAAGAGCTACAAGTTCCAACATTCCCCGACAATTGCTCGCCTCCAAGATACAATTGACCACCTCCCTCGAAATCTTCAAACGCCAATTCTGGAATTGAAACCTCACAAACATTGCCAGCATCGGAGACAAGAACACAAAATGGCTGATGCTAAGGAAACACTATCAAATTGAAATTGTAGACTGCTACAGCAAGAGAGCTAGCAACTGGCAGGAAAGGCAGGTAAAGGTGATGTGAGAGAGACACGTTACTCATGATACATTATGATGTAGCACGTTCCATCGCCGCCACCGCAATACATCAACATCGCTACTCTGTGATAAATGAATGAAAATCAGACGGAAAAAGTGTAACGAATGAAGGTAAGTTGAATGAAAACTTAAAGAGCACAATCTCGTCTCATCTTGTCTCCCACATTTGTTTTGCTGCCTTGCCGTACTTGTTTTGCTGCTTGCTTTGATCTCGTTTGCCTTCGTTGCTCGTTCTGGCACTCCTTCTTCACTTCTACAGTGGAGGTTTAGGGTTGTGGCACGGGAAACTCGTTGATGTTGTAGGAAACTTGTTGCTGGAAATAGTTTCGATGTTCGTGAAAGGAAATTGTTTCACTCTTTGATGGTATTATCGCTCATTAGTTGGAGATTAGTTTGGACATTGTGGCATAGACTACTCCCATCGATCTACTATTCTTTTTAAATTTGGTGAGTTTCTCTCTTTGTCTGTGTGTTATCAATTTCAGCTCTTTTTTGGAAAGCTTGGTAATCTTTAATTTGAAATTTTGAAGATTAACATACTTCGGGGACAATCAAAAAGTATAGCACACCTGGGGAAGATTAGGTACCTGAAAATTTTACAGTAAACTTTCCTCCTGCAATGTGTATTAATTGAAGTATTTAATGCATATGATGATCTGTATTATTGATATACAAGAAGATTGGTATTGATCCGCCTTGTGTTGTTGTGTGGACCTCCCGGAAACTGGAAAGACTTTGCTTGCGAAGGTTGTCGCCCATCATACTACTGCGGCCTTTATTCACGTTGATGGTTCTGAGAAGTATCTTAGATAGGTAAGTTTTTATCAAATTCTTAGAATCTCAATTGAGTCGAAGTTCTAGTGCGTGTTTGCTTGAAGAGTTTTTAGTTATTTTTTGCCTTCATAGTAAGCCCTAAAGTGAGGCGTAAAGTGTGAGTAGTACTATGTAGGTTACACTTCATATTTGTATGATGTAGGAGCGGCTGTTCGAGCTTTCTCTTGAATAGACAGTAATGTAGACTAGGAAAAACATTTGGAAGCTAGATTCTAATGCTCTTAATGTGCAAGAACAAGTAGGGATAAACATGAATTTTATTTTATGATAGCTTGATTAGGAATATAGACATTGTAAACTGGATTACGAACATGATTTTGCAAGTGTAGGAATTGAAGCAAACTTGAATGCCTTCACGTAAGCCTCCATTGTACTATATTGCTACATGAGAGTCATTGCAATGAAGTCCAATTATGTGAACCAATCATGTCAGTCTGGTAATGGGTGGATATGGTAGCTTTGCAATAGGAAATTCTGAAGTTGAACTTTAAAGATACATAGGAGGTGATTCAAAGCCTCAAATAAGACTATATTCCTTTAAGTGAGTGTTGTTTTAACAATGTTGCAAGTACCAAGAATCTAAAAAGAATGCCTTGGAGTTGCCCTCATTGTGGGTACTCTGAATTCAATGAATCCGGATTTGCAACCCATGTAAGGCATTGCTCACACCATATTAATTTAGGTCAATGCATGCACGTAGTCTTTCCTCCAACCAATATCGATGCAGGACATGTAGTTCAAGATAGCCTTAACAACCATTTACATCAAATTGGGGTTCAAACAACCTCATTAGTAGCCCTTGAAGAGGAAGGGTTGTACTACAATGGTCCAATTGAGAAAACTCCTACTCCACCTCCAATCTTTGATTCAACTTTTCATTTGGTTCAATTTTTCCGTACATGCAAGAATATGGAAGGGCTATGAGAACATGATATGGATTCCTTGTTGAACATACTATTTCATCTTGAATTCGATATAAAGAAAGTGTCTGTGTGAACTTTAGAGGATGTGAAGAATTTTGAGACAAAATTATACAAAGTTGATGATGTAAATTCTCGATCTTCATAATTCATGAAGTAACCTAAGAAAGTTGAATATTCGTTGATTTCTTACTTTATTTTTTCATTTTTAAATTGTTACACATTAGTTGCTTGTAGATGTATTCTAAAACTTCATGTCTTGTAGGGGTGGCAGTCCCATGCATTGGAAAAGAGAAGCGGTGAAAATCAACTAGTATTACACTACGAGGATCCTATTTTGGCATTAAGCAACTTGTTTTCAGCTCCTCAAAATAGCTTGGGCTTCAAACTTCATTCTACTGTGGAAACCAATGAAGATGGTGAACGAGTATTTTCAACTCCACATACTTGCGAATGGTGGAACTCAATGGAGGTAATACGATGATTCAAGAATTTCCAATTGACATTTGTCATTGACATGTATTGTGAATCCTAATCCTTGATGTTTGATGTATTTGTAGACTTTTATAGACTGTCATGAAGCCATGGTGGCTCCACTTATGCTTTACAGTGATCAAACATCATTATCAAACAATAGAAGGATCGGGAGAAGGATCAATGGTTATCCTATGGTTATGTCAATTGGCAATATTACTTGTGACTTAAGGGAAAGTGATGAAGGGCATTGTCTGTTGGTTGTGCTTCCTATTCTTTCAGGTAAACTTTTAAACTTTTTTTTTGAATTTTGTTGAATGGATAATTATCCTTTATCAATGTCTAAGTGCATTTAGTGTTGGGGTGATTGCAAGAAACATTTGTCTTATTTTTTGTCCCCTTGCCCTTGGACATATGGTTTTTTGGTCATAGCTTTTGCATCGTAAGTTCGTTTGTCTTGAAATTTGGAAGGAAGGTACACATAAAAGTTTCACACATTTTGTATTTTTTTTTAAATTACTAATTTTACTATTTTTAAAGTGACCCCGATTGGGTGTCTACCTTGGCCATTTTGGGGTTTTTTGAGCCGAAGCTGTACCCAAAAATGCGAATTGGAAGCCACAAATTGGAGAAGCTTGAGGTGTTCTTGCATTCCAATGGAAGACGAAGAGTTTTTTGCAAAAAACCTTTGCATGAGGTGTCTACATGGGGCCAAAGTGACTGTTGTTCATGCACATTTGTCAGGTAGGAGAAAATTTTCTTTGAAGAAATTTTTGGTGCAATGTGAGAGCAGGCTTGTCTACAAAAATGGCTTCTTTTCTAGGAATTTTTTGAATTTTTTTGAATTACTATAAATGAAAAGGTCCATAGACCCCTTTTCTGCTATTTTCTACTCTCAATGGCTTCTATAATACTCCATAGTAGTATATAATACTGCATAGTACTATATAGTACTAATCAACAGTTAAGATCTCAAGCGCCCAAAATTGACAGTTGAGATTCGCAGGTACAGTCTAACGTGCGAAATTGATAGTAGTCTGTAGTACTGTCAGTCCTACAACCAGAAATCAGGTTTTTGAGCCATAAACATGAAGTGTTTCTTGCAATCACCTGTTGATCTTTAATTAGATTTTCAAATGGAACCACAACGAAAATTGGAGATCTTTCAAGAATGTCTCGAATTAGTATTGAAACCATTGAAGGATGCAAGTTATAGGTAAGTTTTTCTTTTCAACCATGAAAAAAAAGTGTTACTACATTTGCATAAAATATTTGTAAATTAGGTAGGCTTTTAAGAGATTTTATTTTATTTTAAAATTTCACATTTAATATTTTTGACATTCTTTTGTCTTATGAGTAGTGGACTTGCTTTAATGGACCCATGGGGAGTTCCACAATTTGTTTATCTACTTTTATTTTCTTATGCATGTGACCATCCCGAAGGCTATAAGGTATGTATTTTTTGAACTTTTCACCTATTTCTAGGATGCTTAAATGTACATTGTACTATGAATTTATTGATTTATCATTTTATACATTTATTTATAGTGTTGATAACATAGTGAAAAATTGACCTACATGTTACATGTACATATGACACCAATAGGTGCCAATCCCCTTGCTGCTTGTGTATGTGCAAAAAAGACAATCTTGGTGATGTTGAATTATCCTTCGCAAGTAGGATAGAAGAAAAAATGCAAGAAGTCTTTCACACAATGAAATCATCTTCTACAAAGGTTTCTCAAGATTCATCAAAAAAGTGGTCCTTGCATTGTGTGTGTGTAAGTACTTGTTGTATTTAAATCCATTAATAATCTCAAGTTGAAATGTTTGAATTTTAATTGAATGTTGTCAAGGTTTTCTTATTTACACCAAAAAATTTCTCAAATTTTGTGACAGAGTGCTCTCTAGGGATTTAATGGAGGAATGACACCCCTTGGCAATCCGTATCTTTCAATCCATATTGATGTTCTACATCAAAGTGACATTGGGATTTTCAAAATGTTGGTGGATATCTTACGCCAATTGGTCAACCCTCCTATATTGCAAGCACTTGATAATAGGTTAATGGTGATAAAAGAAACTTGTTGATACCCAAATTTTTGAATACCTGGGAATGCAAAAGGAGGCTACTTCCTCTCTCAAGCAAATTATGTTGGGTTCAAACATTGGGTTGTGATGCAAATATTTATTTTTTGTTTACTAGGTTTGTATGAGGATGGTATTGTACATACAATAACCCTTTTTGTTCAGTGGTACATCAAAGCATGTCGGAACTCTTATCACATTGAGGGTACCTTATAAGAAATGGAACTTCTTATGAAAAGGTATGAAAGTTTGTTTTGGTGCTTTTCATAATTTTGAAATTTTATTTTATTGCACTCAATTTCATGTTGTTTAATCCTTTTTATACAAAATTGATTCTAATCAATTCTTTTTTTATATGAACTTCCAGAGTAGTGGCTTCTATGAAAGAAAGTTTGGGTGAAATTCAAAGGTCAAATTTCAATACAATAAAGGTACATATGATGGGCCACTTCACCAATTGTATCAAGCATTTATGCCTACCTTGGGAATATTCTACAAATATGTGGGAACATTTCCATATAGTGTACATGAAGTCTGCCTATAGGAAAAGCAACAAAAAAGATGCCAATGCCCAAATTGTGAAGCATAATCAACGCCTTGATATTCTTCGAAAAACTGGACAAGAAATGGAAGATACAAGTAGAATGCATGTTGATAAAGTGATTGCTTTAGACAAGGTAAGTTCTCGTGACAAATTGAAGGCAAATTTTGTGAACAATTCATTAATTTTCTTTTAGATAATTATGTATACTAAAATTTTCATTTTCTTTTATGTTTTCTTGAAATGTATTTAAAATTCTCTTGAAATTTGCAGGTTGTTGCATCAAGTGCTAATGTTTTATCAAACTCATATGCAAATTTGCATTGTTTGTGGTTAAGACCTTTGGCCCGATAGCTAGATCAAACACCTTTAGCTTCAATTCAATATATCCAAAGAGGAAGGGACTATGACGTTGCTAGGGTACCGAAAGTAATCCAAGAATTACTAAATTACCAACCTGAAATAGTAGAACAATTGCCAAGACTACTTCAAGAGTACGAACATGATAACCACTTGAATTCACATGAAGTAAGTGACCATATATACCTTTCTTGAGAACTTTTGATATAGATTTTTAATTTTGATTTTAGTAGTTTGTATTGGATTTGAGATATGATTTGATTCAAACTAACTATGATATTTTTTTGAATTTTTTTTCAGATTTTGGGAGTATGTAAGGCACTTGCTATTCCTGCACACCTTGGAGATCGATTTGGTGACTGGCCACTCTATGCTAGGGCTACATATTGCTACCATGGGTGTCCTTGGTATAGTCATGTTGCTTTACAAATAGAAGCCAAAGGACAACCGATTGAAACGTGGTATGGACAAGTAAGACTCTTCATATGCCATGGAGATCTTTGTCTTGTTTTTGTTCGAATTTATTGTGAGTTATTTCGAGACCATTGGGATACTTTGACAGGGTGCATTCAACTCTCATGGTCACTTCCTACTAATTTGACAAGAGTACAGGCCAAGCAAATGAAGAGGCCAGAGTACATGGTTGTAGATGTTGCAAATATTTTGCATGTAGTTCATATAGTCCCACATTTTGGTGACCCAAGTCATTATTTTCTCAATAGGTGGAAATTTTAAAAGGTTGTTTCAATATTGTGACAAGTATGGTTTTTCAATATATTTTTAACAATGTTTCATTATTGTATCAATGATGGTTAAATCTTCTACTTAAATAATGTCTCATTGTTGTTTTAATGATGGCTAAATGTTGTTGTTTAAATATTGCCTATTAGTTGTTTCAATGATGGCATAATGATGTTGTTTAAACATTGTCTTGATAATAGATAAATGGTGTGCAAATAGGGATTAATTTCAACTTTAATGGTGTGACTATGAGACATTGTTGATACAAATTAACTTTTTTTACACATTGAGGCATTAGTTAAACATCCCCAAATGCTCCATTATTGTTTCAAATAACAATTGACCAATTTTTAGTCAATGTTGTCACAACTTTGAAAATGTGTCCAAATGCACCAAACATTGAAACAACAGTGAAATAAAGGGGGGTTACATTTGAGATGATCCTCTAATGTGAAGATGTCCTAGGAATTGAATATACACTAGAATTTTCTTAAAAATAGTTTTCCACCACAAATTTTCAAACCAAATATAAGAATCAAAACACTTAATTGAAAGGTTTGTTCATTCTTAACAAAAAAAAACTCTAGTATCTAAAGAAATTAGAAGGTTAATGTGAACTTCCAAAAGCCAAAGACATGTTTTAGATTCTCTTAGCATGTATCTTTAGGATATTGGATGTATAATTCACTAGATTATTTTATCCTTTAATGTCCCAATTATTTTTTGAATTTATACATATTTTTGCTTGTATCTTTGTACAAATTTATTGTCTCCATCAAGTTTCTTCAAATTGATCATATTTTTTAAGATTTAAAATAGAAGATTCAAGCACTATTTGAAATGAAGAAATAATCCGAAAGAACTATTGTATTTGGATGGAAGATAATCTACAATGACTCTATTCATCATTTAAAATATGGACTTCAAAGCTTTTAGGGTTTTAAGTGCTCATGAAATCTGTACCCAAAATTGTTCCTAGGCTTTCATAATTTAAAGGTGTTAATACGAGGCAAGAATCCATAAGAATTGGTTTAAAATTAGAGTCAATGTTAAATATTCTTTTTTAATCAACCTTTATTTTGTCATTCATTCATCATTCAAAATAGATTTCAAAATGAAATTACAAGACCATTCATCAAGCACTACATCCAACTTCAAATTAAAATAAAAATTCTTACATTAGTGTGAATATAACATTACTCAACTAGGTCAATAACATTGATCAACCTAAGAATAAAAAAAGAAGCATAACATTTTTATCTCTATAAATCAAAACTTTATCAAACTACTTTAGGTTAGAGGATTTGACATTTGTAGCTTCTACAATTTTAAACTAAATTGAAAAGACAATAGAAAGTTGCATAATGATTTGATACATGATAGTTCCATAATATTAATGGAAATACACCTAATCACTACTATCTTCCCATCTAAATTCTTGCCTAAAATGTAGAATCTTCAACAACATTAAATTTTAGCATTGATTTTGAATACATATATAATTAGTACTTTTGAATATTCTTATAGTGTCACACAACAAAATCTAAGAAAGTGTAAATCCTCTTCAATTGCCAACAAGGTTCAATAAAACTTAAGGCAATTTAACCGCTAATAGTCTTCACCGAAAAGGGGAATGTGAATCTAAAGCTTGTTGGGTAAAATGATTGATGGACTAAGAATTTTGATATACAATTTCATTTTTGCAAGTTCCTTTTACTTCCCATCTTTATATCAACTCATTTCTATTTGTGCAAAGCAATCATGACATACCAAGTACCTTGTTGGTCATATTGCTGAAGACTAGGCAAAATTTGCTTTCTCAATATTATACTTAAATATAGTCCATCAGTTATGTATTGCTCAAGGAAGAAGTTCTTGAAATTATTCCTTAGTGGAGCTAATAATATGAACCATATTTTGATGTTTATTCAAACAATTTAGATCAAGTTACCTTAATCCCTAAAGGAATTCAATGATTCTAGGCCCAAAACTACTTCAAAGTACTCAAACCCAAAGCAAGGCTAAAATATTCATCTATATTTAATCAATTACCAAATCCAACCATAGGATCCTTCAATTAACTTGTTAGAGTACAATCTCCTAAAATTTCAAAATAAGAAACTTTACCAATTGCAAGATCATGATGCTTGGATTTCAAAAAGAAGTATCAATTTTAGCTCTTCCCAAATGGTTAGGTTTCATCTCTCAAACTTTTTACACAAAAGTATGTAGATCTTGCAACCTATTTCTCTCCATAATATGTTGGAGAAATAAGTTGGGAATACATATATATATATATAAAATTTTAGCAAAATATATTTCACATTCATACTTGAGAAAAATAGTAAGTAGAAAAAAATAGAGTATGATTTGAAAATGCCAAATTGTTAAGAATTTTGTTAAATGGAATGGAAAAATTCCAATCCCCAATGGTTGTAATGTTGTAATAAACAATCTACATCCTGTGTTTTTTTTTTTTCAAAAACATGGAAAATTGAGTTAAATAGGGACTTCAAAGGTTAGAGTCAAGATTCTAGAATTGCCCACAACCTAAAACTCCTCTTAACTTTCATCTTGTCAATCAAAATGGAATGTTTCAAAGCTTCCTACCTCTATACAAATTTAGGAAAACAAGTTGAAATTTTTATTTCTTAAAAAAGTCATTTTTTTGAGTTGCCTAGGGAGCAATGAAAACTACATATCATACAATAACTTTCTAACCATGTAGTCAAAAGCTATGAAAATTGTTGCACCTTAAAGCTACTCCTTGACCACATGTTGCATGAAAAAAGAAAAAGAAAAAAATGAAAACTTCGTTCTTAGTGAGCTACTCAAAATTTCTATGTTGCCAAAAAACGTTGTTTGGGACTTTAGGGGTTAATAAAAAGTTTATACAATTTTCCAATAACACTATAATTTGTTCATTCTTGAATAATACTCCGTATTATGGATGCAGTTGTGAGCTGCCCCAGTTGCTCGTTGGCTCCAGTAAACCAGTAAACAAGTTGGAACATTCCAGCCCAAAGTGTCCGGCAGCAGGGTCCAACTAGGTGTCAGGCACTTCGTCATAATATAATTACGGGTAAGGTAGGAGGCCCATAAAGCCCCCATCTAAGAGCTGAAACTGAATTTTGTGGAGGTGAAACTTATTGAAATATTTTTCAGAAAATTTTCCTTGAAAGACAAGGAGAATTGACATTTAATCCAAGTCGTTTCATAATTTTTGGAGCTTTGCGAAATTAGTTATAAATTTTTGAAGTCGAAATGGCATAGGGCTCTAAAATCGCCCACCTCCTCAAAATGTACATTGTTGGTACATCCCTATAAAGATGAAAAAAACCCATGTACAAACACTGTACATTTGAGGAGGTGGGCAGTTTTAGAGCTTGTGTGGATTTTGAGCCTCCTACCTTAGTCTAAGGACGGGAACTTCCGAAGTAGACTACACTATATAGTGAAATTAGATTTCCTTAACAATTAGGTTGCTTTACCCCAAGGAAGTTATTTTACAAGCCAACATAGTCAACAAAAACTTTTGCATACATTTCCATTTGAATACATAGAAGTTAATGAGTCCCAATTACAACAATATATAGTTCAAAGGTAGTTCATTCTCATACAATAACTATAAATATTTATTTAGTATCAAATGTCGAGAAATTAGTGAGGGGCAATCTAATTTCACTATTCAATGTAGCTTTCGTATACTTCTTTCTGACTGTGGACCACACTAAATTTTACTCATTGCAATTCTTCATCCTCTGGAGGGTGATTGCAAGAAACACCTGTCCTATTTTGTGTCACACGGTGTGTGTTGATTAGTTTTTTGCCCATAACTTTTGTGTTTTGGCTCCAAATGACTCAAGATTTACAAGGAATGTACTCATGACTATCATACACCTTCCATAATTTTTTCATAATTTCCAAAAATAATTTATTATCCAAAAATAGATCCCAATTCAATGTCACAATTGCCAATTTGGAGGATTTTAGTACTATTTAGAACCCCCCAAAACAAATTTTGAGCTGAAATTTGGATGAGATGGTCTTCTAGTAGACTTGTAGCTATTTAGGGAAGGAATTTTTAAAATAGTTAATTTTTGTGGTGTGGAAGTCTACAAAGTGAGCTTCTTTCTACTTGCATTTTGTAACATATAAAATACTATTTTGGTGGGTTTTTTGGTGAATGATGATCTCCATAGGATTGTTGCAAATGGCCAATTTTTATTTTGTGTATCTACTTATTTTTACTATTTTTCCTTAATTAAAACATCAAGGTTTGTATTTTCTTGAGACTTAGCACTTTTCTAGTTCTCCTACTTAGAGAATCTTTCTATGCAATTCCTTCCATGGGTACCTTCATCTTAAAGGTATATACATTAGTCATATTTTTTTAATTTAGAAAAATTAATTTTCTAATTCTAAAGTACTCCCCAAAAAATGAGCAAAACACAAAAAAATTGATAGGTGTTTCTTGCAATCATCCTTGGAACTAATAAGGTCATAACACATATCTTGAAGTGGCAAGCAATAAAATAGTAAGTGGGAAGTGGGAAAGTAGTTCTTGAATGATCAGAATTAGAAGAGTCTATACATTGGGTATGGGTCTAAACCAACTTTTGGCCTCCAAAACTCATAGTGAGTGTTTAAAAAAATTCAATTCAATTTCAATTCAAGGCATAAAATTACCAAAAGATTTGCAATCACTATGATTTCTATCTTCCTACATGGCAAAAATTTTACATTGCCTTACACTACTTCCAAACATTTGTGGAATTGCTTAAGTAGTCCACTATGGGTGGTTCTACGATAGGCATGCTTACTTTATTGTTACCCTAGAAGATTGCCTAAAGAACAAAAAATGTGCTTTGGTAGGTCAAACCATCTTTTTCATATTGACAAATGGATTATTTTCATCCATTTTATTTGTTGTGCAACTTTATTAATGTTATATCCACATCTCTATGATAAATTCAAGTCATGATAGTTGTTTTCTAGGTTTGCTAGCATATGATCCTAAGCTCATGAGCCTAGAAGTCTAGGCACCTATGTTATAGAGGTCTACATTATAGACACCTTCCATGAATATAAGGTATCTATGTTATAGATGGCTATAAAATGTTTATGTTATAAGCACCTTCAATGGATGTAGGATATCTATCTATATCTAGACTTAAGGCTCATATATTCACATTTCTATGTTCACATCCTAGCATCGTTGGTTGTTTTTCTAGATTTTATGTGGGATAGATTATAAAAAAAACTATATCCCTTTCAAATGTATTTGAATATTTCGAGCTTTTGTTTCCTTCAAACTTTTGACATTTAAAATGATTCTATATTTTCTTCTGAGCAAGACTAAAAAAATTAAGATTCTCAAGTCATGTTTCTTTTCCAAATGGAATTATTGGAAAAATCCCAAACATGAGCACTTTATTGAAATTTGAAGTTGAAGATCGAATACCACACATCTAAGTAGAGAATGACTGGAAATTTTCTTTATACTATAGTGAAATTTTTATAATTTTAATAGCTTCTTTTGAATTCAATATGAATTTTCTTCACTTTTTCTGCAAATATTCATGGTGATTTAAAATCTTCACAGGAGAACTTGAAAATTTTCTGACATGTAGCAGAATTTTCATTTCATCTCTGCAAATTAGAACTGAAAGTTTCACACATAACTAGCAGCAAGATAGTGGTCTGGACACAGTGGAGGACTACAAGGTCGTGGGCTCCGTCCATTACGTGTAGGTGATGCTAGTTTAAACGATGAGCCCTCCAACTGATTCTTGATATTGAAATGGTACCATTGCTACAACGGAGAGAACGATATGTACAAATCGTACACTTTAATACGAAACAAAGGGTGTCTATCAGATGGACGCATGAGCCAAGTACATGAACCACAATGTTCCAAGAACATTCAATTGGCTCTTACCATTGAATCAGATGGGGTTCATAAATGGCGTGCTCATCAAATGGCAAATTGGGTGGCAAATCTACTTGACTACCGTACATCGATTAAGTCAAGCGTTCGCAAACTGGACAAATCAGAGTAGATTGTATGTCGACCTACAGGGCCGCACCACTCCTTGAGTTCGATCATTGCCACCAACAAAGATTCCTCAGACTGGAGATTCGAGTCGGAGGTCATCCACCGACGCCTCTCCCGCCCTCAGTCTACCGACAATCAGACACATACCCCTTGGGCGCTCTCGAAACGGACGGGTGAGCACATCTAGAACACCACGCACACTGTCTCCTCCTTCACGCCTCTGGTAGTAGATACTAACGCCCAGCGAAATGACACCAATTGCCGTGCCAATAATCGTTGCAGCGACGCCCGCGTAGGAAAAAGTTGGATAAGTCGACGACATTTGAGAGGACGACAACCTGCATGCCACACAAAACAAAGAACATTCAATTTGATACAAGTTTTCGTTTTCAAAAACAAATACTGCAGAAAAAATGAACAAACAGGAAGCAGTTGATCTGAAAATTAATTCTATCCACAATGATATCCATGTGAAAGAACAGATTATCATCGATCCTATGTGTAAATAGTACCCAGAGTATATGGACACAAGCATTTCACAAAGACATTGTAGACATGTGCACCTTCAACATGCACTAAGGCAAGACAAAAATCGAACAACACGAAGCTTACAACACCAGAAACTAAGATCGAGTCTGCATCTTGATTTCCCAATGAGTGTTTGGGACCGGACGTTGTAACCCACGAGACGAGGGCGGCGGGCGCAGACATTTTTGTTACTGAAATATCTCGAGGTTTTAATGGATACTCCGAATTTTGGTCTTGATAATGTTCGAAAGTCCTTCACGAAAGTCTCGCATTAAGTTCTAGTAAGTACCCCTGCTGTAGATTTTGAAATTCGACCCACGCTGTAGATTTGAGAGCCCCTCAAACAAAATATCAAATAATGGTTGGCACTTTGGGAGTTTGGTAATTTAGTCTCATGTCCAACTTGTATTAACTTATTGGCCCTCCAAAAATATTTCTAGCTTTTGACTCGTGCAGAATTAGAACTTGAATTTTATATCATTAGAAGTGCATTAAAAATAGATAGAAGAAAATTCAAATAATGACATTGGACAATCACTTCAAAAGCAAGCTAAAATTCCTAAATTATGATATATTTTGAGTGCAATTGGGCAAATTTTGCTTTGGTAAATGTGATTTGCCAAAGTTTCTATAATTTCTGATTTTGGCTTGCTTTTGAAGTGATTGTCCAATGCCTAAATTTGAATTTTCATATGTCTATTTTGGATGCACTTCCAATGATGGTGATGTCAAGTTCTAATTCTACATGAGACAAAAGTTAGAAATACATTTGGAGGCCCAATATACTTATTGGACTAAGGATGCTCTCATCACACAACTTTGCACAACTACACTGCACTTCTCCAAGAAAACTATGGTGAGCACTAATTTAGTGCTAATGGAAGGCTATTTGCCACACCTACCCTATGTCAAGCCCATGAAAATTGCAAAAATGGACTATTTCATATAAAATAGAGTCTTTCATCTTCAAATGTAGGCATATTACCATAGAGTTTTAGTTCGATTTTCTTCACTTTGGATATTCCCGTTTAGCAACTAAATGTAAATGAAAATTTTCATTTTTATGTTTCAAAGATGAAATCACATGTCTTCTTTAGATCACAATTTTTTTAGGGTTTCTTTTTGTGTAAAATTGAAATTTGAGGGAATTTTTGAAGTAAAAATGAAGAAAAGTCATATCAAATAGTAAATTTTCTCATAAGAATTTGAAAATTTCACCATGGATGTATATTACAATGAAGAACATTTTCATGTGAACAAAATTTCCATATCATTTTATAAATATGAACTAGTCAACCTTGGAGATTGCAATAAATATATCAATTTTATGAATTTTTCAAATCTTCAAAATGGAGCAGAAACTAGAGTACATGAACTTCATTTTCTTCTTTGGTCTCAAATTAAAAAAGTATTATTTCAATAGAGAAATTTTCGTTCTAGAACAAGTAGTAATAAGTTTCCAAAATACTTTAAAATGGCATGTTTTGTGATTTGTTTTTACAACAACTTCTTGTGTAGAAAAGTTAGAAATACCTCGACAAGGTAATTTCCAACACCATCCAAAACAAACCCCATTCAAGGAACTCTCAAAACAAGAATAGGATGAAAAGTGCTTTTGTATCTATGCCAAACATTGTTCTAATGTCTTGTAAACACAACAAAGTGGTGCCAATGGATGATTTCCAAGGTTATCCTTCTAAAGATTTTGAGGCCAAAAAGTAGTCAATGGATGATTTTCTAGATAACTCTAGACATGAAGAATGCACCTATTCACCTATTGGTCCTAAAGTCTGGAAATTTGAATGAAGAAGAATTGCTTTGAGGTATGTTGGAATCATCTTGTAAGAATATTTGAATTTTAGAAGAGAATCTAAGAATCCCCTTTTGACTACCTACAAGGTCCTATACCTTCTTCCAAAAATTTGTGCCAGTTTTTGGGAGTTTGAATTCCATCTATCATCAATTTCATTAACCTTGTAAAGTCAAAGGAACCATTTTGTAGCTTTAAGATGAAAGTGTGGCGACCTAGACAAATGAAAGCATTTTTCATGAACATTTTTCTTGTTGACCTTTCATGTTGGGTTATGAAGAGCATACAATTGAATTTGCAATCTAACCAATGCTTGTCTTCACATAAGAGAGAAGTTAGTAAAGATAACGGATCACTAAATTAATTTTGCTACTTTTATGTATTTTGAAAAGTTGTTGTTCCTTGCTCTAAATTTGAAATTTCTCCATAAGGTTTATTTTTTAAATTTGAGTCCAACTAATGAAATGAAGTTCATCTACTCTGGTTTCAACACCAATTTGAACATTGATAAAAATCCTACAATTGTATATTATAATGCAATTTGAACTTCGGGTGTATTTTCAATGACTATTGAATTCTAATTATAGAATGATACAGAAATTGACTATACATTCTATGATATTCTTGACTACTATACACCCAAACAAGGTGAAAATTTTTAGATCTTTTTGAAGTAATTTTCTATTTCATATGTTTCTTCTTCACTTTCTCTTCAAAAACTCTCAAAAAAATCAATTTTCCACCATAAAATCTTAATTTTTTCATAAAGTTCAGATGACATATAATTTCATCTTTGAAAAAGAAAAATAATTTTTTTGTTAACATGTATGTAGTTACTAAATGAGAGTGCACATAGTGATGAAATTTAACCTCCAACTCTATGATCATAGGCTCAACGTTGCAGGGTTAAATTGGCTCATTGAGTTCTCGAATTGCAAAAGAGATCAAATGCTATCAACTTAAGTTACACTTGGCATGGAGATGGATCTATGTAAAGGAGAGACCTACTACTAGCCTAACTTTCAAGGAAGGGTCCAATTTTTTCTTTTCTTTTCCCTATGCTTGTTATAGATGCAAAAATTCAATTTGCCCCTAAGTAGGTATTATGGGTTGTTAATTTTGTATTTGATGACTTCTATAATAGGTATGCTTACCTTTTCTAGATTATCTTGGAAGATTGTCTATAGGACTAAAAGTGTGCTTTTGGATTTTGGAAGGTAAAACAATCTTTTCTCATAATGACAAATGCATGATTTTCATCCATTTTTTTGGTAGGACTTTAAATCCTCCGTTTGAACTAGGCCCTGTCTTGGGTATGCAACTCCTATATTAAATGGCCCTGGTTATAATCACTTATAATGCATTTTAGTCCAATTTCAAGGGATTTAATTTGTTTTAATATAGAAAACTCTTGTAGCCCTCATAACAAGGAATCCAAAAATGTAATTACATACTTCAAGTGAATATTTTTTCAGGACAATAATAGCATTAAAAAACTAATTATATGAGTTTTTTTAATACATGTATCATGGGACAAGCTACCCAACTTTTTGGACTTTCTAATAAAAATTTAAGATTTTTTTATTATAAATAAAACACTATAAATGAATTTTAATTTTAATTGGAGGGAATTTCTTGTATAGATTTTTGAAAATTATGCATAAGTGTTTAAATTCTTCATATATATTGTGATTTCTTTCTAATATATACGTAACCCAACATTTTTTACATTGAATTTTTTTTTAATTTGGTCTTCACCTAAGTTTTTGGTCTTTTTAATTTGATATAATATTTACAAAAGCCGTCCTCTAAGCCATTTTAATGCTGAGGACCCTTGCGTATAATACAAGAGTTGTGTACCTAGGGGCCCTGGGGGGTAATTTTGTAGGTTATCCAGGGATAAAAGTAAAAAATGCCCATTATTTTGAGCTGTGTCTAGGATATGTCCTACGCCTCTACTAGCTAATTTGGGGTCTTTGATTGCAATTATGAATTCAGAATTTGCAAAAAAAATAACCTGTAAAAAATAAAAAATTCCTGAGTTTTTCCCAAAGTAAATCTGCCCCTGCAGGACCCAGTTCAAATGGAGGATTCAACGTCCTCCATTTTTTTAGTACAACTTTATTAATGTTATATTTACATCATTGAGTTCAATTCAAGTCATACTTGAAGGTTTTATATGATTGGGATAGATTATCAAAAAAATAGTATACCTTTCAAGTGTATTTGAATATTTTGAGCTTTTGTTTCCTTCAAGCTTTTGAAATTTAAAATGATTCAATATTCTCTTTTGAGGAAAACTAAAAATATGAAGATTATAAAGTCTTTTTTATACTCCAATTGAAAATATTGGAAAGTCCAACATGAGCATTTTATTGAGATTTGAAGTTGAGGATCTATCACTACATTTTTTACTAGAGAGATTGGAAATTTTCTTTATGCTGTAATGATCTATACCATAATATATTTCTATTATGAAGTTTTTATAATTTTAAAAGCATGTTTTGTATTCAATATGAATTTTCTTTACTTTTTCTTCAAATCTTCATGGTGATTTAAAATCTTTCCCTGAAAATTTTATGACATGTAACTTTTGACTTTTGATTTCACCTTTGAAAATTAACTCCTAAAATTTTTTCACTATGTTTTCACCACAAAGGCTCCAAAACTGCCATTTCTAGTACAAGTATCAAATTACATATATTTGAAAGATGTAACCATAGGATCTTGTAGTAAGCTGGTTTGAGAAGATGTAGAAAAAATTTCAGAAATTTCCACTATGTAGATTGCAAGATATTAGTGATTGAATGGACAAAAATCCTTTTTTAGGCCCTACAAAAACTGGGAAGTTGCACTTCACAAGGTCACATTTGTATGAAAAAATGTCCAAAATAGTGGTGCTTCTTAGGATTCATTCTTCAAGGCAAGTTGGTTACATGCTTGAAAAAATTCAGATCATTTGGAATTGTACAACATTTAGGAAAAATATAGTAAGTAGAAAAAAAAAAAAAATGGTTCAAAATTCAAAATTGTTAAGGATTTTGTTATGGAATAGAAAAAGGCCAATCCCAATGGTTGCAAGGTTGTAATAAACAGTCTGCATCCTATGATTTTATTTTTTTCAAAAAATATTAATAATTGAGTTAAATATGAACTTCAAAGTTTATTTTAGAGTAGAGGATCCATAATTGCCTACAAACTAAAAATCCTCATAACTTTCATCTCATTAATCAAAATGGAATGATTCAAAGCTTCCATGTACATATAAATCTAGAAAACCAATTTCAAATTTTTATTTCTTAAAAAGGTGTTTTTTTAATAATTTTTTGGAGCTACCCAAGCTACCCGCCAAGTAATGAAAATGAAAAATCATACAATAACTTTTGAACCATATAGTCAAAGTTATGAAAATTGTTGTGCCTTAAAGCTACTCCTTGGGCACAAATTGTAAAAAAAAAAATTCAAAGAAAATAAATAAAAATTCAGTTCATACTGAGCTGCCCAAAATCACCATGTTGCCCAAATAAATGTAGTTTAATTAGTGCTTTCGGGGTTAAGACTAAAAACTTCTCTCATAACTAGCAACAAAATAATGGATACATGGTCAATTTCATTACAATGGTGCTATTCCATAAGAATGGTAGGCCATTTCGCTACTTTGGCACTTTTAAGGTTCAGATTACTCAGTCTAAAATCTAAAATTGTCCTAGATGTTAGAAATCTAAACTTGTCCTAGTCTCCTAGATGACTGAAATCTAAATACATCATAGATGTCTTAAATTGTGTGGCCTCAAAATTATAATAATTCTAGATTTTTGAACTCTAGATGTGTCCTAGATGTCCAAAATCTATACCTATCCTAGATGTCTCTTTTACAGTTTAGATTGTGCAGTCTAAAAAATGGTACATGAAATACTGCTATCTTAATGAAATTGACCATATACAAAGTGGAGGGCTACTATGTCCTCCGCTCATTCCATAAGGTGTAAGTGTTACTAATTGATGAGCCCTTCATTCCTTATTGTTGA
This sequence comes from Straminergon stramineum, assembly GCA_963920665.1. Taxonomy (NCBI): domain Eukaryota; kingdom Viridiplantae; phylum Streptophyta; class Bryopsida; order Hypnales; family Calliergonaceae; genus Straminergon; species Straminergon stramineum. Next base: position 20,108,099 of record OY987268.1, read on the forward strand.
AATGGTGCAATTGCTACAACGGGGAGAACGGGACGTAGAAATTGTAGTAAACAAAAGGTGTCCATGATGAACGCATGAACCATGTACATATATGAACCACAATTTTCCGAGAACATTGGCTCCTAGCATTGAACCAGATGGGGCTCATCAAATGGCAAATCTACTTGAACTCCGTACATCGATTAAGTCAAGTGTACACAAATTTGTCAAAGAAGAGTAGATTGCACATCGACCTACAAGGCCACACACAGGGAGCTTATTCTCAGTTCCCTGTGATCTCATAGGGAAAGTTAGCGAGTATCCCTGTGTCAAGCTTCGGTACCCGTCCGTTTCCCGGTGTACCACTTCAACAGGCATTTTCCTGATGGAGGCTCGGCATTAGGGTCGGAGGGATGGTCCCAGCCATCACCGGGCATTTTCCTGTGGAAGTGCAAGAATTCAGGGTCCAACAGATGCACGGAAGTTGGTTGTTGTAATTTATTTATCTCTATTATTCCTTTTTTTTGGCAATGTACAATGCCCTAATTATCTGTCGTTTGCATTCACATTTACAAACGTGGATGCAATATCCAAAATGTGGTTGACTACTCATTTATTTTATCCTCAAATAGTAAAATCATTCACAATTTATCCATTGAGAAATAAAGGTTATGTTTCTCCATAAAATAATTAATTATTTTCATTGTATGATTCGTTGGAAAACAATTCATATTCCTAACGAAAGCATAATTTGAACACATGCATAATTTAGATTCAAATACACTAGATCATTCAATAGCATTAGGCAAATTGTACTGCATTTCAACATCCTTTACAACCTTACATATTATACAACTTGCATCATTACTTCACCTTATGATGTTTCACATTATTTTGAATTATTCTTTGTACTTCATTATTATAATTTATGATTTAATTGATATTGATATAGGTAAACATTGAATTTTAGAGAACATTATAAACTTCAACCTAATACATTGAAAACCAAGATAATTGATTGTTGACATTCATTTTCTACTTTCTATATTTATTTGATGTCCTAATCGGTTTGAAAGTTTACTAATATTGTGTTCATTTGTTTCATTATTGTTTCTTTAATTATTCTAATATACACTAGCCCTTTTCTTTTCTTTTCTTTTCTTTTTGAGAAAGTGCCAAGATGGCAATCACTGAAAATTTAGTGAAGCATCATATTTCTATATTCATCCATCTTTTAGACCAAAAAATACTTTTCAATCATATTCATACACTTCTTCATCCGAAATTGTCAATTTCATCCACATTTTTAATAGAATTGGAAAAAAATTTGGTGAAAAAAGATTACTTTTATCTAGCAAAATCAAGACATTTATTTTGAAACGGTGCAATCTGGCCCCATAATGCCAAAAAAAAAGGGTTGGTATACATTGTAGTTCCTAATCTTCCAAGTCCCAAGCCTTTTTAAAAATCAAAAACCACTCAAGACTACCATTTCAATTGCAAATAGCCAAAACCTTCAATTATTGTTTATTTTGTGTCTTCCTCTGTAGAATCTTCCACTTAACCCCTCAAGGCCTAACGACTTTTTGACAATGGAGGTTTTCAAAGGATTGTCCCACTCTAGTATTTTTTTGCACATGGATGTGCTTGAATTTTATAATTTTAACCATACAAAAACAAAGACTTCTTTGTCTAATATGCATAGAATGATAGAATTAATTGTGGAAAAGATTGACTGTTGGGTTTTTAGATTATAACAATTTTGGATGATCAACTTTATAGGCAAACAATACAACTTTTGGAGACAGATAACCATAAGAGGATGAAGAAGGAATTTTTCAACCTCCCCCTCTAAAATTGTATTGGAATCTAAGGCAAATGTAGTAACTTTTAATTTATAAAAATGATAAGTAAAAAATTATTTCAAATTTTTACACATTTTCAAACAAAAGGAGTAGAAAGTCAAAACTAACCAAATTGTTTCTTACAAAATAAAATAAAAATTATACATGCGTCAATTTTTAAAATTTAACAATTGATATTATTAACATATTTTTTCGAATATCTTCAAAAAATTGTAATCATTGTAATTTTTGTAATCTTAATTACACCAGATTGAACCTTTTATTTTTGAAATCGCTAAAATAAAAAATTGTAAGAAAATGTTAGATCCAATTTGTTTGTGCAAAATAAAGACTAGAAATGTACAAGGAAATGTACTTTTCCATCTCTACTAATCCTTTCATTGGATAAAAATTATAATTGCTCCACTTTTCTATTAGACTACATTTCATAAATAAATTTTTAAATACTTCTCACATTGAAATTTTGAAAATTGGAAAATGCAACAAGTATGTCAAAACACTCTTTTTGAAATAAAAAGGGCTTACATTGGATTCCTTTTGAATTCCACAAGGAATATGCCAAAGTTTCAATTTAAGGATTTCCAAAAAATACTTCATCTAATCCGATTTAGGGGCAAAGAGAAATTCATCACCTCTCACACCCAAAAATTACATGTTATAATATGAGGTCTATAAAATATTGAGACTCTGAGACCGTTGTCGTATTGTAAATGTGTTCATTATGTGAAAATGCATAATTGTTTGTTAAATTGGAGGTTTTTTTTTCTAGAGTTTCAAGAAACAAATGGGGTTATACTCCACTTGAACTCTTTTTTTTTACCTCTATTTGAAAAACACTTAGTTCTTTGATTTCTATACTAGAAGATATTTTAATATGTTAATTAGTTAGTTTGAAGTTGTAAAAACAAAAGGTAAAGCTTGTTTTACCTTTTTCCTTATTTTTATTTTTATCTTTAATGGATTAGAAATCCACGTAGATGATATGGATAGACTTATCGAGAATAGGAAGTGGCTCATGTGGGTATTATGGCCCATGTGGCATCTTAGTGGCCAAAATCCACTAACTTAGGTGGATGGCATGGAGATTGAGGTGGTGGATGAGGTTGAGGATCATCTTCTTCCACCTCCTTGTTTTGTTTAGGGAAGCCGTCACTTTGGGAGGGGAATAGCACTTTGTACATGGAGAGTTTGGTAATGAAATTTTGAGAGATTGTGTATCTTGTTTTTGCGTTTCCAAAAAGCTATCACTCATGAAGTTTAGAGTTAGTATGTGTAAGTTATGAGTTTGGGAGTGAAGTGTTGTGAAGTTGCCTCAAACTTTCAAGAGAGTGATCTTTGAAAGGCTATGAAATGTGGACAGTACTTTGTATTTGAGTGAAACTTGAGGAGCTTGTAGATGTTCATGTTAGCTTTCCAAAATGAGTTTATTTTCTTGATTTGGAGGTAGTATGTGAAAGTTATGAGCTTGAGAGTGAAATATAAGTGAGCTGCCTTTGAGTTGGGAAGGATGAACTTTGAACGACCATAAAAGTCGGACAATATCTTAGTTTTGAGTGAATTTTGGAGAGGTTGTAGAACTTTTTGTTAGCTTTTCAGAGGCATATCACACTCTTAGTTTGAATTTGTATAGCGAATGTGACACTCAATCAACTATCAGACACTTTTTCGAGGGGAGTTCATGAAGGATATGACTATGTTTCTACAATTTTTTACCATACATGGGGTATATTGAGACTCCATGACATCTTTGGAGGGGTGTATGGAAGGGTGATAATATTTTGGTTCATATGGCATCATTGGGGGGATTTATTATTATGTTTGTGACTTTGGCCACGGGATCTTCCATTATTTGAACCACATCTAGTTGCAACTAGAAGCCCCGCATTTTCCCAAGGCAAGGCCTCTCTACTCGACATCGTCCTTTAATGTAGAGGTACATTCTATTTTCTCCTTACACAAGTAATGTACAAATATTGTACATTTAAGGCAAATACTTTATTTTGACCATTGCATTACAACTCCATAAATTAAGTAACTAATTCCACAAAGCTCAAAAAAAATATGAAATGACTTGGATTGCATGCCAATACTATTGGCATTTCAAATAAAATTTTGATTGCAACATATTTCAAGAACTCTATTCTTCCAAAATTAATGATCATCTCCTCAAATAGGAACCTCTTGGACCTCCTATATAGGACCACATTCCTTATGTCACACCTTCATTCACAATAGCCCTATTTATTTAGTCTTTGCAACAAGGTTTCCACATTGAGCACCAATGCTACATTGAATCCCTTTCTATATATGAGGAAAATTTTTTTTTTTTGTAGTTCTTAAAGCTTATTTGGATTCCAAGGAAAATAAAAATTGACTCTAGCCCTCCATTCTAAAATGATTGTGCATAATTCCTATAATAGAAGTCCAAATATGATTGTCCACTACATCAAATTTAGTCACACAAAGACAAAATTCATAAAATAGTCAATATGTTATAATAATAGTTTGAGTTACATGAAGGCACAAATCATGAAATAGTCAATTTTTGTTGCACCAACTACTTACAACAACCTTCACACCAACTACTCATGAGAAATCTAATTCTAAGCTACCTTTACAAAATCTTCATGTACAAAGATAAGATGGACACCAATCCATTACTATGCTTAGTGCTTATTTTCAATGGAAAATTGTAAACTAGAGGGGGGTTTATCATGTGAAGTTTGAGCCTTAATTTTTCTGCTTTAAGCAGTTCATGCTTCAAATGTGATATTTCCATTTTTGCAAACCATTGAAAAAATTAGGATTTAATATACTTATCATAATTCTTTACTTTACCAAATTTTCAAATTATTGACATAATCTTATGGAAAGTTTGTAATCGGACAATCATTTTAAAATGGAGGGAGTAGTTGAAATTGCCATTCATAACTAACTTTATGAAGCCTCTTTGCTAGATGGTTGTAAAAAAGACTTGCCATCTTTGTCTTAAAAAGAACTATTTCAATGAGCATTATTTGTCAAGCATTCAAAGTAGTATGTATGTAAAAATTTAGGCCTATAAAAATTTATTTGTAAAACTTCCGAACAAATAAAGAGCAATGAAAAATGTCAAAAACATAGATAGATGTTTTATTTGTGGATGTTTTTTGATGTTTGATTGTTAGATAATAGTAAAAAACTTCAAAAAAATAGACTACAAAAATCCATTTTCTTTAACTTGAAGATGTTCCTTCTCAAACATTTCCATCTTTGTGGAAAGAAATAGTGTTCTTTGTAGTTGTACTAGGGTAGTGCACTTTGAGTACATGTAGAAGGTGGACACCTTCATATTTTCAGAATATTTCTTCATGGTCTTTTGTAACTTTAATAGAAGTCTTTGCCTCCCAATTTAGAGCCTCAAAATTTGCATTTTTGGATAGTAAATAGTAGTAAAATCCCTCCATCTAGTAAAGATAGACATCCAATTTGGACCTATATAAAAATAGTATACTAATTTTTAAAAATTGGAAAAAAATAATGCAATGTCTATAGCTACCAATTGTACCTTCATGTCAAATTTTATTCAAAATTGACATATGATACAAAAGCTGTAAATAGAAAACCACTTATTCAAGGCCAAGGAGACAAATAAAAGACAATAGTTTCTTGTAATCACCCTCCTACCAAAAGTAACTTGACCTAAAAGCATTTGCTTAAGTAATTGAGCATTGTTTTCATTCTCAAATTACATAGTTTTTGGTTGGATTGTGCTACTAAAAGAAAATGTTTGTTTGATTTTATTATGCATTCATAGAACTATGAATGAATAAACTCTAAATCCTTAAAGTATTTTAGAATATTGTTTCAGAAATTGACCGTGGACTCTTATCAAAAGAAAAATATGTCAGGTAAGAAATCTATATGGCTAGTCTCAAAAAAGGTCACAATTACGATTATTTACCTTAGATAAACAACTTCCACTTTGTGTCCTATTTTGTTGCTCTTTAAAAGTGACATTTTATTTCCATTTTTCAAATGTGAAAATTTTCAACATTGAATTTCCAGATTTTATAGTGAAATTTTTTCATTGACACAAATTTCTAAATAGAAGTGAAGGATTTTCTTGGAAAATATGTATTGTTCACATAAGAATATAAAATTCTTTTATTAAATCTACTTTCTAGCTATAGCACAAAGATTTTCTTTAATGGCCCTATTACATACTACATACAACAAAATGCAAGAACCTATAGAAGAAAGAAAAAAGAGGTATAGTTTGCATTGTGCAACAAGGCACAAATTGATACATTTCACCTCAAAGGCCACATTAACATTTTTTGGCTACAATTTTTGCATGGATAGAAGAGTTAATATCATATCAATTGTAATTATTCGATGCTCTTCATACTACTACCCTTAATATCCAATTGTTTGAATGTGTAAAATTTTAAGATTTGTCTTCATTTTTAATTTCATTTTGAGAATAAAATAGTGTACAATAAATATACAACATTTCAAAAAATTTAGTGTGCTCATTTCTAAAATAAAAAACAGAAATAAACAGAAATAACATTTAATTTGTTTTTTTGTAAATTTTTCAATTTCCAAATCAATTGTTTTTCCGTATGTTAGTTTGATGACAATCGTGATGAACAGAGCGCGCTAAAACTCACTCCCTTTTTTATGAGCTTGCCACGTTCTGGCCCCTGCTGGCTGCTCCAGATTGCTAGTTTTCCGTGCCAATGCCAGAATTTGTCCCCTGCTGACATTCACGCGCGCTCCTTTTTTTACCTCGCAGTAATGGCAGGAGGTAATTCCACAGTGTTTCGGTCACTATTCAGATTTTACCCGATCATGTATGGGATGGATCATCATGACTGAACATGGGCATGTATGCCACATGCCCCATCAATGCCCCATCTTTCATACGACATCAGAGGCCCATGTGCATGCATGATGCTGCTCATCCAGTGTTTCAAAACACCATGAGGGTTTGGGCAGCTCGGATTTTGGTGGCTAGAGTTTCGTAAGTAGCAATCTTGCAGTTTAAGGGTTCAATTTTAATTTTCTTTGGTTTACTGTTAAAGTTCATTAAATTAGTATTTTCCATCATCTAATTAAAAAATTTTGCATGGAATTATTTCAGTCCAAAGATCAAACGAAGTACATAGCGAAAAAAATCTCTGTAAAATTTCTATATACTAGTAATCTTAAGTTTCAAATGTTTGTGTTAAGTACTTACAAAAATTAAACAAATACAAGACCCGCATTACCCACCCCATTTTTATTTCTTCAAAATAACATTGAAGCAATGATGGCTTTAAGCTTTAGGGAATTTGGATAAGGGGGACTCACATTACCCTCCCCATTTTTTTCCTTCAAAATAACATTTAAGCAATGGTGACTTTAAGCTTTAGGGAATTTGGATAAGGGGGACCCACATTACCCTCCCCATTTTTTTTCTTTTAAATAACACTGAAGCAATGATGGCTTTAAGCTCTAGGGAATTTGGGTAAGGGGGGACCCACATTACCCTCCCCATTTCTTTTCTTTTAAATAACATTGAAGCAATGATGGCTTTAAGCTCTAGGGAATTTGGGTAAGGGGGGACCCACATTACCCTCCCCATTTTTTTCCTTCAAAATAACACATAAGCAATGGTGACTTTAAGCTTTAGGGAATTTGGATAAGCAGGACCCACATTACCCTCCCCATTTTTTCCTTCAAAATAACACATAAGCAATGGTGACTTTAAGCTTTAGGGAATTTGGATAAGGGGGACCCACATTACCCTTCCCATTTTTTTCCTTCAAAATAACACATAAGCAATGGTGACTTTAAGCTCTAGGGAATTTGGGTAAGGGGGGACCCACATTACCCTCCCCATTTTTTTCCTTCAAAATAACACATAAGCAATGGTGACTTTAAGCTTTAGGGAATTTGGATAAGGGGGACCTACATTACCCTCAACATTTTTTTCCTTCAAAATAACACTGAAGCAATGATGGCTTTAAGCTCTAGGGAATTTGGGTAAGGGGGGACCCACATTACCCTCCCCATTTTTTTCCTTCAAAATAATACTTAAGCAATGCTTGGTTTAAGGTTTAGGGAATTTGGGTAAGGGTTTAGCCCACATTACCCTCCCTATTTTTTGTGGCTTCAAAATAACACTTAAACAATGCTAGCTTTAAGCTTTACGGAATTTGAGTTATAGGGGACCCACATTATCCTTGCCAGTTTTTTAGGGTGACATAGAATGAAGCACTCACAACCTTAGGGTTCTAGTCTTGTGTGGAGCGGTTTAGGGTATACTAAGCTGTGCATTTGTCCCCTTATAGTAGTAGGTTTAGGGTGATTTTGACATTCATTCTTGGACTAAAAAATGAGTGCATAGATTTTAAGTGGCATAGGAGATATTAAATTCCTTAGGGTTTGAATCTCTAGAGTTAAAAATTAAGGACTTCTATTTGTATTGTTTTATGGGTTTTATGGGTGGTGATTTGGGATTTTTGAGGAATTCTCTTTTGCATCATAATAAATTAGCTTGTCTATGAATTCCATCCTACTATCACAATGGAGTTCACTTATTATTTTATGGGAAAAATTCTAGAGAACACAATTGTCTTTACCTTCCAAATGGCTCCCACTTTGTTGTTTTGGCATGGCACATGCCAAAACCTAAAGTTGTCCGTGCTTCAGGTTTAGGGTTGGCTGCGATACACAACGACTGCGCTACATTCGTCCCAGCAGCCAACATTTCTCTGAACGAATAGTGTTTTGTCTCGCGCTCACTTCAGGTCGCCTGCTTCTGCTCGCTCACTTCAGGTTGCTTGCTTCAGCCCGCTCGCTTCAGCTAGTAGGGTTTTACATTAGTGGCCGTGTACAGAGGTGAGGTTGAGTTGTTTTGCCTAAGTCTTGTAGTCTCTTACCATTGACAGAATTTAACATCTGCGGCAGGAACTGCGTAAATGCGCAGACAATTTCTAGGGTTTCCAAGCACTTGAGGACCTCCTGTTCGATCCAATCAACTTTATTTTCTACTGATTTGGAAGGAAGAGGATGTCATTTCTAGGGCGGCTCAGTAAAGGCTGAAGACGCGAGGTGACGGAGGTCGGGGCGCTCAAGGGGACTCGGTGGAACTCCTTTGGCGGCGCTGTTGCATTTGGTGGTTGAGGTATGAGTTTCTGATTTCCTGAATCGCCTCCATTGCAATTGTTGTCGCATAGAAGAAGCTTCTTCTTTGATTAGAAATGCAATTTCTGAAGCTCAAGTTTAGGAGAAATTTTTCCAGAAAGTAGGAAGCATGACCGCCACAAAGACTTCGGCTGTAGTGTGATTTCTTCGTCAGGGATAATGTACACTCTATGGAAATTGAAGCGGAGAGGTGTGTGAGGGTAGAATTAGGTAGTCCTCAGCTACGAATGAGGCCAACATCTGAAGTGTTGCCTGCAACGAGGTGAGGGTTTACATTTCTCTCTGCAAGCGCGCAAGTCGGGGGGAGTGCGGCAGAAACTTCTTCGTAGGAATCCCATTTCACAATTTAGGGTTCAGGCTATGGCTGGAGGGCAGAGATAATGCACATTGGGCCCGGCATTGCTAAGTCTGTGTGTCTGAATGATGTGCAGGGCTGGTTTTCCCTACCCCGACAGGTATTTTTACTACAGTCCAGTGTTCCGCTGGGGTGAGCTTATAGCGTACCAGAATTGGTTTGGAGTAGTTGGTGTAGGGGTTCAAACTACATTTTGCTGCGCCATGGGAAAACAGAAGACTGTAGAACGACTAGGGGAGGGTAAACTTCGTGGAGGGCTGGGAAGTGAAGATCAGGAGGACTCATCAAATTCTGAGGTAATTTTTAACAACCACTCTGCGCCTGTTTCTATAGTTTGTCCCCGTTTTGAAAAATTTAGATACAAACACTATGCTAAACAACCGATGTGCTTGTGTAGGGTGACCAACCGAGTGCAGGGGACAATGCTAAACCCGCGACGCAATCACCTGGCTTTTGGCAAAGGGTGACTATCGACAAGCACAGCTTCAACGTGAACTATGGGAGCAAAGAGGAGTTCACGAGATTGTTGGAGGAATGTGCCACTAAAGCAGCCACAAAGATCAAGAAGGGCGGGGACAGGTCTAGGACATTCTTCCAGTGCATACACTGCGGACGGAACAACTTTAGCAACAAGATGCGGCTAAACTCTCACCGCTTCATGTCGCAGTGTCCCTCTGTGAAGGATGACATGGGGAACCCCAAACGCTTGCTACCGTATCCAGATCAGGGAATCGGTCAGGGGAAGGTTTCGGAGCTCATCAGGAAGGGGAAGGCTATCGATCTAGAGGCCAAAGGCATTCGTGGCAGCGACAAGAAAGACATAGGTGCTGAAGCGAAGGCCACGAAACACTCCACGCGCGTGCAAGAGGTCCAAGGCAGGCCCAAGGGAATGAAGAAGATGACAGAAGCTGTAGACGGCCCTGTTCAAGAGAAAGGCAGAAAGGAGAAGGATAGAGAGCCCGTAAAGGACGTGAGAGCGAATGCCTCAAAGCCCAAGGAAAGCCAACCACATGTCGCTCTGTCACCGCAACGGGCGAAACACAAGGCAGTTAGGTTTAGGGAAGACACGCCACCTGCCAACATTGCGAAAAATAAGCGTAGCGATCCCGATAGCGATGACGGTGCAGGGGATTTTATGGTCACACAAAGAAAAAAGAACCACAGCAGAGCGAAAGACACTGCAGTAGAGGTGGACCCCTTGCCTCAACAGCGCAGCAGGCTTCAACAAGTAGAGAAGAAACAAGGAGGCAGCAAGAAGTCGGTTGAGCCCTCCAAGCAGAACAATTCTAGTACGACGGCTCCCAAGCGAAGAGACTCTGGAGTAGGCGACCCTGTCTGGAGGGATAACCCTATCGTGGAGCCTGAGAAGACTACTCAACTTGCTGGGCAAAAACGCAAGTCCAAGGGCGAGGCGGGAGGAGGACTTCAAGATAGGGGCCCGCTTGAACGGCTTCATGGAGACAACGTTGGACAACAAGCGCGCTCCAAAAGGAGGAGGGTGGTAGAATCTCCTGAAAGTAGCCCCTCCAACCCCAGAGACTCGACCTCTCCAGGGCCAGAACCATTAAGTCCAGTGTTTCGCGACGACGACGACATTGGGTGCTTCCAGAATGAAGAAGCAAATATTTCTCCTGATGACAATCTTGAAACATTGACACGGGCAGCAGAAATGGAGGAAGAGCTAGAAACTGCTTTCAAAGCAGTGGACACAATGTGTGCAGGCGATACACTAGAGCATACGGAGACTAGTGCACAGAATTCTCCAGACTATAGTCCGCCTCCGGATTCACCCATTCAAACAACACCTCCCAAGTTAGATTGGAGCCGGGAGACGTTGCAACTGGTCCCGTGGACAGGGAACTTTGAGGGGAACCACGCCCTCCAACGGTATTGGATGTGCGGTGGAGGAACACCAAAACCCAAGATGTACCATCCAGAGTTGGCGACCTCCACATTAGGGAGAGCGGAGCGTTTGCGTCGAGACGAGCATGAGGTGAGGATGGCGGCGCGTGTTAAGGCTGATGCTTTAGCCTCCGCACGCCATAAACCTAAACCGCCAGCCCCCCTTACAGCTCCCGATGTCTACCACCTACTCCGAATCAGGCCGCAATTACTTGATTGGTCGTGGGAGGGCCTGTCTGCGAAGGAATTCAACGAACGGTTTGCAGAAGCTTGGGTTAGCGGGAGATTTCACATTGCTGCTCGAGAGTGTAGCATGTGGTGGCTTTGTGAAGCCAAGGTACATTTCTGGACCAGAGATTGGACTTGCATAGACATTCCTTCATAGCCTTTGGTAGTCTTCTATAGTGGTTTGTAAATGTACAATGTCCCCCAATAATGTTCTGCGTGCCTAGTTCTTAGGATTTATGACCCACACTGCCTTGTCTAAAGAAATGCATCTCACCCCTTGATGCAGGAGGAGGATTATCCGGATGCGTGCAAAGCTGTGGGGCGCGCTGTGACCTCAGTGTGCCATAGTGTGAAGTATGGTAAGGTGCCACCAGACATTGAACTAATGGCGGCATACCTCCAGTACGTGCAAGATTTAGCGCAGTATGAGGAGAAACGTCGCAATGCAGCATCAGAACTTCGTGCGGACCAAGAGCGCATCGTACAGGACGCAGTTGCTGACTTTAGGCACCAGACACGTTTCACACGGGAAGCTTGCCTATGGGATTGGTGCCCAATTTGGCTGGTCCTCGTGGAGAACAAGAAAATCTTTCACAGGCTGCCCCCGTTGCCTTGGAGTCACAACAGTAAGTCAAACACTCCATTCCAATTTCTCTCCATTGGCGTTGTTCAATTCTCCCAGTCAGTGTTTTACTCCGGCGTTTTGAAGCATTTTGAATAGGAACTGTTTCCATCCTTGTGTTATCCAATGTTTCGATTCAATGGTGTTTTTGGAATTGAAGTTTAGCTATGTGTTGTAGTTGAGGAGGCTGAGGAGGTCCGCCGAATTCTTCTATCAAGTCGAGTGAGCAGATTGAAGGCCCCTCCTTTTGTGCAAGTGCTGCGGATTGCGTTGCATAATGTATTTGGTAGATGGAGACAGTTGACCTGCCCGCTTTTCGGAATCAGCAAGTCTGTGGTTAGGACTATGTGCCACAGGCATCGAGATATAATGCTTGCACTCTCCGTCTTCACGTTTGAAGCCCCCTTCCGCTTCTTTGGCATGGGGACCTGGGAATTCGACGTGGTTCACAGTGCCGTGATGAAGGATGCACAAATGGTCTGCGAGGGCAAAGAAGAGCGAGTGATGGATAGCATTATGCAATGGGTGCAGAACGTGCGCATTCGAGCTCTCCAAGATTTGGCACGCGACTTCCCCGAGCAGTTTCGACGCTGTTGGATGACAACCCTACACGAACATTGGGCAGACCAGTCCAAGTTCTGGTCTAAGTGCCTCCGCTTGCGAGAGGACTTGGACATAGGTTGGGTTTCGGATGAAGCAGCCCCCAAGTGGGCTTCTCGAGTGCAAAAAACACGACATGCAATCATGGAACTTGTACAGTCTATGGAGACGGCATTCCAGGAGGACGAGGACGCTGTATGGTCTGAGTCCCATGCACCGCCTGGCCAATGTTCTGCTCCGCCAGCTGGTGAAACACTAGATTCCCCAAAAGAAGAACGCGATGCAACTCTAGTGCCGATCCTGTTGAACACGTCCCCGTTGCAGAAAGAAGTCCATGTTGATGACATTGCCACGCATGATTTAGATATTCAAGGTCTTCCTCCCGTAGACACTCTAGGTGATATGATTGGGCTCCTCTGTCCAGAAAACAAATCTGGTGAGTTCACGTTCCAAGTTGTACAAGCCACACCGAGGAGCCTTGCTGGGGACTTCGCCGCGCTTGGAGGCCTAGTAGGGGACAGTGCAGAGAAAAGTGATGAAGATAGTGATGGACAGCCCTTGAAGCCACCTGACTTGAGTGTCCCTGACCCTGAGAGTGCTCGAAGATTATCTCACCGAAAGAGCGTGACGTTTGCCCCTCCTCCCACCATAGACAAACAGTCTTCGGCTTGGTTTAGGCTTTCTATTGCTAAGATCTATGAGTATTTCAACATAGAGGAGCTCATGGAAGGCTTGCCAAGGTACCTTACCCAATATATTTGGATTCTTGTTTACGCTCATCGTGAAGCCCCCTCGCAGAACACTGCCTGCAAAATTTAATTATTTGTGAAACACTGACACCTTACCAATTCTTCCTTCTTTGTTTTCAGGCATGGGATAGGAGAGCTTTCATGTGGCAACATCAATTTCTTTGGTGGCCAATGGGACGCCCTGCCAGTGCCTGTGTTGCAGCTTCGAGCACTGAGTAGGGTGAAGAAATTTCTTGGGCAGAATGTTCTCGAACTTCTCAGTCGCCGCCTATGGTGGAGCCTGTCTGTTGAGCGTCGAGCCAACGTTTATGTTGCTTCGTCTTTCATGCAAGGTCCTCTTGCACGAGCATGGGAAGCGCATACGAACGATGCAGTGTTGAAGTGGGCACATCAATATCTAGTGCCGTCGCGAATCTACAGCCAGTGCCCCGAAAACATGGAAGTGCTGGTTCCTTACATCAACAACTTGCACTGGTCCCTCTTCGTTTTCACCAAGACCTCGGTACTTCACATGGATAGTGCACACATTCACACCGAAACTCAGGACAAGGAGTATATGAGTCGAGTTTGGAGGGCATGGCAATTGCTACACGAGCCACAGCTGCCCTCCCAGCCCGTGATAGAGTCTGTCCGCACTGCCTCGCAAGCTGGAAATTACGAGTGCGGGTTCTGTGTTTTGCGTTTCATAGAGTTGTATCTTCGTTTTTTTCATGGTGATGAGCCGATTGATGATAGGGCCAAGGCCACGGATATGTTTCAGACTAATGTGCAGAGAACAGAGCGGGGGCGTGACATGCAGAAGAATATCATTGCGGCAGTGGCAGACGAGCTGGTAGAGTCAGAAATCTCCCTGCCTTACGAGGCACCTTATCGTGTCTGTTATGCCGTGTCAGGTAGCGAGTCCTCCTTAGAAGTTCCTAGTAGCCCTACTGTATTTCGCGATGAAGTTGTAGATAGTACGCCGCAGTAGTTCTTATCCAGGGGATTCCAACCCTAAACGTTGTGTATACTTTGGTGCCCCAGCCGCATCCTGTTTAATATTCACCGTTATGCTTGGTCAGTGTTCTACCTGGAGCGCGCCTTTGCAATACAGTGTTTCATGACTCTTATGGTTACTGACAACAGTGTTTTATGAGGACAATGCTCGAATGTACAGAGAGTCCGTGACGACATTTTTAGTACGATGTCTGGTCGTTCAAATCCTTGGACTTTGAGAACATGGGGACCGAGATTTTTTCACAGAAATGCTATCATGAATAAGGATAATTTTTAATTACTTGTTTGCTGCAAATAAGATCAAAGGAAATCCTTCCCAAAGATGTGTTGTAAGCCTGGAACTGTTTCCAACTCACCCTAAACCCCCTAATTGCTTCTCTAGTTCAGTAATTCACTCAGGCTATATTACTAGAGTAGGCAATAGGAGTGCACCATAATGCCTCCTGTGGCGGTGGGAAATTTGGATGCAAGCTCTTGCACAAAATAACCAGTACATTTTACAAACACGCAAATCAGATCTCTGCCCATGCATGGAGCAACTCATATTTAGTGAGACTATCGAGGCATAGCCCAAACCGCACAATAACCTTCTACAAATAAAGGCCATGAAACTGTGAAGAGTATGACGACTGCCATATCATGTTAGTGAGCACAACAGTAGAAATCATTGAAAAATGTACTAGCATGTCAGAACGACAAATGACATGGGTGATAACTGAACCCGTGAAACATTGCGTTCCGTGTTTGTGTGGATTGAGGGATAAGAGCTTCAATTAGGCTGGAGAATCACCTCCCATCCTCAATCTCCTTGATGCCGCAGGTTGTGATTTCCGCTCCAGCATGTCTTTCAATCGTCCCAAACGCATGCCCAGACCATCTTCTACAGTGTGAAACACTGGATTTGTTTGAGTTGGATGGATGGTACCAGACTCTATCTCTGCCGCCAGCAACTTCATCTTCCCAATGGATCGGTTGAGGTCAGCGTGTAGGTGCTCCATGAGAGTAGTGTTGTCACCAACGAAGTCGAGCAATTCTACTACTTGCATTTGCAATGTTGATTGGAAGTCCAATACTGGCCAGGAGGGCCGCAACTGTGATTTCGCTTGGAATAGAGCTTCTGTGGATGAAGAGTGTGGAGTCCTCACAGTGGGTGGCACTCCAGATCTTGTTGGGGTCTGTAAACCATGTATTGATGTTACCTGATGTGTTCCTTTCAACGCGCCACAATACCTTGCAACTGTCCCCTCTGCCAATTGTGGGTGGAGTAGCCTTAAGACCTTCACCTTGTGCTTGCATGTGTTTCCTCTCTGCGAATGCACACAATTGCAAGACGCCCACAATTCAGTTGGATTATGAACAGCATACCGAATATGCCTATGAGTAGTCGACGTGACGTATGCTGGATCTCCATGAAACTTTGGTAGTGTTACGTCGCTGTCTGGAATTTCTCGCGCCCGAATGAGCGCCGACACAACAATGCCGCGCTCCTTTCGATTATCAACAAACCCAAAGCGTTTCCTCACCCTCTGGTACCAGTAATGTGTAAGGACATCTCCGGTAAGGACGTGGATGCACCAATCCACACGCCGACCAGTTAGGCAACTCCTTTCTGCCTTGAGAACCGACTTCATATATCCATGGTAATTTTCGATAGCAGCATTCGTATCCTGCCCCGCATATGGCAGATTCCTGTACCCAACTACCCACATGTGTACCTTAGGTAACCATTGTTGCCTAAAGTAATCCCAAAATTCATTCACAGCAGGATACAAAATCTCTAGTTGCCGAAGTTTCTGAATTGCCCAGGTAGTGGCATCTTCTCCAGCAGGCCCTGTTCGGTCGTACATAATGGATCCAAGGCCCTTCATGATTTCAGATCGCAAAACATTGTCCTGAATTTTGATGCAAGCCTGTTTTTGCCAAGCCCTGTGCACATGCCATAAGCACAAGAAGATGGCCGTGACAGGCCAAACAACCCTGCAACACACTGTGAACAAGTACTTAGTGTTTTGTTAAACAATGATGGCACAAATTGGAGAGTGATTTCTATTATTTCATGGAGGACGGACTTCCTGCTGCTTTTAACAGAACGATTCCCATACCCCAACATGCGAACTATGTATCATTTCTTTACAATATCACTACAAGCGTTTCTAGAAGGGCAATGTGGATCCAGATTCATTGCAAAGGACATACCTCAGGCTATTAATCTCTCCCTGTGCACAGTCCACAATGAACGCATTAGGCTTCCAATTCGAATCTATGTTTTTCATGGTGTAGTCCAAAGCCATCATCCATGGGGTGAGATCCTCTTGTGTCGAGCGCGATGTCAAAACATATGCTACGGGGATTCCATTGTGCCATTCATCAAATACCATGAGTGTATAGAGCGGAAACTGCAGAAGCCAAAAATCAAAAGCAAATAAGAACATATGGAGGTACATGTGCAATTCAATCGTGATTGAAAATACCCTACAGGCCAACTTGTTTGTCATAGTTTGAAACACTGATGAAAACGTTGATACCTTTTTCTCATTCGTACCAAACGTAGCGTCAATCGAAACGGCTCCCTCGTGGCCAAACTGTTGCATCATCTCCCGTTGCCAAGGTGTCTGAATTCCTAGTGTGAAGGGGATGTCGCTGCCACTTAGTCCACCTTGGACTGCTGCACCAGTTTCCTGGTAAAAGAAAACGTGCCTTGGGTTTTCCTGCACCCACAGCTGCACACTTTTGGCATCATCTGTGTTGAGCATATACGTCTCCCGGGCCACCTTTGTTGCCAAATTTTCTGACGTCATGTTCGTGCAAGAACATGTCTCTTGTAATCTCCTTCCCAACTCTCATAGCGTCCTTCACAACTGCAATATGTTTTGTCATGACCTGTGAAACACTATGTCCGTTCCGAAGTAGTTTCAGGACAAACTCCTTGATTTCTAGTGACAGGTACCATGAAAATGCACTGCGGTCGCCAGTGTTTTGCATCCCATGGCACTGAACCTTGTGTTGGTTTACATGGTCTGCTTCGAAGATGCAAATCTCAGTGACATCTGGTAGGAGGGCACGAGTCTTCAAACTAAAGGATGCTAGACATCCCCGCTTCAATGCCCCTCCCCACTGCTTCAGTGAGTCTCTTGGCTGCTTCGTTAATTTCTTTGCACGTGAACTGTTGCATGTCTCGCTAGCAGCAGACGGAGTTCCAGTGTATTGGTCGTCATCACTGACTTGGACTGAGTCAATGTTCTGTGGATCAGTGTTTTGTACATCAGCAATGTTTTGCTGTGCCACAGCGATTGGTATGTCGAAGTTGTAACTCTGAACCCCAGTGTTTTGTATCGAGTCACTCTGTTCCATTCGAAGAGTCATTTTGGCTACAGAGCCGGGGCTTGAATTTTTAGCAGATTGAAAGACAGGATTTGTATGTCTCGTGCCCTCCATTGGTGCCTGATTTTCCTCAGTGTTCCACTCAGACGGAACGACATTGAGATCAATGTTTAGAAGATTTCTTGATAGTGTTTTAGGCGCCTTTGGGGAAGCTTGTTTGCGTTTGCACTGAACCGTCCTTCTGTTTTGTGGAGCCCTCCATGACTTTGATTGAAGAAGTGAAACACTATGAGCTTGAATTTGAGGGGAGGGGTCTTCTGCCTCGACAATCTTTGCAGGTGAATTGAGGTCGATCTCCGCACGAATATTATTCGAAGCTGCAAAACTACAGAGGGAAGCTCCGTTTTCTACTACAGATGGATGAGGCTCTCCCATGTTCTTCACTTTCTTGGAGCGTGGCAGCTTAGAATTGGTGGTCACAAGTTCTCCAGTGATATGGAACATTTGTTGAAGGCTTGGTTGGAGACCTTCTCCATGAATACTCAACGTACTGCTTTCACTACAAGAAGGGTTTGAAGCCACTTTCTTCTTCCGCGTGCACTTGGAAAGGTAGGTCTGAATACCCTCTATGTCTACAGGGGTAGTCTTCTTAGTGTCTCGTTTTTTCTTGGCCTTCACAGTAGCATCTGTAGTGTTTCGTGAACGTCGGGTCGTTGCAGTTGACGAAACCTTCAGCATCGGTCTCTGTTTCGGCAGCAACAACGAGCTCACGACCTTCACCCTCCCACTATCGTCTTGCGGACCATACTGACAGTGGTAGCTGCAGTTTTAGAAATGGACGAGGACAGTTAGAAAGAGAGCAATGTCTACACGAATGACAAGACAATTAGGAGCTAAAACACTGAGAAGGGTAGAGAAACATATATACCGGATGATCTCCTTTGATGAAGTTGCTGTAGGCTTGAAAGTTCCAGGTTTCTTGCCTTGCTTTGTACGGATCTTCATGTACTTGCAGGTGACACCTTCATTGGTTGTTTCCATCCCCCGTATGAAGTCCTCCACTCTATCAGTCGGGATGAAACACTGTTGAGCCACGACATGGTCTTTCTGCCGATTTCCGTGTGCTTTCCGAATAAGGTGAGTCTCTCGCAACTCCCAAAGCAGGTCTGCTCGCTGGATCAGCCCCTCGGGTGGCTGTTGCACTTGTGCCTCAATAGAATGTAGCTCATTTTTGAACTTGTCTTGGTAAAACTGGGCCCAACGATCAATGTCTCGGGACTGCAGTGTAGAGTTTGTGTTCACGTCTGAAAATGGGGCATCCTCCGCACGTGAAGGCTCTGAATCCGCCATTGCAACTGAACGGCTACAGTAAACCTCTAAACTGCACTTTCCTTGCAATGCCTCTAACATGTGATCTTAAACTCTAGACAACAACAATCCTAAGTAGAAAGTACCTTCAAACCAAAGTTCTGGCAAACCTTCTACTCCTAAACCATAGAGTATAATCTATACCCTCGTAAATGTAAGGTAGTATACCAAAATACAACCTACAACCCGCAGCATCTCCCTAAAGTAGGTCTGCTCGCTGGATCAGCCCCTCAGGTGGCCGTTGCACTTGTGCCTCAATAGAACGTAGCTCATTTTTGAACTTGTCTTGGTAAAACTGGGCCCAACGATCAGTGTCTCGGGACTGCAGTGTAGAGTTTGTGTTCACGTCTGAAAATGGGGCATCCTTCGCACGTGAAGGCTCTGAATCCGCCATTGCAATTGAATGGCTACAGTAAACCTCTAAACTGCACTTTCCTTGCAATGCCTCTAACATGTGATCTTAAACTCTAGACAACAACAATCCTAAGTAGAAAGTACCTTCAAACCGAAGTTTTTGGCAAACCTTCTACTCCTAAACCGTAGAGTATAATCTACAGCAGCCTAAATCTAAAAGTTGCATACCAAAAGACACCCTCAAACCAGCAGCATCTCCCTCAAGCATTTCTTCAGCAACCTACACACAATCGCACTCATCACGCAGCTCCAACGTTACCCTACACCGTTGCATGATTACACTGCAGCAGCAAAACTGGGAGAACCAATTGAGGAGAAACAAAACTGAAGCCCTAGAGTCGCCTAATATCAACCGCCGGCTAAACCCTAGCCGCCCTAAACCCTAGCCGCCTTAATCCCTAACGGCTACACCGAACAGAACTTCAGCACATTCATCCGGCACAGATCTCGAGACTGAAACACTGACAACGGCTTTAATCGCAAGGACATATTCCATGATGCATGCCCCATGGAGTCATGGGCCATATCCCAACATGTGCGCATGGTCCATGCATGCATGGTCTTCCCGTCATCATGACTGCGTCGAAACACTGAGTTTGAAACACTACAAAGTTACTTTGGGGAGTTACTGCAGGGGGTAAAAAACTCCAGTTGGACGTGCACCTGTATGTCAGGCGGGAGACCCGACCAAGCGAGCAGAGTCTGACGGGGGCCAGCCTCATAAAAAAGGGAGTGAGTTTTAGTGAACTCCGTGATGAACTGACACGAAGTCCCAGGATGAACCAGGGCTCCGCTTGTCTGCCGGCCGATAACATGAATTTAGGGTTCCTCTTCATGTCTTTTCGTCTTCGCCGCATGGTTGCCGAACCCCTGCCCTTGTTTGTTCCTTTGCCGCCTTGCATCATCACAGGCGTTCCTGTTGAGGGCGGTTACCCGAAGCAGGTATGTTGTTCAGTTTTAATTTCGTGGGGGAGACATCCCCTTCACTTAATTGAAATATCTGGAAAGTTGTGGGCTGAAAGTGTTGAACAGGGACACAAATACCGTCCAAGTAGTTGATCATTTGGACGCTTCTAAATGATTCATAGGATGTTCTCTGCTTGAATTATGTCATGCTTGTCTTGCCTTCCGTATGATCAATCTCCATGTGTTGTTGTCTACAAATTCTTGAGCAGCGTAATTTGACTAAAATCCGTGTTTTTGCCCTAACTCACTCACTATCATCAATATTCTGGGAAACAATCTATCTCCTTTAATTGAAAATCAATGGCTGCTTCCTGTTGATGAACTAGTCTCAGCCTGAATACTCTAGTGAGCGAGCTTGTAGTGGCCGCCGAGCCATTAACGTTGATGATGAGTACATCGAGAGAGCCTCAGGAAATCTTCTTTGTACAGGACAATGAAATTTCCGTAGGCTTTTTATATATACAATGAGAATGTTAAGAACTCAGAAGAATAAAGTGTTGACTAATTTCTGCACATTTTGACAGGTTTGATATAATTGGACCTCGCACACATTCAAGGTCAAAATAGAGAATAATTTGCAAGCTTATTACAATTGCCAATGATAATGTCACATGATTGTGTCTATGTTTTGCATTGTGCCTGTAGTCAGAAAATGATGTCATTGGGTTTGAAAGAGAGGGACTCACTACTAAATTCTCTTTCTTCTGTTTGTAATATTGTGCATAATGATGACTGGAATTGGTAGCCTAACTTGCAGTTACTCTTGGAAGCAGGTCCGAGTTCACAATTGAGGCGTCCATCAATGGTTTCATTAGAGGAAACTAATTCTGCTGGATATTCCATCTATCGGGAAGGAGATGTTCAGCAGGCAGATTGGGGATGCTTCTGCATTGATAGTCGATGCTGATATTCTGTACTTGGTTTGGTTTCATGTTGTGGATATCTGCAAACCAGCTGAAAATAGACCTAAAGCTGTAGGTATCCTGGTTAATTTTTAGTCTATGTTATCATTCTGCATGCAGGGCACGGTATTCTCATTCTCCTGTGTGTAGATCCTCATGTTCTGGTTAGATTATGATGAATATGCTTGTAATTTTTCATGTGTTGTAATATCATGGTTGGTTGGTGCAAATGTCATTCCATCCTCGTGTAGCCTTCTTCTTATTAATTTGTAGGCATGTAGGTCTCCGGATTTTTGAAGATATCACAGCCTCGAAGGTAGTCCAATTTTTTTCTCTTAATGTGTTTCTATATTTGAACTACACTTCTGTTGGAGTTGAGTCTTGAATGCCTGCTTACACATTAACTCAAATTTGCTGTTTATGGATATATGCAGAGAAAAGAACAAAAATGAAGGTGGTTGGTGTTATTGAAGCAACTTTGGAGACAATTTTTGAGCTGAATGTCAGCTTCAACAATGCTCTTCGATACCAGTAAGTCATTCAACACTAGCTTATGTGTTCGTATTCATAATGGAAGCAGTGCACGCACTTATGCAAGACCAGCTAAGTTGCTTTAATAGTACAAGGCTGCCGGACCACTTCAGGAGTTTGCCGAGGAAGTTAGAAATTTACTTGGTCACTTGACTTTCAACTTCCCAAATATTTGATGTGAAGTATGAGTGTCTGATAATTACTGGAAATTGTGCCCTTTCTCTCAAGGGGGCATGAGGCCTGAACATGATGAGTCTGTGAATAAGCTAGGAGCTGTGGATAAGTCTGTGAATGAGCTAGAATGTCAACTAATATTTTTGTCGAATGTCAACTAATACTTTTGTTGAATGTCAACTAATACTTTTGTCGAATATTTGCTTGTAGGATGAACAACTCTCAATACAGAATTGAACCGTTGCCAGAACATTGTGACATGGAAGGCTCTCATCCCCTACCTCATTAACGACGGACGTGAAGGAACACAACAGTTGCTTTTGAAGTTCATTTTCCTGTGGATTGAAAAAGACAATTTCATGGTGCCTATTGAGACTGGATCGTAGATTGAAGAAAGGCAAAATTCAACTTATTAGGTAGCATTCATATTGTAGAATGAGAGCTGCTGAAATTAGTCTTGGTAGTTGTGTGAGTGCCTGCGATTGTTCTCCTGGCAGTTGCAAAACTCGGATATAACGTGACGATTTTGTTGCGTTGGTTGAAGCGATGATGTTCATCCATCCAGTATTGGAATGTCAATCAATTTTTCATCCATGTTTGTCCATCAAATGTAGCAATTGCATCCATCCAAAAAACAATTTTTTCACCTCTGCTCATCCATCCAAGGTGATAATTTCATCCATCCAAAAGTAAATTTCTCATCCATTTCATTCGTCCAAGTTAAGAATTTCATCCTACCAAAAAACAAATTTTCATCCTTGTTCATCCATCCAATATTACAATTTCATTCATCCAAAAATCATTTTTTCATTCCTACTTCATCACATTGAACCAAAGTTTCCCTGTGAGTTCCCACTGATTTTTTCCCGGTGTTCTAATGTAATTTCCCTGTGTGTCTCATTTTTCCCGGCGTGAGAAAAAATTCCCGGTGATACCTTCGGAACAAAAGGAAACACCGGGAATTCTTCCTGTTTTCCCCACTGGGAACTTGATATGAGCTCCCTGTGCACCACTCCTTCGATCATTGCCACCAACAAAGATTCCTCAGACTGGAGATCCGAGACTGAGGTCATCCACCGAATCCTCTCCCACCTTCAGTCTGCCTACAAACATACGCAGACCGCTTGCGCCCTCTCGAAACGGACGGGTGAGCACATCTAGAACACCACGCATACTGTCTCCTCTTTCACGTCTATGGTAGCACAGATAGATACTAACGCCAAGCCCAATGACAGTAGCTATCGCTCCAACAATCGCTGCACCGACGCCCCAATACCAAATTGTTGGATAAGTCGACGACATTTGACAAGACGACGGCCTGTCACACCAAACAAAGAACATTGATACAAGTTTTCGTTTCCAAAAACAAATACTACACGAAAAATGAATTAAAACAGGAAGTGGTTAATCTGAAAAAATAATTGAATCCATTCCGCAACAATATCAATGTAAAAGAACAGCTTATGATCCCATGCGTAGTGCCCAGCGGCAGAGGATATGGACACAACATTTAACAAAGACATTGTAGACATGTGCACCTTCAACACAAGGCAAGACAAATATCGAACAACACGAAGCGTATAACACCAGAAACTAAGATCGAGTCTGTATCTGATTACCCAATGAGTTGCGCAATTTAAGATGCACAGCAGTTTCTCGTCAAGTTTCTGGTATGTACCCATCGTGTAGATACTGAAGTGGGAAACCACGTGCATTGTAGATTTGTGAGCTGGGGAAACCCAACCAATGAAAAGAGTGAAAAGGGAGAACGCTGCAGTGAGTGCACGTCTCTCTTCAAATTCGGTAAGAAATTCCACACCTTTCCTCGCAAAGCTGACCCACCAATGGAATTGTGAGGGGCCCAGTTAACTAAAGGCCAAATTTGGAGGTACCTTAACTTAGAGCATCTGCAATGCTCCCGGGAACAGGCCCAGTATCCGCATTGTAGAGAGTGCTTTGTCATATTTAATTAAAAACTGGCTCCAATGGAACCGTTAAGGGGCCCTCCACTTCCAGACTATTTAAGGTAAAACAACCCATTACGGACCGAATGGGGGGTTTGCCCTCATGTCATTTCTGAAAATTTTTACTTTTTTTCTAGAGAAAGTCAAGTGATGGAAATGGAAAGAGCATTTGAAACTATATTTTTTCAACAAAGTGTGAATTTGTTATTATAGAGTAAAACAACCCATCACATCCTAAAAGAGTCTTTAGACTACCCCAAAATCAACAAAAACTAATCCATAACACTCATCTTACTCACCTATAGTAGTCACAATATTTTCTAACATAGAAGATCTGAAGAAGGTACTTCCTTCAATGAACTAACACTAAAAAATTGAAAGTTTCTATTGTGGTCACTAATTACTCCATTCCAGTTAGCTAAGACATTGAATGTGGCCCAAATCTCAATAACTAAAAAATCCCTCGAATGGGGGCATTCTTAGGAGTCTGCACTCCGCAATGGGTAAAAGGTCCGTAATGGGTTGTTTTACTTTATAATAATAAATTCACACTTTGTTGAAAAAATATAGTTTCAAATGCTCTTGCCATTTCCATCACTTGACTTTCTCTAGAAAAAAAGTAAAAATTTTCAGAAATGACATGAGGGCAAACCCCCCATTCGGTCCGTAATGGGTTGTTTTACCTTAAATAGTCTGGAAGTGGAGGGCCCCTTAACGGTTCCATTGGAGCCAGTTTTTAATTAAAAATGACAAAGCACTCTCTACAATGCGGATACTGGGCCTGTTACGGGAGCATTGCAGATGCTCTAAGTTAAGGTACCTCCAAATTTGGCCTTTAGTTAACTGGGCCCCTCACAATTCCATTGGTGGGTCAGCTCTGTGTGGAAAGGTGTGGAATTTCTTACCGAACTTTGTGCCGGGCCTCCCTGGCAGCAATTGCTCTTTTGTTTGAAAAACGGTACCCTCACCCAAACTTTGCGGTCGGTAGAATCATCAGCTCTAAAACTTAATCGACTGGAAGTCTGTACCTTGAAACCCTGACTACAAAGCTTTGTAGAAGGGCGGGAGTCGGGATGGTTAGAGTGGGTTTCCTTCAAATTGGTGCGTCTTCTGTTTCAAGGTAGTGTTTTGACTGATTGATTGATTGCTACAAGTGATAGCATCTTCTCTGGCAACTACGTACACATTTCAGCAATTGTTACTTGATCCCCGGAAGAAGAATGAAGTTATTTTTATTTTACTTTTACTCTGGTTGTGGCAAATGCACAGGGCCGGGGTGGATTGACCCCCTTGCTCGTCCCCAAGTAAAAACCCTGAAATTTTTTATTTTCCACACATGATAAAATTTGCAAATTTTGAATTCATAGTTGCAATCAGAGACCCCCAATTAGCTAGGAGAGGTAGAGAAGATAAATGAATGAAGCACAAAATAGGGGGTCTTTTTTTTTTACATGCACCCCTGGAATGACCTGGGGGGACGAGCGAGGGGGTCAATCCACCCCAGCCATGCACAGGGCACATTAGTAAGGGATTAACCCCTAAATGCCCGAGGTACCCAAATCTGGTGTTTACAAAACTTTGAAGTTAAATAAAACCTTACCAATTTTCTATTTTTAGTAGTTTGTATTTTTGGGAAGTTCTCTTTGAAGTTTAGTTTTAACAATCAAAAGTCTAATTTTGAAAATCAATAATATTGATTTTTCTATTCAAGATTTTGTACAAGGGTAACCATTGCAATCTTGACTTTCCATAGTATTGAGGCTCTTGGAAATGAGCCTCAAATACACTAGATGTTGGAGAAATAATCACATTCAAAATTCATTTAAAAAAATTGTAGAATAGATTTTGAGAAGCCATAAATTGATTGGGGTTATGCATGTTAGGCCCTCTAACCTCATATTTTTTTGGTCACCAACTTTTTAGATTTGACTTGTGAAAAGAGGATTGAAAGGCTTCACATCACTTTTGCAATTTTAATACCCTTGTGGTCAAACATTATAATCTTTCACTCTACAAGTGATATTGTTGTGTTTTCTTTTCATATGTAATCTCTAACATGTCTAGATTGAATTTGTACGGTTACAATTCAAAAAAAATTCATACAACTTATCAAAATGTTGGCATTTTCTTCAATTGAGAGCAAATACCAAAAAACTCAAAATAGACCTTGGGCATTTAAGGGTTAATGTGTACAAATTATGGACACATGTGAACTTATGATCTTATGGTCACTAACATTTTTTTGACACAAATGAAACGGAATTTCATTGCAAAAAATAAAATACTAAGGCATTAGTCACAAGTGGCTTGGTGGAAAACACAAGACACACCATAGACCAAAAACACAAGGGGAGGGACTGGACAATTTGACAAAATGCAAGTCACCACAAGAGTTCAACATTGAGAGAAGTTGTGGAGCCTCTCATGGCCGGCACGGAGAGGTGACGCCACTGCTCCGTTGACATGTCGGTGGAGATTGTTAAGGTAGTTGGAAGATGAAGCTGGCGTGGGGCCTATAGGTTGCCTACCTCAGCTGTCCATCTACCATTGCCACAAAGAGGTCAAACCTACATCTCCTTTTCACGAAGATGTTGACGAGCTTGTGTTGCAATGTAGGAGCGTGCACAACCAAGCTACTAATGTCAACCCATTCAATTCTTCCATAGCCAATAAGCCCATTCTAGATGTGTAACTAACCATTTCCAAGCAACCGGTGACCACAAGAGTTCAAGTTGGTCTCTTTTGCTAAAAGAACCAATGCTTTTTATTCCTAGAAGAACACAAAAATGTGTCTAATTTTGAAAATTATGACTAGTCCATAAAGGTTAAAATAACTTGATTTAATTAGATCTAAACATAGCTTCTTCGTGCCTTTCAAGAACCATTTTTTGATGAATGTTTAGAGAAGAGGGACCAAAATCCCAAACAAAAGAAATCAACTCTTAAAGAGATAGATTATGGACCTCCCTCCTTAAAAGCCCAACAAATTTCTAAAGTGGTTCTACAACATAGACATATCCAATCCCATCTCTAATTTTCTATAGAATCCTACACTATTTTAATGAATGAAATAACACCCTCAAGCAATTTGAAAGCTACAATGAGTCCTTTCATGTACAATTTGTGCTTTGGAAAAAAGTAGAAAGATTGTATACGGAAGTAGAGAGAGAGAAAAGAAACTCCAACCATATTATTAGAGTTGACATATATTAGAAATTTGTTTATTTAAGGTCGCATTAATGACTTTGAGAAGTCAAAATAGGTGACTTCTAAATTACATTTAGTCATTAGAAAGAAGCTTTGTTTTTCATAAAGGAAAAAGTAGGGGGCAAAGTTATTGGAAATGGGAAGTAACTATGGGTGATTGGATATTGAAGCCTAAGGTGTACAAACCCAAAATTGCGCCAAGTCCAATTGTGATAATTACTTTAGCCCCCAATTCCACACTTTTACTTCCTAATGTAGTGAAAATTGTAAAAGGTCAATTGGCATTACTTCAATGTGGAATTGGGTTGAAAAGATGATTTTATAACTTCAAGGAACACCACCATGCAAATTCTACACTTGGCAAAAGTTCACTCATTATTCCACAATCTTGAAAGATACTTTTGAAATACCATGTAGTGACCATGTAGGATGGCTTTTTCTTTTACATTTTGAGAAAGAGTTGGAACAATGATTACTAAAAATTTGATGAAGCATTGTATTTTTATATTCATCCACCTTTAGAACCACAATAATACTTTTCAATTATATTCATGTACCTTCTCATCCAAATTTAGAGACTTCATATTTTAAATAACAATGGATTTTTTTGGTAAAAAATAGACTACCTGTATCTAACACTAAATAGAGATTTATTCTCAATTGGTCCTACGGTGCCAAAAAAAGGTTTTTGGAATGTAAGGAGTCAAAAAGAACCAAATTAGGAATCAAGTAGAAGAGGATAGTACCCTCCAAGGGACAACAATAGCAAGCTATATGTTTTTACTTGGATTACAAATAACTTATCTTATTTTTCCTTCAATTTTTTTCCCTAAAATGCATGTGAAAAATGATCTAATTTATCATTCTATTTTATAAATAATTATAAATTCTATCTATCTATATATGAACAAAAACCTAAGGGATGACAATGGGTCATCCCACCTTAGCAATTCTCTTCCATCCTATAACACTCTTCCTTCTTTATTCTAATGAAAATATTAACAATTTAGCTATGATTTTTAAAATGTATGTTATGAGTAAATGATTCTATAGTGAATATAGAATGTGTCCACTCAAGTACAAAAGAAGTGGATGTAGATATTAATTGCAATCCAAGAAAGATTATAAATTAGGAGGTTGTAATAGATACACAGTGTGATATATAAATAAGGGTGGGCTTTGTAGAGAAAGAAGACTTCTTGTGCAACTACCTTGCCTTCTCCATGTATAGATTTGCACACAGTCATCTTGGAATTCAATAGATTCAATGAAAAGTGCAATGTCTTTTGATCTTTGAACCAATCAATTTCAAATTGCTATTAAAAAAATTCAATTTTTAGAATTTTTTCATTTGTAGAGTGGATAATAAACTAGACTTCTCTTGGTTCATTTCATTAGTTATATCAATAACAAAAGAAATCATTTTCATCCCTTAAATCACATCTCAAGTATATTACCAAAAGGGGACAAATGAAAAAAACAAAAGGGACTAGTCTAGTATTATAGAACAGAGGGAGTATATAATGTAATGTAGAGATACTTTGGAGGAGTGGGAGTATGAGATGTAGTGGTCATTTCTTAGTGCAAGTCATGTAAAGGGGGTACAATTTGATTGTTTAATTATCTTCTAAAGGCCTAGACAACAGTTTTTTGGCAATGTAGCAATTTTGGACAAATCACCATGAGCAAAAGTAGTTACTATATCTTTTGAATATTTTTTGGATGTGGGGTCAAGGAGTACCTTGCCGTGGCACCAATTTTTTTATGAGAAGTTATGGGAGAAAATGTTGATTTCAAGGGACATGGGGTAGCTTGGGCAAGATTATCAACACTAGAGCAAAATTTGCAATATCATGACCGCAAGAGCTTACGCAAAACCATGGGCAAGCTTGTGGTTCATGGGTAGACTAGGTACTTCATTGACATTTTCTTGGACCCATAAGTTAAGGTCAATGTCAAAGTAGGTGGTTGCTAGAAATGGTTGCTCCGTGACTTCACTTGAACAAGTCAAGTGGTTATTCTTTTCTTCCCCATTGATCATCCAACATTCAAAAGCGCAACACTAATGCCAAAAGACAATAGACCCAATGCGATCAAATGATTGTATATATTCCGATTTTTAGAGGGGGGGCTTATACCAAAGCACTCCAGAGCCCACCGAAGCATTTGCAAGCCTCACGATGTTGTAAAGTTTGTGGTCGGTCCAAAAAAATATAGGGCTTTTGTTTGTAGTAGTTCTTGTATGTTTTCAATCAATAATCCAAATATAATTTTATATTATATATCATCCTCTAAATATTCAAAATCCCCAAAACAACATATATCTATATCATAATATATTTTCCACTCTTCCTTCCCTCATATATAATCTATCAATCCAACAACAACCCCTCCTCCATATATTATCCTATACCATAATAATCTCATCGCCCTCATTGTTGCCTTTATATATTGGTTTTAGCCTACTAATAAAAGTAAAAGCAATTAGAAAACTAAATGCTAACTAAAAAAATAACTACCAATTGACCTTTGAGTTAACTCTAAGTCACAATTATAGAACTAATATTAAAATATATAGATTTCTACTTTTAACTAATAGACGATCCACATCACGAGAATGGTTTTAATTATTCCTCAATCACTTTCACTATCAATACCTCTCTATGACTACTTAGATAAGCTTGTATTTGCTCAATCTTTGTTCTTGCAATGTCGATAATTCAATCACTTTAGAAATAGCTCAAAGGTTCATAATATAACAAACGTGGTAATGAATGAACACAAATCCATAAGGTTTACGAATCCTTGGATATAATTTAACTCAGTTATTGATGAAGGGAGATATAATTTCATTGGAGACATTTGAACTCTTTATGAAACAATCAATAATTGAAACTTTGCATGTCAAAATGAATGTTGAGGTACACAAGTGAGAGTGGTTCCAGTGATAGGACATCAATCAACAATAATTTATAAAACACTAGCCTACATTCCCTACATCCTTGTTATAATATTTTGGGCCCTAGGAAAGGATATTGCCACTAAACTAATAGTTGACATGTATACACTTCACACTGCTCTGTCGAGCAAATTAGCCTCCATTGCATTGCTCGTAAGAAAGGAGGAGGGGTATGTACTCTGAGGTCTATCTTACAGTTTTAGTCAAAGACTTGATTTCAATCCACTTACAAAGCAATATGGGAATCCTAAGCTAGGCATCGCATGCTTGTAATAACAACCGTCGACTTCTGATCAACATAAGAGGTCTTCCACACTTGCAATTTCTACACCATTTAATAAGTCAATTCTTGCCCGCACAATCAAAGTATGAAGGATGTGATAGTCATAGCATTGCAAGAGATAGAAGTACAACTTGTTACCAAGACTTCTAAATCCATTTTAGCGGATCTCTATAACATGGTTACAACTTTTTCTTCCTTACAAAAACGATTAGAAAAGCTAGTCTTATATGAAGATGGTGCTATTGTAGAAAAAGCAAAGAGCATTGTTGCATTGCAAATGCGCATACTTTATAAAATATACTATATGAACATGTTGAATCAGAGGATTTCTTGTAGTCTCAAGAAGTAGAAGAAGTGATGCTTTCTTGAAACTTTATTTTTTTACCTCTGTTAGACATCTATGTAATCTTCATTCTTTTAATTTTTATATATAGTGATATTTTGAAACTTTAACTCATGTGTTTAGGTTTTTGAAATGAAAGGCAAAGCTTGTCTTGTCTTTTTTTTGGATTTAATAAAAAAAATTAGATTCAATGTAGGGATATGGATAGACTTATGGGGAGAGTGGAGTTAGCCAATGATAAAAATAGAGTGCATGTGATTTTTAGGGGCGAACATCCACTTACTAAAGTAAAAGGTATGGAGGATAAGGTGGAAGATAAAGGAGAGACCCTTCTTCTTCCTCCTCATATTAGTTGGGAGATATATTTTAGTGGGGAGGGAGCCGTGAGTTTGGGGGAGATATTGCATGTTGTAATTTTGTGAATTTTGTAATGAGATTTTGAAAGTATGTTCTCTTTTTTATGATTCCAAAACCCTATTACACTCTTTATTTGGAGTTTTGGAGCAAAATTTATGCTCAATTCTAGTAGCAGTTAGAAACCAAGTTTTTTTCCAAAACAATTCCTCTCTACATAATAGTGTGGGACGTCTTTTGGATGATGATCATTTGAAATCATTGTAGGTATGAAGAGGGAGCAAAAAGTGGACAATCATTCCACCACCTGCAAGCTTGTGGCACCACTTCTACAAACAAGCCGCTCATTGCCTATGATGGTACCAGAGATAATAGTTCCATCATGAACTTCTATCACTACAAGGAAATGTAGTCCAAGATGACAAGTTTTTGACAGAGAATTGTTTGAAATGACAATAGCCATATTATTGTTACTTCATCTTGTCAATTTGTGAGAACTTGTCAAATTTTTATTAAGTTGTTGTCAAATTTGTAGTTGATGTTTGATTCTCTTCTCCCTATTTGTCGAAATAACAAAGATTCCATTAAGGTTTGTATATATTTATTTTTTCATCCATTGCCATAGATATCTTAGCTTAAGTTATGTTTGTAAGTCAAGCTCTCCGTATATAGATGGAGACGTAGGAGGTAGAACAATCCGTATGGGATATGTCATTTAGAGGTTGCAAGAACTCAACCGCCCATACTTAAGTTTGAAATAGGATTTGTATTAAAACTAGAATTTCAGACCTCATTTAGGCATAGTAAAATAAATTTTCAAAAAAAACTTTGAACTAAAAAAGTTCCTAAATCAATTAAAGTTTCATGTCCAAAAATCCATTTGATGTTTTGATCCTCCAATCAAAAGTTATGGACAAATTTCAGAGAGGATGTTTGAAAATGTAAAATAAAAATTCCCTTCCACCACCCCTTTGAAATTTGTCTATAACTTTTGATTGGAGGATCAAAATATCAAACAGATTTTTGGACATGAAACTTGAATTGATTTTACAACTTTTTTAGTTCAAAGTTTTTTTGAAAATTTATTTTACTATGCCTAAATGAGGTCTGAAATTCTAATTTTAATACAAATCCTATTTCAAACTTAAATATGGGTGGTTAAGCTCTTGCAACCTCTAAATGACATATCCCATATGGGTTATTCTACCTCCTACCACCCTTTGTGTATATAGAGAGCTCTCTTCTCTTTCCTAAATCCATGAAACAAAAATGGTTTATGAAGTGTAGTGTCAAGATGACAATTGGTTGTCCATACTTGCATTTTCATTTAATATATGAAGGTTTAAATTTAAAGCTATTTTGATATTTTGTCTTCTACAAAAAATAAGGACACTTGTAACCATTGATTAGGCCATCATACTAGCATGACAATGGGACAACTAACAAAAGAGGGTATTAGGGAATAGAAGTTGACAAAATTTTGTCAAATTATTGGCCGAATCTACAGGCTTCAACTGACAAAGCAATTGACAAACTTTTGTCAATTTTTTGTCAAATAGGACACAATTTCCCTTGTACTGAGTGTATGTTTTATAAAAAATGAGGTATAGTTGGATCTAGATACACAATCATTTGGTGTGAACAACAAACAAGATACCGAGGTGTCCTCGATTTGAGAAGGAAAAATGGATATAGTCCTCTACACTCTCTGAAATTTGCTACAGGCTCAAAAATTATTTGAAATGTACAAGTACTAACTTGATTGATCTTATCTTCCTTAGCTCGCCTTTAATGATGTTCCTCTGAGGATGAGCATGCAACTCAATGTACTACAACAAGAGCCTCTATAATCCAATCTACATGTCTTGCCATTGCCAACCTCAAGTAGTAACTGCAATGAGGATTCCAATTCTACATTGATACCGCACCAAAACAATGAACATGAAGAAGTCAACAACAAAGAAGAAGTAGAAATCGGTGATGGGAATGAAGATTTTCAAATTGAAGGTTGTAACTCAAGTTGTGATGAAGCCTACCATAATGATGACAAGGAGGAGGATGACAACACATAGGATCCTAGCACACCCACAACATGTTGATGCGTCCCTATGTTGCTTCAACTTGTTGGAGGCAACGTAAGAGGAACATTAATGCAAACTGCAACAACTTGAAAAGAGGTTGTTGGAAAGTCGACTACAACGATTCTCCAATTGTTTGCAAACAAATGGAAGGGGGGGGGGGATTTGAAAATTGAGTACTCATGTATAGCTATTGAAAGTGGGGGAGATAGAGGTGCCAATGGTGGTGTAGGCAATCATGCATGAGATTTGCTGCTAGGTAACAACAAATTTAGTAAGGGTTTGGTAGGAAATGGCACATTGTGGGTCATGGGCAATGCAAGAGGGTACAAAGGGAAAAGTGGGAATATAGGGGTGGACTCTAATATTCATGATGGTATACATCTTCAAGGTCATTGTAAGCAATACATAGGGAAAGTCTAGGAAATGATGAAAAATATTTTCCTTCAAGTAGATGAGACAATTAGTGGGAGTTAGGGTTCTGATGTAGACCTTCATTAATTTTGTGATGGAAGATGACATGAGAAATGAGGAGCTCTAGCTAGATAGTGTTGATAGAGGAGGTAGATAGCGGGAGAGATGAGAGTAGGGACAATGGAGACCCCACAAATCTAACAAGGGTCAAACATAAGTTCAAGGGTTCAACATGGTCTAAAACAAATTTTATTTATTCTCCATGTCCAAAGGAATTCATAGGAGGCTTAGGTCCAAAAAATAATTTCCGATTCATACCATCCTTCTTACAAATGTTCTCTTTGTTTTGGTCCTTCTTTATATTGCAAAAGATTGTTGCAGAAACCAACCCCTATGCTACAACACCGGACGAGCATAGAGTAGTCCTAGGGGGAGTGGGGGAGTTTCCTCTTATTGTCATGGGTTTGAAAGCATATACGGTAGCGTGCACGTTTATTGGGATGAAGAAACAACTAAATATAAAGACTCATTGGGCCAAAAAAAACTTCCTTTACCCTAGAGATTCTTAAATTTTTACGCATGCTAGGTTTCAAGCCATTACAAGGTGTCTTCATGTGACAGATCTGACAACATATGTGAGGGAGAGGGAATTATTAGGGTATGACAAGATGAGACAAGTGAGGTGGCTAGTGAATGATCTTAGAGAGAATTTTAGAATAAATTGGATATAATAAAATATCTCACTATTGACAAAATGATGATTTGTTGTAAAGGTAGTTATTGTCCAGCTAAGCAATACATGCCTAAGAACCCCATACATGGGGTATCAAAGTGTGGTACCTAGCAGATTCAATGTCAAAATATGTTTTCAATTTTGACATATATTGTGGCGCTAATCCTAATCTACTACCAAATAAAGTGTAAATAGGGGTGCGGAGGGAACCAAGATTAGCATACAATGTAATAATCAAATTAGTAGCCAATTTAGAAAAGCGAGGACAAGTAGTAGTGATGGATGACTACTTCTCTAGTGTTGGAGTGTTTTGAGATTTTGCGGCAATGCAAATCTATGCCACGGGTATAATGAGGTCAAATCATGTAGGAATTCCTAATGAATTGAAAACATTGCAGAATTGGAACAATTCCCTACAAAAGACTTCAAAATGGGCCACACATGACAGTAGGGGAATTAGTTGTGTCCTTTGGAAGAACAAACGTCCAATGCTTCTAATTTCTTCCCATGCATTGCCCATTCCCTTCCCATGTGTCCCCATTCCCACTATGCCTCGTAGAAACGGAGCACTTTGGGATATCATTCTAATTTCCCCAATGCATTTGGAGTATACCATGTACATGATAGACATAGATGTAGCCAACCAATTGTGGGCATCATATTCAAGCCAAATACAATCGCACAAGCAGTGGAATGGAGTCTTCCATTTTCTCTTAGACACTTCAATGGTGAATATGTATACCATGTACCTTGGTATTATTTGAGCGCATCATTAGGGAAGGTGACAATGACTCACTTGCAATTCAAGGTGAATTTTTGTAATGCGCTCAACCAAAATTGGAGTGGTAGGGGGGCGGATGTGGATGAAGGAGTTGATGGAGAAAGATGGCACTTGCCAACTTGGTCACGTATACGGTGCCCTTGTTTTGTTTGTGGTGACCAACATTGTACATACTATTATTGAGCACACACTAGAATATACCTTGGTCTAAATTGAAGGTATTTTGAAGAATACCACTACGAGCCTCAAAATTGCTTGAACCATAGACAACCTCGACATGCACAACTTACTTCTCTAAAATGCTATGGTACTCCTCTTATTAAATTATTTTTTCCATTCTTGCATGCTATTACACAAGTATAACCTCAATTGAGATTTTCTTTTATTTACCCAAATGACTACATAAATTTTTTTATGTATTGTTCATTGATTATTGCAACAAAAGTTTGATATTTGAGAATCACAATAAGCATTAATTTTTACTTGTGTAGTTTGGCAATTGAGATCTTGTCATGTATGCCTTTTGTTTTTCTAGTTGATACCTCGTATAGGGAGTTGACACTTTGAATCATTGGTGAAACTATTTCTTTGATTATATGTGCTTGAAGATTAATTGATCTTCCCAATTTTTTTATTTTTTGGAAATATTATTTATTGTTCTCAAAATCAACTAGTGTTTTTGGCACCATAAACCTTAGACATTAGAAAACTATGACCAATTGAGAGCAACACACTCCTGAATGAAAAATGAAAAAAATGAAAAAATTGTAGTCTAGGTTGGACAACAATAGTGAAATAGAATGGAGTTTCTAGAAAAATGAAGCTTTTAAAAAAATTTGGTGGAAAAAAAATTCTTAATCAATAGTTTTTGCACTACTGGTTCAATGTTCTCTAGGCCTTCTCTTGTTGTTTTCTTCTTATAACTTCATGCTCACTTCATGAATGTCCATGGACTAATTACTATGTCTTTTGATGCAACAATATATTCTCTTTATGGAGAAAGGGAACATTATGCATGTGCTAGAAAGATTACCATCATAGGACATGCCATAGTATATGTCAATAGTCTCCATCAGCAAGTCAGGCATAGCAACTTCTGTCCTAGCTTCCATCCATGGTCTAAAACCAATATCCTCTATTGCCATGAAGTTCAACAACTATTTTCAAAACATAGATCAATCAAGCTTGTTGAAGCTACATTTTTTGGGCAATGTGATTATTTTTTTTCCCAACTTGTAGACCTAGCTAGAATGTAGAACTCCACCATTCACATTTTGAAGAGAGCATTAAAAGAGATTTGGGGCTAAGAAAGCTTGCGAGTTCCCAGACTGTGGGAATTTGCCACATCAGTGATCTGATATAGTGAAGAAACAACCACGTTAGATAATATGAATTATTTTCTTAATTCATTTTTAAAAACATTTGTTTTAAAAAATAATTGAAAAATCAGTGTTCAGTTTTTGAACACTTTTTGAAATTTTTGAAAAAAAAAATTCATTTTTTTGTAAATTCATTTTTTTTGGCAACAATGGTTGGTTTAGAGTTCCCAGACAACAAGGGGAATAGCCAGGGGAACAACCTTAAAATGGCCCTCTTTTGCCCAAAATCTCTTCTAATGCATTTTGAAGAGATTAGGGTATGTGCAAGCCATAAATTGTTGAAAAAATGACTTTGTATAAGAATTTTCTTCAAGCTAGTTCCCTATTGCAATTTTTCAATACATGTTTCCCAATTTGAAATGTTATGAGATTCCTTGAATATGTGTCCAACTTTGTCACAAAAATCAAGAAAAATAATTTCAAGCAAAAAAATGAAATTATCTTGTGCGAAACCCTCCCCGAAATAGAACTTCCCAAAAATTTGAATGCAGCTTAAAAACATCTTTTCCCACTTCAAACATTATAATCTTACAATCTATGTGGTCAAAACCTTCCATTTTTTACTACAACATAACAAAGTAGTCTACTACTAGATCTTATAGTCAAATGCACCAAAATTTCATTCATCATTTTTTGGGGGCCTTTGCCATCAAAACAACCCATTTTAAGTGTTTTTAGGTGAAACATTGTCAAAGAACTTTAGGGGTTCATTTCTAGTTTGCGTAAGTGTAATATGTTGGTGGAAAATTTTAAGGCAATTTTGTTATTATTGAAGTGTTTTATGAATATGAGAGTAAATTATTATATGTCTTGGAACAGCAGCATCTGCAAGCAGCTAATTATGAATTGGTTTGGGTGGCAAAAACTTGATCCAGCCATGAGCAACACAGCAATTGGAGGGCTCATATGCATTTCATTGTCACATTCATTTGGTGTCGAATCCTCTACAAATGTTGCATTATGAGTTACCAAATTCTGCAAAATTCACCGAAGTTTCACCAAAACCAAGACTACGGACACTAACTTCTTCGTTTCTCCTCACACTTGACTTGACTTTGGGGCAAGCTGCATTCAATAAGTTAAAAGACAGAGAGATAGAATGCAATACATTAGTTACACCATAATAGAACAAGTCACATCATTAAATTGGAGTTGGTGATTTTGTACTTCTTACTAGAATACCTCTCATTAAAAAGGCTTTTCCTTGATTCCAAGTATGAAATCAAGATTTCCAGGTTTTTGTTTTTGTTTTTGTTTTTTTGACACAAATGAAACGGAATTTCATTGCAAGGGATAAAAATACAAAGCCACCAGCCACGCGTGGCCTGGTGGAAGGGTTTTTTAAACACATGGACCAATTCCATTGATAGAGGAAAAAGTACAAAGAAAGATTTTCAACTTTGATAATATGTGGTAAATTATAAGTTGTTGCATTCTTTATGAAGTGAAATTTTAGAGCAAAGCCCATCCTTGCAATAAATATTGAGATTGCATTCAATGTTGGGGGATATGAATTCAATTGAATAGAACACCAATAATTGATTGTATACTTCTCTACAAATCAAATTGAACATCTATTTGAAACAAAGTAATGAGTACCCAATGTTACACACTAAGAATGACACTTATTCAATAACTTCTTCTAATGGCTTCAATCTCCTATTGGCAGTCAACTTTGCCTTCCTCAAAAATTCATGGTCTTTATTTAGATGTTGTTAGTAAGACAATGTTGATTAATATATGAATTCATGGTGGACAAGACAACTTTCATTTCAAAGTTGCTCATCATCAATCCTATGACATCTTTTGGACAAATCTAAGTTTAGGTTTACCTTTCAAATTGTATATAGTTTCTTATTTTAGCTTTATGTTGCTTGAAACTATATGTTTTCTATGAATTAAAAAAAACTCAAGTGATTTTATCAAAGAAATTAATTGTTACAATCTTTAAAGTCAAATGTAGATTTCTTTTGGGCAAAGATGAACAAAAAATAAAATTGAATATTTTGGAAATTTTTCTAAGGTTTTCAAGTAGGAATAAAATACAGGGCTAAGAATTTGAAAGAAATTAATAAAAAAAATTCACATATTAAATTACATCAAGTCAAACTACCATTTGCATTCTTAATTATTTTTTGCATTGTTAAAGAATCACAGTTTGATATTTTTGTATTAAAACCATAAAAAAATCTCTAGGAATATAGTTTGTTTCAAAAGAAATTGGTATAAAAATCAAAGTATTTGTGATTTTTGAAGGAAAAATTTCCGAAAAATGTATAGCAATCACCACACATACTGGCGTAGAAGAATTTATTGTTTTGACCAACAATGTAGTTGAGAATGAGAAACAATTACTAATTAGTAATTGGACCAGCAGCGGGGGCTTGCAGGGATTCGCAGGTTCACAGCCATTGTTGCTATCGCCTGAGCCGTTGTCGGTAGCTGAAGATGTTCCGGAAGCAGGCGCCATGTATATATCTTTGAGCAGAGAGCATTGAAGAAGTATTTCAGTAGCAAAACTAGACACTCGAAATGGTTTGAACTGTTAGCCCCTCGTCGCCCAAGGTCCAAACATGTTTAAAAGCAAGCATCTTTGCTTTTCAAGTGCTATAAGTCTAAATTTCAGTGAAGTATGAAAATCTCAACCATACAATCTTGTAGCATGCATGTAGTAGATGGTGTGAAACAAATTTGAGGTCATTTGACCGTACAGATTGAAAGATTATAAATTTATAATGTTTTAGTCTTGAAAAAAGTTTCTGAAATTTTCTTAAAAACACATTTGGAGGTGAAATTCGATTTCTGAACCTACTCAAATGAAAAAACTTTTAACTACAAAGTGATTCAAAACCAAAAGACAAACACTTTGGTGGAAAAAAAAATCATTCAATTGACTCATTGTGTCTGCAAAATTGTTTTGAAATGTCAAAAAACACTGAAAAAAGTAACAACAAATCACATCTATTACTGAACCTCCCTCTACTAAAATGCTTCTCAGTCACTCATTACCTCTTGGATTGATATGAAATTTTAACCACACAAATTGGACTAGTATGTAAAACTTTTCCAATGAAAATGATTGAAAATGGACCATGTATGAAGAACTTATAAGCCATGGAAGTTCACTGTAATGCAAAAATGTTTGGATTATGAACTTCGAATTGCTCCCAAACATTCAAAACAACTTGGATTGACATGAAAATTTATCACAATAACTAGACCTTAAGAGGAACAAAACCCAACAAATTTTATTGAAAAAAACATTTTATGAGAAAGTTACAAGCCCCCGAAGTTGTAGCCATTAGAATGCAATGTGGTGAGCTCAAATTGAACCTCTGAACTTCAAAGGGCTCTCAATAACTCAATACATCTTGGATTGATCTGAAAATTTTACTAGTGAAAGTAGACTAATATGCACAACTTTTACAACAAGTTTTATTTAATTTGGACATGAAATGCTAAAGTAACAACAGTTTGAATTTAATTGCCAAACAATGTGAGGACACTTTTTGTCCCCTTGGGTGATGAGGGGTTAACCCATAAATGTTGACACACACATTTAGTGTTCGATTGATGACAAAGTATCTTTATGTGTGGGATAGAAGTGCCACTATTTATCCTTGGAATTTTGTATGGAAAGGGGAGATCTTCTATAGTACTTTGACCTCCAATGAGTATTTTTGATTTTTTTTACAGTAGATGATGTCACACGGTTCCAAAAAGGATGATTTACATGGTCACCAATTTGTCTATTAACCCTTAAATGCCCAAGATCTTTTTTGAGCTTCTAGGAATTTGCTCCAAATTGAACAAAAAGATAACCTTTTGATAAGTTGTATCAATTTTTTTTGAATTGTAACCGTACAAATTCAAACTAGACATGTTAGAGATCACATGGGAGAAGAAAACGCATCAATATCATTTATGAATTGAAAGATTATAACATTTGATCATGATAGTGTTAAAACTGCAAAAGTGATTTGAAGTCTTTCCATCCTCTTTTTACATGTCAAATCTACAAAGTTGGTCACCAAAAATATATGAGGTTAGAGGGCCTAACATGCATAACCCCAAACAATTTATGGCTCGACAAAATCTACTCTACAATTTTTTTAAATGAATTTCTAATGTGATATTTTCTCCAAGATCTAGTGTATTTGAGGCTCATTTCCAAGAGCCCTCAACACTACGGAAAGTCAAGATTGCAATGAACACCCTTGCACACAATCTTGAATAGAAAAATCATAATCAATCATTTTCAAAATCGTATTTTGGATGCTAAAACTGGACATGAAATAGAATATTTCAAAAATGAAAACTACTAAAAATAACAGATTGGTTAGGTTTTGTTAAACTTCGAAATATTGGCTTCAAGACGGCTGACTCAATTTATACGAAACAGGTAGAGTGACGTGAACGACACGTGACAATCCAACTTACACGAGAATGAATGCCTTGTGGCGATGTGGGATGCCCCAGTTGCTCCTTCGTAACAGTAAACCCGCGTTTGTAACAGACCTGTGGAACATTTCAACGCTGACTTGAAAAGTACGGCAGCAGGGTCCAACAAGCAGTCAGGCACTTTGTCAATCTGTAATTAGTCTTGGGACGGGAACTCCCAAAGTAAGGTAGCCAACCCATTTCCAACCACTTAAGCAATTGCGCATATTTGGAGCAGAGTTTTTTTGAATGTAGAAATTTTCACATGTGTAAAAATAGAGTTTAGAAGGATTGCATATTTTTCCAGAATTTTATTATACAAAATGTAATTACTATGAATTTTTTTAGTGGAAGATTCTCTTTGACCTATTATGGTGGTATAGAGCTTTCTATTTGTGACCATATGCTAATTGCAATATCGAGAGCCTTGCAACCAATCATAATGTGACACAACTACTCAAAAACTGCACTACAACTTCATGGAAAGAAAGCATGTTACATATTGGAAATGGGGGGGGATTAGAAATGGGTTGGCTACCTTAGACTGCCTTTTTATTGTTTTTGAAACAAGCGTGTTGAGGAAACACACTACAAGATGTTGATTTCACTCCGGATCACCGCTAAGGTAGGAGGTCCATAAAGTGCTCATGTAAAGAGATGAAACCAGAATTTGGGGAGGTAAAACTTTTTGAAATATTTTTCAGTAAATTTTCCTTGAAAGACAAATGGAATTGGCATCTAACCTAAGTCATTTCATATTTTTTGGAGTTTTGTTGAATTAGTTCTAAATTTTTGAAGTTGAATTGGCACCACTGATGTACAAATAGTGTACATTTATAGAGGTGGGCGATTTTAGAGCCTGTGCACTTTTAGAACCTCCTACCTTAGATATCGAACTTGCAACCACACTATTTGGTTTGGGAATTTCTTCACCATCATCCAATAGTTTAGGGTCATCTCAAAGCTAAAGTAGACTAACTTTCCTATCCTTTTTGCAGACCACATTGAATTTTATCCACTGCAATTCCACATCCATAGTACTTGGAGATTAACAAGTAGCTAAGCTATGGGAGATGGATTTGTCTGAAATAGACCTATGAGACTTTCAAAGAAGGATGAGTAATTTTTTTCCTATGCTTGTCATAGATGTAAAAACTTATCCCCCTATTTTAGGCCATCAAATTTGTATTTCATGACTTACATTACCTTATTTGTTGTCACGAACTTGAGTACAAGCCTTGTAAGAGACTAGGGGGGAGAAATGACGAGTTCCAAGCAAACAAGACACCATAGCATTTTGTTCAAGGCAAAACAAGTGGCGTATTGTACATGCCTTGGAAAGTTGGGGAAGGCATGCATCCATGGATTCAAAGAACTTGTAAATCCAAGTTGTGAGTCAATAGATATGGCTCCTTGAAGTTGACAATGTCTTGGTTGCAAACCCAAGGTGTAGGATGTGAGAGTAGGGGTTTCAAGAGGAATCCCTCGTCCATTTAGGGCATGCTACATATTATTGAAAAGATATAGAGACAAGGATTCTAGAATGTTAACGCTCACAACAAGCTAAGCAATGAGCTTGAAGTTATGAGTATACAAAGGGGCTAGAGTTTTGGAGAAATACACCTCTTGGGGGCTTAGATCTTTGGAGGGTCATA
Source organism: Straminergon stramineum (assembly GCA_963920665.1). Classification (NCBI taxonomy): domain Eukaryota; kingdom Viridiplantae; phylum Streptophyta; class Bryopsida; order Hypnales; family Calliergonaceae; genus Straminergon; species Straminergon stramineum. The sequence continues at coordinate 20,150,837 of OY987268.1, forward strand.
ACTAGCTTAACCCCTAAAAGTATTTGACTATGTTTTCACTAAAAACGCTCCAAAATTGTCATCTCTAGTACAAGTACCAAATATTGGAATAAATACATTTTTGTACAAATGTAACCATAGGGGCTTGTATTAATCTGGTTTGGGAAGATGTGGAAAAAATTTCAGAAATTTCCACCATTTGGATTGCAGGATATTAGCATTTGAAGTGACAAAAAGCCATTCTTTGGCCTTGCCAAAATCCAGGTAGATGCACTTCACAACGTCAGATCATTATGAAAAAATGTCCAAAATGGTTTCAACTCTTTGTATTCATTCTTCAATTAATGTTGGCTACATGCTTGAAAAATTTTAGATCATTTGGAATTGTACAACATATAGGAAAAAAATAGTAAGTTGAAAGAAGTAGAGAATGATTCAAAATACTAAATTGTTAATAATTTATTTATAGAATTGAAAAATGACAATCCCAAAGGTGAAATTGTTGTAATAAAAAATCTACACCTCACATTTTTATTTTTTTCCAAAAATATTAAAAATTGAGTTAAAGAAAGGTCTTCAAAGTTTACTTTAGAGTAGAGATTCCATTACTACCCACAAACTACCTACAACTAAAACTTTTCATAACTTTCATCTCATAAATCAAAATGAAATGATTCAAAGCTTTCTATGTATATAAAAATCAAGAAAATAAATTTCAAATTTTTATTTTAAAAAAAAGTGATTTTTAAAGAAGTTTTTTTTTGTTGCCCGGGCTGCCCACTAAGCAATGAAAACTACATATCATACAATAACTTTTTAATTATGTCTTCAAAAGTTATGAAAATTGTTGGGTCTTTAAGCTACTCCTTGGGCACATGTTGTGAGAAAATTTCAAAGAAAATAAATAAAAATTCCATCTGTAGTGAGCTACCCAAAATCACTATGTTGCCAAAAAACACCATTTGGTCCTTTAGGGGTTAATCCATGTTGCATTTGAGAAAGTGAGTAGTTGAAGGTAATATTAGAAAAGAGTAGGTTACAATTAAAAGTAGGCTCATGCTTTGGATTTGGAGTCTAGAGCTAAAATTTATCCTAATGGGAAGATGGAGAGTTCTATAGAGTTTGATTTTGAAGCATAGGGAATCAAATTCATTTTCAAGGGAGAAGTGTGTCTTGCATGTCTTGGTGACCCATAGGAAAGGAGGTCTGCAAATTCCACAAAGACAATACTATGAAGAAGGGGTGGTGTCCCTCTTCACGTCTAAATCATGCCACAAGGAGCCAAAGTGGCCATAGATGGCGAGGTTGATAATAGAGCCTCACCGCCGCCTTCATGATACCATAGAGGGCTTTGGAGCATTCTTTGACACAATAAATGATGTCCTGCTTCACGTGGGTTGTGACATTGGATCCCAACTAGCCCCTTTTTTGGGTACCATGGGGCCAAATTGCACCATTTCAAAATAAATATCTATTTTTCGCTAGAAAAAAGTAATCTTTCTTTGCCAAAAAATTTTAATTTCTTTTAAAAATGTGGATGAATTTGCCAAATTTGAATGAAAAAGTACTTGAATAAGATGGATGAATGTAGAAATACAGTACTTCACCAAAATTGAAGTGATCACCATCTAGTGTTGTTCCCAACTAGTTAGTCTTGAAGTGAGATTGTTTGGGCCTCTTGGGGAATTGGGTACCGTTCAAATGTGATTAGCATTGGTGGTGAGTAGTGCCACCACCAAGCACTTGCAAATCAATAGAAGTTTTACTTGATGCCATCAAATAACATGCCCAATGTCTTTGTGAGAGTCTAATGATGGAAGGCATAGAAATGGGAAACTCTTGACTAGTGTTGGAACCTAAGGTTGCAATTGCATAACATGTGTAGTGTTAAGAGATCATGACCCTTTGTGTTACTAAAAGTGAAGTGCTACAAAGACATACATGTTGCTTAGCTCAAAGAAGTAAGTATCACTAAAGGTGCAAAATTTGGGGTTTAGGATTCCAAATAATTGTTCAAAATTTTAAAATTTTTTGATTTGCAACAAATAATTTATTCTTGCATTTTCCACAAGGTAAAAATTTTGAGCAAAGCTCTAAATTTTTACCTTCCCAAGAAAGGCTTGTAGCACTACGTTAGAAAGATCTATAGGAGACCTTGTCTTCTAATATGGGTTGGGGTCATTGCAAGAAACACCATGTAGTTTTTGTAGCATTTTCCATAGTATTCTTTTTCTTTCCGGGAGTACTTTATAATTAGAAAACATTTTTTTAAATGGAAAAATATGTTCAATGTATAAACCTTTAAGAAGAAGGTACTCTAGAAAGGGAAAGCACAAAAAAATTCTATAAGTAGGAGAAACATGTGATGTAGGATATAGGACACAAATAGGTTCACAACTCAATACACAACTACACCACCATTATCAAACAATTAGTGTTTGAGAATTTCAAACAATGTTTAAGATGGAGCATTATTATGTTTCAATTGCCTATAACTTATGCTAAAAATGATAAACTTTGCTATTAACCCCTAACTACCTAACTGACCATATATGGTCGATTTGAAATTTCAAGCTCATTTGGGGATGGGCAGTTAAATTCCTGTGACCGATTTTAAAAATTTTATGGGTAGTTTCAAAGGTTAACTGCTGAAATTTTTCATTTTTCACTAAAAAAGATAAATACATGATTTTGAGAGGTCCTCTAAGGCATATATGTATCTTAGTGGAAGAGTAAATCTTGCAAATTTTACTTGATTTCTTGTCTTTGAGCAAAGCTTGCCAATTTCACTTGATTTGAGATCTAAAAAATTGTACTTATCCATTTTCTTTGAAAATGATCCCATGGGAAAGAGTATTGTGTTTTCATGATTTTCACCATTGAAAATGTAAACATACAAATGTTGATTTGGACGTAATTGCAATTTCTACTTATAAAAAGAAATTGCATTTCAACTATTGCAAGGTGGATTGTGTAGTCAGTTTGATAGCTCTTCATTTTAACTTAAGGTTTTTGGAAGTGTGTTTTAGTGTGCTAAAACAATTTTTAGTTGGTCATGTCACCTCTAATCCCAAAAACTTTTATATGCAAATTTTTGAAACATTGTGGAGAGGGGCAACATACTAAAAGTAGAAAAAGTACATTTCTGTTGTTATAATATCACAATTCCTATGCAATTTTGCACACAAAATTGGTATGTAGACTAATAAGCTAGATCTTTAAACATCTATATGATTAATTTTGAAAAAACAAACAATTTGCTTCATTGGGGATAACTATAATCCCATGCTCTTTTTTCATAGTCAAAACACACTTGGAAAGACTTAGGCACTTAGGGGTTAAACCGAGGCTCAATTCCAATTTCCAAATGATGTAGGATTCAAACTAAAGAATCCCAAGTCGCCTCCAAATCCTTCAGGTAAGGCCGGAAGAGCTTCACACTTCTCGTCATCTCCAATATCATAAACCTCCCCACTGTGATCCACGGTGTTGTAGATGCACAGTTGCGATGCACTGAATGGAACCAATGCAAATTCCGGATACACTTCCAAACTCCGACCGCCACTTTTGATCTTCTTCAAAACATTCACCAGCTTGAAAATATCAGTCTTCTCCTCATAGTCTCCTTCGCCTTGAGTCCACTCAATTCTATCAACCAAGTTCTACCTATAAGGCTGCACCACCCCTTCATTGCGACCAACAAAAATCCCTCAGACTGCAGATGACCCGGGAGATGACCGGGCAAGTGACCTGGGAGATGATCCGACAGGTGACCCGGGAGATGACTGGGCAGGTGTCGCGGGAGGTGATCTTAGTTCCCCCAACGCCTCTCCCACCTCGAGTCTTTCACGCCGATAGTAGCACATGTAGATAGCAACGCCAAGCGCAATGGCACCAATTACCGCTGAAGCAATCGATGCACCATTGCTCCAATACCAAAATTTTGGATAAGTCGACGACATTTGAGAAGACGACGGCCTGTCACACAAAACAAAGAACATATAAGTTTATGTTTCAAAAAATAAATACTACAGAAAAAATGAACAAACAGGAAGTAGTTAATCTGAAAAATAATTCAATCCATTCCGCAAGAATATCGATGTGAAAGATCAGATTATGATCCCATGTGTGTACAGTACCCCAAAGTTATGGACACAACATTTCACATAGATATTGTAGACATGTGCACCTTCGAATTGGTGCGAGACGGTAAAGTATTCCATTGCATTTGGGAACCGTAAATTGCAATACAAAGCTCATGCATTCCACTTTCAATTTAGGAAGCAATATATAGCACGTTGAAAAGTGTGAAAGTATAAAAAGAATTCAGCTAAGTCAACAGTCCTTCTGAGGCAACGGGGAAGCAGGGGTTCAAATATCTGTCTGTGATCAACGCAGAAGACCAATTCTAAGATATTGAAACAAGAGGGCAGTGGTCTCTACCCTGGGGCAGATGCTGGGCTTGCTCCAACAACACAAAGGCAAGACAAGAATCCAACAACACAAAGGGTAGAACACCAGAAAGATCGACCGCCCTTCGTCTGCATCTTGATTATTCGAAGAGGCTTGAAGATCAACAATCGAACTTTCATTCCATTGAGCTCAATCATGCTACCCAGTGATCCAGGTAGGGTCTCTTCAAGCTTGAAGCTACACCACAAACAAACCGTGACATAATGTCCGAACACTTGTTGAACCGGCAAAGCCTTCCTTCCAAATGATGTTCCAATCAACCTTAGTAGGAAAGGGCTCGCAGTTTTTTGTTGAAATTTTTCCTTAGCAGGAAAGGGCTTGCCTGTTCTGTTTCCATGTACAGAGACGGGGATTACTTATGACAGATGACATTCTGCACAGTACTCCGAACAGTCCGGAAGAAGTAAATTCGTCTACTTCCAGCTGACGCAGGAGGGACAATGGTGGAAATTCATTCGTGAGACATTCCAGGCCGGTCTATGACTTTCCACGAAACATCATGTGTGTGTTCAAATTGAAGGCAAAGTGAAGAATCATTTGGTGTGATCCTCGACACAAACAAATGAATGTGTCTCCTCTGACCTGAGTTGCGTTAGTAACGGAATTGCAAGAATTTCCAGGATTGGGGGTTCTCAGACAGTTGCAGGGCTTTCAGAGAATCCGGCAGCCGGAGTCCTATCTCAACGGTAATCTTCAACCTGGATTCATTGTCTTCACGTAGGCTATATCCTCCTCCATATTGAAGAGTATATTTTTGCCAACTAATTGACCTCTGGTGAGGTCTAGGGGTGATCCCTAGTGTTCATGTTAAACCAGTGACCCACCAAACTATCCATTCTTTGTACCATGCCGTTCAATACCGAGAGTTCTAGTTCAATTTCCTTCACTGTGGATGCTCCCATTTAGCAAGTAAATGTGAATGACTTTTTTTTTATATGTTGCAAAGATGAAAGATCACAGGCCGTCTTTAAATTAGAATTTTTCAAGATTTTTTTTGTGAAAAATTGAAATTTTGTAGGATTTTTGAAGTGAAAGTGAAAACCCCCCACATCAAACAGTAAATTCTCTCAAAAATTCTCAAAAATTTCATCATAGGTGAATATTATAGAGAAGAATATTTTCGTGTGAACAAAATTTCCACATCATTCTATAAATAGAAATAAGTGGACCTTGGAAATACACCCAAAGTTCAAATTGCAATTTAAATATTTCATTTCTTGGGAGTTTTTCAAAATTTCAAATTGGAGTAGAAACTAGAGTAGATGAACTTCATTTCCTTAGTGGGCTCAAATTCAAAAAATATCATTTTTATGGATAAATTTCAGATCTAGAACAAGTAGTATGAAGAAGAATTGCTCCAATGTATGTTAGAATCCTCTCATGAAAATATTGGAACTTTCTAAGAAAATCTAGAATCCCCTTTAATTTGACTACCTACAAGGTCCAACACCTTTTGCCCGGAATTCTTGACAATTCTAGAGAGAGTTTGAATTCCACTTATCATCAATTTTCTTAGCCCTACAATGTTGCAGGAGCCCTTTTGTGGCCTTTGGATGACAATGCACCAACCTAGATAGAGACTAGAAGAACTATTTCATCCTCATTTTTGTAGTTGACCTCTCATGTTGGGTTATGAAGATTGTGCACATTAATTTGTAGTCTAGCTAGTGTTTGTTTTCACATAAATGAGAAGTTAGTAAAAAAATGGATCACAAAATTTGCTATTTTTATTAGTATATTTTAAAAAAGTTTTTGCTCCTTGCTCTAAATCTGAAATTTCTCTACAACCCCTAAAGTCCCAAGGTCACTTTCTTCCATCAAAAGACACTCAAAACAACGATTTCTATTGCAAAGAGCAATATCTTAAAATTTTGTTTTTTTGCATATCTAAGTATTGGATCTTGAACTAGAATATTGAGTAAGAATATGTGGAAGAAATTTCAAGATTTCAAGATATTTGCATTTAAAGTGACAAGAACAAATTTTTATGTACCTTGCTCGACTAGATTTTTTGGCTTTGAATCTTCTTCAACTTAAAATTTTTGCACTATTGATTTTGAATTTCTAATTTTTCATGTTGAAGAATTGAATTGACATAGCACAAAAAAATTCAAAAAAACACACACATTTAATTTTTTCTCATTAAAAAATTGTTAAATAGAAGTACTAGGTTCAAGATTGAAGGGTTAACCAAACCATTGATAGCTCTAAGATAGAATTGAAACACACTAATCTCATCAATGAAATTATTCTAGCAAAAGATCTTAACCTTGTTGTACACATTATATCTTAACAAAGTAGGCATCTTTTTCAAGAAATTTGACAATAGGGGTAGTCACACCTTCTTCATTGCACGTCTATTCTCTGAAGAATGGGGATGTTGCGGCTCCCCATTGGCTCATGGTAGAATATTCTTCTTTTGCTAAATCTTCTTCACATCCATTATTCACCTTTGGAGGTGAATAATGAATGTGAACTCAAGAAGATTTAGCAAAAAAGAATATTCTACCATGGAGCACACTTTCACCCAACTTCTGCTCTGTGTGCGCCACTTGCGTTCTGCACCACCTACATCACATCTACAATAGTGAATTTTGTTCCAGTTTCCATTCTCCATGTTGATCGCACACAAAAGGGGGGTCACAGCTTCTTCATGCAAAATGGCTCCCCATTGACTCATGTCTCCCCTCATTCTTCACAAAAGTTTGCATTGGTAAAGAAGGTGTGGCTTCAAAAGGATTTTTTGGCGTGAGAATCCCTCTTAACCCCTTTAGCATGTAATGGCCAAGAATGGCCTACTGAAACCTGCATTCTTCGATTTAGGGTGCCTAGCTTGAATTTACTGAAAATACGTTCAACAACAAGATTGGAGACAAGGTCTCAGAGAATACTTAGGATTTTTAAAATTATTTTTTTGGCTATAGTATGCATATTTCCAGGACTGAGAACAATCGATTCTGTGTATTTTAGGGTATACGTAGCTCTTAAGTCGACATTGCGTGGAGGTACATTGTGTCAGATACATATATTTTAGAACAGGCGTAGTTGGTCACTAGCAGTTGGGGGGTACATCTAGGGAGAGGGACGTGCCCTCGGATTCTGTGAAGTGGGCTTGTTGATGAGGAACTTGGAGGCACTATGGCAATTGTTTACTAGTTCTTCAAGCGAGGGGATTGAATTTGCAATTGCCAAAGCAAGATTTCTTGTGGAAGCCGTTTGTCTGATTGTGACAAGGGAGAGGGGGAAATGCATCCTGTGGAAGTGTTGTGGTGTATAAGAGATTTGCAATTCCTTGTAGAAATACACCTTCGGCTCATCCGTGATAGTTCATGGTGGGTGGGAATTTGGCAAGGGAGGGAGAGTTCACAGTCAAATTTCAAGGATTGGAGGAGCTGCAACATTGGTTTCGGGCGTAGGGACTATTAGAGGGAGGAGTCCAGAAAATTGTGAAGCTTTGCGACAAAGCATACCTTGAGGTGCAGCCCCGGCCTAACAAGTGGAATTAGCAAGGAGCGTTTGGTGTGGCGGATCGATGCTGATATCTGTGGTATCATCACACGGCTAGGTTGCTTGGTTGGTGTGAAAGGAAACAATTCCCAGAATTTGTGAAGGACATCCTTCGACGAGATATCTATCCAATTCCAACTTGCGATGAAGAAGCTGGCTTGAGCGAGAGCAAGTATGTGTGACCACACCAAACAATCGCCATTGCTACCACTCACAGAGTTTTTTCGAGGAACATGCCAGGTAAGTTTCTCCGTCCTCTCTATTTCTCACTAGTCCAATTGTGAATGCAATGTTTGCGACAATGGTAGCTATGACTTGGTTTAGGGTAGTCTGCTTTCGGCAACAATAGACAGTTTGATCCCCAGCTTCTTAAATCCTAACCAAACAAAGGATTGAGGTCTAAGAGAAAACATGAAACTACTGTTCTTGTAGTAGACTAAGATTGAAATTGCAAGGCTTCCTAATCTTGCTTGAACTCGAACAAATTTGGGATCAATTGTGACCCTCACCTTCATGCGATCAGGTGTCTATAACTTATTCTTAGCCATTAGGTGTTACTACCTTAGATGCTGCATAGGCTTCAAGTAAAAATTTGATGAGGATTTAGCTCATACAATTTTGCGAGGAACACTCTATTACATTTTGTCTCTTATACAATACAATGTTACATTCTTCTCAAATTTGCTCTTGGAGAATAGTGCAACTAGCTAGCTTCATCAGTTAGAATTGAGAAGCTAGTTGATATGTGCTTCTATCTCAATCCAGGCCAACTCGAAGTTCTCAAGAGCTAGGATCCCTTGTTGTTTTCCTCCAATAATTCATTAGGTCAATACTTCAGCTATTATAGCTTAGAGAGATGTAATTCAAGTGCATTTTTTAATGGAAAGTTCATAAAATTTTGTTTGAGTAAACAGTGATGAAAAACGTATTAGGATAAATGACTACTAATGAGTGATCTCATAAATTCAACAGAATGAATAACTGCTGTAGTGTTTGGCACCCTGGTTGATTTTCAGATGCTTCAATAAATTACTTGTACTTCAATATTAAACTAGATAGTCCATTTGTCAATTCTGCACGACGACCCATTCAACCTAGGCATTATAATTTTTTGATCCTGAAGTTTGGAATTCACTTCCTAATCACATGAATGGTACAAACTATATTTTCTTTTTGGAATGATGTATCCAACAATATCATAGCTTTGAATGTAAATAATACTTTTACAATAAAGTCTGCTGGTTGGCCTTACCATTTCTTGACATTAGATGCAAGAGGAGTGGGATGGACAGGAGGTCGCCCAACCACAGTCCAGGTTGCAAGATGTCCAGAATCAAGAGAATGTTCATCTAACCAAAAAGACAAAGTCTACTCGAATGCCAAAGACAAAGAAGGTATTGCTTGACTGATTGTTGATTTCATCAAAAGATTGGCGAATTGATTGATTGTAGTACAATAAAGCATACATTGTTTGAGAATGTGTTTACAAAGAAGTTATCGTTTCATGCAGGGAGACTTGTTTGAAAGTTTGAAAGTTTGAGTGCTCGTGTATGTATTTGAGTTCATATGTTGGAGTACCGATAATAGTCTGTTTTGTGTGTTTGAGAATTTGAGTGTTTCTGTGTTGGTGTGTTTGAGTGTTCTATGTCTTTGAGTGTTAGTGTGTGTTCCGTTGGATGTGAATTTCCCCATTTCCGTTCCTTTTCCTTACTATTTAGTTCTATAAGACTGAATTTGAAATTGCTTTTGGATTTTGTAGGTGTCACATGTACAGGAGGGTTGCCTTTTGGAGCTGATGCCATTGGCCCAAATTGGATGAGAGAATACCGATGTACCTCCCCAAAAGAAGAGGATTCGCAAATCGCGAGCAAGGAAGGATCCAATCACAGAAGAAGGGGACGAAATCCAGATGGAGGGAGCGGCAATCCACATTCCTGTGCAGAAGCCTCGGAAGCCACGGGGGAAGAAATCAATGATGCCAATTGACAAAAGTGTATGCATTGCCCAAATGACCCCAACAGCAATGACTCCAATGCCACAGAGCTACACGCCAAATGACATTGGACCACCTCCACTTGACTCTAGCACATTTCCACAACTTATGCAACTGCACCCAAAACATCTAATTGCATATCTGATTCTTCTTATGTTCAAAGAGTATAGCTTATATACTAGATCATAGAGTATAAATCACATGCTTAGGTGGTTGTGGGGCTTGTGTCAGGACTTGGCACGAATGAATTGATTGTTCCATTTTTTTCCATAACAACACTAACTATCACACATCGTCCATACTTTTAACTATGCAGCAAAGGGGAGGAATGGTAGGTATAGGAGAGACTAGAAGGGAAAATCAATGCTCACGAAGGAGAAGAAGCCAAGAAATTGGATTCCACGGCCTATTATCCCAAATGAGACCTTGGGGTTTTTGACAAGAGCAAAGGCAGCAAAACTTTTGTCCGACTACGAGCAACAAAGACAAAATGATGTGAATATCCTAGGAGTTCTTTCCCATTTCCAAGAGGAAGATTGTGAGGTGTTTACAAACATTACAGTGCTAGAGTCACAATACACTATGGGGAGTATGGATACACGCAACGTGAATCTATGGGATACTATGTTCCGAGAAGAGACTTCGATGTTGATGGATCCCATTCACAAGGAAGCTAGCTTTGCAGGTACACATCTTGGGGGAGCATCCCAGCCAAGGAAACCTATTGATATCCAAGGTGGAGAAATAAATGCACACCTCCACAAAATATACACTAACTGGAGCGAGGCAAGAGCTGGTTGGGCTATTTTGGTTCCCAACCGATTTCTATGGGAAGCATCATTCCACACTGGCGACATGCCATCATGGACCGAAGGGGATGTCATTGGTGAAGGTTTGGATTGCGGGACTGGCAAAAAGATGGTTGTTTGTGCATTAGGTGGCTTTCCAAACGAGATACATTTACAAGACAAAGACGTGCGCATCGCACTTGCACAAAACTTGTGTGCTACTAGTAGTGAGGGCGGCCACAGTTATGGGTGGGCAAAGCGGCAACATTGTTTCATAAGGAAGGCACTTGTGGTGTTTCCTAATACACCAGAGACTCATTTTGATGATGGACTCACATTCATGGGCCAAGGATCAGGAGGCACAAACATTGACTAGGACAAGGCTACATGTGATAGATTTGGGAGAAGTGAAGGCCCAGGAGACACTGAGCATGTTGTTGACAACATCCCAAACTTGAGAATTGCTCTGGAGCCACTTGGTGAGCCAATTAGGGATTACGATGTTCCATCCAATGTGGAGGGGGTCGACGGAACACAAGACTCTATAGCACGAACTACCTTCTTAAAGGTAAGTTTCAACCTTCTAGAGTACTTGCTAGTCGGTGACAGAGAGAGTGAAGAAGATTGCGAGGATGACCTCTTTCGTTGTAGTGACAATGCTGACTCTAGTGATTTTTGCTGGATCCCAACTTACGAAGATACTATAGAAAGCGGTGATTCAGATTTTGAAGTAGATATCGTAGATGAATTAGATCATATTGACAAAAGGCTTGCACAATGGTGCATGCGCCCGGAAGCATTCGTCCCAAGTCACATGGAAGTCGATGAATTAGCTTAGTATTATAGAAAATGAGCATAGAACTCAATGAGTGTAGACTTCGTTCGAAGTTGAGACAACTTTAGTGGTCCTGCTCCTGGTTTGAAGCGCCCTCAACAAGGAGGGATTCCAAAGCCAGAACGAATTTTTAACTTGTATTGGTCCAATGAAACCTTAGATCATATCGTACTTGAAACAAACAGGTATGCACATGTTGTGCTTCCTTATAATCCAACTGTACCTCCACGCACGAAGGGTGGCCCTACTTGGATAGATGTCAATCGCACTGACATTCGCGCTTGGATTGGCGTTTGCATCCTCATGGGTTGCAAAAGGCTACCTAGTGTAAAACACTATTGGATGAAGAGTGAGAAATTCATTTATTGCGACTTGATTTCGCAAGTGATGACATTAGCAAGGTGGGAACAGATTCTGCGTTGTCTCCATCTAGTAGACAACATGCAAGTAGTTCAAGATGTTCAAGATCCTACATTTGATAGGATCGCTAAAACACGATGGCTTATTGAATGGTTTAACACAGTATCACAAGAAATCTATAATTTGGAGAGAGAGATAACAATAGATGAGTGTGTCATCCCATATAAAGGTCGATATTGCTTCATAAGACAATTTATGCCGGATAAACTAGTGAGGTTCGGGATTAAAGTTTGGTTATTGGCGAGCTCTAAAAGCAGGTTTGTATGGAAGATTGAAGTGTGTTTCGGTGAAGGGATGGGCAGTGGTCCTCGTGGTTTGGGATACCATGTAGTAGAAAGGATGATTTCAGGGCTGCAACATCGGGGCTACCATTTAGTGGTTGATAACTTATTTGCTAGTGTGAACTTGTTTCACGAGTTGATGGTTCAAGGAGTGTGGGCAATCGGCACAGTGCCTCGCACAAGTAAAAACCTACCACCTGGACTTTATCGTGAGCAAAACAATGAGGTCAGGGGATCCATGGTCATCGCCACCCATGTTCATCGCCAAATGGGGGTTGTGTCATGGCAAGACAAAAAATTAGTGACTTTGCTTAACACAGTAGAGTCACCTTGGGAGCCTAGGGTAAAGATGTTACTTCGCATACCTAAACTTCGTGGGCAATTAATTGTCCCTTCATCACCCATGCACAAGGCGTATGTAGAGTATATGAGGGGTGTCGATGTTACAGACCACTTGCGAGGTAATTATTCTTGCCAGTTGCGGTGTCACAAGTGGTAGATAAAATTATTCCACTTCGTGGTTGACTAGACCATGGTGAATGCTTATGTCACATGGGTGAAGGAGATGGAAGATCTTGGCTTGAGAATTATGTTGCATTTGGCATTTAAAATTGCTATAGGAAAGCAGCTTGTAGGAGATGCTATCACCGCACAACAGAGAAGGGCACCTATGGTTGGCTGTGCACCTCGCCGACCCCCTCGTATTCATGCTCCATTCCACTCAAGGTTAAAAAGAAGTTGCATTATATGTGGGCACCTCTAGAGGTGGTACTGCGAAGCTTGTGGGAATTTGTGGATGTGCCTTGATGCATGTTACTATGCCCATCACGAAGCATTGAATCGACATCGTTGAAGAAGTCTAACACCCACTTGGACTTTGTGACCATTCAGGCTACAAACATGAAGCGTCCATGGAATTTGAAGAATTGGGACTTCAATATGGCACTTGACCTAGCTACGCAATGTAGTTGTTGTGGCGCTTCTCGACGGAAATCTCGACACAGCCTTTGAAGGAGTATGTTATTGGTGCTTGGATTGTTGTGCCACTTATGATAACTTTTGTGCATGCTGCATGAAGTGCAGTGATTTTGTGAAGCTCAAAATGCTGGAATGGACTATTGTACATGCAAAATTGTGGACCCAAATTTTGTGATCAAGGACTTGATGCTTCGTGGAACTTAGTCTGCTTGCATATGACTCATACATTTCTATTTGTAAATGTAGAGTGAACCTCTATACCTGTGTTTATTTGCCTCTGTGCAAGTCCCCTTGTTATGTTTTGGTGCACAACCGTCTTTCTTATGATGGACTTTCATTTTTGGACCCTAGTGTAACTCCTAATTCATTGTAGACCCAGTTTGAATTTCTTACAGTCTTGTATTACAATAAAAGCAAGCTTAGTCTCTGAAGGCAATGCTAAAGCTCTGAGATAGGTTTGGAAGCTGTACAACATAGTTGTTGAAGTCCATGGGCACTATAATGATAGTTGTGGCTCGAATAATGTGCTCAAGAGAGAAAGAGGCTTGGATTGAGAAACAAATGGTCCATGTTTTATGAATATCATGTTCTTAGTATTTCTAAAACGTGTTTTTGGGTGATTTCATCATACTATCACAATATGGTAACTCCCTTCTTGCTAGGACTAGTGCTTGTGTAATTAGAGGACCACGAAATTCGTAGACTCAATTTCAATAGAATACACCCTTCAACTGAAACATCCTCGCATCCCATGATATCGTCATTCCAACCAAATTTTGGGGAGGCAAACGACCCTGATTGGCTAGCTCGCCTGGGAGGCGCTATCCCATGTCAGTGGTAACCTTTGTTGTAGGTTACGTTTTTCCCTGCTAATTGGCTCCGTATGTCCTTTCATTCTTTTGTCAGTGTAAGGCAAACATCCTCCAGAGTGTGCCGTGGAAAGTTGAACGTATCCATTGAACTTCCATTCTCTTCCAAGGTCCTTGTATACAATATTTTTTTCTCACACAATCCTAATTCAAAAAATCCTGTGAAAATCATAGAACCTGTAGGCAATCCCAAGCAATCTCACAAAAAAAATTCAGCTGAAGAAGTAATTTCTATGAAGTCCAAATGGCCTTTGTACTCATATTGCACAAGAGTATCTCCAGTGTATAAGCAATGCAAACATGCTTTAGGGGTTAAATTGCACTAGAGACTTGCTCACACTAAGCTAGGGGCCTTTGTCTGAGTTGATTCGGTCTTCCTTTGGTTTCTAACTTGCTATCTCTCATCTTGTTTTTTTATTTTTTTGAATGACAATTTTTTTCAGAAAAAGTTCAATAGAAAATTGAAAAATCTCCATCGAGGACATGGCCCTTTAGTTCTATGTACTCTTTCCTCTTATCTGTGGAAATTGTCTATCTATTTCAAGAATAAATAAATAAAAAAGATCATGAAACTTATGAAATTTTTTTCTTGAAAAATTGTGAAAATTGAGTTCATAAATGAATCCTACTAGTTATTTTTTCAAGAGGATACTTTGATTGCCCAAAGAACAAGATTGTCCATAAATTTCTCATAGCAAATCCAAATGGAATTAATCAAAGCTTGCTATGTAGATAAAAGTATAATTTATGAAAAATTTAATTTAATTTGAAGTTTTTGTGAGGATTTTTTCTACCCTCCAAACTAAAATTTGGACTTATTGTACCATTACTTTTGATGCTAGGCATTGATTAAAATAAAAATTAGGTTCCCAAAAATCTCAGGGTTTTTTCTATCTTCACAAAAAATTTCAAAAAATTTCAAAAAATTATGACAAATATTGATAGAGACCATAAGAGCCTACCTAATATCCATTTGTCCCTTGAAGGCCTTGAGCAAACAATTTTTTGAGATAATTTTCTATTTGGTATGATTTTTCTTCACTAACTCTTCAAAATTTGTTGGGAAAAAATAATCTTTCCACCAACAAATATAATTTTTCTTGAGAAGCCAAAGGTACAAAAAATCTGAACCTGAAAACACATTATACGGCTGTAAAATATAAATTTTTGGGGAATTTTTTTTGTTACCATGTAGTGATGAAATTAAACCTCGAACTCTGTGAATGATCATAGGCCCAGCGTTTCAATCAGGGTTAAATTGGCTCAGTCAGCGAGTTCTCCAATTGCAACTGAAGACATGATCGAATCAGCTATCAACTTACTCCGCGCCGAGAAGGAATGCCTTGTAAGCTGCCCCAGTTGCTCCTTCGCTCCAGTAACTTAACTTCAGTTAAACCCTCGTCAGTTGGAACAGACCGTCCTGTGGAATTGCAAACTAGACTAGCTTTCTTATGCTTTATTTATGCGGACCACACTCAATTTTTCACCCACTCCAATTCCTCATACACATGGCATGGAGACGGACTTGCGTAAAGGAGAGACCTACAAGCCTAACTTTCAAGGAAGGGTCCATATTTATTTTTTCTTCTTTTCCTCATGCTTGTCATGGATGCCAAAATTCAGTTTGTCCCTAAGTAGGTAATATGGGCTGTCAATTTTGTATTTGATGACTTCTATAATAGGTATGCTTACGTTTTCTAGATTACTGTGGAAGATTGTCTAGAGGACTAAAAATATGCTTTGGGATTTTGGAAGGTAAAACAATCTTTTCTCATATTGATAAATGCATGATTTTCATCCATTTATTTGTTGTGCAACTTTAGTAATGTTGTATCTATAGTACATCATTGAGTTTAGTTCAAGTCATACTTGAAGATTTTATATGATTGGGATAGATTCTCAAAAAAATAGTATACCTTTCAAGTGTATTTGAATATTTTGAACTTTTGTTTCCTTCAAGCTTTTGAAATTTAAAATGATTCTATATTTGCTTTTGAGGAAAACTAAGAAAATGAAGATTATTATGTCTTGTTTCTACTCCAATTGAAAATATTAGAAAAGTCCTAAACATGAGCATTTTATTGAAATTTGAAGTTGAGGATCTATCACCACATTTCTAACTAGAGAGTGATTGGAAATTTTCTTTATGCTATAATGATCTATACCATAATGTATTTCTATTATGAAGTTTTTTATAATTTTAAAAGCATATTTTGTATTCAATGTGAATTTTCTTCACTTTTTCTTCAAATCTTTATGGTGATTTAAAATCTTCACTTGAAAATTTTATGACATGTAACTTTTGACTTTTGATTTCACTTTTGAAAATTAAGTCCTAAAGTTTTTCACTATGTTTTCACCAAAAATGCTCCAAAACTACCATTTCTAGTATAAGTATCAAACTTTTTTTAAAATAAAAAATTAGAAAGAGATGTAACCATAGGATCTTGTCGTAAGTTGGTTTGAGAATATGTGGAAAAAATTTCAGAAATTTCCACCATGTAGATTGTAAGATATTAGTGCTTGAATGGACAAAAATCCTTTTCTTGGCCCTACAAAAATCTAGGCAGTTGCACTTCACAAGGTCACATTTGTATGAAAAAATGTCCAAATAGTGGTGCTTCTTTAGATTCATTCGTGAAGGCAAGTTGGCTACATGCTTGAAAAAATTCAAATCATTTGGAATTGTACAGCATATAGGAAAAATATAATATGTAGAAAGAAATAGAGAATGGTTCAAAATACTAAATTGTTAAGAATTTAATTATGGAATAGAAAAAGACCAATCCCAATGATTGTAAGGTTATAATAAACAATCTACATCCTATGATTTTATCTTTTTCAAAAAATATTAATAATTGAGTTAAATAGGAACTTCCTAGTAGTTTATTTTAGAGTAGAGAATCCATAATTGCTTGCAAACTAAAATTCCTCATAACTTTCATGTCATTAATCAAAATGGAATGATTTAAAGTTTCCACGTATATATAAATCTAGAAAACCAATTTCAAATTTTTATTTCTTAAAAAGTAATTTTTTAATATTTTTTTGAGCTACTCAAGCTACCTGCCAAGTAACGAAAATGACAAATCATACACTAACTTTTTAACCATATAGTCAAAAGTTATGAAAATTGTTGTGCCTTGAAGCTACTCCTTGGGCACAAATTGAGTAAAAATTTCAAAGAAAAGGAATAAAAATTCCGTTCATATTGAGCTACTCAAAATCGCCATGTTGCCCAAATAAATGCAATTTAATTAGTGCTTTAGGGGTTAAGACTAAAAAATTCACTCGTAACTAGCAACAAAATAATGGATACATGGTCAATTTCATTAAAATGGCGCTCTTCTATGAGAATGGTAGGCCATTTTGCTACTTTGGCACTTTTAAGGTTAAGATCATGCAGTCTAAAATCTAAAATCATCCTAGATATTAAAAATCTAGACCTTTCCTAGATGTCTGAAATATCGTAGATGATTTAAACTGTGCGATCAGAAATCTATACTAGTTCTCGATTTTTGAAATTTATAAGTGTCCTAGATGTCTGAAATCTATAACTATCCTAGATGTCTCTTTTACAGCTTAGATTGGGCAGTCTAAAAAATGGCACATGAAATACCGCCACATGAAATTGACCATAATCAGAGTAGAGGACTACAAGGTCCTCGGCGCTTTCCATAAGGTGTAAGTGTTACTAAATGATGAGCCCTTCATTCCTTGCTGTTGAAATGGCACAATTGCTACAATGGGGAGAACGGTACGTAGAAATCGTAGTAAACAAAAGGTGTCCATGATGAATGCGTGAACCAAGTACATGAACCACAATGTTCCGAGAACATTGGCTCCTAGCATTGAATCAGGTGGGGCTCATCAAATGGCAAATCTACTTGACCTCCATACATCGATTAAGTCAAGTCCCGAGTCAAGTGTACGCAAATTTGTCAAAGTTAGAAGAGTAGATTGCACATGGACCTACAAGGCCGCACCACTCCTTCGATTATTGCCACCAACAAAGATTCCTCAGACTGGAGATCCGAGACTGAGGTCATCCACCGAATCCTCTCCCACCTTCAGTCTGCCTACAAACATACGCAGACCGCTTGCGCCCTCTCGAAACGGACGGGTGAGCACATCTAGAACACCAAGCATACTGTCTCCTCTTTCACGTCTATGGTAGCACAGATAGATACTAACGCCAAGCCCAATGACAGTAGCTATCGCTCCAACAATCGCTGCACCGACGCCCCAATACCAAATTGTTGGATAAGTCGACGACATTTGACAAGACGACGGCCTGTCACACAAAACAAAGAACATTGATACAAGTTTTCATTTCCAAAAACAAATACTACACGAAAAACGAATTAAAACAGGAAGTGGTTAATCTGAAAAAATAATTGAATCCATTCCGCAATAATATCAATGTAAAAGAACAGCTTATGATCCCATGCGTAGTGCCCAGCGGCAGAAGATATGGACACAACATTTAACAAAGACATTGTAGACATGTGCACCTTCAACACTAAGGCAAGACAAATATCGAACAACACGAAGCGTATAACACCAGAAACTAAGATCGAGTCTGTATCTGATTACCCAATGAGTTGCGCAATTTAAGATGCACAGCAGTCTCTCGTCAAGTTTCTGGTATGTACTCATCGTGTAGATACTGAAGTGGGAAACCACGTACACTGTAGATTTGTGAGCTGGGGAAACCCAACCTTGAAAAGAGCGTCAATTGCGAGAATCGCCAGTTCCTCACAAAGTTTCCAGTATGTACCCGTGGTGTAGATACTGAAGTGGGAAACCACGTACACTATAGATTTGTGAGCTGGGCAAACCCAACCAATGAAAAAGAGCGTCAATGCGAGAATCGCCCAGTTCCTCACAAAGTTTCCAGTATGTACCCGTGGTGTAGATACTGAAGTGGGAAACCACGTACACTGTAGATTTGTGAGCTGGGCAAACCCAACCAATGAAAAAGAGCGTCAATGCGAGAATCGCCCAGTTACTCACCAAGTTTCCAGTATGTACCCAGCGTGTAGATACTGAAATGGATCGCAGGTTGGGGACACTTTGGGGACCGCAATTTAGAGACAGACATGAATCTTCGTGGACATTCCTGGAAGTTTTGATGAAGTATACCGTACCTTGGGGGCACGGTCGGCACATTGTTGCCGAATAATTAATTAAAGTTTTCAAAGTAGCCTTGACATATTAAAATTTCATTTTCAGATATTTAACATTATATCAAAATGAATTCATTACTTTCGGCATTTCATTTCACAAAATCCTCTCCCTTATATTAGATGTAGATGGAAAGACAACTTGTTTATACAAGTAGGGTGGTAGGAGGTGAAACAACCCATGTGAGATATGTCAATTAGGATTAGTAAGAGCTCAACCACCCATAGTTAAGCTCTCTTCTTTAAATTGTCTCATATTCTTTGAGGATTCATGATGAACAATGCATTTGATTATGAAAGCGACCACTCCACCCTCAAATCTCTTGTTATGGTAGAAATATGTCCTCCTCACACTTCCATCATGATCACTCCTGATTATAGATGGTGATTGGACATCATTTTTTTTGACTAGATCAAGACACTTTCTTTGTTTACGACAACTTGGTCTGTTAATTCTTATTGAATTCGACAATTTCTCTCTTTTATTTTCTTTCCGACTTTCTTAAATATAATTATTTTCCGTTGACCCTGATCCAAAGGTAAGATAGCTTAACGTACAAGGTCCATGAACACCCATTTAACCCCTATGCACTCTCGACACCACTTTGTGGATGACAAACAAATTGAAACTCAAGTTTCATCCTTATTACTACTTGGATGAAAATTATCCTAATTTGTGGAGACACTTTATCAAGTTGTTGCCCTATCTAAGGTAGGAGGTCCATAAAGTGCCCATCTAAGAGCTGAAATTGAATTTCGGGGACATGAAACTTCTTGAAATATTTTCCAGTAAATTTTCCTTGAAAGACGAGAGGAATTGGCATCTAACCCAAGTTGTTTCATTTTTTTGGAGCTTTGTACAATTAGTTATGAATTTTGGAAGTCGAAATGGCATAGGGCTTTAAAACCACCCACCTCCTCAAATGTACACTATTGGTACATCCTTGTAAAGATGAAAAAACAACATGTATTAAGAGTGTACATTTGAGGAGGTGGGCAATTTTAGAGCCTGAGCGAATTCCAAGCCTCCTACCTTAATGGTTGAATTTAGTGTTACTTGAGTAGTGCATATTTTTCTGAAATTACAAATGCCCAAGTATGTCAAGTAGTTGACCAAGACAAAATTGCGTTGACTTTAGGTCAAAACAGGATTTGCCAAAATGAGGTCATAGATTAAAAGAGCACAAAAATTTCAAAAAAATCCCATGTGAAGGGAACCTCATTTCAAATCCATTCCAACAAATTTCACTCAAAAAATGATAATAATTTTCTTATAATCGAATTTAGAAGGAATTTTGAAATTTTCCTTTCAAAATTTATTAAAAAAAAATATTGGTGATAGCATTGGTGAATCTAACCATATGGATGGAATCTAAAACTCAAAATCTACAACTTTTATTCATATGTCAATTCCAAAATATTCTTCTAAGTAGCACCTAATATTGATTTTCTCAAACCGTCAAATCTAGAGGAACACTTTGGTTGTCTAGGGGTTAAGTTATAGAAATTTATTTGGGAAGGTTGAACTTCTTGAAATATTTTTCAATAAATTTTTTGTGAAAGATCTTCAAATGGAATTGGTATCTAAGCCATAAAGTCCCAAGGCCTATTTTCCATCAAAAGTCACTCAAAATTGCTAATTCTATAGCCACGGTTGCTAGTATGTGAGCATAGGATCTTGAGCCCATGAGCTTAGAAGCCTAGGCTCCTATGTTATTGAAACCTATATTATAGGTATCTTCCATAGTTATAAGATGTTTATAATTATAGGTGTCTATGTTGTAGGTACTTATGTTATAAGCACCTTCTATGGTTATAGGATGTTCATATTATAGGTGTCTAAGTTGTACATACCTACGTTATAGGCACCTTCCATGGTTATAGTTTATGTATACTATAGGTACATATGTTACAAGCACCTTACATGGTTATAGGTAACTCATATTTTAAGTATGTATGTTATAAACACCTTCCATAGTTGTAGAGTAGAATATCTACTTACACCTAGGCTCAAGGCTCATAGGCTCTCATTTCTAGGCTCACATGCTAGCATCGTTGATTCTATAGCATAGAGTAAAAGACTTTTAAAATTAAATTTTTTCATATTTAACTATAAGATCTTGTACTATACTAATGTAAGTAAGTATGGAAGAAGTTTCAGGAACTTTGACAAGTATAGATTGCAAGATATTTGCATTTAAAGTGAAGAAAATAAGTTTTTTGGACTTCACTAGACTAGATTTATTTACTTTGAATCTTCTTAGCTTAAAATATTTGTGCTATTGATTTTGAATTTCTAATTTTTTATAGTGGAGAATAGAGTTGAGATTCTAGGATTTCTTTTTAAGAACACTTAATTTTTATTCATAGAAAAATTGTTAAGTAGAAGTAGGTTCAAGATTGAAGGGAAATCTAAATTGTTAATAGCTCTAAGATGGAATTGGAACATATGAATCTCAACAGTGAGATTGTTCTAACAAGAGATCTTAACCTTCTGAAACTTTTTTAAAATTGTGAAAATTGAATTCAAAAATGAATCCTATAAGTTATTTTTTCAAGAAGATGCTCTAATTGCCCTCTAAAACAGGAGGGGAGTGCTAGCATGTGAGCATTGAATCTATGAACCCATGAGCCTAGGAATATATTATAGACACATTCTATGATTATAGTTGTCTATTATAGGTATCTATACTATAGACTCTTCCATGTAATAGTGTACCTATATTATAGGTACATATGTTATAAACACCTTCAAATGGTTGCAAACACATATCTACAACTAGGTTCAATGCTTGTACACTCACATCTCTGCACTCACGTACTAATGCCATATTTAACTACTTTTGAACTATTAAAAGTCCAAAATTAAGAAAACACAGAAATCTCCCGATGCATGGTATGAGGCATTACAACGGGAGATTTCCAGATACTCTGAAGTTAATTTTTGTAAGTATGTTGCACGGCTCCCAATAGGTCAATTAAAGCACATGAATGTGCATCTCAGGATATACATTAACTGTAAATGATGAAGTAAATAGGGCTCGCATGGATTTATTCTAAGCAATACATCGGGAGATATCCACATGCATAGAAGTTTAGGTTTCCTTGAGGGTGGTGCCAGGCCCCATAAGTTCACGAACATACACGTCAGGGAAGATTGAAACTCTGAATGATGAAGTAATTGCTACCACTTCGAATGGAGGTGGGGAGTAAGTTACCTGGAAATCTCCCGATGGAGTGCAAGCCTTGTAAGGCTAGCATGATCATTTTGTATACCAGAACATTCTGGTCTTATGCATCTTATGCCCTCCTAAAGTATTCCGGGCATGAACAATGAATGTAAAAACTTGGCCTTAATTGATATTAACAAAGTCGTTCAAAACATAAACATTTGAAAGCATAGAGGTAGAAGATTCCAAAGAATGACAAGACCAAGTCATTTGAAATGGAATAGAACGAATGAAAATGAATATTGGAAATAGTAACTTACAATGCAAGAAAGAAGGAAATTGTCTTGCAACATTTTAATTATCGCTTAAGAGATCAAGTACAAGAAAATATTGAAAAGCAAAGCCAATGGAGTGCCAGCACCTGTTATGACTAAGAAATGGGATTGGGAGGTTGCACTGTAGGAATAAAAAGAACACATTCCGGTCTTCAGCAATAAAGTGAAGGCATTCACACCACAGAAGATTTCACAAGAATCGGTGGTCCCTAACTAAACCTTGAAAGACAAGAAACCATATGTGGACACGCAGGCTCCCACTTTCGCGCCCGTCCGAAGGAAACATCGGGAGATCTCCCGATGGCCCTGCCAATACCACGTCGACCAAAACCAAGGATCGAGAGATCAATTGATAGCTGTGCCACTATGCGGCCAATAAAAACAAAGCATCGGGAGATCTCCCGAAAGGCCTGCCACAGTTACGAAAGATAAAGAAGCGAATTGGGAGATCTCCTAATAGCCGTAAACATCAAGACACAATAGATGATCAAGGGTCCACCTCGTTTGCCCTATTCAAATTCGCAAGGGCGGCTTCTCTACTTTTCCTAGGAATGGTCCGTGATTTCGGGTTAACTTTCTTGGACCAAGTCGCGTATACTACAGAAGATGCATCCACCCAAGCGGGAGGTGTATTCTCAACAACCCACTTCCCGTACCAACAATTTTGGTATCTCAATTTCATTGAACTTTCAGAATTATCCGGTCTCCAATATTGGAGTAGGAACTTCTCGTTGTTGACATGGCCTTCCTCTCTGCAAACCTCGCACAGTGCTCTTCCTTGCCAGACAGCACAAATGAAGGGGTCTTCGGGTCGGAGCAGAATCCACAAACCTGGACGAATATCAACCCAAGGATTGAAGCTTTCCCTTGGCGCCTCATTTGCGGGTCCGCAATAAGGTTCCAATTCCTCTACCTCTGGAAGGATGTCAACAGGATTAACTGTCGGCTCCTAGGTAGATGGATTTTGCACCCTCCAATCGTACTTTGGCCAGAAGCCTTCAACCAATTTCGTAGGACAATCCGGAAGTGGCTCCTTCACCTCGCGCAACACACGCTTCCAATACTCAACGTATGGAGAGAAGGCAGTCGCAAATCCCTTGCATTTGGTCATTCCATCTTCCCAGAAGTCAATGTACTTCTCCAGTCCTAATAGAATCAAACCCTTGTTCAAGGTTGCTTTCCGTGCCGCTTCCACCGCCTTCTCTTGATTTCCGGATGTTGAGGGAACTTCACAACCCCACATGGGCTTGAAAGGAACAGGTTTAGGGCAACCCGGAGGTAGCTTCAGCCGACCGCTTTGGTCTTTCTTCCACAAGTATCGCGAAGGTCCATCAAATGGTAGCCACTGTGAATCAACTGCTGACTTCTTATATTTCATGACAGGGACTCCATGACAGTCCACATAGAACCGGAAGAGGTGCATCTCCCCCAAACCAATCAGTTTAGCAGTGCCGCTGCACAGGTATTCCTTGACAAACGACTTGAAATCCACCACCTCTTGGATGAATTCTGGCATAAATGTCAGTTCTTGGGACTCCATGAAGGCTTTCATAAGGTCCGCGACGACAAATGTATTCTTGCTCTTCAAAGCCTTGGACAGGTGGCTAAAATATGCATCAATGTCCTCGTGAGTATGTCCTACTAGTAGAAAACCCACCTGAATTTCCTGGAATACTCCTCTTGCAATAAGCAAGGACAAGAACGCCATGAGATACTGGTTCTTGTTATCTTTCGCGGAGTTGTCAAGCTGAAGATAGAGCTTTTTAGGAAGAGGGCGAGCTCCACGTCGAGCATCCTTTGGAATCAGTTTCAAGGCATCCATACACCTAGATTTCCCTCTAAGCAATGCCTCGAACAATGTATTCGTAGGCGGATAGGGGAATAGGTTGCCAGTCTCCCGAATCGGGGGACCTTCAAGTCGACGAAACAGCTTAGCCAACGATGAGACAGTGAAGTTCGAGTCGCCTGGCCAGCACGCTGGACCATAATGGGCATATGCACCGTCGGCATGACCATGAGCGACCATACCAGTTACACTCATAGGAAGTTGACCCAAACCTTGTGTAGCCTTTGTAGTCACCCGCATTCTTGGAAGAGCCGTCTTCCTTGTATCCATTTTGTCGTGAATGATGCACAGTATCTCCTCAGGGTTCCTCTTAGATTCTTCATGCCATGTGGCATACAATCGACGGCAGGATGCTTGATGATTTAGATGTTCACCTCGCTGCTTCATGAACTCCACGAAGTCCAAGCTTCCTTTTGGTGATTTCAAAATGAATTGCTGCAGTTCATCGCACTTCGTACACTTGGCAAAAGAGTTGCTTACAGGCTTAATGGAAACGTTATTGAAGTGCTCCTTTTTTATTCTACTAATCGTGGACTGGCTGACTGTACGAAGGCCACACTCCACATTCAACTGCAAGTAGAAAACCCGGAATACACATCACATTCAGTTAGGGTATGGAATTCTAAAAGACCGTAAACAACAATCAAAATAGCAATAGTGTCGAAAAATGATTTCGCAAAACGACAGTCAGGAGAATTTTCGATAGGATAGAAATAAAATCAAGTCCATTGGGAGACACGTATCGGGAGATCTCCCGATGAGGTAGCAATGGGAAGAAGTCCATTCTAAGACATGTATCGGGAGATCTCCTGATGAGGTAGCAATGGAAAGAAGTCCATTGTAAGACATGTATCGGGAGATCTCCCGATGAGGTAAGAATGACAAAAAGTCCATGGGGAAACATTTATCGGGAGATCTCCCGATGAGGTAGCAATGGAAAGAAGTCCACTCTAAGACATGTATCGGGAGATCTCCCGATGAGGTAGCAATGGGAAGAAGTCCATTCTAAGACATGTATCAGGAGATCTCCCGATGAGGTAGCAATGGAAAGAAGTCCATTGTCAGACATGTATCGGGAGATCTCCCGATGAGGTAAGAATGAAAAGAAGTCCATGGGGAAACATTTATCGCGAGATCTCCCGATGAGGTAACAATGGAAAGAAGTCCACTATAATAAGACATGTATCGGGAGATCTCCCAATGAGGGTGTAATGAAAAGAAGTGAATGGGGAGACATGTATTGGGAGATCTTCCGATGAGGTAGGAATAGAAAGAAGACGTGTACCGGGAGATCAATCGATAAGGGCGGACTAAACTGAAGTTTATAAAGAGAAATGTGTGGGGGAGATGTACTGATGCACTGAACTCCGAAAGAAACCCATCATAATTCTATCCAATCATATAAAAGGTTTAGCAGAATACCTCGTTCGCATCAGCATGAACGCGCTTCCAGTTGTTTCCCACAGGCAGGAACTTCAATGTGTCTACTCTCCCATTCCCTATGGACCGCATTTGGTGCGGCATTTGGTCAGCAGTGTTGTCGATGATGGCTTTCATTGTACCAGTGACCTGCACTGTTCGAAGTCGAGGACGCTTGATCCCTTTGTTCCCGTGGGTCGAGGAAACCACACCTTGCTTGTACAAATCCATGTAATTGTGGTAGGTGGACTTCGGTACTCCGTGAATAGTGTACCATGCAGTGGCACAAACTTCTGATCCTTCCAAAGTAATATATTTCCGCTTCCGCGTCCAATCCACACTATGCAATTGCCCGCCAGCAGCGATTCCATAATCTCGACGCTCTTCAAAAGACTTCGAAAAATATCTCTGTCTGACCATCAACGATTTCGCCTGGGGAAAAAACTGGCAGCAATGACTGTCGCAGCATCTCTCTGAACTGACCTTCCGAATTTCATCGTCGCTAGTTTTACGAGTGAACTGTGTCTCCGTATGACAAAGAGAGGGTCGACGAACTATGAATCGATACGGCGCCTTCTCTCTTCCACCCAGATAGGCTAGCGGATCCTATACATCAGGAAAGGCACGAAAGTGCTCCACCGTGTCCTTCAAACTTCGACCATTAGGGAACCAGCACTCTGAAATTGGCCAGCGAGCGTGGGTCATGATTACATCATGATCACCCACGAAAACGTCAAGGACGGTCACACCTACGTGCCCCTCACCAAGGGTAGTATTCTGAAAACAATCGTCTGGCCTCCAACAATTTATTCGTCCGGATGACAGTAACACACCCACCGCATCATTCCGATGAACCTCCAGCCCAGTCCATTGCTCCAGTCGAATAAATGGACTCGAATCGAAATGGGGATCTTCAATACATTTAACAACGTCCGTGGCACTCCACAACACCGTCCGGTTCAGGACATCTGAGAGCGTTGTAAAACCCCTTTGGCAAGGTGTGACCCTAAAATACTGAGCTTCAACGATAAACGATGACGGCCGTATGAGAACAAATATCCACGGCTTGAATGGAATAGGAACTCCAAGCCACTCACCCTGAGGTCTTGCCTCCACTACAAACCCTACTCCGACTTCACCAAATCCTCGATGATAAAGCTTAACCACGTCCCCTACATTCAATGGTGAAGTCCGGGCACAAGACTCTTGTGACTCACCCTCGTCAGCACCATCGCCAATAAATGGCGTAATTGCATAATCCATCGACTCTGAGACCGAATCCATCGACTCTTCCCCACTATTGATTGAAACCATATCTCCCATAGGTTCTGAATCTATATATTTGCAAAATAAAGGACCCAACGTTCAAGTTAGAAAAGTCAATTCCAAATGACAGTGTCTACAATAAGTTAGGGTCAGTTACTACAAATTCATCGGGAGATCTCCCGATGGAAGGACTCTCCAGCAGAAAATATTTGCAGTCGAAGAAAGCAGTAATATAATGAAATAGAAATATTCGATCCCACCACTCCAGTAAAGTCATCCAAACATCAAACAATCTCACAATATGAATGCCCAAGAGAACCCGAGAGTGGCAGATGTCTGGACAGAACTCTCCCATCTCCGAATAACACAACACCATCGGGAGATCTCCCGATGGACCCAACAACCACGGACCGTAACATTTCATCGGGAGATCTTTCGATGGACCCAACAACCACGGACCGTAACATTTCATCGGGAGATCTCCCGATGGACAGAACAGCCACAGTGTATAACACTTCATCGGGAGATCTCCCGATGCACCCAGCCCGAAAATATGAAGCAATTCAATGGCAGATCTCAACATTCAAAATAAAAATGAGGTTCCCATTCCCAAGCGGAATGATTCCTGAAAGAAGTCAGCGGGAGATCTCCCGATGATAGCCAATCAGACTGCTTCCACACTCAAATCATAAAGCGATCTCTTCATGATCTTCTCGTACTTGGATGGACTGAAGTCATCGGGATATCTCCCGATGATATTGGAAATTTCCGTACACTTCTTTCATCGGGATATCTCCCGTTGAGAATGCTAAATTAACATTTCCCAATATCCTCTGGAGATCTGGCGATGATAATGCAGAAATTTAGATTACTCAAATAAACGGGAGATCTCCCGTTGATCTTGCAGAATCTCCATTTTCAAAAGTCATCGGGAGATCTCCCGATGTTCTCCTTGCAGATTGTCCAAGGATGTCGTCCGATTGACCTAGACAAACTCCACTAGTCATCCTCGAAATAAAGTTCCAGAATTATGGCACTGTAGAGACATCGGGAGATCTCCCGATAATAAAGTAATTCACTAGAAGTCCACGAAGGAATCAACGGGAGATCTCCCGATGGTGCGAATCCAATACATCCGTACAATACCAAATGCGATTCGTAGGGCCGTCTATACGCGTAATATACGACTGTACGAACTACCTGCTGGGTGAAGACTACAGTACTTCCTCCTTGCTCTCGACGTCTGGTTTGTACTCTGCTACAGACACTTGCATCAAAGTTTTACTTTAGGAAACAATCATTCCGCTTCAGTGATACGAAGTTCCAAATCTATGATGTCGCCATCCTGCATAGGCCACAAACTAGCAACGTGAAATCGGTGAACTTCGTAATTGTTCATAAATGCGCGCATTCACTCTCATTTGTGAAGACTGACTTTGAGGTGAATCAATCAGAAATCCATCGGCGCCCCCTACACATGCACAGGTTCCACATTCCGACGAAGACGACATTGACACTCATCACATCCTCCTACTCACTCAGTCTGCGATTCCACTGCATTGTCACTCCGGGCATCATCAGTCCATCACTGCATTGTCGTCATTTTGGAATTCTGCAACTCAGTGAACCACTGCAAAAAAAAGAGAGTGATACCTACAATGAGGGGCTACGAAAATCAATCGACTAAACCTCCTGCGCCAACGCACTTGAACTTACAATTTCCCACTCTTGTCACCTTCATTCCACTACTTCGTTCACGTCTGCGAAAGAGAGAAAGACCGCGGTCGCTGGGGGTCATCACAAACATCAAATCTGGAATTCGTATTTCCCGCCTAAATTTGACAAGGGCGCTATGTTCCTACATTTCGGATTCTCTGAGCACTTAATGGTCGTGCGCGACTGTGTACAGGCTGAATCTGAAGATGCGGTCTTCTCTAAGATTGTTGATTGCAGACTTGGAGGGTGTACCAGCCTGCCAGCTTCAATGTTGCGGATGAGTTCGTCAGACTTCGATAACGGCTCAAATATACCAAGGGGCACAGTGTCCGTGTGGGTCTTCAAGTCGAATCTTCCTCTGATTCTTCAAAAGGCTTGCTTTCAATGTGCTGCTTCTAGTCCGTTAGGTCTACCTCTATGACTTTTTTTTTTTCTGAAACAAATGAAAGTGATTTCATTGCAAAGGTAAAAAATACAAACACAACAGCCACAGGTGGCTTGAAGGGAGAACAAGTAGCAACAACATCCACACAACTAATGACCGGACTGCAACGACACAACCAAGCCGCAACGTCGGGAGAGGCCGGGGACCTCTCACTTCCAGTCGCGGATCAGCGCCCCTACGCCCGGGGATCTCCCTCTACGACTGAATATACTTGGGTTCGACATCTTCTTATTGTACGTTATTAACTTTGCTCCACTATTACTGCGTGCGATCTAGCAGAAGAATTCAAGCCATTTAAAACACATCCACACACGTGTATTTTATTGTTATGAAAAAGTCATACTCATAATCATTAAGTTGCCTGAAGTACTGGTCCCTTCATGCACGTTTTCAATTATTTCACCCCACTTACTTAAAGTTCCATGACTTACCTCAAGGTTTAGGGTTTAGGGTTAGGTTTAGGGTTTAGGGTTAGGTTTAGGGTTTCAGGGATTAGGATTCAGGGAAAAAGACAAAGAAGGGTTGAGGGTTTAGGCATACATTCATTTTCGAATATCTTCCATAATTATGTGTTTCTAAATTTCGGGTTGTGATTTAATTCCTTGGGGATCATTTTCTTTAATCTATATTGTTGATGATTACTCTTTGCTTGGGACCCTTTTGGTAGTTATATTCTTTTTTTTAAGAGTACGTTTGTAAGGTTCTAGTGCCGTTTCATAGATTGGAATGATGGATTTCTGTTTCTGGAATCTTTCTTAGACGTTAGAGTAAGTTGAATGTTTTGAAATGCATTTTATATTATAATTTCATGTTGTCATTTTTCACATTCTCTTGTTTTTTATTGATTGCATTTTTATAGAGTAAATAATTGTGTGTCGAGACTGAATATACCATACCCTATCTATGGGTGTGCGATCCTTCTTTTGAATTGAGTGAGGGATGTTTGCTTGTTCTTTTTAATCTACAATGGGAGATTGAACTCTGGGAAACCTCAATCTAGGGCTTTCCTTCTCATGCTTTTCACAATGTTTTTTTTTTTAATTTGTAGACCCGAAAGTTGAATGTAAATAAATGACCAATCATATAATTAGTATTTCATATGATATATGCATAGGTTTAGGGTAAAAAAATGATGACTTCTCTGATTCTGTTTAATTAGAAACATGGGCATCCAATGTCTAATACTTAATCATTGAAGCCTAATATACTTCAGGAATTTGTCCATGTGATTTTTAAAATCAAAGCATATGAATTGTATATTCCAGCAAGAAATTCGGGTTTATGAATGGGATAAGTATTTAGGATGAATTTGGCATATAACATACCTGAAAACTATATTGAAACTTCTCTAATGTAAACTAAGTAATATACGAGGGCTAGTTCAAAACATGCCCCCCTAAATATTATAAGTACCATAACAATGTTATTAATCACCACCAGTCTTCTTCTCTTGATTTTGAAGAATTATGTAAGTAACATGTTCTTCAATGAGTTCTACAAGTTCAACAATCTCCTTTCAAATAGTTTATTCTTGCAAGTGTATGCAAAATACAAAAGTGAGTCACTCTTCAACAAAGTGTGTTTTGTGTTCTATTTTTACCCTACCATGAACGATGCAAGCATGCAAGGTTAGAGCCATGCACCTGTGAACTTTGAGTGTGGAACTTGTGAGCCTAAAACCCCCAAAACTTTTGGAGGGGATTTTTTGCACACCAATTTCCTTTGCTAACTTGTTTTTCTAATAGTAGAAAAGAAGTTTCTAATTATAGTGACTATTGTGAACTATGACCGTATCACCTATAACCATGAATTGTTCTAGTCCTTCTAATTGTCTTGAGATTTTTTCATTGGTACAGGAAAAGAACTTCAAATTGTGTTGACAAGTTCGAGCACTTAGTTCAATAAGTAGAACAAGAAAAAAAGCCAAACGTTGTAAGTACACTAGACAAATGTCATTAAAATGGATGAAGGAAAAAAATGGGGTCCAAAAGAAGAAAAAGTGGGGAAAGAAAAAATATGGGGTCTGAAAGGACAAAAATGGGGAAGGAAAAAAAATGGGGAAGGAAAAAAAATGGGGAAAGAAAAAGAAAGTGGGGAAAGAAAAAAAAAGGAAATGGAAGAATTGGCGAAAAAAATAAAGTAGGAAAACTGTGAAAAAAATGGGAACTAAAAAAAAATGGGATAGATAAGAAATGATTGGGGATTGAAACCCAGAAACGAGAAAGGAAAACCACAATGAAAGTACAATTAAAAGAAAACAATCCTAAGCACATACGAAAATGAAGGAGCACATAATTGAATTATTTTAAAAGTTAGAGTAACTAATATGCAAAAGTTTTAAAAATGGTAAAACATAGGGGGAGAAAATGAGTGGAAAAAGAATAACATATTCATCATTATATGTCTTACTCAAATAAAGATTAGGGTGGTAGATTTGAACAAGGTACAATTCATGTAAGTAACTAAGTTCTAATTTATTCCCACATTTTATATTTTTTTATTCCACCAGGCATCTACATTTTTTCCCAATGTTTATTTTTTTTGCCACCCACTACATAATTTTCCACATACTTCTTTATGTTGAATTGTCAATCTATATTTGTTTCCCCCCCTATTGTTTATCCCTTGACCCATATTAGTTTTACCCCCTGTTCCACCATTTTTTCCAACTATAACTTTTTGTAGTTTTAGGGCTAACCTTCTTCATTACTTCTCTTCAAATTTATAATGATTTGGGGTAGTACTTCTAACTTCTGTTATTTTGTTTCTTTAGAGTTTAGGGTCATGTGAAGTTGGTACATCTTGTAAAAGTACATTTTCGTTGTTTATATGGCTTCCCTATAGAAGAAGTGTTTTGGAAATTGATGAAACAATCATATTAGTTATTTAGTGATGTTGTTTTTGAATAAGCGATTGTAAATAATGTGTCATTTACAATTTGAATGAATAGTATTAGCTAGGTATGACAATCCTTAATTCATGATCACAACAATTTTAATTTTCTTATGTTATCAAATTTTTAGTAATAAGTACAATATATTTGGTGGTGATGAATTCCAAGGGTTTAGGGTTTAGGGTCATCATTTTGGGCCTTCATCATAGAATATGATGTCGAAATCACATCACAAAATAATTAATTTTGAATATGTACTATGCATATCTTTTTGATTTAGGATAATTAATATTTGATTTACGGACCTCATGTACTTTGGTAATGATGTTCTGTATCATTCTTTGAGGTCCTAAAATGTAATAGCATTTCATGTAGAAGTTTTGGGTATATACATGGGTTTATTTTTATAGGTTATTATTTGTCCAAGAACTCAATCATCTTTAACAAAGTATATGTAGATCACTCTAGTGGTCTTATTTTGAAATTCATGAGAGTCACTTGATTATTTAATGACTTGTATATAAAGTCTTTGTGAGGGTTACTTACTAGGAGATGAGTTTTGAAAATGGAAAAAAATGATGTACACAAAAATTATGGGAAAATGAGAGTAAGGCTTTCAAGTATAGAAATGTAATGCTTGTGTACATTTCTAAAGTTCAATGCAAACAATCATCCAAATTTGGGCCACAATGGGATAACCTTGCTCCCACTTGTTGCACAAGTGAGTACTTCATCTTATGATTACTTCATCTTATGAGTACTTCAATTTTTGTGATCATTTTACGTGGTAGTGTGTAGTAATTTGAAACCCTTAGCCATTATTCCTCCATAACTAAGGAAATGATGAAGGAGTTTGAAATTCTAAGCGAATTAATCCCCCCTCCAAGTTGTAAGCAAGGGATAAGTCACTAATGCCCCCCTTACTAATTGCAAGGGAGTGGTAACAAATTAATCCCCCCCCCACTCATTCTTACCATGGGTGAAGTCATGATGACTCGTCCCCTGGAGGGTCTATTCGTTCTGATAGACTGTCAGTTTGCCCTCCCTGTCGGCGGCGCCATGAGTGGAGGGGTCGACGTCGGGATTGCACTCCAGTGGGATTCGTTTTTCTCCCGCTGGAGTTGGCAGCCTGTGTTGGAGGCCATTTTTCCTGAGCCTTCGTCTTCCTTCCGTTCCTGCCTTCCCATGCGCGCGATTCCCTGGTGCATTTCAGTGTTGGGAGTGACTTCGTTTCGTTGTGCGTTTCAGTGTTCCAGTAAGTTCCAGTGATTTGTGATCCGCTTCGAGTTCAGGGAATTGCGTACCGCTGTTGACGTACCTGCGCGAGGAGAGTTTGTATCTGCGCGCCTTTGCATCTGTGCGCCTTGGATCGCCTTGGATGCAGGATATGTGGAGGTGCCTTCATCGGGTGAAAGTTCCGGAGGAGATGTGCAGTTTCTGTAAGTTTGAGCGCTTCTCCTGTCTTCGTTTCTAGTTTACTTGCAGCAGTGATCACATTTTTTTGGCTTCATTCAGTTCGTTTGGATTTTCCTGGTGTTTGAATTGGAGGCGGTGACCGACCCTGTGCTTCGCATTCGTGGATTGAGAGGAATTGGAGCTTGATTGAAGACGGATTGGAGACGGACCATTCGTTGTAGTTTTTCCTTTGAAACATGACGAGTAGTACGATACATGCTTAGTTTCACGACATTGTATAATGGTTATGGCTTCAACCGCATTGTGGTTTTGATTAAAAGCAGAACCAGTAAGCCTTGATAGTTTTAATGTAGCCTTGACAGTTCTTGTTTATTTGAGTGGGAAGTTTGTGAAGGTCTCGTTGCGCTCAGTGAATCATCATGTTTTTTGTCGTGGGGGATGAGGCTAATTAGCCTGTTGATTCTAGAGCTGTCTTGGTGTTAGTGGTTTCAAATTTCGACCCGAAGTGCCAAGAATCTAAGCGCCTCTGTTCAATATATTTGTTTGGACAGGTCTATTGCACCTGCTTCATGTTTGTTAGGGAAACATGAATACCATTGTCTTCAATTGCAGTAGTCTTACTTCCACAGCAACAGTCGTATGATAATGCGTTCTTGTTCATTGTAGGAGGCGAGGTTATTTTTGTTGCGTGCTTGTATTTCTGGGACAAGAGGTTGTTGTCCGCCATCCGCACGAAATTTGGAGCGACAACGGGAAGAGTGCTCAGTAATGTCAACATCCTCACCAGCACCCGAAAACCCAGATGATTGGACCAACCCGTAAGTTCTTCCCTCCGTTGCGGTATTTGCATGTGTATTATTGTATTGGCCAGGAAATGGCTCCAGGATAAGTGCACAGCCACATGCCATTTCCGATGCCCTGGAATACCAAACCATGAGTCCCCAAGTAATGTATTTTAATTTGAAATAGTCAAATTTCCCCTATAACCGTTCATTGGGAGAACTCCCGATGAAAGTCGACTAAGAAAAATGCAGTACACTGTCACTACGAGTTCACTTCGTGGAGAAATAACCCTGAACCGTCATGATGACACTGGTATTCTAACTGCTGCCGTCAATTATTTCGCAAGTAGACCATCGGAAGATCTCCCGATAAAAACAAAAGCAACAGTAAGAGATGAAACTCAGTCAAGATGAATATTATCGGGAGATCTCCCGATAGATTATAGACATATTTACCATACGCGATAAAAACTCTGCAAAGAATCAGGTGAATATACTTTTTAAGTCAGAAACTGAAGAAAACATCAGGAGATCTCCCGATGCTTTACACTCCAGGTAGAGTGACTCCTTCCTCTGCACATAGGCATCCTGAAACTGCTAAACGAAATTAGAGTCATCATTACTCATCTGGTGAAGACCGGTACATCAGGAGATCTCCGGATGCCAGCTCTGATTAATTTCGAATCGCGCTTCATCGGGAGATCTCCCGATGCCAAGTTTGACTTATCAAGGATGTGAGTTCAACGGGAGATCTCCCGATGCCAAGCTATGAATTATGGCGGATTTAGGGGGCAACGGGAGATCTCCCAATGCAAGCTGTGAATGTTGAGGGATGCCAATGCGACGGGAGATCTCCCAATGCCAGCTTCGAATTTTGACGAAGGAGAATGGAACGGGAGATCTCCCGATGTGAGCTTTGATTTATGAAGGATCTGATTGCAACGGGAGATCTCCTGATGCCAAATTCGACCTATCTCAGATTTGAATGCAAGGACATATCTTCCGGTATCTTCTTTAAATTCAATAGGTCGGTGCGGTTTTCTGTAGAATTTATCCCTGGATAGAATTACCACTAGTCGAGAACGTCGAAAATATAGAGGATCATCGGGAGATCTCCTGATATAGAGAAGGTGTTCAGATTACACTCGATTCGTCGTGATCCAGTCAATCTAATATATTTTTATCTTCTTGCGCAGCTTGAATGTGAAAAAGGAACTCCCTGCAAGCCTTTCACCTATAAAACTGTTCAAGTTTTGCGATAGCTGGGTGCATTCGTATCGGTATCATGGCGAGAACTTCCCAGGAGCAGTGTTCCGATGCGACCGGAAAGTCTCAGCTTGGGGCCTTGAGTGGATTGAGGAGGAAGATGGAACAGTCATCATATGCCCGAAGCTCACCTTTAGCGACAAAGGTCACATGACAAAGGGGTTAGCTGTCTTAGAGCTACAGGGTTTGGATAACGCCACAGTCCTCGTCATTGTCGAAGAAATGGTTCCCAAGACTGAGGAGTGAAGGAAATATGGTTTGATCCTAGACTACGCCACCATGGATCTTGACATGTGTGAGAGTATTACACGGAAGGGGTTTTTAGAGAAACCAGACGGAACCCACTTCTGGACTCCTCAGGAGATGAAGAATGAGTGGGACATTCTAGACGAGACCAGACAACAACCGAAGTCTGCTGCACCCACACCTCCAAAGCCGTCTCCTAGCAAGAAGGGAAAGAAGCAGAAAGCCATTGCCGGAGGACTAGGAGATGAAGTGGTAGAGGAGCCAGTGGGCAAGGGCAAGGGGAAAAAGAAGCCGAAGGCTGTCAAGCTCACATTGCATCGCGCCGTGAACATGACAGATGCTGAGGTGAGGAAGCTCGAGCCCGATGAGATAAAAGAAATCAACAAGCTGTACAACCAGGTATTCAGGCCAATGTACAAATGGGAGAAGAAGCCACTCGCCAATGCAAAAGGTGAACTACTGCGAGTGCACTACAAGAACCTTCACAAGGCTCCTCCTGGCGTACTGGTGTACAGAGGCATAGAGCCCCAACGCCTCAAGGGAATCAAGAATCGGATTCTCGTTGATGCCGACTATCATTCTGAGAATCGATACATTACTGTCCTACCTCTAAAGAGAGGACCATACGGGATCGACAATGTCGTGGAATTCTGGGATTCGTGTCCAAAGAGGGAAAGCCTGACCGCCAAATCCCACTACTACATTATTGGCGGTCAACACACAGTCCAAGCGCACCGGGAGTTGGTTGAGTCAAGACATATCCCAGAAGCTGATAAGCAGTTGGCCTTGACGTTCAACATAATTCCGATCTGGAAACCGTACTCCACCAAGAAGAATGATATGATGCATCTCTCCAAGGCGTTGAACCAAAATATCGCCGGGGAATAGAAGGAGCAGAGTTTCTCTAAGCAACTTGCGCATGCTCGAATCAAGTGGAAGGATGTGGGGAGCCCCATGCCAGCGTATGGAGGTCGAACGCACTCCGCCGAGTACAATGTAAGCGTCCCTAGCAAAATGTCCCTTCTTTTTTTGTTGCCTATGCAAAGCCATCGGGATATCTCCCGATATCTCGGCATCGGGAGATCTCCCGATGTCTTTCCAGCTGATGATCTTAGGATGCCTCCGGATTTCTAGTCGCCTTTGGTGAAGTTGGGATTCCTTGGTTTCGTCGCATAGCAGGCTTGCATTGCACGATCAACGGGAGATCTCCCGATAGATATTGGACCACGCCTTTCCTGACGCTATCAAGATATAGAGCGTTGGTTTCTCGTGCATCCAAGTAGTGAACCAACGGGAGATCTCCCGATGGCCGATAGTGTTGAGATTTACGTACTGTGCTGGTTTTCAAAGACGATGATTTTTAATAGTTACATTTTCCATGTGCAGGAGTTCTATCCGGTGATGTCTACAATATTCACGGGATTCAAGAATCTTGACCCGGACTTGAGAATTCCTCTTCTCTTCATGGAGAATGACGGCGATGTGCAACGGTGGATCCAAATTGATAGGGATTTCCTGCTGGGAAAGCTTCCTGATGGGAATGGTCCAAAATCGAAAAGCAGAAGAAAACCGCTAAGCTATAGCGACTACAAGCCCTTGTATGGACTCCGCAACGAGGACATAAACTATTTGGCGGAGCAGGTTGAGAATGCAGTGGTATGTATGAAGAAGACAGCGCTCAATGTGGACGATTTTGGGCAGCCATTGATGCCTCTCATTGTTGCAGCAAATCAAGAGAAGAAGGTCAGGGCCATGAAGAACGAGCTCATGTGCCATTATAGGCAGCATCCTCTTCCGAGCAAGAAGCCGGACTACATTCCATACAGTGCCAAAGAATGGGATCAATTTGCGGCGGAGAAGAAAATAACGAGGGAGCAGGTTGAGTGGTGGGTGGATAAGAGTATGGCAACGGAACTTGGGAAGGTATGGTTGGAAGAGCGAACGAGGGCACTCAACAAAACATGTGACCCCAACGAGTGCCCAAATTCAGTAAAAAGGATGTGGGAGTCCTTCATGAACGACCATGCAGAAGAAACAAACGAGGCTGCCGTGTCTCAAGATTTCGCAGATCAGTACCGCTGCAAAGTCATGGACGAGAAGAGCTGGGATATTACGAAGATTCTGACGGACGCCTCCGTGAAAGCATGGCGTGGTGAAGGGAAAACCCTCATGTATTTCTGGTTTCTCTTTGAGGTCACATCTGCTGGAGCGCGTGCAAAATACCTCGAGCACCACAAGTTGAAGCGCTTGTTTGATGCTCTCGAGTACAGGGACGCCAGTCGACAAATTGTGAGAGCACGATCGCCTGCGATTCTTATTACGGATGCCGCTGGATTTCACGACATCCTCACACATTTGAAGAAGCGTCGGGACGAGTGTAAAGCTCGTGTCTGGGACTAGCATGTAATAAATTACATTCCGGACGTGGGGGATGGCTTTCCTCGTCCCATTGCAGGTGCAAATTACAATGTGTTCCTTGTGTTCTTCTTCGCGTACGACCAAATCCAGGGCTCAACGAGTAGCTTCAACAGCTTCTTCCCGGGCACACAAGAAATTCCAGCCGTGTATTTGTCTCGGGATATGGAGGAAGTCAGTACCTTGTACAGGTGCCCTATTATGCCGTGGTTCTCTATCGCGGCGGCGCATGAAATTTTTTCTGGCCATATCTCTGAGAATATGGTTATTGTGAATGTGAACGGTGGTCCGGAGTTCACGTTTCTTGGACTAGTAAGTCGCCATTTGTATTCTTCTTGTGTGGGACTATATTCTTCTTGCGTGGGAGTCTTGGTGGCACACTAACTTGTGCTTGTTCAAATCTGACAGGCTACTTTGAATAAGGTACTCGAAGTCGTTGATGACTCCGAGACCCAGTCCAAAGCACAGTTGGTCGCAAGGCAAATTTGGGACGAGCTGCACATGGATGGTGATGAGGAAATGGAAGAGGCTGAAGAGGATCCCGCTGCGGAGCAGTCAACAGGTTATGGAGATGCAGCAGATGAAGGTCCTCAAGAGCCTCCACCACCACAAAAAGATGATGAGATCGTGGATGTTTCTGATGAAGACGACAAGAGCAGCTCTCACAGTTCAGAGGACAAAGAGTCTGAATGCTCACCCGCGACCACACTTGTCGTCCGAAAGGTCAGTTGCCGGAGGGAACCATCGGGAGATCTCCCGATGCTAGTTCGTCTTTTCCATTTTTTAGCGCCCTTACTTATGAAGATCTAATGAATTTTCGTCCTTCCAGGAGAAGTCTGTAGAACCATCGTGACCGAGGCGAGACTTGCAATCGTCGTCTACGCCAAGTGCCTCACAAAAGAGGCCGGGAAAGCGGGCTGCTGAGGAGAAGTCGGGTACGTTGAAGGCGAGAAAGATGTTGGACACGAATCCGCGCGTGAGGAAGTTAAGTGACCAGGTGGAGTGCAGGACGAAGCGACGGCTGGATATCCAGCTAAGTGACTCCGAGAGTGACGACCGTGTACCCTCTTCTCCAGTGCCGCGTCGAAAGAAGCCCAGCCCGGATGTGTCGTCCCCTCCGACGACTAGGGCAAAGGATGCCGATGTACTGACTCCCGAATCCAGAACAGCAGCGGCTATTCTTCTTACCTGTTCGGGGGAACATGCTGGTGTTGCAATTCAAGAGCCTACGAGTGAGCAAGTGGTGCAGGTGCGTAATCCACCGGCAGGCACCGACGCGCACTGTGGACGTGATGAACTCTTGCAAGAGGAGACGCGCAACGATGCAACGGGAGATCTCTCGATGGATACTGACCGAGCCGGTACTTCCGGTCGTGAAGAGGGAGAGAAAAGTCTGATGCAGGGGGATGCATCGAGAGATCTCCCGATGGACCCTCATCGAGAGGTTACTTGTGATCCAGAAGACATTGGCGGTCTTCAGATGACAAAGAAAGCGCACGCGGTGGGGGTTGGAGCTCCACATTTCCAAGAGGTTACTGGCGATCGGGAGGAAAGGGTGGAGGCGCAAGTGCGAGTCGCTGCATCGGGAGATCTCCGGATGGGTAATGAACCAGACGGCATTTGTGATATCGAGGGGATAGCGGTGGCGCAGGCGGGGGGAGTTGCAGCGGGAGATCTCCCGATGCGTGAGGACCCATACGACATTCACGATCTGGAGGGGATAGAGAAGGTGCAGGCGGGGGGGGTTGCAGCGGGAGATCTCCCGATGCGTGCACTTCAGGATTTGAGTCTTCGTCCTTCACTGAAGTCGACAATTCAGTTGGAGGGTGGTGCATCGGGAGATCTCCCGTTGTCTCAGGTCGAAGGTGGAACATCTGATGCCAATGTCGCTGCCAACATTCTGGAGGATGCGCTAGTAGACTTGAGGCAAATGAGTCCGGAGGCTGGCACAATGAAGGTGAATCCATTCATAGCTGTTCCGCAGGCTGGACTGACTTACGCAGAGAGACTCTCTGTAAGGAATAGGTTTAAGGATCTTGTTGATTTGCCAACTCACCATGCAAGTGTTACCCGCGATCCCACGAGTAAATCTTCTCGTGATATTCAGGCCGCGTGGGAGGCCACCAGTTTCATTTATCAAAGCATTGTTGATATCGCCTCTGACCGTATACCGCAGGCAGTAGAGGAGGAGGTCTTTGAATCTGGGGCTACTTCGCCTTCCAAGGTTTATGAAGCAGAAGTTAATCGGACTGGAGAGGACGACACCAAAGGTACTTGAGGTGACATCCTGTGTATCTTTACGGATTTGATTTCAATTGAATGCCGAGGTCACTGGACTTATGTCTAACTTCTCTCTGGTATTCTGTTTTGCAGATTGTCCTGGTCCTTCGACGGCAGTTCCGGGGACACCCAAAAAGGTACCTCACCGAAACTATACAGTGATTCTGGACTTGAATGGAGTTATCCTTCACAGGTCGTATTTCCGTAATAAACTTCATGTTGAACGTCGGCCGGGGGTCACGACCTTCCTTAATTGGTTGCGTGGAAAAGCACAAGTTGCATTCTGGAGTAGTGTAACTTCGCGAAACATGAACGACTTGTTAGACATTGTCCTTGCAGATGCTTCCTTTGGTCGTGGAGATGTAATTTGTCTAAATCAAGAGGTGTGCACAAAGACCAAGTACAGGGCCCCAACTGCACCACATAAGCCAATCTTTCTAAAGGATCTTACGATTTTTGCGCGGGCTGCTGGTTTATCGACACTAGAAAACATTTTGCTAATTGACGACAGTCCAGTAAAGAACGTCATGAATGATCCACACAATGCTGTTTTTCCTGAGTCCTTCTGCGGTGATTCCAATGACAAGTACCTTAGGATGCAGTTGATCCCTTGGCTTGATGGACTTTTTAAGTCAAATGAGAAGGTACCAGTGTATGTGAAGGATAACCCGCTTTTTGGCGGACAACAGGGTGTCGACCCGTTATCCAATGAGGGCTTCGCAATCATGACCGGGATAGTGCATTGATCCCCGTTTTTCTCAAGCTTTATCGGGAGATCTCCCGTTACTGTAAATTCGGATGTAAAACATTGACACTTTACATAGGCCTCAGTACATATTGATAATCAGATTGTAAAAAATTGCACTTTTACTGCCACTGTAACAAAGAGATGAGTGTTAATGACATTGTAAAAAATTGCATTTTCCGTCCACTGTGAATTGTATATTACTTGTTATGAAATGTAAAGTGATTGCACTTTTATGCTCATTGTGAATTGCTTTCTTTTTTTCCTACTCAGTTTTATGTTTTATTTGTATTCCATCCAGAGATTTTTTTTCGTGCACATCACTCCTTAGCTGTTCTTCGCATATCTTGTTCAAAGATACTTAAATTACAGTTACTTTCCAGAATGTACTTGTAATTCGTAGTCTACCTTACCACATTCCAATTGGAAAATAGTGAGTTTTCTCGATTTTCAGCCAGTACTGGAAATGGTTCTCCGGAGTTGTCTATTCTTACTTCAACGGGAGATCTCCCGTTTCTTACAGTTGCTGGAAAATGTTATTGACAGCTCTTACTTCATTGGGAGATCTCCCGTTGTTAGATGGTGCTGACCAACGCGATTGTCCACTTTCATTTCATCGGGAGATCTCCCGGTGCTGATAGGTTCTTCGTGAACTGAGTATTCCTCATGAGCTTCATCGGGAGATCTCCCGTTGTTTGGAGGTTTTTCTTATCTGATGAGTTTGGTCGACGTAGAAGGCGGTTCTCGTTGTTCTTACAGGTGCTTTATGCGTGGAAGGCGGCATTACAGATCTTCCTCAGAGAATTATCGTACCTGCTGGTTTTCGTGGCTTTCTTAAACAATTGGTTGAAGATACTCACTGTGGGTTGTATTCCTCCATGAATGTTCTTGCCGTGGGAGCGCTTTTGCAGCATCTTCTGCCATGGAGTACTTTGAAGTGTTTCCTCTATATTGCTGGTGCGGACAACCCTAAGAAGAATGACCCCTATCCAAACTGTGTTGAATTACTGAAGCTTATCTTAGGTAGCCCTAGAGAGCGCAACATTCTCTGGAATCAAACTATAGTTCTACTTGAGTTAGATCCTCTTAAGTGGCCACATGCTTGCGTGGTAGGACCCTCCATACTTGCGAGGGATGATCTTCTTCCTTCAAGATGGGAGCGTCCGTGCTATGGTGTAAAGGAGCTAATTGCTGGGACTTAAAACAGAGTACAGGTAGAAAGTCCTTCAGTCATGGTGATTATGCAGTGAGTGTAGTTTATGCATTTAGAGAAGAAATAGGGCCACTTGTCATTTCATTTTCAATCATGCACCAACTGTCTTTTCATCTTGAATCATGGATTCTATAGGTCAGGCCTTCAGTTCTTTTTAAAGGCAACTTCTGTTATTTTCTATATCAATATGAATAAATTGTGGTGAATCCACCTTACCTTTCAGTTACTTTCTAGTTTCATTCATCCGCACTAGAAGTTTGTATTTGCATTTGCCTTGTCATTTTCTATGTTCTCTTTTACTGTAAGAGGTTTAGTGTAGGGATCATATCGGGAGATTTCTGGTTCCTAATTATGCGTGGAAATACTAACAAGGGAAATGAGACCTAATAGTTCCAGTTGAATAATAACCATTTTGATTGGTTTCATGCCACACTTACAGTCCTTGTATCTTGGATTTGCACTACATCGAGAAATCTCCCAATGATTCGTCTTAATTACTATGTACAATTCAATGTTCTACGGTTGAATAATTGAATTGTCTTAATTATAGTGTTTTTTGTCCCCTTCTTGTGTGTGAACATGGTGTACTTCACTCTTTTTTTCCCCCTTTCATAGGCATTGGGGTCTCCTAATCCATAACAACGGGAGATCTCCTGATGGCTTCTCCCATCACAAAGTCCAAAAGTCCTCCTAAAGTCCAAAAGTAGTTAAATATGGCATACTAGCATTGTTGCAAAACAAGAATGTCTATAACTTTCACATCTCTAATCCTAATGAATCAAAACTTTCTATGTAGATAAAAATACAATCTATGAGAAAAATTATTTTCAGTTTTTTTGGGGGGGGGTTCTATTGAACCCAAAATGAAAATTTGAACTTATCGTCCCATAACTTTTGCTCTTAGACATGGATCAAAATAAAATTTATATTCCCAAAAATTTAATGTATTTTTCTATTTTCACAAAAAAATTCAGAAAATCACAATGAACATTCAAACCATAGGAGCTTGCCCCAAATCTAGTTTGTTCCTCAAAGGGACAATGGTACTTTAGGGGGCTAACCTTGAGTCTTTTTTCATATTTTTTGGAGCTTGGTAAAAAAATTTGTTGTGAATTTTTGAAGGTGAAACGCAATGGTCAATAAAAGCATCAACCTCCTAAAATGTACTCTATTTGTACATTGTTGGTAAAATGAAAAAGCAAAATGTACAAATAGTGTAAATTTCAAGAAGTGGATGCTTTTAGAGTTCGAGCACTTAATGGACCCCCTAACTTAATGTCAAAATTCCCAATGCAAGAGTCCTCTTGGGAGACTCATAAAGGTTCAAGTAGGTACCTATAATCTCAATTTTTTTCAAGATAGGAAAATGAATTAGTTGTAGGGGATGTAATTTTTTATTTCAAATTGGTGCTTGAAAGCAAAAGTTATACAACAATAAGCCCAAAATAGGCAAGGGTGGACAACCCAAAAAGATACAAAAATTTAGAATAGTTTTTAAACTTTTTTTATTTCTTGTACATTGTATTTTGTCTATGAGGAAAGATTTGATTCCTTCCGTTTAGATAAGTGATGTGAAAGTTATCTTAGCAAAATCTTACAAAAGTAAATGGATTCGTTTATGAATTCAATTTTAACAATTTAAGAAAAAAGAAAGTTACACATAGTTCGGTTTGCTTTTTAAAACAATCTCATTGGTGGGATTAGTGTGTTTCAATTGCATCTTAGAGCTATCGACAATTTCATTTTTTCTTCTATCTTGTACCTACTTCAACTTAACAATTTCTTAAAGAATAAAGATCATTGAATTTTTTTATAATTTTTTTCTTCAAAACTTTCTCCTCAATCTTTCAAAATAAAAAAAAGCGTGTTTCATGATCAATAGTACAAGAATTTTAAGTTAGGAGGATTCAAAGCCTTGGGACTTTAGGGTTAATACAAAATTTGCCTCAATGGGGCAATTGGCCTCACCCTCCTTTGCAATCTCTCCAATTAGTTAACCCCTAAAGGTTTTTGACTATGTTTTCACTAAAAACGCTCCAAAACTGTCATCTCCAATATAAGTACCAATTTTTTTTTTAAAATAGATTTTTGGAC
The DNA here is from genome assembly GCA_963920665.1 of Straminergon stramineum. Classification (NCBI taxonomy): domain Eukaryota; kingdom Viridiplantae; phylum Streptophyta; class Bryopsida; order Hypnales; family Calliergonaceae; genus Straminergon; species Straminergon stramineum. The sequence continues at coordinate 20,195,693 of OY987268.1, forward strand.
AAATGTAACCGTAGGATCTTGTATTAATATGGTTTGGGAAGATGTGTAAAAAATTTCAGAAATTTTCACCGTTTGGATTGCAAGATATTAGCATTTGAAGTGACAAAAAACCATTTTTTGGCCCTGCCAAAATCTGGGCAGATGCACTCCACAAGGTCAAATCATTATGAAAAAATGTCCAAAATGGTTGTAACTCTTTGGATTCATTCTTCAAGTCATGTTGGCTACATGCTTGAAAAGTTTTAGATCATTTGGAATTGTACAACATATAGGAAAAAAATAGTAAGTTGAAAGAAGTAAAGAATGATTCAAAATACTAAAGTGTTAACAATTTATTTATGGAATTGAAAAACGCCAATCCCAATGGTTAAATTTTTTTAATGAAAAATCTACACCTCAAATTTAAATTTTTTTCCAAAAATATTAAAAATTGAGTGAAATAAAGGTCTTCAAAGGTTTATTTGAGAGTAGAGATTCCATTACTACCCACAAACTACCCACAACTAAAACTCTTCATAACTTTCATCTCACAAATCAAAATGGAATGATTCAAAGATTTTCATGTATATATAAATGTAGAAAACCAATTTCAAATTTTTATTTTTAAAAAAAGTGATTTTTCAAGAAGTTTTTTTTTCAGCCCGGGCTGCCCACCAAGCAATGAAAACAACATATCATACAATAACTTTTTAACCATGTATTCAAAAGTTATGAAAATTATTGGGTCTTAAAGCTACTCCTCGGGAAAATGTTGTGTGAAAATTTCAAAGAAAAAAAATCAAAATTCCATCTGTAGTGAGTTGCCCGAAATCGCTATGTTGCCAAAAAACACCATTTGGTCCTTTAGGGGTTAACTTATGGTAGTTTGCTCTAATTCCACCCCTGTTCTTCAGAGCATCCCTAGCTAGGGTTTGAAATGGACATTAACCCCTCACCGCCCAAGGCCTGAACAGGTCAAAAAACAACATTTTTTTTGAAGTGTTATGGATATAACTTTCACTGAGTTATAGAGATCTCAACCGTACAATATTGTAGTGCACTTGTTGTAGATTACATGCACCAAATTTGGTGTCATTTGACCACATAGATTGCAAGATTATAATGTTTTAGTGTTGAAAAAGAATGCTGAATTTTTCCTAAAAATACATTTGGAGGCGAAATTTGATTTCTAACTCTACTCAAATGAAAAAACTTAAAACTATAAAGTGATTTGAAATAAGCATAAAAACTCATTGGTGAAAAAAATTATCATTCATTTGACTCATTGTGTCTGCAAAATGACTTTGAAATGTCAAAAAATTGCAAGAAAAGTTGCAAAAAATACATCAAAAACTGAACCTCCTTCTACTAAAATGCTTCTTAGTCACTCATAACTTCTTGTATTGATATGAAATTTTATACATACAAACTAGACTAGTATGCGCAACTTTTACAAAAAAAATTATTGGAAATGAACATTGTATGAAAAAGAAACAAGCTGCCGAAGTTGATTGTAATCCAAAAATGTCAGGATTTTGAACTTCGAATTGCTCCCAAACATTCAAAACAACTTGGATTGTTATGAAAATTCTACCACAATAACTAGACTTCAAGGGGAACATAACCCAACAAATTTTATTGAAAACTAACTTTGGATGAAGGAGATACAAGCCCCCGAAGTTGCAGCCATCAAATGCAGTTTGCTGAACTCAAATTGAACTTGTGAACTTCGATTGGCTTCCAAAAATTCATAAAATCTGGGATTGATCTGAAAATTTCACCACACAAACTAGAAGAGAGAGCACAAATTTTCCAACAAGTTTGATTGAGTTCGGACATTGGATGCAAAAGTTACAGTGCTTTGAATTTGACTTGAGGACACTTTTGGTCCCCTTGGGCGGTGAGGGGTTAACAGGTTGTAAAATGGATAAGTATAAAGCATTGAATGTTTTGTCAATGATGCCAGAGCGGTTTAACATTTGTCAAATGTTCCTTTATACATTGCTAGTGGATGGAATAAGAGCCAAGGTGGGTCCATTTCTGAAATGTTTATCTATATTCAAAAAAACTTTTCTCCCACAACTCTGAATGCTAATATTTTTCAATCCATACGGTAAAACTTGATGAAAAATTTACCACATGATCTCATACAAGTATAGTACAAGATCCTACAGTTAGAGTTTTTAATTTTAATTTTTTTTCTTTCTTGAATGAACGTAGCAGAAATGGCAATTTCGAGTGATTTTTGTAAAAAAATAGGCCTTGGCCCTTCAGAAATTTAGTTTAGTAAAGGTCGCATTTTGGAACCCTGTCTTTTACTTTCTACATGCTGCAGTGCTTGTTTTTGGTGACTTTGCATGTGTAGGTTTTGTAAGGCCTACAATCATGAAATTGATACCTATAGCATAACTCTTTAGAAATTCATAAGTAATTCAAAAATGCTCCAAAAAATATGAAACCACTTGGGTTAGATTCCACATCAGTTTTTCTTCAAGTGAATAATAAGGAAAAATAATTTCGTGCATCAAAGAATCATCGAAAAGGCCGACCAGCCCTTAAACGGGTGCTTTAAGAGCAGAGTACCATACATCCACCTCTGTGATGAGTGATTGATATTTCTGAATTGAAAGAAAAAAAAAATACAAAATAAACGTCAGTAATGTTGGATACAACATATCAGTAGCATTCATTATACACAAAGGTTTTTTCATCTGAGCCTCTAAAAGTCTTTAAGATAACAACACCTAAGTAACTGAAATGTGTCCAAATAAAAAATTCAACATGGTTCCCATTTTTATATTGAAAAAAGATTTTGTGGGGCCTTGTTGGTAGTCAAAAGGGGATTTTAGATTCTCTTTGAATGCATTTTTGGACACAATATGAATAATTAAAATTGTAAAGTGCTGAAAATAGGTATACCTAATTGCAATCCTTTGTTGTCATGAATAGAATTTGTAAATTTTAGGCAAGAATCTATAAGGATTGATTTTAGAAAGGTGCTACAATAAGGTGTTGTTACCTTCAGACACAACATTGTTTACTTGTGCTCTCTTTTCCTTAGGATACCATGAATAATTTGTTGTGGGATACTTAGAGAGCAACTTTGAGTAAAGAGCTTCTAAATTTGTCTAGCAAAATCTATGAGTATTTTTTTCAAATTCGGCCATACAAATCATTTTAAATCCTTGTTTAACAAGTCTTCTTTTAAGTAAATATAAAAAAAGTTGGAGATGTCTTACATTATATCCCTATCATCTAGATTATTTCCAAAATCCTTTGGCATTAAGGGATTAATTATGCTTCCATTGTTTGCAACACATAATTTAGAAAAAATTTGAGTACATAGAATTGCCATACATTGCAATTCTCCAAAAAAAATTTTGAGCTTGAATACTACATGGAGTAATGTGTCTCTTTGAAACTAGAAAAGAAACCTTATTAAAGTGAAAGTAGAGCACTTGGGCCGAAAATAGGGAGATGTTTACTCCCAAAAAATAAATACTATTTCAAATTTATAGCAAGGAATGAATCAAAGTTCCAATTTTTTTAGAATTTATGAGCCTTGCTTCACAAGTGTAAAAACTTGACCTTTAAATTGGAGTTTTTGATTTTGTACTTCTAGAATCCCCCTCACTAAATGGTTTTTGCTTGATTCCAAATATAAAGTCAAAATTTTCACCCTTGATAATATGTAGTATATAATAAGTTGTTGCATTTTCTATGAAGTTAAAATTTTGAAGCAAAACCAACCTTGCTCTAAATATTGGGATTGCATTTAATGTTGGGAGGTATTCACTTCGAGAATTCAATTGAAAAGAACACCAATAATTGATCTAATATTCATCCACAAATCAAGCTAAACAATCTATTTGAAACAAAGTAATGGGTACCCAAATGATGCATACCTAAAATGACATTTATTCAATGACTTCCTCTGATGGCTTCACCTTATAACAAGTTGACTTCACCTTCTTCAAAAATTCATTGTCTTTATTTAGATAAGGATATTATCATTAGAAAATGTTGATTTGACAACTTTCATTTCAATTTTTCACATCATCAATTCAATGACTTTGTTGAATGGACAACCCTAAGTAAAGGTTGACCTTTGAAATTGTATATAGTTTTCATTTTATATTTATGTTGCTTGAAGATACATGTTCTCTATGAATGAAAAAGATCAAGTAATTATATCAAATAAATTAATTGTTACAATCTTTAGAATCTAATATAGAAAACTATTGGTAAAGACAATCCAAAAATTTAATTGAATATTTTGGAAATTTTTCTATGGCTTTCAATTAGAAATAAAACATACGGCAAAGAATTGCAAGAAATTGATAAAAGTAAATTCACATATTAAATTGCATCCAAGTCAAATTACCACTTGCTTACTTAATTATTTTTTGCAATATTAAAGAAGTAAAATTTGATATTTTTATATTTAAACCAAAAGAATCACTAGGAATAACTATATATTTTTTCAAATTTATTGGTTGAAAAATTAAATTATTTGTTATATTTGAAGGAGAAATCTACAAAAAAAATATAACAATACCTATACATAATAAAAACTTTATTTATTTGACCAATAAAGTAGTTTAGAAAGAGAAATCATTAGTGATAATTTGAGTCTAACATCACTATTTAAATAAAGAAAATCCAAATAACATCCTTTGATTTTTTGAAATTTAATTTTGACATGTAGAGCTAGTGATTGCAATGAATTAGAAAATAAATTTGACAAGCTTCACTCCATTAATAAAGATTGAATACAAGAAAAAAAATTGAGAGCCAAAATTAAATTTGAACAAGGCACATTCATAGTTTGGATGCAATGGGACTCTTAAATGACTGGACTAATCTTTTGATTTGAAGTTTTGTGAAGATGTATCATAAATAAGAACTTCAAAAACATCCTTAGTCTACTCTAAATTAATTATAAACAACAACTTTAAAATATAATTATCCAAGAAAGAATACTCTAGAGCACTAAAGTGGTTAATGAATAGGGATAGTTTAAGTTTATAAAATTGTATAGATGTGATTGTAAGTACAACTTAGAATAATAATTTAATGATAAAATTTAAACAAAAGTTGTAATATATGACCTACATTAGGAACTTCAAGGCATGTGAACATGGTGCCATGATGGTGCATTGAAATGCAATTAAGTTAATTTGGTGCCAACTTCCATACCAACCTAGCATGGATAAAATGACACTAAAATGACACTAAAATGATAGCCTTTGGTGTCAAAATGGCACCAAAACAATCTGGCCCAACTTTTCTGATGTATAGATTGCATCTATATGATTGAATCTAGCGTTATACTAACTAATATTTATCAATAAAATTTGAAATCAACAATTGAAAATTCCTTCTAAAATTGATTGTACGAATGGAGTATTTTCCCTAGAATTTCTCCTTTAAAGTTTAAAATTTTACAATTTGCTTAAGATGGTAATTATTGTTTTTGAATTGACTTATTTAGTCATATCATTTTTAAAGAGGTTTGTTTTTGAATTGAAAACTTTACTTTTGAGGTGAAACACACTTGTATTCTTTGAAATTTTGTTGAGAAGAGTTATAAAAAACCTATACTCATATGAACAAATGTAAAAAATAAGATTTAATGTGTTTGGGATATCTTTACATTCCTTTAGTATTCAAAATTTGAATACTTTGTCCTTGACAAGTTATGATAAGTACACCTAACTTTGCCACCCAATATGATGCTTCAAGGTTTCATCAAGTCATAATCTTGAAAATTCACAAAAACTACAAATTCTTCAAAAAGCATATATATAATTTGTTTGTAATTTCCACTTGTCTATAAGTACCTCATCAATAAGGCACCTCCAATTTTAAAGTTGACTCTTACAATCTGATGCACCTTTGAATGAATGATTTTATGTAGTTTCACCTTGAACTAATGGATAAGCAGGGGAAAAGTGAGTTACTTGGGGTGCAAGTAGATGTTGGTAGCAAAACTTTTGTAGGGCTTTTTGAGTAAACCACTTGGGATTATGTGTAATAATTTTACGACATATCTTGCATTGATATTAATTTTGTATCTATCTATCACTTATAGCTAGTTCAAGGTCTTTTGATTCCAAACAAAAATTCAAAAATTCAATTATCTATCACAAATAAGAAGTTCTAGTGTTTCCTAAATATTGCATACTTGCACTTGTATTGCTTGCCTCTACTACAATTTAGTAATGCCAATTGATAGGCATGAAATGCAAGGGGCATAAGGATAAAACACCCTTTATCCAACTAGTCCTCCAAACAATGTATTTCTAACTTTTGACTTCTACATAGTTAGGACTTGATATTCCTATTACTAGAGGCGCATCCAAAATAGACATTAAAAAAATTTCAAATTTCGACATTGGACAATCACTTTAAAAGCAAGCTAACAATTAGAAATTACAAAGGCTTTGACAAATCATATTTACCAAAGCCAAATATGACCAATTGCACACCAAATTAAACATGAAATTGACCTAATTTTGCTTTGGTAAGCATGATTTGTCAAAGCCTCTTTAATTTATGACTTTCGCTTGCTTTTAAAGTGATTATCCAATGTCTAAATTTGAATTTTTCATAGGTCTATTTTGGATTTCTTCCAATGATAGTAATTTTGAATTCTAAATTTATAAAAGTCAAAACATTTGGAAGGCCAATATACTAGTTGGACTAAGAATTCTCTCACCACACAATGCCTCATTACTACAATAGAAGTCTACAAAAAGAACTATAGTGAGTACTAACTTAGTGATAACATAAGGTTGTCTACTACACTTGCTATAGCTAAGCTAAGCTTTGAAACATGGGCATATAACCACATATTTCTAATTCAATTTCCTTCACTCTAGATGCTCTCATTTAGCAACTAAATGTGAATGGGTTTTTTTTACTTTTATATTCAGAGAGGAAATCAAGAGTCTTCTTCAAACCATAATTGTTTTAGATTTATTTGTATAAAATTGAAATTTTGGAGAATTTTTGAAGCAAAAGTGAAGAAATATCTCATCAAATAGAAAATTATCTCAAAAAATTCTGAATTTTACCTTAGGTGTATACTACAATCAAAAACATTTTAGTGTGAAAAAATTTCCATATCATTCTATAAGTAGAAATTAGTAGTCTTTGGAAATACACCCAAAGTTCAAATTGCAATAAATATTTCAATTTTAGCAATAGAAACTAAAGTAGATGAGCTTCCTTTCCTAAGTTGGGCTCAAATTCCCCAAATATCATTTTTATGTAGAAATTTCAGATCTAAATCAAGGAGTAACAAGTTTCCAAAATACACTAAAATAGCATATTTTGTGATTATATCTAGAAAAGTCATAAATACCTTGATGAAGCAGTTTCCAACACCATCTCAATTAGCTTCAATTCAAGGAAGTCCCCAAACAAGAATTGGAATCAAAAATGGTAATTTCACTACAAGAGAAAGGGGTGTTTTAAGTATAGTCCTAGACATAAGATTTTATGTAACGACCTATAAGGAGATTTTCAATAAAAATTTATTAGAAATACATGTATTTCTAGTAAATTTTTATTGAAAATCTCCTTATAGGTCGTTACATAAAATCTTATGTCTAGGACTATACTTAAAACACCCCTTTCTCTTGTAGTGTTTGTCTATGCCAAACATTGCTCCAATGTCTTTTGAGTGCCATGAAGTGGCATTGATGATGTTTCAAGGTTAAGTTGTAAGGACATTGAGGCCCAACTATGGTTGATGGATGGTTTTCTAGATCAATGTGGAAATGAAGAATGCATGTATTGGTCCAAAAAGTAAATCATTTTTGAATGACTACCTTGTTCATAGTCCAAAAGTGCTTTCAAGGAAAATGGTGTCCAAGTTATTTGAGTCCTCAAACAAAACAATGGTAGTAAGTCTAAAAAGTTAAATTTGTACAAAAATTACGATGCATACCCCCAAAACCACCACTTTTGCTACCGCACCTAGTTACTATTATTAGACTGGTCAAATTTTCATATTTTCTTGTTGGCAAGTGAAAGGAGGTTCCAATCACCAATGAACGTGATATTTGGATATTGTATGCAAAAGTCATGAAGTGTCAAAGTTTTTTTTGATAGATGTTCTAAAAGCATTTCTTTAGCTTTATATATATATATTGATTTTGGAGGTGTAAATAGAGTGATGATGGCGGTTTTAGGCAAGGTGTGATTTTGGGTGTACCCAGTTTAACCCTTGAAGGACAGGCCTATGACCACTAATTTCAACCCTCCTTGTCTATCACTCTGTTTGCTTCCATTTTGCAACTAGATATAAATGAAAAAAATTTGTATTTATTTTTCAAAGATGAAATCATATGTCTACTACAAGTCATAAAAATTTCAAAAATTTTTGGAAAAAAATGAAATTACTGTGAATTTTTTAAAGAAAGCATGAAGAAAATTCATATCAAATACAAAATATACTAAAAGAATCTGAAATTTTCACCACATATGTATATTAAAGTGTAGAACATGATGGTATAAACCAAAGTTACCGTGTAACTCTAAAATTAAGAAATCCACAAACCGTGGTTATAGGCCCAAAGTTCAAATTGCTATAAAGTATAGAAATTTACTAATTTTTCAAAATTTCCTATTGGAGTAGAAACTGCACTTAACAAACTTCATTTCCTTAGTTGGACTTGAATTCAAAAATTACCATTTTTATGGCTCAAATTCACATCAAGAGAAAATAGCAAGAAATATCAAAATACACTACAAGGGTGATCCGTTTTATCAGCATCTTCTTCTCTAGAAAAGTCAATAATACCATAACAAGGGAGTATACAATACTAATCACTGAAAATGCAATCAAGCCCCCTCCAAAAAGAAATTGGATGAAAAAACATTTTTTTCCATCCTACAGTATCATCTGAAGACATCCATCGGACACTTATGGTCCGCGTCGTCCTTCAAGGGTTAACTCCATTTCTCACATTTTGTTGAAGCCTTCACCCTGCGAGAGCAAATCAAGCAAAATCACATCCATCAAGCCACTGTAGCTGTGAAGAATTCAAGGCTTCACTACACAATCGGAATCAATCTCTACTTCCAACATAATTGAGTGCTCCATACGCACCCAATTCTCCAGACCTCTGCCATGCCTGCCGTGCAGCCACAAATCCACAAACAATTCTCAGGTTTCCCACCATCACAAATCCCACATTCGCCCAAGTTAGAGGTTCATGTCCTTCTCCTTGAAGAAATCCTCAAAGATTCCCTAATAACTTTCAGAACCTCCAGACTCCTCTTCGTGAAATTGCATCGAGTCCATTTCAAGGACCCTCGACAAGCTTGTCCACCGAGATACTCCACCACGGAAGGCTCCTTCTTGGCTGGAAACATTGAACCTTCACAAAGGTGATCTACTTGAAATTGCAATTGGAAAGGCAAGGATTACTGGTCGCATCGATATTCAATAGTCGACATCCACGACAAATGTGCGGTCCTTCTGCCTACTCTTTCACATGAGTCAGTCAATTCCCGACCTTAAGAAGACCGCACGTCAATGGATTAAGGAAGTTGCAAGAGGAATTTCGGAGTTGCAATCCATTCCTGTACCATGGCGAACTCTAGACTGACTTGCAGAAGTGTCAGAAGGAGCTACCCATGTCCACGCCATAGCTGGCCGTCCATTAGTATCTCGACAAGCGTCTCGAATTGCGTACATCGTAAGCACGAAAACCTATAGCAGCAGAGGCACGAGCTGGAGCATTTCACTTAAGATTTCGATGAGTTCCCAGTTTAAGCTTTGAATTTTATTTGTGTGGTCAATCGAGTAGCGGAAGCAAATGGGGTCTCAAGCTGAGGTAAGCCAGTGGGCGGATGCACCGCACGTCGTGCTAGTCCCGCGGTCCGCATCAGGTCACATGATCCCGTTTCTGCAATTCGCGCGGCGTTTGGCAACCGCAGGTGTCGTCGCCACCGTCGTCACCTCTGACAAGCAATTCCTGGAGCTTCGAGCTTCCCTCGAGACCACGGATTTCACCTCGCTAAAAGGCTACCCTCTGCGCATCGTCGGCTTGTGTGACAAGACTTCGCTCGAGCTCTCCCACAGGGAATGGCAGGTGCGCGTGCGGGAGGATCCATCGGAGGAGCGTCGAGTGATCGATCTCTTGGAATCGACCATCACGGATCTCACCTCACCGGCGTCGCAAAATCTCCGCGGGGTGCACCCCGCGACTCTACCGGTGTGCATTTTACATGACATGTTTGAGAGTTGGTCACAAGACGTGGCGGACAGGTTGCGGATTGCGAAGCATTTATTGTACGTCTCCCCTGCCTCGGCGCTCTCCTGCGCATTGCAGTCGCAGCGTCTCTTCGAAAAAGGATTGGTTCCCATCACTCGCGAAACGAGAGAGCGAATTTTCGATGACATCCCCGGTCTCCCACCAACAGCAGCGTTGGATCTCCCCTCGCCGTTTTGGACTCTGTCCATTTACAAGTGGATGCGGCCCTATCACAACCGATTCCGAGAAGCAGACGTCATCTTGCTCAACACATTCTACGACCTCGAGAAGCCCGTGCTGGACGCCTTGCGGAACGACGTCCTGGGATCTCCAGATGTGAAAGCGAGGTTTGTTCTCGACATTGGGCCATTGCTGCTAGAGTCTTATGTCAAAGATGACAACGAATCGCCGGAGGAGACCGATCTCGACCCCTGTATCAGCTGGCTCAACACTCGAGCCTCGAATTCTGTTCTGTACGTTTCGTTTGGAAGCCATGCGACGCATTCGGCACCCCAGTTGCGAGAGCTCGCGCTGGGATTAGAGGCGAGCGGGGTATCGTTTCTGTGGATTGTGCGATCGCCGAACGCACCCGACTTCTCTGCGGCGTCCGAAACAGAGTCCGTGATGGAGTTTCTTCCATTAGGGTTTGAGGAACGCGTGCGGGATCGTGGGCTGTGCTACACCAGGTGGGCGCCGCAAATGCAGATCCTCGAGCATACGTCAGTGGGTGGGTTTTTGAGCCACTGTGGGTGGAATTCTACGCTGGAGACCGTCTTCGCCGGTGTGCCCGTGCTCGCATGGCCGAAATTCGCCGAGCAGTATCTGAATCGCAGGTTTGCGTCAATTCCTCTCTACCACTCGAATCATTCATCAATTTCTTGCGCTGGATGTCTCTCTCTCTCTCTCTCTCTCTCTCTCTCTCTCTCTCTCTCTCTCTCTCTCTCTCTCTCTCTCTCTCTCTCTCTCTCTCTCTCTCTCTCTCTCTCTCTCCCTCGATTGATTGCTGTTCTGCAGGTTCTTGGTGGACGTGGTGAAAGTGGCGATTGAGTTGAAGGGAAGAGCGTACACAAAAGAGGAGCTAGAAAGCGAGGACGTGAGGCTGGAGCAGTTTGTGACTAAAGAGGAGATTGAGAAGAAGGCGAGGAACTTGTTGCACGAGGCGGAAGGCAAAGTTGTGCGAGAGAATGTTAAGAAATTGAGGGCCAAAGCTCGGGAAGTGGGAGCTTCGGGAGGGTCTTCACGCAGAAGTTTTGAAGCTTATGTTCGTCTCCTTCACGACAGTCGGTAAGCATCAGCGGCATGCCCGTAAGTGTGGCTTCGGCTCTTCAGTTTGTACGGTGCACTCAAATCCTTGCTGATTTTTCATCTTTGAGAACAACTCCTACAGGAAGCTTGTTGACGTTTCTGCAGTTGAGTCGAAGTGACTCTTCCGAAGAGCTGCAAATTCATTATCCTGCCATTTGTATACCTAAACGTTTGTATGGAAATGGCGTCGACGGACTTGCTTGCTACTGCTGTTCGGAATCGGACATATGATACACCTGTACACTCAACCCTCTCTTATTCCACATACCTTGTATCTCCCATGAAGCTGTCAAGTTGTGAACATAGGTCAGATTGTATTTAGGTCTCCATTTCGGGATCCATTTGTCCCTGATGCAGTTGGAAAGCAAGAGAGGTTTCAATGCCAAAGGTAATCAAGTGAAAGAAGAAGCTTCAGTAGTCCTGGTTCCCACCACAATTACCACCATGACTAAATGTTGATAGCTTCAGCACGGCAACGTGAATCTCTACTCACAGTGGCATAATTAGGCATGGAGGTAATGATCGGGTTATTCTCTGATGATTCTACAATGCGAGATTCATAGCAGGTAAGGAGCATATAAAGGCGGAAATCGATAAAACTGATAGCCTTGAAAATCCAACCAGAGAATCTGCAAAGTGCTCGTGACAACAGACGAGCGCAGTAGAATGATCTAGAAACTGCCGTCTCTCCGAATGGCAACATCATCAGTTTGCCATGATCAGTTTCGACTTCCGAGCGTCTCAATCACCAATAAATTAAGGTATGAGCCTCAACTCATTACTGCTACTTGTTGCAAGTACTAAAAAACTGTTTGGAATTTGGATAAAAGAAATAATGTGTGTTTGTTTTCAAGAATGGAGGATGGCTTGTTGAAGTGGAGGTACAGCTCTTTGGCTCAAAAATCAATTTTCCCTCTCAAAGTTCATTTCATTAGAGGACCGATTAATTGATAATGGGGATAACACATAATCAAGCACAACATGCTACAAAGAATGTAATGAGTAAGGGCTCTACTCTAAGAGCAATCCCAAACACGCAAGTGCAAAAATTTTGAATCTTGAAAACTGTATCCCACCTGAGAAATCCAAAAAATCCATGCAGAGTACAACAGTAACGTTTCAAAGCTTGAGTGTGGAATGGAGCTCCAAATTCCTTTCTCAAGCTGTGAAGTTCCGTAGTTGCCAGACGGAATTCTTTTCTCAAGCTCTGAAATTCCATAGCTGCCGTTCGGAATTGGGCCTCTGGACTTCTGTCATGAGGAGAGTATCTCTGGTTCCCGGTTTACAGGGTCGCCGCCATCGAAAATTTGTGCCACTGATTTCCCCTGTTTGCTGCTTTTACCTCATCCCCATTTCTAGTACAAAATCTTCTGGAAAATTAATGAAGTTCTTGGAAGGGAAACAAGGGTCTTATGGATTCGTTGGTGATCCGGCAGCTTAAAGGAAGGAAGCATTGAGTCCGCAACTGGGGAAGATCGTCAGGATGGCAACATTGAAGCATTCATTTACCGGGTGTCGAAGTTGTGAGTCATTTAGATAATTGTCTGCGCCCCAGTCACACTAAGGTAACTGCACCTAAAATGGAGCACTCCTAAAAATCGACCCCTATTTTTGAAGGGAAACTCAACAGGAAGGGTACCGAAAATGGTGCGCACTGCAAGGACAATTGTAAGGTGTAGTTAAGCGTCATTTTGAAAACTGTACAGCTCTATTCATTGCATTGTGGAGGTGGCAACTTCACAAGTGGTTGATTTTTGGTAAACTTTTTGTTGTTTCAACTTCTTCTTTATGTCATGTTTCAATACTACTAGTGTGATTTATTGATGTGCATCAAATGCATTTTGGCATCACCTACATGACACTTTTAGCACCCTACCACTTTGCATCTTTGAAAATTTGTAACTAATTCACAATGTGTCCAAAAATTATGGAAGCACTTGCATTTTGATTCATAGTCTTTTACTAATGTACAGAAATTGTTGTTCATTTTCTAGAGCATAATGATCATGCCATAGAGCTTATTCATGCACTTTTAGGTGTAGTTACTATATCAAGGTAAACAAAACCATAATGGATCCACCTTTATTGCAACCTCTACTTTTGCAACCTAATTTTGAGAATTTATACTCAAGTTCGCACTATTACAACACAATATGGAATCAAGGCTAAAAGAGTTGAAATTGGGTTGAAAAGTGACAATTTTATAAGTTCAATGAATAAATTCATGTGATTTGTATACACGGAAAGAAGTCCATTCAATATTTTCCAATCTTGAGGAATAGTTTTGGATTATTGTTGCAATTGTGTGCAGAATTAACAATGGACAAGCATTATCCCACTATCAATTGGGAAGCCTTATGATTTGGGATTGACCACCTTTAGTGTATCTTTTCTTTTTAAAAAATGAGTTTACTATTATTCATTAGGAATGATCTATAATTTGCCATCCTTTCATTCAAAATATTGTAAATCTAATAAGTATAAATACTTGTAATGACCAATGGATCATCTTAGGTAGTCAAAGGAGTGAAGGGACAAGATTTATCACCCGGTAGTCAATCCAGAAAAGATCATATCACTAGACAAATCAATGCATCCTAGGTTTCTACATGTACCTTGAAATCATTTACCAAACACTATTGTCCTTCTATGTTAGTAAAGGGTTGAATCTAGACCAATGTTGGGTGGGTTTTGAAGTATCAACCTATGTAGGGGGGATGAGGGTATAGGATAGGGGGTTTGAGTACATGGGTTTCAAAATTTGAATCTATCCAATAAGAATCCAATACAAATAAACTAGCTAGGAGTTTCATTTTCCTTCACAAATCCAATGAAGATGTGTGATTGAATATTGCACAATCTTTTTACCTTGTGTGTTTCTTCTCAATCTCCAAAGTAGCCTTAATGATGGTACTCATTGCATCTCTAGCATAGTGGTTGTCTAGCACTCTTTTGTTCTATACTATATTGTCACTTGGACTAAGAGAATTTCATATTGTATGCATATTTCTAGCTTTTGCATACACATTGTGAGTTTTGTGTTCACACCTTCATTTTCTAGCTTATAGATTTAATATCCTTCACCAATAATATAGATAAATAGGAAAATTTACAAATCCCCCAAACCAACAAATTCATTTTTTATAATTTCATTTAAATAATAAATAAATTGCGCAATACATGTTCTATGCGGGTATTGAATTAGAAATATTCATTACTAGTACTTAGATTTGTCTCCATTGTAGAAAATGTGGGTATCAACTTTAAGAAAATCCTAACATAACTCATACCCAAATTATTTGCAATTCCCGTACTTGCATAGCAAGTTCAACTAAAAGTAATTTTTTTTTTAAATATCAATTTTTTTTGCTAATTTTGGGACCATACAACCAAATCTATAAAGAAATGTATAGATGGTTTGTTGAAAATCCAAAAAATCCATTAAAGATCCATTGAGTCAAATAACAATCTATCATTTGACCATATACAATCAAGGAATTTTTGATGATAATATGAAGGAATTATTTCATTGACATTTTCTGAAAATGAAGGGTGGAGAGGTTTTTTTTAATGATGAAATTTATTGTCCATTATGAATCCTCTAAGAGTATTGGATAATTTGAAGATGAGAGCTTGACCGCTTAGTGTCAAATTGGAAGAATTGTGGTCAAAGTAGTAGAATTTCAAACCTCATTTTGGCATAGTAGAATAAATTTTTTTTTAAAAATTTGACCTAGAAAGAGTTGGAAATAAATCTAAATTTCATTTCCAAAAATCCATTTGTGAGTTTGAGCCTCTAAAAACATTATGGACCAAATCAAGAGAAGATCTTTGAATATTTCTTAGAAAATGTCGCTTCCAACCCTTGTCTCTAAACTATGTTGTTTCTGTAACTCTTGATTGGAGTCTTGAAATCTCAAAAGTTTTTTTTGAAATGAAATTTATCTTGATTTTCCACATTAACATTATTCCAAGTTTTTTGAGAAAAGTTATTCTACATTGCCTAAATGAGGTCATAATTCTACTTTGAACACAATTCTTGCTTTGACTTAGAATGGTTGAGCTCTTACTAATCCTAACTTACATATTTTACATGGGTTATATTACATCCTACCACTCTAGTTGTATGAACACCCTTCATACATTAAGTGGCTTTTGAAAATATGTGGGAGACTCATGTACAAGGTGAATAGTTGTATTAGGGTAAAGAAATCTAGGTTAATTAGAGGGTGATTGCAAGAAACACTTGTCCTACTTGTTGCATTTTGCTAATTTTTTGGGAGTAATTTAAAATTAGAAAATTAATTTTTAAAAAGTTAAAAAAATATGATTAATGTATATACCTTTAAGATGAAGGTACCCATGGAAGGAATTGCATAGAAAAATTCTCTAAGTAGGAGAACTAGAGAAAAGTGCTCAATCTCAAGAAAATACATACCTTGATTTTTTAATTAAGGAAAATTAGTAAAAATAAATAAATACACAAAATAAAAAGTGGCCATTTGCAACAACCCTATGGAGATGGTCATTCACCAAAAAAAACACCAAAATAGTATTTTATATGTTAGAAAATGCAAGCAAAAAGAAGCTCATTTTGTAGACTTCCACACCACAAAAAATTAACTATTTTAAAAATTACTTTCCTGGAAAGCTACAAGTCTACTAAAAGACCATCTCATCCAAATTTCAGCTCAAAATCTATTTTTGGGGGTTCTAAATAGTACTAAAAACCTCCAAATTGGCAACTGTGACATTGAATCGGGGTCTATTTTTGGATAGTAAATTATTTTTTGAAATTAGGAAAAATTAGGAAAGGTACATGATAGTCATGAGTACCTTCCATACAAATCTTGAGTCATTTGGAGCCAAAACACAAAAGTTATAGGCAAAAAACTAATCAACATACACCGTGTGACACAAAATAGGACAAATGTTTCTTGCAATCACCCTTGAGAATAAGAGACTTAATTAGATGGATCCTAAAATATGCATCTGTGAAGATATTTTAGGTTAGCTGCCAAATATAATTTTTTTTTGACGTAAATGAATGTTGAATTTTTGAAAATTATATTTTGATGTATGTGTTAAATCTTATTTTTGGACTTTAACCCTTGTTCGCTAGGCTGGTGTCAATGATAATCCTTCCTTTTTGTATTGTGTGACATCATCTACTTTAAAAACAAATAAAAAGTACTCATTGGAGGTCAAACTACCGTGCCAAATCTCTCCTTTTTGCACAAAATTCTAAGGATGAACAATTGCACTTCTAACCTACATAGAAAGATTCTTTGTCATTCATTGGCTGAAAAATATACACGGCGTCATTTAAGGGTTAATTAATTATTCGGCCCCAAAGTGCCGAACCTACTGTCCTAGTTCAATATATTTTTGGATACCAGCATAACTGAGGGGATTGAGTTTTTTTATACCTGCACAATTCTGGTGCAGACGTACCACATTGTGAACATGCTGGTGTCCTGTGCTCCTCGATTTTCCAGGATTGTCTCAACAAACGCGTCCGACTTTCAATCACAGAACACGTGACTCGTGCAAAATCGAGAGTTGTCGGATTCTTGCTGTCCACTCTGCCAGGGTTTCTGCGCAGGCGTTCAGAGCTAAACGAGTATTGCGTAATACCTTACCTTTCTTCAAAAGTCTGTGGTAATTTTGGTAATTTCTCATTAGTGCACGATGATTGGGATTGTGTGAATGAATCTCGACATGAGGAGAAGCTCATTGTATTCAATTTCTCTATCGTAAGTATCACTAATTAAGACTCCTACCTTATTGCATCACAATGCACATCTTGTCTTCGTTTCAGAACCTACATCTGGAGTTGTCATTCTTCTTTTAGTTATGTGACACAAATCTAATAATATGAGAATGACTATCTTGGATTTAAGTTCTGAATAGTGATGCAATTACTTAGATGTAGGTGGGGTTGCAATTAGGTGCACTTATCTTCATGTCAGTCATGTCGTTCAATTTTGGAAGTGGGACATATTTTCTGAAAAGGCATACACTTTTCAAAAAGTCAAAATGTGAAACCCTTCTCAAATCTTTCGTCCGACTGTCTGGACTTTGGCTCGCAGTTTTTTGTTGAATTTTTTCCTTAGTTGGAAAGGGCTTGCCTGCTCTGTTTCAACGTACAGACACGGGGATTACTTAAGACAGCTGACATTTTGCACAGTACTCCGAACAGTCCGGAAGAGCAAATTCGTCTACTTCCAGCTGACACAGGAGGGAAAATGGTGGACTTTGTGGAACGTTCCAGGTCAATCTATGATTTTCCACGAAACATGTGTGTTTCCGAATTGAAGGCAAAGAGAATGTTCGGTGTGATCCTCGACACAGAGAAATGGATGTCTCTCCTCACCTGAGCTGCGTGAGCAACGGAATTGCAAGAATATCCAGGATTTGGCTTCCTCAGACAGTTGCCTGGATTTCAGCCGAGAATCGGGTAGCCGGGTCCTATCTTAAATGTATCTTCAACCTGGATTCTTTTTCTTCACGTATATCCTCATCCATATTATGAGGTTATTGTTGTCGACTAATTGACCTCTGGTGAGGTGTAGGGCGACCCCTAGTGTTATGTTAAACCTGACCCTTCTAACTATCCATTCTTTATACCATGCCGTTCAATACCTGAGCCCTGAGGTGTTCAATGCAGGATAACTTGACAACAAATACAAATCAAAAAGTTGATTGGAACATCATCTATGCGAGGAAGGATTTGTTTGTTCAACAAATGTATGCAAGGTCTCAAATGGAATTTGCAGTCGAGCACACTCATTCTACTTTGTTTGCGCTAAAATAATTCGACTGGGGGGGGCGTTTTCCCCCTCATCCGGAGGAGGGTGTGTACGTCCATGGTAATCATCAAAATAGTTGGAATTTTTTTATTTTGATAACCGATGGATATAACAATGCACTTGACGTTATCGTAAAAGAACCATTCTGCACTTGCACTAACTTTTATCTCTTTGAAGCGATTACTGTGACTGAAAACTTATCACGTGAGTCCCGTGCGGATAAGAATTTGAGAGCTTTTGCAAATTGCAGATATGTACGACGCCAACCCTGATGTATTTGCTCAGATACATAGTGCGTGTTGTCTCTCACAATGCCGACAAGGCCACTACGGGTAGTCTGTAGCAGCGGCGACCTTCCCAATGGTGCCGGGAGAATCGCCGGGTGATCCATGCCCTGTAGGGTAAAGATGAAAGGATTTAGGGGTTCATTGGTCATGTTTTTTTGGTTTTATAAAAAAAATAAAAAATGTTAGAACATTGGGCAGGTGGGCTGGACGGATGTCCTTCGTTTGTTGGACAGAGAGGGGTGGGATGGCACTTTCCTGGCCATTCTTCCGGCAATGGCAACCAAGGTCACCACTGCTACATGTGTCCCCTGCTCCGGGGAATGCAAGAGTGGCCTCTTGTGAAAATAGGGTTTGTCACACCTTCTTCTCCCCATTTCTCAATCTTCAAAGGATGAGGAAGTGACAATCTCTCCTTGACTTGTGGACAAACCATTCTTCAAAGATTGAGAAGTTTCATTCTTCTCCTCCAAAGGTGAAGAATGAGCATGAACAAGTTTTTGCACAAGAATATTTCACTCTAAATGTACCGCTTTCACCCCATGAATGAGTTGGCTATCATTGTTAACCTGGTTATTGGCATTTGCAATCAAAGTCATAGCCCAAATTGATGCTAGCCAAAGTCATTACAAGATAATTGAACCCATCAAGGGGCTTTGAGTTTTTTTACTAATTTTAGTACTACTTGAAGTGAGTAAGAGGTTGTTTACGTCCTCATTAGTGAAACCACATAGGGCCATTGAAGTTGATATATAGTGGCCATTTGGCATGCGGAAATTGGTAGAAGACTACCCATCTTCCATGACTAAATCAAGAAATCTTGGAGATGGATTGGATAATGGAGATGAGATCATGAAGATGGATTGGGTAATGGAGATGAGAACATGGAGATGGATTGGGTAATCATGACAAATGTTTGAGCCCTTCATGCAACTCTTGGCCTAATTAGTGAGTTTAGAAGGCTCTTTTCCATCCAAATTTTTGCATTATGAAGTGACCCCTTCTTAGGTTCAATTTTTTTCTAATGATGAGAAGAGGTGTCAAATCATGTGTGTAGACAATTGATGTTTTTCAAATTATTGGTCTCGCAATTCCCCTCCAAATTATAGATTGTATTAATCTGAGCTATAAAATTATTGCATCGATCATGAATTGTAGGTGAACACTTCTCTCCATTCTCATTTTCCGCATGACACTCAAAGGATGTCACACCTTCATGGAGAAGGGCTCCTATTTGCTCCTCATTTCACTCCACACCTTTTCATTCTTCACAAAAATTTTATTCTTGGAAAAGATGTCACAATTCTTAATATTCGTCTAAGAGGAATTTTCTTATACAAAATGAATTGACACCTAAAGGACCAATTATCTCCTTAAGGGACACTACAAGGTTCAGACACATTCCTATGATCTCAAATTTTGACATATTTTTTTGAAACTTTTTAAAGATAGGAAAGCATGTTAGTTTTTAGAAAATCTAATTTTTATTTGAATTGGTGCCAACAAGCAAAAGTTATGCCATACTAAGTTCAAAAACCAACAATGTTAGTACTTAAGCAAAGAGAGATGAGCCTATGAGCCTCGAACTTAGTTGTAGGTATGTACCCATAACCATTTGAAGATGTTTATCACATATGTATCTATAAAATAGGTGCACTATAACATAGGTACACTATAACATGAAAAGACTCTATAACATAGACACCTATAACCATAGAAGGTGTCTATAATATAGAGTCTTAGGCTCATGGGCTCATAGATTCTATGCTAACTTGCTAGCACTTTCCATTAAAGAACAATTTGTTGGGGAAGTACACAAAAAATTACAAAAATGCAAAATAAAAATTATAAAATTTTGTTTCTTATAGAAAATACTTTGTTTACCAAGAAAGACTTCATTAATTTCATTTGTACTAGCGATGAAAAAATTATGGAGAGGTGTATTTGGGGGCAGTCCAAATATCTTCTTGAAAAATAACTCATAGGATTCATTTTTTAACTCAATTTTCACAATTTTTCAAAATGAAATGTTCTATGTGGTTTAGTTTTCTTGTTAGAAAAATCTCACTGTTGTGATTAGTGTGTTTCAATTCCATCTTAGAACTACTACAGATTTATTTTTTTCTTCTATTTCATACCTACTTCTACACAACAATTTTTCAAATGATGAAAATTGGGTGCTTTTTAAAAAAAATTCCTATACTCTCAACTCAATTTTTCAGCACAATAATTTTAAATTCAAAATCTATAGTGCAAAACTTTTAAGTTGAAAAGATTCAATGTCAAAAAATCTAGTCACGGAAGGTGCAAATTAACTTGTTTCATCATTTTAAATATGGATATCTTGCAATCTACGTGGTCTAAGTTTCTGAAATTTCTACCTCACATTCTTATACTTGTCTAGTGCAATATTTATATGCAAAAAAAAAATTCAGTTTTGCAATTTGCAATAAAAATGGCAATTTTTAGTATTTTTTGATAGGACAAAGCCACTAGGGATTAAATTGGTTGTATTCCATTACTTGGGAATTTTCAGGACTTGTGTCTTGAAATCTAAATCTAGTCTACAATCTATCCGGTCTTGAGTGTCCTTAGCATATGGGGTAAAATACTCCTGCGTTGCCATGGGCTCAATTGTACACTCCTCAGTTTTGAAACTGAAATCTTCTTTTCATTTTCTGAAAGAAAGAAAAAATAGTAAATCTAAATCTATTCTAGTTTTAGAACTTTATGTCACAATTATGTCACAATTTATGGTGCTTGATTAGCACTAATTTAATGAAATTTATGATTTACCAGTATTACAATACAGATTCTTTTGTGGATCTTTCTAAAGTATTGCTACAAGTCTTTCTAGGGAAAATGAAAGAACAAATTATTTATTGTGAATAATAAAATTAAAAAGTTTTGGATTAATATTTGGAATCATAGATCTCAATATTGTGCATGTAATGATACTTTTTCAAACTCACCAACATGCCTTTGTGGTACTTTACTTCTGATAATACTAAAGGTTACAATCTCCTAACACAAAGGTCATACAACTGCAACCTTAGGTTTCAACACAATTTAAATGAATTTCGCATTTGTCATGTCTTCCATTACTAGACTCTCACAAATACACTAGATATGTCATTTGATGACATGGAGTAAAACTTCTATTTATTTGTAAATGTTTGGCAATACCACTATTCATCATTGACATTGATTGCATTTGAATGGTAACCAAGTCTCCAATAGGTCCAAAAATCTCACTTTGGGACTCACTAGTTGGGATCCAACGTCACAATTCACGTAGAGTAAGACATCATCTAACCAGAGTCAAGGAGTGTTTCAAAGCACTCTATATTATCATCAAGGTGACAATGAGGTTCCATCATCAATTTCACCATCCTTTGCCACTTTCACTAGAAGAAAATTGTGTTGACTCCAACAAGTTTTTCTTCTAATATTTGACTTCCTATGGCATGATTCAAGAGTGAAGAGGGAGACCACCCCTCCTCATAGTACTCTTTGTGGAATTTACAAACCTCCATTCGAATTCCTATGACACTGTGCAAGACAAATTTCTTCCTTGAGAAGGTACCCAATTCCCTATGCCATAGCCTCAAAACCAAATTCTATAGGACTCTTAATCTTTCCATCAGGATAAATTTTAGCTCTAGAGTCCAAATCCAAAATATGAACCCATTTTTGTGACCTAATCTTTCCTAATATTACCATCAACTACTTACTTTCTCAAATGCAACATGTATTGTGCAAGTTATGACCCTCTAAAGGTTTGAGTCCCCTAGAAGGTTTAGTTCTTTGAGACTCTAGTCCTTTATTTGCTCATAACTTCTAACTCAAAACTAAATTTTTTTTGAGTCTTAGTATTATTGAATCTTTGTTTCATCTTTTCAATGATATGGGGCATGCCCAATTTGGACAAGGGATTTCCCTACTCCCATGTCCCACACTTTGGATTTGTGACTACAACATTGCCAACTTTAGGGAGTCATGTCTAATAACTTGCAATTTGGATTTATAGATTCTTTAAACCAATGGATACATATCCTTTGCAACTTTCCAAGCATGTGCAACACACCACTCCCTCAACCAAAATGCTATCGCTCCTTGTGTGCTTGAAACTTTTCATTTCTCTCACCTAGTTTCTTACAAGGCTTGGTATGTCACCCCCAAGGCGGCATAGGTACGCCTTATATTGAGATTCATGACACCAAATTAGGTAATATAGGTCATGAAATACAAATTTGATGGCCCAAAATCGGGAATAGGTTTTACATCTATAACAAGTGTAGGAAAAAAATACTCATCCTTCTTTGAAAGGCTCACAAGTCTAGTTCAAACAAATCCAATTCCTATAGCTTAGCTACTTGATAATCTCCTTGTACTATGGATGTGGAATTGCAATGGATAAAATTTAGTGTGGATAGCAAAAAGGATAAGAAAACTAGTCTATTTTAGGTTTGAGATGACTCTAAACTATTGGATGATGGTAGAGAGGTACACAAACCAAATGGTTGCGGTGACAAGTTCATTACTTGGTGTGAAATCAACTTGTCATCCTCCCCCAAAAAACCTTGCACTATGTTTCTTCAACATGTTTGTTTTAAGAAAAAAAAAATCTAGTCTATTTTGGAGGTTCTTGTCCACAAACTAAGGGTTATCTTACATGTGAGCTTGGTGAACAAGCTTTGTGCTAATTCATGTGCTAATTCAAGCAATAAGACAAAATAGGCTCAACCAATTGTCTTGTATAGATGGACAAGGGGGGAAGGAAGAGTTGAAGTTTCACCAATACATGTGGAAAAAACCATTGATGAAGACTAGTCAATCTTATGAGAATCAAATACAAGTGGATTTCTTATTGTATCCCTCCCCACCCACTTAGGTAAACCAACCCATGACAGGCCAACTCTCTAATGCAGACACCTACAAAACCACCCATTACAGTTTTCTATCAATCCATAGCAAACTTTATCTAGATACTTTAGTAGGACTTCATTAGGTAGGTTAATGGCCAAAATCAATGCTTTGGGTGATAGTGATGGAGTTGTTAGTGACTACTTTAGGAACTTCTACCTTTTTAGTGTAAATTCATTACAAGAACTAATATTTTTATTCCTTTATGTCATACCCACGTTAGGAAATATTGCAACCATGTTAGGAAATATTGTTATTAATTTAGGTGGTTTGATGACTACTAAGGGTACACTTTTTGATGGTTTGGGATAGATTAGATATTGATTTAGGCTAACTAGGCAACACACTTCAAAAATTCATAAAAAATTCATACTTTGTCAAAAAAAACTTTCAATTGCTCTCTCTATTTCTCAAACTTTCTTTAAATGGAAAAAAAATTTCAAAAATGTTAACAAGGCAAACCAATCATTTTGCTTGTCATAGGTTGGTTTACCTTAGGTCCATATGAAAGTGCAATAGCTATTTTTACATGAAGCACCCCTATCAAGTGTAGGATGTTAAATCCTCCATTTGAATTGGGCTCCGCAGGGTAATTTTGTGGGTCATCTTGGGATAGAAGTAATAAATGCCACCTATTTTGAGCTGTGTCTAGGGTATGGTCTAGATTGCCCATAGCTAATTTGGGGTCTCTGATTGCAAATATGAATTCAAAATTTGCAAAAAAAATAATGTGCAAAAAATAAAAAATTCCTGCATTTTTCCCAAGGTAAATCTGCCTGGAGGATGCTAAATCCTGCAAACAAAGTGAGCCCCGTAGGGGCAGATTTACTATGGTAAAAACGCAGGAATTTTTTTAATTTTTTTCACATTATTTTTTTTGAAAATTTCGAATTCATATTTGCAATCAGAGACCCCAAATTAGCTAGGAAAGGGCAAGAACATACCCTAGACGTGCCTCAAAATAAGGGTCTGTTTTTACTTTTACCCCAGGATAAAACACAAAATGCCCCTGCGGGGCCCAGTTCGGATGGAGGATTTAACGTCCTCCCTGTCAAGTTTCCTCGACGACTGATACATGTCAGGCGCCCGTAATTGCAGTTTGATAAAATGTCTGACTGTTTGTTGGACTCGGCTGCCGTACTTTCCAAGTCAGCGTTGGAATGTAGTACCATTGCCTCCAAACGATTACTTCTGCGAACGAGCAACTGGGGCTTCCCGCAAGGCATTCCTTCTCTCCGCGTGAGTCGAATTATCACGTGCCGTGCACGTCACTATACCTATTTCGTGTAAATTGAGTGAACTGTCTTGAAGCTTAAGAGTTCAAACCGTTTCAAGGGTCTAGTTTTGCTAGTGAAATACTTCTGCAATGCTCTCTGCTCAAAGATATATACATGGCACCTGCTTCCGGAACATCTTCAGCTACCGACAACGGTTCAGGGGATAGCAACAACGGCTGTGAACCTGCGAATCCCTGCAAGCCCCACTGCTGGACTGTTCGTTGTGTTCTAATCAAAGCTCTTCTCCTCCTTTTTCTTCCACGGGTAGAGGCTCTGCTTAATGACCTTATACTAATTTATGCCCTATTCTCGATATGCTACCAGAAGCCCGTTCCGAAGAGCAGTGAAAATTTGGTTGAAGATGAAGTGGAACTCCGGAAACAGGAGCTGGATAGTTTGCTCCCTGAAGTCAAGGGACATATACTGGAGCACCTAGATTACGAAGATATATTTAAGCTCAAATCTCTCTCCAAAAGATGGAAAGCTTCGATCGAGAGCGTGGAGTTCATTCAAGCGCTCTCAATCAAGGCCAAGCCTGTGTTGACAGCGTGCTCTTTCTTCATCGACAAGGGAGTATGGCAGTGGGCGGCGTTTGATCCAAAATGGAATTCAACAAGCGGACACAAAGGCAAGTGGAGAAAGCTACCTCCTCTGACATTCCTCCCTCCCAATTGTGAACCTGACCCGGATTTGTTCAAGCAATTTCTCTTTTGTGCCAAAGATGGACTGGTGTGCATGAATTTCTCCAAATCGCCACATGAGGAGCGCTTAATTGTCTTCAATCCTCTCACTCAACAATGGAAGGAGCTTCCTCCGTTGCTCCATCGGCGTAACCCTGTGTTGATGCACATGTACGTGGATCGGTCCTCCAAATCATACCACATACTTGCAGCAGGCAGTTCCGCATCAGGTGAAGAGAGTTTGTCCAGAATCACGGAATTATATGATTCTCGAACTGGGCAGTGGGAGAGAGTTGGGGATCTTCCTGGGCCAGCTTTCGCGTTGAATGAATACCAGTCTGGCGTATTTCAAAATGGTCACATTTTCTGCATCGGATTTCTGGAGCTTGGTGATCAAACAGTGAAGGGCATCCTGGGATACAACGTGGAAGAAGGAGTTTGGTCGACGAAATGGACTGCTGAGGCTTTGCCGAACTCTTCCATTCTTCAGCTGGCGGAAAACAATGGCGACCTGTTTTTGTTCTCCGAGCGAGACAATGGTCCTGTAATTGAGCACTGGGTTGATAGAATTGAGTGGACTCAAGGCGAAGGAGACTATGAGGAGAAGACTGATACTTTCACGCTGGTGAATGTTTTGAAGAAGATGAAGAGTGGCGGTCGGAGTTTGGAAGTGTATCCGGAATTTGCATTGGTTCCATTCAGTGCATCGCAACTGTGCATCTACAATACAGTTGATCACAGTGGGGAGGTTTATGATATTGGAGATGACGAGAAGTGTGAAGCTCTTCCGGTCTTACCTGAAGGATTTGGAGGCGACTTGGGATTATTTAGTTTAAATCCTATATCATTTGGAATAGAGCCTCAGTTTAGTAGCAAGGTTTAGCATTTTTTAGCATAAATTACAAGCAATTGAAACAGAATAATGCTCCATCTCAAACATTGTTTGAAATTCTTGAACAGTGTTTGATAATGGTGGTATAGTTGTATATCAAGTTTTTAACCTATTTGTGTCCTATATTTGTGATCCTTTGATAAAGATGTAAGGATGTTTTAAAAACCTATGAAGTTTGAAAGAAAATCTTATACCAAATACATTAAATCCTAAATTGTGTTAAAAGCCTATAGATATTTTTTGAAGATGTTTTGTGAATAAAGATTGTAATACACAGTAGATCTAGTGGTATAAACCTAGTACATCAAATATGAATGAAAAATGCAAACAAGAATACATAAATTCATAAAAGAACACTCTCAAGGAATGAAGAACTTATCTCAAAACACATAAGTAGTCAAGTGGCTCTCACTCAAATAAGGGAGAATCCAAGAGTGCACATGCATCAAAAAGAAAATTCAAAGCTTTGGTAATGACTAAATTATCATAGCCACAAATTCACAACAAAAGAACTCTCTCTTTCTCTAACACACACCAAGCTTGCCAAGTCAAAGGAGCCTCAAAGCTTAAATAATCCAAATCCTAGTTAACAAGAATAAAGAATTAACTTCTATGTAAAGTGCCATCCAACTTGAAGTCTCCAATAGCCGAAAGTTCCCAAACAAGACTAAACTACATAAACTAATGTAGTTTAGCAAAGTACATCCATCTAACATGGTGTTACATCTAATGGCATGTCACATTATAGCTATTGTATGACTAAAGATTGGAATATACAATATACTGAATGACATTAATTTATATCAAATATGAAAGCAAAATCCAAATAGATTATATAAAAACAACACTCCCTAGTGCCCCCCTAGCTAATAATGTTGCCCCAACAAACAACTCAAATTATACAACAAATTTAGTTGAATTCAATTGCTAGAATGAAATATCTATATAACAACTCTCTACATCTAAGTTGAGGTCATGGGTCACTTGAAGTGTACAAATGTGAATCAAAAATGGAGTGACAAGAGATTATAGGCTAGGTGCAATGGTGAGCTCCATCTTTAATTGCCTTCAACAAGTTTTTGAGATATTGAACCTCAGTATCAATCTCCAATCCAAACTTCCATCTTTTGAAATGAGTATCTCATGCCTAATCAATTCAAATGGCATTGTTGTCATCATGAGCATAAGAGGTTTGGTTCATAAGATATCTTTAGCATTTGTCCGTAAAGCATAGCATAACTTGAAGACATTTGAGAGCAAAAAAATTATAATCTAACTCATATTTGCAATATATATTTTTTGATTTGAGTATACTAAGGATATTGAATTTTTATACTTGCACAATTCTAATCCATGCCAACCACATTATGAACATGTTGGTGTCATACTATTTGATTTTCTAGGATTGGCTCAACAAATGCATTCAACTTTCAATTACAAAAGACATGGTCTTTGGTAATTTCTCATTTGTGCAAACAATAGGTTTGAATGTGTGAATGTATAAATCACTACACGAGGAGCTCATTGTATTCAATTCTCTATCATAAATATACCTAATTATGACTCCTATCTTGTTGCATTACAATGTATATATCTTGTCTTCATTTCAAAATCTACATCTAGAGTTGTCATTCTCCTCTTATTCATGTACTAGCACAAATCTAATAATATGAGAATGACTACCTTGATTTATGTTCTGTAATAAAAAAAAAAAAAGGATATGAATAGTGATGAAATTAGGTCACGGTTGCAATTAGGTGTATTTACCTTCATATGAGTCATGTAGTTGGATTTTGTAGTGGATCATATTTTCTAAAAAGGCACATAGTAACACCCTTGTCAAATTTTTCACCTAATTGTCTAGACTTTGGCTCACAATTTATTGAATTTTTTCTTTAGTAGGAAATGACTTGGTCGTTCTATTTCAATGTATAGACATGGGAATTACTTAACCCCTAAAGGACCAAGAATTCCTTTGGGGGACTCTTGAAGGTTTGGGCAGGTTCCTATGATATCAATTTTTGGCATGATTTTTTGAAACTTTTTGTGACAATAGGAAAAATCATTAGCTTTTGGGGAATATAATTTTTTTTATTTCAATTGGTGCTTAGGAGCA
This sequence comes from Straminergon stramineum, assembly GCA_963920665.1. Classification (NCBI taxonomy): domain Eukaryota; kingdom Viridiplantae; phylum Streptophyta; class Bryopsida; order Hypnales; family Calliergonaceae; genus Straminergon; species Straminergon stramineum. The sequence goes on from OY987268.1 coordinate 20,224,235, forward strand.
AAAGTTATGCTACCTAAAGCTCAAAATGGAGGTCATCTGGTATGACAAAAAAAATTGCAAAAATTCTAAATTCATTTAAAAAAATTTGTCCTAGAAAATGTTTGTCTACATGGAAAGTTTGGGTTCATTTTATTTGTAATCATGATGCAAAAGTTAAGGAGAATCTTGTTTTGGAGGCAATCTAAACATCTAATGGATATTTCATTAAAACAACGGTATTCCACAAACTTGGCACTTGGAGTTTCAGACCATGCGGTCTGAAATGTAAACCTCTCCTAGATTTCAGACTATGAGGTCTGAAATCTACATTTGTCCTAGGAAATAATTGAAAAAATGGCATATGAATACCGCCATTTTAACGAAAGATCTATTTATCTTCAAAAAAATAACTTGTAGGATTCATCTCTGAACTCAATTTTCACAATTTTTTAGAAAAAAGTTCCACATGGTTTTAGCATTCTTACTGGGACAATCTCATTGATGGAATTAGTGTGTTTCAATTCCATCTTTGAGCTATTAATAATTTATTTTTTTCCTTTTATCTCATATTTGTTTCTACTTAACAATTTTCTTAAGAGTGAAAATCAAATTTTTTTCTTTTGAATTTTTTTTACAAGAATCTCAACTTATTTCTTCAAATTTTAAATTTTAGAATTCAAAATTTATTTTTCAATATGTTTTAGTTAAAAAGATTCAAAGTCTTAAAATCTAATTAGACAAGGTTCAAGCAAAAGATGTTTTTTTCACTTTTAAAGCAAATATCTTGGTGAAAGCTTTTGAAATTTCTTCCAAACAATTTTATGCCAGTTAAATGTAAGATCTAGTGGTTAGATGTGAAAGAAAAACAAATTTTTAAGAGCTTTGCATTTTGCAATAGAAATGGCAATTTTAAGTGTTTTTTGATAGAAAAAATGCCTTGGTCTTGTAGGTGTTAACTCTTTAACTTGTAACGCTACTACGGACACTAAGTGTTTGATGGATGACAAAGAATACTTTTATGTAAGATAGAAGTGCAATTGTTCATCCTTGGAATTTTGTGTAAAAAGAGGAGGGCCTTGCACAATAGTTTGACCTCAAATAAGGTACTTTTGGCTTTCTTGAAGTAGATGATCTATACCTTAAGTTAGGTTGTTTTTTGGGTGTTTTTTTGTTACGTTGAGACCTCCCAAACCATACATCCCCCACCACATGTTTGGTACTATTGGAGAGCCTTTGATGAGGAGGGGTGCATGGACTTTGATCCGTGGCATTTTGACCTATGGTGTTAAAGTTATTGAATTTCCAAGTTTCTTTCAATTAAAAAATGAGAAAATTACTTATACTTCAATTTTTGATTTTGGCAATGGCACACTAGTTTACATTGTATGAGAAAGGATGATTTCTGCAGAGACCAGCTTGTCTTTATAGGGTTAAAGGACGGATTGGTGATTGTGGAGATCATTGCTTTGGATACCATGTGAATTACACGCTTAAAAAAAATGCAAAAGCACTCACTGGAAGTCAAACTACTATAAAAAACCTCCCCTTTCCACAACAAAATCCTGAGGACGACTAGTTGCATTTCTGTCGTCCAACATAGAAGAATTCTTGTCATTCATGGGACAAAAAATGGCCTCAGCGTCCTTGAAGGGTTAAGACAGCTGAGATCCTGCACGATACTCCGACCAGTCCGAATTCCGGAGGAGCAAATTCGGCTGACGCAGGAGGCAAAATGGTGGACATTCATGCATTTGTGGGCGGGACATTCCATGTGAATCTCTGATTCTCCACGAAACATCGTGTGTATCCGAATCGAAGTCAAAGAGAATAATCATTTGGTGTGATCTTCGACACAAACAAATGAATGTGTCTCCTCTGACCTGAGTTGCGGGAGTAACGGAATTGCAAGATTTTCCAGGATTGGGGGTTCTCAGACAGTTGCCGGGTTTTCAGAGAATCCGGTAGCCGGAGTCCTCTCTCAACGGTAATCTTCAACCTGGATTCATTCTCGTCACGTAGGCTCTATCCCCCTCCATATCTTGAGTATATTGCCGTTGCCGACTAAATGACCTCTGGTGAGATACTGAGATCTAGGGTGACCCCTAGTGTCACGTTAAACCAGTGGCCCATCAAACTATGGCCATTCTTTGTGGCATGCCATTCAATAGCTGCGGTGTTCAATGCAGGATAACTTGACAACAAATACAAATACAAAGTTGATTGGAACATCATCTGTGTGAGGAAGGATTTGGCAGTTTAACAAGTGTACACTGAGGTAGCTTTACTCGATACCAACCCTTGACCCAATTCCTTCCAAATGTAGGGTCCTCATTGAGTCTAGAGTGAGAATGTAAAACTATAATACATGTCTTATTGTGAAGTTAATGTGAGTTAAGGCATGTACTACTATCATAAATTCTTGTCATAGAATGAATGAGGGCCCTGCATTTGGGTGGTATTGGGTCAAGGTTGGTAATGGGTTTGTCTACCTTACTTCTAGAACTTTTCATGAAGTAGTTTTGTGATGAAATTCAAGGGAATCTACAATAATCATGTTTTGAAAAAATTGCATGTGGCTCCAACAACAGTTATATATTGTGGTTGTTGCCAAGTGGCAAAGGCTACATTACTCTAATCCCAATGTCTTTATGACAAATCAATGATTACGTGAGAAAAGCTACATTCAATTGATGAAGGACAATACATATGTTCTTTCAATGATCTCATCTCAAACATAGATGCCTGCATAGATGTGTGCATTTCTACTTGTATAAGGATATTCAATGGAGTTGTGTTTATGCACTATGACATTTCTCCCAAGCAAATTGAGGGAGAGACGAGTTCAAATTGAGAAATTGGCTTACATTTAGGAGGGTCATTATCAAGGAGGAGTTGTGATAGTGCAAGAATATTTTGTAGCCAATTCAAGTATTTGCAATTGATGAAGCATTAGAGGAGTTTTGGGGGGTTTGGAGGGCCGTTTTGGGCCTCTTCCTGGCGCTGTTCCCCCAACAATCTAGGAACGGCCATTGTTAGATTTTTTTTTTTGAATTTTTTTTAAAATTTTAAAATGTAAAAGAAAGTTGAAAAAAAAATTTCAAAAAGAAAAGAAAAGTGACGTGGCAGTTGCTATGCCACGTTAGGCAGCTGTTGCGAGGCAGATTCCAGGGTCTAGGAACCCAGGGGAACACACAGCCCTCTAGCCCCCCCAAAACTCCTCTAATGTTGCAATCTCTCATGACAAAAGAGAAGAAGAGAAGACTTGCATTGTTGATATGCAGAAAGTATAACTCTCTTGTACTCAAATTTGGATGTTAATTGGGCATAGCATGCTAAATTGTCTAACCTTATGAAGTGGCATTAACTTCAAAAGATTTTCATCTTTCCAAAGCCTTTGGGTAGAAGATGTAGGTTCAACTTTCATGTGAAGTAGTAGTTGGCACTTCTTGGTGCAATTCAAGCCCAAATGGCAACAAAATTTTGCATACACACATTAAGAAAATATATTGAAGCTTTTGTATTGCAATCACAAAATCTTTTTTCAAGGGTGTACATAAGGGACAAATTAGCAGGATTGTTCCCCAAGACAAGGCAACAAGGTGACACACAAATTTTACATGATGTTTAGTAGACCCCTCATGACGTCTAATAGAGACAATGTAATTCTAATTGGACTTTAAAATAATACCCCCCTATTTACAATTCTAACATATTAAAGTTTCTTTTTAATAAAGTGTCTAAATTTAGTGAACACGTATTACATTCTAAATTTAGATTTATAATTATAGTGAGATTTCAAATTGTCTCAACTATTGAAAATGGCCTTATTCTACCCCTATGTTATGCATACTTGACATTTGTCTAATATGACACATGAAGTCAACATCCAAAACGACACCAAAATCCAAAAATGTGTTAGATAAGACAACTGTGGGACAAAGGCTTGCATTTGCTCAAGTTCATGGTCATTGAATTGTGGACAATTAGAAGAATGTTATATGGATGGACAAATCATCCTTTGAGGTTGGCAAGCATTCATGGTCAATATGAGTTTGCCATTAAATTTATGACATGAACTCAAGGGTTTGTTTCTGTCCTACCTTTAAGTCTAGTTTCTATCATAATATGGAGAACTTTTAGTGCCTATAATAAATCTCCCAATGTCATCATGCCTACATGTAGGAGAATTTCTATTGATTTTGTTGACATTGAATATGAAGGAGCATTACTTGGCTTTTATTTCCTCCTTGATCATCTAAATGATATGATTATAATGGAGGATGGTGCTCTAATGCACTGTAGTAGTCTACCTAATAGGTGGAAATTGAAGCTCAATACTTGCCAATATTAAATTGCCACTTGATTCTCCAGATTTGAACCCTAGAAAAAACTATCAAAAATTGTAAAAGATCATATTTAGAACAAGTATCAACCACAAAATATAGGCAAATGGATATTGCAATTCAATGTACATGGAAATAAAGGAGTTTCCAAAGATATACTTAATGTTCTCATTTCCATAATGCTTTATAAAATGCAGGTTGTTATTGATGCTGAAGGTGGTAGTACTAGATGGTGGATATTATCTCAAAATAATTCAAATTAATGTATATTTTATACTTTTCTCTGTGAAAATATTATATAGTATGAAAATAGTCTCTCTAAGCTTTCCATTGTACTTCATGGTTCATGAAATTTCGAATATTTGAAAGCAATTCGAATTTCGCAGTCTCTATTCTTTGGACAAAGATTACAGTATAACATCGACTCTATGGTTTCCAAATCCAAGTTTCCAAATCCTATCAACGACCACATTCACACTGCACAACGTGATTAGGGTTTGGTCGGAGTGGACAGCACTTGACGTTATCGTGAAAGAACCATTCCGCAATTGTACTAACTTATCTCTTTTGAAGCGATTACTGTGACTAAAAATTTATCACTTGAATCCCGTGCGGATAAGAATTTTAGAGCTCTTGCAAATTGCAGATATATACGACGGCACCCCGGATGTATTTGCTCAGATGCACGACAGACAGCAGACAGTCCGTGTTTACATGCGTGGTCTCGCACGATCCCGACAAGGAATCCAAAATTTCAGAAACCCCAACTGCAAAATTTCACCACACCACTTTGAAACAGAGAAATTTCATAAAATGCAAAGTCTCGGCTCCTTAGTAACCACGAAACACATAAGGAGCTCCAAGAAGAGCAACTATGTGCGCTAGATGATAGAGCTTGCAATCTGCCATAGCCAAGCCTTCATACCAGCAGTGCGTCCAAACAAAGAACCAATCTGTCGCAGCAGGTTCTCTACACGAACCTTCTCTCAACCTGTTTAAAAAAAGGGTTTACTATAGCGAAGGAGCACTTGGAGCTCTCGAAAGGCACTCATTCTCGCCGCGTGCACCCGGGGTATAATTTCTACATGTAACTATACCCCCTTCACTTACTGTTCTTAGAAAGTCAATGGGGGTATAGTTACACTGGAGATTACACCCGGGTAATGCCCTCCCGATCCCCCTGTGGTGAGTCGACAGCATTCGCAATTGAAGAACTTGCTGAACAAATTTCTCGAATTCGAACTCTCTCGAACGGTCAGGAATATTCTACAGAAGGTGCCGTGCACGTCACTCTACCTGTTTCGTATAAAGCGTCGAGCTCTAGAGTTCAGACCATTTCGAGAGTCCACTTTTGCTAGTGCCTACTAAAATACGTCTACAACACTCTCTTCTCAAAGATATATACATGGCACCTGCTTCCGGAACATCTTCAGCTACCGACAACGGTTCAGGGGATAGCAACAACGGCTGTGAACCTGCGAATCCCTGCAAGCCCCACGGCTGGACTGTTCGTTGTGTTCTAATCAAAGCTCTTCTCCTCCTTTTTCTTCCACGGGTAGAGGCTCTGCTTAATGACCTTATACTAATTTATGCCCTATTCTCGATATGCTACCAGAAGCCCGTTCCGAAGAGCAGTGAAAATTTGGTTGAAGATGAAGTGGAGCTCCGGAAACTGGAGCTGGATAGTTTGCTCCCTGAAGTCAAGGGACATATACTGGAGCACCTAGATTACGAAGATATATTTAAGCTCAAATCTCTCTCCAAAAGATGGAAAGCTTCGATCGAGAGCGTGGAGTTCATTCAAGCGCTCTCAATCAAGGCCAAGCCTGTGTTGACAGCGTGCTCTTTCTTCATCGACAAGGGAGTATGGCAGTGGGCGGCGTTTGATCCAAAATGGAATTCAACAAGCGGACACAAAGGCAAGTGGAGAAAGCTACCTCCTCTGACATTCCTCCCTCCCAATTGTGAACCTGACCCGGATTTGTTCAAGCAATTTCTCTTTTGTGCCAAAGATGGACTGGTGTGCATGAATTTCTCCAAATCGCCACATGAGGAGCGCTTAATTGTCTTCAATCCTCTCACTCAACAATGGAAGGAGCTTCCTCCGTTGCTCCATCGGCGTAACCCTGTGTTGATGCACATGTACGTGGATCGGTCCTCCAAATCATACCACATACTTGCAGCAGGCAGTTCCGCATCAGGTGAAGAGAGTTTGTCCAGAATCACGGAATTATATGATTCTCGAACTGGGCAGTGGGAGAGAGTTGGGGATCTTCCTGGGCCAGCTTTCGCGTTGAATGAATACCAGTCTGGCGTATTTCAAAATGGTCACATTTTCTGCATCGGATTTCTGGAGCTTGGTGATCAAACAGTGAAGGGCATCCTGGGATACAACGTGGAAGAAGGAGTTTGGTCGACGAAATGGACTGCTGAGGCTTTGCCGAACTCTTCCATTCTTCAGCTGGCGGAAAACAATGGCGACCTGTTTTTGTTCTCCGAGCGAGACAATGGTCCTGTAATTGAGCACTGGGTTGATAGAATTGAGTGGACTCAAGGCGAAGGAGACTATGAGGAGAAGACTGATACTTTCACGCTGGTGAATGTTTTGAAGAAGATGAAGAGTGGCGGTCGGAGTTTGGAAGTGTATCCGGAATTTGCATTGGTTCCATTCAGTGCATCGCAACTGTGCATCTACAATACAGTTGATCACAGTGGGGAGGTTTATGATATTGGAGATGACGAGAAGTGTGAAGCTCTTCCGGTCTTACCTGAAGGATTTGGAGGCGACTTGGGATTATTTAGTTTAAATCCTATATCATTTGGAATAGAGCCTCAGTTTAGTAGCAAGGTTTAGCATTTTTTAGCATAAATTACAAGCAATTGAAACAGAATAATGCTCCATCTCAAACATTGTTTGAAATTCTTTAGCAATGGATTCCACTAACTACAAGAAAAATTAAATAAGTTAGACATCTAGGTTAGCATCAATAAAATTAGTGTTTCAAAGAGGTCTTTCCTACTATTAATGGAGGTCACATCAACATAGATAGCTATTGTTGACCTTTGATAACTTTTCTAAGGCTTGTATTGTTTACGAGGATAGCAATTATCCTTAATTGAAGAAATTATTATATATCATCTTATTGTTCAATTCTACAATGTTGAATCTTGCTTCTATTCAACCTAATATCCATTTTTGCAAATATTCTCCATTTCTCATTATTCTTTATGTTTATATAGTCCATTGTGAAGACATTAAAAGCTCCTTATAGCATTTCTATATCAATTCTTAGTTTGAGTTTTCTAATATGCAACCTCACATGTTTAGTCATTAATGATTATGGTTTACTTAGTTTTGGTAAAACTTCAAATGTTTATCTCATAAATTCCTTTATGTTTGTCTTGTATTCATTTGTGATTGTGACATTGGTGGTATGTATGATTGTATATTGAGTTGTGAACCTATTTGTGCCCTACATCTTATATCTAGTGTTGTTGTGGTTAGAAGGTACATTCATATAAGTTTCAATATAATTTTCTTGATATTTTTATTTCAACACTTGGAATCCTTTTGTTAGTGTCTAGAGATGTTATCCAAAACCTATTGAGTTTTTATAAAAGCTTATACTAAATACACAAAATTCTAAACTACTTTAAAAGACCAGACATTTCTTAGAGATCTAGTAGAAGATTGTGGAAGACTAATATGAATATTCTAATAGGTTCTAGAAGGGTTCAAAAGGTTCAAAAAAAGTTTTGACAATTCAACGAGATTCTAGGAGTCAGATTTTAGAAGATAATAATAGTTTCAAAGAAGTTCAAGAAAAATTCTAGAAGATACTAGAATATTATGCAATACTCTAAAAACTTTAGAAAGGTTCAATAGAAGGTTCTAGAAGTATCTAAAAGGTTCTAAGAATTGGTATCCCTAATAGTTGGCTCCATTGAGAATCTACTTTGATTGTATTCATTGTACACCTTCAATTCTTTCTATAGTTTCAATATTTTAAATTTTGAGAAATATTATAGTTCAATAAAATTGCATTTTCAATAGCTTTTAGAAAAACAAAATTAAAAAATATTGATGTTGCATACAATATTTTAGATATTCAGGTATGAGAGGAATTTATTACATTCAAAATTTCAAACTTCTAAAAAATCTTCAAACAAGTAATTATACATCTAGATATTGTCTTTGAATCCTTCGTGTCTTCAAGAACAAACACTAAAATGGTTTTGTGTTAATTTTGTATTAGTTTCAATGCAATTTTTGTTAGATTTAGCATAAATTTAACATATAACCATTCTAATCTATGGTGGATTTGTCCTAGTGGAAGAATATAATTTTCATTGAAGAAGAAACTTTCAAAATGTGATGCTAGTTGATTGCAAGAAATACTTCACGTTTATGGCTCAAAAACGTAATTTCTGGCCATGAGATAGGCAATATTATGTAGTACTACTAGTACCATGGGTCAACAATGCCTTTGCATATCTAAGCCATCAATTCATGACACTTGCAAATCTAAATTGTTGATTTAATAATATGCAATACTATGCAATATTATTGACTAATGCAAGTACCACAAAAGCCATTGGGAGAGGAAACTAGCAGACAAAGGGTGTATGGATCTTTTTGTTTTTAGTAATTTAAAAAAGATTTCATTAAAAAAGCCATTTTGCTAAGAAAAAGATTGCACCTCCATTGCACTAAAAAATTCATGCAAGAATTTTTTTCCCCTCCTTGTAGCCTTTGTGCAACAAAAGTCACTTTGACTCTATGTGCACGACGAACATGTTGATATTTTCATAAAAATTCATGTCAATCCTTGTTGTGTTAGTAGACCTTCAACATGTCCAAATTTGTGGCTTCAAATTTCCATTTTTATGGACTCCATTAGGGAAAGGTGATACTCCCCTAACGGGGAACTTCGTGCCGCACTAAAGAATGTTGGCATTGGGGAACGTCGGTGGGCAGGTGTGGCATGTTTGAGGTGGTATTGAAGACTGCTACAACTCTAATTGACCACTTCAAGCTTCTGATCTAAAACTAGGATGAGATGTTGAACTTAGTTGAGCTCAATCGCTAGAGCTTCAATCTTCTGGTGAACATGTGAAAGAACTCGTGGGGAAACTTTCTAGTTTCAAACAATAGGGAACTTTGAGATTTTGATTCGTCACTAGATGTCAACTAGTTGCTTCTAAGCAATTTGGAAGTGTGAATAAGCTAAAATTGAATAATCTAGAAGAGAATCTAGTGCTACCCAATGTACATGTTGAAAAACGTACACAAAAAACATACATGTTGTAGGATCTACTTTTAGTGTTTAACCCCTAAAGGACCAAGTGTCCATTCAACGTACACAAGAAATCTCAGGTAGGTTCCTACAAAGTCATTTTTGGTCGTATGTTCATGAAATTTGGATATGATGTGCATCTATGTACCCTCTTCTTGAAAAAAATAATTTTTTTCCTAATCGGGAGCCCAGATCAAAAGTTATGCTACCCTAAACTTTGCAAGCAACTCAGGCAACTCCAAGTAGCATGTGCAAAACTCTTCCTATGATTTTGAAATTTGGCAAGTGTGTAGCTTACATGATGCAAGATGCAAATGGTTTAAAAAGTAACCATGTTTAGTGTAAGAATCTCATTCTAGGAGTTAAAGTTTGTAGGCCTTGTCAAGAAAGGTTGGAAAAAAACTTTTTCACCTAACTTCAAATGTTATAATCTTTCAATCCGTGTGGTCAAAGTTTCTAAATTTTTTCCCACATGTTCTCAAAGAAGTCTAGTATAAATTTGTACAGTAGAATTTTGAAAAAACAACTTCTTTTTCATGTTTTTTCTTGCTGCCCTAAAAAGTGGCAATTTTTGACAATTTCTGCCCAAAATGTGCCTCAGTCGTGTAGGGGTTAATAGCTCATAACGCGGAGCTTGCATGAGATGTGAGATTATGTCATGATGGCAAAGACATGGGTATCAAATGCATTAACTGAGTAAAAAAGGGATAGGACTGTTCGTACAATTTCAAGGGGGTGAAATTTGCCAGGTTGCTTTTCAAAATTTTCATGATCGACCCATTGCTCAAATAAATTCCCCTTTTTCTCTAGGAACAATCGCTTGAACTCATTGATTCCTGCAGCTTTTGATGACATCCTCTCTATCTTGTCATTACCTATTCTGTCGTTACCCACCCGACCCCATTTCCTGAACAGGTGGTGCCCCTTCCTCGTCGCATCTTCCTCAATAAGCTGCAACACATAGAAACTGCACAAAAAAGGGTACTATTAAAACTGTGCTTCGTATTGTTTAGGTGGCACTGATAACGAAGACAAACAGAAATACATAACTACTCAAGCTTCATATAAAAACTAAAACTGCAGGGATAGGTCTTGCACTTTGCTGTACTTGTTAATTTCTGTAGAGATTTCAGTTCGGTTAAGCGTTGTGACATACAGGAATTTACCTTCCTCAACAATGTGACCAGTTTCTAGCAAAACTGAGTCGCGATGAACAGAACTTTCACTTTCACAATATCAGGCTTTAAAATAAGCTCTATATGGCAATTAGAATTATTATGAGAGGAAAACCTGGACAAAATCGTCATGGTTTGGACCAATCTTCTGGCCTCCCTCTCTCTTTCTCGATGTCTTCGGGACAGCTGGCAGTACGCGCATCAGCTCAAGTGGAGGCGTGTAACCCTCTAATTCCACTGGCCGCTTGACTACCCACAACAAATTCCCGAAACCCCAACAAAAACCACACATCAGAATCAAATTTTTAAAATAGCTTGGAAATTGAGCTCATTCAGTTGAGTCGAAGGAGAAAACATAACATTCTTGATTAGTGGCGGCATGGCTCCTTTTGAGAACAATGTCCACTAAGAGTTATTAAGAGTAAGGTCCCGCTAAATCAGTGCAATTCAAGAATAAGTAAAGACTTGAGATACTCTCAGAATGCCTCATTGACCTGAGGAGCATTACTAATTCAAATTGAGCTCAACTTTGCAAAACAAGGTCGCAAAGGCTTTTATTTTCATGGCAATTCAGCGGGCGTACAACAAGGGCTCTCAGGAATGAGAGAGACAACCTTCATATTTACACAAAAACTCATGAGCAAAAATCCAGATGAGCATATGATAAAAAAAGACAGTCACCTTCCAAGGCAATCACCTCCCTCAACCTCTAGAAAGCTTTTGTCCGATTCATATGCTGGGAACGATCCTCTGCCGCCTGTCAAATGAAAACAGCAAAAGAAGTGTCACGAGTATCGTTGACAATCGGCAAGTCGAAAATAATAGAATGGCAATTTAGGGTTCGAACAAACTTGTTAGGGTTTCAGACATTCTACGAGTTAACTCAATCGTGAATGGATCGCAACAATGGATTTGTTATGAAATTTTTTATAGGGAAACTCCGACAAGCATATTAATCTAGTTGCAAACTTTAAAGAGTACATGAGAGAGTGCGTAGCACATCTCAGTAATTGATTACATCTCAATGGTTCATTAGAGTTTGAACAAACTCGATCAGAGTTCCAAACTTGAATGGATCACAAGAACGCACTTCAAAAGCTTCAAAAATATTTGAGGGAGAGAGAGTATTACGAAAGCAACGCAACCAGTCGGCAGATGAAGCAAACGCACGGCACTTTCGGTTTTATTCCAATGTTGCCCTCCAGGACCCGAAGATCGGAGCGTCTCCACTGTGCATTGCATCTGAAGCTCCCGATCCGTTAACTTGAGCTAGTCTACGTCTGCTGCTTATTCTCGCTTGTGATTTGCACCGAACAATCGATGCTCCTCGTGATTCCAAGATCCTGAACTTTCTTCCTCTTCAGTAAACCCCTCCTCTTCGTCGCCTTCTTCATGCTCTACCCTGGGTGGCAAACTGCTATAGCGACAGTCTCGCACAGCTTGCCAGATAAACTTCTCCTTCTCACCTGCACCACCAATTGCGAGAGAGGAATTGTGTACTGTGCAGGTCAGTGCGGGTGCAGGCCGCACAACATATTGACCGTTGGCATATACAAGAGGGTAGAGTAACGGAGCCATCTTGAGCCATTGCCATGGCTTCCCCATTTCTAATCCTCAAACTTCTACAAACGACTATCCGATCCTGCTTGAAACGCTATCACGGGTGTCATTGCTGGCCCAAGAAGAAAGTGATTTCAGAATCGCGCTCTTAAAATCTACAACAGGACTAATATTTGAAGAAAGATGAATCAATTTGTGTCCAATTTGGACCCAAACCTGCAAGTTGTGGAGCAGGAATCGCACCCCATAGCGTCTTCTTCATGGACTTACAAACTTACAAACTATAAATCTCAACCCTAAAACCGTCAGTCCACACCTTGGGTTTTCTTCAGGAAAGACACATCTCTTAAATTGGATTTTAATCGACCATTACAATCTAAAAGTTTCAACAAAAGCAACAATAGAGATGCTAGAGAGTTGCCTTCCAAGGGCAGGCGATTTCAAAATCGCCTTTCAAAACTCTACGAGAGCTAGCAGATTGCGAAGTGAAGAATCACAATGTCTCGAATTTGACAACAAGCCTGCAAATCACGGAGCAGGAATGGCGAAGTCGGACTACCCAAATATGAATGGGATCACAACATGTTATGACATTTCATAATAAGAAATTACTCATCGTCCTCATAGATCGTTATTTTCAATGTTTTAGAGATTAACCCATAAACGCCGATGCGGACGTTTTTCGTCCGATGAATAACAAGAAAGTAATCTGTAGGAAGTAGGAATGCAGTTTTTCATCCGGGTTTTTTTTAACACAATTGTGGAGACGTGCTGCATCTTGGAGGGCCAAAAATACTGTCATTCGGATGCATTCATAATTTTAGGGAGCATAGACATCAGTGTTTTTTTTTCTGGCGATTTATCGCCAGATCTGTCAGAATCTGACCACTGTGAATCTGTCCCTCCAAAATCTGGCCTATGCAGTGAAGCCAACAGGGGGGACACTAGTCCAAAAAAAAAACACTGATAGACATGGAAGACAGAACATGGAAATACCCGTGCACGGTGTTAGGTCGTAGGCTGCCCTCCTACAATTTTCATGAGGGCAACGAGAGTTCCCCTTTCTTTGGTACTGTTCATGAACGTGTTTCTCTCCCACGGTCAGTGCACAATGAACAGTACTCAGCCCGCCTTTTCCCCGCGGGGACCAGTCCGTCGTTTAGGGGTTAAGACTATAAATAAAAAAACATTAATCTTTTATAATGAAGCCAACTTTCTTCAATATATGATTTTGTAGGTGATTCTCTAAGGCCCACACGTCTTGTTGGGTCAAAAATAGGACTACCCCCCTCCCGATGGTCAAGTAGACATCTAATCAAAGGTAGGTTGAAAATAGTAAATTAATTTTCAGAAATTTGAAAAAATTACTCAATGTCCGCAACTACTACATGTACCTTCAGTCCAAATTTCATGCCAAACGGACAAACAATGCAAAAGTTATGAGCAAAAGACCACCTATCTAAGGACAAGGGGATAGAAAATAGGACAAGTGTTTCTTGCAATCACCTTGCCAAAATATTGTGCAACTTGTACTATATAGGATATCTTAACTTCTTCAACTATTTTGAAGTTTACACAAAAAAACAAGATGCTATATATGATTATTTGAAATTACTCAAATGTGACATTATCATCTTTTTGAAACTTTTAAAAATAGAATTAGTATTAAATAATTTGAAAATTCAATATTTTTTTCCACTATTTTTATATTTATTAAAATTCCTATTAAGTTGAAATATTTGAAGTATTAAAATTCTTATTAACTTAGAAACACAAAAGTCCTCTTACTCAAAAGTCCTTTGAAAATACTGAAATTTTGTTATAAGCATTCAAATATTTTATATACAATGATTATGTGAATCAAGGAAATTCTTAGACAGATGTCTAATTTTGATTTTCTTTGTGAAGTATAGTACACTAAAAGAATTCATCAACATTTTATATGAGATGGTAAATTTCATTAAAATGGTTGTATTACAGTAAAATGGCACAACATTCCATTAAAATGGCATAGAATATGTTAGAAATTGCATGACATTCCACTGAAATGGCATGGAATATGTCATAGATGGTACAATAATACTGCCATTTTAATGAAATTCACCATCTAGTTAATTTCTTTGTGCAATTAACAAATAATGGGCATTCATCCCTACCTTCCAACTTGATAACATTTGAAGGAAGTGTATGGTACATACTTAGAACGAGGTACTTGAGATTTAGGGATTAAATTATCAAATCTTGTAAAGATTCAAATGGATTCAAATAACACCCATGGCAAGTTCCATTGTTGAATAATTTTATGACTTGAATATATATATTTAGGACCCCTAAGAAGGCCAATGAAGTTGTCAATTTTAACCTCTAACCATGTGGAATATGAATGGTTCAAGAGTTACTACAATAGGAACATGAAGTGAATGAAGTGCATTCAAATATGGTGAAAAAGTATTTTTTGTTTATACTTCAACAAACACCTAGATTTATTAGTTGTCACTCGTCTTTGTAATTTTTGTTTAAGCCTTCAAGATAATGAAATAATTTATATAGATATGCAAAGAAAAAAAATCTGCACCAATGTGACTTTTGACATGGCAAGTGGATCCCATCTTAAATTTGCAAAGATAAATTTACACCTAGATGGTATTGTAATCTTCAAATTACAAATGAAAATAGGAATGACGACAAGGGGATTTAATCTTGAAGGCATCCTAGCTATGGACCTAGCTATGGATGACTTGTGTATGTTTTTAAGAGCTTCCTATGGAAGCTAGTACAAGAAACAAATGAAACAAAATACATCCATACATGTTAACGAGATATTTGGAAAAACAATTTTTGATTGTTTTTTAGTAAGGTGATTAGTGTGGTCATTCATTGTTTCATATTTTTGTCCAAAGTTTTGAATTACTTCATGTAGGAATAAGAAGAAAAAGAAACTTTGGAAAAATGATAAATAGAGCCTATGTCTAGATTCTCCTTTGGCTATGATTCTTTTTTGTCCAAAAAGTTTCAAATCTACATTGCCTTTGCTTTCCTACACTTTTAGAACTTCAACTCCATGGGGACCAAAAATGGGGTCTTTTTTGCTCACCTCTTGAGGATTTTACTTTGCCCCCTTGTATGAACAACTCTTTACTTTAGGAAGAATATTTACCCTCACATATATTACATTTTAAACTTGTGTTAACCCCAATAGGTTTACTATATAATTATTTATAATTCACCCTAGGTGAATTTACCTTGAGTTCAGGGTTACCAGGAAACTGCTGTCGAAGCTTCCAATATTTATATACAGTTGAGAAGCTTCCAATATTTCTTTACAGATGTGTCGGTACAGACTTCCAATATAAGTCTTTAAAATATTACTGTCCAGACTGTGCCACGCTTGCATTCGGGGCTCAACTCTCGTGCTTCTCAAGAACGCGCATAGAATGAATTTGCATTCCCACATTCCTCACAGTATGCACGCCATTCCCCGAATGAGTCATGTCCTGCTTAAAATAGTTAGAGTTAACGCGTGATTGGCAAGCTATAATTTGAGAAGTTAAAGCTAGATTGATCGTTGTCATTCAGATTTGCAATTCCAGAGCATTCCATTCCTCGTAAACAGGAATTTTCTCGAGCATTCTAGTGCATTCCAGTTCTCATTGGAATTCTCTCGATCATATATTCCAGAGCATTCCATTCCTCATAGGAATTCTCTAGATCATTCCAGAGCATTCCATTCCTCATAAGAATTCTCTCGATGATTTCAGAGCATTCCATTCCTCATATATAGTAATTTTCTCGAGCATTCTCGAGCATTTCATTCCTCATACGAATTCACTCGATCATTCCAGAGCTTTCCAGACCTCACAAGAATTTTCTTGATCATTTCAGAGCTAGCATTCCGACCAGGCCTAGCTCATAGGAATTCTCTCGATCATTCTAGATCGAACTTCTGGGATTTACAGTCTTGTATGACACTATACGTGCGCGCTTGAGGTCATGTACAAATCTTGTGACCCGCCTAAGAGTCCAGTTTTGCTCGTCGCTTAGAAAATCTGGGCACGTTCATTCAAATTTTCAGTCCAATTGTAAGCCTGAGAGATCGATCTAGAGTCCACTGGTTTGCGTGGAGTTAGCTCGGGAACTACAATAATATCTCCTCAAAGATGGCGCTCCTCGGCAGGACATCTGCAGCTCCAGACGACGATGATGGCGATGATGGCGATGATGGCGGAAAATGGTGTAAAGAGCACGATCCCCAAAGCAACTGCAGGTGGACTGTGGGTTGTTATTTCAAAGCTTGTTGCTTGCTGTTTGCTTTGATATCATATCTCGAACTTCTGGAATTTATCATATCAATGTATTCCATAGTATCGATCTTCTTTTTTGAGGGTGACGGCAAGAAATGTTGTGACAAATACTCCTCATATTCCGGGGTGCCAAGTCACAATACTGAGCAGGTGCTTCTTCAACTTTTCTAATCAAGAAAAAGGGAACCCAATTTTTATTATATAGGGTGTTAGATCATACTAGAAAAGAAGACATTGAGAAGAATCAAATGGTAGAGTTTCATCCCATTCATAATAGTTTTGGGCACTCAAAAGTCATTTTCAGAATATAATAAGAGAATTTTCTCAAACAAGAGGAACAATCAAACCTTCGAATTAGATTAAGTTTTTAAATTATTAGATTTTTTTATTTCTTAATTATCTTCTAAAAAGATCCTTCTAGTAATGTCAATTATCAAACTTCACTATTGCATTCACCACATTCAACTATTTGTGTATTAGTATTCTTGACCATTTGCCATCTAACTACTTTAATGGAGCATTCAACCAATTGACATTGAGGTTGCCTACATGTTGCAAGAATTATTTACCTCATTGATTACCTTCACAAAGTTGAAATTGAAGAATAATCGTATCATAGACATGGGCATAGACATTGCAAACCTTGATCATGAAACTCTATCATGAAAAACAATTGGTAGAATTAGATTTTAATAAAAAAGTTCTCACTTTCAAGATTTTAATGTTCTTTATGTAACATGAAGTGGAACTCATACTAATAGAAATGATCTTTCCTCGACAATGTATTGAAATTTATTAGAAATCTCAGCCGTAACTCTCATGAATTTTTTATTATAATATTATCATAAGTTATCAGATTTGAAGTATGCAGCTCATTTTTCTCTTCCTAAATCCCTGCCCCCTGCGTATTATACAGGAGTTGCCACCCCGGGTCCCAGATGCAGAGGACAATTTGGATAAGTTGGATGGTTTGATCCCTGAAATCAAGGGACGAATACTGGAGCACCTCGATTACGAAGACATATTTAAGCTGAAGTCTCTCTCCAAAAACTGGAAATCTTTGATCGAGAGCGTGGAGTTCATTCAAGCGCTCTCAATCAAGGCCAAGCCTGTGTTGACGACGTGCTCTTTCTTCATCGACAAGGGAGTATGGCAGTGGGCGGCGTTTGATCCAAAATGGAATTCAACAGACGGACACAAAGGCAAGTGGAGAAAGCTACCTCCTCTGACATTCCTCCCTCCCAATTGTGAACCTGACCCGGATTTGTTCAAGCAATTTCTCTTTTGTGCCAAAGATGGACTGGTGTGCATGAATTTCTCCAAATCGCCACATGAGGAGCGCTTAATTGTCTTCAATCCTCTCACTCAACAATGGAAGGAGCTTCCTCCGTTGCTCCATCGGCGTAACCCTGTTTTGATGCACATGTATGTGGAGCAGTCCTCCAAATCATACCACATACTTGTAGCGGGCAGTTCCGCATCAGGTGAAGAGAGTTTGTCCAGAATCACGGAATTATATGATTCTCGAACTGGGCAGTGGGAGAGAGTTGGGGATCTTCCTGGGCCAGCTTTCGCGTTGAATGAATATCAATCCGGTGTATTTCTAAATGGTCACATTTTCTGCATCGGATTTCTGGAGCTTGGTGATCAAACAGTGAAGGGCATCCTGGGATACAACGTGGAAGAAGGAATATGGTCGACGAAATGGACTGACCGAGGTTTGCCGAACTCTTCCATTCTTCAACTGGTAGAAAACAATGGCGACCTGTTTTTGTTCTCCGAGCGAGACAACGGTCCTGTTACCGAGCACTGGGTTGATAGAATTGAGTGGACTCAAGGCGAAGGAGACTATGAGGAGAAGATTGATACTTTCACGCTGGTGAATGTTTTGAAGAAGATGAAGAGTGGCGGTCCGAGTTTGGAAGTGTATCCGGAATTTGTATTGGTTCCATTTAGTGCATCGCAATTATGTCTCTACAACACCGTGGATCACAGTGGGGAGGTTTTTGATATTGGAGATGACGAGAAGTGTGAAGCTCTTCCGGTCTTACCTGAAGGATTTGGAGGCGACTTGGGATTCTTTAGTTTGAATCCTCTATCATTTACAATAGAGCCTTGGTTTAGTACCAAGGTCTAGCCAAAATTATGAGCAATTGAAACATAATATTGTTCCTCGAGGTTGTCTTCTCCAAATGTACTTTGTGCGGGGCTAGGGTATGCAAGAGTTATGATTGGCCATGGAAATCGGCAAGCCTACACAATTGCAACACATGGGTATGTATGTCTACTTCGTACCATCACAGAGAGCGTTTACAACTGCAAAACCCTAGTCTTCATGCTTTACTTTGAACATTGTTCATGATTTTGAAGTCATGGTTAATTTGTAGCACTGTTAACAATTACTCAAAATACAAGAAAAAAAACAAGTTTGGCATTTAGGTTAGAGTGAATAAAATGAGTGGTTCAATGAGATTTTTTCCTATTAAATAGGACAAAAGATGGCTTTAATTTATTTTTTGTAGACATTGGTATAGGTAGTAATTATATATCTTTGATACCTAATCTCAAAAGTCCAGAAAACTTCATTGTACTTGAAGGTAGCAATTATGGTTATTTGAATGTAGATCACTCCTATATAATTATCATTTAATTGCTCAAATCAAATCACTTCATCTTGCCATTATTTAGCCCAATTATATCCATTTTCCTAGCATTCTTCATTTCTCACTACTCTTTGAGTTTGTATTGTCAACTGAGACATTGAGATCTCCTCATAGCATCTCTATTCCAACATTCCATTGGCAAGGTTGTGCTTCAGAATTTGGAGCAAAAAAATTGTTAATGCCCTTCCTACTCAAATTTTCTTGATTATAATTTGCCTTCATTCTTTTTCTTATTCTATTTGGATTTCTATTGAAATTTTATAGCTTTAATTAGTGGTCTTTATCGTTGCATGGAATAATATCTTATAAATTTTATTAGAGCTAGAATTCTAATGTAGAATTGTATCTAGATTTAGTTCAATTTTTTTGAAACTCATTGTTTTGCCTTTGAAACTTCATGAACTTTTAGTTATCATTCATTTGCACCATTCACCTAATATTTCTACAATTCATTCTCTTCTTGATAGCAATAGATGTGAATAGAGTCAGAATTGGTCCAAAGATGATATTTAATTGGTTTATTTTGACCCCGTGAAGACATTGCAGACTAGTGTGGTCAAACGGATGATATAGAATCCTTCTATATAGAATAGAGGTGCATATGTTTATCCTTGGAATTTTGTACAAAAAGGGGAGGTCTTTTACAATAGCTAGACTTCTAGTGAATGTTCTAGATTATTTTAAGTAAAAGATTCACATGGTACCAAAAATGATGATTTCTATTGTGACCAACCCGTCTTTATAGGATTATCCCTTTATGTAAAATCATTCACAAGGTAGATGATGAATGTGTTGAAAAATGAATTTCATCCAACTGATATACATCAAAGAAGCTTGAAAAACTATATAAATGGGTGATTGCAAGAAGTACTTCACATTTTTGGCTCAAAAATGCAGTTTATGGCCATAAGACTGACAATATTATGTAGAACTATCAATATTGTGTCGGTAGCACGCCTACAGATTTGAATTGTTGATTCTATACTATGTAGTACTATGAAGTATTATAGACTACTACGGAGTACTATAGAAGCCATTGGAAGCAGAAAATAACAAAATAGGGGTTTGTGGACCTTTTCATTTTTAATAATTTAATAAAAATTCAAAAAAACTCCATTAAAATTCCATTTTGCTAGAAAAGATAGTACTTGCATTGCATCAAAAAATTCATGTAGGAAATTTTTTTCCTCTTCATAGCCTCCACGCAAAGAAAGGTCACTTTGCCCCCATGTGTGTAATAGGCATGTTGCTATTTTCACAAAAACTCTTTATGAGTCCTTGAAATGTAGTACATCTCCAACGTATCCAATTTGTGACTTCCAATTCGCATTTTGGGGTCAAAAATAGTACTAAACTCCCCCTAAATGGTTGAAATAGACATCCAATCGAGGGTAGTTTAAAAATAGTAAACTAATTTTTAAAAATTTGAAAAAAATATTCAATGTCTAGAACTACTGTATGTACCTTCATTCCAAATTTCACACCTAATGAACAAATGATGAAAAATTTCTTAACAAAAATACACCTGTCCAAGGGCAAGAAGACAAAAAATAAGACAAGTGTTTCTTTCAATTATTCAAATATTATAAGATAGAAGAGATAATATTCTTCATAAATCAATGATATAGATATTGTTGAAAAGTGACAATTATTTAACATAATGAATTTCTTGAAGTGATCATATTATCTTTAGACTGAGCACTTAGCCTCCTTGTCATTCTAAATTGCAATGCATCCTCTTCAAATGAAAATGATTGGAGAGGCCTATTTCTTTTGTTGCCATTACTTTGTTCAATAAGAGGGAATTCAAATGAAGTAGCTTTGGTTCATCTTCACTACAAAACTCTAATATGCCATTCATTCCTAGTGCTAACAAAGTTGGTAAATGAGTTTAACCCCTAAATGCCCTAGGCATCATATTTTGGTGTTGACGAAAATTCAAAATTATATAAAATCTTACCAAAGTATTATTTTTGATAGTTTTTTAGTTGGATACCCTTTAAAGTACATTTTAAGCTTGCATCAAAAATCTAATTTAAAAAAAATTATTCACAATTTTTCTATTGAAGTTTTTGTACAAGTTAGGATGTCCATTGCAATCTTGATTTTTTAGTTTAACTACTATATAAGGTAGGAGGCTCTTGAAGTGTGCACCTAAGGGAAAATGAACCTCTGTAGGAAAATCCATAGAGTGTAGTATTTTTCATGTATTTTTGGTAGAAAGAGAAAAGAGAAAAAATTCATTGCCAATTTAAATCGTAATTTTTTGCCTTCAAATGAATTAAATATGAATTTTCAAAGTGAAAGGTGCATAGGTCACTATTGGTGCTCATAGACTAGACCAATCTTAATAAAAAATAAGCCTTTGAATGGAGCACTTCAAACTTAGGAAGTTTCTATAATTTTGACTCTTAGAGAATGATCCACATCATGATTTCAATTGTTTTAGCCTTACATCAATGTATATTTTTCTCAAAGGTATTTAAGAACACAATTAAAAAGCAAAAAGTGCATTGAAGGAACTCTGATTCATTTTTGAAACTCTATTGCATGATTGTAAATGCCCCTCCAGAATTCGAGCTTCCTATCTTAGGGGCTTAAGGAGATGAGTCTCAAATGCATTGGATCTTGTGGGAAAAATCACATTGGAAATTAATTAAATAAATTGTAGAGTAGATTTTGTGAAGCCATAAATTAATTATAGTTATGCATGTTATGTCCTTCAAATTTATATTTTTTTTCATGACATCAATTTTAGATTTGAAATGACAAAAAAAGATTGAAAGACTTCAAATCACTTTTACAATTGCAAAATCCTCTTAATCAAACATTATAATCTTTTAATCTATAAGTGATATTGTTGTGTTTCTTTTTCCTACGTGATCTATAATGCATCTAGTTTGTTTTATATGAATAATTTTTTTAAATTGATGAAACTAATCAAAACTTGAGCTTTTGGTTTGGTTTGGGGCATTTGGGGGTTAAATCCTTTAGTCCCATTGTCCATTCATGAGACAAAATTAATAGTAGTAGGTTAGTTCAATTTTATAGTCTCAATTTTTGTCATGGTTTTCTAAGTTTTTTTTGGAGATCAATGTAGTTTCCAAGAGTGTTGGAAATTTATAATTTTTGTAGCAATTGGACACCCAAATGAGAAGTTACAAGTATTTCTTAGAAATTTGAACTTAGTGGGTAAGATGGGCTTGAATTTGTTATACTCGATTGTAAGGAGGGCAATACAAGGATGAAAGGGAGGGGAGGAAGGCCAATAACACGACAATAGGTCCAAAGACCAATGAGCCATTGGCATGGGAAATGTTGAAATGTACATGTCAAGTAAAGTGAGTATAGTTATCTACTATGGACCCTAAATCCAATTTGATTCTATCCATAGTTATGTAGCATTTAGCTCTTGAAATGTGGACAATTGGAAATAAAGATTGAAATGGAGTTGAAGGTCCAAAATAGGTATACTCACCTTACTAACATCCCAAGGTCCATCTCAACTACTTTTTATGCATCCAAAGTAGGAAATCAAGCAAGATGAACCATCCTACAAAGAGAACTCAAGGTGGTTGGAAATACAATGCAACATGAAATGATCCTTTCTTGAAGGTGTTCAATGGGTTAGATTCAATTGGGTTTACATTAGCCCTAGAATTTCCTTAGACATAAGAGTTTTTATGTTTTTCCATTTTTCTGCAATTGTAATAGATAAGTGAGTCTTTCAATCCAATATTGAGATTATTGTTTTGAGACGAAATATAATGGAAAAAGTGTTTCCAAACACTAGTCGAAAACTATGTTGAGTTTAACAAAATCCAAGTGATATTTTTGTAAACTATGTTTACTAAAATGTAGTTTACAGAAAATGTCACTTGGATTTTGTTAAACTCAACATAGTTTTCTTCTAGTGAAAGAAGTGTTTTGTATTTTGAAATACAAGCTCATTCTACCATGGCAAAAATTTATTGGAGGTATCTATGTATTTTTTACCTCTCGAAATTGGTGGAGATATGAGAATACAAGTTACAAAGTTTGAAATATATTAGATTTTAAACTCAAAACCCATAGTGAATTTTTTTGAAAATGGTGGTCAAAATCATCTAGTATTTTCAAAGGAGAGCCAAAAGCCCAAAAAACTTTTTTCAACTTCTAATGCTCATATCTAACAATTTGGACAATCAAACTTCACAAAAAATTTACAATATGTTCTTGTACAAATGTATTACAAGATCCTACAATTAGCTTACAAAAAAAGACATCTTTTTGTTTGCTTGTCTCAATGCATTAGGAATGACAGTTTAAAATGGTTTTTGAGGAATAAATAGCCTTTGGACTTCAAGGGGGGTAATCCTTGAACAACATTGTGGACATTTATTGTCCAATAGATGATAGAGAATCCTTTTATGTAAGAGATGTAGATGTTTATCCTTGGAATTTTGTGTGACATCTATCCATTGCTACAATCCTACATTCCTACATGGCTACATGCAAGACAAGGTATTTGAATTGGAGCATGTTTGAACTAGAGATGTTCTATATATTAAAACCTCAATTGTAGTGTGTGTTGAAAATTTCCTACCAACCTCATATTCCAACAAACCTAAACACTCATTAGAAATTTGTCATTCCTAAAACTTTGGATAGTCCTATGTCTAAGCACATGCATAGTATGTACTCTTGATAATAGGTGTAAACATCTTGCAACCAAATGTAAACAAGTGGCTACATTCACAATTGAAAGTTCTCAACACAAATTCTTTGTAGTAGCCTTCATAATTGTTGCTAGTTGCCCTAATACCCACGATCTCAACATTTCCAAAGACCTCTTAAAGATAAAAAATTTAATAAAAGCAATGAATTTGTATAAAACAAATGGCTACAGACACACACCCCCCCTATACAATCATCATGGAGATGCTAAGAGACTACCTTGAAGGAGACGACATAACATAAGCTTCAAATTTTTTTTGTGATGACCCTCCCAAAGCTCCTACTTTGCGAACTTGGGTCCTCAATTTTTGTATATTCTCTTGTAGAACTTTGTTTTTTGGATTGTGCATCAAGCTTTTGGCCTTCTTCTCAATCTCCTCTTTGCTCATAAACCACACAAGCATCACATCCTTGCTCTCTAGCTCCTCTTATGTGTACGTTCTTCCTGTCAACTCAAGTACCACCTTCATTGTGTCTACCAAAAATCTAAACCATTTTCCAAAAGAGGTGGCAGCCAAGCATTAAACTTGAATAGTTACTGTCAAATCTCTATGTATGTAAGAAGTAGAGAGTAGAAGATTTTTAATACATAAAACATTATGACATGTAACAAATAGTATATATTTAACTTTTTGGCTATTAACAAATGAGAAATAAATAGTGAACTTGACAACTTTTGACTATATATCAATAATAATGTATATTCTAATTTATCAACTTTTAAGCTATTTTAGCACATAGCAACGTATATTTGCAAAGGATGTTCTGAAGAATTAATCCATGACATTCACTAGCTACAAGCTCCAGCGTATTGTATGCAATACTCAATTTAGATCCCCTCCTGGTTTCATCACCTCCAAGGGCTTTGTAGTTAACCCCTAAAGTTCCTTGACTACCTTATCACCCAAAACCCTCAAAAACTGCCATTTCTAATACAAGTACCAAATTTTTGAAAATTATCATTTTGGACACATGTAACCATAGGATCTTGTAGTAATCTACATTGAGAAGATGTGGAAAAAATTTCAGAAATTTCCACCATGTAGATTGCAAGATATTAACATTTGAAGTGACAAAAATCCTTTTTTTGGCCCTGCGAAAAACCGGGCAGCTGCACTTCACAAAATCCTATTTGTATGAAAAAATGTCCAAAATGGTGGTGCTTCTTTAGATTCATTCTTGAAGTCAAGTTTTCTATATTTTTGAAAATTTTCAGATCATTTGGAATTGTGCAACATATAGGAAAAAAATAGTAAGTACAAAGATATAGAGAATGATTCAAAATACTAAATTGTTAATAGTTTATTATTGGAATTGGAAAATGCCAATCCCAATGGTGGAAATGTTGTTATAAACAATCTATACCCTATGATTTTATTTTTTTCCAAAAATATTAAAAATTGAGTTAAATAAAGGACTTCAAAGTTTATTTTAGAGTAGAAAATTCATAAGTGCCCGCAAACTAAAACATCTCATAACTTTTGACTCATTGATCAAAATGGAATGATTCAAAGCTTTCTATGTATATATCAATCTAAAAAACCAATTTCAAATTTTTATTTTTGAAAAAAGTGATTTTTTCAGATCTGCCCAGACTGCCCGAGTTGAGAAACAAACAACATGTTAGGCCATAACTTTTGACTCATATTTCCAAATGTCCTGAAATTTAGTGCATATGAAAGATATTCCTTGTCCACACCTTCTATTAAATTTTGGGCCGAAAACATGGAAATTTGTAGTCACACGTACCTGCCCAAAATTTCTATGTTGCCAAAAAAGGCACCTTGGTCCTTTAGGGGTTAAAAAGAAAAGGAAAGTCCAGAATCAAGACCCCCATTGTTTCCTCTATTTCTAGTGGGCTCATTCAGTCTTCAAGGATAATCGACTTTGAAAAGGGATGGAATAAATCTAATATACTCAGGACTGTATGGAATTTGTAGGAATTGGAGATCTATTCCAAACTAAAGTTGTGAAATTCCATTGCTACATAGTTACAGATGCACAGTTACAAAATTCAGTCTATGAACTTCTTAGATTCCTGTGGTGTGAGTACCAAGATAGGAATTGAACGAACCTGCGATTCAGATGCTACTCGGAGAAAATTGGCCATGTCAGCACGGGCACACCAACGTAGACAGACTCGAGTGTAGAATTCCATCCACAGTGGCTTAGAAACCCACCCACTGACGGGTGCTCAAGGATCCGCATTTGAGGGGCCCATCGAGAGTAGCATAGCCCGTGCTCCCGCACGTGTTCCTCAAATCCTAATGGAAGAAACTCCGTCACGGACTTTGTTTCGGACGCCGCAGAGAATCTGGGTGTGTTTGGTGGTCGCACAATCCACAAAAACGACACCCCACTCGCCTCTAATCCCAAAGCCAGTTCCCGCAACTGGACTGCTGAATGCGTTGCATTGCTTCCAAACGAAACGTACAGAACAGAATTTGAAGCTCATGTGTCTAGCCAAGTGAGACATGGATCGGGATGCGTCTCCTCCGGCGATTCATTGTCACTGTTGACATAAGACTCTGAATGATCGGAATGGCCCAATGTCGAGAACATACTTCATGGGATTGTGCACGAGTATTTCCATACTAGCATTCCTTTATAAATCCTAATAACATATTATTTCTTAAATAGAATATTGTTTATCTACACATGACTTTAGTTATCCAAAAACTCTAACTAACTTGAGTCTTCCTCCCCCAAAATCTATCTTATTACATTCTTTTTTAATTCTTTGGTTCTTACATTCCAATACTACATGGAAGTAGCTAAATCCATTTATCATCCATTTGGTGGATTCTTTCCTTATGAGGTGCAGTGAGATGTCGGCATATACTTCCTATGCTATGACGCTTGTGAACTAAGGGACTTGCAACTATTCAATGTTTGTTGTAATGCTCTTCTTTCATCCCTCTTTGGAGACCACCAATACTTCTTCAAGAATGGAATTTCTCATTGTGTAGGATAAATCTTGTATGAGACGTTTGAGTTCAAAAGTTCAATGAGATTATGCTTGGTCCTAACACGGAGGAAAAATTGTGCAATTTGCTCAAGGGCTTGACACTCTCTAGTTTGTAGACAATACTCTTGATTGTCATAAAACAAAGTATACAAGATGGAAGATGCCCTCTCTTGATTTAGCAGAAACTTGGATGCCATGGTTTCCAACCATGGAGTTGGAGGTGCCATAATTATGATAGCATGATGAAATTCTGATCAACTCCAAAAGTTCAATACTTCATTCACTAGTGGCAAGGCTTCCTCTAACACTGTTGTTGGTTGCTCTACAATAAGCCTTAAAAGAATGGGGACTAATCTAGCCCCGATTGCTTGCATTTGATTTGGGACATCGCGAAAGAGGTTGTTGAGAGTACTACTTACAATTTTTTGAACTTGTAGATTTCTGTTGTGAAGCGATACCACCAAAGCATGTATGACCATAGACAGATACCATATGTTGCTCCACCCATTACTAGGCCCATTATTATGCTTGGAGAGATAAAAGAGTACTCTACAAGCTTGTTTACAAGCTTCAATTGAACCCTTAGAGAGATAAAAGAATATTCTTGCAGCTTGTTTATAGGCTTTGTTTGAACTCTCCTTCAAGACCTCAACAATGGGCTGTAGCGCATCTACATATCCATCATGTAAATGAAAACATAGTGATGAAAGAGGATTGCAATGCATCAAGCCTTCTTTTAATAGCATATGCAAAAACTAAGGAAGTTCAAAGCCTGGGTTTGAAATTCTACTTCAAACATAATTCTTGCTTTTGACCTAGCTATAAGCAGTTGAGCTCCTACTAATCCTAATTTACATATTCCACATGGGTTGTTTTTATCTCCAACTATCCCACTTATATAAAGATCTTGACTTCTCATTTCTAAACATTCATAACAAATGACTTTTGAAGCTATGTGAGATAATTGCCATATATATATATAATATAATGTTGAATTTTGAATATGAGAGCCAATTCTAACCGGCTATACCCTTGAACTACTTATCTAGAAATTGGTGGGAGTTTTTGTAGGGAAGTTAAAGGATGAAAAGCATTATTTATTTTTCATGAGCGATTCATTTCCAGTATTTTGAATTCTTTGTTAAGTTATTTGACCTAAACATTGAAATTAAGACAACACTTTATGGATTTCACTTCCTTGATTTTACACTAATCGTCGGATCTTTCTACTCATTAGTTGGAGTCTAGGAATGTGGAACAAGTGTATTGTGCCGATTCATAGTTCTTTAGTGAATCTTTCTTGGTGAAGCGTCTTTTAAATCTATGGTTACGTGATTCTAGACCCACTTATTTGGGAAGAAACATTGTGATTCATGTCAATATGAGTATTTTTTTATTGATTGTTGACATGGTGTTGCAATTCTAGTTCTAGTTCATGGTAATCTTGTCAAAGGAAAAGGAAAAGAAAGAAAATAGGAAGATTATTATGTAGATTACTTAGGAGATGAATTTGGTGCATATAAGGTGAAAACACCTAAAAAATCCCTCTATCCATTCTTGATAGGTACACTTCCATTGTTAGTGCCCCCAAAATGCCATTAAATCATTCCCTTATTTAATTGTAATTGATTGATTGTTGATTATTTAAATTTAAATTTTATGACCAAGCTATATGATGGTTTTCAAAGGCCTAGGGAGCTTCCACTTAAAAATTTTATAGTAATGATATGTCTTCTTCAAATTTATTTATTTATGAACTTCATGATTTTCAATTGCTAATACTACAATAATGTTTTTTCTTGAAAAAGGTGCCTCCAACTAGGTTGAATTGCTTATTTTGACATTTTTGGGTGTTTCACGTTATGTCTTTGAGGATCCCTCTTTTTGTTTTGTATTCTTGTTGATATCTTCCAACAATAAAGAGAGTCTCATGTTAATTTGATATTTTGGTTTTGGCTATGATCAAGAGAAGCACTTGGGAATCTTTGTCAAAAATCGTGCAAGGCAAAGGAGACTCTAGGTTAGTATATCCTAATTTGAAACCATTTGTTTCCTTCAATGCTTTCAAATTCATAAGAAGCTAGGCACATGTGGTGATTGTGCTCATTGGGATGGAGTACCGCAAGTGGACTTTGGAGCTTCATCTTGATAAATGTGGTGATGACCTTAATATTGTTAAGTTTTTTTTTCTTTTATCGTATGTTTTGAGATGACTGAATTGAATGTTCAAATTGGCTTGTGCTAGCCCTTCCTCTTCCAATGTTAATGATAGATGATTGAAAGCCGAGATGACAATGGTATTTAACTAAGCAACAAATTTTTGAAGAATTTGGTATTGTAGAGGATTTGATGGTTAGGTTGAGGAAGTCTCACAAAAAGCAATTTGTATATGGAAAACACTCTGATCCTTAATCCTTGATTGGTAGTACCTTTCTCCCCCTAAGCTATAGTAGTATTTAACTCTTGATTTAATTCACCTATCTTGGGCATATGTAATTCAATAAGTTCTATTCAAGTGTTCACTAGAAGTCTAAAGCATTCAAAAAATTAGATGCCTAGATTTGTAGCAAAATTTAATCAAGTTAGTAAGTGGAGCTTGACAATGATGGTAGCACGCATGTGGAAGTGAATGTAATTGGTTTGTAGTGATGTATTGGCATGGCTTTGTGATGAGCAGAATGTATAGTTGATTCATAAACAACATTGTTTAGACTTTGCTTTGATGAAGTAGCTAACCACCACACAATTCAATGTTAAGTGCAAATTCTAAGGTTCCTTGTCAATTTCATACCTTGCTCTAAAAAAAATTCAATTCTCATGGCAAAGTTGTTTTCAATGTGTAGGTTGTGGACTACCTAGGCAAAAAAATTTGTGTGGTAGTACATCTTAGAACATGGTTCATGCAACCTTTGGTCCCCAAGGTCAACCTTTCCACTAATTCAAATTCTTTCTAGATCTTAGGGCAAGTGTTTGTCCTTTGATATCTTCTTTTGCTAAGACTTTCCACCTACTTTCCCTTCAAAGCCAAAATCTCTACTCTAAATAAGAATTCAATTGTCTCATAAGATTGGTTTGTGTAACATACACTTGTACACAAAACTTGTACACCTATTCAACTTCTCTGAATTGAACATTGATAGTTGTTATTGCATGAGTTGGTCAACAAATGACTCAAACAAATAGAGGCATTATAGATTGCATATACTACTAAGAATAATCTACTTGAACTACGGCCTCTCTTCTACCTAACATCTTGTTCAAAGAAATTATTGTTCTTCTATGTAGGTTGCAACTCAATACTCATCATCTATCAATTCTGAAATTGTATCCAAAACTTTGTTGGCCTTTACTTTGTGGTTGGCTAATTTTGTATTTTTTGACTTCTTATAAATATTTGAGTCTCTAATTACAAATACGAATCTAAAATATTTATCCCCAATAATTAGTGAATTCTAATAATGGAGGTATTCTTTGCGAGAACTGTGTATATATGAAGTAATACACAATAATTTATTGCACTTCTTTATTCCACCCCTTCAATATTAACTTCTCTAATATTACATCTTAATGTGTATATTCACCTAATTCTAGGAAACAATTGTATTAATTTCAAATTTTTCTTTCACATTAGAAAGGAATAAGGAATTTGACAAATGTGAGGAAAGATTCTAAACAACTATCTTGATTTATAAAACAAACATTTTACAAGTTCTTGTCCTTTCTTGTCCAATAAAGAAAATTTTTAAAATGACTTCAAGAAAAGTTTTGATTGTTCAATTACAAGAAAATGGAAAAAATGTTACACTCTTGACCGCCAATATCTTCAAGGAATGATCAAATCAGGCAAATGATGACTCTTACAACAATTACAAAGGACCTTTGTGATAGATCTCATCCTTTCAGGGTTAAAGAGTTTAGAATACATACAACCACCCTTCATGCTATTGGGAAAATCTAATTATACATGTCAGTAGAATTGGAAATTGGAAATCTGTCAAATGCTTCCAGAGCACCAAGCCAAAAAATAACATGGACGACTAACTTACATCTTGTAGCATACTTTACGTGACACCCATGCCAAATTCGGTATATTCTTTGAAAGTACGGATGAGACATACACGTTGTGATAGCTATTCAAAGAAAATAAGACGGGCATCCATTTTAGCACAATTGCTCACAATCACAATTTACTTGTCAACTATGACTGATTGGACAGTGAATAGACCAAGGCGAGCACCTCATACCGACTTACAACTTCATAGAAGACCCTGACCTTCTAATCAATTGGTTGAACCCAGTTAATCAAATAGCCTCATGGTTCAAACTCCCTGACATAAATTCCGATTTTATATACAAAGGTCTCACCACCTTCAAATGCTTCAGAAATACTCCGAAAATTGACAGCCTTCACTTCTACAACCTTCGCTCAATATACCTCAATGCCTGGAGACAGACAACGCAAGTTCACAACCTGCCTCTGCCCCCAACCACCCTCTCCAATACCCACGATCAAATAGGCATTCACCGCTATCAGAAGAGCCCCTAAAAGCAGAATCTGCTTGTTAGCAAAAGAAATGTTACCTCCACTGCACTGACAAAAGCAGTGCTCGCAGTGGCACCTGATCAAATCACGATTTGTTGACCTAATGATTGGTGATGATTGTTTTTCTCAAGACAGTACCAGAACTAAGTGTGGCCAGGTCTTCGGATACACGCGCTTACCTGGTGACGGCGTCCTCAACAATATCACGCGGAAGGCCAAAGCGACGTACTGAAGAGACAGCCAGTTTGATATATAAGGCTCTTAAGATGGGCGCATCTCCAATTCTATAATTCCCATTTACCCCGCAGACTTTAAGTCAAACTCGTAGGCCTGGATTTCCATGGGGTTCAGGTCGACTGGCTCCTTGGGACGAGCCCCCAAGCCAAGTTTCCGGTGAGCAGCATCTCGCTGTGCCGACACCTGTGACCCGTCATTGTGGAGAAATGAGAGCGAAGACTTTCGTAGTGCTGTGATGTCAACCTGTGATGAGAACAGGGTGAAGAGGTCGAAACTTCTCTTCTCTGTTGTCACGCACTTCAGTCCATTCATGGGATAGCTGGAGTCCACACCCCTTCGATGAAAGAGAATGCCATGACTGAAATCTTCATCAGGAGAAGGTTGAGCGGGGCGCAGGAACTTCATAGACACAATGTGGAGGTCGCAAGGAAGGTCAGCTCGCAGAGGTGAAAAATTGGGGCCGACCATGTTGCTTTGCGTTGTGGCTTGCATGCTTGTAAATGGTTGTGGAGTGTCGAAAAACGCGTGAATTGGGTAGTTGAGTTGAGTATTCACACGGTGGGAAAGGAGAGATGGCGCCTTGGACGAGAGATCTGAAACCGCTGGCATGCTGGCAGAGATGTTCCGTTCGACCAGTAACTGGAAGACCACACGAGAAGGTCGATTATCCATAACACCCTGCCCAAGACCCCGATCATCATCGTGTATCAATCTCCTATCTAGCATGATTTCCAGCTCGCCTTTGTTCAGGCTCGCCACTCCAAGGGCCTGACGGCTGTGAATTGAGAAGCGCCTTCCCCCAGGGCACTGCAAAAAGGCTAAGGATGGCATCGGGTAATAGTTTCCCTGTATGGGTATCTTGCTATACGTTTCGCGCCGCATGGTTTGGAATCCGTTCAAGTCGGTGTAGAAGAGGCGGTTGTTGTTGAGCTCGGTCTTGAATCTAGTGATTAATTCCCGGTCATTGAACTCGTTTCTCGCAAAATCCACGTAGTACTCGAACTCAGCTGCAGCAGCTTGCACAGTCTTTCCAGAATAAAGGCGGGCTGCCCGAACCAAAGGGGCGGGTGTACCAAACTTAGGCACTGTATAAAGCTCTTCCAGTAGAGGCCCTCGAGAGCGGAGGATAAGGCCACCCGCCTGCACAACCGGCGTGGCTTCTCCAGCAGGACGGAACAAGTACGCTCCACTTCCTGAACTCGTGTACATGGCAATCTCCTCCTCGATGGGCAACTCTTTTCCACCCAAAGGTATGTGACTCATCAGTAGCCCAGTCCGAGTTGAGAAGAGTAGCTTCTGCTCTTCATTGCTTATTGAAGCTCTTTCAGGGGGATCTTTGTGGTATGAGCAAAGGTAGGGTTCTGGGCACGTGAAGTCCTTGGGTTCATTGAAGACTGACAAGCTTGCTAAGGAAGCGCTATCACAGTTATCAGTGTCAGCAGTGATCATGTAAGTAGCCAATCCCAAGGGAGCTACCTTCACTTGAAAGTGAAGTCGATGATTCTTGGACGAGGTAGAGGCGGTGACACCTTTACCCCAGTCGGGGCTTAACTGGCTTTCCACGGGTTTACCAGAGGAATCAAAAACACAGACTCCAGGATTATCCACCATAATCACGGCTACCTGCACATGGGCACTCAGCATCTCTTGTAAGATAAGAAGTTGTTCAAAAATCTCTGACCACGGTTGAGCTCTACATCACTTACGCATCCCTCAGGTTATACAATAGCAACGTTGCTTTGGCCTTAATCATCTAACAAGAACTAGGTCATTTTCACAAATCGTTCATCAGCATCAGCATATTAGAAATAGATCCTGTGGCCCGAGCATGTCTCACCTGTTCAAGTGTCTCCTCCAAAGGATTATAGAATACAACACGCTGAACTTTGAAGTTTTTAATCTCCACCACTTTTTTCACTGGTAAGTTATCATAACTTTTTCTCAGTTCTACCGACTGAAACGGGTGTGGCGTGGAGCTTGACTGCGGACTCAAGATCTCTCCAACGCTAGCAGCCATTAAACCTTCAAGCTCCACAATTCCGTCATGCATTTTATTCGCATAGTCCACTACCACGTGATCTTTTGCCGTACCCGTGACTCCATCATGATGTTGAAAAAGGGCCAAATTTCGTCGCTGCCGCTCAAGCACATCACCAGACAAAGCAGAACGCGCATTCCCACGGAAGGCCGCAGTAAGCACGAAAAGGATATCGGCCGCCCTAAGTGTGTGTTCAAGAACCCTATCAACTGCTTTATAAAACGGTCTAGTAACATAATAACCACTCCAGTAGTCTTGGTGTATATCTGCATAAGTGAAAAAGTCACCAGCAAGAGATGGGAAACCAGGCACCCTCAGAGGGCTATTCGTTGACTCTTCCTTGCTACTTGTTTTGCTCACTTCCTTTCTCAGAGTGCTGAAGTAATCCTCTAGGGTTCCGAAATGCAACTCTGCTTTCAGATTCGGATGAGAATTGACGTAATCGAATATCCTCTGATAATTCTCATAAGCGAGATCGGCTTCTGCCATCTCAATATACCGAAAGTCGTCACCCAAGGGTATGAGAAGGGTGTTTGATCTGTATAGAATCGATTTCTTTCGGTACTGGTCCAACAAAAGCTCTGCCCGTTCTTGAACATTCTCTGGCGTGATAGTTTGTGGCTGCTTGTTCCAGGGACAATATCCAGCCCTCCCAGGTTGTCGCCAAAAGTCAAACTGGCAACAAACACCTGGCTCAGGACCACAAGTATGTGGAATGTCGTATGAATAGAAAGGCATCATATGACAGAAAATGTCAGTTGAATTGTCGGAGTCCCAGCTTTGGCGCCAATTAAACTCTAGATTCTTATTCCAAGCCAGCTCTTTCTTGACTTCGTAGTGTGTTCTTTGAATCAGCATATTCTCGAAGCCCATTCGTCGAAGAAGGTATGCCATCGTCGGAGAGTGTCCAAACGGATCGATCGCCCATGCATTCTTCGGTGCTACCCCCACGTTGTCTAGAAGCCATAAATTACCTGCTGTCATCTGCAACCAACTTGCACCTTTGATATCAGAGCAGAAGATCCTTTGGATATAATAAGCTTCTATATCTTAGCACGGTTTCATGATTCTACATTCGGTTGGATTGCCGTAAGAGCTTCGCACTTCAAACCAAAGAAGAGAGAAACTCATAGCCTCACTTAACGATAGCCATAATGTGATCAACGTCAGAGCGACAACCTGCTCAATGATTGCGAAATAATGTGAATTCGCTTCATCATTCATCACCCAGCCACCGCCCACAATCTCTAGTTGTCCCGACTTGACCAGGCGTATGAAATCACTTTTTGATTGCTGTGAAGCGTCCCGCCACCATCTCTCAAGGTACGACATTTCCTCCCAAATAAACTTCCTCCGTGTATCCTGAAAGTCACCACAGCATCACCATTTTCTTTTACCGACGCTTCAAAACTCAAAACAACGCAATCCTCTTCCTAGACAAGTCCTCATCCAAGCCACTGTTCACTTAGGGTTGTACTCCAGATTTATATAAAATCACCAACCGTCGCGTTAGTCCCTAGGTTTAGGGATATATGCGAAATTCAGTCTCTTAATAGATATCAAAACGAGCACACTAAAAATCTCCTTCACCACCCTAAGATTTTTTAGCACATGAGATCAGAACTGCCATTAACACACGCATTCTCCAAGATATGAATGACGACATGATTAATGATTAGACGCATTATGTCAAGTGAAGTCTTATCGTCCTACATTAACAGGTCTCACTCCATCAGAAGTAGAGGACAGGGATCTTAAACTGATCCATTCATACAACCCCCCAAAAAATCTATTCCATAATCTTCCTCTCAAACACATACTCACTTATCACGATGCGCGAGGCCATGACTCAATATCTCCACATTAGACTGGTGGTTAACAACGAACGAGGATCGAACTTAAGAAACAAATTATACTTAATCGAAAATTAAATTGGTGTGATCTAAAATTCGCAAAGCCGCAACACTCCAATTTTATTCCATAGTCTTCCTCTCGAACAAGCACTCCCTTATCTCGATTCGAAGCCACGGCTGACTATCTCCACATTCGACCCGTCGTCAAATGCGAACAACGATCGAATTTAAGGAGCACATCACACTAAACCAGAGATAGAATCGATGCTCTCTTGCCTGCAACATCACAATTTCCCAAATGCGCAAAAGAGGTGAAAATCAGAAAACCTTAAGCAAAGACGCGACGATGGTATCCAAAATATGCCTGGATCGCTCCTGATAGTATTCCTCCACGGTACGAATCCACCCCGGATCATTATGACTATGCGGCACAACGAAAACCTTGAGCGTCTCCTGGTCCCACTCCTTCCCGCCATACCTAACATCCCATCCCTGTTTCCACACCCCGCCGTCGCGATCATCGAACGCAATCTTATCATACAAGACCTTCATGGTAATGTCCACCACCGCTTCTCCTACTCCCGCATGATGCGTGAGACTCTTCCCCCCAGTCTTCCCCAATCCACTGTGCCTGCCAGAAGAATTTGGATTGGGACCCTTACTCCTCCCCTCCCAGACGAAGGTCGCTACGAAGCCGCCCTGGAAGAGGAACAGGAACGTGAAAAGGATCGAGACGACCGTCAAGCATGTTCGAGGACGCACCAGCCAGGTCCACCAGGAGAGCGCGGAGGAGGAGGACTTGCTGCCTCGCCGGTGCTTGGAATGGCCGCCCTTGCGAGTGGAGGATGGCAGAGAAGAGTGCTTCGGCAGGCTCCTGCCGTAGCTCCCCGCCATCGCTGCGATGCGCTGAGTGGAATAGTTGTGAAGACACCGATCGCTTAGGGCCACAATGGTCGATGTATCGGCTTCGTCGTCGTCATCGTCGTTCTCGATGATATTTGGTGTTCCGATTCCGCCATCGCCAAAACCTCGAGGTCGTCTCTCTCACGTTAGACAGGAAATGTTCCCTTTGGAATGGATCCGTTCTATATGTTCCCATGAGTCGCCATCATCTTTGCTCCCGGTATAAAATCAACCCGGCATAGTGAAAGGCAAGAGTTCCCATTAAGTGAGAACCGTTCCTTAAGTTCCCAATGGATTTCGAACCTAGACTTCGACTCCCTTCTGAAGGAGAGAGTTTACAGTGTTAGGGGACCGTTCCCTTTGTTCCCACTGGTCTCACTACTGTCCTAACACTGCTATAGTGTATTAAGGCGAGAGTTCTCATCACATGGGAACAGTTCCCTTTGTTCCCTATTCTTGATCTCGCTTTCTTCTGGTCTTCCTCGTGTCTGTCCAGATTCATAGGTCCATTTAGTAGCCCACTTTCATTCATCAGTTTAGTTTTAAAAATTTTCTTCCCTTTCAGTATACCGTAACTGTTTCGGAACATTCGGCAGATAATTATTGTAAAAATAAATGCCAAAATTTTCTGGATTATTTTTCAGTCTTGTTATAGAGGAAAAAAAGAGTTTTGTGGAGATTTTCAATTTTAATTTTAATTCTTAGAATCTCTTAAAATTTAGGAAGAAAAAAAGCATTCATCAAAGACACTAAAGGAGTTTTGGGGGGTCTGGAGGGCCATTTCGGGCCTGTTCCCAACACTGTTCCCCAAGCAATCCGGGAATAGCCATTGCCCTTTTTTTTTTTTTTGAAAAACAAATTTATTTTAAAAATTTTGAAATGTAAAAGAAAGTTGAAAAGAAAATTTTCAAAAAAATAAAAAAAGTGATGTGGAAGTCACTGTGCCACATCAAGCAACTACTGCGAAGCAAATCTTAGGATCTAGGAACCCAGGGGAACACACTACCTTCTAGCCCCCCCAAAACTCCTCTAATGTGTGTCGAAGGTGTCCTTCATTTAGAGTTGAGCTATGTGATAAGTAGTTTGGACTTTCATCTATTCTATCAACCTTCTTTACAAGAGATGTGAAATAACCAAGAAGTGAGCTTTTGAAATAGAAGAGAATACCAACTTGATGTTATTTCATTTCACTAGGGGTTTGAATTATATATATATATGTATGTATGTATGTATGTATGTATGTATGTATGTATGCATGCATGCATGTATAAACCACCCCTCATACAAAAACAGTTGAAAAACCTTAGGGATGAAAACGTGACCATAGTTGTGACAACAGGGCATGACATGAATTGTGACACTTTGTACTTAATATATCATATATTTTTTTATTTTTTTCTTGAAATACGTGGACAATTTCTATTGAAGAATTTTATATTTGATTTCATTGAATCCTCTTGTTTAAGCCACAAGACAAATTAGAAAAGACTTCAATATATTTGGAGGTTTTTGAAATTGAACGCATATTTTGAGTTTGCAAAGTTTTAATTAGTTTGATATGATGTCTAATTTTTATCTCTAATAAAAATTTCAAAGTTGGATGAATTCATTATCAACTTTTAACCTTCACATCTCTTGTTCTATTGTCCAATATTTGAATTGATTAAGAACATGAATCCATAGGTATTTAGTTACTCTAAGATCGTGGGATGTACTTTGTTGATTATTACATACAAAATTGCATATGGATGATTCTAAGAAACGCTTTCATTGTCATCTTGTTGTTTTTCAAATAGTACTAGGAATACTCTAGGTTTTACAAAATATCCTTGAAAAATAATATAAAATATGTACTCTAGTAACACCAAATCCAACCACTAGATAGAACAATAACTTGATAAAGTATCTCTACAAATTAGGATAATTTTCATCCAATCAATAATGAAGAGGAAACTTGAATTCCAATCTATTTATCATCTAGAAAGTGGATGTCAAAGAGCTTGAGGGTTAAAGGAGGGATATGATACTACTATATGAAAATATAATAATCTATGAGTGTCATCAACTACCAAAGTTAATGATTATGGAATGTTTAAGAGCTGGGAAACTTGAGAGTATTATGGGATATTTATGTCAAGTATAAAAATTAATTACAAACATTCATGTTTGTATTTTGGATTGATCTAAATGTTTTGAAAGGGAAGATTGAAGGATTATATGCTATAACACTCTTTTTGACTATGCAATGAGGCAATAGGGTGGTGCCAAAGTTGAAAGATGGAGTGATGTTATAACTCCTTGAGTGTGCCATCCTTTAAAAGAGAGGACATGTTAGAAAGAAAATTCCCAAGATTTCAATTAGTCTCAAAATCCAAGCCTCAAAAGCATTTTTTAGGAATAATTAGAATTTTGGGAAATTGTTTCATATACCATGCAAAACAAACTCCTTAACCTCTAAATCCCTTAGGCCTTTTTGAGCTTCTTGGAATTTGCTCTGAATTGAACAAAATGCCAAAATGTTGATAAGTTTATCAATTTTATTTGAATTGTAACTGTACGAATTCAAACTAGACATGTTAAAGATCACATGGGAAAAGAAAACATAACAATTCTACTTATAGATTGAAAATTATAATGTTTGATTATGAGGGTGTCAAACATGTGAAAGTGATTTGAAGTCTTGCAATCCTTTTTTCACATATCAAATCTAAAAAATTGGTCACCAAAAAAATATAAGATGAAGGGGTATAATATGCACAATCCCAATCAATTTAAGGCTTCTTAAAATCTATTCTACAACTTTTTTAAATGAATTTCTAATGTGATTTTTCCTTCAAGTTCTAATGTATTTGAGGCTTATTTCTAAGAGTCCTCAACACTAGAAAATCAAGAGTTGCAATGGACACCCTTGCTCAAAATCTTGAATAGAAAAATCATAATCATTCATTTTCAAAATTGGATTTTTGATGCTAAAATTAGATATTAAAAAGAATTTTTTCAAAAATATAGACTACTAAAAACAATAACTTGATAAGGTTTTATTTAACTTCAAAATTTTGTTGACACTAGAATTTGGTGCCTCGGGCATTTAGGGGTAAAAAATAATAGCAAACTTGGATTTTCGAGACTCAAGTTCATCATCCAACTCACATGCCCATTAAGTTAACAACACCGTTGCATTGAAATGCCTAAGGCACTAAAAGTAATTGGGGAGTATCAAGCCTATAGGAAAAATTTAAGGAAATGTTAGATGATATGCCTAGTTGTTCCAAATTTTGAAAATAATTTAAATAAAATTGATTTTTTAAATGAAACTCATCCAAGCATATGGATGATAAAATAGTTCTATCCAAAATGAAGATGAACACTAAAATATTTGGCTACATCCTACATCATTTTCTTGTATGCTGCCACTTCAGCACTTCTCCAAAAACCCAAAAAAACCCTGCCTTGAACACTGGATAAGACCTTGAGTAAATTAGTTTGAAATACAGACGAAATAGTGTTCGCTAACGGCGACCCAAAAGGACAAATGCCGCAAAAGACGCGAAGACAATCAATCAATTAGGGTTTGCGGCTTTGTGGAAGTCTGTTATCTCTCAGCTCTGATTGCGTTTGTCGGCAGAGTCTCTTTGTTAGGGTTCGGGGGAGGCGCTGCGGATTGTCTGCAGTCTGCGGTTCCGTCGCCAAATCTCGCTATGCATATGCCCGATCTGGCGTGGCAATCTGTGCTGGCAGTTTCTTAGCAGCTCCTTTGGCAGTAGAGCAGAGTTTGATGAACTACACGGGAGCGTCACCCGGAGCTTGCGATTCAAGTTTCCTTGTCTTTTCGAGTCTTGTCTTCCATTGCACGTGATTTGGTGTCTCTTGTCGATCGGTTGACTTGGCTCGACTTCTGATTACGTAGCTGCAGACATCATTTGTTACGTGATTTGCGGAAGGCAGTGTTTGGAGAGGGAACGGACAAGCGCTCGGTTGCAATGGCTTGCTGTTGGGATTTGTCGGCCGAGGTAGGCGCGCAATTGATGGCTGGATGGAAGCTCGGAAGTTGCTGCGCTCTTCGGAGACCACCCTGGGATTGGTACTGCTTGCGTGGTAGCTTCCGTGACGCCGGATGTGGAACCGTAAGGTAGAGCAGGACTTGAGGGGAGGGGAGATATTCCCAGGCAACTTCTCCGCACTGGTCAGTTCTGACGAATTCGATTTTTGAATGGGAATTTTTTTTATTCTCACATCGTACCCGCAACCAGTCAGCCACTGATGACACCATGTCTGCCGACTTTTCTCGTATCCACCGTCTCCTGCGCCAGACAATCACCTTGCAGACACGAGACACGAGGGTGAGAACATGGCGCGAGGAGAGGAATTTATTTTGGATATTCTTATGCAATTTCACCGCGCAGGTCAATTCCGACGAATTCGATTTTTGAACGGGAATTTCTTTTATTCCCATATCGTATCTGCAGCCATTCAGTCATTGATGACACCATGGCCGCCGACTTCTCTGTTTCCCATCGTCTTGTGCCCCAGACAATCCCCTTCCAGACATTAGACATGGCCGCGGTTGCATTAGGGTTCGTGGCAACCTCGGAAGGGAGCGTCTGCAATATGGACACGGAACTGCTGCCCTTCAATCTGCAGAGGCTTCTGTTCTGCAGACATTGGTGTCTGCTTTTGATGGAGGACATAAAAGAAGTTCTTTGGCAGAGGTATTCCACAACTTGAATCTTGTATCATTCTGAGTT
Organism: Straminergon stramineum; assembly: GCA_963920665.1. Taxonomy (NCBI): domain Eukaryota; kingdom Viridiplantae; phylum Streptophyta; class Bryopsida; order Hypnales; family Calliergonaceae; genus Straminergon; species Straminergon stramineum. The sequence continues at coordinate 20,265,556 of OY987268.1, forward strand.
CTACCTCTTTTAAGTTATTTGTTCCTTGGCTGTGTTTTTATTCGCTTTGGAATTTCTCCCGAGCATTCTATTGAGGTTCAATCTTCATTCAGGGTTACGAAGTCTGGTTCTGAGGAGCATTTCAAATGGCCGACGTGATGCCGTTGAGCATTGACCCTGGCAGTAGCCTGTCGAAGTTGGGCATTGGATGTCGGAGGCCCATGAACGAAGTGACGAGCGGTGACGGAAGTTCGTCGAATTGGGATCCATCAGGTACCCTGACGAATACCGGGAAGCGATAGCACGATCTTCTGACTTACGTCCTGCGGTATCCGCTGACATCGTCTTGGATGCCTTCGCTGTGCTCGACCCCTGTTTGCCATCTCCGACAGGTCTCCCCGTTGTTTATGTTTGTTGTGCGTGGTCTTTGGTGGTTTCTTGAGGAGTTTCGACAGTTGCAAACGATTGGAAGGGGCTGTGCACCTTGGAGACCTGCTTCGAATTGCTTCCCAACCGATTGGCAGTGGTGTTTGATGTTGTTGCATGGAGGTGCCTGTCTACTCGATTTCGACTCTTTTTGCATTTATGTCACATAGGTAGCCCAGAACAATTCGTTCAATTCTTTATCGAGAATTTTCTTGGTTCAAATTTCTTCGCCAGAATCGTTTGGGTTCAATTTTTTGGCCAGAATGATTTTGGTTTAGTACTTTAGCCTGGATGGTTTCGATTTCATTCTTACGGGAGTTTATTTTTAGGTTCCATGCTTTGGCTTGGTACGATTCAGGGAGCCAATTTTTGGTACATAATTTTATTATACATCTGTAGTTTTTCTCGATGAGCTTTCTAGTTCGGATGCTTGGTAGCCCTGCTCAAGGATTCTATTTTGCTTCTGTTTCTTTCTTGTTTGTCCATGCCTTGTACTTGAGCCTGACTTTGTGACTTTAATGGTTATTGTTTCTGATGTGTCACTTGCGTTTGAACTTTATCGTATTTAATTTGATGATAATTTCATCATTCCATTCTTTGTGTTCATGTTGAGAAGTTGTACGTTGTAGCTCGAGTTTTAGATGATAGTAGTATTTTGAAGGGAAAGTTAGTATGAGATTGATGTATTTAGAGAAATAAGCATCACAACAAGGTTAACTTTGGAGAAACTTGGTGTGTGTAATTTTTTGTCCGGAGAAGTAGATTTGTACCTATGTAACTGCCATCAGCAGTGTAATTGAAATTTGTCCATCGAGCAGAGTAATTCAGTCAAGTACTTGATAGGCACAAGAAAATTGTTACTGTACCACTCATGTATTGCCGAGTGGGCTCATCTCACAGTGTTGTATTCTCCCCACGGTTTGATAGCATTAGGCCAGACTAGTCTAGTCTGAAGCATAAGGTGAAGTATAGCCTCAGTTTTTGTGAGCATTTTGGTAAATTCAGAATATTACATTATTTCACAGTTGCTTAAATTACATTGTTTCTCCTTTTTGCAAGGGTAAAAGGAGGAAGATTAAATTTGATTTATTGAGACTATTAGGTAGCAACACCCATAAGTGTGAGTTTAAGGAGATTGAAGTATCAAAACTAATTGATGAAGCTTGAAAATTATATAGTTTGCTAAGCAAGAAGAAATGAAAAATGTTGGCATCAATTGATGAGTTCCATTTAGAACTATGTGTTCACAGAAATTTTTATGGGCCCCGTTAGGAGACGCTTACGCTCCCCTAACGGGGAACTTCGGCGCCACGTGGGGAACGTTGAGATCAGGGAACGGGGGAGTGGTGAACTTGGAGTACAATCGCGGTCAAATCGAATGCAGAGCTTAGAGCTCGATTGTAGTCTCTGAGGTAATGTGATGCTTGTTTTTTGAGAGTTTTCTATGAGGTTGCTGGATTCGCGAAAGCTCTGTTCCTTTCGAGAAATCGAAGTTGTGGTTTCAGTTGTCTGGTCTTTCGAGTAGATTGCGAGTCCATAGCTTTGAGCTTGAGATTCTCTGAGGTAATGCGAATGCAACGATAGTTTGCACTCCCCTTAAGGTTGTTGGATTGGTGAATCCTCTGTTTCATGAGAGAAAGAGAAGTAGCGGAGTGAGTTCGTCTCCATAACAAGATTGCCATTATAGGAGAATTCTTTTCGTCATTCTCAACAAAAACAATCCCACCACTGCTATCTCAAGAAATTCCATCACGAGAAATTGGATAAACCCTAATTCCAAACAAAATCAATCAACAAGTTGTAGCCCGATTCCTGAGCAAGCGATGAAAATAACATGTTGCAACAGCAAAGCAGCTGCACTTCGCAAGCACACCAACACAATATTGGTCTGAAATTTTGGAAGTTGAGAAAAATTTAAATGCTTACCAAAGCTCCACGAGCTAATTGGAGAGCCTCCATCGCAGCTGGAGACGAATCTGCGACGTGCAAGATTTCTCGAACTTGATCAGAGCAGCGGGAACAAAGGTACACAACAAGGGCACCTCGATTGTTTGAGTTCACCAAATCAATTAAGTTTGTAACCTCAGGCAAACTGTCAAAACCAATCACTGATGATAAAAATAATATTACCTGCCGTCAATAGTGAGTTCGGAACTAAAGCAAATTCATCCAGCTAAGGTCCGTGAAAAGAGAGAGAAAAAGTGTACATACAAGGTAAGCAATGGCAAGAGTAAACCCTAGACATCACTCGAACGGATGAGTTCATGGGGCTGCAAACCAAGCTTAACGAAACTATACCAGTCTGCAAGCCACTTAGCTTGATCATAGAGCGAAAAATACACTCCAAATGAAGCCAGACTCACATCCCCCAAATCTATGAAGACATCGCATGCGTTGCTCAAAATCTAAACAAAAACTGATCAAAAGCATATCCTAATAAAATCTATTCAAAACCTGCTTTTGAGTAATAAACACGATCTCAATACTTGGAGACATTAATGTACCCCTGAGACCCCAAGAACCGCTCCACATCAAAATCCTCCGAGGAAGACATCTCAATCTGCGCTTCCACTCCCATCATCTTCCGCCTCCTCAGAACTCGGTTTCTGGGATGCGAAACGCCCTGCTGCTTGCACCAATTGGCCCCAAATGCAACTCCGAATGAAAACGGAACAGGCAGAGCGGCTGCCACTCCTTGCCTCGACAGATGACATGTTGTAGAGCTCACAAATTCGTGTACACAAGCAACGTCTTCTAGGGTACTGGAAAGAGAAGCAGCTGTGGGTAACAACACTATGCTGCAACAGATCTACACAATGGGAAAACAAAATTGCAATTGAAGATCAGCAATGTAGTGGAGCAGGAGAAGAGAATTGGGACATAGAGTGTGATTTTTTCCTTCAGGTAAGCTTGGTCTTCACGAGATTTGGGAGCAAGTTAGGGGGTGTTTGTTGGGGACCAATTTTGAGTGGAATTGGGGGAATGCAGGTGGAGGTGACAACTGACAAGTAAAGGGGAAGGCTTACCACAAAGAAGTGGACAAGGAGGTGGTTCAGACATTATGAGTCAATTGAAAGATTTTTTTTCCACCAATGTGTTTGAGTGCTGATTTTGAATCACTTTATAGTTTAAAGGTTTTTCATTTAAGTAGGTTTAGAAATCAAATTTCACCTCCAAATGTGTTTCTAGGAAAATTTCAGCATCCTTTAATATGACTAAAACATTATAAACTTGCAATCTATGTCGCCAAATGACTCCAAATTTGATTACGTCATTTGCAACACATACACTACAAGATTACATGGTTGAGATCTCTATGCCTCATTAACATTTTGATCTATTAATAACACTTCAAAAGCAATGATATTTTTGAACCCAAAAAGGCCTTAGGCGATGAGGGATTAAGCATGATTTAAAATGTGTCTCTATATTTTGTTTTTTAGTTAGCTTCCAGTTAGTCTCTACCAGGGTTGTCCAATTTTCAAATCCAAATTTTTATTGTGACTATTTTAAGAGATATTTGATGTAATGATGTGCTCCTAATTATAGTACTCGCAAGTTCTAATTTCATACCAATCAAAAATAGAAACATATTTACTAAGTTGTTTAGAGTAACCCATTGGCAATGCTCTAACTTTGATTCCTTGTAAAATAGACACCTATAGATTCTTGCCTAAAATGTATTGACTCTAGTCATGAGCCTAGGCCGTAGAGTTGCTTTTGAGTAAATTGATTTGAGTAGTTTGAAAATTTATAGTTTATTTATATGGTGTCCAAAAAATGTATAAGAAGAGAATCATGAATATTTTTTCGACTTCCAATAAGATCCAACAATTATTGGCATATGAATTTAATAATAGGAACAATACTCAAATACTCAATTAGACACTATTAGGTGAAGTTGCCTTAGATCCTTGCACAAAATATAAACCTCTCCATATGAGAACCTAACTAGGATCAATATAGGGCAAAGAATTATTTTTTTGATTTCCAATAAGATCCAATAAATCTTGAGATATTTTGATAATGGGAACCTTGCTTTGAGCCTTGCTCAAGTGTTGAGTATTGTGTGTGTACTACTTCTTTTGAAATGTAGAAATGTGTCACAAACTTGGATTAAAGTTTGGTGGTATCCAAGGGCAATGGCAAGGAATTTGTTAGTTTCACCCATAGAATTTAAGATTTTAGCTTTTCCTTTAAATTTTCTTACATGGTTTTACCTGTGTCATCTTTGAAGTGACCGCTTTATTTGAATGCAAAGCTTTAGTATTTGTGGAAGTCAATTACTTTCCATTGCCTTCCAAATTTGAGATGATGCCTCAAACTTTGGTAGGAATTTATGATTAACCGTTCAAGGCCTAGGGCTTTTCGGAGTTTTCAAACATCACTGCTTTTGAAATATTTTAGTTCAAAATGTCACTAAGATATAGAAATCTCAACAGTGCAATCTTGTAGTGTATGTGTTGCAAATGATGTGAATCAAATTTGGAGTCATTTGGCCGCATAGATTGCAAGATTATAATGTTTTACTATAGAAAAAGGATATTGAAATTTTCCTAGCAACACATTAAGAGGTGAAATTCGATTTCTAAACCTACTCAAATGAAAAAAATTTATACTTCAAAGTGATTAAAAAAAACATACAAATACATTGGTGAAAAAAATATCATTGGATTGACTCATTGTATTTGTGAATTGGCTTTGAAATGTCAAAATAGCAAGAAAAGTTGCAAAAAACATATATGAGGCTGAACTTCTTTCTACTAAAATGCTTCTCTGTCACTCATAACTTCTTGGATTGGTATGAAATTTTAGCTACACAAACTAGACTAGTATGCAAAACTTTCCCTAATTTTTTATTTATTCAAAACACACTTGATCACCATGTCAAAGCATAAGTCCTCATGCATGATCCTTTCTCTACAACTTAGTCCAATTTTGAAGTTCTTTGCATATGCTAAGAGTTGTAGGTGTTTTGGCTTCTCGCCCTACTGAGAGATGTAGGTGTTTTGGTTTTCTCAACTAGGGTTTAGCAATTTGAAGGGAAGCCCAGATAGAGTTGGAAGGTGTCTGGAAAACTCAAGGACAACGATTCTTGTACGGATACTTTGTGTTTTGGTTGAAGCCAAGGTGACATTGGTTGTTGTTCCTATGGGGCTACTTTGAGGGAGCTCTTCTTTCTGAAGTTAGGGTTTATCAATTTGGAGTTGGCAACAAACATAGTTGAAATGCAATTCAAGAACGCGCAAGGATTGATGCATATGTGATAGATGGAGTTGAAAATAAACTCTGCAACAAAGAGCCACTCAAGACTTTGTGGTGTCGAACTCCTGATTTTTCAAATTCTTGCAAAATTGTTATGTAGTAAGCATTAGGATTTTAGATTTTAGAAAAAATCTGACATCTATCTCTAATCTGTAATCTCCATGAAATATTAATTAGTACACATCAAAGCTATGTGGCACGAACATTTGTTATGTAAAGAGCATGCAATCTATACTACTGGTGAATAAACTTCTACAATAGAATCTACACAAAGATTATGCTTTAGACTTTAGCTTTAGTAAGCTTTCATCTAGTACTTCAAGTGACTTTTGTTACCATGACACTCTGAATTCAAAAAGGGAAATCCATCTATGAAGAGAAGAAATGATGCTTGCAATAATTTGGAAACTCAATCAGTTCATGACAAATTGCCAGATTATATTATGCCAAACCATTTCTAAATGACAAGCTCTTCACATGGCACTTCAAGTTAGTGCTCACATAGTGAGTATTCTATTGTGGGTCTTTCTTTTTTTGACTTATGTGCAATCTAGGATGGATACACCCAAAATTGTGTTGGGCCTTAAAGCGCAGCCTAGAATAAGCCCCATAATGGTGTAAATGTATTTTGAAAATTGCACCCCTATGTCTTCATGGTTCTCCCCAAAAGGATTGGTTGTTTTGGGACAAGAAGTGTGAGCCTTAGAGAATCATCTACAAAAACAATATAATAAATCTACATCAAAGGACTTATTCTCACAACATGTAGATGGGGATTATTCTTAGGAATTGAGTAATATTGTTTGTAAAGCCCAGGTGGATCTCTAATATATATTTGTTGTAATCACATGCATTAAGAGAGTATTTAAATAGGGGCTATCACATACTTGGAATATTTGAGGTATTTTCTAAAATATTCTAGAAGATTCTAGACATATTCTAATTACATTTTCAAATTATTCCTTTTATGTTTGAGTTTAAAGCACCCTACATTACATGTAAAATTTTACAATTAAGTAGAAATGTTACCCTTCATGGATAAAAATGACTCTTTGTTTTAATGCATGTGGTTTTCTAACTTAACCCAAGTGTCCCCCCATGTTATAAAGAAAGTGAAAACATGAACATTGAAGTAGTTGAGGTATTTGGAATTGAATTTTTTTTATGTACATGGTCTTCATGAGAAAAACATTGAAATAAGAAATTTTATCTATGCAATTGTTTTCTAGGTTCTTGTCGCATTTGACTTACATTTGTACCAAGTGGATCTTGAAAACAAGATATTGTGAATATTCAAAGGAAATAATGCAACTCTAAATATATAGAGTTTGTGAACTCAAGCAGTTTGTGGTATACTATTGTCACTTGCTCATGTATCCATTAGGATCACTATTATTGCATCCATGAGCATTGACGAGGTGACAAATGGCCAACATTTTATAGTAGGGACATCTAGAATTGCCACTTCCAACATTGAGCATACTCAAGTCGTACAATTATACTAATCAAAGTGCAATAAGATGTTAGAAAATCACAAAGAAATGTGTTATTTCAATACTAAGTGTAGAAATTATGAAGGTTTAGATTTTTCTTAGTAGATGAACTATTACTATCACTTTCAAGAACTTATTGTTAAGTGTGTAGCCATCATCTTAGATTTTGTAGTTGGGATTATGGACTAGCTAATTTGAAAGGAGTGAAGCCTTGTTATAAGAAATAACTTAACAACTTGTCAAGCCATGGGAGTTGCACTCGATGTTATTCCCCTAATGTCACCATGTTACTAGATACAAACTCAAGGATTAGATCTTATTTAATCATGCTCAATCAAAGAACCTAGAACAAAGATTAATGCTACTACAATAACAATATTTCAAAATAACATATATTTGTTAATCCAATGAGAGCTTATCCCTTGGCTTTACAAACAATATTATTCAAGTCTTAAGAATAATCTCCATCTACATGTTGCAAGAATAAGTTCTTTAATGTAGACGTATAATATTGTTTTTGAAGGAGATTCTCTAGGGCCCACACGTCTTGTTCAAAGTGGAAAACTAGTGTAAATCCATGCTTGTCTATAGCTAATGCTAAAGTAGAGAGGAATTGAAGTCTTCATTGTATTGTGCTACTCTAATATTAGGCATTAGTGGTTCCTAAAATAGTAACATAAGGAACTGAAATTTGTAAAGAAATAATGTGAAATATCATGCTAAGGATATTTGGAGATTGTGGAAGAAGTACTAAAAAATTATTAATATATTCTTGTTGCCCTATGTGAGCCTCTAATTCGTCACTAGAGGCTCATTTATTTATTTAATATATTTTGTTATTTTAAGAGCAATTTTATATACAAAAAGCCCTCCAAAAGTGTAGAACCAAAATAGGTGTCACATACCAATATAGTATTTGGTTTAATTTTAGAATATTATAGCTAAAATGGTTCAACCATGAGTTGTAAATAGGTTAGAACTCAACGAATCGTGACAAATTGGTCAAATGCAAGTGATGGGTGTATTAGGCTCAAAACCCCACGTAGAGAGGACATTTCTATGCTAGAATTGGTTGAGGGAACTTGGTAAGGCATAGGAGTTAGTTCCCAGAGATAGGTTCTAGTTTTCCCATTTCATTGACGAATTAACGAAACTCCAATTATTGGCTTGCAAATGTTAAAATACCTAGACGAGACTGTGGAAGAATCTCAAGTCCAAGGAGGGTGATTTAGGATTAAAACCATGCTCGGGAATCAACAACAAAGTTGATTCGTCAAGATTCCATCTAGTGTACAAGATTCCCTAGCCACCGATAATTAAAAGAGGGGTGGATTTTGTCTCCCCTAGGCCAATGTGTAGAGTAAAAATACTAGCTTATACATGTGTTATGAGATCCCATGGGAGGTTCCATGAAAAGTTTCGGAATTTTTTAATAGTTAGAAGATGTCTTTTCAAATGGTCAATTACTCAAATCTACAATGGGAAATTCTGAGAAATTCCTCAAGTAGTAGTAAGATTTCATTAAAAATTAGTATAATTTTTTTATAATAATAAGCTACCCTAACAAGTTTCAAGACATTCCGATAGTTAGAAGTACTTGAACCAACAAATTTTCCCGACAATTAACGAAATTTAAAAATCACGGTGGAGTTGACTAGCAGAGTGGAAGCATACGAAAGCGGAATGGGGCCCAAAAGAGGTTTTTTCTCACTACCCCACATCTACTTAGGAGCCTAGATTAGTTACTTTTGCTAGAAAAATCAACTTCCAAAAGCTGGGATTTTTCTTGGTTTGAGCGTTAAGTTGGCGCTAGGTTTCGTTGCGATTTTGAAAATAGGAAAGGGGGAGGGGGATTCTTCTGGTTTGAAAATGGCCTTCTAAAGCCAATGGCACAATCTGTTTGCGATTCGAAGTTAAACTCCAAAAGTTAGCTTAGCAAGCCAACATAGGATGAAAACCTTGAGTTAGAATAAAAATCCGAAAAGATAAGGTTAATTTAAATGAATGAGAGGAGGGGGTGCCCGGGAAAGAGTATAAAAGGGCACCCCTTTGCCTCTCTCTCACCCCCCCTTTTGTATAATTGGGTTCATTGGGTCTAATTTATGTTGGAATTATGACATTTTTAGCCACAAACCTTGCAACGGTGTTTTTAGGGCACTTTTGGTTGTTGTTTTCCCAAGCTTGTGAGGTTTTTGTGTGTCCTTTGCATCTTGAGTGTGTGTAGTACTAATCCTCCCAAGCTTGAACTTGGAGGCTTTTTACCTTACTATGTTACTAAATGTTGTGTGGGCTACCTTTGAGGGACCTTTGTGGTCACTTTCCTTGTCTTGTCATTGTACTAACCCTAGAGCACCCCCCCATATGATTGGCGATGTTGTTTTTTGGGGGCCTTTAATTGAAGTCTTTGATGTTACTAACCTCGTGTAGCTAATTCCTTGAGTGTTGAGGTCTCTTTTGGTTCTTCTAATACTGACGTAGTGTTCTTTGGAGTGGGGCAAGAGAGAGTAAGGGTTAGTGGTTCCCACCGTGATGGCAAAGTTTTGAACCACTTTGGACCAAAAATCTTAGCGGTGTATTAAGAGAGGGAACCACAACGAAGCTTTAGACCCTCTTGGGGCCAAAAGTCTTAACGGTGTATTAAAAGAGGGAATCACAGTGAAGCTTTGGATCCTCCTAGGGTAAAAAGTCTTAACGACTTGTTAAAACTACCCCATGGAAGAACCGTGAGAGCTTGTGGTCCCTCTTCCTAGAAGGTTTAGTTTCCAAAGTGCATTGAAAACAAACCAAGATTTAGGCCCTCAAAAATAGGAGTTAAGAGTCAAGATAAGTATAGTAGGTCATTAGTAAGAAATAGAGTGAGTTCCTTGCCTCTATAAGCCTAGCCCACCACCTACTAGCATAAACATGACCCTTCAAGCCTTCCTTAGAATTTAGTATAAAAAGGGAAAATAGCACCCAATACCCCAACTTTCTAGCCAGCATCCTAATACCCTGATACCCAGAGGGAGGCACGAAGTTAAGCACTGTTGTACAGTTTGGTGGCTAGGGTTGAACATTGGGTAGGGGCAACAATTGTTGGCAGGACATACCGGGCTTAGGCTCACAATAATTAGGTTGTCGAGTCTGGCTCGGAGTAATTGGGACGTCGAGACAAGGCTTGCAATGAGTGGAGGTCCATAGGGTTGGGATAACGACACTAGGGATAGAGAAGAAGGGGCCAACAATAGCAAATGAAACTGGCCAGGTCTATGGAAAAGAGGCCAATAAGTAGAGGAAGGAAAAAGAGGGGTCTAGTAGTAGTGAATGAAATTGGCTAGGTCTAGGAAGTAGGAAGAAGGGGAGGGGGTAGAGAAAGAGTGTGGTCCTTGGGCTAATATACTAACCAGAGTGGGGAATCCAACACCCTGTCTTCTACAACCGGCATAAGGACAAAGAGACAAACCAAGTGGAGAGGGAAGAAGGTTGGGAGAATGAGAAGAAATGATAAGGGGGAAGACAACTTGAAGGGAGGGAGTGAAAGTAGATAAAATAGGGGTGAAATCCCCAAGACTTGCTTAGGCCCTTAGATTAAGATTAGGTGATCACCACGAGATTAAGTATGAGACATAGGACATAAGGAGTAGTTCAACCTTGGAGGATGGTATGACATATTCTTAGGATTAGCCTCGTAGGTAGAGGTGGGGTTAGTTGGGCCAGCATAGTATGTAGGAAGAATAGAGTGGAAACAAAAGAAGAAAGAAGGAAAGAAATATGATAAAACCAACAAATAAACCCTTGTGTCAAATTATCTTATGATTAGAATGGTGGTTCATTGTATCGAGATACAGGAGTTCATGGCAGAGGAGGGAAAGCTTTCGATGGTCATGATCAACAATTCAAGTTCCGAGGTATGAGTTAAACCTTTCCCAACTCTTCCAAGGTCCCTAATTAGTGATTAGTAACTCAAGTTGAGGCCTACCCCTAGGTCAGACCTTTGGGACTATAATTCAGGTCATTTCCTAGGACATAACCTTAAAGAGGAAGGCCATAGCTCTCCAAAATTCCAAAGCACACCCAAATTGGGTCCAAAACAAGGAAGTTATCGCCGGATGAAGATTGGGATCAAATAGGATGAAGAATAGCTAGACCTAGGAATTGACAACGAATCAAACATATTAGGAGGAGGCTATCAAATAGGATCCAGGGCGGAAAAGAAAAAATTAATTCCGAATTATAGGTTAGGAGAAATTAGTGGATGAAGTTTAGATAAGGCTTGGATGAGAATTTCGTGGGAAGCCCCAATTTGGGCCAAACTCTTGATCTAGGTAGGGAGAAGTCTTTTGACTCGTCCTTAAAAATTTTGGATCTTTTTGGATTAGGGAGCTAGGGTCAATCGATGGATGAAGTTTGAGGAACCAAATAGCGATAAAACTTCATTCACCCATAACTTTGTTGAGGAAGGTCGGATAGGGCCGAGTTTTATGTTTTTAGAAATGGAAAAAGATGAACTAGAGTGTTTCTTAGGTTAGTTCTGTATCGAAGTAAATTCCATCAAAAACACACCGCAGACCATCCATTCGGTCGGCCAAAAACACTGGAAGTAGAGTTAGAGAATCTTGTGAATTGGAGATCACCTAAGCACTTAGTAAAAAGAGCCATTGCTTGGAAGGCACAATGGACCACGCTTAAACACCTACAAGTAGGATTCACTTAGTTAAAACCAAAAACTTGGTTGTATTCGTGATTACCAAGGGTGAATAAATTAGTGCTCACACCCCACACAAGAGTAGAAAGTCGCATGCATTGCCCCTATCTTCCCCGCAATTGCACCCTATGCGGTCACAACTAGACTTTGCATGCGTTGCATATGTTCCTTCAATTACAGCAAATGGACCTCATGCTATCGCCATTGGTCCTCGTAGCAAGTCATGTGCCCATTGAAAACTTGAAATAATTTGATTCATTCACTAAGCCTCCCAACAGCTATCCTACCTACGCCACTATTGTTGTCCTACATGATTGAGCCTCCACTTCAGCTTCAGCAATGTTCAAGCTCTAATTTTTTTTTGCTCTCTCTGTCGTCTTCTGGGCCTTCTCACACTCTCTCTACCTTTTAATAGTGTGCTTGAATCTGATGCATCACCTTCTCCGCTTCGTTGCAGACCTTCTCCTCTGCTCACTGCATATTTTTCTCCTCTACTTGGTGCTTACGCTGTCGCATTGTAAATGTGTTCATTATATGAAAATATATAATTGTTTATTAAATTGGATTTGTTTTTTCTAGAGTCTCAAGAAACAAATGGGGTCATATTCCCCTTGAACTTTTTTTTTACCTCTATTTGACAAACATTTAGTTCTTTGATTTCTATACTTGAAGATGTTTTAATATTTTAGTTAGTTTGTTTAAAAATTGTAAAAAAAACAAAAATTAAAGCTTGTTTTACCTTTTTTGGGTTGTTTTTAATGGATTAGAAGTCCATGTAGATGATGTGAATAGACTTATTGAGGATAGGAAGTGACCCATGGGTGTATTATGGTCCATTTGGCATCTTAGTGGTCAAAATCCTTTAGCGTAGGTAGTTGAGGTGGTGAATGAGGTGGTGAATGAAGTGGAGGGTCATCTTCTTCCTCCTCCTTGTTTGCTTAGGGGAACTCGTTACTTTGAGAAGACATTGCACATTGTACATGGAGGTTTTTGCAATGAAATTTTGAGAGTTACTGTATCTTATTTTTGTATTTCTAGAAAGCTATCACTCACTAAGTTTGGAGTTAATATGTGTAAGTTATGAGTTTGGGAGTGAAGTGTTGTGGAGCTGCCTCAAACTTTCAAGGGAGTGAGCTTTGATAGACTATAAAAGGTGGATAGTACCTTATTTTTGAGTGAAACTTGGAGAGCTTTTAGATACTTTTTTTAGCTTTCCAAAATGATTTTATTTTCTTGGTTTGGAGTTAGTATGTGAAAGTTATGAGTTTGAGAGTGAAAGTGTGAAGAGCTATTTTCGGGTTTGAAGAGAGTGAACTTTGGTAGTCTATGAAAGGTGGAAAGTATTCTAGATTTGAATGAAACTTGGAGAGGTTGTAGATACTTATGTTAACTTTTCAAAATGAGTTTATTTTTGTTGATTTGGAGTTAGTATGTGAAAGTTATGAGCTTGAGAATGAAGTATAGGTGAGCTGCCTTTGAATTCGGAAGGGTGAACTTTGACCAACTATAAAAGTTGGACAATATCTTAGTTTTGAGTGAATTTTAAAGAGGTTGTAGAACTTTTTGTTAACTTTTCAGGGACATATCACACTCTTAGTTTGGAGTTGTAGAGTGGACGTGGCACTCATGTTTCTATCAGACACTTCTCTAAGGGGAGATTATGGAAGATATGACTTTTTTTCTACTATTTTTACTGCATATGATGTATATTGAGACTCCATGACATCTTTTGAGAGGTATATAGAGATGTAATAGTATTTTGGTTCATATGGCATCATTTGGGGTTTTATTATTATGTTTGTGATTTTATATGACCATGGGATCTTCCATTATTTGGGCCACATCTAATTGCAGTTAGATGCCCTGCGTTTTTCAAGGCAAGGCCTCTCTACTCGACAATGTTGCTCACGTCCTTCTATCACTATTTATTTTTTCGTTGCTTTCGTAGCCATAGTAAAGATGTAATCATCAAAGATCATAAATATAGACTTACAATTGTTGATGAGTGGCTTTGTAGCTTGAGTTTGCTTGTGTGTAGGATGTTGGAGGTGAAGTAAGGGAAAAAGATTCCGTATGGTGGGTGTCATTTCTCCCTCGCACTCTAACTTAGTGGTGTTGCTTGAAAGCTTGGTAGAGTCATTATCTGTCTCCACAAAATATTACAGTTGTTGTCCTTGTGTTTCAAAAATGTAATCTTCAACTCCTTGCATTTTAGGAATGCAATCCTCTTATTCCTCTATTGTTGATCTACGTCTTGTTGGCCTTCGTCATCTTTTTTGTATTCTACAGATGGCTCTTCGTAGCAAATACTAGGCTTCATATGAGCGTCTATGGCAGATAGTTGTAATGGCTAGATTCCAATGGTATGTGGTGAATCCCTTCATAATCTTTGATGGTGTAACACTAGTAGAAAACATGGTCAAATGTAACCAATGATAAAATGACTAGTCACTAGAAAATGACTAAAAATTAACTTCTACTCATTATTTAGTCACCAAAGTTGACGTGTGATAAGCTACAGTCACTTATCAAGCATTTAAAGGAGTAATGGATGTTTGGATGATGCCTAGATGAGATGAGCAATGAGAACTGTTGTCATCCAAACTTTTTTTTTTATCGTAGCACTATTGTTGATGTGGATTACATTAAGTCATGCTTGAGTTGTCTTGTCATAAACTGAGCGCAATAAGTGACTATAGTAGAATGGAGGAATGACTAACAATGGGCTATTGTCCACTAAAGAAATTGAATTTAATATTAAACTACAAATGGACTAGATGGATGGATCAAATAGACCTAATCAATGGTTTAGATGGATGGATCAAATGGACAACTCAGATGAACTAATCAGATTCCCTCTTTCTAGAGCGTTTCAGATGGACAGGTGAAATTTTGCCTCATCAACAAATGGAAGGCTCAAATTGTATTTTGACAACAAATAGATGGTTCAAATTTTAGGTCAACTACCACATTTTAGGTCATCCGCCTTTCTACTTTTGTGGTAGCTAATATGTGGTATGTTGTAATTGCATCTCATTTATCAGTCATTGATGATGTCATTTTTTAGTCATTGTGTAGTCATTATTTAGTCATACAATATATTCTGACGTGATAGGTTGCAAATTGTAGTTGTAGCTACTACAGATGAATGACGGAGATTTCGTCTCTCTCACATATAGTTATGTGTAGGTCAGTATGAGCGCCAAATTATCCACCCTTGGTAATTATCAAATACAACCAGGTTTTGGGTTTCAACTAAGTGACTTCTATCTTTGGGTGTCTAAGCGTGGTCCATTGTGCCTTCCAAGCAATGGATCTTTTTACTAAGTGCCTAAGTGTCTTCAAATATGCAAGACTTGTTTAAACTATTTCCAATGTTTTGGCCTACCGAATGGATGGCCTACTATATGATCTAGACGGAACCTACTATGAGTCCTCAATTCGTCACCAAGGGCTCACTTTTTCTTTTCTTCGTATTTTGTCATTTTAATTGCACTTTATTATACAAAAAACCCTAAAAAGAGTGTAGAACCAAAATATGAATGTCACATTCCAATATAGTATTTGGTCTAGTTTGAGTATGTTGTAACTAGAATGGCCCAATCACGAGTTGTAAATAAGTTAGAACCCAAGTAATCGTGGCAAATGGGTTAATTATAAGTGATGGGCGTATCAAGCTCAAAATCCAATATGGGATGGACATCTCTAGGCTAAATTTGGTCGAGGGAACCCTAGTGAGGCATAGGAATCAGTTCTCGAAGATTGGTTCTAATTTCCCGATTTCCCCGACCAAATAGCAAAACCTGAAATTGTTGGCTTACAAATGTCGAAAATACTGAGGTGAGACCATGGAGGAATCCAAGGTCCAAGGACGGTGGTCTTGGGTTAAACCCATGCCCAAGAATCAACGGCGAAGTCGATTGGCCAAGATTTCCTTCGGTGTGAAAGATTCCCTGGCCACCGATAATTAAACGAGAGGGTGGAAATTGTCCCCCCTAGACTGATGTGTAGAGTAAAAATATGAGCCTACACATGTGTTATGGGATCTCATGAGAGGTTCCACGAAAAGTTTCAAAATTTTCTGATAGTTAGAAGATGTCTTTCCGAACGGTCAACTACCCAAATTTGCGATGGGAAATTCCTGGAAATTTCCCAGGTGGCGGTAAAATCCCACTAAAAATTAATATAGCTTCATTGATGTTAATAAGATTCTCTGAAAAGTTTCACCACATTCCGATAGTCAGAAGTACTCGAACCTACAACATTCCACGACAATTAATAAAAATTAAAGTCCTCGGTGGGTTTGACCGGTGGAGCGGGAGCACACGGAAGAGGAATGGAGAACAAGATAAGTCTTTTCTCACTCCCCTGTACCTACTTAGGAGCCTAGGCTAGTTACTTTGGCTAGAAAAGTCACCCCCCCAAAGTTGGGATTTTCCTAGTTTTTGGCATTAAGTTGGCGGTAAGTTGACGCTAGGTTTTGTTGTGATTTTGAAGATAGAAAAGGGGGAGGGGAGAGTATCTAGACTAAAAATGGCCTTCTAAAGCCAATGGCACAATCCGTTTGTGATTCGGAGTTAATCTCCAAAATTTAGCTTAGTGGACCAACATAGAATGAAAACCTTGAGGTTTGGATGAAAATCCAAGAAGATAAGGTTAACTTAGATGGACGAGGAGAGGTGGGTGCCTAGGAAAGAGTATAAAAGGCACCCCTTCGCTTCTTTCTCACCACCCCCTTTTTGTGTAATTGAATTCATTGGGTCTAATTGATGTTGGAATTGTGGCATTTTAGCTACAAACCTTGCAACGGGTTTTTTTTTGCACTCATTAGAGAAAGTTTGGACTCTCTAGAGGGCTGCCAGGAAGTGCCAGTAGGGGCCCTCATTGTATCACATTTATTTTTTTTGAGGAACTTTTCCCCTATTTCTGCACTTTGTCACTTCCAAATGTCAAAGCATTCACTATCAAGTACTATTAGTTAGGGTTGTGATAAATGTTGTTTTGATATTTGAAAGCACCTCCGAAGCACCTCCCTTTGACAATTGTGGAATAGAAAACTAAAATATATTTTTGGAACTCCCCATATTCACACAAAGTGAATCTTTGTTTTGTCAGAAAATTCCCTCTCTTGAGTAGCTTCACTAGGCTTCAGAAATAGACTGGTTTGTCAAACCTTGGTAGCCCTCTGGAGAGTCCAAACTTTCTCTAATGTTTGGCCGTTGTTGATGTTTTTGGAGCTTGCAAGGTCTTTTGTGTATCCCTTGCCTTCTCTTTTTGATTGAGCATGGTGCTAACCCTTCCAAGCTTGAGCTTAGAGGTTTGTTTACCTTACCTTGTTACTAGAATATATGTACGTTTTCTTTGGTGGGTCCCTTTCAACCACCTTCTTTATCTTGTCATTGTACTAACCCTAGAGCAACCCCGCATATGACTGGCGATGCCGCTTTGGAAGGTATTTAGTGCAAATCATTGATGTTACCAACTCGTGGCGCTAGCCTTTGAGTGTCCGAGGTGATTTCTTTATCTTTTGTTCTTGCCCTTAATCGGTGACGTGTCATTCTTTGTTGAGAGAAACAAGGGTGTGAGGATAGTAGGTCCCACCTATATGGCAAAGCTTTGAAGTTTGAACCCCTTAGGGATGAAAAGTCTTAGTGGCGGGTTGAAAAGGAAAAGTATGACAAAGTTTTGGATCCCCTAGGAGTGAAAAAGTCTTAGCAATGTATTAAAAGGGGAACAACGGCGAAGCTTTGAACCCCCTAGGGGTACCAAGTCTTGGCAATGCATTAAAACCACCTCACGGGAAGACCGTGGGACCATATGGTCCTCCACCCTACAAGGTTTAGTTTCCAAAACATGTTGGGAACAAACCAAGGTTTAGCCCCCAAAAAAAGAAAATTAGAAATTAGAAGTCGAGAAGAATAAGTAGAATGGCTAGGGGAGGTTAGAGTAGGAGCCTCAACTCGACAAGCCAAGGTCCCTCCATATTAGCCCCGGTCTTTGTCGCAATACAGGATAAATAAATTCCCTATTATGCTCACAAAAATCACTCTAGAGCATAACTAAGTGACTCTAAAGATCGAACCCACGAGATTCTATGAAGTATTTAATTTTATTATGCTAGTAAGCTATCTTGACCTCAAAAACTCCCTTTCCGGTTCTAGATCTCCAACCGGAAACAACCAACCACCAGAAGGATTAGGACCGGATTACTTCCTATCCGATTCCTTAAACCTCTAGTTAACCAAATTTTCCCAATTACCAGGACCTGAACAATTCCGGTCCTGGTGCCTTTCTGAACCAATCCGCTCTGGATTGTTCCTGTATCTCCTCAACTCCTTTCCGGTTTAATTTTGCCTCTGTTGGTTCATCAGAGGGTTCGCCACTTAGATTTGTGAGTGGTAGGCCCACCACTCCTTCTGTGGATTATAGTGGTTGAAGGACCACTTGATCTATCTATTCCTCTCCTAGGCTAACTCGGATCCGGTTTGATTCCTCACAATAGTCCAGATAGCAATCCGGTCTACAGGTCACACAAAAATCCTCCGTACGATCCGCTCTTACTACAATGACATTGATGCGAGATCCTATCTGTGCGAAGCTAGGTGGTTACAAGTGTACCCGTCCGTTCCAACATTACCTAGAGCTATTCCGTTTACCCGTAAAGGTGGTGAGACCTCTCAGAAGGTCGGACACTCAACCGGATTTCCCCATCCAGGAGTTCTAGCGCGACTAAGGATACCCTCCCTATCCGCCTAGCCTAACAGCAGCTATCTCACCCGGAACTCACAACCCTAGACTTGTTGAGGCATTGAAGTCCACTCCCAACACTTCCACAACCTACCAACATACTAAGGAGCGGAAACTATCACACCAAAAGGAGAGATCAAGTCACAAATCTGTCCTACACCTTCCTAACTCCACATCATGCACACCTGCCAAGCTTGGGAGATACACACAACATTCAAGCGCATACAAAGGTACAAGGAATTTGCAAAAAGAAGACTCTTAGCATCCGTTGCGGGTGCTAACTTATATACAAGTCAAAAAGGTACAATTTGAGCGGCAAAATCCGCGAAAGTTCTGTCGCAATCTAAGCCAAAATTTCCGTTCCTACCTACCCCTACTCCTAACCGGATCGGATCCTGATCCGAATCCGTTCCTAATATTTACACGTCACCTACCCAAGATCCTATGGTAGCACTACCCGCTCCCGGATCCATGTCCTTGAAAATCTCGTTAAGGTTTCGATTCCGCTCCCCCTCCTGTGGATCAGGAACATGTTCGCGTTCGGGGGTTGAATCCAAGTCGATGGCGGTTTCGGGCATGTAGGCCTGAGTCGCCTTCTATTCCGATATCTTCAACTTTGGGGTGGTATCCTTCCCTTCATGTGCTGTCCCATCCAAGAACAAATCCGGTAGAGAGAGATCCGAGAGTTGGATCCCTCGGGAGCAAGTAGCCCCCAACACTAGCCGACTGCTTTCCTCCGTACGGTCAACTGTTGTTCGAGCCTCACTCATCACGGCCTCCACTTGCTCCGTGAAGTCACTGAGAATCCGAATCATCCGGGTTCCGGATAGCTTCTTCTCCTCATGCATCTTCTCATCGAAGAGCTTCGCCTTCGTGACAACTGATCCGGTCTCCCCGAATGTAGCCTTCACTTGCTCCACTATCCTGTGAGACTCCTCTGCCATCGTGCGAGCAATTGCAACATTCTCCTTCAGCACGAGGAGCTCAACCTTCACACGATCCACCTCCTCTTAAAGTCTGCGGTTCTCCTCTTCCTATTTCCGGATCTCGACCAAATCAGAGATGCAGCTTACCACTTTCTCCGGTAGATCCAGATCCACCGGCGCTCCAACCAACTTCCCGATCGATACCAAGATTCTTTTCTTCAGCTCCCAATCCGATCTGACATCACACAGAATCTTCACGAGAGAAGTGAATAGATCATCGGGATCCGCTTCCTCTAATACGGTCTACTCAACTTCCAGTCTTTCTTTCGGGGCTGTCGTATCTCGTGTCGGTGGCGTCCCTCGTTTGTTGGGGGAGGTAGTCTTCTGACACTTGATTGGTGGCATTGGCGCCTCGTCTTCTTCCGACTCCGAATCCTCCCCTGGTTCAGAACCGGATTCGTTTTCATCATCCAATCCCGATTCCCCATATCTCAGGACTACTTCCTGATCCTTCCACACCCTGTCCTCTATGTCATTGAGGAGTTGCTGGGACTTATAGAGGTGCATTAAGTATGGGCATACTAGAGTTGCCCTACTTTTTCCAACTCTATTGACTAACTGGATCACTAGATCGGAAATGATCCGGGCCCAGTCGACTTTCCGGTCTCCTCTTAGGGCACCGAAGATAGTATTCGCAAGGGTAATGGTTATCCTTGTTGGCTTTTCCAGATGCAGGATTGGAACGAGGAACTGTAAGAGTCACCGGTTCCGCTCATCAATACAGTCCTCTATGGCGTATCCGTCCTTGGGGTTTACTGCACCCTCGAACTTGTCTTGGACGAAATCGTCCTTCCGGTTGGCCATCTTGAATCTTCCTGGCCGGAAACCGTAAACCGATCTCCAGACATCTTCCATCCAGAGATGCGGAATAGCTCGCCAAGTATTATCCCACTCATTGGACACTTTGCCCAAGAGTTCCCTCACTAGGACTTCCTCTTTGAAACCCCAGGGCTTTGTTGCGAACCCTATACAGCCCATGGAGTTCAAATCATCCATGAGTTCTGCTTTAGTATCCTCTGAAAGAAGGACAACTGAAACTATTTTCCGGAGTTTGACCTCTATTGTTGATGATGAGCTAGCCTGACCTCTAGTTCTCTTGAGCTGCGGCATGGACACGGATGCGAGCTTGGAGGATCCCCTTTCCGATCTTACCTCACTTTCTCTCTCGTAGCCGCACGTCCCGTTCCTCTCTTTCACTCTCCGATCTCAACTGGAAACCAAACTAAGATACTCTCACTCTAACTCTCGCAAAAAATACCTAAACACAAAGACTAACACAGAAAGCAAAAACTAACAGACGGGAGGAGCTTGAGAGCACTGAAAACGACAAATGCAAAAAGAGGTACAACTGGCCAGGCCAGCCCTTTTATACTTGCTGGACCCCCTGCCACCTTAGCCTGACCTAATCCGGATCCGGTTCCTTCCTGATATCCGGTTCCTGCCTTATCCAGTCAGAGATCCGCTCCTATCCGTGTTTCATTGAAAACCGGGTTGAGTAGATCTTTCCACTATTTCATTCTCCTCTTCTATTTCCATTCCTTATGGTTCCTTTACCAAATCCAGATACCCATATCCAGCTTTCTGTTTACTATTACAAGGTAAACCCCAAAAAACTAGAGTTTCACATTGCCACAGTCTTCTCCTCTAAAGCCTTAGAAATTAGTACAAGAATTAGACAAGCCCTAACGCCCAACTCAAAGCTTTAGAAATCAGCACAAAAATCGGGCACATCTTAGTGCCTAGCAACCAACAATCAACAGCTAATGAGTCGGGTACCGCCAACAACTAGCCAGTCGGGTCTTGACAGCGGCCACGGAGAACTAGTAGGAGTTAAAGGAGGGGTAGAGAAAGGGCTTGGATGGAGTTAAGAGAGGGGTGGAGTTCTAAAATCAGCTAAGGAAGGGTTGGGTTCCAAAATTAGCAAAGGGGTGGGATCCAAAATCAGCAAGAGAAGAGTGGGGTTCCAAAATCAAGCCATGGAAGGAGAGAAGAGACACCACTTGAGGTCCTTACTACTTTAACATAGCCTTGGGGTGGGGAATTCAACTCCCCGTCTCCCATAAAACCTCACCATAGTAGAAAAATATGAGCAAAGAAGGAGGAAGCAAGGATGGCATAAGGCCGGAAGAATGAGGAGAAACGACAAAGGGAAGGAGTATTTGAAGGTGAAGAGTATAAGTGGATAAGATAGGAAGGAAAATCCTCGCGACTTATTTAGGTCTTAGATTAAGTAGGTAATCACCTGAAGATTAAGCATGGGACATAAGGGTAGGACGTATGAGGTAGCTCAACTTGGAGAAGGGAATAACGTGTATTTAAGATTAGCTTAGTAGGAAGGTCATGGGTTAGTTGGGCCACCTTTGAGTGTGGGAGGAAAGAAAAGGAGGGAGGAAGAAAGAAGTAGGAGAGAAAATCGACAATTAAATCTTTGTACCAATTTATTTTATAATTAGAACGGTGGTTCATTGTCTCATAGCACGGGAGTTCATGTCCGAGGAAGTAGAGCTTCTGGTGGGCGCAAATAGCAACTCAAGTTCTGAGGTATGAGTTAACCCTCCCCAATCTTCCCCTAGGGCTCTAACTATGAGTTGGTAGCTTAGGCCAAGGCCCATCCTTTGGTTAAGCCCTTGAGACCATAGATCAGGTCATTTATTAGGGTAGAAACCTATAGAGGAGGTCCACAACTTTCCAAAACCCTCAAGCACATCCAAATTGGAGTTAAAGTGAGGAAGTTATTACCAGATGAAGTCTAGGGGTCAAATTGGATGAAGCATAGCTAAAGGTTGGATTTGATAGAGAATTAATTGGATTAGTAGGAGGCTCCCAATTAGAGTCCAAGGCCGAAGAGAAAAGATAATTCCGAATTATAGGGCTGTTACTGGAGAGTGCGTGCTAACCTCTCGTATTTCCTGCTAGTTGCAATTCTTTTTCCTTCCTCTTAAGCTGCCATCTCGATTCGAAGGAGGTTCCGGTGGTGACCCTTCTGGAGTGATGGCATTGAGTGGGGGATCTCTTGCTCCTAGGGATGCCCTTAGGATCCCATGAGTTTGGCTCTTCCTTACTGTTTGTGGGAGTGATTGATGTTTTGAGGCTCCAACTTGCTCACAGGGCGCTTCATCTTTTCCTCTATGCACCCTCGTGTTCTTGCTCACCATCTCCCACCCATCGTTGTCGATCGCATTTTCCCTCAGGAAATTGTTGGGAATTGACTCCTTGTTCACTCCATCGAGAGGGACCCTCGCTCCGTTGGCATGTCTCAAAGAGTCTTCACTTAGCATCAGAGTCTCTGGGTTGTGATTGCCAAGAGGGGGAGGTGGGGGCAGCGGGCCATCGTTGGAGTTTTCTCTTCCTTGGTTGGGGGTCCTGCCTTCGTGTCGCTCTTGGGCGATAGGAGCAGCCATACCTTGCTTCGCTTTGTTTTGCACTAGAAGGTTATGTTTTGAGCATGGGCACTCCTTCACAAGATGGTCTATTGAGAGACAGAGGCGGCATCGTATCGATAAATTGCAATAGTCAACCTCAATTGTGATTCGCTCCTACATGCTCTCATTGGCAACCGCCACTCTTGTTTTCCATCCTTGTGCTGCTTGTAGCGCTAAACAAAATTGATGATCCGCGGTGTGTGGGTTGCGGTGATTACTCCCCAGAAGTTCTCCCAATCCACTTGCGATCTCCCTTGCAAATCCTATGAATTCACCTAGCACGCCTTTTTATGTAATCCAAGTGGGGATTTTCATATTTGAAGGCTAACTGGCGTTAAACCCTATTGCCCAGGTTTGCATTATGCAGGTTCCCCATTTCGATCTGTAAAGAGTGTGCATGAGTAGTTTTTGGGTCGTCATTGATTGTTTGGTGAGCAATTGGAAGAAGCCCTTTTCTAGATCCCTACCTAGATCTACCCAATCTCCAATCTACGCTTGTATTGCCGCGATCCACTAATCTAGGACTGCCTACGACTGCCTCCCCCCCACAAAGTATGCAACCAATGCAAGCCTTTGTAGCCATTCAGTTTCTTTTCTGACTACATCTTGATTGACCTTGATCTCAAGGACCGTGTTGCAAATTAGAAAGCTAGAGGAGCTGCGTGCATACTCGTCAGGAAGAGTTTCTCCTAGTGTTGCTTTTGTCAAATGAAGTGTGGCGTTCCTCCCCATGTTTGTGATGGCAGCGATTAGCTCTGGTTTGATCGCTTCTTTTGACCATTCCGACACCCCCTCTTGGCTGCTACTCGTTTATTGGGAATCCACTAGTGCGTGTGCCAGTCTCTCTTTTAACTTATCTACATAGGATGCTTTCGCCATTGCAATCCCTGGCTCCTAGGGCCCTCGAGCCTCTGCCCTAATGAAACCCTAATTTTCACTTGTCAACCCCACCCACACTTGAGCCCTATGCCATACGCAGCGTTAGGCAAAATTGAGATCACTGTAGAGAGATCGCACAAGCAAGGATTGAGTGAAGAAATCCAGTATGCTACGGATTCATTGATCGCTCCTTGGGTTGTAGACTACAGCCGCAGTTGTATTCCTGGAGCTTTGCAGCATCCTCTTTCGTTCCTTGCAGGTTGGGGTTTGAGTGTTTGACCGGTGTCTTAGGAGCGTACAAATTCAAAACGGAGTTGATGAAAGGTCCTTTCTTACCTCCTTAGACCTTTCAAATCACCCTAGCTACTCACCTTGCTCAAAAAAGGCAACACCGACAAGTTAAATCTTTAACCCTTTTCAACACCTCCACATGTGGGGGAAATCTTAAGACAATCTTAGATAGTCAATGTCTTATGTAGATTGGAAATTGTAAGAAGTTTAGGTTTGCGTAAGGTTCCCACACTTAGGAACAAGGTCCTTGACACATGTGAGAGGAAGATTAGTTGTCAATGCCCTTACATGTGGAGGAAATTCCAAGATAATCATAGAAGAGTCAACATGTTACATGAGACCATTTCTCATAAGAAAATTAGATTTTTAGAGATCTCCGATTTGTAATCTTAAGGAGAGCAAGGGTGCCCATTCTCCTATAAAAGGGGGCGCCCTTCTCTCTTCAAAGACCCCCCATTTTATACATCATTATATTTGAATCCGTTAGGGTTTACTTGTTGGAGCTTTCGTAGCGTGGTTTTCTTGTTGCTCTCTTTTGGGTTTTTTATAGCTCTTGCTCTGGTTTTTTGTTGTCATTTGGAGAGATTTGGGTTGGAACCAAATTCTCTTTAGTAGTTCTTGCTCTTGTAGCTACCCTTGCCCTATCTTGGGTAGTTGTTGTAAGGAGAACGAGGTCTTGAGGTCCCTTTTGTCCCATTTTACATGTTTATTAAGTCTAGCTTGTCTTTGTCTTGTATGAGCTCTAGTTCTAAACCCTTGGTCTACTAGTATTGGATGAAGAGTCCTAGATTTCTAGAGTCTTAGATTGTGTGTTAAAGGTCCTATCTAATGGTGGAGCCTTGAAACCTTAGGTGCTTAGTGCTAAGTGCTCCAAGTCCTAGATTTGGTATTAAACCCAAATCAACCGCAAAGCTTCAACCCTAAGCATTACTCATCTCCAAAGTTTAGTCCCCAAAACCCTTGAGGACAAGTCAAAGTATCAAAAAGAAATGATCTCGAAGATAGTAGTAATAGTCTTAGTCTTCTCTTACTTTAGTCCCAACGATCAAGGAATCAAGGCATTAGCTCTACGATAGGATTGTTTGGGTTTTATAATGAATTGTAGGAATTAGGAGGCTTAGAGAAGATCCATTGTTTAGAAGCCATAGTGGATTGACGTTAGGCACCCATTGAAGTAGGAGTTCACCACCCCAAATACAAGAACTTGGTTGTGCTCATATATTTGCAAAAGGTGGGCAAATATATACTCACAAACTCCTCTTTTCTTTCCACCTTAATTACTGGATCGCCTTCTCTTTTTCTCCCACCTTGGACAAACCCTTTTTCTTCCACCCTCAGTCTTAAATATCCCCTTCTTTCGAGCCCAAAAACTCCATCTAGTACCTCAATATCGAACCCCAGTAACCCTTGCCCGAACCCCCAATGCGTGATCTTAGAGCCCGAAATCGACCCTCTCAAGTTCTCCCATATTGAACCCAAGACCCTCCGTTGTAACCCTAGTATCGCACTCCATTAACCCCAATATCACCCCCCCAAAACCCTAGTCCAAATCCTAGAGCCCAAACCCACCCTTGCCATAACCCCAGTATTGCACTCCAATAATCCAATGTCGAACCCTCGAAACCTAATATCGATCCCCAATAACCCAAGTATCGAATTCAGTAACCTCAGGATTGTACCCCCAATGGTATATAAAATGGAGATGTTTGAGGAAAAAAGGGTGTCCCTTTTTATAGGAGGATGGACACTTTCACTCCCTTCAAGGTTACAAACTAGTGAACTCTATTTCCAAAGATGGGAACTCTAAAAATTTAGCTTTCTTACAACATTTGATCCTATGTAAGATATTGACTATCTTTGGATTGTATCAGGATTTTCTCATGTGCGAGGGTGTTGATGACTAAGCCCCATTCCACAAATGTCGAGGACCTTATTCCCAAGTGTAGGAACCCTAAACAAATCTAAATTTCTTACAAGATTTGAATGTACATAAGATGTTGATAATCCTTGAATTTCCTGACATATGGGGGTGGTGACAACTAAGCCCCTATCTCACATGTGTTAGGAAACTCATTCCCAAGCATGGGGACATCCTAATTCCAATTCTCTCAGATCTAGGGCTTTAATTGAACTTTGACTTCTTCGATTTTCTGCTATCCACTTCTAACTTTCAAAGTTTAACTTCGATTCGCAAATGGATTGCACCGTTGGCTCCAAAAGGTCATCTTTTGACCATGACCCCACCCCCACCCCTTTTTTCTTCACCAAAAATCCACCAAAACCTAGCACCATCCCTCGTCAAAAAAAGGTTAAAGATTTAATTTGTCGGTGTTGCCTTTTTGAACAAGGTAATTGTCCAAGGTCATTTGGTAGGTCCAAGGGGGGAAGAAAAGACCTTTCATTGACTCCGTTTCGAACTCGTATGCTCTTGAGACGTTGGTCGAATCCTCATCCGCATAGCCATGTCATTAAATCTAGAGGAAATCTTCTAGTTTGGGCACCTTCCGCTATCAAATGTTACGAAACTTGTTAAGGAGCCTTATGAAGATAAAATAACCTAACATAATTTTTAGTGAGATTTTACTGCCTTCTATGAGCCCCAATTTGTCACCAAGGGCTCACTTTTTTTTTTTTTTTTTTTCGTATTTTGTCATTTTAAATGCACTTTTATATACAAAAAGCCCCCAAAAGAGTGTAGATCCAAAATAGGAGTGCCACATTCCAATATAGTATTTGATTTAATTTTAGAATATTATAGCTAGAATGGCCCAACCAAGAATTATAAATAGGTTAGAACCCAACTAATCGTGGTAAATTCGTCAATTGCAAATGATGGACATATTAGACTTAGAACCCCACATGGAAAGGACATCTCTAGGCTAGAATTGGTTAAGGGAAACTTGATAAGGCATAGGAATAAATTCCCAGAGATAGGTTCTAGTTTCCCCATTTCATTAATGAAATAGCGAAACCCCAATTGTTGGCTTGCAGATGTTGAAAATACTGAGGTAGGACCATGGAGGAATCTAAGGTCTAAGGACGGTGATTTGGGGTTAAAACCATGCTCGGGAACCAATGGCGAAGTTGCTTTGCCAAGATTCTCCTTGGTGTGGAAGATTCCTCGGCCATCGATAATCAAACAAGGGGGTCAATTTAGTCCCCTCTAGACCGATGTGTAAAGTAAAAATATGAGCCTACACATGTGTCATGGGTTCTTATGGGAGGTTCCACAAAAAGTTTCACAATTTTTTGATAGTCAGAAGATGTCTTTCTGGATAGTCAACTGCCTAAACCTGCAATGGAAAATTCTAAGAAATTCCTAGAAATTCCCTAAGTGGCAGTAAATTCCCACTAAAAATGAATATAGCTTCTTTTATGTTAATAAACTGCCCCAACAAGTTCACAACATTCTGATAGTTAAAAGTACTCGAACCTGCAACATTCCTTGATAATTAACGAAATTTAAAGTCCATGGTGGGTTTGACCGATGGAGCGGGAGCATACAAAAGTGAAATGGGGCCCAAGATAGGTTTTTTCTCACTCCCCCATATCTACTTAGGAGCTTAGGCTAGTTACTTTTGCTAGAAAAGTCAACCCTCTTAAATTGGGATTTTTTCCGGTTTTGGTGTTAAGTTGGCGCTAGGTTTTGTTGTGATTTTGAAGATAGAAAAGGGAAAGGAGGTTTCAAGGTACTAAAAATGACCTTCTGAAGCCAATGGCACAATCTGTTTGCGATTCAGAGTTAATCTCCAAAAGTTAGTTTAGTGAGCTAGCATAGGATGAAAACTTTGAGTTTTGGATGAAATCCAAGAAGATAAGGTTAACTTAGATGAATGAAGGGAGGTAGGTGCCCAAGAAAGAGTATTAAAGGGCACCCCTTCTCCTCTCTCACCACCCTTTTTTTGTGTAATTGGGTCTGTTGGATCCAATTTATGTTGGAAATTGTGGCATTTTAGCCACAAGCCTTGCAGCAATGTTTTTTAGCACTTTTTGCCACTATTAGAGAACATTGTCAATACGGACATTATTCGGTCAATTTGGACATATTTTTGTCAATTTGGACATAGTTAGTCAATTTAGATGTATTAATTCGGACACTGTTTTCTTGTAGTGTGTGCCATTGTTGTTGTTTTCGAGCTTGCAAGGTCTTTGTGGGTCCCTTGCCTTTTGAGTGAGTATAGTACTAACTCTTCCAAGTTTGAACTTGGAAGCTTTGCTAACTTATTGTATTACTAGAAGTTGTGTATACTTACCCTAGAAGGGTTCTTGGAGTCACTCTCCTTGTTTTGTCGTATACTAACCTTGAAGCAACTCCCCATATGACTAGCGATGTCGCTTTGGGGGGCCTTTAGTTCAAGTCATTTACGTTACTAAGAATACTAACCCGTGTCGTTAGTCCTTTGAATGTCAAAGGTCCTTTCCTCTTTTTTTGTCCTTGTTCCTAACACTAATGTGGGATTCCTTGGTGAAAAACACAAGGGTGTGAGGGTAGTGGATCCTGCCCATACGGTGAAGCCTTAGACCCCGTGTGGTAAAAAAATCCTAATGGTGTGCTAAAACGAGAACGATGGCAAAACTTTGAATCCACTTGGGGACAAAAAAAAGTCTTAGCAATGCATTAAAACCACCTCATGTGAGATCCATGAGACCATGTCGTCCCTTTCCCTACAAGGTTTAGTTTTCAAAACGTGTTGGGAACAAACCAAGGTTTAGG
This sequence comes from Straminergon stramineum, assembly GCA_963920665.1. Classification (NCBI taxonomy): domain Eukaryota; kingdom Viridiplantae; phylum Streptophyta; class Bryopsida; order Hypnales; family Calliergonaceae; genus Straminergon; species Straminergon stramineum. Next base: position 20,294,442 of record OY987268.1, read on the forward strand.
CCCCCAAAAATAGGAACTGGACGTTAAGATAAACATGTAGGATAACTAGGAAAGAATAGAGGAAGGGCCCTTGCCTCCACAAACTTGAGTCACTTCATATTAGCCCTAGGCGTGACTTTTCCAAGCCCTTAGAAGTTAGTGCAACATTTAAACAGGGCTAAATACATCCAACCCCCAGCCCAACAACTTAGGCCAATAACTTAGCACCCCAACCCCGACACTTGAGAAAGACAGATGTTGGGTACCAAAGTGGATCGATGCAGCCAAAGCCAGGCCCCAACAAGGAGGAGTTCTGTAATTGGAAAAAAGGGATCAAGAAAAGAAGGTTTAGTCTTGTTATTAGAGAGAGGCTGGGTGGGTTCCATCATTAAGAGGGGACAAAAAGAGAGGGGACAGTTTCGTAATTAAATAGAAGAGAGGGAGAAGAGGGCCTAATTCTGTAATTATAAAGGGGACGGGGAGAAGAAGGTCCAATCTAAAAATCAAAGAAGAGGGTTCAATCTTGAATTGGAGAGAAGCTGGGTGGGTTCTGTTATTAAAAGGGGACAGAAAAAGAGAGTCCAATCTAGTGATCAAGGGGGGATGAAGGCTGCAGCAACGACATTAGAGGAGCAAGGAAAACTAGCAAGTCCAGGGGCGAAAGAAACTGGCCAGAGACTACCCTCACACTAAAACAACTCGTCGGACAAGGAATCCAACTCCCCGTCACTCACAAATCTCACCGAGGCAATGAAAGCAAGCCGAGGACGGGGGGTGAAGATGCCGGGAGGCCGGAAGAATGAGGAGAGTGTAACAAAGAAGAGGACAATTTGAAGGTTCAGAATGAAAGTAAATAAGATAGGAGGGGAAATCCTCAAGGCTTACTTAAGCCTTTAGATTAAAATTCGGTGATCACTACGAGATTAAGTGTGATACGTAAGTAGAAGACGTAAGACATAGGACATAAGAAGTAGCTCAACCTTGGAAGAGGGTATGACACATCCTTGAGGTTAGCTTGGTAGGTAGGAGCAGAGGGTAGTTGGACCACTCTAGAGTGTAGGAAGAAAGAAAAGAAAGAAGGAGAAAAGAAATAAGATAAAATCAACAATTAGCCTCTTGTACCCAGATTTTGTATGATCAAAATGGTGGTTCGTTGTCTCATGGCATGGGAGTTCATGGCAAAGGAGGTAGAGCTTCCAGTGGACATGATCAACGACTCAAGTTCTAAGGTATGAGTTAACCCTTTCCAAACTTTCCTTAGGTCCCTACTTAGAAGCTAGTAGCTTGGCCGAGGCCTACCCCTAGGTCAAACCCTTAGGACTGTAATTTAGGTCGCTTACAAGGACATAAACTTAAAGAAGGAGGCCTTAGCTCTCCAAAACCCTAAGACACGCCCAAATTGGGTCAAAATTGAGAAAGTTATTGCTGGATGAAGTCTAGGGTCAAATTGGATGAAGAAGAGCTAAACTCTGAATTTGATAAGAGAATTAAGTAGGTTAGGAGGAGGCTACCAATTAGGGCTCAAGGCCAAGAAGAAAAGCTGGTTCCGAAGTATAGGTTAGGAGAAATTAGCAAATGAAGTTTGGATAGGATTTGGATGGAAATTCAGTAGAAATCCCCGATCATGGCCCAACTTCAGATTTGGGTAGGATCAATTCTTGTGAACCATTCCTAAAAATTTCAGATCTTTCTGAATTGGGGAGCTAGGTGCAATCAATGGATGAAGTTTGAAGAACCAAGTAGCGGTCAAACTTCATCCATCCATAACTTTGGCTAGGAAGGTCGGATAGGGTCGGGTCTTATGTTTTTAAAAATGGCAAGAGAGGAACTAGAGGTTTCCTAGGATAGTTATGTCCTGGCATAGGTGCCATCCAAATCATCCAATAGGCCCTCCATCCAATCGGCCCTCCATCCAATCGGCCCAAACATCGAAAGTAGTTTAAGCAAATCTTGCAAATTTGGCATCACTTAGGCACTTAGTAAAAAGATCCATTGCTTGGAAGGCACAATGGACCATGCTTAGACACCCAAAGGTAGGAGTCACTTAGCCAAAACCTAGAACCTAGTTGTGTTCGCGAATTACCAAGGGTGGGTAATTTGACGCTCACAAGCTGTGAGTTGGATGTCACTCCACGTCCTTGTGTGTTGTCGAGGGTGTTTGTGCAATAAAAGGTCTGGAGTTGTATATGACAATGCAACTACAACATGAGAGCCCCAACCCTTGCCTAAGTCATTAGCCCAAATTTCGCATCTCCACCACTGGTCCCCCTTTAGACTTTGTTGGAGCGACCACCGACCTCGTCATCAAACTGCCAACCCCACCATTGAAGTCTACAACCATTGCAAACTATTCGTTTGGTCACCGAGGACCACTGATTATGTCTTGACCATTTGCTACACATAGGGTCCCATGATCCCTGCCTACTTGTCAACTACGGAATCCTAATTCGCCTAGTACTCTTGCAGCAGGTCTGCTAATTGCAAATGTCTCCTAGCTTGCAAAGTAGTCATGAAACTAAGAGCATCTACCACCTCGTACAAGTCCAAATGCTTCTAATTTTGGTGCCCATGACTCAAGGACATTTTGAAAGCTCTCATAATATTGATCATTTTTCATAGTTACAATTGACAAGGTCCTCTCCATGATCTATGATCCCTCATTAACATTAGCTTAATCCTTTGCTAACGTAATTGAATCAATTAAGTTATATTGAATTAGATGAAGCATTGAAGCCACTACAAAAGAAACTATGTTCTATTTGACAAAAAAATTGACCCAAGTTTGTCAATTGCTTTATCAGTGGAAACCAATAAATTCGGCCAATAATTTGACAAAATTCTGTCAACTATTTTGTCATTTTGCTAGAATTTTTGTCTACTTCTATTCCCTAATATCCTCCTTTGCTAGTTGTCCCATTATCATATGTGAGTGTTTTAAACTCCACCCTTCGAGTTAAAATGTGCACATGGATTCTAACAGCTTGTTAAATCAATTTCGTTAGGGTGTTTCTAATCCAGATTCAATTGGCACCTTCCAAGCAATGGACACTTTGTTTCTAAATATTCAAATTGAACTTAAATCATGTAAATCAAACTTTCTATTTTAAATTATTATTTTTAGGATTTTATATTTTTTAAATGAAAACTCATAAATTACCTTCCCAACAAAGTAAGATACTAAAAAACTAAATTCCTAACGAAATAGTTATTAATGAATGAAATTTCTTTTAAAAGCCTAACGAATTAAATTTCATTCATTAATTATACTTAATCTAAATGAACAATTATAATTTCTAAATTAATCTAAATTCTAAATTCTCCCAAGATTCTAAGATTCCTCTGTTTGATTAATTTGGATGGAAATATTAATTTTTCATCCAAATTTCAAATAAGGTTTATCTAATTGTGATTGGTTAAATTTTGGATTATTTTCTAAATTAAAATTTAATTTAAAATTTAAAATTTAAAATTTTTTTTCTAATTTTCTTGAAGTTTTCAATGGTTTATTCTATTAAGTGAAATTTTAATCAAATTGAAACTAAAAAACAAAATATGAAGAATTTTAACTTACCTTTCCCATGAAGGGGTTAATCACACTGTCCTTGAGAATCATGAGATGAATGCTTTTGTAGTAACCTGCTCCATCCTCCATTTTGCTAATCCATCACGCCACTTGAAATTAATACTCATTCAATGTTGTATTTCAATTTCAATTTTTCTTTTCCTAGTAATGGTTATGGGATTTTATTAATTTTGGTTGTATTTAAAACAATTCCTAATTAATTAGAAATTATTTTAATACCTCAAAACCTTTTAAATCCGCTAAATCAAATCTAATAGATCCTAATTACTTTGTAATTTTCTAATCATCCAAAAGATATTAGTTGGCGTTTTGTCTTTATCTATTTGTCTTATTAAGCCTAATAAAATAAATCTTAACCAAAGCCTAGCCTTCTAATCCCTAGAAGAATCCTAATTAATGACTAACCAACAATTTAATGAATAGTAATGAGAATAAAATTCAAATAAAATTCAAATAAAATCCAAGAGATTCTTACCTTATTAATTATTTAGATTCCTTTTATTCTTCTCCTTCCTTTCGTCTCCAACCTTCCTCCTCAACCCTTCAACTTTTTCATTTGTGATTTTGTTATTTGTTCTTTTGAGAGAGTTGTTGTGGCTATGGTGGACATGAAAGTTTTAAACAATTTTAAGTAAAACCAAAAGCTTTGTTAAGTGTGACTACCACTACCACTATCGGCTAACTACTTACTAGTTATCAAAAGAAATCAGTATGTTGAGTCGTCTTCAAGCCTTGGAGTTAATTACTTGAGTATTCTTCTTGACTCGTCTTGTCTTTTAGCTCCCTGTTCGTGGCTTCTTGTCCGCTCTAGAAAGCTCCATGTCCACTCCCGGGGCTTCTTGTCAATTCTTAGAGGCTCCTTGACCAATCTTAGGGTCTCCATGTCTAGCCCAACATCGCCATGTGGCGAGGCACGGCTGGTTGAATCCCTTCCATCCGTTTCTATTTGTTCTCAACTATTGGTCCTTCTTAACTATTGATTCTCTCAGTGTTTGCTGATTTAATGGTACCGGCTCTAGTATACTGGTTTATGACTTATTCTTGATCACAGGTTTTTGGAAACTTTTACTGATGATGCTAATTTTCACTAATTTAATAAACTAATGGATTTTTGATTGATCTAATTTTTAAAGAATTTTTTAGAATAATTTAAACTAAATAAATCAAAGTGTTCTAATCTAATTGGAACTCTATTTTGAAATAAGTCTAAGGGAAAAACTAAGCTAAATTTTGGGTTTTCTCTAACTACTACTAAGGGTTTTATTAAGAATTCAAACTAAAGATTTTTTACTACTTTTCTCCAATCTTTCTCACTGAATCAAATGTTCCTAATTACTACACCTACAAAGCATTTTTCCAAGCATGCAAATAAAGAGATTTCTCTAATACTTGGAACCAATTTTTAAAATGTCAATTTCAAATATCCCAAAGTCAAAGCTTCATCATGTAAGGGCAACCCTAGGCATATATGGCATTGATGGTCAAATTATAGTATTTTGAAAGTTTTAATCTTTAAAGGAGGTAGACATAACAATATTTTAATCAAACATTAAAGATTAATTCCTCAAAATTTCAAAGTATCCAAGATTTAATCACCAAAAGAGGTACGCATGACAATGTTTAAACTCAACTTTAGTAATTAAAATCTCAATTTTCGTTATACAATGAATTTTGGGCAAAAGTTTGGTTTAATAAACTTTTGGCAAAATCAAGCTTTACTACTTTAAGTCTATTAATACCAAATTCTGTTACAATGAGCACAAATTATTAGTATTCAAGAAATCTTAAATGAAATTAGAATTTAAAGGTCTATCTTTTCCAAAACTCTCATAAATCAAAGGAAAATGGAGGCTTAACCTCAAGAATTCAAAGAAATCAAATAGAATTCACTTTGAAGGGATCCTCTCATCTTTCAAAGTGTGCAAATCAAGAAATAGAATGGAAATCAGGTCAGATTTCCACCTAGATTAGTGCTCCAACTACATCGGTTGCACAGGAGAAACAAAAACAAAGTTTAGTTATGAGAATGAGGGTACCGACAACCTCGAGGGAAGGACCTTTTATACTTGTCCCAAGCCCCTCCTTGGTAAATTGTTGGTGAAAAACATTTACTTTCAACTCTTAGATATTTTCTAAACTATCCTAACGTATTTCCAAAATAATCTTTCTTTAATGGAAAAATTCTCTAGACCCCTCTCCATTTAGCTAATAAATCTTGGCTTAATCAAATCCAAGATCTTTTCCCAAAGATATTTTGAAAATAATCCTAATTAATCTAGATATTTTGCTAATTAACCTAAAGTATTTCTAAAGTGTCTTTTTTTAAACAAAAGATGGCTTGTTATGCAAGAAAAGGGATCTTACCCAAATCCAATCTTTAATTTTCTAAAAGATATTTGTGAAATTAACTTTGAATTACTACTAATTACTCTAAAGAAGTCAAACCTACTACTGGACTCTTCCTATCTTCTAGGGAACAACTCCAAATTGAAAAACGATTGCGCCATTGTGTTTAGAAGACCCGAATTAGCTGTTAAGATTCCCTACCTCCTTCATTACAGCCATTTGTAAGTGTAAAATCATCTTACGGTAACTCCAAAGAAAAGTAAAAACTCTAACTTTGGGAATTTGTTTCTTTTGAGAAAACTCTCTGGCTAAGGTAACTTAGAAGGTTTGTCGAAGTAAGAAAAGACCCCTCATTCATATCATTTGGACACCGCCAGCTCATGGTACATTAGACAACCCGCCATCAAGTTGTAAATTCTTCAAAAGTTCAATGTCATTGCCGATTCTAGTATTTAAGAATGTCAGAATGTCTTCAAACTCTGTGGAACTCTTTATTAACACATAAAATACTATTCTAATTTTTAGTGGGATTTTATTGCAACATGGATAATTTCTAAGAATTTACAACCATGTTCAAATGTAGTTGACTTCCCATAGAGTCATTGTAATTGTTTTGGATAAATCCAAAAAATTTTGGATAGCTTCTAGGAAACTCAAAAAAATAAAGTGCAACATTACTATTGACTTTGCACTATTCATAGGGAAGCTAAAATTAACAATTCTTTTTTAATTTCTGCCCGAGGAAGAAATTATTCTTGAATTAGGGAATCTTGGAACAACCGGCTTTAATGTTGGCTCTTGGCAAGCTTTTAAAGTAAAAACACTTTTCTTCATACTTCGGTCACTCTCCTATCACTTTATTTGTAGATTGGATCATTCTTCTATAAATTACCTACAAATAAGAATTTACCAATCCAAATTCTTGATGAATTAAATGGTGACCTATACTAGATTCTCTAGATCTAAAATGGATCCAGCCAACTTGTCACATGCATTCGTAGGACTAATTTGGCCTAGACAAAACATTAGAACTAGCTAACACTCAGATGCTTAATTCTCTCAGAAACACTTAATTGACCTCTTAGACTCTTAACTAAGTACTAAAAGTAGGAAATTGGAATAATATATATACTCTGTACTTCTAGAATGATCCCTTATTACATTGGTAGGGACTTCTACCAAATACCACTCAAACACTCTTTTTATGCCTTTTTACATATAAATATGCTAAAATACCAACAAAAAAAGAAACCCAAAACCCTTGAGTTCCAAGTGCCAATTTGAAGGCTCACAGGATGTTGGGTTGGGGGTTGTGTGTATCTTGTCCTAGTCTAAATGTTATGCTAACTCCTAGAGGTTTAGGAAGGTCATGCCTAAGGCTAGCATAGGGTGACTTTAATTCGTGGGGGTGAGGGCCATTCTTCTATTCTCTCCTCTCCATCCTATATGTTCATCTTGACCTCTAGTTCTAATTTTTGGAGCCTAAACCTTGGTTTGTTTTTGTACATTTTGGGAACTAAATCTTGTGGGGAAAGGGACCATGTGGTCTCACGGTTTTCTCGTGAGGTGGTTTAAACGCACCACTAAGACTTTTCACTCTGAAGGGTTGAAAAGCTTCATCGATGTTCCCTCTTTTAACACACTGCTAAAACTTTTTTAACCCCAAGGAGGTTCAAAGCTTCACCATTGTTCTCTGTTTTAATACACTACTAGGACTTTTCTACCACCTGGGGGTTTAAAGTTTCGCCGTATAGACGGGATCCACTACCCTCACACTGTCACGCCCCTATCTCCTTGGGGTGCCCGAAGTGCCTTAGTGAGGAAGGAAAACGTTGGGGGTGACTTCCCAAGCCTTGCAATAGGCTAAGAAGGGAGAAATGAAAGACTTTGAAGCAAACACGGCACAATAGCGCCTTGGTTACGAAGGGCATTGTAGCATGTCATACATGCTTGGAAAGCTCTTGAAAATACGCTTCTAACCATCTAAAGAACGCATGATTTGGACTATTACGCTAGAAGTTATGGCCGCTCAAAGTTGGGGGAGTCCTAATGGCGCCGGGACACCTAAAGGCTAGGTGTGAGGGGTTCTTAACGAATCACTCAACAAATCATGGCATGTAGCATATCATTGGAAAGCTACAAAGACAAGAAACCTAGAATGCCAAACATTACAAGGTTCCAAGACATGAGCCAAAAATTATGGCCAAGAGAAAGGCCGTGGTGAAGGCGTGACGCCACTCCGGGTGAATCTGAATCTTTGGAGGCCCATAACTTCGTGAGAACTTGTCCAAATGGGACAAGTGAGTAGTCCATCGACATCTAATTGTTGTGTAGATATACAAAATGGGCTCGCATGTGAGATTTGAAGTCATGACGACAAAGTTACGCCATTTGAAAGTTCAGGAGTCCAAACAGAGTTGGAACTCGAAGGCCATATTCATTACATTGAGACTTTTTGCAGTCTCAATTTTATTCTCGACTCGGGGATAAACTGTTGTAATATCCCTTTATTGGTATTTTTTTATAAATAGGTAACAACACCAACTTTTAGAATTTCATTATAGGATCACTATTTGAGCATTATTTATTTTTGGTTTCAATTCCTAATTTTTTAAATGAATTTTCAATAACTAGCATTCTGTCTCAAAACCTGCCAAAAATCTCAATATAACGAATATGGCCTTCTTGCGGATTTCAGTTGGAAACAGTCGTCTTCCAAAACCCAAGGGGGTTTGGGAAGTCCCTTTGACCTACAAAGGGGGGGATCTACCGAAGACTAGAAAGAGTACTATAGGAGAGGTTGGTCTCCCTCCTCACTCCCTCTTGGAGCCTTGGTGAATCCTGGTGACTCATAGGTGGTGATCTAATTTCACCACCGACTTCAAGGCTCCTTGGGACACTTGTGTGTGTGTTTCAGGGCACTGATTGGTTGGAGTTCCACTCTTTGCTAGGCCTTTGGTAATGTGTCTCAAGTTGTGAGTCCCGATTAGTGTTGGTGAGAGAGTAATGAATACCCAACAAACCTAATATGAAGTGGGGTGACAACTAAGGGTGGTTAGGACTGTAGTGAGTAGTGCCACCATGAGTTTTAGCACAATAAAATGAAAGTTCCTTCCCATGTCACCAAGTGACATGCCAAGTGGCACAAGTGGGGTGCGTGCTAGAAGTCTCGGGCACTAGGACTTAACAATGTGAGTTGGAAATGGGAATTAATGCTGTGAATGTGTGGCATATGCAATGCTAGTTAGTTGGGCCTAAGAGATATAGGTATTCGAGCGTGGTGAGCCCTGAAAGTGGTGAAGGGCTCTTGAAATCTAATTGGAGCTGTAAGGTGTTACTAGGGCCGCGACACACACCCTCATGTCTTTCATCAATGACTACCACATCAATGTTAGGAACAAAAACAAAATAAAAAGAAGGGACCCTTAACACTCAAAAGATTAGTGACATGGTGTCAAGTAGAGAGGCCTTGCCTTGGGAAACGTAGGGTTTCTAACTGCAATTAGATGTTGCCCAAATAATGGAAGATCCCGTGGTCATATAAAATCACAAACATAATAATAAAACCCTGAATGATGCTATATGAATCAAAATATTATTACATCTTCGTATACCCCTCAAAAGATGTCATGGAGTCTCAATATATATCATATGTGGTAAAAAATATTAGAAAAAAAAAGTCATATCTTCCATAATGTCCACTTGGAGAAGTGTCTGATATAAACATGAGTGCTATGTCCGCTCTACGACTCCAAATAAGAATGTGTTATGTCTCTGAAAAGCTAACAAACATTTCTACAACCTTTCCAAAATTCACTTAAAACTAAGATACTATCAGACTTTTATGGTCGATCAAAGTTCACCCTTCTAAACTCAAAGGCAACTCACCTATACTACATTCTCAAGTTCATAACTTTCACATACTAACTTCAAATCAAGAAAATAAACTCATTTTGAAAAGTTAAAAGAAGTATTTATAACCTCTCTAAGTTTCACTCAAGGTTAAAGTATTGTCCACTTTTTATAGTTTACCAAAGTTCACTCTCTTAAAGTTTGAGGCAGCTCTACAATACTTCATTCCCAAATTCATAAATTACACATACTAATTCCAAATTTAGTGAGTGATAACTTTTGGGAAACAAAAAAACAAGATACACAAACTCTCAAAATTTCATTGCCAAAATCTCCATGTGCAATGTCTTCCCAAAATGACGAGTTCTCTCAAGCAAACAAAGAGGAGGAAGAAGATGACCCTTCACCTCATCTGCCACCTCAACCTCCATACCATCCACCTAAACTAGTGGATTTTGGCCACTAAGATGTCACATAGGCCATAATACACCTATGGGCCACCTCCTATCCTCGATAAATCTATCCACATCATTTACATGGACTTCTAATCCATTAAAAACAACCAAAAAAAGGTAAAACAAGCTTTATCTTTTGGGTTTTTTACAATTTTTAAACAAACCAACAAATTAAAATATTAAAACATCTTCAAGTATAGAAATCAAAGAACTAAATGTTTGTCAAGTAGGGGTAAAAAAAAGAGTTCAAATAGAATATGACCCCATTTGTTTCTTGAGACTCTAGAAAAAACAAACTCCAATTTAACAAACAATTATGTATTTTCACATAATGAATCCATTTACAATGCAACAACAAATTAGTAATCCAAATGATTTGAACTAAAGGCCTCCAAAGCAGCATTGGTTGTCATATAGGGGATTGCTCTAGGGTTAGTACACGACAAAGCAAGGAAAATGACCCCAAAGGCCCCTCCAAAGTAAGCACATACAATTTCTAGTAATACAATAAGTTAACTAAGCTTTCAAACTCAAGCTTGGAAGAGTTAGTACTACGTTCATTCAAAAGTCAAGGGAGCCATAAAAACCTCGCAAGCTCGAGAAACAACAACGACCAAAAGTACCTAGAAAACACTATTGCAAGGCTTGTGGCTAAAATGCTACAATTTCCTACATAAATTGGACCCAACAGACCCAATTACATAAAAAGGGGGTGGTAAGAGAGGAGAAAGGATGTCCTTTTATACTCTTTCATGGGCACCCACCTCTCCTCGTTCTTCTAAGTTAACCTTATCTTCTTGGATTTTCATCCAAAACTCAAGGCTTTCATCCTATGCTAGCCCACTGAGCTAACTTTTGGAGATTAACTCTGAATCGCAAATGGATTGTGCCATTGACTTCAAAAGGTCATTTTTAGTAGGATAAAATTTCCCTCTCCCTTTTCTATCTTTAAAATCACAATGAAACCTAGAGCCAACTTAATGGCAAAATTGGGAAAAATCCCAATTTTGGGAGGTTGACTTTTCTAGCAAAAGTAACTAGCTTAGGCTCTTAAGTAGGTACAAAGGAGTGAGAAAAAACCTATCTTGGGCCCCATTCTGCTTTCGTATGCTCTTGCTCCATTGATCAAACTCGTTGTGGACTTTAAATTTCGTTAATTGTTGAAGAATGTTGTAGGTTTGGGTACTTCTAAATGTTGGAATGTCCTAAAATTTGATAGGGCATCTTATTAACATAAAGGAAGCTACATTAATTTTTAGTGGGAATTTACCGCCGCCTAAGGAACTTCTCCAAATTTCTCATCGCATGTTTGGTGTTGCAACCCTAGTAATATACTAACACCTTACAAGTCCAACCAAACTTAAAGAGCCCTCTAAGCATGTATGACATGCCACTATGCCCTTCGTAACCAAGGCGCTATTGCGCCCTATTTGCTCAGGAGTCTCTCATTTCTCCCTTCTTAACCTATTGCAAGGCTTGAGAAGTCACCCCTAAGGTCCCCCTTACTCACTAAGGCACTTTGGGCACCCCAAGAAGATAGGGGCGTGATACTCACCTCCACCAAATCGGGTCGATGACCTCATTACCATTACCTTTTGTTGGATGCATTGAGTTAATTAGGGTACCCTTCCTCCTCAACACATTCATTGTGTTCTTGGGTAGCTAACCCCACAATGCCCTAAGTACTCACTTACTTAGTTTATTTGGCTAAGTCCTTAAAGGTGGCATAAAATAAGCCCATGGTTTGCGTACCCTCGATTCTAAACTTCCAAGGACCTAACCTATTCTAATGGGACTTATCTACTTTGAGACTCCCTCGGTTTGCACTCTTTTGGCTCCAATTTAGGCTCAACTAGCCTATTTTATTTACTTGACTAGGAAGAATTCAAGGCTCACCAATTTCTACTTGGTAGCAACACCAAGATCCCTCTCAAACTTTTTAGTTATCAAGTGATGAACTTTGCACGCCTAGAGATAGTGCTAAGTCCCACCCGACTTGTCCTTTGAGTACTCTCCCGAGGCATGGTGATCAATCCATGTGTGGACGATGGTCCACTCTCAAAGGGTACTTTTATAAGCCCATGCCAATATCTTGCTCCTGCCCAAGCAAAGCCTAAGCTTGAAAGTCCAAAAGGTTTTATCCCTTCCAACTTTCAAACTAAGGCCCCTAATTCTCAGCATTCTCGAAATTGATTTTGCATATCATTCTATCCTCTTCTACCAAATCCAAACATCAATGAGACTAGGACACATCCCATAGTGCTAATGCCAATCAAGAGCAAACTCACACATGAAGTCATTTCACAAAATTGCAACTTTATTACCAAGCAAGTATATAATAGACGAGCACATAAATGCATTGTTTACACAAGTGTTGTGTTTCTCCTCCACTAACAAAGGTTGATGTCCTCGTCAATTTTCATGTGGCTTCTTGTTGGATTGATTATCAAAGCATCTTTTTGAAAAACTAACTTTTAGAATTCATTCAAGAATTCAATTTTTAGAATTTTTCAAAACGAAAATAAAGTTTCACAAAGTTAACCCCTAAATGCCCAAGCCTTTTCAAATGTGTTTTGACTATGAAAAAAGAGCATTGGCTTGTAATTATCCTCAATGAAGCAAATTGTATTTTTTTCCAAATCTAATTGTATAGATGTTAATAGAGTTTGTTTATTAGTATGCACACCAATTTTGAGTGCAAAATTTTCTAGTAGTTGTGAGATTATACCAAGTAAAATATATACTTTCTATTTTTAGTACGTTATCATGATGTAAATATATACACTGTATAAAATGTATATTTATTTTGTATTTAAAATAGATTCTTAGATTTGGAAGACAAACTTATTGGTGACAATTCTAGTGGCTTCAAGGTGACGCTTATTGCCTATAAAGTTGTTTAAAAGACGAAAGCCCTCGACAAGTTTTATTACTTTCGGGCAATCTATTAAGTTTTATAGAATTTGTGAATGAGTTTGAAGTTCGAATCTAGAATGTCGAACATGAGGATTTTTATAGTGTCACAAAACCAAAAGTTTCAACCAAAGGTTGAGCTAGAGTTTTCCATGTCACAATTGTCAATTCAACCATCTCAACCGGAAGTTTCTTCACTATTGCGGATCCATTTGCAAGATGAAGTTGGATCTTCTCGTCCGTTGAAGAAACCTTGCGTAGAGCAATGTTGGTACAAAAATCTTTAAAGAGATCCTTGTACTTTGGTGATTCTACTTCAAGTTAGATGTACTGAATTGGGTATTCAAGATGTGACATTTGAAGCAAGTTATGAAGGCTTGAATGTCGACCAATACTATTGTATGATTAGTTTAGTTAAGGGAAGCCCTAGCCACCAACGTTGGTTGAAAGGGCTAGACGGCTAGTTAATCCTTTCACAAAGGCCGAATGTACAAATTATGTCGAAAATATGGTTAGGCGCATCCTCAAGTTCTTACAAATGGGATAGTGCTGTTCTTCGACTTCAGTTTTTACCTCCATTTGGTTTTGGTTAAAGGTTTTTAGCTAATTCAAGTTTTTTGTCTTCCATTTGTATGTTAAGAATTGAAAGTTAGGAAGATAGAAGTAGTTTATTTCTTAGTTTTGACCTTAGAGGTTCTTTGACCTTGAAAGATCAATAGGGATTTATTTTTTGGTATTTCCTTTGAGCCAATGGTTGTTTAGAGGCCCATGTGATGTGTACATGGGTTGATTCCACCTACTTTACGAGAAAAAGGTAGGTATGCATCTTCTCTCTTTTTCTAATGTGTATGAATTTGGTGTGTCTACTTTGTTTTAAAGATCGAGAATTTGAGATGTCATATCTTATGATGTATAAGAAATTTTGGAATGAAAATTTGGGGTTATGATCTTCTTCTCATTTCCAATCTAAAAAAACCTTTTTTTTTATATGATTTGAAGTTGGAAGCAAAAAGTTATAAGTGTGTGAGTGGAGGAGCAGGGTTGACAGGGCGTCCTGACGCAGCCGCTAGTGTCCGTGTCCGCAACCTCCCCGGACGTCCTGTGACATTCGCAAAATCGGTTTTTTACCCTAGGGTAATTTCCCGTCCACGACCCTGTCCGCACTATTGTTCGTGGTTTCTGCGCCCCGTCCGCCCGTCCCCAACCCCGTCCCCAACCCCGTCCGCGCCCCCGTCTGCGGTTTTTGCGGCCCGTCCGCCATCCCATCCACCCGTCCCTGACCCCATCCGCGGTTTCTACGGCCCGTCCGCCCATCCGCAACCCTGTCCGCGGATTCTGTAGCCCGTCCGCCAATCCGTCGGCCCATCCGCGACCCCGTCCGCGGTCTCTGGAGCTCGTCCGCCAACCCGTCCGACCGCTTAAGACTCCCCAAATTTAGTCTCTATCTTTATTTTTTTATTCTAAGAGAATTTCTAATGCGATTTTATTTTTGAAATTTGGTACAATTCATGCTCATTTCTAAGAGTCCTTAGCAATGAACAAAAAGAACATTGCACTTTACAAATTTGTAAAGAGAAAATTCATTTATTTTCGTAATTCTTTTTTGAGTGCTACAATAGAATTTTAAAGGATTTTTTTAATAAATATACAAAGAAATGGTACTCAAAATAACAAATTAATTACGGTTTCGGGTTTAGGAAAATATTGGACACACATACATTTTGTAACCCATTCATTTAGAGCTTAATTTACTATTTTCCTTTGTTCATTTTATGAAAACAATGCAATGAAAAAAAAATTGAGGGTCTAAATTGGAAACCCAAAGGCTTCTAAAAATCCAAGTGCTGTAAAGTCCTAAACCTTTTTGAAAAAACACTAAAATTGAATCACTCTCATTTGTGATGAATTTACTAATTACGTCTCTTCATAGTTCATTCATTATAAGTATACACACTAAAACAATAAAACCACAATTGCTTTAACCCCTAAAGGACCATTGTTCCCTCGGGGGACAAAATGGATTTCGGGCAGGTTCCTATGACTTCAATTTTTAATCAAACTTTTTGAAACTTTCTCATAAGATAGAAAAACTGATAAGCTTCGTGGGAATATAATTTTTATTTCAATCGATGCTTGGGAGCAAAAGTTATGCCATCTTAAACATAATTTTCATGTCACCAGGCAGAAAAATAAATCCACAAAAAATTGAAATCTAATTTAAAATTTCTTTTTTCTTATAGATTATATTTTTGTCTACATGTGAAGCTTTGATTCATTCCATTTGGATTAGTAATGTGAAAGTTATGAACAATATTGTTTTTCGGGCAATATGAGCATCTTCTTGAAAAAATAACTTATAGGATTCATTTTTGAATGCAATTTTCACAATTTTTCAAAAAAAATTGTTTGACAAAGTTAAATTTGTTTGCTAAAACAATCTCACCATTGGGATTATTGAGTTTCAATCCCATCTTAGAGCTATTAATGATTTAGTTTTTCATGTAATCTTGGACCTACTTCTACTTAACAATTTTTTAGAGAATGAAAATCAAGAGTTTTTCTTTAGAAATTTTTTTCCTAGAACATCAACTCAATTCTTCAACACAAAAAATTTTAAATTCACAGTCCATAGTGCAAAACATTTCAACAAAAGGTGGTCAAAGTCATCTGAAATTGTAGGCCAGTGTTCAAAAAAACTTCTTTTTCCAACTTTGAATGCTATATCTCTCAATCTGTGCGGTCAAAATTCATGAAATTTTTACCACATGTTCTGAGACAAATAAATTACAAGATCCAATGGTTAGATATTTTTTAAATATTTTTTGGGATTTTATAGGTGAACGCAGCAGAAATGACAGTTTTGAGTGGTTTTTGACAGAAAAATGGCCTTGGTCCTTTAGGGGTTAACGGGTCGTCATCATAATTCAAATATCAATGGAATTGTTGGAACACAATTTCTAAGAAGGTCCAAGTAATTCCATATCATAAATGAAATGGTCTTCTTCCAAGACTTATTCCAAATGAAATAGAATGGGCTCAGAAACTTTTGCACCCACACATCATACATCATGCAATTTGTCATACAAGCTTGTCAACTAAATAACCATCTACATTCAAGAAGAAATATTGCACTTTGCACTCAAACAAGAGATGTTTTTGATTTGTCAAAAATTGATACTCATTCAAAAACAATTCAAATACATGGAAAAATTCAAAATGTATGTCCAATTTCACATATATTGACATACTCTAGGGGTGCATATATACTAAGCAATCTACATGCATAAATCCAAAGTTCTACATTCATTAAATATTTATAAAACTCTATATAGTACACTCTTGCACTATATTACTAATATGAATGTCGGAAGTGTTCATCTGGCATAGGCCAATTGAATTGGCTAGTGAACCGATTGATGATGTGGGCCAAACCACCCCGATAACCATCACCTCTTTGACAAAGCTGGTCCAAGTATTGGTGAAACACAATTCCCAATTGGTGGTGGCTAAACATGGCCATTGCATTTGTTTCCCGTTGCAATTTGCTGTAGTTCTCTGACATGCATTGTTTATTGATCCTTTGAGCTATTTTACCAATTGCATATTCCTTCAATGCACATGATAAATGTGGAATGATTTCCACATTTGCATCTCTTCTATGCAAATATGCAATGCTTGGATCCACCCACCACCTCCTTGTTAAAGCTTTGTTCATTTCACTTGCAAATGTGAACGTATACAAGGATTTCATCGGTTCGGTAGCTACAGTAGTCATGCCCCAATCGCAAATTCCAATGTAGACACGTGATTCATCATCAGGAAAATGAAACATGATGTTGTCTGGAGAAATATCATTGTGTAGATGTCCAGACACATGTACCGCATTCATGATATGCACCAATGCCCAAGCAAGCTCGGTGCGCTTCTTTCGAAATCAAGCGAGATGAAAAGCTTTAGTCACATCGGACTCTGTTGGGTTCGAATACTGTAACCGAACATATATGTTGTCTGGATAATCATTATCCAGGTTCAACATTTGCGGAAGTGTTCCGCCATTCTGCCAATACGAGTACCCTTCATTTGTTCTTGCATAAACTGCAACAAATCGTATGACTCCTGAATGTGGAATCCTCACTGCCATTGATTCATTCTGATGTTCCAACTTTGCAAGCTGAGGCTGCGTACCATGGTGGTTGGATATCTTTGCTGTGAACTCCCAAGATGGAGCTATCCCTAGACATCCTTCAATTCTCACCCTCCGAATCGTTGCATATCCTTCCTTCATGATTAAGTCATCTTGGGGAATCACCCGTGCGGTGTTCGGAAGTGCTATAAGATGACGTCTATCCATATCCAATTGAGCAAGACCCTCATCGCTAGTCCACCAACCCAAAGACCCTCGTCTATTACGCCTCTTTGCAAATGGGGCGCAACACCCAATAAACAATTGAGCTTTGAGAATGACTTGCTCAAAGGCTTCATCATTTGCACAATGTTGTTTCCCGTATTTTTCGAGAACCACATCAGCATTCCACAATGCATCATGCACCTTGTTCTCCAAACATTTGTTGAAACCCCTCTTCTCCGTCTCATGTTGCCATTGCGGAACGTATAAGGCATCCAACATTCTTTGCATCATGTCTGCCTTGAATTTGGATGGACACTCCTCTCCATATCTTACATATTTTGTGTCAAGAGACACAGTGGTTTCCAATTCATAGAATTTTGCAATGCATTTGGTCATGAATGCTTTGCATGCATCGGATGGAATTTCCTTACTTTCCACCTCTTGTACCACTTGTTTTCCCTTCGCCGCCTTCTTCGATCTTGGCATCGTGATAAATTTTTAATAACCGAAATTTGTAACTAAAACTTCAAAGTTCGCTACAAAAAATGGCAATAGGGGAGCCCCCAAATAAGACTTCCACCTTCCCGAGGAGAGGAACCAATGGAGGACAAACCACCAAGCTCTCCACTCCACACTTGCAAAACGCAAGGGACAAGGCAAAAGTGATTGCAGACGGGCCGTCTGCCTCTCTTATACGGGGCGAACGGCTCGTCCCCGTCCGCCTCCTCGTGGCCATCTGCCTCGTCGTGGCCATCCGATCATCCGCCTCGTCGCAACCGTCCGATCGTTCGGCCGCACTCCGACTGCCTCGAGATGGTCGTCCGCCTTGTCCTGGCCATTCGATTCCGGGGACGGTCTTCTGCCCGCCCCGAGCCAGCGATCCGACCGTGCGAACGATCATCCATTCGCCTCGAGTCGGCCGGCTGATCAGCAGGACGATCGGCATCCACCAGATCCGACGGCCGACTTATCGCGGACGCCGCGACCTCGTCCGATCGAACGGACGGCAAGCTATCCGCATGATCGAACAGTGTCGATGGCGTGGATGCAGCAGCCCATTCGGCGACGGTAGACGGATGAAATGAGGCGGACGGAAGAGATGAATTGCACGATCGGAGATTTTAATTTCTCTTGAACATCTCTAAGTCAAACATAGGTATCATATTCAACATTTCAGTTTCAAACCGAAGTAAGAATCAAGTAAATCATCTATCATGGAAATGAAAAAAAATTATAGAGGAATAGCCGGTGACGTTTGCTTGTTTGAAATACTCTCACCGTTGAGATTCTCATGTTTACATAATTCTTTCTTAAAATTATTAATGTTCTAGTATCTATCTTGAATATACTCAACTTATCAATTCTCTTATGAATAAAAACTAAACCTCTTTTGGGGGAATTTTTCTTCCCACATTCTCATGCTCTCATATAAATTCTTCAAGTCTTCAACATACAAAATTATAAAATCATACTCACAAGTGGAAATATTTATTGTTTCAGTAATTAGAAGCCAAAAATCTAGTCAAGCAAATAGCAAAATCATTTGTTGCAGTCACCTTGAATGCAAATAGCCAAATATCTTACAATCTATGTGGGTTAAGTTTTTGAAATTACTTCTACACATTCATAAATTGCTATAGTACAAAATCGTACAATCTGACACGCCAAAAACATTGTTCCTACATTTTCTAGTTCTGTGTAATTGAAATGGCAATTCTAAATCACTAAATTGTCTTCGATGGAAAAAAGCCTTCGGACTTCTAGGGTTTAGGGTTCAATTTCTAATAGCAAATGAAACTAAAATGGTGGTTCTCACTATTCTACAAACCTCTATTGTATATTTGGGACATCCTTTGCATTTGCAATTCACCTATTCACATTGAATGATTGAAATGAGAAAATTATAGAAAGTGGTTCAATACATTTTCGATTTTCACAAATATCCATTAACCCATAGTCATACATCAATGGTATTAAATCCTACAAATTACGCGACAGAAATATCGCTTTATTAAAATATAAAAATACAATGAATTTGTATCAAAATCACAAAAACGTGATTACAACTCATCAAGAGCATTGTGCTATATTTGCCGCACTCTACCATCTATGTACATTACAATGAGTGAACCATACAGTAAAACAAACATAAGATGACTAGAATACCATGCTCTACTTAACTACTTTACTCGGAATCCGAATCGGAATCGAAATCCTTCTTGTCATTTGGGCCTGAAGGATGTACCCCAATATATGGTCTACCCCCATAGTTGTAACCATATCCACTTGATGCACCTCCTTGTCCATATTCATTTCCATAAGAAGGACCTCCAAAGGTTGGAGGAGGAATTGGAGCACTCTCCCAAGACCCTCTTTCACTTGATCCGCCATACTAAGGGCCTCCCTGATGCCCATATGAACCATGTGTAGTCGATCCAGAGTAGTATTGAGAGCCTCCTTGGCTAGAACCACCATACTGACCATAGTGTGTCGGTCCATGGCTTCCTCCTATACTTTGAGAGCCAACTTGGGGGGCATTACAATAATTTGAACTACTTGTCCCATCTCGTGATCCACGTGCATTATAGTCACGGTAGTAGGACCCATCATGTTGCTGACCCTGGTCTTCCACGCTTCGACACATGGCCTCTTGTATTTGTTGTTGGTACTCAATGTCTTCCCGATCTTCTCAACGTTCATGTCTCTCACCAAATGTCACGGGTGCTGAATCATCATCATCTACATCTTCATTTGACCAGTCATCTTCAGCATCCTTCAAGACGACTGAAGGAAGTCCTCCATACCCTCGATTGGACCACTCCGGCATGCAATCGCTTGGTCCAACCCAATTAGTAGGAATTATGGCTTCCTCGCAAGTCAAATTCCTGACATTGCGCCCTGCAACAGTGCGCCAATCTACTTCTTTATGGAGTACTATCTCTGCCCAAATCATAGCCATGTTCGAATAGTTCATGACGTTTGGTTTGGAGCTTGGTAAACCTGATGTAGATGTTATCTCCTCGTATCGGCGAACAAAGTGTTTGCTCTTACATGTGGACATTTGTCCCTACCAACGACGAACTTGCACCTCTGTGCGATCATGTGGCCATAGTTTGGAGAGGTGCGTCATTTTGACGTACTTCTTGCATGTTGTGCAATCCCATATTTTCTTGGGCTCCTTTTCCCATCCCTTCTCCACAACGCAAGTTATGTCTTCCAAATCTCTCCAATTGATCTCTTGTGATTTCCCCTTCTTACTTCCTCCACCACTTCCGCGCGACATGATAACCTCCAAACCTCAATTAACAATGTACCGAAAGGATTACAAAGTTTAAATCCAATTTCTACCTGCTTTGGCCCAATGTACCAAATGAAAAGTAAGAATTTGGATTAAAACAAATTCCACCTACTCTTACTGACAACCAAATCAACCGTAAACTTGAACACCTTAAGTTTCTGACAACCCAATCAACTCAAACACGGTTCAAGTAATTAAGAACACTCAAATGAACTCCGTAAAATTCAAGACTTATAAGTTGGGGCAACCCCTAATCACTCAAACCAATCCAATTAAAAAAAAGTAATACGAACACAATCGTTCATGCACCAAGCTGGAAGGGGCACGCAGATTCCCGAAGGCACTAGATCACCCACTCCGGAAGGGAAACGATTGTGAAGAAATGAGCTGTTCGCGTCACCATTTATGCGGTTGGCACTTTAGGGTATGCGGACGCTGCTGTTCGCATCGAATGGCACGAAGGCGGACACGCAGATCGGGCGGTCCGAAATCGTGGTCCACTGGATCGCACGGTCACCAATAAGAAGCGGACGGAGCAGCGCGGACGCGGATGGGAAATGCGGACGGACTCCGGATAGGCGGATGGGGACTGCGGACTTGCGGACGGGGACTATGGACTTGCAGACGGCGACTGAGGACGCGGACTGCGGATGCAAGGACGAGCAGGCGGACGGAGAAGAAGGTAAGTGGGAAGAGGTGGGCAGGACCGCGGGAGGGAGGTGTTTTTCAATTTCGGAATTGTTACTTGGGCGGACGGGCAGATAGCTGGTCGGGCAAATGGAGAGAAGTGTGGCAGGGGAGGGGAGAGCTGGGAGGGAGGGAGAGGGGGAGGAGTTTTTCAATTTCTGAATTGGTGGACGGGCGGACGAGCGGGAGAGGTGTTTTTAACTATGTGGAGATGGATTGACGGACAGTTTAGCGGGAGAGCTTACATTATATGGTGAATTAAGAAAAGTAAAGAAATTATTTTTAATATGTTATGTCATGAGGTCTTAAATTGATACAACTATCAAAAGTGACATCCCAAAGTCTCTTGTTTGAAAAATCATTTGACTTGTAAATCAAGAATTCAAATAAGTGTGTAAAGAAATTTTGTTTCACATTGGTGCTTTTGTACAAGTTTGTGATGTCAACAATACTTTTTGACTACTAGCAAAAGAAATTCGATGTTAAGATCGTAACAAAAGCCTTCGTGGTTCAATTTATAATATTTATTATTCTTTTTCATGCCTTTCAAGGAAAATAATGAATCCCTAAACTCCCAAAGGCCCTACACAGCTACACTCTTATACGAGACTCTTGTGATATGTGATCTCAATTAAATGATTTATTTCTAAATTTTTGGTTCAAGATTCTTCATTCAAGAGTTAAATTTTTCAACACGAGATATTCTAAAATGAAATTCATTAATGTAAAAAATCTAAAGTGAAGAAAATGAGAAGCCCAACAATCTAGTATAGCAAGATGGAAGAAAAGATTTCTTGGGCTTACTTTAAATGCAAATACCATGCGCAATGTATGTACTCAAAGTTTTCAAGATGACAAGATAACTCAATTAACTTCTATACTAGTCTAGTATAAATTCCTATGGTTAAATATGCCCATAAATCAATTTTTAAAATTTTTGTCTCTTTGCATTCGAAATGGCAGTTTTGAGTGATATTTGGTGGGAAAGAAAGCATGAAGGCTTTAGGGATTCCAGATTTTAGAAAATCCTAGGCCTACATAACTACAAAATTAACATAAGCAATTCAATCAATATTGTAAATTTATAATTTAAAAGATATGATATTATGAACCTTTCTATATAATCATTTGCAAAAAAATTTTGAGATGAAACACACTTGTAATCATTGAAGTATGACCATTTCTAATTTCTTGTAATTGAAAACTCATCATATTTGAAGGTCAATCACATTGTACATTACCTAAGCTCTAATATTTTGGGGTTGTGATCAATTTATGATCGGTTTACAATTTAGGATGCACACAAGTATACATAGGTATAAGTGTCAAAGTATATATGATATGAATTTTCAATTAATTTTGTTGTATAAATGCTTACTTTAATCTTGTCCACAACATTTCACATTACATTAAAATGCTTGAATCATTTTAGCACCATCCCATACATTCGATAAATGTAATAATAGATTCATAGAATAACGAGATAATATAATTTCTTTTAGTCTATTCATAATTTCATATTGGTGTTCTAAACTATGAATACATTTGACAACAAAAATTGTAGACACACTCCAAGTTATAATTGAATGTTCCACATTTATTTAATGGCTCATAATAAAGTGATAATTGAGGTGCTCAATCTTAAGAAAAATTGAAACCTACATGAGTAATGTACTCACATGAGTACATGACAAAGTAAGAAAGGTCTACATCTACATTATATTGTCATGATTGCATTCCAAACTACAAAGGAATCATAGTCTCATAGGTAAAACATATTTCACACATTGCATCAATAATTTTGAAAATTTGTGCAAT
The DNA here is from genome assembly GCA_963920665.1 of Straminergon stramineum. Classification (NCBI taxonomy): domain Eukaryota; kingdom Viridiplantae; phylum Streptophyta; class Bryopsida; order Hypnales; family Calliergonaceae; genus Straminergon; species Straminergon stramineum. The sequence continues at coordinate 20,317,721 of OY987268.1, forward strand.
GTTATAAATTCAATATGTACAATTGAGGGTTGTATAATTTTGATTTTTTTTGGAGGGTCAGGGTTTAGGGTTTAGGGTTTAGGGTTTAGGGTTTGGACTTTGGAGAGCATGTTTAAATGTGGGAAGGAATATCTGGAATTATCTTTTCTTACATTAATACTACATTGGATACTTCTAGCATTCAAGAGTATTTTTTGTACAGGAATCTATCCTTCTCAGAATTCAATGCTTTAGGACTGCTGGTAGGTGGGCTCGAAAGCGAGGTGAACAGTGCTGGATGTCGTTGGTCGACAATGGGGGACGGCCTAAGCAGACAGCTAGGTGCGGGGCCAGTCGGGGATGGCGGACGGCCTAAGCGGACGGGATGGTTCTGGAGTGGCTCGCGGTTCTGATTGGCGGATGGGAGGTTCGGTCACAGTCTAGAGCGGATGGATAGTTGGTCGTCCACCACCAAAGCGGGCGGATAGGTGCCCGTCCGCCAATCCTAGCGGTCGCCCCGCGTCTGCCGTGGCGGACGGTAGGTCCGGGTCCGCTTCAGGGCAGATGTTTTTTAGGTTTGGTGGCGGACAAGTATATGGGGGGACGGCCTCCTCATTTGCTCTCACTTCTACTCTCCTTCGACGCCAAGTTGGATGTACTACTGCTGCTTTATGTGTTAGTTGCTCCTACAAGGTGGAGAGTGGGGGTCCTTGAGCTTTTGTTACTATTGCTAATTTACGCTGTTACTTATTTACACACATCTCACAATATTTACGTGCCGTGGTACTATTTTTCGAAGGGCTCAAAAATTCAAATCATCTATCATGGTGGATCAAGGTGTTCCTACCAACAACAGTAGGACTTCAGGAGGTGAAAGAAAAAGAGGGACTAAAGCAAAGGGGGCCCCTCATGGGCTTCACTATGAGATTTTAGATGACCCGAACATCAAAGCGGAGAGCAGTTGGAAGGAGGAGGAAGGGGAATATTGGACCTTCAAAACATGCAAGAAGTATGTTAAAATGTACCACATTGACAAGTTGTGGCCTTGGGATTGCCACGTGGTGCATACACATGGTTTTTGTTGTAAGCCACGTAATTGCAACAATAAACATTTTGTGCATCAATCAGAGGAGGTGTGGTGGACGCTATTTGGGGACAAGCCAAGGAGTAAGGGATGCATAAATTATAGTTTGGTGTGCATGGTGTATGCAGAACTCATTTTAAACCGCAAGATAGATTGGAGCACTTATCCATCCAAGGTGGATTCTCTACTTTTACTGCAACCCAATCAAAAAGACATTCCCGATTTGTACGATTCTCAGGCAGAACCAAGTGAACCAACGAAGACCCCAAAAGTATTAAAAAATACTACAACGTGTACAACAAAGGTCTCCGAGGTTTTAGGTGATGCAGTACAATTAAGGCCTATAGAAGTGGCACAACCTTGCACGGAAGTGAACAATGTCTCCTCGGGAGGTGTTGACGGAGAGGTTTTTGTAACTCCTCCAACATGCTTCATATCCACACCGAATGTGATAACATTGGGTGAACAAAGCATGGCTCCAAGCAAGGAAACTACAACGAATGAAACAACCTTGGGCGGTGTAGACTTGGTTGCAAACAAGGAAACACTGGTAGAAGAACGTGGGTCACCTTTTTCGCCAGATGGAGAGGTCAATGAGGAACAACTTGTAAGGACCAATGCTAGAATTCAGGGTTACATAGATAGTAAAGCTCTTGAGAGCTTGGTGGAATATGCAACTCCGATTTCTTAACTGCCAACGACGCCAAGGCGAAGCCAAACATTAAGCCCAATTCGAATGTTGAGTCCGCATTAAAACGTAAGCCCAAGTCGAAGGTTGAGCCCAAGACAAATATTAAGCACAAGAATTGGAAGGCATCCACATTTGGCAACTTTAAACTCGGCTCAATTGGAGATTCTTTGTTCCATACCCATCGCCAATCAATTGGAAAAGCTGTTAGAATGTTGTAGTCATTGGCGAGTACTAGCAGAACAACATCTTCATTCTAATCCCGAAAATGAGGCAGGCAGTTCTAGTCAGCCCGCAGGAAAAGGTGGCTGGGATACTATTTCGCAAACCACATATAGATTGAGAACTTCAGCTCAAATCGTAGCTAAAATTACTCCTTGGGTTAGGGACATGGCAGAGGAATTTTTCAAAATGGCACCTAAATTGTTGATTGGTGCCTTGGCTTTTTGCAATTTCACCAAGAAAGTGGCACCAATTCTTGAAGGTGGCGTGATGAACTTAAAAAGTTTGATGGCCTTAGAGGAAGACATTCATCGGCTGAAGATGAAGTGTGAGGACTTGGAAATGAAGCTGTAGCTGTTATAGAAAAACATGGAGCAGGAACGTTGTAACAAGGTGGTTCAAAGAAAGCGCATCGAAGAATTGGAGCTCGAAGTACAAGAGTTGAAGAGGGGTAGGCCTATCATGGACTCCATCATCATTCCATTTGTGCAAGAAAGTCAAGAGAGCGATCAACTCTCTCTTCCTTTTGAGAAGGCAAAAGCAGTGGAGACGTCCATCATCTTGAATTTGGATGAGGTTGGGAATGACAAGAAATGTAAACAAGCAGTACGGACCATCATTCCTAATGTTTCTCGTACATTACAGGATGATTTGACACAAACAAAAGGCAGTGAGGTGGAGGAGCTACAATTGAAATTAGATGAAGCAATTCAAGAGAAAATCCTTGTTGAGGTGGAGTTGGACCGATTTCGAAAAATCATGGGCATGGAGGAATGCATGCCGAAGAGCGGATTAGAGTCTCGATGGTTGGCATGGGTATAGAAACTCCAAGACAAACCCTCTGTAGTATCTTGAGCAATGAAAGGGCTTATGAAATTGGCAATGAAGTCGGATGAAGAATGCAATGCCGTGGAGACCTCTTTGCTTCAGTTCAAGAAAGTCTTTGATGAACATCCAAGGGGTTCCACGGAAATTACATGTTGGGGGGACATGGATGACATGTTTGAGCGGTTGAACCATGCAAAGAAGGACAATGTTGCACACATCGATTGGGCCTTGGAAGTAGAGGAAGGGTGGGTCCCTTACAACACGCTTTTAGCGCACGTTAAGGAGAAAGAGAAGATAGTAGTGCATGCTTGTGATCCAGCCCCAGGAATCTTGAAGAGTCATTGTAGCCTTTGCCAAGGTCCTTTTGGCCCTAAAGGAGCCCTAACCATGGGCCAATGCCGCCACACTTTTCACGTGACATGTATCGTGAAAGCATCACTCATTTTTTCGGTTTGTGCCGAGTGTCGTTCTCCTCTGAGCCTTCGGTTCTATGAAATGCTTGGGATCTTGGAAGATATGCCCCCCGGCCACAAATACAACTGATGGACCCTTCCTCTTGATCAAGGGCCATACCAGTTCTAGAATTTCTCTCATTGGGGGCGACCTCTCACGTGGGATTCAATTGAATGCCAACATGGATTGTATGAGGAGTTTGGAGAGCCAGTGGATCCTTTCATGTGGATGACCATCAATAGAGAGGTGGAGTTGCAGGCCCGGGGTATTGAAGATGGCAAGGCTCGTGAATTGTTTTGTCGCAACATGGGGGGCCATTGGAGTGTGCAACACAAGAAGTTTTTTCGGTTTCCCGACAAAGAAGTGCGAAAAGGGCCCAAAAAAACTTGGGTCGAGGTGGAGCATGCTCAAGAGTTCAATGAGCAATACGGGGATTATAATCACACTTTGATTGGTAGGGCCCTTTTCTTGTCAAAGTTGGAAGAAGCTGCTAAAGCTCATGCTCTTGTTGAAATAGATGGGGAAACAACTACAGGGTATTCATTTGTGGAGGTAGCTGGGGCATTTGACAAGAGGATAGGTGACATTATAGCTGAATGGAGGGGGTTTCTATTGGCCGATTTTCGACCAATAGGGTTATCCATTGAAGCTAATGACGAACAAGTCAATGTGTTCGTGGATCGAGTGGATGCTGCGTTGAGGGCCTTGAAGGTTGAAGAAGTAGATTTGTCTCCAAAATGAAGCTCAAAACGGAAGAGAGAGGATGACGATGACGATGACCACTCTCCGGAAACCAAACGACAGTTTACAGCGGTGGACATGGAGGTTAGATCCGGAGGAGATGTTGTCTACAGTCCTGGGTCAAATACTCGACGAATGAGTGCAAGACTTTTGGCTAAGGAGGGGCCATCTCACAATTTAGGAGAGGGTAGTGGTTCTTAAGTATAAGAGAGGCTTTCCTTATTTTATTATGTTTAAATGTTTAATAGTATGGAAGTATACCGGTGAGTGTGGCTTGAATGTTATAAGGGTTGAGTACTACTAGTAATTCATTGTACTCATGATGAATTTTGATTTGTTTTGAAGTTATTTATATATCCAAATATGAAATATCAATATATATATCTTTGAATTAATCATTTGTTTTGCTTTCTTTTAAGTTCATGCTATGGTGATTTATGAAGGACAACTTTTTGTGAAGTATGTTTTTTTCATGCTCATCTAGAAATTTTAAATTATAAGACCCTTTGATAAAACCATAATTTTTAAAAATCTCCTCATTGGCTCATTCCATCCATAAACCCCTATTTTGTCCCACATCTCTTGAAGCATTGAACATTTGAACACGACCTACCCCAACCATCCACTTGACTGCCCGTCCGCCTTAAACCACCCATTCGCCCGAGCTCCCTTTCGCCCGTCCACCCGTTCGCTCGTCCACCCGTCCGCAATATCCGTCCGCCTGTCTGCGTGTCTTCGCATCACTCCATCCGCTTGTCCACATTGTCCATCCGTCTGACCCCCGTAGGCCCGACCACCCGTCCGCTGGATCGTCTGTCTGCCCGACTAAACCAACCGCCCGACCGTTGGACCGTCCGTTCACCCGACCGCCCGTCTGCTGCGCAATCAGACGACGGCGGATAGTATGTTCTGTGGATTCAAAAATGGTCTGCAATGGTCAAGCCAGTTTGGGAGACTATAACTGTAGGAAAGAAGTCATTTGAGAGCACTCTCGAAAACTAAACGCTAAGATTTCCAAGGGCTAGGAGTTGCAATTTTTGTATCCCTTGCTTGGTAATGTATAGTTCAGTGGACGGGAGGGCCTTAATTTTCAAGGCTTTGTGCACTCATTTTTTATTATATTTGGACATTGTTCATTTGGTCTTTGCATTTTGAATTTGATTCCAATATACGGAATTAAAATTTGTGCCTTGCCACTATGAGCAAGGATTGGTCTGGTTGGTATGGTACCCCATCAACCGGTAAGGTAAAGTGCAAGGCTTGCAACTTGGTGTTTGCGAAGAAGATAAGCCATATGTTGAGTCATTTAGGATATGAAGGCCCATCAAGTGTTCATGATACAAGAGTGAGTCTTTGATCGCAATTGACGCCGGATGTTCGAATCCTATTTCTTTGATCTAATGGGGCATTCCCGTAGAGACCGATCATTGACAATGTAGATGTTGGTAGCATGCGTATGGTCGGGAGGGATTTTTCAAATGAGAGGGATATGGCGCATTCTACTCAAGAGGACTCATGCGCAGCACTGGAAGAATTTGTTGGTGTAGGATCCAAAGTAAACCGAACTACAAAAACATCCAGTGATCGTGACACTCCAAGGGCATCAAGTAGTAGACCTCAAAGACAAAGTAGTCTAGTGGATGGCTTTGATTCCACAGCAAAACGCAATTTGAATGCAGTGTGGGCCAATTTCTTTTATGCGGCAAACATACCATTTGCTGTAGCTCGAAATCCGGCATTTAAAGAAGCAATGAAAAAAACAGCTGAGTATTGTGGGCCCTACGCTCCACCATCGTATCATGATTTACCCCATAAATTGCTTGACCAAGTGAAGACCGACATCAAAACAAAGCTTCATAGTAGGACCGAAGATAGCATTCGGAAGTTTGGAGCAACATTGTCTATTGATGGATGGAGCTCGGTTACCAATCGACCATTGATAAATGCCATGCTTGTATCTTTTGCGGGTGAACAATTTCTAAGATCGGTGGATACAAGTGGAATCGAAAAGAATGCTCCTTTTTTGGCCTATGTCTTGGAAAAGTTTATAGAACAAGTAGGTCCCACAAATGTTGTGCAAGTGACTGCAGACAACGCTCCTGTAAATTCGGCAGCATGGAATATGGTGTCGAGTAAATATCCGCACATTTTCTTTCAAGGTTGTGTGGTGCACGCCTTGAATTTGTTGCTTCAAGATTGGGGGAAGCAAGAATGGTTGAAGGACCTAGTGGAAAAGGCCCAAACCATTGTGAAGTTCTTCCGATTGCGGCATATGCCGCTAGCTATATTTCAAAAGCACGAAACAAAGAATAGCTTATTGATGTCGATGAAAACAAGATTTGCCTCCAATTTCTTCATGATTTCTCGTTTGTTGAGGGTCAAGACTGGATTGCAACAAAGTGTTGTGGATCCACAATGGGTAGAATATGTCCTCAAGTTACGGGACACGAGGAACGCAAAATCTCGTACGGAGTCTCGGGAGGTGAAGAAGACAATTTTAGATGAGCATTTTTGGGCCCATGCCACTAATTTCCGAGAATTGATGGCTCTTGTGGTGTTTGGTCTATGTGATTTGGATGCGAAGACACCATACATGGGCTGGTGTTGCACATCATAAGGAATTTAGAGAATCATGTCTTGTCTTTACGACAAGAGCCCTTTGGTTTGTCCTTGGACTTAGCCATTCCTATCGAAAAGGGATTTGGTAAGCGACGGAAAATGGTAGAGACCGATCTACATTATGCAGGAGCTCTTTTGAACCCTTACCTTCTTCACGATAAAGAACTAGCTAACGATCAAGATGCAACAGATGCATGCAAGCGTGTTATCAGGAAAATATGTCAACCGGGAACTTATCTTGACGTAGTAAAGGAATTTGTAGCATTTCGACATCGAGATCCTCCGTTCCACGACATGTTGGATTCGGCTGAGCAGAAATTGTCGGCACGTGCTTGGTGGGATTTTGAAGGTGCATGTGGCAAGCTCATTGCTCCAATTGCAAAGAGGATTTTGGCCCAACCGGTGTCATCATCTTCATGTGAACGAAATTGGAGTAGCTACTCTTTTGTTCACAACAAATCCCGAAACAAGTTGAGGCCATAGAGAATAGCTGATTTGGTGTATGTATACACCAATTCCAAAGTCATAGCCGCATCAAAGGAGAAGGATGAAAAGAAGTGGTACCATGACAATGTGGAGTCCGAAGATTCGGAAGGGCCTATCTCGGAAGACGAGGATGATGAAATTGTATCTGATGATAGAGATGTTGTGAATTATGATATGCACAATTCTGATGAAGAAATGTTTGAGACTCCTAATGAAAACAATGAAGACTTCAGAGTCGCGGATGGAGACATGTATGAGTTTCGATCAGATGAGGATGATTGCGGGCTTGATGATGATGTACCTTCGATAGCTAGATTTGTGGATGGAACCGGATTCATGAGTAGCAAAAATCTTCTACCAAACGTGGAGGATACGTATATAGAGATAATGGCGACCAATAGGACAATAGTTGTGAATGATGGGAGTCTTGAAAAGGATGAAGTGATTCCCATTTCCGATGCTCCATCCCCGATAATGGTGGTAGAAAAAAATGTCCAACATGAAGACAAAGGAGGATGTGAGGTGAACGTTGAAATGAACGTGTCCAATGGAATTGTTGCGTCAATAGTGGTATTGGCAAGCAAGAAATGTGTTGAAGCAAATATTGAAAATGCCAAACCACATGAAATACAAGACAATGTTGAAGCATGTTTGATGGAGTCAGGCAGCCCAATTTTTGTTAACAATGGTGTTGGCAAAATGCACCTCATGGAAGATTCTCCCGAACCACCACGTAGCACTCCTCCACGTGCACTATTTAAAAGTGATGCCACGACATTGGATGGTTCAAGGAAATCACGGCTTGGAAAAAGACATTTGTCTCCTATGAAAGAGATGAGTTCCGGAGGCAATCCAAGTCGAACCATTTTATCATGTACCGATGATGATGATAAGGATGAGACATTGGCTTCAATGTTTATTCAACATCGGGGCCATCCACCACGCCATTCCTTGAAATCATTAGGCCACACATCGCAGTCTTTGAATGCAATGCAGTTAATTATTCAAGGAGCGCCAAAAGCAGAGATATTACAGGATGAAGACTCCATTAAAGCTCGTAAAAAAAGAATGATATAACCCTTTGCTACCTCTCCAAGGAAGAGACCAAATGTGGGTAGAACCCCACTTGATACCTATCAAGTGGGGTCAAAGAAGAAAATGAAAACAATCCCTAGCCTTAAGGAAGGCATTGGTAAGGCTATATTAAGAGCCAAAATGGAGAAAAAGACCGGTAGATCAATGAGATCATTGACATCTACCCAAGTACAAAAAGGAGTGAAAATTGTACAATCTTCATCAAACGACATGGAAGAGACATCTAGCGATGAAGACGACCGATGGGGAACTAGATGTGAGAGTAGCGGGGTTGAGGTGAAAGGAGATAGTGATTACAAGCCTTAGAGATTCAAGGAATGTAGGCTTAGGTGTTTAGGTGCTTATGATACATTGAGCATGTAATGGCAATTGATTGTTTAAAGCTTCCATTGTAGTTGGAGTTTGCTTATTGATGTTGAAAATATGATTATTTTTTTTTGAATTGCAAAACCAAGAAGAAGTCCCCCCAAAATTGATTGTGTTCCTCTTTCTTTGTATGAAGCATGATACATTGCAAGATACATATAGAATGCAACAATTTTGACTTCATGATTGTCATAGAATCATAGATTTGGTAATTTTCAAGGTGAAGAGAATTTTGAATTTTTTCTTTAATCCTTTCCCTTGATAATTCATAATTGCAATTATAATGTACAATTTCTTTGGTTGATTACACTACAAAGGATAGTTCATAACTCCATATGTTATTGTAAAAAGCATTCAAGGAATCAAAGTTTACTTCAAGGAGTTGAAGCTTTGTATTAAATAACTAGCCACTAGCCGTCCGCCCGCCCGTCCGCCCGTCCGTATTTACCCAGGGTAAATTTGCGGACGGTATTTTTTACCCCCCGGAGACGCAACGTCCGCAGGGTCCGGACGTCCGATTTTTGGACATGATTTTACCCGGGACGCTCACTTTCGTCAACCCTGTAGAGGAGGGTTTGTTGCCTTCTGACAAAGAAGAATAGAGATTCAAGCGGCCACCAAAGTTAGTTTTTTTTTTCTTATCTCTTCAAAATTTTGGTGCAATAATGAAGATTTTTTTATCTATCCAAAGACTCATCACTTAAAGGAATTGGAGTTTTGTAGGGAAAGATATGGGTGTTTGAATAGTAAAGGGTCTGTTGCCCTTATTGTTTAAAATCTGAGACTTTGCAAGGCTATAGATTTTGTTCCGAAAATCACTTGCAAGTGAAAATTTTAGTGAAGGTAGGAGAACTTGTTAGCTTTTTGAAAAGCTATCAACCTCTTAGTTTGAAGAAAAATTGCAAATGTTATAGGTAGTGAAGCAAAGGAAGGTCTATTGTTTTCTCTTTTTGAGTAGAATGTAGTTAGATTGAGTTTAGATTTGTGTTTTGTTTAAAGACTTGAAGACATAAAGACATAAAGATTGAAGATTCATGTATGGTGGCTTGTGGCTTGTGGCTTGTGGTTTGTGGCTTGTGGTTTGTGGCTTGTTATTCCTAGCCAATTTAGGAGGCTCATTGTCTTTCTATTACTATTCCTAGCCGGTTTTGGAAGCTTATTGTTTTCATTTTTGCATTGTAAACATTGTTGTGGGTTATGTGGCTATCTAATAATAACCCCATTTTGTGTTTGTGGTGATGAAGTGGGATTGATCACCCACAAGGTCGTTATTTTTGTTGTTTTTATTGGTGAAGCACAATTGTTGGTCACCGTAGGTTTGAAGTTTAGGAGTCAATCTTTCGGACAACTTAACTTATGGACTCGCCCTCTCGTTTTACCCATCCAAAGCCTATGATTTCTTATTACCTACCCTAATATTTAAACCCCTTTAGAGCCATTTCAAAATAGGCCAATGAAGATCAACTTGAAGATTCGAAGACTAGAAGATTAGACTCAACTTCCTAGCTAACTATTCTTAGTCGTAGCTAGATACTCTACATATTCCTAAAGCATTTTCCTCTCTACATGACAACGTTGTCTTTGTATACAATGTTTCAAAAATTTGCATATGTATGTTTTTTGGAATTGGACGTAACATGACCAACTTCAAAGAGTGTTAGCACACTAAAATGCACTTCCAAAAAACTTAATTTCACATGAAAAAACATCAAACTCATTACACAATCCACCTTGCAATTGTTGAAATGTAATTTTTGTTTATAAGTAGAAATTGCAAATAGTTTCAAATAAACACTTGCATGTTGAAATTTTCAATGGTGAAAATCATGAAAAGACTTTAAACTTTCATTGGAACCATTTTCAAAGCAAATGGATAAGCAAAATTTCTTAGATCTCAAATCAAATGAAATTGCCAAGCTTTGCATAAAGCCAGGAAATGAAGTAAAATGACCATGTTGTACACTCCACTTTTAGTACACATATCCCTTTGAAGACCTCTCAATGATTGAATATGTACTTTTCTCAATGAAAAATGAAAGTTTTTCAAAGTTAACCCTCAAAACTGCCCGAAAAAAATTTTAAACCGGTCACAAGAATTTAACTACCCATATAGAAATGGGCCTGAAATTTCAAATTGACCATATATGGTTGACTAGGCAATTAGGGGTTAAGATCTCTTATTAGAAAAATCTCACCATTGTAATTAGTATGCTTCATTCCATCTCATAGCTATTAATAATTTAGTCTTTCCTTCAATCTTAAACTTACTTCTACTTAACTATTTTTTAATGACTTAAAATTAAATGTGTATTTTTGGAATTTTATCTTATAGACTCCCAATTCAATTCTTCAACCTAAAATTTAAAATTTCATCATGAATAGTGAAAAAATTTGAAGTTAGGAATAATCAAAGCTACAAAATCTACTCAAGCAAGGCGTATAAAAATTTGATTTTTGCACTTCAAATCACGGAGGAGTCACTGTGTTAAAAAAATAAGGATATAGGTGCGAACAACCACTATTTCATAACGGAGTATGAATTATTATTATTTTTTTACATGCTATCATTATGTAATTTTCTAATGGGATTTATTATTTCATATCCTATAGTATATTAAAGATATCCAATACCATTTTTGATACCCTATATTACTCTAAACCCATTTATAATTTTTAGACCCCATTGTTTTTAACATACACTATCATTTGTTCGCACGTATGTTACTACTCCAACCACTCACTACCCCCCCTTGCTTCAAATGCAAATATCTTCATTATCTTGTAATGCACACTATCAAAGTTTTTGAAATTTCTTCCTCATATTTTTAAAGTAGTCTAGTACAAGACCCCAAGGTTAGATTTGCAAAATAAATTTAAGGTTTTATGCTATTTGCAACAAAAGTGGTTGTTTTGAATGGATTTTTTAACCCTTAAATGCCGAAGGCAACAAATTTTGGTGTCAACAATACTTTGTAGTAAGATAAAACCTAACCATGTTGTTCTTTTTAGTAGTTTATATTTCTGAAAAATTCTTTATGAAGTCTAGATTTAGCATCTAATATCCAATTTTGAAAATGATTGGTTATGATTTTTCTATTGAAAATTTTGTGCAAGGGTGTCCATTGCAATCTTGACTTTCCATAGTGTTGGGGGCTCGTGGAAATGAGCCTCAAATACACTAGATTTTGGAAAAAATCACATTTGAAATTCATTTATAAAAATTGAGAACTAGATTTTGAGAAGCCAAAAATTAATCAAAGTTATGCATATTAAGCCTTTTAACCTCATATTTTTTGGTGACCAATTTTTAAGATTTGATATATCAAAAGAAGGTTGACAAATTTCAAATCACTTTTGCAATTTTAACATCCTCATGATCAAAACATTATAATCTCTCAATCCATAAATGATATTGTTGTATTCTCTTCTCATATGTGATCTCTAACATGTCTAGTTTGAATTTGTATGGTTACAAAAAAAAATCCTCGTAGTCACAACTTATCAAAATGATGGATTTTTGTTCAACTTAGAGCAATTTCCTAACAACTCGGAAATTGCATTGGGCATTTGTTGGTTAAAGGAATAAACACCTTCTGATTTTAGGAATTAAGGCTTAACATTTTTTTTCCAAACTCACCTAAACAAGACAAATGTAATAAAATCCCAATAAATCCAAAGTTCAATTCACTAATTTAAAGACCCATTTTTCTATATAACCACTAAATTAATCCAAAAGAATTTAAAATAAATTAAATAAGGTAGTTGATGTAAATTTCAATGCAATTCCAATATTGAATTCAACAATTGAAATGGCAAGTCCTTGACTCCTTGTACCTATCTACAAAAATGACCTAAAGTTAAATTTCTAAACAATATTGAATTCACAACAATCAAAGTATTAAACCTAGTACACAAAGTGATTTTTATACAAAGACCCTTATCATGTTGTATTATAGGTAATGATAATGAAAAAGTCTTGCCAAAATCTCTAACAATTCTTAGTACATTAGGTTTTAGAAGAAGATATTTTTCTCAATGAAGATCTAAAAAAACGTGTTAATTTCAACTACCAACAATAGAATTTATTACTCCATAACTTTGGATAGAGAATCCTATGGCACATTGAATGAGTCGGTTCCAAAAAGAGCCCAATGCTCTCCTACTATAGACTATTCTCATAGCATCCAAGCTTGTCCCTATATGTTCTATTCCAACAACAGATTCAATTTTTGAATTTGTGAGTGGAGTTTTGGGAATTTGTGGGCATTTTATATACCATTGGAAAGGTATTTTGCAGATCTTTCCAATCACATATTACACGCTCCATAATTCTCAAAATTGAAGTTGCTACACAAGAAAGAAAACAACATCTGTGCCCTTTCTAGCAACCTGAGTAAGTTTCCTGACACAATTAAGTCCCCGTCTGACTCACCTAAGTTTGCACCCGGACACTCCCAAAATCAAAAAGGTTTCGGGAGTATCCCAAAATCTCATGGTTTAGGAAGTGCCCTTCATGCCCTTGCGTCCGTGCCTCAATATCCTCACCTCTCCCTACGTGTTCCATCTTGGCAACAAATTTCTTTTTAAATTTGCGATTGGATTTTTGTGAATTTGTGGGTGTGTAATATACCAATGGAAAGGAATTTTGAAGACCTTTCCAGTGACATATTACATGCTCCATAATTCTCAAAATTGGAGTCGCTACATGAGAAAGAAAATAGCGTCCGCACCTATTCTAGCGGCTTGAGTAAGTTCTCACCCAGACTTGACTAAGTCCCCGCCTGACTTGCTTGAATCTGCGCCTGAACACTCCTGAGATCAAAAAGGTTTTGGGAGTGACCTTCATGCCCTTGCGTTTGCACCTCATTTTCCTTGACTCTTTGTGTGTGTTCCATCTCTACAATAGATTTCTTTTTGATTTTGCGATTGGAGTTTTGGGAATTTGAAGGTGTGTAATATACCATTGGAAAGGTATTTTGAAGACCTTTTCAATGACATAATATGCACTCCATAATTCTCAAAATTGAGGTCGCTACATGAGAAGAAATTAGTGTTTGCACCCCTATTTTCTTACGTCCGTGCCTAGACAGTTGGATAGGCATACATGACCCACATTTCTTGCATCTACACCCGAGTAGGGTTGCCACGTGTAGGACATTGTGGACAAGGTAAGTCCACGTAGATTTTTTTTACCTTATAAAAATTCAACTCTATATTGATTACATCAGACAAGTGGTACCTCCACTAGACGAGCGAATCGAATGGACAAGCAGGTAGATGGTCCATCCAATGTGACAACCCTAGTATTGATACTAGTATCCAAACATGTATATCTACACAACTTTGGTAACTACAAATAATTGAGCTCTAAAGATTCAATTATTTCAAAAGACATTGTCAAAATAGATTGGGAATAGTCGATTAGCCAACTATATACTCAATTTGGAAGTTCTAAATTAAAATTTAGAAACTTAGCCTTTACTTTGTAGTTGGCTAATTTTGTATTTTTTGACTTCTTATAACTATTTGGGTCTCTAATTACAAATACGAATCTAAAATATTTATCCCCAATAATTAGTGAATTCTAATAATGGAAGTATTCTTTGCGAGGACAGTGTATATATGAAGTAATACACAATAATTTATTGCACTTCTTTATTCCAACCCCTTCAATATTAACTTCTCTAATATTACATCTTAATGCATATATTCACCTAATTCTAGAAAACAATTTTATTAATTTCAAATTTTTCTTTCACATTAATAAGGAATAAGGAATTTGACAAATGTGAGAAAAGATTCTAAACAACTATCTTGATTTATAAAACAAACATTTTACGAGTTCTTGTCTTTTCTTGTCCAATAAAAAAAACTTTTAAAATGACTTCAAGAAAAGTTTTGATTGTTCAATTACAAGAAAATGGAAAAAATGTTACAATCTTGACCACCAATATCTTCAAGAAATAATCAAATCACGAAAATAATGACTCTTACAACAATTACAAAGGACCTTTGTGACAGATCTCGTCCTTTCAGGGTTAAAGAGTTTAGAATACATACAACCACCCTTCCTGCTACTGGGAAAATCTAATTATATAGTAGTGTGCTGTAAAAGCAAGCATTTCCTTCAAATCGACCCTATTATTAGGTCATAAATGGAGAAGAAGTGTTCCAAAAATCGATCATTGACAAACGAAGAATGGATTGATGATGGAAGAAGAGCGCATTAAAGTTTAAAGTACTGTGCTTTTGAGGTCGGGTGTGGATGGTAACAGGATTATCTTGGGTCCATTTAAAGTGCACTGACATGTAGGCATTTTTGTATATTAATAGAAATTTGGTAGGTGAACAACTTAATTATGGAGGCAACAAAATCTGTAAAACTCAATTGAAACAAATGTGGACCAAACTTAGAAAATGAAGAACACATTTAGGACTAAGCACAATCTAATGCTAAAATAATATAATCAATTCTAGAAACTTGAGTAGCCCACAATGAGTTTATAGAATTTAGAGGCCACATGACATGGTAGTTATTGTGCCTTCTATAGGCTTGTTAGATACCTAAGCAAACATCATATTCATTAAAATGGGAGTTTTCCATTGAAATAAGAGTTTTCAAAGTACTATTTACTATAAATAAGAAAAGAATCCGTGGTCCCTTGACACTAGAAAGCACAACAATCACATACAAAACCTCTGAAGAAATACATAATTTCAAAACATCATGCAATAAATGTGAATTGTAATCCAATAAATGAAACATCATAGGCAAATAACTATGTATTATATGTATATTATCAACAAATCCTTGTACACATATGGCCTATTGTAAGTTACATTCCTAGCAACTAAGCTCTTCATCTCTATCAAACATGTTAGACATTGCAAGTAGATTGCTTGAGAAGACAAGAGCATGGTGATGGAAGAATGAAGTGCATGATGAGCTTTGGCTGGATCTAGGCAAGGAATTTGTAGAAAAACAAATATCCAGACGCCATTGAGCATTCTCATAAATTGCAATCCTCATAGTCTTCTTTAGATTGCCATTTATGAAAATGCTTACAGCGACGCCTGCATATTTCTAATTCTACAACTTCCTTGCCTAGATCCAGTCAAAGTTCAACATCCGCTTCATTCTTCAATTACCATGCCCTCATCTCCCCAAGCAATCTACTTGCAAGACTACTGCAGCCGACGAAGATGAGATCCCTTAATTTGAATACCCGGTTCGTAATAGATCAAGGATTGCATTCATTAGTGCAGATACCTTCAACATAGTCTCTAACATCATGTCCTTGAGTATGAGGATTGCAACAATGTACAAAGTTCTTTCCTAGATTTAGGGTATACGATCCCATGAAGGAAGTCATCCTCGTATCCTACATAGGGTTCTATGTAGTATCTATTATTGCTATCATTTATTTACAAAAACAAAATTTGTCATATAGACAATTGTCATGAGTGTGACTTGCTCTTGATTTCCTAAACTACCTTCAAAATCTCTGGTCCTTGACTATACCCTGTTTCCATCTTCTTATACTTACGCCAACAGTCTTGCTGTTGCGCCTCCAATGACTTCCGCTCCCATGCATCCCGAATTGGAGTCGAGTAGCAACTACGAGATACTCCGTCTTGTGACCGCTTCATTTGCCCCCCTTCAGACGGTGCGTGGTGTCGTTGAATCCAAGGTGCTATATTGGGGAGTGAATGGTGTGTTGTAGATGGAACCTCAAACTTCAACACTGCTGGAGCGACTTGACATCCCAAGTCCTCATAAAGCTTCCTCTAAGGGACTTTGTTGGAGGGTGTCACTGAGGTAGGATGGCCCATAGATCGCAATGGAGATGGGGAGCATGAGAGTGGTTGTCGTTTCCTTCCACTGGGAGGGCTGTCAACCACACCGTCCTCGATGGGCTTCGGTGAGAAGTCCATCGTGGCATTCGCAATAGCTGCTAATCCCAGGAAATTTCCAGTGTTGAGGATTAAGTATTGCCCGTAGTCCTAGATGGAGTCCACGGACGCTGTGCAAGCAAGTCCACTTCCTAGGATATGGATCGTTGGAGTGCCAAGTATTTGATAAGAATTGAAATTAAAACAAACGTCTATCCAAATGCATAAAAACAAAGAACACATCGTGCTTGAGTTTGCTCAAACATGTATCAAAAGACTAATGTCAAACCAATGAAAATGTAGGAACACTCTTGCATACGTGAAACCAAGAAACAATTTCATTCATAACTATATTAACAATTATGTACAATTCAGGTTGTGCCAAGCTAAAATGAAGTTCTAATGAAACCATGTCAATCTGAATTGAGCTCTTCAGGAGCTAACCTAATTTACACTAGAAGACGCAGGAACTATGTCCATGAGCTTGTTGTATTCTTTTCGATTCCTTTCATCGCATAGCATTCACTGCCCAATTCTTCCTAGACCGTTTTCCTTGAATGACTTCAACCCTTGATTGCGAGCGACATGTAGACGCTTAAACCAGGGAAGCAATACTTCAAGTAGGAGAGTATCCCTCAGACCATTTCCCCTATAACTCCAAGAGTCTAGTAGAATGACATTATGAGACTTGTTCATTATATGTTTTATTAGGCCATCGTCCACAATGACAGTATTGTCGGCACTAAAGCTTCCTCTTGAGCCATTGAATAACATATCTAGATTTTTCAAGAACAAGTCTTTATCTATCCCTAGCTCCTTCAAGGAAGACAACCTTCCAACTCTATCTCTACTCTTAATAGTTTGACAAGAGTCTTGCCCAAGAATAAGAAAGGGTCCCACTAAGCCTCGAAAAAGATATTCGCAAATCATCTCAGTGGTGGACTTTTTCATAGAACTCCACACTAATATCACTGCAATTTTTCCTATCTCCGAGAGGAAATCGGAGCAAGTGGGTCTCACCTACACAGCCTTTGGTCCCACTAAAGCAGGTTCTATGGCTGAGTGCGATCCCGAGGAGTCTCTGAAGTGTTTATGCAACAACCTCTTGGACTTCCAATCTTCGTAGACACATAGAATGCCATTTAGGTCCAGGATAACATTGATCCACTTCTCTGCCACCCTGGACCTGAATGGCCGATTGACGCCCTCCGAAGTTCCTCCACGACCAGATGGAGGACCGGATTCCTGCTATCAAATGGGCGAATGCGTAGGTAGTTATAATGCTATACTGTCTCATCCCAGACGTACAGTGAAATCACATAGAAATTGGTGCTCACCAAGAAGTACAAACGGTAGAGCACATCGGCAATACACACGAGGACCAATCGAAGTGTGAACAGACAAAAGACCGAAGCTTACTTGTTTTTTAGAAGATCCGCAAGGTACTGTGAAGGTATCTTGTATCGTTGCTTTCCATTCTTGAACAATAGCCATGTTCTGCACTTCAACTCTGGGGGCCGTGCTTCAATGGACTTCATCTTCAGTTACAGAGAGAGGAAATGATAGAGGATGTGTTTGTATAATGGGTGCACACGGTGATGCGGAGACAATTGGCAAACTCAGTGGCCTTGCGAATCCAGATTTATGAAATGATACTCTACGTGAGTGCTATATATTATTGGCTCAGGAATTGAGTTTGAATATATACAATTAAAATTTAAACTCCGATACTCCATAGTTCAATGGTAAACATGTCTCTCCATTGCAAAAATCTTGAAACTACATTATATCTACATGTAACACCCTACGATACAAATCAGCTCGAGTCGAGCTAAAACAAATGACATCGAGTGATTATTGAGCAAAACCTGCTGGTGAACCTTCACCGGGAACCGTATCCAATTCAAGTACTACACTGGCTGGTTACACGAGCAAGTTCGGCTCAGTGCCGGCATCCTCCGTATCTCTTGGTGTAACTTCGGCCACCTCGTGCACAGCAACTTGTGAATCGGTGGCTTCTGTCTTCTCTGACGAGATAGATGGACCTGCATCAGTGTCATTGGTAGGAGGAGGGTCAGATTCTTGGGCGCCAGTAGGAAGTAGTGCAAGCAATGTTGCAGCCTCTTGCGGAACAGACACTGTATTGTTGTTTGACCCAATGGCCTGATTTTGAATCAGGCGTTGCTGTAAAGTAGAGGCAGGCTGTAGGGACGCTATCAGCGTGGCTTCATTCTTGTTCAAATATTGTTGCCACATTTCCCGGTTCTGCTTCTGTTCCATAATCATGGTTTCCGTTAAGGAAGCAAACCTTCAATTCGTCTCCTCTTGGAGCCTTCTATTCTCCGCCCTATCTTTTGCTTGGTCCTGACGCATACTCTCTTGTTGCCTCATGAGAGAAGCTAGCATCTCTACAACAGACTTCATGGGGTCCACCTTCCTCTTCTTTGTCAGGCGTGTATTTGAGGAAGGAGTCACTAGAGTAGCACACACTCCTCCTGAACATGCAATCCTGAAGAGATAGAAGACTGTGGTGGATCTTAGAAGGCGGATCGACCTTGCGTCATCGTGTCATTGAGACCTGCTTCATCATCCAAGCCCTCCTCCTCATCGTCGTCTTCCTCTTCTTCATCAAAGATTGCAGCCTTTCTCTTCTCTGCCTGACTACTCGGGGACCCTGTTGGGGATCTAGTCCTCATCCTTGTTGAAGAAGGTGTCGACTGTGACCCCATCACTGCCAGAAACTGTGTTGCATCAACAAGGTACCGAGTGTCTAGGAAATCGTCTTTGTCAAGCTTCAATGTTAGAGTAGCAATGTCGCTCCACAAGTCAAATTCGATGTTTGGAACTGCTGCGTATACATTTACTGAACTCATCTGCAAAGTGATCACATCAATGTCTAGTTTAGAATTACGTGGTTATTGCATTTCAGGTCGAACCGACCTGAATAAGCATGAAGTATAATAAATGGTGACACTCTATAACATTTTATTGCTGGACAAACTAAACGAATTATGTCCAATCGCGCAGATCAAGTCGAACCGACCTGAATAAGCATGAAGTACAATAAATGGTGACACTCTATAACATTTTATTTCTAGAGAAACTAAACGAAATACGTCCAATAGTGCAGATTAGGTCAAACCGATCTGAATTGCATTCAGTCACTTACCAATGCAGCACACGTCAATTTGCCACTAGCAAAGACAAAGAAGACACTGGACCCTGGATTGCAAAATTTCTTCACAACCCATAGGTAGAATTCCATTCTGAGCTCTATATTGTACATTCTGAAAGGGAGCTCATTGTATTTTTGTGCTTCTTTGTACACCAATGTATCTGGAGCTATGAACTCCGGATATATTCTTGCTTGGTACACATCATCCAGGCTTTGAAGAAACATGAGTAGCACTTTCTTGAGTGCCTTAGTGTTTTTCGCTGGCAAATCCATCAGACGTTCGTTCTTTGCCAGATAATAATCCGCGCATTACATGTGGAAAGTCTTCAAAACTTCATTCTTCTCGACATATGCAAGAACTTGCGCCTGGTCCTTCTCATCCGCACAGATAAATAACCACGACTTCACTTCCTCCAAAAGAAGCTACTTCATTTTTCCATGGAGGTCAAGACTTCATAGAAGAATGGCTTCTCCACTATGGAATTCTCCTTCTGCAATACGCTTGGGATAGTTCTGAAGTCTATGACCCCCAACTTCACCTCCCTGGCCGTAGTGTTGGTCCATGCCATGCGTGGCCACAACGAATGCTTATTCTCCAAAATCCAGTAGGGTCGGAGATACGCAACGCCGGTTGGAGCTACAAAATGATTCCGTTTCTCGAGGAAGACTCTAAAAAACTCCGCTGCTAAAGGTGATATCTTTGTAGCCGTTTTGTTTCTTGTCTTCACTTGCTTTGCTTGTGCAAAAAAAGCCTCACCGGGCCTCTCTAACAACACGTTCATAGTTGCACTTGTAATACTGTGGGTTCTCTTGAATTCCCTCCAGTTGACACTTGGCAACTATAAGTTCGTTGTTGGCGTTGAACAGTCCAAGGTCTGGGTCAATTTGGTGAAGCTCTCTCTTCACCAGTTGCTTTCGCTTTCGACGTTCAACCCACTCCTTAGTACTATAACAGCTATCGAGGACCGACGATATCGTTTTGATAGTCACCTTCGGATACTTGAGGGTGCGTTTAGGTCCCGACTGATTCAAAATATGCCTCGTCAACTTCCCCAAGTCATCATAGCTGAGATTTCCCAATGGCTTGAAATAATCTCAACTCAGAGCGCAGCTCTCCTGCTTCCAGTTCTCTTTCTCGTTGAACTTCATGAGCATGTTTGGATCGAAGAGCTCTCCGTGCGTAGAGTTGGTGATGACTTCACTCCACAAATTATATATATGGGCAGGTGCGGTGATAATCTTCAGCTTGTTTATAAGTCTCATTTTATCTTCCACACCCTTCTTCTTTGATAGCATGTGATTCTTGTTCACATCTATCATAGCAAAGCATTGATGCACCGCTTTCTCAAACTCTTGCATATCATTATTCAAACAACGTGTCAGGCTTTGAATAAATGAAGACAATATTCAAAGCATCAATTGTTCAGTTGTCCTATGCTTCATAGGCAATTGCGCATTGAAGATGGCAACACTACTACTACAGTTCAGGTCGACCCAATCTGAATTACTCACCCTAAATTTTGTTGTTTGCTTCAATGACTCTCTATTCCATCGAGCCATTTGGATTGTTCCAACAACAACCGTGTCCTTTGGATTCTTTGGGCTACCCATGTTCACCCATACGATTCTTGCTCCAAGAATGTTAGTGGCCCAAGACGGTTGTATTGCTTGGAAGTGGTTAACGTGATTGTAATAGGCGGAGATGGACCACAACTTCTCAACATCATTTGACCACACAATAAAATAGTTCCACTTCTCGAACTCCTTCTAGGTCGTCTCGTCAATCCCGCTATCATCCTCCATCATCATCCTACTTGCAGCAACGCTATGCTAACCATTGATGATGTAGAACAAGCCATGTTGAACATCCTCCCACTTTGTTGGCCTCTTCGTGGGACCAACTGGCATCACACAGAGGGTTTGTTTGGTGCTCTTGTCTGGGATGTTGACAAGCCAGTTCATTATGGACTCCACCAAATGGGTCTCTAAGACTCGGATGTTGAATTCAACGGGTGCTTCAACCAACTGCTCAAGGGGAAGCACTTTCTTCTCATTCACCCCTAAGAAATAAGCGTCCATGCATGTCTCCCAAAACTTTTTATAGACCGCACTCACAGTTTTGTAGTCCGGTCTGCAGCACTTGGGGCACGATTGCCATCAGATCTGCATAACTCAATTCTCCTAGACTTGACTACTCGGATGTCTTCTCTACGGGTTTTTTTGCAGAGGTTGAGCCTAGTGGACTGCTTCGTGTCACAGATGTTGGTGTTGGAGGTAGCTTCTTATTCCTCTTCCCTCAACCTTGAGATCCTTGCGTTTGTGTTCCCATAGACAGTTGACCTTCACCTTGACTACCCAATTCAATAGAGATTGTTCGAGGAGCCATAAACGATTGTTGCATTGTGTGCTTCTCCTTTAGCACTTCAAATGAATTGAAAAGGTAGTGCAATTTAGTGCAGAGACACTTTCCTGTCAAAGGTGAACCGTCCGCATTACTATAATAGTTCTCGTCTACCTTTTTCTCCAAGTTTTTGATCTTGCTACTATAAGGCGTAGGCTCCAGACTCTGAAGGAAAGGTACCATCGTGAAAGGGATATTCTCTAAGTTAAAGGTAATTGTGAAGTGGTATTGCTTGTCAACTGCCAATTCACTCTTCGTTGTCACACAGCGTACTTTGATCTCGAGGTAGACGTTATTAATAACGTCCTTGACCTTCTCATCGTAAGAAAGGGATATAAAGATTTCTAAGTTCTTGTATTTCATATTAAAGGCCATGTTGTCCGTATGGGGCACCATAGTTAGACTCCAGGGTTCGACTTGGTCGGGATCACTGAACTCCCAGTAATCTCCTTCGATCATCATCTCGTCATCATCATATTCGTCCTCTGGTCTTGTAGTTGTCAAACGAGTAAAATAGGCGTTCAAATTTTGTATTTGGTCTTCCATTCTACGAAAACATTGGATTTGTGAGTTCATACATTACTTCACAAAAGTTGTTCAAATCAGAAATAGTGACCATGATCCCAATCCAATTCCTTTGGTTATTTGCAGTTCAGGTCAGCCCGACCTGAACGGTTATTCATTACGATGGATATTCTAGTGTCATCATTTCTATTTATCTAAATAGATTCTATTACGATTAATTTGGCTTGAATTATTCGATGTTGGAGATTGATGTTTGTTATCATTTATGTTTTCAGTCAAGATACTGCTAGTGATAATTCCACTCTGTTATTGTTATAAGACATTGTAGTTCAGGTCGCCCCGACCTGAACTGCACATTAATGTCTTGTTAAACAAATGCTTAATTGTTTTTATTTGTTCATAGTTCTTCGAGTTGATACTTATTTGATGAGTTTATGAATTAGGCACAGTGATGGTGTTCTAGCCTTTAGTGATGTTGTTTAATGGGATTCTCTGTGATTTTTCATTTTATTGAATTGTTTAACTGAACTGAGTAGAAGTAATGAAAGTATTTGACTAACTATAAATGAGCTGAATTCCTTTTACCTCTATGCAATTCAGGTTGGGACGACCTAAATTGTATGCAGTTGAATGGTACTTTATGGGTGACACGGCCAGGCTTTCTTCAAACTTCTCTGCAATTCAAGTTGGGACGACCTAAATTGCATGCAGTTGAATGGTACTTTATGGGTGACATGGCCAGGCTTTCTTCAGACTTCTCTGCAATTCAAGTTGGGATGACTTGAATTGCACTGATGCTGATCGTACTTTATGGGTGACACAGCCAGGCTTTCTTCAGACTTCTCTGCAATTCAAGTTGGGACGACCTGAATTGCACTGATGCTAATGGTGCTTTAAAATTTATGGTTCCAGGATTTCTTTTAGGTTTTGTGCTGTTCAGGCCGCCCCAACCTGAACTGCATTTTTGTGTTG
Source organism: Straminergon stramineum (assembly GCA_963920665.1). Lineage (NCBI taxonomy): Eukaryota > Viridiplantae > Streptophyta > Bryopsida > Hypnales > Calliergonaceae > Straminergon > Straminergon stramineum. The sequence goes on from OY987268.1 coordinate 20,341,248, forward strand.
AATAATACTTTTCATTATCACGTTCTGTGATACTAATTTGATACCTGGTTGATATCCATTCGATACTCGGTGATACCCGGTGATACTCAGAGTAAACCCTACGTGAGCAATAAGGTAACCCTGATCAGCCCTTGCACAGACCCTTGCATAAACCCTAAGCGAACCCTAAGAGAACCCTGATCGAACCTTGAGCTCCAAACTTGATTCAAAAAAACCTCAGAATCACAAGAAACCCTAAACCTCAAACCAAAATAAGCAAATGTGCAAACCATCAAACCACAAACCATGAGAAGCGAACATGCTAACCAAGGAACTAAAACCATAGACCACAATCTGAGGTCTTTTGCAGAACTAGAAAATTCAAACACGAGACAATTAACCACAATCCTAGAATGAAACCACTGCAAATGAATTAGAAGGTGAGGCGCAACAAACACAAAAACTGTGACAAAACACAGAAAAATAATTCTTCGCAGGAGGAGAACGATGAACCACAACTACAGATGCTGAGCTCCAAAAAAATGAAGATAGTGTGCAGTTGACAATGAACAAAAAGTGTGTGGAATAGTAAGCAAATAGAGGGAACTCAAGTGTAAGTGACATTACCTTTCTAAGATAGAGCTCCACAATTGTGAAAAAATGAGAAGCGCTCCACATTACTGAAGCTCAGACCCACAGTAACAACCCTGAATACGTTCTTTGTGGAATAAGCACAGTGAAAAACAACCAAAACTGATAAAATTTCAAAAAAAAACACAGAAATTTGTGCAGGGCAGGAAGCTTACCCTAAACCCAAGTCGCAGCAAAGAAACCGAGTTGGAAGAGAAAAAATTGATGCTTTGCGACTGCCAGAGATGGAAGAGAAGACAAAACTATGGAAGAAATTGATAATCAAAACTGAAAGCACACGGTGAAACAAGAGCGTAACTGAAGTGAGCGAAAACACAAAACGAGAACACGAGAGATAAAGCACGGAAGACGAAGCGCATAGAGAACTGGAACGGAAGACGAAGCACACAGAGGAGACGAAGTGCACAGAGGAGACGAAGTGCACAGAGAAGACGAAGCACACAGAAGACTGAGGAAACCCTAAACCCTAAGTGAAGCACCGTAAACCCAGTATCCCGACCCGCTAGTCACCAGCCGCGTGGACACGTGGCGGGGCGTGATTGCTTGGGACGACAAAGTCCAAATCATCTCCAAAATGAATGATTTGAAAAAAACCTTTATAAAGTGATATTTGGAAGACTATTTTGGAATTTCTGTACAAATAAAAGTTGTAAACTGTGAGTTGTAGATTCCATCTATACGGTTAGATTCACCAATGCTATTACCAATATCTTTTTTATACATTTTGAAAGGAAATTTTCTAAATTCCTTCTAAATGCAATTTCAAGAAAAATACAATCATTTGTGGGGTAAAATTTGTTGGAATGGATGTGGAATGAGATTATCTTCACATGGTGATTTCTTGAAATTTGTGCGTTCTTAAGCTCTATGACAATTTTGGCAATTTTAGTTTAGAACTACAATCAATGCAAATTTTTCTTAGTTAACCACTTGACATACTCCGACATTTGTAATTTTAGAAAAAAATTTACTCTAGATACACCAAATTCAACCCTAAGATAGGACAACAACTTCATAATGTATTTCTACAAAATTAGGAAAACTTTCATCCAAGTAATAAGGAGGATGAAACTTGAGTTTTCATTTGTCTATTGTCCAGAAAATGGTCATTGGAGCACTTAGGGGTTAAACTTTTTAGTGCAACATCCTAGCTCCTCCTCTTTGTCTTAAGGAATTCTCAATAATTTCAAAGATTTTTTGTCAATTCAAACACTAATATCTTGCAATTTTCATAATGGAAATTTCTGATGTTTTTTCCTAAACTTCTAAAACTAACTGACTACAAGATCCTACCATTACATGTGTTCAATAAGTGTTTTTTTCCCTAAAAGGGCACTTTTACAAAGTTTCAGGGGAAAGCAGAGTTAAGGAACTTTAGAAGTTAAGAACCCACTAAGAATACTTGCAATTCAGAAGTCACCATGAACCCTAGTCATGATTGATTATCATTTCCTAATCCACTTCATTTTTTTAATGCTATAATAGAGTAAGACTCAAAGAAAATTGTGAAGAATTAGTAAATTGTAAACATCAAATTAGTCAAGCATGCTTATCATTACCCATTTAACCCCTAAATGCTCCAATGTCCATTTTATGGATGATGAATACATGGAAATTCAAGTTTCATCATCCATATTGCTTGGATGAAAGTTACCCTAAACTGTGGATATATTTTATTAAGTTGTTGTCCTATCTAAGGGTTGGATTTGTTATTTCTAGAGTATATATATTTTTCTAAAATTACAAATGTGCAAGGATGTCAAGTGGTTGACCAAGCCAAAATTGCATTGACTCTAGTTCAAAATCGGATTTGCCAAAATGAAGTCACAGATTTGGTAAACACAAAAATTTCAGAAGATTACTATGTGAATAGTACCTCATTTCAAATCCACTCCAAGTTTTAATTAAAATTAAATTCTTAACACTTTTATATTATGAATCATTCTCTATTTTTTTCCTATATGTTGTAATGCCAAATGATTTGAAATTTTTCAAGCATGTAGTCAATTTGCCTCGAAGAATGAATCCAAAGAAGCACCACCATTTTGGACATTTTTTCGTACAAATGTGAGCTTCTAAAGTGTAGCTATTTGATCATTCATAGGGCCAAAAAAAAGATTTCTATGAATTCTAAACCCTATATCTTGCAATCCATGTGGTGAAAATTTCTAAAATTTTTTCCAAATATTTTCAAACTAGCTTACTTCAAGATCCTACAATTACCTATGTCCTAAAATGTATTTTTTTCTAAGAATTGCACTTATGCTACTGGTGATTTATTATTATTTGTTGGCATTGTAAACTATACAAGCGGGATAGAAGTTTGAATTTGCAAGTACTTTTGCCATTCACTACAAACTAAATTGAGGAAGGTCATCAAATTGGTAAGAATCCATACTAGAAAGAATACACAAAGGAGCAATAATTATTTATAAAAGCTTGTATAAATTCATAAAACACTTTACTTCTGCTATAATTTCTAAGAATTGGAGTAAACATTTTTTTTAACATGTAGGGGGCATTGGCAATAAAACGGCTTGTAAAACAACTTTTGTAAAAATTACATCAAATGAAAATGGCAAGAAAGGTAGGTGAAGACCAAAGTCAACTAAACAAATGAACAAATGTTTTAAAATGTTGGGTTCTATATGTCTTTGACAATATTCACCATATATATGAAGAATTTCAACACTATTATGTGATCTTCAAAAACTCATTTGAGAAGTGCCCTCCAATTATAACCGTAAAATTCATTAATAGTATTCTATTTATAATAAAAAAATCATCAATGTTTACCAAAAAGATTAAAAAGTAAGGTACCTTGCTCCAAGATACATCTATTTTCTAAACTATTATAATTAGGGTTTTAATGTTATTATTGCCATCATTATAATTACATTTATGGATTCCTTCAAAATACTACTATAAGAACTTTCTACATGAAAACTAGATAAAACCCTTAACATTGGACTATAATGCATTATAGGTAATTACTATCACGACCATATAATATGAGAGGTTCCTACCAATGTTTCATTGGTAATGCATTGAAAAAAAGGAAAAACACTAGTTTAGTGTATACATGAACATTCAATACAAAAAATGCTATAAAATAACCAGGACATCTATTTCTTTAATTTGCCATTCATTCATTTTAGTGTAAGTTCTATATTCTTTTCCTTATAAATTGTGTTCATAAAACAACATGAACTAGGTCGTTTTAGATCTAAATGACCATACAAATTCAACCCCAAAACATTTCCAACATTTCTAATTCAATAAATCCATCAAATCTTAATTATTGACAACTAGTTTGTTCATTTTATTACCAAACTTTTGGCCAGAATAATAGAATAACTAAACATGAAATGCCACAAGACAAAATTCATTTACAACTTTTAAATATTTTGGACATAGAGAATACATGTAAGCTTCTGAACTTTTGAGAATTAAATTGTATACTAACATTGTCAATCATATAAGAAACAAAATAGTTTTATGGTAACAAATCCTTGTTTGGTTTCATCATCTAATTTTCTCCAAAGAAAAGATGTGGACCTAAACCCTAAACCCTATGCCCTAAACATACCCTAAACCCCCAAAGCATGAACACATCTATCTAATTATGAAAAAGTAAGGTCGTGTTTTAGACATTTACTTCATTTCCATAAATGCTAAGAATATAAATTCATTTGCATGTGACTTATAATTAAAATATTCATTAAACTCTCACCTAACATACTCAACAATTGCCCTTGTTTTAGGTGATTTTTTCATTTATCCCATAAACGATTCAACAACCATTTATTCATCGAGAATTGGCAAAGAATCCTTCTCTGTAGGACACAAGGGCAAGTGATCATCCCCGAAATTTGTGTATAAAGGAGAGATCTTTCACTGTAGTTTGACATGCAGCTAGTATTTTTGCTTTGTTTAAAGTAGGTGATCTTAGACGGTTCCAAATAGGAGGATTCCCACAATCACTAGCCCATGCTTTAAGGACAAAAGTGCTGAAAAAAAAGGAAAGCCCCATCATGTCCTTGTTCCCAAAGATAGCAGATAGGAAAAAATAGACAAAGGTTTGCTTCGTAATTTTTGTTCCACATTACTCTGTCAGATGGAAGAAGAATCTTCGGGAAGAAATAGACGGCAGACTGCCCCCCCCCTAATAAAACCAATGTGTAAAGTGCTCCCAAGTGGAAGAGGAATCTTCCCCCGAAGGATGGAAATTCAAAGTCCTTCATTCCCGTTGGCGCCTCTTTTCCCCCGCCAAGAAGACCCGTGGACGTCTAGACATGCTTTAGAGATTATACTCTCATTATCTATTGTCTTCCTGATCCCTTCCTTCTCTCTCTCTCTTGTGCTTGGTTTCACGGTTGTGTCACGTTGTCGTTGAAGATCTTCGCATCAATCATGACGAAGGCGTCTTGTGCTTCTAGCTTTTGGTAGTATTCTTCGCATTCCATATAAATTAGTTAAAATTTGTGCCTTTCTGGTTTGTAGTTGCACTTCATGTGAAGTAGTTCAAATTTTTGTCATTCTGGTTTGCTATTGCAGATCATGTAAAATAGCTCAAATTTCTGTGATTGTTGTTTGCATCTATACTTCATGTAGTATTGTTGCTTTTTCTTCATTCCTCATTGGAGCTGCACTGTTGAAAGTGCACCCATGCTTGGATACATGACTTTGGGCTCCGTATTTGAAATAAGGTTGATGCATTTTCGTGATGCGTCCTTCATTATACGCCTATGTGTATTTCCATGTCTTTTGATAGAGTTGTCTTGTTGAAGGCAATTGCATTCCTAAATTTGTGGAAGAAGTGATGCGTGTGAAAAGGGCTTCTAATTTGTCACCGCAAAACCCAGACCTCTTCAATTCGATGGGAAATCAATAGAATTCCTCTAGATCCAGTCAATTCATGATATTCATGGGTTATATAAGTCTTTCAATTCAGGTCGGTATGACCTGAATCATTGTTTGGATGAATTTGTAGACGTTTATGTTGACTGCAATCGTACTCAGCATAAATTGATAAATAATGGAATATGAATTTTCAGATAGCAATTTAGGTCGTACCGACCTAAATCTACATTTACAAAAAATCTTGAGCATATATATATCAATTTAGTAAATATCTAAATGGAAATATAGGTTCGTAAATATTTGAAATGCAATTGCAATTTCAGGTCGTACCGACCTAAATCAACCTGTCTTGAATTTACTATATTCAAGTAAAACTAACCATTGACCTTTATCAACTTAATGTTGAATTGAAAAGCTTTGATTGCAATTCAGGTCGTATCGATCTGAATTTACATATCGTAAATCTGTTGAAAAATTCATAATGCATATCTTACTGAACTATATATAAAAAAGTTTGAAGTTGAAGTCTTCGATTGCAATTCAGGTCGATACGACTTGAATTGACATATTATGAATCTATACGATATATCACAATGTCCATTAAACATACCTACATCGAGAGATTCTTGATTCTGAAGTATTGGACAATAAGTCAAGTCATAACGATTTGAATCATTATGTACAAAATCTGTAGAAGTGAAAGTATTGCACGCCTGATGGACTCGTATGAGTAATGTTTGACTAGAACTAATGTCCTACTGAAGTTAATCAATATGGACTCAATCTATGACCTGAAATGTTAATTCAGGTCGTATTGACTTGAATAGACAGATTCTAAATCTGTGATTGTAGAACGCCCTTGAAGTCTCATTTATTAGAAGTCAAAATATTTTGGTTCCTTAATCATTGTTTGTACTTCAAGTCTTGTCAATCTAAATTTTCACTGACTTGCATCTTCTGAGTTTCTTTGCAATTCGGATTGGGATAATGAGAATCGACATCTTCTGCAGTGTTTTGGTTTTAATGTCAATTCAAATTGTATCAATGCAAGTCAAGAGTTTAGTTTTGATATATTCAATTTCGTTTCTGATAATCTGAATTGATATTTTCAAGATAATGTATCCAATGCATGCAATTCAGGTCTTGCCGATCTGAATTGGAAATTTTAAGTATTATTGGATGGCAATTGATGCTTAGTTCTTGTCTGCAAGTGAACTCAATGTTGTATTATCTTGATCTGTAGGAATTATGGGCTCCCATGTCATTCCTCTTGATGCAATGGACTCATCAGATGACGAGTTCCAAGCTCTTGAGGGGATGAATGTGGGCATTCCAAAGTGTGAAGGACTTCCACGTCGCCAATGGAATACAAAGTGCGTCACTCTCTATAACAATGAAGGCATACTTGTTGGAGAAGGTACTTGCCATAGTGTGAACTTGGATTTGGTTCTTGGTGCCAATGGTCCTCTAGGAGATACTCATGTTGTAGTGCACATTTCAAAGATACATTCCAAAGTTGACATTCCTTTGGAGCAGGTGTACTCTTTGATAGCGTGGCCTACTCAACTTGTTCATTGCCGTGGGGCAAGCCTGCACGACTATGAGGCTAGAGATAATTTCAATTGAATCCAAGCGAGTTTGTTAAACTCGCCTTGCTTGTCATCTGCACGTCCATATACAAGCATCATCCGAAATCCACCTCGAAAGACTTCTCTGAAATCAAAGGACCTCCTTACACAAGAGTCTATCAATGCAGTGTCTAGCAAAGTTTGTTGTAGCTTAAATTGTGTTCAACCATTTCCAAGGGAGAAGTTCAAGCCTTTTGTGAACGCATGTACCACAATTCAACGTTCAAACATAGAGCCTTCATGAAGACGGAGGTGCACAGACAAGTTCATTGGGACTCCTGAGAAAGAAGGATGGTCATGGTTGAGGGGGTTAATGTGTGTATGAAAGCATGGATGCATATTTCCGGGGTCCCAGAGGCCACATTCTATCACTACCAAACATATTCAAATAATGGTCGGGAAGCAATGGCACATGGTAATTTAGGGTTGGTGAAGCCAAGGAAACACACTCAACAAGCTACCGCAACGTTGAAGTGCATTCTAGACAAGGAGGCAAATCACATGCCACATCGTACTCGGACTCTCAAGTCTGGGGATAAGGTCGTGTCCATGATTCTTCCGCCTACCTTTCAGTGGAAGGATCAAATTGAGAAAATCAATGAAGCCAATGCTGCTTTTAGATTGAAGGAGGTGTCAACTTCTAACTTGAGCAAGATTAGATCATTCAGGTTTCCAAAATACGATGTGAAAAAGCCAGGAGATAATTTTGCTCGATGCTCTATTTGTGACAAATTGCAGGAACTAAGGAAGGGAGCATTTCTTGGATCTCACAGTGTTTTGAAGTGGTCGCAAAAGTTGGACAAGCATCTTGCCATTGCTCGTGCTCACATGGAGTTGTACTATGCAAATCGTTACCGATCGCATAATTCCCCACATGAGTGCCTTACGATTATGCATGACAAGATGGATCATGCTAAAATTGCTTCTCTAGTCTTCTCCCACAAGAATAAAGAACTTGATGGCCTAGTGAAGTTGCATGTATCCGTGACTGGCATGATTGCGCATGGTCATGCTGATGTGCGCTATGCACATTACAATTAGGATCTATTTCTCCATGATTCAAACTACACCATTGGCTCCATGGCCAAACTATTGTGAGATTTGGAAGAGCCACCAAAGTCTTCTTCTCAGCAATTGTTTGTGAGGTCGGGGTTGACAAATTTGTTTGGTGAAATGCTTAAGGGAGATGAGATGTGTGAAGCGTCCCTTCCTCCTCCACCAATTACCTTAGTTCCAGCGACGCCTTTGCCACCCATTCTAAATGTGTAGATGGACAATGCCACTGGGGACAACAAGAATAGATATGTTTTCTATTTTTGGTCTCTACTTGTTGCAAACAAGGTCTTCCGTGAAGTGTATGTGAACTTCATGATTGTGGGTCATACACATGACGACATTGATGCGCTATTTGGAAGATGGAGCATGTTGTTGAAGAAGGAGAACTTCCCTACAGTTCCTGCACTCATGAAGTCATTCATGGATGTGGAATCCATTCCTACTATCCCTCATCTTATAGAAGAGGTGCTTGATTTCAAGGGATTCATTGCAGGTTCATTTGTGGACGGAGATGAGATACTCGTTGGACATACAAAGCCACAACAAGTGAAGTTCTACGTAGATTCAACGGGGTGTCCAATCATGAAGTACAAACTGTTGTGCACCAATGAGAACTGGTTAGGGCAGGATGGCAGAGGCATCAAATTGTGGAAAGAAGATGCAGAAGGGCGAAGTTTGTCGCCTCGTGGAGTGCCATTGCCAGTTCCACAACGTCCTATGAGAGGCATGGAAGACATTTTGAAAGGGATATCTGGATTTGTCAAATACTGGAAGAAGTTGTGCAATGCAGATGTCACTAGGGAATACCGAAGGCACTATGAGCATTTGGTCCACTATTGGCAGGGCATGAAGGTAACATTATTGGAACTAGTAGCTACTTCTATTGTTTTGAGGGGTGGTTTTTGGCCGGCAACTCGTGTTCAAGCGGCTCAAGTGGATGAAGTAGGAGAAGATGGTGAAGATTGTGAAGAGTTTGGAGAGGATGACACCTACGTTGGGCCTTTGCGGGGTCGCCCACAACCATCCTTTAGGGTGGATCCAAATCTCTTTAAAGGCTACTTTGTTGCAATTCGACCCATTGATGGTGACACTCGACCAGTTTGGATTGCAAGAGCGTTGTTTGAACCGAATTGTAATCCTGAGAAACCGAATTGTGTTCTCATTCAATACTTTTGCCCAACATCGAGGAATCAAGATGTTCAAGACTTCTATACTGGATAGGACAATGAAAGAGGTTTACGTTGGAAGGTTGATATAGCCAATCCACCTATTTGGGAAGAAACGAATGCTCTCATGACAACGTGGAAGTCTCAAATTAGAAAGGACACATGCCAATGTTTGCTCAAGATCTCGGCTGCTCAAATTGAAATCATCAACCAGAGTTTGGCTTCGTATACTTTGTCTTAAGTGTAGCATTCGATGAGTTGGATCAGGTCCAATATGTTGTTAGCTACATATGGTAGAGTGTTATTTGTTTTTTTATACGTCTACAATATGCTTTCACATTACTGTGAAGGATATCATTTTGATTTCTTATAAATGAGGGGTAGGAGATTTAGATTCATGAATGTTTAACTATAGCTTACTACGAGTAGTATTCAAAGCTTTGGTTTCTTTGTAGGGAGTAATATGTTTGGATGTTACACTTGCAACATTCAGATTGCAAGTGCAATATGTATACCATATTAATATATTTCATATGGCATTTTATATATACTTGTTTGCAAAAGACGTGCAATTTTTGACCATATACAATACAATCTTCTTTTCAAAACATTATATTCATTGCATGACTCTCATTTTAATAGAAATTGCTACTTCAATTTAATTAATTAAGTAATCATCAAGCTGAATTACAACTCACTCAATTCACTAATTGTACCTTTGAAGGCCAAATACTAATATGAGAGGGCAACACTCTCCCATTTTAATGAATATGATGTTAGCATTGAATAATGAGAACCGTCAAAATTGCCTACAAATGAACTACAATTTATAAACTAGCAAGCAATGGGAAAGAAAGGAAGATGGCAAAGGCAATCCATTATGCACTTCTAATTCTCAGTGTCTATAAACCTAGCATCTTCCTAGGCATTGAAGGTATGTGGGTAGAATGCACTTCAAAATTGAGATTTGCACTTCTTACAACAATTGTTGAACAATAGATTATAGTACAACTCTTGTATTTCCTCCTTGACGTGTTAGATTTCAAAGCTTGAGGATTTTTTTTTACTTCTTATGAAAGAATTTCTTACAATTGGTAGTGAGCTGCAAAATCTTCACGTATGAAGAGAAAATTAGAAGACATTGAGCTAGAACTCGAAGTAAACATCTCATAGAAGCAATTTAGCAGAAATGAAGTCTCCAACATTACCCTTGTAAAAAGCAATAGTTTTTTGAAATAGTTGAGGTCATTGTGTAACAAAGTTGTAGAATATCCATAGGTGTTGAATTCAAAGTATAGTTAACAGGATTACATAAATACATAGTCCAACGGATGCAAAGGTGTGTACTTACTGGATATGGTGTTAGGTGTTGCTTTTTCAGAACAAGGTCCCTATAGAGAAACCCCATTCTATTAGTTGTTGGAGCTGCAATGGGAGAATCAAGTACAGAGTTTGGTGGAAGTGAAGACAGTGATAGTAGTGGCAACAACGAATATAGGAAACCCTACAGTTGGGGATCAAGTCAAGAAGACTATGTTGAATCTATTAATATGAAAGAGGAGGAGTCTGATGATGACATCCCTGAAGGTTTTGATTGGTCAAAGATGGAAGAGGATGCAGTTGAAGAAGAAATTCTACGTATCTTTCAACATCAACAAGAAGACATGAAGTCAACAGAAGGTGATCCTTTGGAGCCTAACCTAGTTGAGAAGAGCCACCGAGTCCTTGGGCGATCAAGTAATAAATTGCTCCAACATGCTCTGCAACCACAATTACAGAGAGCACATTCAAGTACAACCAATCCGAGCAATGTTGACATCCACAGAGTTGAAGGTACAAGTGTGAGCTTTCAAGATTCTGAATACATACCTGGACTTCAAAGGCAAGGAGGAGAGTACTCAAATGTGGAGCACAGTGAAGATAGAGAGCTACCACACCATCATGCAAATCCAATTCAGGTAAATCAGCCACCTTCTCCTACAATTCCAAAACCTGTCCCACGGAAGTTAAGGAAAAATGGCAATTGGACACAAGAGCAATTAGATGAGGCTCTTAATGATTTTGATGATGGCATACCAATGAGGACAACTACAAGGAATAATGGCATTCCTTGCACTACTTTAAGGGGATACATATGTGGGACAACTACCACAAGGAGAAGGGGAAAAAAAGGTGTTGTAAATGATGAGGAAGAGGAGGCCTTGGTCAAATACTTACTTGACATGCAAAATCGAGGTTATCCACTCTATATGGGACAGCTTAGAGCTAAGGTTCATGAATTCACTCAAACAAGAGTGACACCATTTAAGGATGGTATTCCTAGATTAGGTTGGGTTAGGTGCTTCCTCAATAGGCATCCAGAGCTCTCATTCAGAAAACCACAAGCATTAGAACAGAGTAGAGCCAAAGCTTTTAATCCAGAGAATGTGAAGTCTTTCTATCAGAATTTATCAAATCTGCACCACAAACATGGATATGGGCCACACCAAATTTGGAACTGCGATGAATCAGGTGCTCAGGCGGGAAAAGATGGAGGAGGTTATGTACTAGCAAAGAAAAGGACACGAAATGTACACAAGGTGGTTCCAACTCAGAGGGAATGGTTGTCCGTTCTAGCTTGCATCAATGCTAACGGGGATAAGCTTCCTAACTTCTTTATCTTCAAGGGCAAGAAAAAGAAGTATAATTACCTGTTCAAAACTGGAGAGAAAGATGCTACCATGGCAATGCAACCCAGAGCTTGGATGACCCACCTTTTGTTCAAGGAATGGATCAAACACTTCATCACAAATGTTAGGAAAAAAGACAACCTTTCTCCAACTAACAAACATCTTCTCATCCTAGATGGACACACTTCTCATGTGACTTTAGAAGTAGTGAAAACAGCAATGCTTAGTGGATTGGACCTACTTACATTCCCTAGTCATACCTCTCATGCACTACAACCATTGGATATCACCTGCTTCAAGCCCTTCAAAGTTGCTTTCAGAGCATATAGGGATAAATGGACTTTGGAGCATGTTGGAAAGGTTCCAGCCAAGGAGGACCTTGCAGCTTGGGTATCTCATGGACTAAAGAGAGCCTTGAGCAAAGAAAACATTATCAGAGGTTTTCAAGCAACATGTATTTATCCATTGAATGGTAGGGCTATAGAAGACAAGTTTGGACCAAGTCTAGTATATCAAAGACATGGTGAAGAAGAATACCAGAGTGCACAGGAGACAACCACTGCAGTTGACTAGCATGAAGTTCACAATGGAGGCCTACAAGAATGGCAAATTCAAGAAATTCCAGATGAGGATACTTCTTTGCTACTTGAATGCAGCCAATACTATGTAGAAATTGAAGAAGGGTCTAACAAGAAAATTGGAACAAGTGAAGAGGATGAAGAGAACCTTGAGGTTGAAGAGGGGCCAAATCTTTGTGGAGGAAATTTCTTTCAGCTGCCAATGACACAAATGCCCAAAGTGAAGAAAATAGCAGAACATGCTGAACCCTTCATTGATTATTCCAAATCTATTTGGATGACCCAAGATGAGTACTTGCACTCTTTGGAGCAAGTTGCAAAAAGGAAAGAAGAATCTCCTCAAGAGAAGGAGCAGAAAAGGTTAGAGATGCAAGCTAACAAAGTCAAGAAAGCAAAAGAGATAAAAGACAAAGAAGTTGCCAAGCTAGCAAGGCAAACTCTGCAGCAGTCAAAGAGGAAACATAAAGAAGCATGGTCAGCTAAAAGTGTGGCAGCCTATGGAGATAGTTTGCATGCACTTATCAAAGCAAGCAGGGGACAAGTTCCAGTTACATCAGCATATTGTGGATTTTCTCCACCAATCTGTAAGGAAAATCAAAGAAGAGCAATTGCAAGAAGACGAGCTAAAAAAAAGGGCAAAGATGTCAGCTTCTTACCTCTTCCATTAGAGGTTCCCAAACCTAGGAAACAACAAACTCCTTACCTAAATTATCCAATCATGTTCCAACCAAATATGCAGCAGTCAAGTTACTACCATACACCATTTCAGATGGGTAGCTATCCTCCTATTAACCTTGCAACTGGCACATCAAACAATCCAGTAGTGTTCAACAGACCACAGTAACAACTACAAACTTTCATACAGATGCAACAATTTGGACACATGTAGAAAGGCAAGGAAACATATATGGGGACAAGTAAATAGGCAAGGGAACATATCTGGAGAAAGGCAGACATGCAAGGGAGCATAGCTACTAATCTTCATGGTTGGAGAAAAGTATTATTATGGGAGATGAAAATGTATATACTAAGCTTTCTTATTGCATCTTGCTGCAAAATAGAGGACATAGGAGAAGGTATACTACTATCCAAGCGACCAAGCTAAATAGAGGTGAGCAAGTAATGACTAGCTAGTGCACTTGCAGAAGTTGATTAGGTCACTTGGAGTACCTGCACTTGTCACATTTTGGTCAGTGTTTTCAATGGAATGCCTCTTTTCATTTTCAGTGAAGGTGTACTTCATTTTAATATAAGACAAAGATGGAAGCCTGCTCAAAAGTTACCTCTTGTGGACAAATTTGTTCTTAGAGAAGAGTTCTGTCATTTGTGTGCTTCTTCAATATTGGCTTCTATGAAATTGGTTGTAAATTGTCAACAAATCTTCATATATGAAGAGTCATGTTTGTACAACTGATTCTTAGAGCTCCAGTGCTCCATATGAAGGCCTTGGTATAACTAATGCCTGTACAAATACACCTCCATGAGCAACAACAACTACAAGACTATGTGGTAGATACACCTTGTCATTTATTGTGCAACAAATGTCCTTTAATAGCAAATCTCACAGAAGAAGTGATAAAGAAGGCACCATCCACAATCTTCTGGCATTGATGCAGACCACACGAATGTGAGCATCAATATACCAAAAACAGAGCATAGCAAGCTTGTCGGAGTGATGTTATTTTCCTCTCCAATCAGTTATAGAAAAAAGAAAAAAGCCTATTGAAACTTTTATTAAAACAAACTTGTCAATTGGGGGTTGATATCACTTGGAATGCTTGGTCGCAAGCCCTTCAAAAAGAATAAGGTAACCATTCATGTCAGTACTGTAGTTCAAGGCTTACTAACACTCCGACAATTTTGACTAATTGAACTGAATATGCATAAAGGCTTTTTAAAGCAACAAGCAATTTCAGCTTCTCATCTTTGCTATGAATGAGAACTCCATTAGGTGAAAGTGCCCTACCTTTTGAACCACACCCACCGCAGCTTGAAGAGGGGTCACATATGCATATGGTACTTGGAAGAAAGTGACAGCATTTGAGATTCTATAGTGAATAGGATTTAATATCATGGTGCTCATCAAACATGATATCAAGAAAACCATGGAAAACACCACACATACTCATTCTACATTTCTTCTAGGTCTTACTAATGAGGACCAGAAAGAGCCTAAAAAATGTTGAGCTAAAAGATCAAGATAACTGTGGATCTCATCCAGTTAGGTATAAACTTGTACAAAAATAGAAGTCCACTAAACGGTTACATACCTTTCCAATGAGAAGCTCCCAAAGCACGATCTACCAGAACTAAAAACGTCTACCTTGGAATCTTATGGTTTGTGGTTGATTATTTGAAATATCAAGGAAAAACAGGTGGTAATTTAAGAAGAGTCAGAACGAAGAGATCTAAGCTTCAAAAAGTGGTCTCATACTATAATTTACCCTACAAAGACGAAATATGAACATACGATTCTGGAGAAGCATGTGTTTGACCTTCATTGCACAGCTAGGAACATACCTCCGGAGCCATCCACCGGTAAGTGCCTATGTCTGCTATCATGATACCTGATTGTACCTGCAGTCTTGCAACACTGAAATCAACGACCTTTACCACCTAACCACTCCAATCACCAACACAATCCTCAGTGTACATTACATGCAACATGGAATTCAGCTCACGAACAAAACAAAAGACTTAGAAAAGGCCTTCAGAATCTACAAGAAAATATTCATGAGGTCTCTCTGATTGCCTGAGGACACTCGAGCTGACCTCATCTTCGTTCATAAGAAGATTAGCAGCCTTGAGATCCCTATGTATGATCTGATTTTAGTGGAGATAGTCCATTCCTTTTGAAACATCAATTGCCACCCACAACAACATTGGTAATTTCAAAACAGACTTTTGCTTATGCAGGTAATCATAAACACTACCTCCAGACATGTATTCTGCACATATCATCATGTTGCACAAATCAACGAGCCAAAGCAAAGCACTAGAGAAGGATTACACAGAAGTGAATGTGCAATCTATTCTCACTCAGCATACCTATAATGATACAAAGCCTCTCTGTCTTTGTACAAGCCCCAATCAAGTGAACTACATTCTTGTGCCTAACCTTCCTACATAAAAAATGTCGTAGCTCATTCACAACATTTCTTTAGTGATATGCACAGACAACCAAAATGGCTTTAAAGAAGAGGACATTATAGACAAGGTCATTCCCAATCCAAAATTGAACCCTCAGAATTACGGTCTTCCAAACATGAAACTATGAAACTGTTGTAGACAATCACTCCATTATGATCATTATCGATGAAACATTATTGTACTGAGAGCAAGATGGATAGCAAGACAAACATACCGCATAATAGATACTTCTTGCATAAACTCTCTCTGCGAGCTCTGGTTCAAGCATTGAGGGTTGAGAACTTTGATAGTTGTAGTCAAAAGTAGGTATTTCTAGATGATAGTGTTAACCGTAAGTCGGGCTGAAAATCCATGGAGGGCGTGGCAGTAGACATGTATCGGCTGTGATGTTGATATATCATTCTCTGAAATGGTGTTGATCTTAAACTTCATATCCCGTAACAAATTGTTGTATATTGAGAATGTCGTCGTAAGGAAATTCTTTGAGCCAGGAAGTTGAGAATTGTCCACATGAACAATGTACATAGAGTCCAAGCGAATTTGCCCAGTTGAAATAGCTCCACTCCAACCAACTTCTACAAACATCCATAATCCCAACAGAGCCAAGAAGGCTGCAAACTTCCCCATTCTCGTTTTTCAAAGCTAGCTGAAACCAAAACCAAAAACGTCAATCACCCCATAGATTAGTAGATCAATGCATTCACTAGAGCAATTTCACTAAATTATGGTAACTCATTACTTCACCGACTTCAGGAATGAACAATGTAGTAGCCAATATAGACAACACAAGCATCACAATAGTGAAATAAAGATTCAATAATAAATATTCAAGCTCAAGAATTGAACATGAAGAACTGAGTGAAAAATATGTAGCAGTCAGAAAATACCTATTATAGTATGTTCCGAAAAAAATAGGTTCCAGAACTCTAATTAAATGAGATCTATGGAAGGATCGAACTATGAGATTGAGACAATGGACACTATCCATCTCTCCCTCTGAACAGACAATCATAAATATGATACTTGTATTGTAAGAGAGCATTCAGCAAAACCATCATCACATGCACTTAAGCTTTGGACCAAATTTTCCTTAAAAAATCATTCGGGCCATTTAAGTTATAAAGGGTAGCGTAGTATCATGTTCACTATTTCCAGTCTATTCCACTAATACAGACAAATTAAGGGGCACTGACTATACCTGGCTTGACTATAACTTTCCTAAACAAGGACACCCTCCAAGAAGCAATCAAACATTAGTTGAAAAATCATGGTCTACAGAAGTTCTCCCACGGCACACTTCCTATGTCTCTTGCCTTCCAAATCAATCACTTTTGAGATCACGTCACAAGCAGATACCTGAAGACTAAAAAGAACAAAAAAAGTAAGCAAAAAGAAACAATTCAAGCCTCCATGTTCATAGATTCGAAATTGCACAAGCATAGAGAAAATCGCATACACACCTTCATAGTAGAATCTGAGCATTGTACACTACTTGCTTGAAAAAGCAGATATAAATGCGGCACAAGTTAGGCACCTATGAACTGACTAATAACAAATTCACTTCTAGTAAGAAAAAAGCTCACTACCTTTTTCACCATGTCATAATATCAATGTCTCTAAAATCCCCTCTTGAAGGATTTAAGCCTTCACAAGCACAAGTGAAACGAGATGGTGGTGAATTCAGCCCATTACAGTTCACTTCTCTATAGGCATTCACACCTTTTTCAAGAACAACCTTAAGAAAATAATATCCCGAGTTCGTAACTGCCAAATGAGCAAAACTAAAACTAAAACTAAAACGAGGCATTCATACTCTAAAAGTAACCATCATTTCGCCCGAGCACATGAGTAACCCTGTGGATTACACGTTTGTGCCTTGCAAGATGAACCAGTACAGAGCCTTGGTCTTGAATGCAAAGCAACGACGATACTTGTACTTTGCTTGGTAGAGATTTCCTTCTCTTTAATGAATAACCCTCAATATCTTTCCACATGAAGTTTCTGGATTCTACAACATGGAGACTCTGCTCAAGAAAAGCAAGCAGCTCCTATAGATTCAAAGCATAATCTTTTAGTTCTAGTAGCAAAAGCAATCAGCTGGTGGTAGCTGGAGTGATAGAACCTTACAATAAAGCTGAGAAATCTATTGCAGAGAACGCAAACTATCCTGAGAAAAAGTTTTACCCTTACGAGTGCTAGGGCCTAACTTACAAACAGGGAGAAGGGCAATTCTTTAGACTAACCATTTTTGGAAGGAGGCCACAATTGATTCCTTTGAATACTATTGCAATGAAACACATTCCTTAATTTCTGAACTCACATGAGCAACACCCACATTGAATAATGCTTTACTTCTCATCGGATACTCATGACTATACACGACAGAACGATAGGTACTCAATGGTCAACATTCACAACAACTGGTCCTTAGGAGAGATTGTAAAGTTTATATACAAAAGATTGGTCATGCTATTGAGGCATTGCCAGTAAAACCTACTTCCGAGGTGTTTCCCTTCATGCAATGAACGGCTAGTATCCAAAACTTATACGTGAACAACCATTCAACAAATAGAATTCCACTCATAATCAAGAAAAAGCTAACATGACCATTAGAATTACATCTGTCCAGAAGTAGTGTCAGAATTGTAACATTCTCACGAGCAGCTCTTTGATGCCATTAACAGGATTGGCCTCATGGCGTTGAAGCCATTTCAGAGCTTCTTCATGTATACACTTAGATTTTAGATTGATGACATTTGATCACCAAATAGAACAACAACATTCATAACCGTAAATGCAACACATCCTTTCTTCTTGACAACTAAATACGCTTCCTTGGACAGAACATGCACAAGCCAATTCTCAAGCCAAGAACACTACATGTCGCGCCCCTTAGTGACACTTACCACCTTAAGTCCACCTTCCAATGCTTTCCAAGCACTTAACACTTTAGTGGCACCAAGGGTCACGCTCTCCTAACACTGCACATGCCATGCACATCCAATGTTAATCTCCCATTCCAACTCTTTGTACTAAGTCCCAGTCACCGGACTTCTAGCACACACACACCCATTATGACACCGGGGCATGTTACTTGGTAACATGGGGCGGAACTTCCATCTTATTGTGCAAGGACCCATGGTGGCACTACTCACCATGGTCTTACCCGCCCTTGAGTGTCATCCCAACTCCATACTAGACTCCTTGTGTATTTGCTACTTTCCACTTCGTAAGTAACTAGGACTCACCATTCGGGACACCTCAACATAGCCTAGCAAGGAGTGGGATTCCACCCAATTGGTGCCACGGGACATCCTCAAGTGTCCTATGGTGCCTTGGAGTGGTGGTGACCCTACACCACCAACCTTCAATCACCGGGAATCACCAAGGCTCCAAGAGGGAGTGAGGAGGGAGACCAACCCCTCCTATAGTACTCTCTATGGGATTCAATAGACCCCCCCCCCTTGTATGTCAAAGGGGACTCCCAAAACCACTTTGGTTTTGGAAGACCACCTCATTTCTCCCGATTCACCATAGTTTGGGACTCCCGAACTTCCACCCGGCATAACTTTGCGGTCCGGGCTCCACATCTCACATGCAAGCCCATTTTCGACATCTACTCGACGAGTAGATGCCTATGGACTACCCACTTGCCCAATTTGGACAAGTCCTCGCAAAGTTATCGCCCTCCAAAGATTCGGGTCCACCAAGAGAGGCGTCACGCCTTCACCATTGCGCTTCTCTTGGCCATAACTTGAGGCTCATATCTTAGAACCTCGTAATGCTTGTCGATATAGCATCCTTGTGTTCTTAGCTTTTCAAGGATATGTTACATGACATACTTCATGGAGGGATTCCTCATGAACCCCTCCCTCCTAGCCCTTAAGTGTCCCGGCGCCACCAGGACACCCCCACCTTTGAACGCCCATAACTTTTGACTCATAAGTCCAAATTATGCGTTCTTTGGACGGCTACAAGCATCTCCTCGAGACCTTTTCAAGCATGTATCACAGACCCCCAAATTCGTCCGGATTAAAGCACTAACACGCTCTGATCACTCGGGACTCCTAGTCCCCCTCACCTCATCTCTTGCAAGGCTTGGGGAGTCACCCCCAATGTCCCCCCTTGCTCACCAAGGTGACACGGGCACGCCTTGTGATGAGGGTCGTGACACTACATATATTATTTCAAACTCCATTCAATAGCAATCACAAAAGCTTTGATATTTACTGCCAACAACATTCTGGAGTTACAAATGTATGTAACTTACCCATTAGGTCGTTTTACCAACTGGAAACTTTGCAACAATGTTCTTGGATGGCCTCCTAGTCTTTGTTGTATTGTCTTTCTCTCCCTCGCCTCCTCTCTTCAATTGTTTCTACAAAGGGGATGGTGAAACATAAGCCTCCTCTAAAATGTTGCAATCTAAAGAAATAGAGTTCTAAAGAAGGAGATAGTACTATGCCATGATTTGCACATTTTTTTGGAGGGTGGTCATCTGAATCCTCCTGATGAATGCTCTTCATGGAGCTGCGAGCATTATAACATTCAGAATACTTGATAATCAGCTCATATCAATGACATTACCATTCAGCCCTACATGCATTACGTCTTGGCACAATCAAGGAAGGGCTCTCAGTACTTCTTTCTCGGCAATTGCAATTCTAGGGGAATGCAAAATCAAGCCTGGAAAGGAAAAATAAAAATACATACAGATATTGCTCAATTGTAGAGAAAGAACATTTTAATATCCTTGAAGTTAACTAACACAAGGTATATAGGAAAGACTTCAGAAACCTAAAATCCAGAAGAAGTTGCAACATCAAGAAATCCTACAGACTCACTCTTTCATCAATTGAGAATTCAAAGTAGCTTGATGCCAATTCTTCTTGTAACTCTTGATCTCAAGGGTTTCTTCCATTATGCAATAGCCTTCACAACTTCTCAAATATAGTGAGCTGCGAGTGAATCGCTAGAGCCAAAGAAGGATGAATTCAACCCTTTCAGCCCGTGCACACTGTTAGTGAGACCACCGCCTATAACATTCCACTTGATAAACAATTCATCATAAGGTTGTTAGAAAATGACACACATAGTGCTTGAAATGCATATCATTAGCCTGGCAGTACCCGTCCAAGGAAAAAACTTACAGCATCCATGAAATTGAACTTCTCAGTTGCATTAGGTCTAATGCATTTGATTTCCCTGCTGAAAACCATCAAATTCTTCCTCCCGAAACTTTCAATTTGAACATGCAAGCAAGGCTAAGGCATAAGCACATTCTTTGATGGGGCGACGTTGGTATTCCTTAATGGTCATCACTCTAAGCTTATAGACAAGGAACACTACAAAAGAAGCGCGCCAAATCAGAAGGAATCTACATCCATTACTAACAACGCTCAACAAGATTATAAAGGAAGTGAGGTAGCCAACTTTGCGTGGGACGTGGGGCGGTTTTTGAAATGATGTGCGCAGGTTTCCAATCAGTCAGAGCTTGCATCAGAGGTGCAGGGACAGTCAATCTCTCTTCTTAGTTAATGCATTTTAGAAGTGTTGACGGTCTCTTAAAAGTTGTTAGTGTTCACATTTTACATCGGCGCTTGTTGTTTATTCCAAGTCTAGCTATTTCTTTATGGTTTTTGCATATCGCTTTAAAAATCACGCGTGTATGCTTTTTGACAAACCTATTGTCAATAATAGGTGCCTACGACCAAAATCTTTATAAAATCATAAGTAATTCAATACTCCTCCGAAAATTATGAAACCACTTGTGCTACTTGATGCTTGAATTTTCCTTCCTCTGAAAAATATACCAAAAATCTTCTGATTCTCGCAAGCCCATGAAAAAGGCAAACCAGTCTGTAAATGGTCGCTTTAACAGCATACTACCTTACATGTCAGTAGAATTGGAAATTGGAAATCTGTCAAATGCTGCCAGAGCACCAAGCCAAAAAATAACATGGACGACTAACTTACATCTTGTAGCATACTTTACGTGACACCCATGCCAAATTCGGTATATTCTTTGAAAGTACGGATGAGACATACACGTTGTGATAGCTATTCAAAGAAAATAAGACGGGCATCCATTTTAGCACAATTGCTCACAATCACAATTTACTTGTCAACTATGACTGATTGGACAATGAATAGACCAAGGCGAGCACCTCATACCGACTTACAACTTCATAGAAGACCCTGACCTTCTAATCAATTGGTTGAACCCAGTTAATCAAATAGCCTCATGGTTCAAACTCCCTGACATAAATTCCGATTTTATATACAAAGGTCTCACCACCTTCAAATGCTTCAGAAATACTCCGAAAATTGACAGCCTTCACTTCTACAACCTTCGCTCAATATACCTCAATGCCTGGAGACAGACAACGCAAGTTCACAACCTGCCTCTGCCCCCAACCACCCTCTCCAATACCCACGATCAAATAGGCATTCACCGCTATCAGAAGAGCCCCTAAAAGCAGAATCTGCTTGTTAGCAAAAGAAATGTTACCTCCACTGCACTGACAAAAGCAGTGCTCGCAGTGGCACCTGATCAAATCACGATTTGTTGACCTAATGATTGGTGATGATTGTTTTTCTCAAGACAGTACCAGAACTAAGTGTGGCCAGGTCTTCGGATACACGCGCTTACCTGGTGACGGCGTCCTCAACAATATCACGCGGAAGGCCAAAGCGACGTACTGAAGAGACAGCCAGTTTGATATATAAGGCTCTTAAGATGGGCGCATCTCCAATTCTATAATTCCCATTTACCCCGCAGACTTTAAGTCAAACTCGTAGGCCTGGATTTCCATGGGGTTCAGGTCGACTGGCTCCTTGGGACGAGCCCCCAAGCCAAGTTTCCGGTGAGCAGCATCTCGCTGTGCCGACACCTGTGACCCGTCATTGTGGAGAAATGAGAGCGAAGACTTTCGTAGTGCTGTGATGTCAACCTGTGATGAGAACAGGGTGAAGAGGTCGAAACTTCTCTTCTCTGTTGTCACGCACTTCAGTCCATTCATGGGATAGCTGGAGTCCACACCCCTTCGATGAAAGAGAATGCCATGACTGAAATCTTCATCAGGAGAAGGTTGAGCGGGGCGCAGGAACTTCATAGACACAATGTGGAGGTCGCAAGGAAGGTCAGCTCGCAGAGGTGAAAAATTGGGGCCGACCATGTTGCTTTGCGTTGTGGCTTGCATGCTTGTAAATGGTTGTGGAGTGTCGAAAAACGCGTGAATTGGGTAGTTGAGTTGAGTATTCACACGGTGGGAAAGGAGAGATGGCGCCTTGGACGAGAGATCTGAAACCGCTGGCATGCTGGCAGAGATGTTCCGTTCGACCAGTAACTGGAAGACCACACGAGAAGGTCGATTATCCATAACACCCTGCCCAAGACCCCGATCATCATCGTGTATCAATCTCCTATCTAGCATGATTTCCAGCTCGCCTTTGTTCAGGCTCGCCACTCCAAGGGCCTGACGGCTGTGAATTGAGAAGCGCCTTCCCCCAGGGCACTGCAAAAAGGCTAAGGATGGCATCGGGTAATAGTTTCCCTGTATGGGTATCTTGCTATACGTTTCGCGCCGCATGGTTTGGAATCCGTTCAAGTCGGTGTAGAAGAGGCGGTTGTTGTTGAGCTCGGTCTTGAATCTAGTGATTAATTCCCGGTCATTGAACTCGTTTCTCGCAAAATCCACGTAGTACTCGAACTCAGCTGCAGCAGCTTGCACAGTCTTTCCAGAATAAAGGCGGGCTGCCCGAACCAAAGGGGCGGGTGTACCAAACTTAGGCACTGTATAAAGCTCTTCCAGTAGAGGCCCTCGAGAGCGGAGGATAAGGCCACCCGCCTGCACAACCGGCGTGGCTTCTCCAGCAGGACGGAACAAGTACGCTCCACTTCCTGAACTCGTGTACATGGCAATCTCCTCCTCGATGGGCAACTCTTTTCCACCCAAAGGTATGTGACTCATCAGTAGCCCAGTCCGAGTTGAGAAGATTAGCTTCTGCTCTTCATTGCTTATTGAAGCTCTTTCAGAAGGATCTTTGTGGTATGAGCAAAGGTAGGGTTCTGGGCACGTGAAGTCCTTGGGTTCATTGAAGACTGACAAGCTTGCTAAGGAAGCGCTATCACAGTTATCAGTGTCAGCAGTGATCATGTAAGTAGCCAATCCCAAGGGAGCTACCTTCACTTGAAAGTGAAGTCGATGATTCTTGGACGAGGTAGAGGCGGTGACACCTTTACCCCAGTCGGGGCTTAACTGGCTTTCCACGGGTTTACCAGAGGAATCAAAAACACAGACTCCAGGATTATCCACCATAATCACGGCTACCTGCACATGGGCACTCAGCATCTCTTGTAAGATAAGAAGTTGTTCAAAAATCTCTGACCACGGTTGAGCTCTACATCACTTACGCATCCCTCAGGTTATACAATAGCAACGTTGCTTTGGCCTTAATCATCTAACAAGAACTAGGTCATTTTCACAAATCGTTCATCAGCATCAGCATATTAGAAATAGATCCTGTGGCCCGAGCATGTCTCACCTGTTCAAGTGTCTCCTCCAAAGGATTATAGAATACAACACGCTGAACTTTGAAGTTTTTAATCTCCACCACTTTTTTCACTGGTAAGTTATCATAACTTTTTCTCAGTTCTACCGACTGAAACGGGTGTGGCGTGGAGCTTGACTGCGGACTCAAGATCTCTCCAACGCTAGCAGCCATTAAACCTTCAAGCTCCACAATTCCGTCATGCATTTTATTCGCATAGTCCACTACCACGTGATCTTTTGCCGTACCTGTGACTCCATCATGATGTTGAAAAAGGGCCAAATTTCGTCGCTGCCGCTCAAGCACATCACCAGACAAAGCAGAACGCGTGTTCCCACGGAAGGCTGCAGTAAGCACGAAAAGGATATCGGCCGCCCTAAGTGTGTGTTCAAGAACCCTATCAACTGCTTTATAAAACGGTCTAGTAACATAATAACCACTCCAGTAGTCTTGGTGTATATCTGCATAAGTGAAAAAGTCACCAGCAAGAGATGGGAAACCAGGCACCCTCAGAGGGCTATTCGTTGACTCTTCCTTGCTACTTGTTTTGCTCACTTCCTTTCTCAGAGTGCTGAAGTAATCCTCTAGGGTTCCTAAATGCAACTCTGCTTTCAGATTCGGATGAGAATTGACGTAATCGAATATCCTCTGATAATTCTCATAAGCGAGATCGGCTTCTGCCATCTCAATATACCGAAAGTCGTCACCCAAGGGTATGAGAAGGGTGTTTGATCTGTATAGAATCGATTTCTTTCGGTACTGGTCCAACAAAAGCTCTGCCCGTTCTTGAACATTCTCTGGCGTGATAGTTTGTGGCTGCTTGTTCCAGGGACAATATCCAGCCCTCCCAGGTTGTCGCCAAAAGTCAAACTGGCAACAAACACCTGGCTCAGGACCACAAGTATGCGGAATGTCGTATGAATAGAAAGGCATCATATGACAGAAAATGTCAGTTGAATTGTCGGAGTCCCAGCTTTGGCGCCAATTAAACTCTAGATTCTTATTCCAAGCCAGCTCTTTCTTGACTTCGTAGTGTGTTCTTTGAATCAGCATATTCTCGAAGCCCATTCGTCGAAGAAGGTATGCCATCGTCGGAGAGTGTCCGAACGGATCGATCGCCCATGCATTCTTCGGTGCTACCCCCACGTTGTCTAGAAGCCATAAATTACCTGCTGTCATCTGCAACCAACTTGCACCTTTCATATTAGAGCAGAAGATCCTTTGGATATAATAAGCTTCTATATCTTAGCACGGTTTCATGATTCTACATTCGGTTGGATTGCCGTAAGAGCTTCGCACTTCAAACCAAAGAAGAGAGAAACTCATAGCCTCACTTAACGATAGCCATAATGTGATCAACGTCAGAGCGACAACCTGCTCAATGATTGCGAAATAATGTGAATTCGCTTCATCATTCATCACCCAGCCACCGCCCACAATCTCTAGTTGTCCCGACTTGACCAGGCGTATGAAATCACTTTTTGATTGCTGTGAAGCGTCTCGCCACCATCTCTCAAGGTACGACATTTCCTCCCAAATAAACTTCCTCCGTGTATCCTGAAAGTCACCACAGCATCACCATTTTCTTTTACCGACGCTTCAAAACTCAAAACAACGCAATCCTCTTCCTAGACAAGTCCTCATCCAAGCCACTGTTCACTTAGGGTTGTACTTCAGATTTATATAAAATCACCAACCGTCGCGTTAGTCCCTAGGTTTAGGGATATATGCGAAATTCAGCCTCTTAACAGATATCAAAACGAGCACACTAAAAATCTCCTTCACCACCCTAAGATTTTTTAGCACATGAGATCAGAACTGCCATTAACACACGCATTCTCCAAGATATGAATGACGACATGATTAATGATTAGACGCATTATCTCAAGTGAAGTCTTATCGTCCCACATTAACAGGTCTCACTCCATCAGAAGTAGAGGACAGGGATCTTAAACTGATCCACTCATACAACCCCCCAAAAAATCTATTCCGTAATCTTCCTCTCAAACACACACTCACTTATCACGATGCGCGAGGCCATGCCTCAATATCTCCACATTAAACTGGTGGTTAACAACGAACGAGGATCGAACTTAAGAAACAAATTATACTTAATCGAAAATTAAATTGGTGTGATCTAAAATTCGCAAAGCCGCAACACTCCAATTTTATTCCATAGTCTTCCTCTCGAACAAGCACTCCCTTATCTCGATTCGAAGCCACGGCTGACTATCTCCACATTCGACCCGTCGTCAAATGCGAACAACGATCGAATTTAAGGAGCACATTACACTAAACCAGAGATAGAATCGATGCTCTCTTGCCTGCAACATCACAATTTCCCAAATGCGCAAAAGAGGTGAAAATCAGAAAACCTTAAGCAAAGACGCGACAATGGTATCCAAAATATGCCTGGATCGCTCCTGATAGTATTCCTCCACGGTACGAATCCACCCCGGATCATTATGACTATGCGGCACAACGAAAACCTTGAGCGTCTCCTGGTCCCACTCCTTCCCGCCATACCTAACATCCCACCCCTGTTTCCACACCCCGCCGTCGCGATCATCGAACGCAATCTTATCATACAAGGCCTTCATAGTAATGTCCACCACCGCTTCCCCTACTCCCGCATGATGCGTGAGACTGTTCCCCCCAGTCTTCCCCAATCCACTGTGCCTGCCAGACGAATTTGGATTGGGACCCTTACTCCTCCCCTTCCAGACGAAGGTCTCCACGAAGCCGCCCTGGAAGAGGAACAGGAACGTGAAAAGGATCGAGACGACCGTGAAGCATGGTCGAGGACGCACCAGCCAGGTCCACCAGGAGAGCGCGGAGGAGGAGGACTTGCTGCCTCGCCGGTGCTTGGAATGGCCGCCCTTGCGAGTGGAGGATGGCAGAGAAGAGTGCTTCGGCAGGCTCCTGCCGTAGCTCCCCGCCATCGCTGCGATGCGCTGAGTGGAATAGTTGTGAAGACACCGATCGCTTAGGGCCACAATGGTCGATGCATCGGCTTCGTCGTCGTCATCGTCGTTCTCGATGATATTTGTTATTCCGATTCCGCCATCTTCAAAACCTCGAGGTCGGAGTTAAAGTGGCGTGGGTTCAGTGTTGCCAATCACGCGATGAAGGGGAAATAAATTTGGTTCACCCCAAAGACGCACTAGTTGCTCTGATGGCGAAATGGATTCTAAAAGCCTGCGAACCGGGAGACTCTAACCTACACCTGCTGCTTCGACACAGACTCGGTAATTTCCTACCTTACACTGGAGGCACTGGTCACCGAGCCTGGAGTTCTTTTCGCTCCCCCACTTTCAAGCGCACAAAGGCTCGACGGCTTGGACAAGGGTTGGGACATCGTGGCGCAGGTTGCAACCTGAAATCAGGAGGATTCGCCCATCTTCCCCGGAGGAAGTCAATGGGGAACCATTCTGGTGGCCCCAGGACGCATCTCCAATTGGACCTGGTTTCTCCAAAACTCGCGCGGCCCAGTTGAATAGGAGAGGTCTCAAGCGAATCAGGGATGTACATAACGAGGGACAGCTGTTCTCATTCGCGGAAGTCAAAGATAAGTTCGAGCTGAAAAGCGACGAAGAAGTTGCATGGCTGGCTGTGACAACCACCCTGCAAGCTCTGTGGGGTCGGAAGCTTACCTCTACGTACCCCCATGCGAAGGAAGGGGAATGGGTAACTTAGGTTGGTTCACCAACGAGGAGGCCCGGATCCCAGTCACAGTAACTGATATTCCAAGTCCCGGTTAGTGGTTCGGTCCCCATCGGATGGTCGATCCCTACAGTTGTCCCTGGCCGGATGACATCGAGACCCCCGGCTTCACTGTCTGCTGCAGGCTAAGACTCTAAGGATGGACAGAGGTCGCTCGGGAATCGAGTATGGGTGTTTCCTCAGGATACGGGTGACCGATACTACGCGGCCCAAAAAAAATCACAGTCCGTCTCTTTTATGGGAGAACTGACCTTCTGGATTGGGACCCAGGGAAGCTAGCATGGGCGGCACCTGGAGGGAATGTGCCTTTCATGAGTTACACCGCAAGTCTAGGACGACGTCTGCTTAAACAGCACCATCAAGTACCGAACCCGGTCGTTAAAAAATGGAGTGGAGTCCTTCCCAGCGACTTCCGATTCTTATGGAAAACGGTCTGGTCCCCTGAGCACACCAAGAAGGAGGCGGGGTTGTTGTGGCTCATTTGGCACAGGGCAGTCGCATTCAACCTTTGAAGAGGGCGGGTAGACGGCACGGTTGACACTCGCTGCCCAATCTGCCCTAGAAGATTGGAGGAGATTTTGCTCCACCGATTCTCGGAGTGCCTTTCAGCCCAACAAGCGTGGCAATGGGCCATCCACATCTAGAATACTTAGGTGGCGGGAATTGAAGCCAAAGGCCCCTGGCGGCCTCTTACCTGGAGACAGGGTATTTTCTCAGTCCGCATCCCGCGGAAATTCAACCCGTATAAAAGAATCTGGTTGGAAGCTCAAACCACGGTGCTGTGGACGCTCTAGAGACAGCGGAATCACATGATATTCAACGGGCTTGCGTGGAGCGCTAAGCGGGTAATGCAAAGCATATGGAACGGTCTCCTCGCTACGGGTGAGTTGAATGGGCGAATATCGTGAGCACCAAGCGTAAGATGTCTCAGGAGGTCCAGCGTAAGCTAATTATGCATCTCTTCATCAAGCGAAGATGCAGATTCGGCATCTTTTCTCGTACGGAGGCGGGGCAACCGCAGTGGTCGCTTACCGGCCCGGGTGCTGGCTTCACCTTCGAACCCCCATGAGCGCCTGCCGGCGGCCATCAGAGCGCCTGCCCCCCTTCTTAGACCGGCCAACTTCCCCTTGCTCGTGCTGGGCTGTGGAGCGATCGTTCTCTGTGGGTCCGTGTTGTTGTTGTTTATGTCGATTGTCTCTGTGACCCCGGCCAGGTGGCTGGCTGGTTCGTAATTTTTTCTCCTGCAATGAAATTCCGTTTCATTTGTGTCAAAAAAAAAAAACTAAATTCGAGGTCGTCTCTCTCACGTTGGACGGAGGACGTTAAATCGTGAATACGAACTGGGCCCCGCAGGAGCAGATTTACCTTGGGGAAAATGCAGGAACTTTTTATTTTTTGCACGTTATTTCTTTTACAAATTCCGAATTCATATTTGCAATCACATACCCCAAATTAGCTTCAAGAGGTCTAGAACATACCCTAGACACGGCTCGAAATAGGGGGCAGTTTTTACTTTTACCCCAGATAAACACAAAATGCCCATGCGGGGCCCAGTTCGAATGCACGATTTAACGTCCTGCACGTTGGACAAGAAACGTTCCCTTTGGAATGGATCCGTTCTGTATGTTCCCATGAGTCACCATCATCTTTGCTCCCGGTATAAAATCAACCCAGCATAGTGAAAGGCAAGAGTTCCCATTAAGTGAGAACCGTTCCTTAAGTTCCTAATGGATTTCGAACCTAGACTTCGACTCCCTTCTGAAGGAGAGAGTTTCCAGTGTTAGGGGACCGTTCCCCTAGTTCCCACTGGTCTCACTACTGTCCTAACACTGCTATAGTGTATTAAGGCGAGAGTTCTCATCACATGGGAACAGTTCCCTTTGTTCCCTATTCTTGATCTCGCTTTCTTCTGGTCTTCCTCGTGTTTGACCACCAGCACTGTCCAGTACCACTCGCATTCATAGGTCCTTTTAGCAGCGCCACTTTCATTCATAATTTGTGTGCTGTCTTTTGAGCGGATAAATTCATAGGTCCTTTTAGTAGCGCCACTTCCATTCATACTTTGTGTGCTGTCTTTTTGAGTGGTTAGTGACAAACTGTACACAAGCATGGAAACCCAAAATCAATTTAAAACAAGTACGTTTGTCACTTTTTTATCTAAAGTAAAACATTAAAACTTAATTACCAGTGACAAATAAGGGTACATCAACCCATTTTTTAAAAAGAGCTTAACCCTTGAACGCCAGGCTGGCGATCGTGGAATCAGCCATTTTGGAACTATGTGACATCATCTACTTTAGAAAAAACAAAAATATTCATTCGGAGTCAAACTACTATAGAAGATCTTCCCTTTCCACCCCTAATTCTGAGGATGAATAGTTGCACTTTTGTCCTACACACGAGAATTAATTGTCATTCATTGGACAAAAAACGTCCGTCTCATCGTTCAGGGGTTAAAATCTTTATTTAAAACCTGCATGTGTGATCATACTCCACACTAAAAATGTGAAGGTATCAATTTCAACTTTGCAGGAAACCACACAAACACCAATTTGTTTAGCAATATTTAGAAAGAAACTAAAACCCTAAACTATACCATATCATCAAATGAGGCCTCAAAAACAAATTCCCATGACTTAAATAATTTCACAACTAAGGTTTCAAAGCTCCACTGCATTCCAAAGATTCAACTTCAATCTCTATATGTATTGAAATTGACATTCATTTGGAGTTTGAGGTCCACAACAAAGCTTCAATGGCAAATGGGTCCCCAACATGCTTCAATCCTCTTCCATATTGTCGTCTTGATCAAAGTGATGTAATAGGTTTCACCACTAGAAGCACATGTGAGATTGGCACATTGAAAACAAGGAAGTTGTCCATCAAAATCAAAAGATCCAAAGAACGCACATGTGTTAGGGTTGAACAAGGCAATGCCTGCCAAGACTATATTCTAAATTCAACGGTGACATGATCCCATGACTTAAACTTCCTCATTCAAGAATTGCCAATCAGAAACCTTGAACTCCTGTACAATGAGGGAAAAGGAAAAATTTCGAAAATAAGTCTAGAAGCAAAATGATTCTCACAATTTTGCCATTCCCAGGATTTTTCTCTGAAACTGAATCACTAGAAGGAGCCCCTTGAGTTTAACTTCTTCATACCAACATTGCTGATTTGAAAATCCTACACCTTAAGTCCTTGCAAACTTCTCACGAAGGCAAAATTTCTCTTAACTTCCACTCTTGTGATTTCAAAAGACTTCTTTGTGAAGTTCAAGACCCAATTTGAGCAATAACGAGATCTGTGCCATTTTCTCTCTTACCAAGATCACATTGGACTTCAGTCGGACATGCCTAAATTGGAAATCCGCACCCTAATGAGAGTGTTTGAGGTCTTGCACACTAAACCCTAATCTTATCAATGGTGGAGATCGTCCTTTAGCATGGCGTGATCAACAACCACTGGGTTTTTTTTGCAATATGAAGATCAATGGTATTTGTTGGGGGAGAAAACTTTTTGAAATAGAAATCGATGGCAAGGGTGAGTGATGATTGTTCTTTTTTTAACCATGTAGATCTAGGGTTTGAGGGGTGCAATTAAACTCCTCTTGAGATCAATGGCTAGCAATTTTTTGAGTCAAGAGGGAGGCCAAGGTAGGGTTGCTTGCATCTTTTGAGTGCATAGTCATTCATGAGTTTAGTTTTTTAATTTTTCTTCCATTTCAGTATACTATAACTATTTTGGCACATTTGGGAGAAAACTATTGTAGAAATAAATGCCAAATTTTTTTGGATTATTTTTCAATCTTGTTATGGAGCAAAAAAGAGTTTTGTAGATATTTTAAATTTAAATTTAAATTCTTAGAATCTCTTAAAACTGAGGAAGAAAAAAAGCATTTATCAAAGATGTGTCAAAGGTTGGTGTCCTTCACTTCGGATTGAGCTCTTTGATAAGTAGTTTGGACTTTCATCTATTCTATCAACCTTCTTTACAAGAAATGTCAAATAACCACGAAGTGAGTTTTTGAAATACAAGAGAATACCAACTTGATATTATTTCATTTCACTAGGGGTTTGAATTATATATATAATATTTATTTTATTTTATTTATTTGTTTTCTTGAAACACATGGACAATTTCCATTGAAGAATTTTATATTTAATTTCATTGAATCCTCTCCTTTCAACCACGAGACAAATTAGAAAAGACTTCAATATATTTGGAGTTTTTTGAAGTTGAATGCATATTTTGAGTTTGCAAAGTTTTAATTAGTTTGATATGATGTCTAATTTTCATCTCTAATAAAAATTTCAAAGTTGGATGAATTCATCATCAACTTTCAACCTTTATATCTCTTATTCTAATGTCCAATATTTGAATTGATTAAGAACTTGAATCTATAGGTGTTTAGTTAGTCTAAGATGGTGGGATGTACTCTATTGATTATTACATACAAACTTGCATATGGATGATTCTAAGAAACACTCTCAATGTCATCTTGTTGCTTTTCAAGTAGTACTTGGAATACTCTAGGTTTTACAAAATCTCCTTGAAAAATAATATAAAATATGTACTCTAGTAACACCAAATCCAACCACTAGATAGAACAACAAGTTAATAAAGTATCTCTACAAATTAGGATAATTTTCATCGAAGCAATAATGAAGAGGAAACTTGAATTCCAATCTATTTATCATCTAGAAAGTGGATGTCAAAGAGTTTAGGGGTTAAAGGAGGGATATTGATGATATTACTATATGAAAACATGATAAGCTATGAGTGCCATCAAGTACAAAAGTTAATATTTATGGAATGCTTGAGAGCCGAGAAACTTGAGAGTATTATGGGATATTTATGTCAAGCATAAAAATTAATCACAAACATTCATGTTTGTATTTTGGATTGATCTAAATGTTTTGCAAGGGAAGATTAAAGGATTATATGCTATAACACTCTTTTTGACTATGCAATGAGGCAATAGGGTGGTGCCAAAGTTGAAAGATGGAGTGATGTTATAACTCCTTGAGTGTGCCATCCTTTAAAGGAGAGGACATGTCAGAAAGAAATTTTCCGAGATTTCAATTAGTCTCAAAATCCAAGCCCTAAAAGCATTTTTTAAGAATAACTAGAATTTTGAGAAAATGTTTCATATACCATGCAAACCAAACTCCTTACCCCCTAAATGCCCAAGGCCTTTTTGAACTTCTTGGAATTTGCTCTAAATTGAACAAAATGCCAAAATTTTAATAAGTTCTATCAATTTTATTTGGATTGTAAGTTTGTAATTGTACAAATTCAAACTAGACATGTTAAAGATCATATGGGAAATGAAAACACAACAATATCACTTATAGATTGAAAAATTATAATGTTTAATCATGAGTGTGTCAAACCTATGAAAGTGATTTGAAGTTTTGCAATCCTCTTTTCACATATCAAATCTAAAAAAAGGGTCACCAAAAAAATACACTAGCGGAAAACTATGTTGCCTTCAACAAAATCCAAGTGACGCAATTTTTTGTTTGCATGTAAACGCAAAATTTGCATTAACTATAACACAATTTTCTAAAAATCTGCATTACAGTTAATGAAGATTTTATGTTTGGGGGCAAAAAACGAAAAATTGCGTCACTTGGATTTTGTTGAAGGCAATGTGGTTTTCTACTAGTGATATGAGATGAAAGGACATAACATGCAAAATCCCAATCAATTCATGGCTTCTTAAAATCAACTCTACAATTTCTAATGAATTTCTAATGTGATTTTTTTGTCAAGTCCTAAAGTATTTGAGGCTCATTTCCAAGAGTCCTCAACACTAAAAAATCAAGATTTGCAATGGACACCTTTGCACAAAATCTTGAATAGAAAAATCATAGTCATTCATCTTCAAAATTGGATTTTTGATGCTAAAACAAGACTTCAAAAAGATTTAAAAAAAATATATAAACTACTAAAATCAGTAACTTGATAAGGTTTTATTTAACTTCAAAATTTTGTTGACACTAAAATAGTAGAATTTGGTGCATTGGGCATTTAGGGGTTAAAAGTGATGGCAAACTTGGGTTTTCGAAACTCAAGTTCATCATCCAACTCAGATGCCTACTAAGTTAACAACACCATTGCATTGAAATGCCTAAAGTACTAAAAATAATTGGGGAGTATCAAGCCTATAGGAAAAAATTAAAGAAACATTAGATGATGATGCCTAGTTGTTCCAAATTTTGAAAATAATTTAGATAAAATTGATAATTTTAAATTAAACTCATCCAAAAATGTGGATGAAAAGATAGTTCTATCCAAAATAAAGATGAATACTAAAATATTTAGCTACATCATACATGATTTTCTTGTATGCTGCCACTTCAGCACTTCTCTAAAAAAACAAATAAAAACTAGTGTTCGCTAACCGACCAAAAGGGACAATGCCGCAAAAGACGCAAAGACAATCAATCAATTAGGGTTGTCGGCTTTGCGGAAGTCTGTTATCTCTCAGCTCTGATTGCATTTGTCGGCAGAGTCTCTTTGTTAGGGATCGGGGGAGGCACTGCGGATTGTCTGCAGTCTGCGGTTCCGTCGCCAAATCTCGCTGTGCATATGTCCGATCTGGCGTGGCAATCTGCGCTGGTAGTTTCTTTGCAGCTCCTTTGACAGTAGAGCAGAGTTTGATGAACTCCACGGGATTTGCGGAGCTTGCGTCTCAAGTTTCCTTGTCTTTTGGAGTCTCGTCTTCCATTGCACTTGATTTGGTGTCTCTTGTCGATGGGTTGACTTGGCTCGACTTCTGATTACGTAGCTGCAGACATCGTTTGTTACGTGATTTGCGGAAGGCAGTGTTTGGAGAGGGAACGGACAGGCGCTCGGTTGCAATGGCTTGCTGTTGGGATTTGTCGGCCGAGGTAGGCGCGCAATTGATGGCTGGATGGAAGCTCGGAAGTTGCTGCGCTCTTCGGAGACCACCCTGGGATTGGTCCTGCTTGCATGGTAGCTTCCGTGACGCCGGATGTGGAACCCTAAGTTAGAGCAGGACTTTTGAGGGGAGGAGTTTTTTGGGAGATATTCACATGCAAATTCTCCGCACCGGTCAATTCTGACGAATTCGATTTTTGAATGGGAATTTTTTTTATTCTCATATCGAATCCGCAGCCATTCAGTCATTGATGACACCATGTCTGTCGACTTTTTTCGCTTGCACCGTCTCCTGCGCCAGACAATCACCTTGCAGACACCAGACGCGAAGGTGAGAACATGGCGCGAGGAGAGGAATTTATTTGGGATATTCTTATGCAATTTCACCGCGCAGGTCAATTCCGACGAATTCGATTTTCGAACGGGAATTTCTTTCATTCCGCAGCCTTTCAGCCATTGATGACACCACGGCTGCCGACATTTCTCTCGTTCCCCTCGTCTTGTGCTCCAGACAATCCCCTTCCAGACATCAGACATGGCCGCGGTTGCATTAGGGTTCGTGGCAACCTCGCAAGGGAGCGTCTGCAATGTAGACACGGAACTGCTGGTCTTCAAGCTGCAGACGCTTACGTTCTGCAGACATTGGTGTCTGCTTATGATGGAGGACATAAAAGAAGTTCTTTGGCAGAGGTATTCCACAACTTGAATCTTGTTTCATTCTGAGTTCGACCTCTTTTAAGTTATCCGTTCGTTGGCTGTGTTTTTATTCGCTTTGGAATTTCTTCCGAGCATTCTATTGAGGTTCAATCTTCATTCAGGGTTACGAAGTCTGGTTTTGAGGAGCATTTCGAATGGCCGACGTGATGCCGTTGAGCATTGACCCAGGCAGTAGCCTGTCGAAGTTGGGCATTGGATGTCGGAGGCCCATGAACGAAGTGACGAGCGGTGACGGAGGTTCCTCGAATTGGGATCCATCGGGTACCCTGACGAATACCGGGAAGCGATAGCACGATCTTCTGACTTACGTCCTGCGGTATCCGCTGACATCGTCTTGGATGCCTTCGCTGTGCTCGACCCCTGTTTTCCATCTCCGAGAAGTCTCCCCGTTGTTTCTGTTTGTTGTGCGTGGTCTTTGGTGGTTTCTTGAGGAGTTTCGACGGTTGCAGACGATTGGAAGGGTCTGTGCAACTTGGGGCCGTGCTTCGAATTGTTTTCAAGCTGATTGGCAGTGGTGTTTGATGTTGTTGCATGGAGCTGCCTGTCGGCTCGATTTCGCCTCTTTTTGCATTTGTGTCATATAGGTAGCCCAGAAGAATTCCGTCCAATTCTTTATCGAGAATTTTCTTGGTTCAAATTCCTTCGCTGGAATCGTTTGGGTTCAATTTTTTGGCCAGGATGATTTTGGTTTAGTTCTTTAGCCTGGATCGTTTCGATTCCAGCGATTCTTTCGGCAGATTATTTTTAGTTTCCATTCTTTGGCTTGGTGCGATTCAGCGAGCCAATTTTTTGTACATAATTTTATTAAACATCCGTAGTTTTTCTCTATGAGCTTTCTGGTTCGGATGCTTGGTAGCCCTGCTCAAGGATTCTATTTTGCTTCTGTTTCTTTCTTTCTTGTGTGTGCGTGCCTTATACTTGAGCCTGACTTTGTGACTTTAATGGTTATTATTTCCGATTTGTGACTTGCGTTTGAACTTTATCGTATTTAATTTGATGATAATTTCATCATTCCATTCTTTGTGTTCATGTTGAGAAGTTGTAGGTTGTAGCTCCAGTTTTAGATGATAGTATTGTGCAGGGAGAGTTAGTATGAGAATTGGTGTATTTAGAGAAACAAGCATCACAGCAAGGTTAATTTTGGAGGAATTTGGTGTGTGTAATTTTCTGTCTGGAGAAGTAGTTTTGTACCTATGTAACTGCAATGAGCAGTGTAATTGATATTTGTCCACCGAGCGGAGTAATTCAGTCAAGTACTTGATAGCCACAAGAAAATTGTTACTGTACCACTCATGTATTGCCGGGCGGGCTCATCTCACAGTGTTGTATTCTCCCCACGGTTCGATGGCAAGAATTTAGATTTTCCTTCTAACTCGTATGTACTTCTACTTAATAATTTCTTAATGAAAGAATGAAAATCAAGTTGGTTTTTTAGAACGATTTTTGAAAAATCTTAACTCAATTCTTCTGGTTGAATTTTTTTTAATCAAAATCTATATTTAACAATGTTTAGAACATTTAAATCCTTGGTAATCTTGTTAGGGAAGGTGCAAGAAAAACATGTTTTTAAAACTTTAAGCATGTTCTTGAGCAAACTGAAAAAGTGAGACTTTCCAAGTTTAGTCTTCACTTCGCATGAATTTTTTGATAAACTCGTGAGACTGAGTACTATACAATATCGTGATTAGGAGCTAACAAGAATGTGCTTCAATCATAATTCCGATGAGTCCAAAATCCAAATATGTGCAACCAGAGGAACAACAATAGGTCATCCTAGCTACCTTCAGAATTCATGTTCTTTCAACTGGAAAGGACTTGCTGGCAGTGTACTGTACAGCCAAAAGCTTTTGAACGTTTATGAAGGTCAAGATTGTAAATTGTTCATTCAAATATCTGCATGACTGCATTCATCTGCACATCTGCACACAAGCTTCATGAGTAATCCCTCCAAATTTTTTCAGTTTCAAAAGCAGGAAATAAGTTTGTCCAGGCAGTGGAAAAGACACTGCATGAAATCCAACAGGTCGCTATATATGTGATGAGAGAAGCTGTTCCTTTTGTGGTGCAGCTACAAAGCAATGAGGAGCTGTGAAATTGATTTCATAATCCAATTCTGCAGAAGTGGCATCCAAGCATTGGAAATTAATATCATAATCTTATCTTTCTTTAGTACACATACTTTGAAGAAACCAGAATGACATTGTGTCCAATTTGATACCAAACCTTCAAATCACAAATCATCAGACCAATGATCGGGGACAAACACCAGTTAGTGCATTGCGAACTGATGAAAACGAAAAAATAATGAACAAAATTTGGAAACTAAAAGATAAGAACCGATCAAAATGTTCAGAAAAATCTAATTGTAGTATAAATAGAGGCGATAAACAAGAAGGTTATTGCATCTCAATATGGGCAATGACGGATAATTACTGAAGAAGTCCAGAAAACTCCCAAACGCTGCATGTGACACCCAGTGATATGAACGAAGTACTAGCGAGGCAGATTATTAGTTTACCAAGTAGCAGACAGGTCAGAAACGAGAGTTTCTAACAGACTAGACTATGATCCCTTTTCCAAAACTGTACCCAAAATTGTTTGACATCCTCCAAGCACACTTCAAGGTCTCCTTCCTCACTGATGCACCCGAGCTGCGGACGCCAGGGCAGCTGCTGCAACGGATTCGGCTTCAACATCACATCCCGTCTTCCAGCGCTGTACAGATTCGACTCTGGGGCAACTTGGCTCTTGGAGTTTTTGCTACAACACCACATACTACTCCTGGACCCCCCCTCATGCATACCAGACTCTGCTTTCCGGGGCGAGTCATAAAACAGCGATGAGCTTGTTGGACTCGGAATGTGCTGATCCTTTGGAAATTGGAAGCATGTGCAGGATTGGGAGGAGACGCTCGGTGCTGTGGGGAACAGCCTTGGCAGGGGAAACAGGAAGTAGATGCATCCACCCTGCAGCTGCGTGTCCAACGCCAGCATTTGGTTGCTGCGAAACCCGGAGTAGCTGTTCAGCCCTGGTTGGCAGAGGAAGTGGTGAGGATAGTAATGCAGCACTTCTTCCACTGTGATTTTGGGAGTCAGGTACAGCACCTGGCCACTCCCGTGAATTACTCGCACTGGGTGGACACCACACAGTCTCCTGCATAGCCCCTTCATTCTCTAGTGTTGCCCAAGAGCAATCAACGCCTGCAAGGCATAATGAGAATCAAGCCAATGAAAACAATGAAAGGTTCACTTAGTGTGTAGAATCAAAGTAGTAGGGAATACTATAACAGTTAAAGACCTGATCCTGTCTCGTATACTGTTACCAGCGGCAACTCATCTATTCAAATGCACTTGGGGCGCCATTAACTAGCAACTAAGCATGACTGGGCTAAATTGGGCGACCACAACTCATCTTTGAATGGAGATCAGGGGTTGTAGATCTACTGTCCCTCTTGTCTACATGATCTCCCAGTGTTTGAATGATTGCAAAAGAAACCAAGTACATTGAGAGAGAAAACAATTTGATCTCAAGAGAGTTTGTCTCTTGTAGTGTTTAAGTAATCATTCCCTCCAGTGGATTATATTGAGTGATCTTCCAATGAAAGCACACTCCTACATATTGGTTAAAATGGTGACAGAGACTGAATGAGTATCCTCTACCTTAGACCAGAAATGCAGAAGCGCAGACAATTGGACCTGAACACTCGGAGGTTGGAACGCATATATGTGTTGGCCAGAATCGTCTCACCTGCTGGAGCCGAGATGCAAGTTATTAGAACCATCAAAGAGGCTAATGTACGTAAGTCGCTGGTCGTGCTGGATGCAACGACAGCAACAGACAGGTTCTTGGTGTCTGGGCACACGAGTGATAGAGAACCCTGCACATGAACAATTGTGAATGAACATGGACTGTAAATGGCACAGCTGGAAGGAACAGAAAGATCGACTGCACTACCGTAGATGTGAACAGATGCTTGTACCTACTGACCTTCCAACCTACTGTCATAGTATTCTTTGATCTGAACTATTTCAGGTGTGATAGCACGAAAGATGATCTTGACAGGCAAATTGAAAACTAAGGCGATGTATCAACAACCATGCCAAACACTGGCGGGTGCCATAACTGTGGGATCTATGGGTCTAGCAAATTCCTCACCTCAGGAAACGAGATGGAGCAGTCGAATGGATTAAGACATAATTTAGAGGATACTAAATCCATTAAGGACCTGATCCCGTCTCTCATTGACCGAGCCCTGTTACCAACAGCAACTCATCTCTTCAAATTCACTTCGTTCACCTTCAACTACAACTGGTGAGTGTAAGCATGACTCATAAGCTAAATGGTCGATGGCCAACCATGTTTTGAATGGAGATCAGGGGTTATCTACTGTCCATTCTTCAATAGTGGTCTACATACCCTCCCAGTGCTTGAATGATTGCATAAGAAAAGATCCAATACATTGAGTGAGGAAACAAGTCGGTCTCCAGAGATTTCGCCTCTTGTATTCCCGAAGTGATCCCTTTGTATTCAGTGATCTCCCAGCGAAAGCACACTCTAACATGCGTAATGGTATCCTCTACCTTAGCGTCATTGCTCGTAAGTGCTCCAACTATCAATCAACCCGACGTGCTGTTTGATGAGGTAAACACGATCTGAATCACAATAATAAAAGCTGCCATTAGATTGTCCCCCAACAGCCAATACAGACTCCAGTTAACAGGTAATAACAGACGGGAT
Source organism: Straminergon stramineum (assembly GCA_963920665.1). Taxonomy (NCBI): domain Eukaryota; kingdom Viridiplantae; phylum Streptophyta; class Bryopsida; order Hypnales; family Calliergonaceae; genus Straminergon; species Straminergon stramineum. Next base: position 20,381,627 of record OY987268.1, read on the forward strand.
GAGCAGACCATATACAGCATAAGAGGCTTGGATTAGTATTATTCATTAAGTACACTGTACGTTTGTCAAGGTTTGCCTCATGAAAAACGCACCTCAATAAAGATCACCACCCATAGGCTTGCACGCATATTCTGTGTGAAACATTGCAACAGTCTTCACGTCAACAGGTTATACCGGCACAACGTGTAAGTCAGTTTGGTCTCTAAAGGCGATAGCCTACACTGATTGCACGACTCCATGCGTCCAATACTACAGTAGAATACTAGATCTCATGCCTCAGGAGATGTCTACGCTGTACAAATACATGGCAGGCAGACAGTACCAGTGGCTTCACCAAAGCCAAAGTACAGACGTCCTCATCCATGTCCCTTGTGCTGGGTATTGCATGTCCAGAGGCAACTCTAGTCAAAAGAGTTTATCTCCAAAAAGTCTTTTGGCACATACTGTACTTCTCTCAATGGTCTTCCAAATTAGAGAGTATTTGCACACTGACAATATGCTTTTTCATCGCGAACTCAATCTTCAGCGATTGGCCTGATCCTCCGAAAACTTGGATTCAAGCAATGCACATACAGGTATCCAAAATGTAGCCAGACAAAGCCAGCGTTTACATATTTCTCTCTAAGTAAAGTTCAGAATGGAGAGACTCCATGCGCGATATTTAAGAGTGAACCCTACAACTATACTATCTGAACTTTGAACCTGATTGGCCCTTGCTAACTCAACCTCGTTACAAAGGACAGCTCAAGAAGCATGATTTCCAGTTCCGAAAGTGCTACCTTCATAGACTCCATCATCAAAAGGAGTCATACTAGCACATGTCAAACTACTCATCTAATGAAGAAATCAGACTAGACACCTCTTGCCTTAGGCTTTCCAGCTTCTCCTGTACAGGAGCAATGCGAGAATCGATTTCTTTACTGCTCAACTTTCGCTCGTACGCATCCACGGTAACCGTCTGCTTCTGCTGCACCTTTTCCACCATCTCCTTCTCTTTCTGCAACAGTGTATCCACCTTCGTCAAGATAGTAGAAGGTTTTACCGCGGCAGTTGTTTTGCCTGGGACAGGCTTAATAGTTGACTGAAGGCTCTCTGTGAGGGCTTTCAGGTCCTTGGACGTTCCCTTCCAGATCTGATCTGCTGATTTACGCGCGGCTTTACAAGCAGCAATATCGCCTGTGCGTGCTACTTCTTTCAATGATGCATCCAGACGCTCTTCTGCAGCACCACGAATCGCCAGTACCTTCTGCAGCCTCTGGAGGATATCCATGACCTCCTCACGCTGGAGTTGCGCTTGATATGCAGCGCTTGACTTGGACAGAGTGAAATCAAAGTGGGTGTAGGCAATGCATGCGACAAAAAACGCAAAGAAAACCAGAATCAGCATCAGAGGCTCCACCAACACCCGTAATGAGTTGAACCTGTAATGAACCAACACATGCTTGAACTGATGCTCCAACACCGAATTCTGCTTCACCAGCACTGCAACTGTCCTCCCCACAGTGTCCAAATACGAATACTTCTTCTCTAAACGCTGTTCGACAGGAAAGGGAACAGAAACAGAGATCTCATACGATCCTTCAGGAAGCACAACCTTGAGAATTAGCTTGTCCACCACAATATTGGTAAAAGGGCTACCAATGCTAATATTGAGGTACCGAGAACCATCAGGGGCCTTGAACACCAGGTCTTGAAGAGGAACACTGTATCCAAGCGTAAAAGCCACTTTCCAACCACCAAAAAGCGGAAACCGTGGCTCGAGCTCGAGCTCTGTCTTTCGATAATCGGATCTCAAATGTGACGTCGAAATGTTGCCAATCTCATCCCGATAATACACGGAATGAGCGTTCACAGGAAGCTTAGCATGAAGATGGCGGAAGGAGGAGATTCCACTCGCACCAGGCCTGGCTTGATACTCAAATCTTGAGAAGCCACCTTTGAGACGGGCCCCTTTGTTAGCAAGCTTGTAATTCTCTGTAACATACACATTCCCCCAGTGGGAAATTTCAATCTCTCTCACAAGCTCCTCCACCACTGCAAAAGGTTGGTTATTCTCAAAATGAAGAGTGACTGGCTTGCTGGTCAACGCTTCCGTATTCTCGTATGGACCGTATCGAACCTCGGAATCAACTACCTTAGTTGTGCCCACCTTAGTGAAAGACTCAACCCTCGAGCTTGAGAGTTTGAAAAACGATGTTTGCATCTTGACAGGGTATGGAGTCAAAATGTAAGCACTATCTTGATATTTAACGAGCTGATAGTCTGATTGCGAGATCTCCTCAGGAAAAGGCTTCAGTTGGTGTGTAATCGCCACGTAACTCTCGAACGTCAGAATCTCCCCTGGATTGTAGGCTTTTGGCAATCCAAGCGAGTATAACATCACAGAGCCTTCCTTTGAGACATCCAACACGGGTAAGGATACCACAGGGGCATTCCTCCCTTTCCCTTTGATCACGACCTCCATAAAAGCCAGCCTCTCGGCCTGCGCTGCACTCAATGCAATCTTCAATACTGTTGCGGGATCCGTCCCTGTGCTCTCCGCTTTCCATGCCGTCGAGATTCTCACCACCTGCGTCAAGAGATCTATCTGCAATCCCACCACAAAAAAACACTTCACTAAGCCCTAAATGGAAAAAGAAAGTTCACATTGGAAGCAAATAGTCGATTATCGTGACATTCAAAACATTGATTTCGATCGTTCAGAATGTAGGATATGATTGTTTTTTTCAATCAGTACATTATTGGGTTTCAGACTTTCAGTAATGGGCATTACAAGAAAATGTGGGCTGAACTTGCTACTGAACATTCAACAACATAGAGACTTTGAGGACCCCAAGCGGAACAGTGATCAACAAGAGAACTAGTTATATTATACACTTAAGAGATGATGAACACCGTGAGAGATGATGTACAACTGGCTGTTCAATTCAACACGGTGCCATTGTCCAAGTGGGAGAAAAGAAAAACAAGCTTAGAGTTGACGAAGACTTCAATATCCACTCACAGATTGCCACTTGCACACACATTTCCCATTGAAAGTGGAGTGTATAGCATTCAATGAAGTCTAAAACCAACTACATTGTTACCTCCCTTAAGCTTCCTACATAATTTATTGAATTCCGAAAGATATAGAAACCGCAACGTGGGCACTTATGACCTAAACCCAAATTTACCCCCCGACACAGTTTCAACAACCGTAGGTCGACCTCAAAATTTTCGATCATCAGCAGCTTGTCCGATCTCTCCAAATAGAGTTACGAATCATCACAGAAATCCATACCCAGACCAAAAAAATGGTCAAATTGAAGCACAGAATGATTGGGAAATGGTGACTTACGATCAGCTTAACACTCGATCATATCGACTTTCAAAACATTTATTTCAATAGTTCGAAAATGTAGGGTTTCAATTCTTCTACCTATAAGCACATTTTGTTGTATTCCTCGAATCTTCCTAATCAATTTACTTACAAGTGGACATTCGCACAGCTAAAGGCAAACCCCTAATTCAAACCCCGACACAATTCAACAACCCTAATCGCCCACAAAATTCTCCTACCAACATAACACCTCATCTTCAAACTCTCCCGATCTCTCCACCTGGAGCTACGGATCATCACAGAAATCCATACCCTGACACAAAAATGGTCACATTGAAGCACAGAATGATACAAAAAAGTTACCTAACGATCACCTCCACTGAAAGTCATACTACAACTCGACTGTAAGTGATCTTCAGAGCATTGATTTCAATAGTTCAAAAATGTAGGGTATGATTTTTTCTTTCAACTGGTACAGTTTGTTACCTTCCTTAAATATTTCTCAGCGATTTATTTGGAAGTGGTCACTTTGGGGCACTTGCACAGCTAAAGCCAAACCCCTATTTTCAAAACCCCGACGCAATTCAACAACCCTAAGTCAACCTCAAAATTCTCCAACCCACATCACCATCTCATCCTCAAACTCGACCGATCTCTCCTTTTGGAGCTACGGATCATAAAAAAAATTCACACCCTGACAGAAAAATGTTCACATTCACGCATTGCCACAAAACGCACCTTGCGGTCGGCCCGGAGGACATTGAAAGTGCCTTCGGCGTGAGAGACTTGAATGCAGGCGACGAGCAGGAGCAGAAGAAGCAGAGCTTTGACTGAGGCCCTAGCCATGGCGAGGAGAGGCAGAAGTGGCGACAACAATCTGCTGGAGCTTCACCTGCATCAATGGGGACGGGACGACGATGGTGCAAAACGTTGAAAACACACAGGGAGATTGACGGAACGTGGAGACGGAGGGGATGGATGAATGGTTCTGTTGGAATGACGTCTTGTTTGTAGTTTTAAATATATTTGGAGTAAGGTTAAGCCCAAAGAGAGACGGCATCCATTGAGTGGCTTATGATTGTTTTCAAGAGCTCATTGTTGGAACAACAAGAAACACAACAGATGAAGTACATCCAAGTATGGTAGAAAAGTAATTTTTGTCTATTCTTTGACAATGAGACTAGTGTGGTTACTTAATACTTTAATTCTTTGTAAGGTTTTGAATTAGTTCATGTAGGAATGGGAAAAGAAGATTACAAGAGTGAAGATAGGATATATGGATCCTTTTCATGTCACAATTTACTTTGTTAAAAAAGTTCCAAACCTACATCTGGCTCACTTCAAGGGAATCTTTGGAGTTAAGGTAAGAAACACACTTTCTTTGCCCTACTAGATAGGTGGTCCTAAAGTTTGATTTTTGGGGATAGGAACATTAGCTTCTTTGTTAGAAAACCAGCCCAATTCTTTCATAATTTTCTAATACTCTTATCAATGAATTTCAAAGTTGAAAGCATAGGGTACCTACTTATGCCTTTAGATGTCTATCCTTGAAGAAAGTTGAAATGCTTCAATTCCCATTGGTTGTTCTTGAGAACTTGCGGTGGTTTTGGATGAGTTGAAGTGACATGCCACTCAACAACTAAAATGGTAGTGATTAGATAAAATGGTAGTGCTTTTGGATGAGTATTCTTTAGAGTGACAATTATTAACCTATATAAATGCTCAATCATCTAATAATAGTAATTGCCATAGGATTGTGGTGTCTCTTTTGAATACATTTTAACCCCTATACTTGTACACTGATATAATATTCATGATTGCTACCCTACAAAGATAAATTGTTCTAATTGAAAGAGGTGTACATTGTAATACCAAAAGATAGGAACCATCTGAATAAAATAGGCTCTTAGGTTTTCTTATACTACATCCTTTATATTGAAAGTGAAGCATTGCATGGTATTTATATTATTATTGTGGTCATTTTCAACCTTTGTTGTATCAATCAAGATTATTTTAGAAAATTAAGCCTAATGCTTTGATTTACCACCATTATTTTAAAGGATAACACTCGAATGAAAGGCATCCTAATTATTTACTTTTTAGAATTAATATTTTTTTTATTAATCACTTTCAAAAGATAATTTAAAATTGAATATGCTAAATGTTTTTTTTCCACTTCATATTAAAAAATTAGATTTGATGTGTCCTCTTCTATATATTCAATTATTAGACTCTCTGTTTTATTTTGTTTGTTATGATGAGATCTCCGGAACCATGTGTCCCTCAATCGCGTTCTTGGTACCCTTAAAAAACTCTATACGAGGAAGGGTGCACAAATTTTGTTTTGTGCCATTTAGACATATAGTGTGTAAGTTGTGGAAATTATCCTAAATTATGGGCCAATAGCACAAGGCTATACTAGTGTTGTTAAAGTTTCATAAATTGTTAAAGTGTAGAAATCTAACTAAGCATCTATTGGTACTATAGGACATGTTAATTTACTACAAACTCTATATTGTATCCAATTGATGCATATTTCAATACATATATGATTGGACATTGTTGATTATGGTTGTACATATGTTGAATATTTCTCCATGACACAATAAGATAGGATTCTCTAAATCCAAGCATGTTTCCATAAGTGAGCCCTAGAAAAAACAAAGAAAAATCAGATGCTTGTTGCACTTTCTTCAAGATGTAAACATTGAAAACATGGCATAGTTTAAAAAAATCAACCAATTTAACTTTGACCTCTTACAACATTTGTATGTTATAATCAAATATTGTTCTTGGATTTCCCACAACTTTATTCCAAAATTGTATACTAATGAATAAAAAATGAGAGCTTTCCAACAATCAATAATGCTTGTTAGAGAACTTAGCTTGGTCTAACATGAACCTACCTTACACAACCATGACTAACACAACCAACCAACTGCAAGCATGTAACCAATTTTTTCTTGAAAGCATCTTCAAATTACATCTGTGCACCATTTGGGGGAACATAAGAAGTCAGCAGCAAATTCAGAGCCAGCTCCAGCTTACGTCCTTACAACCACCCACCAAGACTAACCATTTCACAATAACACTACCTAAGCTAAGCCATACTTCCTGCTCTCGCAATAATAATCACCTAATTCCTCCACTTAGCACCCTGTCTCCTAAACTTCGGTCATGAATGCACTTTCCTACCTCAAAAGATGACCCAAAGGAGTTTCAGTCGAAGGTATATAATTCCAGGTCCTTACTTATTGTTTTTCAAGGTCAGAGAAAATTCAATTGTGGTACTAAAACAAGAACCGTTTCAAGCTCATTCAACTATCTCTGCTCGTCAAGGTGAACTCAATCCATGACCTATATATCAAACTTTGAGTAGAATCTAAAAAAACTCAGCTAGCTCAAGCACAAGAGGGAATGCTACTGTGCAGATGAGCACCGAAACTAGAGTTGTTATTGCTACTCTTAAGCTCGAGCTGCTGCTTGGTAAAGTTGGATATTGATCTGGTAACGGCAGAACGCACTCGTCACCATTGAAGAGGATATGTTGGGGGAATCCCCAGCCATTGGCCAATGTGAAGTCGGAATCTTTCCTGAACAGAATCTCGGATTGCACGTTGCCGTCGGGTCCTGCTGACATGAGCATGTCGTTGTAGAACTTCACGCCCCAGAAGATGGCCGAATTGTCTGTTCGCAACAAGGAAATCGATCATTGTCAGTGTTGATTTCATGGTTGTAAAGAATGACGGCACTCTATTTTTGGAGAAATATTGACACGTTAGTGCTCATATGGCCAAAAGTGGTCACTTCCATGCTTAGAAATAAATAAACCAGTTAGAGAGCTTTCAGAAAGGTCACAAAATGAACCGATTGTAAGAAGAAATGATCAAATTTCTGAACAGAAATCAATGTTGATGAAAGTTGCTATAATCAACTATTACAAGCAACTAAGTTAAGAGACCCTATTTGTGCCACAATTCAGAAGTCACCCTATTTGTGTCACACTACATGTATCAGAGCAATGCACAGTTCAAATTTTCAAATTTACTCTACTGATACATAGATATCAAGTGTTTGAGAAGACACGTGAGGGTCAAGAGTACTTACTAATAGCGTTTACCCCGTATGGGTTCAGTGGTTTGTAGCTGAAGCTGAAGGCTTCCGTGAAGTTTTGAAAGTTGGGGTGCATGGCCGCCATGTTCCAGAGCGTGTAGTTTCTAGTGATGTCGCGGTTGGTGATGGTGATCTTCACCCTCCAGTATTCCTGATAGTTCAGCTTAATGTGCCAGTGGATCTTGACTGGACACATGTCGTTGGTGCAGTACAGCATATCTGGTGTCGATTGTATGTTGCTCAACGTGGCATTTAGTGTCAGTGGAAGATGTGGGTCAAACCTGGACATTCAACCAGAATAGGCTCATAAGAGTAGGCTCATTATACCAATTCATGACCCAAGAATTCAGATTGTACGTTAATTTCCAGTTTGTTTTCAAACGATTAGAGGAAAACATCATGAGTTCATAGCCTTTATGATTCGGTTTTGTACTTCATGTCCTAATAGAAAGCAACCACTTTGAAAAGAAGAGGGAAAGTAAATCATTATGAATTCAGTCTAACGCACCGGTTGATGCACTTCTGATTGTTCGTATCCACTCCATTTTGGGGCAGAATTGGCTGGGTAGTTTTTGGTAGACAGTCGCAAGCACACTTGGGACATGGCACGATGGTTTCGTTGTAGAAAGCTGAGAAAGACACACAGCAGGTCGGCGCTTTATTCGCGAGAGCCTGAGTGTATGCGCATGTCACGTTCCAGGTCACTGTTTCAATTCACAGAGCAGCAACGATAAGTGAAAGCGTTGGCATATTTACCCCAGTCCAAATGGCCAAAACTAAGTGACTCCCTCTATGAGTCGTGTACCAAGAAATTTTAAAATCAACGAAATATTCCGCATGAAAGAAAGAAATCATGTACTAACTGCATCTTTCATCGAAAGAAATCTAGGTAAATTGGAAGTTATTATATATAATTGACTATTAGTTTCCGATGTGAAACTTCTGCTTTTTTAGTTTGGGCACTCAGGGAGCAGCAGGTGAACCTTCCTCATGTTGCAAACCTTCTAGCAAGCACCTTCGTTAAAGAAAAGTTTGTCAGGACTTGTTTAGCAGGTGACATTAATTTTGAGCCGTCAGTACTAAATAAGCTAGGCCAAATCAGTGGCACTTGTCGGATATACACGACGTCGTCACTTTTCAAGCCAAGGCTTGTGTCTTGAAACCTAAATCTATAGCACTAAGTCTAAGGCAGTCGTAGTTTATAGAGCATTCTGAAGCTGAATGTTGTGATTTTGGCGCTCTGAATTGGATCAGTGTAATAGAATTGACCTTGACGTCTAACCTATCGATCAAGCACCAATATCTGAAGGCTGGAGTGGTACGTCTTCTTCGTGGAAACTATTTCGATCTATTTCATCCTCCACTAATTAGAACGATGTGACTAAACTACTTAACACGCAAAAAAAGGAAAAAACCAGTGTGAAATCAGGCACCGAGGCCCTTACTGAGACCTTGAGTGGTAGGTTTTTTCTCCAAAGAAAGCACTTAGTCATTCACTTACTGAGGGGTTGCGTGGTACATCTTTTCGTGGAAATTATTTCAATTTCGTAAGATTCTTACTCCACTATTTTGAAACATTGTAACTAAAGCAGCACCACATTCACAAAAAAGATAAACCAATGTGAATTCTTCAATGTACTTCAGTCTCCACTACATTAAAACAATGTGACTAAATAAGTATCACAATCATAAACACAAACAGGACTCCAAATCAAGCCCTTAGTTAGTCACACTTACTGAAGGCTAGCGTGGTTCGTCTCCCATCCGGCGACAGAAACTTAGTCTTGGGCACCAAAGTCGCCTTGCTGCACGTATACCCCGGCCCCGGCGTCATGAGCGTGAAATTCTTCGGCAACTGAATCGTCGTATTCGTGGACCCCGTTGCCCCCACCACGATCTGGAAAGACGCCACCGAAGTCGCTGGGTCTTGCATGAAGGAGGACAACACGCCGCCCCTGCAGCAGTTGGCGGTCTGCTGGTTGTAGGGCACCCCTGGAAGCAGGTCGATGACTTCGGGCTTCTTGCTGCAGCAGTGGGGGAGGTTGGCCTTATACTTGGAGCAGTCGCCTTGCTCCCGAGTCTCGGCGCCGATCAGGTTCCAGATCACTTCTTTCTTGGACCACGACCAGCCCATGATCCAGCCGGGGGCTTGGATGTGGCGGTACATCTGGTAGTTGTACATGGTCACGATGGCCTGCAAGGAAATTGTGAAGACCGCCAACTTAATGAACTTGGTTGAGGATATGTATGTTCTAGATGATCGGAGTGATGAGGACTGTTAGGCTCTAGCTAGCTAGTTGGTTCTATATTGGACATGAAATGGTCCATTTCGTAACAATGACATGATTCTACCTGGCGATAGGAATTGGGACATGCATCTATCTACGAGTACAAAGCTCTAAAAGCTGGGACATGTAGAGATTCACATTAATTTCAGGTCGCACTACTGCTAATGGAACGAAATTGGCCTTCAATCCGGCCTTTCGGACATCACCCTCTTCGGTATACAGCTGAATCTTGGAGATCTGTGGCTCTCTGGTCTAGGGAGTGGGGAGCATGGGGTTGAGACTCTAAAGAAACCATCAGCCTCTCGAAATTGGCCTTGAATCTGGTCTCTTGGGACACAGCCCTCTCGAATAGCTAGATCCAGAAAGCCAAATCTTGGAGATCTACGGCTAGAGCAAAGAGAGTGGGGAGGATGGAGATTAGGACTCTAAACTAGACTCTCTCTTTCGTTGTGCCATTTGGTATTGAAAGTGACTAGAGAGGGTTCTGTACTAGGTAATTGGATGAGGGCCTCTAGGATGGAGTCGTTTATCGAACATATATAAGATAAAACTAGATCGAGACATTCAAATCTTAAAGATAACTAAGGCCCGTTGAGAAGAGAGAGAAGGGCTCAAAGTCATAACCCCATCCTCCACACGGGCAATGTCACAATGAAAGTGATAGGAGAGGGTTATGAAAACCATTGAGGACCTGATCTTGAATCCTGTAACGAACAGCAACTCATTTCTTCTAGTATTTTCGCTTGTTTAATTTGAAGTGGCAACCACAGGGAGTAAGGAAGACTTGGCTAAATTGGTGGATCGCTACGTAACCATCTTTGAAAGGGAAATCAGGGGTTGTATACTGCCCCTTTGATAGTGATTGTCTACAACCTCCCAGTGAGAAAATAAGCAATCATCAAATACAATGAGTAGGGAAAATATTTGATCGATCTCAAAGAGAGTTTGACGCTTGTTTCAGCCAAAGCATGTGATCTCTCCAGTGATCTCTATAATTGAGTAATCTCTCAATGAAAGCACACTCGTACATCTTGGTCAAATCGACTAGAGTAGTGTTTATCTATCGAACTTTCAGAAACAAATCCGATCAGAAAGAAAAATCAAACACCCAATGAAAGAATACTGTTAGAATTGTAGATTACTTACCCTATACCCATCGCCAGTCCACTCCACTACGTCCCACTTTATGGTGATGTTTCCATTGGGATCCATTATATCAAACGCCGCATCTGCACAAAGTACACACAAGAAATTAACGCCACAATATGAGTACACTTGTTGTAAAGTCTTCTCAAATCCTACTCAGGACAGCATCTACTTTAAAGTACTGAAAATATGTGAAGTGTGAATTCCGTCCGTACCGGTACATTGGAAGGCAGCAAGCAAAACCAGTGCCACTGAGAGGCAGTACACTCTCGAAGTCCTCATGGCGATCCGAATGTGAATCGACACAAAAGATCTTTTTCAGAAAGCTAAACCTCTGCAAATTGCAAGCAACTGTTGCAGCATTGATTTCCTTCCCCACACCTGCCATAGCCAGCAATTAATCACATTGAAAACGAGCTCATGTAACATCTAACCTCTAAAGCTTATAATAGTCTCGCATTACAGAATCTAAACCCGCCATGACGGCCAACGTCAGAGTACATACACAAACACACCTGTCCAGAAAATTAAAATTCCGAAGCTTTAGCACTGGCCATAGTTCGCTTACCTTTTACAAATCCTCCACAGGAGCTCTCATGCTCCTCACTGTAACCATCGCCTTGTGAGTGCTGTGAGATCAAACTGCACCGACATGAAGTTTACAACCTGAAACTCAAATCCGTGTCAAACCTGAAGATCGAAACTCTTCCTAAAATGCAGAGCTAGCTTTCCGAAAGCTTCAAGCTTGGGCCACCAGCTACGTACGCCCTCGAGCTGCACGAACTGCAACGGCCACAGCACACAGTGTCGAAACTTTCAATGTACTGTTACAGGAACCTTTGCAACAGCATGGCCCAAAGCTTAACGATGAGTAGGTCTCGATCTGCCAACCCAGCTCCCGTTGCGGAAGTTTTATTGCGCAAATCAAACTTCTAAAGCTGCAGACGGTGGAGAGAGGGAGAAAGCTCGAAGCTTTTGGAAAAACAGAAGGAGTGTCTGTCTGTCTGAGAGTTCCAAGCAATCGAGGACCTGGGCCTGGGAGGCAAGCTCACTAGAAGCTGGCAACGGCTGAAAGGGAGGAGAGGCTCGGGCCTTGGGTAGCTCGCTGCCTGAGTTCCCAATCAATACTGCTGACAAAGTACAGTGGTGCCATGAATAATAATATCAGGTCTGTCATTGTAGACTTCGACCTTAGTGGTGCCCCACGGCTCTCAATCAAAAGGTCACTTATCAGCTTCACTTATTGGAGCTGGCTAGCTTGTTAGCTCTGCTGAGCTTGCTTCCATGGCGTGACAAGGGTGGTGGGAACGTTCTACTGTAGTATCATACAGCCAGGGAAACGAATATTCTGCACTATGTAGTAGTTAGGGTGAATGGACCTGTACGGGTATGATAGGTTTGGACATGGATGTCCCCGGTTAATAATATGTGTTTATGTATCAAATACGTGGAAGGGTGATTTTGTTTTGATTTAAAACCTATTTCATCAATATACTTAAAAGGAAAAAAAGGTGATGTGGTGAATTTGTTGTAAAATCCTACTTATGAGGTTTGATGGAGAATAGCGTGTTTTTGTTTTTGTTTTTTTAATGAAGTGGCAAAGTGGCAATGAAAAATGTTTTAGTGGTACTCTAAATCTCAACATTCATCCATATATTGGATAGAAAATATCACATTAGTACATATCACATGTTCATAATTACTTTTTCATCCACAATCTAGCGATTTCATCCAAGATTTGTTTTGAATTCAAAATTTTTTGCCATTTTCTAGCCAAATTATTTTTTTGGTGCAATCTAGCACCATAAAGCACAAAAAAAAGCCATCATGGAGAATGTGTGAGCTCATATTCACATCATGTATATATTTATCTTAAAATTTTAGAATATATAATAATAAATCCATCTAAACTAAATGATATCCAATCATGCACATATTTGACAAGTATATCTAAACCAAGACCAACAAATCCATATATATATATTCAACCTATATATTCAACCTTGTGGAGATAAAATTGAAATTTTTGTGATACTTTTATTCCACTCTTTTCAACTTTGAAGAAACTTTGAAGAGCCTTACCAATAGGTATGTCAAAATTGGCAAGTTAAAATTTTTTAGAAAATTGAAGCTCCTAAAAAACAAGAATACAAGTAAAACCTCTTTTAGTGTTAGGTGTTGGGACTATGCACTTAGAGAAGTTTAAGCATTTAGAAAGGCAATGTTTAGCTTTCCATCTTGAATCACCTGAGGCCCAATTTGATGTTTACTCAACATGAGAGATCTTAAGATATATAGGGGAATGTGCAATAGAGTGTTCAAATTAGAGAGAGGGTTGCCTGTAATCCGTTCATCCTCCATTATTGACAAACATTGCAGAAATGCATAATACATTCTTTTCAATTGTCACACAAGCTTGCAAATCTTGTGTTACAATACAGTTACAATTAGCTCAAGTTAGTTAATATGAGGCCTCTAGACGACTCGATATGATTGCCATAAGTTATCTGGTTTGCGATAATTCATTGGACCGGTGTCCAGTTGGGTGCTCTTGACAGGTAAATTCCGCTGTCAGATTGTGGTCAATTATAAAGCAACAAGGCGAGCATGAGGGATCCAGGAGTGAAATAATTCATTCCCAAACAACACAATCTAAAAGGTAAAGTGATTTTGTGCAGGTAGAAAATGTTGTGGACAGTATTGAAACATAACAGCCAAGAGGACAACTGCCTGGTGTTTTATCAAACATTTTCAAACATTTTCGAACCTCTTAGAACTAAGGAAGCTGAGGGACACCTAGTTTACAACTTGTCTCATTCTACGAGGGAGGCATGAAACGAAGGCACTATCATCAACAAAGTGCAAAAGTGACAAATATCACTTGCTCAACGAGTTCTGACAACTCCAATTATGCAGTGGCCGCATTGTCTGAGTGAAGGCCGTACACCAGCATTTCGCTCCACAACTGAGAAGACAACGAGATGTTTCGTCCATCAAATGGATGGATGACGAATCCCCTCATGTTGCTGCAATGCAGTAAAGTAGTACTATGGGAACGATCTCGCGAACGACCCACAAAGGAATTAGGGTTTGTGCCGTAACGAGACGACGGTTTTCAAGTTTCAATTCTCGGTAAGATACTCTTCGTGTATTTATTCCGATCAAGCTTATGAAAACAAGTACTTATTATCAGAATTTGTTGTTTTGGGTTCATTGAGCACGGTAATGCATCAGTGGTTTGCTTCTTTCGAATTGGTGGAGGGGCAGGATCCGAGGCAGCAGCTTCCTGCCTCTGCCGATGCACTGGAGAAAGCGCTAATCTCGTATCCTCGAGTCGGTTTTCAGTTTGGAACTTCGACTTTCGGATGCTGCGAAGTTGGAATCGAGAGGAGCTGGTGGTGCTGCTTTAGAAAATGGAAATGAGCACCGTGTTTCGAAGGAGAGCTGCGATAGCGAGGTAAGGATGAATTGACGTCGCCGTCATATTTGGCAATTTTTTTGGTGTCAAGGTTACCTGTGAACCTATGAAAATCGTGTTATCTCGTCAAGAAGCTCTATTTCAATAAAACATTTGAACGTTTTTTAAGTGTTTTCTCAATCTTTGTATGTGTACTTACTGCATAAGTACAGATGTGGAGTCTTCACGGTAGAGGAACCTGATTGAGACACGGATTGAAATGCGATGCCCGAAAAAATCTTGCAGGATGAGTACATGTTGATTTTGAGAATGAACGCCTCTTCAATATGAGAACTTGTGTCAGGACATCAATAAAACTTTGAATCCTTATCATTTTTTGGATGTAGTACCTCACTAATGTATAATTCTTTGGTGCATTTGAATACTCTTTGATTTGCGAAGAAGATCATGTAAATATGTGAGCATTGTGATAATAGTAATTATGCTCAGCGCTTACAGTGTAACTTTTATGCGAAGTTACCTTAAATACAGAATCGAAGACAACGCAGTGTAAGGTAATGAAAACGAAGTTTAATTTGAAGAATCGAATAAATCTGAAGATTCCATTCTCTGGTAGTACTGTTTGGTGTTCCGACAATTCCCTCGTCCTGGTGCTTTGTTTGTTTGATTCTTGTTTTGCCTTTTGGCATGGCCACTTAATAGTCCGCTATTATTGGATTCCGTCAGTTTCTAAGTAACAGCTTTTTTGGCATGGATGGGGCAGACTGTCGAACAACGGCTTTCAAATACTGTACGAGCTGCAGGCGCTTCTGAGTTTGTTTTCAAGTCAGTTCCTTCCGATTATTATGAGAGGTTCTACGAAGAACGAAGAGACCTCTAGGTGCTGCGTCCGTGGACCATCTTCGTAAAAGCATCGTGATGGTGAGGCTTTGAATTGGAGTCTTCATTTTTGCATGGAGGCCTTATTTTCTAAAATCTTTTATAGCCTTTGCGAGATTTTCAGGCATGCGTGCAATGGATCTATGAAAACGAATACCTGAAGTAGCTAATCGTCATGTCGTCTTTTGGAATTCAATTAGACAGGGTAGGGACAAAACAAAATCTAGAACGCATATTTCGTTAAAATGGCAATATTCCATTAAAATTAAGCAGGAGGGGAATGGGGAAGGAAGGAAATGAATGGAAAGATGGGCAGCCAAGGGAAGCAAACTATGTGAATGGGTGAGGAATTGGGCTTGACAGGGCACAGTTGGCACCGGAGACATATCAATAGTGGTGACATGTATGACCTTGACATGACAATTAGCATAAATCTGGCTATTCTAGAATGTTATTTTACAAGCTCAAGTAGTGAAATGGTAGCGAAGTTCAGAACTTGACTATTAGACCATAGGTTACAATATTATTACCTTAATTTGGTGCCAAAAATGTGACATTAGTCCACAAAAAGTTTTGAAAACCTTGGATCAGAATAGGACATGTTTTCAGGCCGTATGCCTAGAAAAGAGTGGAATTCCACCACATGAACAGAATCAATAATTATAGCATGCCATTGGATAATACAGAGGAATATTGCTGAAGCACCTTTCAATTGAGGAACAACAAACACTAAAGGAGATGACCCATTTCTGATCAGCCTCCCATTCTTGCAGTTTAGGCTGCTCCATCTCCAATCAGGTGAATTGTAGGTGACAGCTCATGCACCACAGGACCTTGGGGACAACAAAAATGTCCAAGAGGTGTACATTGAAAACTTATATGATCACAATGTGTACATTGATAGCCTTGCATCAATTTTAGAACCATTGCATGGTTGGAAATAGGTTTGCCTACATATTGAGAATGGGACAAATAGAACTTTCATGAAAAAAATTTGTGATAATTTTGCTTTTAAGGGGAAAAATTTAGGAAATCATGAAATCCTTTTGAAATCTATTTCTCTACATAGGGAAATTTTTTCCTGAACTTTTCCCATGCTGTAGATAGGTTGAATTGCTTAAGTGATTGGAAATGGGTGATCATCTTGACACATCCATGTGGGCAGATGTCCAAATTGTGTAGCATCACTTATGAGAATCTCATATCATTGCAAATTTTAAAAACTCTTTAATGACCTTGGAAGAATGGGTCAATGACCATGAATTTCAAGCCTTATTGTCCATTATTTTGTTTTTTTGCCATTTTGCAATTAGGTATGAATGAAAAATTTTATATTTATTTTTTGGAGATGAAGTCATATAGTGACAAATGAAACTTAGTACAAATTTGAAACCTGTTCATTCAAACAACCATACCATAAGCATCAATGGACAAAGTCCATAAGTATATATACAAAAATTGTAGTGTGCAATGTATTATATATTATGAATTTACCATAGAAGTTTGAAGAAAACTTTAGTTATGATTTGAAAGAAAAATTTAATTTAAAAGTTAGCCACATGTGTCTTAAATTCAATTTGTTCAATATGATTTGAAACTACTTTATCTTTTGTCAATTATCCTTTAGAATTTCGAAAAAACTTTTTGTGCCTTGGCATGTTGGTACACATTATTTTAGATTTTTGTACACAAAAATTGAAAAAAATTGACATTTATAGAATCTAAAATATCATCAATTTGACAAAAATGCAAATGATATTAGTTCTCATAATATTTGAATTTTCATTTGGAATTGGGAGCATGATATAGCATTATCCAGTGTAGCCAAAGTATAGGTTGTAATATGGACCATTGTTGCATCTGAATGCTGTTGCATTTGAAATATTTGTTGAATTGGACAATGCATACAATTTATATTTCACAACTGTATAATGAGTTTTCAAGTTCAATTTTTTTACAATATTACACACTATGACCCAAGTCATCCAAGCCATTAAAATAGCATTCCAATGTTGTCTTAAGAGTTGAATCATGCACATTGACAATGCACAATAATGGAAATATGACGTTGTTCACCAAATTCAAAATGTTGTTTTGGGACTAGAATCAAGCAATAAAGTGTTGGACGCATTGGCCTTGAAGTTCAACATTATGAACCTCCTTTTGCCCCAAATAACCTCTTGCAAAACCTTGAGGCATAAGCGGCCCTCTAGATGGTTGAGAAATTCAATGAAAGTCTTATTATTTAAGTTACAATCACAAAGTGCACAGAGTGCATTCAATAGGATTCATCAAGAATCCAAGGCATATCAAGGCACGTACACATGAACCACACCCATCTCTTAACAATCAAAGTGTAATTCTCCAAAGTGAGTATTTACACAAGAATGCACGAAAAGCCTTGGAAGGGAAAATTTACTATGGCATAAGTATATGAGTTCTATAGTTCTCACCTAGATTTCGGGCTTTTTTTTGCTTTTGCTATTGCTCATTTTTACCTTTGTAGTACAATTTTTGCCAAATATACCAAAATAGAGTGTTTGCATCATGTTTGAGAGAAGTCCCTACAAACATGGTGAGATGGTCTTAAAAATCTAAGAAGTGCCTTAAGTAATTCCATTTCCAACTTTTGGTATTCAATTAGGCATTTAGAAGGTCAAATAGGAGTTTAGAAATAGTTTCAGATTATGTTAGCCAACATTGATAAAAATATTTAATTTAGGTTACAATAGGTGGAACCTTTGGCCAAGAGTGATAGAAACTTAGATAATAGAAATTAGAGGGTCAAAGTGGGAATTGCCTCGTTAAGTCATAGAAATACATTTGGGTGATCTAGGTACAAATCACCTTCTAATTCACAAGAATTTGGAAAAGCCACTTTTTATTCTTTGCAACTAAATTCCACCAATTTGAAGGTTGTGTGATTGAGGATTGGAGAGAGGTGTTTTTAGTTTGAAAACACATTATTTAGGAGCTCAACAACAAAGTCAATTTGTGAAGGTTTTCTAGTATGGGAATGATTCCTCTGAGGAGGAATTAGAAAAATAGGTATCAATTTAATACCTTTTGCAAAAACTACAAAGTATATATTGGAATTTGTACGTAGCATTAGGGATCTTCTTAAAAGTTACCCCAAAAGTTTTGTAACTTTCAAGATTGCAAAAGATGATTCCATGGGAAGTCAATTACATTTAATGGCATTTAAAAATTCATAGAAATTATCCAAGTAGTAGTAAAATACCACTAAAAACTAGGATAGGCTATTTTGGCATAAATAAGTGCCTAGTCAAATTTCACAACATTTCAACATTGACAAGTACTAAAATCAACAAAGGTTAATGACTTTTAATGAAATTCAAAACATTTGATGCATTGACTAATGTACCAAGACTTCAAGAGCATATGATGCTCGAATGAAGTCAACTTGAACTCTTTTATTATTTTTTTGAACCTTCCAAACAACCCTAGCTAGTCAAATCTATGAAAAAATTTAACTCAAAGTTTTGGATTTTTCACTTTTTTCACTAGTTTGCAAATTGATAGCTTGTATTTGCAACATGGCATGGGAGTAGGGAGCTAAGGATCTTCAAAACTAATTTGAGTCTTTTGAAGAAAATCGCATGATTTGTTTGGCATTAGGAGAATTTCTCCAAAAGTTAGAGCGATAACTATAATAGAATAGAATTTTTACAATTAAAGTTAATTTGATTTTCCATAGGTTTTAGGTAAATTGAGGGGGGCGGAGGCTTTGGAAGAGTAGAAAAGGCCTTCCTTCTTCTTACTTTTCACCCCTTTTTTTTGTGAAGTTTGGCCAAAACAAGGCCACATTGTTGGAATTTTGTCTAGTTGGTCCAAACTTTATTTGAATTGCATTTTAAACTTTGCTCCTTGATCTTTGTTGAAGTTTTCTTGTGTTTTTGAGCTCACTCCAAAGGATGCTAGGGTCCCTTTGGATTAGTCTACTTGCTTATCATGTTTGAGTCTTGATTATTAACCATTCCATATTTCTAGCATGATATTTTGAGTCAGTGATTATTGATTGTTTCAAATTGAGTTCCTTGAGTAGGATATTACAACCTTGTATTGTAGAACATCCCCTAGAACCTTGACGTTTGAAAATGTTGTCTTAAATGTTTGTTTGGTGTTATTTTGGAAGAATTTGAATTAGAATCAAGCTGGAATCAAGCCTCTCAAGTTTTTGTACTAACTAGTCTATTTGGATTATTGGCAAAGAATTTGGCATTAACCCACCATACAACAAAGCTTTGCTTCTTTGTCCAATTTTTTGAAGTCTATTACTAATTGTCCTTTTTTTTTTTGTCTTAAAATACAAGCTTTAAAACTCCATACAACAAAGCTTCACCCCTTAAATGAATTTTTTAACTTTTCTTTGTAAGAGTTTCCCCAAAGGAGACTAAAAATAATATTTATTTTTTGTATTATGCTAGTCTAGAAATCCAAAAAAATGAATCCCAGGTCTTGTCCAACCTAACCAACCTAACTAGGCAACCAACCAAAAGGCCCAACTAGGCAACCAGTAAGGCAAGTCAATATATACCAAGTAGGTTACTAGTACTACTAGCTAGTAGCTTAATTGAATTGAGAGACTGAATTTCTCACATACCATCATCTCAAAAAAATAGAACAAGGGATGATATCCAATTAGATCCCCAATTTTTTTTTATATCAAAATTTTATTTGTTTGATTCTTGAACAAATTAGCAAGAAATTAGAGATTTGATTTGATAAGATTTGGTTTGGAAAAAATATCTAAAACATAGAAAATTACGAAGAAAATAAATTTAAAAAAATCAAAAAGAAGATAAAAAATAAAGAAGAGAGCCAAAGGAAAATTCATTTGAACTTCTCTAAGTCCATTGCATGAGTTTGTGAAATACAACTTTCAAATACGAAGAATACAAAATGGAAATAGAAGGGTTGTACAACGATGTCGTGATCATGATGACTGTAGATGGGATGAGTGGATCCACTGAGTTTGACGTTAGTTTGTGATTCATTTTTCCCCAATTGTTTTATTTTGCAAAAAGAATTGAATTAAAATTAGACTATCCACTCAATAGATGATGCCGCCAATGTTGACCGCCCCCCTCCTCAGTGATTTCCTTGAGCTGTTGATTAAATTGGGGAAAAGAAGAACCCCCTCCACTATCATCGATCTCTTCAAGATGAAAGTAAATGATGATTGTCGATTTGCCGGCGAGGTAGCTATTGATCTCGTGGGCTAGAGTTTCTCGTCTACCATGCCTCTTGGGTTGCTTCTTTGCCTTCTCCTTCACCACGCCTCCCCAATTTCTGTTTGCCACACCATTAGGGCGTATTTGTCTGTCTTTTAGTTTCCTATTGCTTGGCTATGGAGGGGGGCCAAATTTCACTAGAAGAGAATGAGCTATTGTGGAAGACTACGAGTTCCCATGAGTTTCCCGAAGCTCTTAGACTGTGGGAACTTGGCCACAAGAGCTCGTTGATGTAGTCAGGTGACAGCCACATCAGATAATAATAAAAAATGAATTTTGAAATATTTTTTTGAAATATTTTTTAATATTTAAAATAAATAAATAAATTTTGTTGATAATTTTAAATTTTGGCCAGCCTTGGCTACTTTCTAACCTGGGGAATTGGCCTAAAACGGCCCTCCAAGGCGACTAAATCCCATCTAATGCTTCAATTTTGCTACTGCTTTGTCATGCCTTACCTTCAAGATAGAGTCCTGTTGTTATTACTTCCAAGCCTTGAAAGACAAGTAATTGTCTCTCTTCTTTTTGGTACTCAATTTTTGCTTGTTGGTGGCTTGCTAGTGGGTTTTTGTAGAGAGTGATGAGTTTGATGTTCTTGTAATTTGTGATTGTGGGAAGAGGAGTGATGGTTAGGGCGATCATTGAAGATTTTCTAGTGTTTGAAGGCTTTCAAGGTTTCTATTTGTGAAAACACTTTGCCTTCTTTGAGATTTTGATCAATTTGTATTTTGCCATATTTGAAATAGATTTGTATATGGATTGTATTGTTTGTTTTACTTCGCATTGCCTTAGTTGTTTTGTTTGTCATTGCAATTTTTCCAAGTTTTTTTTAATTGACAATTTTTCTTCTATCTTTATAGAATACCCCAACCAAACCACAATTATTACATCTAGTTCATTGTTTTCAATTTTTTAATTATTTTAGTTTTTGTCCCCTTATTCTATATTGAGTTGACAATGTTTCATCAATGTTTCATTGTCATCCGTTTTACAAGCTTTACACCCTAATCTACCAACATTGTCTTTGGTTCAAAGTTATTTTTATCTAATTTTCTTGATTGTGGATTCCTAAGAGTTTTTTTTGACTGACTTCAATGGTGATGATAGAGGTATACCAAAATCATTCTTCAATTAACATTATGTATTTGATCTCATATTACTATATTGATTTTGAAATTTGCAATCAATTTTTTCATGTCATTCTTAAAATATTTAATATGCAGAGCTCATTGAATGTGATGAGGGTGATCCCAACATGAAAGAATTTGCCTTTCTACCCTTCAAGATATTGACAGTTTAAAACTAGTTCCAATTCTGATTGTGAGGGCATTGGGTGTAATAGGTGGTCGAGTAAGGCATTGTTGCAAAGCACATAGATGAGTTTTATTTTTCTAAAATAATTATAATCAACGTGAATTTAAACACATGCATTGACGGATATAGAAAGTTGGGGGAAAAATGATGTTGGCATTGTTGTGCTGGCATTCAATGATGGGGTCATACATGTACATGTTAACCAACTCACCAGTTGTTTGAGTGGTGAAAATAGTTATGTCAATTTTTATAATCATTGTTGCAAGTGAGATGCTATTGATAAAAAATTGGAGAGAAATAAAAAAAACCAATAGGCAAACAAAAATATGATTATGATAGGAGAATCCATGCTACCACATTAGTAGATGACATGACCAAAATGTTGTCAAATGAATTCATTGTAAATGTATTTATGCAAAAGTATGTTGATCAAGTGTGCATTAAAAAATTCAATCCTCACACTATTTATTCACTTCAGTGCAAAATGTCCTTGTAGACATTCAAGTCAAGTTTTCAAAACATTTGAATGTTCACATGATGATTTACAAACAAGTATTGAGTTTGTTATTGTTGAAGGCATAGACATCTGTTCCCTTGGATGGAGGTTTATTCACGCCAGTGGTTTCTAAACTTTTCAGAGATATTTGGTTAAGGTGATGAACAATGCAAGAGGTGTTCCACATGGAAACTTCAAAGTAACAAAGACAGGGATTGAAACTATTTAGGTAGTGGAGACTTTGTGTTTAATATTAGAAGCAAAAACAAACTATATGCCTCATTTGATAAGTACTTTGTGTACAAGTGAAAAAACATGCATGAAAGTTTTCCTCATTGGTATACAATAGAAACAACTCTTGTTAATAGTGAGCAAGGTAAGAATCACATTATATGTATTACACTACTAATTATTGGGGAATTGATGATGTGAAGTTTTTGAGGGGAACATTACATCAATGATTTTATAAGATGAAATTCAAATCAATGTTTAGAATAGTTCTTGAAAAGTTCAAACTCTAAAAAGCAATTTAGCTTTTGCAAAATTCAGACATAATTATTACCTGACTACATCATTAAAAAAAAATCATATACAAGATGTAGCATTTGTGACAATTTGAAGCTATTATAGGGCTTATTTGCCCCAAGAATAGAGAACTATGAACTAATTCAAAAGCGTTCTAAGAGGCATTTATTCCTTGAGTTTAAGAGGCATGTCATCATGTAAACTATTATAGTAGGACTTTATTCATGTATTGATCATTTCTATTGTTATCTGGCATCCATGATAAAATCACTACAAGAGAAAGGGGTGTTTTAAGTACAGTCCTAGTAGTATAGTCTTTTAAGTAATGACCTATAAGGAGTCTTTTAAGTAAAATTTTACTTAAAAGACTCCTTATAGGTCATTACTTAAAAGACTATACTACTAGGACTATACTTAAAACACCCCTTTCTCTTGTAGTGAATAGACCATATAAAAACAATGTATCATACATTCACCAAAAAAATAAAAAGTATTAATTAGATAGATTCAAGAAGTTTCTTGTTAAAGTGCTAGGAATGTTTGCATATGGCCATAAGGATGGCAAATATGCACAATATAGTTTGGATGTGTTCTCAACCAATAGCAATTTTATAGTGCATGGAATCAATTGCAATATTTTTACAAGATTTAGAAAAATTTCCCTTGAGGTTTAATTACAATCATTATTTATGTTCCCTTGAAGTATTGAAATTTGTCGAGCATTACTCAAGGGTAGCAACATCTAAGTCAATTCTTTGGGAGAAACACCTTTGTGACCAATTGAAGTTTGTCTACAACCACCAATACTTTACATTCAAATGGACAACTCATAGATGGAAAACAAAAACAAATTTATCTTTTATATTTGGTCCCTCCTAATTGTAAGATAGATCATGAAAGAGGTGGTAATATCATTCATGATGATAGGATATACTCATGATGTCATTCATACATCCTTTGGCTAGTAAAGCATGCAACTTCGTGAGAAAGATTATCCAATCTTATCATTGTTGATGCAATCGTACAAGGAAATGAAAAGGACTCAATTATTCTACACCTAACAAAAAAAATGTCAAATTCCAAAGCTTATGTCAAACCTTGTGTTGGGATAAATAAGTAACAACTGGTGGATCATACAAAATAAAATGTAATGAGAATTTTTCATGGATGACAAAAGGTGGCCAATCATGCAATACAAATAGTCAATCATGTACGAACAAGACGTGGTTGCCCACAAATGAATTAAAGTTATGAAAGGAAGATGCCAAACACAAACTTATGCTTCCCTAAGATGAACCTTCAACTATAAAACTTCCAAAATGACAAATACAATGGAAATTATTTGAGTACTCAATATCTACATCAAACACTAGATGAAAATATTAGAAGAAGACACATCGATGGAGTACAAGGCCTATATGTTATACTTAGTGACATAATGAACTGGCATGAAAAAAGTAATGTGTAATAAAATCAATTAATATGCATTGTACCCAAGTGAACTAAAGTATGGATTTTGGCCTCAAAATCAACAACCAAGGATTTTTTGATGGATTATCTACAAGTTGGAAGCAAATAAAAGGAACTTATGGAAGAAAGTCCCTACATCCACTAGAAACATAGGTAGTTTGCAATGTTTTTAGTGAGTTCATAATTAGAACAACGTCTAAACAATGTTAAGGCAACAAAGCAAGAGAAGTAATAATTGAGCAATGTTTGTTCATAGAACACTGCTCCACAATATTTTCAATGCTAAACAACTCCTCCTTCCCCTTGTTGTGTTCTTCTGTTTTTAGATGTGATGGTAAGTTTTTGGAATTTACATATGTAATAACTTTGAACTTTTAGTGCATGAAAATATAAATAGGCTGGATTTTACATTGAAAAATCATTAAAGTGAATTGTCCATCCTTTCACAATTGTCAAAACATAAATAGCTTCAATTAAGTAAGATTATTGTAATTGTTTTATAGTGCATCCAATAATGTATTTTTCTTGAAGCATGGGATCTAAATGGTCGATGCTACAAGATATTCCATAAAATCCAAGCATCTTGTACAATGGAGGAACATAAAAATACAACAAGCCTATTTGTAACATTTCATTTTCTTTCCATAATATAGAATACAATTGACTTCTTTTGTTTTATTTTATTTTACATTAATCAGTTGAAAAATATTAGGAATGACTTTAGAAAATTTGATTGAGGAAAAATGTAGGAAACATCCATATGCATATCTTTCTTTCAATAAGCATCTCCAAAAAAGATTTGAGAATTCCCTTTGTGAAGATTTCTATGTTTAGGTGACAATGCTTGAATTATGTAGAATACATGTCTATATATTCTAACTAATTTTTCTTTTGTAATTTTACCATTATGCTTAAATATTCAAAATTAATTATAGTGTAAGGAAAAAATAACAAAATTAGTTAAAATATAGAGATTTGTGTTTGATATAATTTGGGCATGTCAACCAAACATTAAATCTCTATAGAGGGAATTTTCAAACCTCGTTGGACATGCTTGCTAAAGAAAAGATGTATGTACTTATGTTTCCTACATATCTCCACAAATAAATTTAAAAAATTCATCACTACTATTTTTCAATCAATTAATATGTTAACCCAAGGAAGTTGACTTCAAAAATTTACCAACAATAAAGTTTCTGTATTCCCAAATTCAAATTTGATGTGTTTCATTGACATTGTGTATTAAGGATGTAATGATAATTTTTCATGTCTAAGAATACTATTTACATTCTACATTATGCAATTTAATATATGGGAGAAATAAATCCCTTTAGTTTATTTCTTTAGTGCATTGAACAATGTTTTTGGTGATGCAAAGGTTACCCTTTTCTAGTTGTGGTATCAACATTCTTAAAGGGAGGCCACCACAAATATATAATGTGACCATTGATATATATGAAAGTTTCCACCTATTTGTGAGACCAGATTGAATTGTCTTGAATTGTGTGTGGCTCGGTAGGACAATGGAGGATCTACAATTTCATTCATATGCTAGCTATTATCGCCAAATTTTGGTGTGGAGGTACCCACTACACAAAACAGAAAAGAACATGCAATAGTTGTACAAAGGATGGGATGCAAGGACATGTTTCAAATTGAAGAGTAACAGAACGTGCATCATAGCCAACTATGTTTCAATGGACAACATTATGACATCATGGAAACTGACAAACAACTACCAAGAGAGCTTTGTTGAACCATGAAAACAAGTGGTATTTGTAGTGGATAATTTATGTTGAATTGCAAAACAAAAAATTCAAGGCCTATGAATTCTCTTGTGGGGGCTTCTAAAAGAAATGCATATAATACTCCTATGTGTTGTGGAAGATGAATCTCCACTTACAACAAGCCAAATTGTGATTGTTGTCTAGTTTATGAATTATAGTTCAAAATGTCAAGCTCTTCTCTAGGGAATGTAAGTTGCATACTTAGTAGCATTTATACAAACCATATTACTCAACAAGAACTACAAGCTATTTTCCTTTCATTTTTTCTTCATTCCAAAGTGTCACATTTTGGATTTGTTATTTCTCCAACACAATCTCGAGAACAATGCAATACCTCACACTCAAACTCATGTCTATCATCACACACAAACCAAATGCAGTCTCTCCAATTTTTTCTATTAGAAATGAATGGTTCACCAAAGATTCTAAGAATATTTTGTACTATGACATTCACAAAGGACATTTAGTAATTGTATCCATGGCCATTGTCTTTTTTGCAATTTCTATGTGTGGAAATTACCGTACTCACACATTTGCCGCATTCTTTTGCCACATAATACAACCACATGTAAATGCATGCCACGTTCTAGGTCATTGTTTCAATTCATAGAGCAACAACAGATAAATGAAAAAGTTGGCATATTTCACTTTGTCCAACTCTCCAAAGGTGCTAGCTTCAACAAAAGTACATTAGAAGACAATTGAGGGCTTCAAGAGCCCGTTTCAAGATTGTTCCCTACATTGTTCCTTGTTTTGCCACAAATTGGGAACTAGCCTATAATGGGCTAAATTTCTGAATTTTTGGACCAAAAATTTCTATAAAGTACAAATAAACTTAAAACTACATTAAAAAAATAATTAAAAATAATATTATTTTCTAACATGGCAATGACTATGCCATGTCATACTGTTGATGTGGTGAGTTCCCATAGCTTGGGAACTCAAAATAACTCGCAACCTCTTCATGCCCTCAAATTTCATCTACTGCAAAGTCATTTAGAAAAATTAAAAATGGATTTTTTTTACCCATATGTAGACATAGATAACATTCAGTAGCTTATCCACAAGTTGACTTTTCCTCTCCAAAGTTCTCACCCATGAAATTCATTCACATAACATTAATGTAAGCTTTAGTACTAGGATTTATTGTTTTGTTTTATTTTTTACGTTAAGATTTCCCAAATTGCACATTTCCTGGTCAAGTTCTTAATATTGACTGAAAGCCTTCGAAGAAGAAGGATTCACAGGCTTTGTTTTGTAGTGTTCTAACATACAATAGAAAAGATATTGAAGTTCAAAGATTTTATGGATTAAAAAATTTGAAAATTATTTTTACTTTTATTTTGGTTGTGGTAGCGTCACACATCACACTAATATATATGATGATTATACTACACCACACAAAAATGTGGTTAATGGATGTCATAGTATGCCAATGTTGCTATTGGTGGTCATTTCACTATTGATGGTACAATACCATAAGGCCAAATTTCGGCCACTTACATATACTAAATAGTGAAATTAGGTTGCCTTAACAATTAGGTTGCCTTACCCCAAGAAATTTACTTTACAAGCCATCAAAGTCAACAAGGACTTCTACAAATATTTTCATTTGTACACATGGAAGTTTTATGAATCTCAATTACAACAATACCTAATTGAAAAGTAGTGCATTTTTGCCCACTAACAAACAAATATTTATATTGTGTCAAATGTCGAGAAATTAGTGTGGGGAAACCTAATTTCATCATTTAGTGTAAGTTCCAACTCTGCAGTGTAAATGTAGCTCTTCTTTAGCTGGTGTGGAACGCGTTATTCTATAACCCACTTCACGCGAAACTGACGGAACGTCCTCCGCCGCCCCCGCCATTTAACATTCCTCTCGCTCTGGAACCAGCAGCAAGACCGATCGACTCACATTTTGTTTACAATGGCACGAAGCAGCTAGATACGATCTCTTCAGAATCATTGAAGTTTTTACGGTTCCTCAGATTGATTTGTAGTTTATCATAGGTTTTACGGATTGAAAGGAGATCAGAGTCAAGCATATCTTTCACGATTGATCGAGTCTTTGTGCAGTAATGTTCGTTTTTCTTGCAGAGACAGGTTGCCCACAGTTTGATCCAACCGATGATACACATTG
Source organism: Straminergon stramineum (assembly GCA_963920665.1). Classification (NCBI taxonomy): domain Eukaryota; kingdom Viridiplantae; phylum Streptophyta; class Bryopsida; order Hypnales; family Calliergonaceae; genus Straminergon; species Straminergon stramineum. The sequence goes on from OY987268.1 coordinate 20,409,780, forward strand.
AAAGTCTGAGAGTGGTGAGCAATCTTATTGCAGCTCTGTTTTGTGTCTGCTGCATAAATTTTCTTGCGTTACGCTCTTGGGTTCTTGAGCTTAATTTCCTTGGGGTTCACTTGAAGGTCGTTCTTGCATTGAATTAATTTCGTACAGGTTTTTCAAACACGGTATCGTTAGTATTTTGGTTGAACATGCTTTCATTCGACTCTCGATCAATCTCGTGTTAACAACGCCACTGTTCATGTGACCTACTGGTATTGTGTACCCGAGGTTCCTGAAATCTTTCGTCGTCCTCAATAACTTACAGCGATAACTATACCTTCTTGCAATATTTCTGTCTATGTGGAGAGGCAATAGCTCGGTGAAATGGTTAGGGTCATGGTGAAACTTCGAGACGATTGAAAACTGAGAATTTACAACAGAATTTGAGAAACACGTGCAGCAACTGACGCTGGCGGAAAATTTCAAGAGTAGGTCTGGGGTCCCTTACTCTTCAGTAGGTGCTCCCCACAGATGTGGTAGCACGGACTGTCTTCTGAATAGATTATTGTACGCCCAAGAGTCTCCAATTATACATTCTTTGAATATTGCATAATGTTATATACAACATTCTGATGACTGAGCAGCTTGTCTTTTTCAACCAATCCTTGTGAGTGAATTTTCTATCCCTCTAATTCTTGAAGAGACGATGACCCGGGCGAAAGTGAAGATCACGCCGCTGGAAAAGAGGATACAGTCCAGCAATCGACATCGTTCCAGTGGGGGGCTCAATAAAAAGGGCTGCAAGGATCACGGAAGCTGGGACGGCGACGCCAGTAATAGTCCCCCGAACCTCGATTTTAATGTGATCGAGGAAATCGCCAACGGAGTGGAGAAGATGATACTGTCTTGGTCTCATCTTGACGAAGGTGAGCAAATACACAAGGCAAGCGCTCTGGAGGATGAAATATTGGCCCCAGAGAAAGACTCTCTCTCGATGATGTGGAAGTTGCCCGAGGAAAAAATGGTAATCGCAGATTCTTTCTTTAATTCAATTGCTTTTCTATGATGAGACTCTGGGATGGGAAGGGCCGGGGAGTCCTTCTACAGAATAACTGTAACAAGAATATATTCATGTTACAGTGGCCCACATTTCGTGGGCAAGCTTCGACACTTCCATAGTGGAAAGGAGCCTTAATTCATGGAAAGCAAAGGTTCCCCTGCCTTGAAGATCAAGAAATGTTCTGAGAAAAGTAAGGGCATTGTGAAATCATTCGAAAAGTGAGGAGTTTCTTAGAACATCGTGATTTTCATCCTTATACCATAGTCTATTTGTATTATGCTGTGACGAATAGCTGTGGCTAGTTGAGCAGGTCTCTCCTGACAGTACGCGATCTCGGAAGAAGGAAAGTTCTGAGGAATTTTGCGTGGAATCGGAGACCATGAGCGACTTTTCCTTACCAAAACAGATTCAGACACATCCAGAAAAGACGACAGCGACGGCTGATTTTTCCGGCAGCGTCACCACTGACATATCTGTAGATGAAAGTTGCCCTGGAGGAGGAATGGGGCAAGCTATTAGCAAGATTGGAACGGAGGCAGTAAAACACAGGTTCAGCAAATTCTTTCTGCTAACAAACTGGGTCACGCCTTCTAATGAAGAACATCCAACCCTCTCGAATGACATTGATTCGAGCACAAATGGGATACTAACTGTGCTCACACTTGTTCACAACTGCACATGTGGAAGTAGTCCGATTAGATGTGCATTCAACGTGACATATCCAAGGGATGTGTAATTACAGAGTGTAATTACAAAGTGTAGGAATAGAGTGAGTTGAGTGTAGGCTAAATTTCTTATCAGTGAAATCTTGCGATGGCCGAAACTGCTCATAATCAATGAGTGTGATATGCCAGTGGTCCGATGATGACGGGCGATGCACAAACTGAGAAGACGTTGTCAAAGACTGCTACATATTGGTACTTGGAAGCGAGCAAAGTCCCTGTAGAAAACACTGTCTGCACTGAAGAAACAAGTGGTCTTAATAGCACAAGCGCAGGCAACAACCCAGACCCAGAGTCGACGTCGCCTTCACAGAGTCTTCATCCAAAGCGGTCTCGTGAGTCCAGTCAACTTTCTCGCAAAGAGGTTTCCGTCTCAGGGCAATCTTCCAATGCTCATTCCTCGCCCCGGACTCCTCCAATTAGCGAGAGATCAGTGAAGTGAATGCAATGTCAGGAGGAAAGCTCCAACAAAAAGCCCCAGCTATCTGTGAGCAAGAAAACAAGGTTGTCTGAGAAGGTACAGTAAAGAACAGTCACCCCCTGTGCCAAGAATTATTAAATGAGGTAATGATTTTAGAGAAACGGACATTTGAAATTCTAAGACGCAAGCTTTCAACTGACTTGCGTCCATTTTCACGAGTGGACGATAGATAACTGGAATGTTCATTGAAGGAAACCAGAAGAAAAACTCCCGCCCCCCCAAGTATGGCCCCGTTAAACCCTGCCAATCGTACGTGAGTGTCGAACGTAAACCCTGCCAATTTCTAGAACTGTTTTCGGGGTGGGTTTTCTACTGCTTCATAAGAACCGACTTTTGTCCCTGGCAGGCTACGACAGTGCCAATCAGCGGAGCAAGCTCCTCGGAGGATGAAGATTGTATGAAGAGCCCAAGGAGCGATTGCTCTCTATTGGATCTGACATCCAATTCCAGCTGGAATGATCCGCTAGTCGGGAGTCCGATTCGGAAGCCTTGTGCTCTTCCGATGGATGGAGCGCACAATGAAGAGTTTGGCCCTTGGGACAATGTTTCTGGTCATGCACCAGTCATTGTTTCACATGTCACGGCAAGACCTGATTCAGATTTGGGTCAGTACTTGTCTAAATTCAAATCACCATTAATTTCTTAGTTACACAGTTGCAGATTCTGCCACATTAATAATCCTGCCATTTGAGTAATCCTGCTTTGATAGACACGAATTTTTTCTATGTTGGCGGGCCTCGACGTTGAAATCGTCCCTTCTTGGCGGTTGGCATGAAATCTTGATGCAGACGAGTAAAGAGTGGCATATGTACTGACGTTGGATTTCTTTTTTTGTAAAGAGAATTGCACCAAAGAGAAGACAAGCTTTGTCTCTTTCAAGTTATGGAAGGCAAACAAGCAGAACGAGTCCGGGCTCGAAGCCAATGGTGAAATTGGATTAAATGACGCGAAATCGCGTCAGTCAGTACCTCAAGCCTCGACCGACGATCATGATGGGCAACATTGTGGGGTCGCTGCGCAGACCATAATTTCTCCTCAAACATCTGATCTGGTGATTATTCCTTTCACTGCATTAAACTTCTTCTCGCTGTAGCACCCTGTCGTGTTGCTAGCGACATGAATCCTTCTCGGAACTACGTTTCCCGGTCGTTTTTTTGGTTCACTGATCTACAAGGGTGTGAGGCACGAGGTCTCTGCTTGACTGCCGCTACAAAAGATCACAGACCAGATGTGATGATCCTTCTGTGTTTTTGATGTCAATCTATGTTAGTCGATGTGTGATGTGGAGGGAAACGATGATGCAACTGTGCAGCTATGCAACGGTGATAAGAGGACAGGGGAGATGGAGGAGCTTCAAATCGCGCTGCTGGAGTGTGCAACTGAGTATGAAATCAAGGTTTGCTGTGTGTATTCATTCTACTGCTCAAATAGTTGAAAAACGAGAGGACTGGACAGGTGCAATATCAATTACATATTGGGCTTTACATCTTGATGATCACCTCTCCATTTCATTGCAAGAGACCATTGGGTTCGTGTATATTTGATGCCTTCAGACAATTGAGATGAAGATGAAGCTCGAAAGCATCAAAAACTTGAAGGGCGAGCCATTGTTATTAGATCCTCAGCCGACTACCTTCTCCGACGTGTCAGATGTTACTGTCTCCGGTGCCAACGAGCCAACTGCCGCGGTATCCACGGTAATGATGGTAATCTAAGTCATCGAATTCTCGTACTCCAAATGTGATGACTCCGCTTACGTTTGGAGGCTGAGTCCAAAGTATGAGTATTGTGGTTCGTTAGGCCCATTTCCGTTTCTTCTATCTTACATAGGACCCACTTCCTGAGGTCGAGATGCAACAACTGGAGAGGGCGAAGAGGCAAGTATACAAGCTGCAGCATCAGAAAGGGTGTTTGTCTAAGGAGCTGGGGGATCTGAAGAAGAAAGAGAGGTACGCTGTGTGCTATTGACTTCGTCTGCTGAATAACCCCTGTCTCATTCAAATTTGGTTTGTGCCATGTTTGTCACGTACACAGTAACAATTGTAGGACGAATTGGTCTTCAGGCAGTTCGAGCTTCAGAAGAAGAGCTTAGATGCTGCCTTGCATAAGTTGGACCGCCTTGAGTGGTATGTTCGGCAAACTACATGTGGTCAAAATTCACTCAAATCTGCTAAAAATCGTGATACCTAACGGAAATGTACTGAACATTTCATAATCCGAGTGACCTCATGCACTATACGTAGATGTGGTTTCACGCAACACTGCGTTCAGATGTACTACATAGCATACAATTATTCTCGAGTGCCTTTGATTTCTCATTTAGCCAATGCTATGTCAACAAGTGCCTTTTTTACAAAAGACAGTGAAGCTGCTTTGGGGGATTGGGATTTAGGGAGATGGTGAAGAAAGAACAGGAAGTGGAAGACTGGCAGCTACGGCAAAGGCATGCTGAGGCCCAGCTCCAAGACTCGGTGATGGAGTTGCAAAGGTTGACTACCCTCGGCGACATTACAGACCTGCCCATGGACACGGCTTCCGTGCTCTCTCTGCTCCCTACTTTACGTGGCTTTGTTCAGACTCTAGCTCAAAAGGTGCTTATTTCCAGCTCTTCCCCAACAGTTTGAGATTGTGATTAGTAGTAATGCAGGCGTACAAGACCGTAGGAAGTCAAACATTGCTTTTTGTTCTTGGCCATGGTTTCCAAACTGGAAGATCTATCCTATTAGAGAACCCACTCCTCAATGGTGGTTTGGAAACGCTAGTTACTTTACTCATTGGTAGGTTTACGTAAGGATCTGCCTTAAATCGCTTTAGAATTGGCCGGCGCAATGCAGTTAGTTTTTCTTTAAAACGGTTTTCTAACAACAATGTCAGGTCATGATGAACCTATTGTATGGGATGCAGTGTGCGCGTGTGTATCTGTCATGTCAATATGCATGGAAGTTGAGTCGGTGCATAACAATTGTATGGTGTTCATGGATATATGAGTGGCAGGACACTGGCGGAGGATACTATAGTGACGACCAATCCCAGCAAGACGAAGCTCTCTGTGATTCCACCCATGTTGCTGAAATCGTCAGCAATTTGATGCACGAGATTCAGGGTTTGCAGTACGAGCTGAATGGGATTACGTCTCAGAATGGGAATGTCTGTGAAGAAGTACCGAAGCCCAAAGTACTCATTCCTTTCATTCTTTGTTGCTTTTCTGGCATCTCTTTCTTCAGGAGCCATCACATTTTCGTATCTTACCATCTGTCTGTTCACGTAGGTTTGGAAAAATCCCAGGTTAGCTCTAGCTAGGGAAAACCAACGACTAGTTTTCTGTTTGCAGAAGAGTGCCCAGAGGCAACCTAACGTCACAAATAAACCCACAACAAGGCCCTCCCCCCGGCTTCCAAGGGACCGGTATCCATATCCAAGACTGAGTGCAGCCTGACATGATTTCCTGAAGGGAGATCCTATTCATCTCCAACAATGGCTGAACCCATTGGAGAGCAGCCGGGTGAACAAACGCAAGCAGAGAGGTAAGCAAGCCAAGACGGACTCTAACAATTCACTTCACTAAAACGTGCAATTACTGCGGGCACTACTATTTACAAACACGTTACTTTTTCTACCACAGAAAAATCTACATGAAGGGAAGAAGCCCAAAGCCTCTGAAGAATTCCATTATATTTAAAGAAATCTTACACAATTTGAAGAGTTAACAAACCACAGTAATTGCACAGCTTTGTGCAGAGGTCAACAAAGAAGTTTGGATTGGCCGTTTCGTTGCAGCAAACTGAAAATTATTTACGCGCAATCCATATTAGAAGTACATTAACATTCACCTCCGAGACTTTGCCAAGTCATAGATGATCAACTCCGAATCCTTTACTCCAAAATATTGTAGAACGTAGCTGGCTTCTTTCGTAAAGGAGTGCAGAGTTCCTGCCAGGACAACAAAATACACGTGAAAACGAATAACCTCAAAAATCTTCAGGCATTTCTCAAAGTTGTACAGTACGGAATGCTTTTCTTTATCAAGTGGAACACTTGTTCCTGCCCTGAAACTTCTTAAAATGATATGTTTGAATTAATAGATCTGGAAGCGTGCCACTTTTGTCAATTGGGGAACCTATGTATAATGGACTTTATTGACCCCAAAGTAAAACCCATACCTCCAATGCCATAGCGAGACGTAAGAGAGTGGCCTCCTGCCATGGTCGTCCAATTAACTGCAACCCGACTGGCAGTCCCTTGGAATCGTGACCCACCTGCAATTTCCACACATGAAAAATGACGGGCTGTCAATGTAAGATTCTTATTAATTTCCCCCCGACCGAGAGCGCCTCGTGAAAAAGTAAAGACTAACTAAGAGACAGAAACGCCTCTACACAGCTAGCCTGGAATCAATTCCAGAGTCCTGCCCAGTCGATATGGCCGAGTTGGTCTAAGGCGCCAGTTTCAGGTACTGGTCCGAAAGGGCGTGGGTTCGAATCCCACTGTCGACAATTTTACATTTTCAATATTTTAATTTTGAAGGATTTTATCACTCAATATGAGCGTTACAGCAAATGGAAACCTAAAACACACTAACTGAAAACCCTCCGAGTAAGCATGTTTACTGTTATTACTAGCCTGCCAGATTTTATTTGGGGGACTTACTGCCATTTGAATGATAATTCCACCACTCCTTGTTATAGGAAACCAAGCATAGGAATCAACAATGTGTTTTCAAAGTGGTGATTAGAGGTGTATCCAAAATCGAGGATGATGGCCGTCATCTTCAGAGCTACGTATGTAATTAGATGTTCATGTAATGTAAAGAACGTTTCAAAACTATTAACGGGGAAACATCAATAGTGTGAATTTTACTCACCGGTACACTGATAGCAGGCAGGCCAAGAAAGTTTGGGGCTACAACAAATCGCATCAGATTGCCTGCACCGCAAAAATAAAATGATCATCCACTAACTTAACTTAGTTTCAGTTCACGCTACCAAGAGCACGCCCCAAAGTTCACTCACTAAAGCTCAGGGAACCTGAAACCACCGACACTTTACCAAGTGTAAGTGTAAGAGCCACCCTAGACAGTACGTACAGGGCGAAGCAACATTCAAGCTTAAAACTTGAAGCAACATCATGGGTAACTACGGGTGAGATTACAAGCTTAAAATAACAGAACGAGGTAACACAAATAGCAATCATTGTTACTCCTATCAAAGATGAACAGTTCTTGTTGCTGTGTTCAACCTATGAAATCTAAAGTGGTCCTCAGGCCCCATAACAAAAATTGGAATAGAAACCTTGTCTCTAGTCGTATTGATTATTTCCATGTATACGGGAAAATGAAAGCACTTGCTTACCTATTGTCGACAAATCACTTTCGCCAATGGACAACGACGCAGGAGGGATCAATGGTGCCGTTGTACTGCACAGAATTTGAAATGTGAGTTTCAATGATACAAAAAATTATGGTAACCATATTTGACAAACTTCCTTGGAATTGACAATTGAATTTTGTAATACTCACCCAGTGGTTGGAGTTACAATAACGTCCACATTCTCGAAAGCTTGCATGTAGAAATACATCGCTCGACGTCTGCACGACCGGCCCCAGAAAACGAATCCATTAAGGATATTACACTAGCACTTCACTCATCTTCTAAAATTTCACCAGATGTTTGATTTACCACGGCTATAACCAACATAGACAATAATTAACCCCAAAAGGACCTAAAGGCCTAGCCCCTTAACCCTGAATCCTTTTGAGAACTTCTATGCAATTTTGCTTATATCTTTGTAAGAATGTATTATTTACCCCATTCCCATCAAATCCATCATGAAGGAAGCTTGCCTTATAAAGATTGTAATGTTACTTAGGATGAACAAGAAGTTATTTGGACAAAAGATTGGTCAGAAGCACTCTGCTCATCATCCAAAATATGGACGTTGGGTTACAGTGGGCCTTATGTGTTCTATAGAAGTTTCTAGTATACGTAATATAGAGACTTTTGGGTACAGTTTTATTTATTTATTGACACCGAACATGCAATGTTCTTCACTGATTCAGATTCAGGTGATATAAAATTTGGCCTCACTAAATTACATTTCACAATATAATCAACTGCATTGGTCAATTCAAACCATGAATCCCTGGTCCTTTAGGGTAGAGCAAGTGAAATGGAAAAATGAGGTAATGAAATTAGTTAGCCAAACTTGATTTTTTGGGCACCAATGAAGTCTGTAGATGAGAATTCCTTCATGAGACTGAGTGTCCCTTGAACGTCCAAACTGAGTTTATCCAATCTGGAATAAAATGGAACCAATTGAATTTAAGTAGTCAGCAACTAGAACCTATTGTAAAGCAAGGGCAAGTACAGCATTGTAAAGCAACGAAGTAGCGTATTGAGCCAAATGGATGGATGCAGCAAAGGTCAGGTCAGAACGGTACGCACAACTGTTTGTCAAAGCCCGCCAACCCAATTGCAAATTCGGAGCCCACAGACGTAAGATGCCCGATCTTTAATTCGTCCAGCTCAGGCAATGTAATTTCTTTCGTCTGCCATCACCAAGTCATGATTAGCAACCCCAAATCGATATAACTCCTAGATTTTAGAGCTCTCGGCACTTTAATGTCACAGTTTCGGCACTGTGAAACACTTCATGAAACAATAATGACCATAATTTAGAACTATTACCTCAGTCCCAAATTTCTCCAGGAGAAGTTTCAGGCTTCTGTTGCACACCTCAGCCACCTCCTTATCAAAAGTAGAATGGAACCACTGCTCCATGATTTCACACAAAATTAGAAGACGTGGAGAAAACTGTGTAAGAAAGCAGGACACTTCCCACGGAATCACGAGCAAACTGTCGGTCATAGTTCGAAAAAATGAACTGAAGATATGAAGCTTAAGACGACATCCTTACATCGGAGTATTTTCCGAGTTTCAAGGAACCCAACGTAGCTTGAGAACCTGGGTTGAGATCCGGCACGCATGGGGGCAGCTGAAAGACCATCAGAAAATTGGATAGTAAGACAGAGCATAGCAAAACTGTCAGAGTCCAGTTCTTGTATCCTATACTGACCCCTGTTACCACCAGCATCTCATCGCTTCGAAAACACAGGGTCAGCCTTGAATTAACAAGTGGGGTCAGTATGACGAGTATGATAAGTATCTGTGGCCAGGCTTTGAATGGAATTGGAGTTGCCTACTGTCAAAGTGGTCTACAACCTCCCACATTGAAATTGCATAAAAAATTTCAAGCAAAGTGATAAAAACTTGATATCAACAGATTTGGTTCTTGTACCCAAAGTGATCTACCAAATTTCAAACTGCCACATATGTTATAATGCTTAAAGTCACAAATAGTATCCTCTACACAAAAAAATTATCAAAGATTACAAGACAATCATGTACAAGCACAACCTAAATCAAATCCAGCAGATCACACTAGACAACCATGGATACTGCTATGATGGCCAAGTCAGCATATGGTGAGAAGTGATACTCACCGGCCAACTGTGGAGCTTGTCAGCAGGGTGTGTTCCGAGCATTGCTGAATATCTGCACACACAATTAAACGTTTCCCATATGAACCACAATTGTGTTGCATTCTGCTGTGCATGGAGAGCAACGTCTGCTATAAAGAGCTCTTAAATGCTTCTCAACCAAATTCTTTGAGTACGAGGTCATTTCATCTTCTTCATGCTGAAAAAGAAAATTGCACAGCTCCTGATACTGACTACTTACACAAGCAATGCATCTTCTGTGCTTGCTGTAATGGGACCACAGGACTCCATGGACCATCCCACGCAAACCAACCTGCCAATTCAATTGACGCAAAGTTAGATCATAACAGATCAGAAAAATCAGAGGGAGAACTAGGTCTTCAATTCAAGACAAGCAGCGGTACAAATTATCAGGACGTCTAAGAACAAACATCTGGAAACCATATTGATGCAATCGGCAAGGATTAATCATCTTAACTTAAAAATAAATAAAGATACCAAAGTAAGGATTAGAAGAGGCCCGTACCCTTCATTTGTTATCCGTCCAAATGTTGGCTTTAAGCCAACAATTCCACACAAAGCTGAAGGTATCCTAATCGATCCTGTTTCACAATTAAATGTTCCCCGTTAAGTGGTACCCAGGTTCATCTTGAAATACCGAAGACGCAATTCCTTGCACAATTAAAAGTTACAATAACAAAGAAAAGTAAGAATCTACGGAAGCATAGAAGCCTCAATGCAGATAAACGATCAAAGTTGTTTAGGTCATTCCGCAGAACTTCACCACGGAAATCCTAGTTACTAGATAAGTCTCATGAACCTTAGATTCTTGCCTCCATGCTCACCTCCAACATCAGTACCCACGGCAACGGGACACAACCCGGATGAAACAATTGCACCAGGACCAGAAGAAGAACCTCCAGTATACCGTTTCTCATCATGGGGATTTCTTGCTGTCCTGTTTCACCGAATCTCAAACGCACTCAGTAGGCATTGGAGAAGAAACGGACCAAAATTTCAAAATTTCAAATGCACAATGCATGAACTGAATATAAAACCGTAGGCAGCGCACTCAGTATGGACAAGGTATCACATGCAAGGTTGGTGACATGCGGAGCAAATTTGGCAATCTGCAGAGCAATCGACAATAGAACAAGGAGGACATACGTGGGACCAGTCGAAAATAACGAAGAGTGAATACCCGTGATGAGGATTATTGCCAGTGATTCCCATGCCAAATTCATGCATCACTGCCTTGCCAATGACCATCATACCACAGCTTCGCAGCCTTGCAACCGACACTGCATCTTCTTTCACTTCTCTCACTTTAGGAAGCCAGGTCGTTCCAGCTGAGGAATCATAGCAAGTGGACAAGTAATGATAAGAAAATGCATAGAGAGGGGTCCAAAGCAGAAGCTGATTGCCAACTCTAGTTCAGTTCCAAGCATGCTATATGTGAAATGAAGATATTCGGAAAGAGAGCTAAGCGTAGTGCACAATCAATTCATGATTTATATAATCAACACAAACGAAATAGATAAAATAAATTAATAACATGCATGCAAAAGGTCGGTAATCATGTGCTAGAACCAATTCAAGCCATGAAAATTTGCAGAATGATAGGACGAGCTGTGCGTTGAATTACACCTGTGCTTGGATGCGGAAGGCAGTCTATGTCATCCTTGACAGCCAAGGGTACACCATCAAGCACAGACAGCATCTTCCCTGCAAAACGAGGTCACGATGGAAGCCAATGAATTCCACTTCTATTCGAAAATTTTCTTTTGTTCCTTTTTTCCTTTGTTCACCTCCATCACTATTCCAAAGTAGACAAAGCAAAGGCTAAAAACTGATGTCTACGTTTATTTAGTATAAAATAACTTACCATTCTTGTAACGCTCGGTGGACTCAGCCGCTTGCTTAAGCACATCCTCAGGGAGAAAAGAAATGAAGTAGACCAATGAAGTAGACCCACGATTCCTTGGCTTTGCCTTCTCAACAGCATCAATTATGCGCTCCGCTACCTAAAACATTGAAGATGTTAAGTCAGATACTATGCTCAGATACCGAGGATGCTACGAGAAAACGGGGTGGGGGTCACTTTTCTCCACTGAAGCGTACAGATATGCAGATTAGAAAGATTCAGAAGTAAAACATACCATCCGCTACTCTTCTACCTGCATATAGCTAGAACAAAGCATCGCGCTCTCTTTAACGATATGCAGCAAGCTCTAAAGCTCAAATTCACAGTGGCTCACCTGAGTTGGTGTTACACGACCGGTCGTATAAGCCTCAACGTAATCTCGAATTTTCCAGTAAAAAAAGGGATGTGCCTTCTGCAATTTAAAGAAGAGGATAATAAACCATTAGGAACCTGATCCTGTCTCCTGTACAAACCTTTTATCAACAGCAACTCATCTCTTCCAATACACTTACTTACCCGTCAGTTGGCATGTGGTGTAAGTAGCCATGACTTGGTTAAAGACCGACGACAACTGATACTTGAATGGAAATTAGGGTTGTATTATGTTCCTTACTCAATAACGGTCTACATGACCTCTACATAACGGATTGCATAAAAAATCATCCAATACATTAAGTAAGGAAACAATTTGATCTCTAGAGAGTTTGACTCTTGTAATATCCAAAGTGATCTCTCCAGTGAGCTCTATTAATTAGCCTCCCCATGAAAGCACACTCCTACCCATCGGTTAGATGCTTAAAATGAAGGAAAGAGTATCCGCAACCTCAGATACTGTTGAAGGCAAGCATTCTAGAGCAAACGCCACTCTTTCTGCAGGCTCACTCCCCTCCAAAAATTGCTTCACAGCTACTTCAGAAGCTTCTGTTGCAATGCAGAACAAGACATATCAATGTGGGCATTGCATGATCGACATAAAGAAGGAACTATTTCCAAAGCACCAAAGCGCAAAACATATACATCTGTCTAACTCGATTCTTGAACAAACCATCAACACAAAGGGAAAAAACTTCAGGACTTACGGTTGGCAGGATACTCTGGTAGGTACATGGGTATGTCAGGAATGGAAATTTCACGCAAAAACTGCAAGAAATAAAAACGGATCGGCCGTAAGTGATTAGAAACTAATCAAGACATTCGAAATGGCTCCCATAAATTAAGGAATATAATGCTGCCAAAGAGCTCTTGAAACAAACTAATTCTAATTTCTGTTAACAGGATTTCTATAAACTTTTTTTAAAACCCTATGAACAGAGCTAAGCAGCAGAAGAGAAAGTCATCATAAACAAAGGTATGGACACCCAAAATCAACACTGCCCAAAATGCGACACCTACATTTGGACCACACAGCGTCTCTAGACCGAGTATTGATTACACAGAATGTACACAATCAAAACATGAGAGTCCATGAGAGCCTACAATTGATTTAGGTACACCTAGAGACAATACTTTGAAAATTCATAACTTATTCATAAGGTGTCCAAACAATGCATGCTAAAGGGGCTTGGAATTCTCTTTCAGTTGCCAATAAGATCCAATCAAAAACATCTATGTAATAATCGTAAACATGCGCAGATATACCTACTGACGATTACAGGTGCGCATACCTTAGTCTACTCTATCACTAATATTCCAATAATCTCCATTGCCAAGATTGTCCAAGAATGTTCACGAAGTTCCCTCTTAAAAGCAACTGCGTGTAGGCACCTGTGGAATGTTGTTCATCCTCAGCAATTCCGATTTTATCAACCCACCCAGAAGGAACGAATTCTGAGCCCAAACGAACAACCGGAGCTGCCATCCAGTAAGCTTCGGAGCTGTCCACAATCAACCACCATGTCACAAATACAGACCGAATACTGCTCTAAACAACACTCCAACACTCCAACACTCTTAAACCCCGTCTCCAATTCCAACTCAGTAGACTCAAATACAAGTAGAAATTAAAGTTTTCAAGGGAAAAGAAGCTCTACGTACCTACGACAGCACTGATCTTGAACTTCACTTGGCTTTCGAGAACCTTCTCCACTGGTAGCATCGTGTTTAGAGCCATAACTCGTGAGTGTTCACCCCTAAAACCCTCAGCGCATTCTCTGAAACAGAAAACTGGGGTTCAAGACAAACTTCTTACAGAAATGAAATTCAAAACTCCAATCGTCAAACGGTGCGCACTTCTAACAACCCTCAGCGCATTCTCTGAAACAGAAAACTGGGGTTCAAGACAAACTTCTAACAGAAGCGAAATTCAAAACTCCAATCGTCAAACGGTGCACTTGCAACAACATAGACGAGAATCATACAAACATGTACCTAGCCTGCTACCCAAAAAAAAGATCGCTACACGGGAGTGTACTGAAATCAAGCCTTCTTTCAATTGAGAGCAAGCAAAATTAAGAACGTCACAAGAAAAGGTTTCAAGGAAATCAATCAGAAGATAAGCTTAAGAGGACATGTATCTTACCAACTGTAATAAACCCACCAACAACAGTCGCGAAAACAGCTGAAAGGTTGAATGAAATTGAAGCTTGTGTCGACTGACAGTAGGCAGACACAAACTTCGATGGAAAGTTTGGACAAGGAAAGTCATTACTCTAGTCTCTGTTTAGTAGTGTAGTGATGGCAGAGACACCATGGAAGCGTCCCAGTGATGCATTCCAGCGACTTATGCACCTCGTGAGGAAGTTCTTCAGGAGGGTCAGTGGCAGGGTCCGGGAAGAACCGGAGGCTAGTTCAAAGGTTAGCTGGTGGAATTGGGAGAAAAAACAGGTTGCAATTCAAAATCATCGGGAAAAAAAATTGGTGAAAAAATCAATGAAAATTTCTATTTTCAGTAAAAAGTAGAGAAAATAATCAGACTCAATATGGTAAAACAGCCCATTACAGACCTTTTACCCATTGTGGACTCCTGAAAATGAGCCCATTATGGTTTTCTTTTAGTTATTGAGATTTGGGCCACATTCAATGTCTTAGCTAACTGGAATGGAATAATTAGTGATCGTATTAGAAACTTTCAGTTTTTCAGTGTTAGTTCATTGTAGAAAGTGCCTTTTCAGGTGTTCTACGTTAGAAAATATTGTGACTGCAGTAGGTGAGTAAGATGAGTGTGGATCAATTTTGGTTGGTTTTGGGGTAGTCTACACACGCTTTTAGGTTGTGATGGGTTGAACACTTCAAAAATTTATAACAAATTCACACTTTGTCAAAAACATATAGTTTCAAATGCTCTCGCCATTTCTATCACTTGACTTTCTTTGGAAAAAAAAGTAGAAAATTTCAGAAATGACAAGAAGGCACACACACACACCAATTTGGTTCGTAATGGGATGTTTTACCTTACTTACAGATCCAATTCAATGTAGGAATTGGATGAAATTAGTTGGTAAAACTATATAAACTTCTCAAACACTAGTTAATGAGACATTTACTAAGGAAGGCAAAAAGCTTAATAATAATTACTAAATGCCTTGAATTTGTAGTTGGCATTTGGCAAACTTTTCACCTAAAGCACTCAACCATCCATTCACTAGTAGATGATGAATGTTGTGAAATCTCCACTTCACCCATTTAATAGAGGGAGTCTCATGAGGAACTCAACTTTGAAACAACCCTCCTCAAATGTTACTCTATCTTGAAATAAGTACGAAATCTTTTAGTGAGTTTGTTGAAAGAATCCCCACTACAAACCATGCATTGCCACATTGCATTGTCATCAACTCTTAGAAAAAATCCATTTCAATTGTGAGTTTTTTTAATAAATATGCAACCCAACATTTTCTACATTTGATTTAATTTGATCTTCACCTAATTTTTTGTTCTTTTCAATTTGATATAATTTTATGAAAGTCATCTTCTAAGCCATTTTAATGTTGATGCAATGACCCTTGCATATAATACAAGAGTTGCATACCCAAGAGTATTTGATGCTATTGTCAAGTATTTCAAGTTGGAAGAGAG
Organism: Straminergon stramineum; assembly: GCA_963920665.1. Taxonomy (NCBI): domain Eukaryota; kingdom Viridiplantae; phylum Streptophyta; class Bryopsida; order Hypnales; family Calliergonaceae; genus Straminergon; species Straminergon stramineum. The sequence goes on from OY987268.1 coordinate 20,425,449, forward strand.
CACTATACAGGAAGCAATGAAGCACTCAATTATGGCTGCAATTTATCATAGCTATTCCAAAAAGAGTTCTTGAAGAAACCAATTAACCCCAGAATACTCAAGCACCAAATTTTAGTGTCAATAATACATTAAAAAAATTTTGAGGTCTTAGCAAGGCTATGAGTTCTATACCCCCGTGGTGCAATTACGAAAACATATATATATATATATATATATATATATATATGTTTTATTTTTAAATTTGGAATCTAATGTGGCACTACTAGTGCCACATTAGTGCCATGTTGGATTGACTATTTTTTACTATTTTTTAAATTAAAAATAAATCAATCTATATTTGCACCACGGGGGGGGGCCAAAAATCTAAAACTCGTAGCCTTCCCTGGAACTCAAAATTTTCTTAATGCTTTGAAGTTAGATAAACTCTAACCAAGTTGCTATTTTTAGTATTTTATATTTTTAAAGAATTCTTTTTTAAATCTAGTTTTAGCATCAAAAATCCAATTTTGAAAATGATTGATTATGATTTTTCTATTCAAGATTTTGTGCAAGGGTGTCCATTGCAATCTTGACTTTCTATAGTGTTGAGGGCTCTTGGAAATGAGCCTCAAATACAATAAATCTTGGAGAAGAAATCACATTCAAAATTCATTTTTAAAATTATAGAGTAGATTTTGAGAAGCCATAAATTGATTGTGTTGATGCATGTTAGGCCTTCTAACCTCATTTTTTTTGGTGACCAACTTTTAAGGTTTGACATGTGAAAAGAGGATTGAAAGACTTCAAATTACTTTTGTAGTTTTAACACCCTCATGATCAAACATTATAATCTTTCAATCCATAAGTGATATGGCTATGTTTTCTTTTCCTTTGTGATCTCTAGCATGTCTAGTTTGAATTTGTATGGTTGAAAATTAAAAAAATTGATGCAACTTATCAAAATGATGGATTTTGTTCAATTTAGAGCAAATTCCTAGAAGCTCTAAAATGACCTTGGGCATTTAGGAGTCAAGGTAGACATCATGATTGAGACAATTACACATCAATTTTTGCACTTCAATTATCTTGTAAATGACAAGTGTTATTCTTGTCCATTGCACCTTCATTGGTTTTGGACAAAGGCCTGCATTTTCTTCTAACATGAATGTTATGTCTTCACACTTGCTTGAGCCTCAACCTCAATTCATGTTTTTGGAGCCAAGTTGAGTTTTTTTATTGAAGCATGGACTCTCGAGTGATTGCAAGAAACACTTGTCTTACTTTTTGTTCCCTTGGCCTTAGACAAGTTGTTTTTGCTCATAACTTTCCTGGTATATATCTATTTTGCATGAAATTTGAAATGAAGGTTCATGTAGATTGAAGATTTAGACATTGGCTATGTTTTTCAAGTTTTCAAAACTATTTTACTATTTCTAAGCATCCCCCAATGGGATGTCTATCTAGGCCATTAATAATATTTTTCACCCAAAAATTCGAATTTGAAGATCAAAATTGGTATACAAGGACTTCTTGAAAATTACACAAGATCACAAAGAGATTTTCTAAAAATAATACAATGTTCACTTTCCACATATACTCAAAGTGCACTACCTTTATGCAAGTACAAGGAACACAATTTTTTTCCCAAAGATGAAATGGTTGAGAAGGAGAATCTTCAAGTTAGAAAAAATGCCTTTTTTATTTTGAATTTTTGAATTTTCTTACTTTTTTCTAAAAATCAAACATCAAAGTTTTTATTTTCTTAGGATTTTCCATTATGCTTTTTTAGTGCATAACTTTTAAAGATAAAGTTATCTAAGTTTGGACTTTTACAGACATATTATTTTGAATGCTTTACAAATTATCCATATTTTATTTTATTTTAGATTTTTTTATTCCAACATATCACAATACTCCAATATCATTTCCAATATATATTGTGGAGGCTTGGTTGTCAACATGACCTTCTTGCCATGCATGTTATTATATACCTCCTTTTTTGTAATAAGGGCATAGGTGGAAGATTGCAAATCATACCTTCACACTTTTGTGTGGATGTCTTGCTTGGGATGATTAGAAGCCTCAAATTGAACCTTTGTATACATCTTTTTTTTATTTTGCCATTGTTTACTTGCTCGGTGTGTTGCTTGGCCTAAGTTTGAGTTTCCAGCTTCCCTTAGTTATTCTTGATTCACTTTAGTTCCTTCATGTTACTCTTGTCCCACATTGGGCACATCTTCGATAATTTCTTCTCAAGTACTTCTTACACTCATTCCTCATTTGATGCCTAGACATGGCGTTCTTCTCCATGAAATCCTCATAGCAATGGATGCATATATAAGGCAATCAACTTTCAACCTTGGACCCTTTTGCCAAGCTTGGGAATGCAACTCCCATATTATATGGCCTTGATTATAATCACTTATGATGCATTTTAGTCCAATTTCAAGGGATGCTATTTGTTTTAATGTAGAATACTTTTGTAGTTCTTTCAACAAAGAATCCAAAATTGTAATTATATACATAAAAGAAATATTTTTTGAGGGAAATAATAGCATTAAAAATCTAATTATAGGAATATTCTAATACATATATTGTCTGCCAAGCTATATTGTATACCCAGATTTTGGTGTTTTTTAGTAAAAAAATTCATTTCAATTGGAGGGAACTTCTTGTATGGATTTTTTCAAATTATGCTTGGGCAACTTTCTAGTTTGATGGTTGAGTTTGAAGATTGTTGATTTGTATTGACATATTGCTAAAGTAGGTTGCATTTATGACAAAATTTATCACATCATGTATCTCAAGGATAAGACAGTCAGCGATAGTGGGCCCTGGTTATCTCTAAGGTATGGTATTCTAAGGATATAAGGCAACAAGTATACCCAAAACCATAGTGTTGTTACTCTATCTTTTTTCTCTAGACTATTTTTCCATGTCATTTTTTACCTCTCATTTCTCTGTGTTGTCATTGTCTTTCATTTTTACATGGATTGCTATCTTTGATTTGGAGGAGTGCCAACAACAATTTTAGGAAGCTTGATTCTATTTGGCCATTGTTGTGGAGGATTGCTTTGGAATATCACTATGGAACAACATTGTAGAGAATCACATTTGCAGTGTCACTCTAGAGCATTGTTGTAGAGGATCAAGTTTACTAATCCACTTTTCAATGGTAAGATCTGCATTTCATGGGTTTATTCCATGTGCATTGGATCTATCATTTCTAGGGCTTGTATATTGAATTTATTGTTGGTTCAATTTGTGGCGTTGTTGATGTGAGGTTTAGACAAATAGTTTCAAAGCTTGTTGGGTCTAGTACTATCAATCGTTTGTAATATTGCACTCCGTTCTTTTCCAATATGTAGAGGGGTGTTTTGGCATCACTTTTGTTTTAACTTAATAGTAGTTTGGAGTTTTGACTTCCACAGGTAGTTGCCAAGTAGTCACAACTTGCCATTGTAAGGATTGTTTATAGAAATAAAACATAAGCACAATCCCTTATAAGAATTCTGCCAATTAATATTATTATTAGTGATAATTTTTTTGAAGAACTTGACTAATGAAGGCTAATTTTGCTTCTCAAAGTACAAAATTTATGCTTACTATGGCTTTGTCATGTTGATTCACCTACAATAGAGATAATATAAACACTTTTGAAGTTTTGTGAAAACAAATCATTCAATTTTGGAACTTTGTTTGCATTGTTGTGATCTATTGTTTATCATCGGCACTATTGCAAGCTAGGTAACTATGTCTTAAATGCAAATATTTTACCCTAACGGTTTTTATTTGTTTTTGAAACATACGGCCTTCAAGGACCTTGGTAAGGATTTACTTGACACAACCAAGGTAAACCATAGACCAATCCCCGTCAAGAACAAGTAGAGGAATGACCCCCATCCCCATACAAACAAAGCTCCCACACCATGGGGAACCCCTATACAAGCATTGGCAACATGGGGAGTTGAACCGGGAACCTCATGGGTTCCACAAAAGTTCCTATCACTTGGCCATCACCCAGGGTAATTTAAGGTCATCTTAGACCTTACTCCATCATTTTCATTGTACTAAGTAGGAAGAAATAATTGTACTAACTAATTAAATGTAATTGTCAAAGTTGTCTTGTTCTTTTTCTAGCTTCATGGGGATCATTGATGGACTTAGTGATTACTTTACTATTTTTTAAGGGTGATGAGAAATGTAATCAAGATTTTGATCAAGGTCCAGAATTTTTGTTCTACTCATTGATTTCAAACCCAAAAAATTTCAAATTAATAATTGTAGCTATAGTGGGTAACCAAGTTTGAGTTATGGATTATTAATTGATCCAAATTCATGGATTTGCAAATTATTTTTAGTTAATAATTTGGAATCATGGATTTGGAGTCAAAGATTTTGGATTTATGGGTTGGAGTCGAAGAGCTTAAAAACAATTTACAACAAAGAGCTTTGTTAGTTTAGGATTGTCTTTTCAAAGATTAAATAATTTTAGAAGGTAAATTATTTGTAAGAAAAAACTTGAAAATAAATTGTTAATAGAAAATCACCTTGTTTTGTTTCAATTTTTAATGTCAATCTCTTGTTATGCTTCTGAGTATCATATTTTGTTCTTGTTTGTATATTGAGTTCTTGACTATGCTTTTAAGTTTCAGGTTTTGGTTTGTTTTTTTATATCAATCTCCTAGATGTGCTTGTGTCAAGAAAAAGAAATTAGTTTTACTTTTGAAATTCATGATTTTGAGGGAAATAACATTTAATTTGACCTAAAGCTTCTTCCAATTTTGGCAATCTATTGGACCAAATGAACATTTGAATGTTTGGTACATTAGAACTAAAATCGGTTAATAAAAAATTCATATTTTTTTTTTCTGAAAAGAATTTTTTTTTAAATTATAGTTTGCTCTGGTAGACCATTGATGTTTTTTAATTTCATTTTTATAAAATTATTTTTCAAAAAATATAAATATTTTTTTAATTCAATATTTTTTCTACTATTGGTCTAGATGTAGTTGCCCTATTGAAGCCCCATACCTAAATCTCTACTCCAAGCTTTAGATGCCATATTTAACTAAATCATGTAGATGCAATTCTCGATTGTGTGTACAAAACCTTGGGAGATCTCTTGATGTTGAAGGACATAGAAGATTGTACAGCAATGCCAATATATGAGTATGGAAATGGAAGCATATGATCCTTGAGCATATGTATAATGGTATGTTTGCACTTGGTGTTAGGGGTGTTGTTTGCAACATGAATCTAGTCCAAAAGTAGGTCTAAGTTCGTTCCTAAGACCCTTAGTAACAACACTCTTTAACATCAAGAGCGAACATACCATAAATAGATATCTTACAACCCTTGAAGGTACTTAAAACATAAATACTTATAACATAGGTGTATAGTCTTTTAGGCTCATAGGCTCATGCTTCTAGGCTTACATAATAGCAACCCTCAAGGATCATGATACCTTGTACAAACATATAGATTAAGAGATGAAGTGTAGAGACTCATGTAATCAAATTAGAAGTAGGAAGAAGGAATGTGCTACATCCATGATTGTTGCAATTCCTTCCAAAGGAAGGAAACCTTAAAAGGTCCCTCTATTATTTTTAATAGTATTCCAACATCTCCTTCTAACACACCCATAAGACATTCCACAAGGTTAACAAAATAGGTGTTTCAATTCTTCATAAATGTTATGAAGTTTTTTTTAATAGATATGCAATCCAACATTTCTACATTTATTGTATTTAATTTGGTCTTGATGTCACCAAACTTTTAAGTCATTTTCATTTCATATAATTTTTACAAAAGTCATACTCTAAGCCATTTCAAAGCCAATGGCCCCTGCGTATAATACAAGAGTTGCATATAGAAATGGTATTTATCCAAATTCCTTAGAGATATCGATGAATATTGCGTGCTTTATACACCATAGTTGTCAATAAGACAAAGTGAATGTGGAAATCTGTAAGGCTTAATTGTGTACATTCATGAGTTTTTAAGTGTTTATAGTTCAATATAAAATACATAGGAAATTTGGTAAAATTATTGAGGGTTAATCCATAGATGCATGGTGAGGTGCACCTTGGGGTGGAAATACAATAGCGCAACAATTAGTATTTCTAGAAAAAAATCTAAAAATGGTAAGTTGTGACATATTATAGGAAGTCCATTTCTTGAAAGGTCCAAGATGTCACAATCTACACTCCCTACTAGACTCTTCTAGATTATTTTTTTAGCCATCATGGTTAAAAATACTTATAAATGACTTTGAAAAGTGCTCCAAAATGTTATATATTTTCATTAGCCATTAATAGAGGTAGAAAAATTCTTTGGGAAAAATAATTTAAAATGATCTTCGTATCTCATGATTGAATATCCATCTAAGAATAGAGTTCTTTGTATTTGAATTTGCCAAAGTGCATGGAAAGGACAAAATCTTTTTTGGAATTCTACATGGAAGTATACATCTATTGCAAGAAGAGGATCAAAATCATTGGTTGGCCAAATTATAGGGAAAAGCCCATGAAAAGTGGAAGAAGCAAGTTTTTGACCTTGGGAAAACTAATTTATGACATTGGATGTACTTGTTGCTATTAGTTTGATAATGAAAGAAAGCTAATTCTATATAAAGTCAAATTTCTCCCTACCTACTTAGAAGTATAAACTTCATAGAAGTTATAAAAAACAATTATGATTTTGGAAAACTTAGAAATTGTTTTCCAATTCAAACTTTGCATAGATGTCCACCCTAAGAAGAGTCAAAGACTTGTGTGTAGATACCTTATACTTTCAACTTTAAATTTTGTATTATATTTCTCAAAAAGGTTGAAAATAAGCAAACAACTTCAATTGGAGTTTTGTCAAAATTGTAAACAATCTCATTTTTTTTTAAATAATTTAAAAAACAGGCATTTGGCTCTTAGATTGTAAGACTATCACTAGTAAAAAAGTGTCCTAAATCACTTGTCCACAATGATTGCAACAATTGTTTTGTAACTGTCATTGTTGTGCTAAATAATTGCAACAATGATTGCTATAGTCATTGAGGACAAGTCATTTGTAGCTTGTTTTCTACTAGTGTATAATAATAAGCACTTTAGAGTATTCTTACCTTTTATTTTTTTATTTGGGTGATATATTCCTCTTGTCAGACCATTTCCACCTATGCCCCTTGTCCCCTCCAAATATTCTCCAATATTGATACAATATGAAGGCTCTACAATTCCAAATAAGAAGTGTTGCTCCCACCTTATACTAAGGTAACAACACCTAATTCCAACCCCTTTCTAAAATTGCCTCTACAGACTCTTGCCCAAAATGAATTTCTTCTATTCATGAGAGTTTAGGGAGTCAATTTTATAAATAAATATTTTCAACACTTTGAAAATTCATTGTTTATTCATACAATGTCCAATAATACATTCTAAGAGAATCTAGAATCCCCTTTTGACTACTAAGAAGACTCCACAAATAGTTTTCCAATGTAACAATGGGAATCATGTTGAATTGCTTATTTAAACACTTTCAGGTGTAAAGTAGAGGTACCAATTGTCAACCATGCCTAGTATCCAACTTGCAAGGTGCAATATTTCCATCGAAGGGCTAGAACAAATTTCCAATTGAAGCTTGAAATGTGTTTTTTTGGCCCTTTTCAAGGTTGGGACTAAAGAGGTTGTGGCACATGTTCCAAAGTAGTGAGTAAGAATGTAGGAAGTAGTGAGCAAGAGAGTAGTTCTTGAATGATTGGAATTGGAAGAGTCTATACATTGGTTATAGGTTGTGAGTACTTTTGGGCTCCCCAAGTTCACAATAATTTCAATTTTGGGAATGAAATTCTGAAAATTTTACAATCCCCATATTTCCTATCTTCTTACATGGGAAATATTTCCATCACCTCATACTACTCACAATTTGCTCCAAAATTGCTTAACCCTTAAAGGACAGACTCATGACTATGGAAATAATTGCTTTTAGAACCATGTGACATCATCTACTTTAAAAAACCTGAAGACATTCATAGGAGGTCAAACTATTGTAGAAGATTTTCTTTTTCCACACAAAATTCTAAAGATGAATAGTTGTAATTCAATCCGATACAAAAAGATACTCTATCATCCATCAAATACTAAACATCTGTACGAGTGTTTATAGGTTAAATGATTGACTACAGGTGCTGTGACCTTAATTAACTTAGTCCTTGAAGGACAGATTGGTGACCGTGGAAATCCTCCCTTTTGGAACTGTGTGACATCATCTACTTTAAAAAAATAAAAAATATTCATTAGAAGTCATACTACTGTAGAAGACCTACCCTTTTCTCACAAAATTTCGAGGATGAATAGTCGTAGTGCTGCCCTACATGGAGAGATTCTTTTTCATCCAATGGACACAAAACGTCCGCTTCGACGTTTAAGGGTTAGAGTGCTCCTACTTTGTGGTCTTCATTTTCTTCCGATTACAATCGAACCGTCCAACTGAGACAAGATCGAAATACAAGGCTGACACTCACTGGCCCAGACATAGGGTTCCGCTCCAAGACCGCGAGCGGTAGCGTCAGCGCCAGCGTCCGTCCGGCGTCTGGCCACGACAGGGCCCAAGCGGCGCCCGAGGGCCAAGCTCGTCTCCTTCTTCCCAAGGCACGGTGCAACGAGCAACGAGTGCAGGACGGTCAAGGGTTCTCGCTTGCAGCGCGGTGAGCCGACGAGTGCAAGTCGTGCCAAAAAATTTCCTCCGCGGCCTTACGCTCCTGAGAAGGGCGCAAGCGCAAGCTCGTCGCGTTTCGAATGCGGCTTTGAAGAATCTCTAAGTCGGTACGAGATTGTGCAGCCGCCTAAATTTCGGCCACATTTTTGTCTTCGCGTCGGTGCTGTCCGGCCGCTGGGGTTTCGATTTGTAGCACCATCGCCAACGTCGTGTCTTCTTCGTCGGAAAGCTTCGACTGCTGGGAGGTCGCGCGTTCGCGCCGTCGTCGTTCGTACTCTGGCAGATCGGAGTGAGCCTTCCCGAGTTGTGGTACGTCGTTGGTATGTCTTGCTAGGGTCACCTTTTATTATATTTTCTTTGCAGTTGCGGTTTTGCCGTTTGGTTCAGGGTGATAAGTGGGCGACGTAATTGTGCACTGGATGATGCTCGCGGCGGTCTTCTGTCAATGCGGAGGCGAGCGTGACGAAATTGAATGCGCCTGGCATGAGAGTCGCAGAGCTGTCTCATGGCGGGGGAGTCTGACGAGGCTGTGTGACGTGGTTGAATCAGGGGCGGAACGGGATGATTGAGGAGGAGGGCGACGCCGAGGGGCGAGATTTTGCCGGTGTGTGCTCTTTCTCTTGGCTTGCGTAGATTGTATTGCGTCTTTAGCATTGCTTATTAGGTTTGGGGAGCTTCGGGTCTTGGTTTCATCGATCTTGCTGATTGAATTCGAGAGCTCAGAGTATACATTCTTTGGGAGGAATGCAGTGGGCGCGTGGGGCGGGACGCAGCCTGCCGAGAGCGGGGAGGCGAAGGATCTGCGCGGCAACAACAACAGCCTGGCGGCTGCTGGGAAGCGCGGCAGCCTTCGTCGGATCCAGCAGCGCGGCAACTGGACGGAGGAGAACATGAAGGAGGCGATCAAGGAGGTGAAGAAGGGGACGTCGTCCATCGGCAAGATCGGGGAGAAGTACGGCATCCCGGAGTCGTCCATCCGCGACTGGCTGACGGGGAAGACGTCTTCGAAGAAGAAGGGGCCACGGACCGTGCTTTCCAAGGAGGAGGAGGACTCCATGGTGGAATGGTGCCTGGACATGCAGCGCAACGGGCACTCCATCACGTTCTACATGCTGCGGCGGAAGGTGGCGGACGTTTGTCAGGGGCGGGAGACGCCGTTCCGGAACGGCGTGCCCGGCAAGAGCTGGATGGACTGGTTCCGCAAGCGCCACCCGACGGTCATGATCGAGGCCGCGCACTCGCTCAAGGGCAAGAAGAGGAACGACACGCCGAGGGGGCGAGCTCTCCTAGGTCAGCAACTCCCACACTCCTGTCCCACGCCTGCCTTTGAAGGATTGTTGGTAGCACTGGATGTCTTTTCTATTTGTCGGTAATTCTGGCAGCCCGTGCTATTTGTTTTTATTGGGGCTTACATTCTCAGGTATACTTTACGGTCAAATCCTTCTTGTAGGGTGTGGCGTGAATGTGTGGTAAGTTTTGAATCACGTACCCCGCTTTTCAATCGGGTTTCACCCGGGATCATGTCGGGGTCTTTTTATGGTAGTGGAAGCCAATGGTCGGAGGTCTTTTTTTTCTTCCTGGATTGTTTCATGATGTGTCACACCGTTGGCGGCATCTCGCCGAAGGAGTTGTGTGTGAGATGGTGGTCGTGTTCATGTGCTGCTCCGGGGAGGTCCGGGTGCATTACGTTGGAGAGCTTTGAAGACTTCTGAAATGAGCGATTTCATCTTTCGCAGTTCAGCAGGAACCGGGTCCTTCCTGTGACGGGTCGTGGAGAGATCTGATTCCAACTCAATCGCTTGCAATGTGTAATTCTTAGTTAGGTTCGAGATGAGGGTGAGCTAATGAACCATGACGAAATGTGCAGATGGCTTGATTGGAAGGGAAGAGGACGATGGCACGAAGAGAGATCTATTCGGGGCTACGGGGAGCGAGCCATCACCGATGGAGTCTCAGGATACTCGGGACATCGTACTTCAGGTACGTGAGTATTCTAGTCAGTCGGGGCTTGGAACCTAGGAATAGTTGCATTTTGCGTAGGGGAGGATGTATAGTGAAGACGCTGTGAGGTGAGCTGTTTTTAGGGTGAAGAGGGGTGGATGCTGCATGATTTCGGGGAACTGGTGGAGTGATTGTGGTGAAGCGACAGTGGCGGAGCCTAGTGTTCTTGGGCAGGATGTGGATGTTGTAACGGAAGTCCTTTATGTTTGCAGGGTATTTGCAGACGAAAGTCAATTATAGAAATCTGTTGTATGTAATACGGTTTGTAGCTGGGAACACGGAATAAATTGTTTTGAAGTAATGAGAGAAATTTGGGAGTTCTCTGATCCGGGTGCTTTGTTGTGGAACAGTTGATGCAGCAAGAGCCTCACATGGACGCTCAACTGGCGAACCAGATGCAGTCAGGGATGTCGAGTCAGATGCAGAATCACCTGGCCACCCAAATGTCATCTCAGCTTGCACCTCCTCCTCGGCCGATGGAGACGGTGAATCAGGCGGAAAGCACACCTGCTGGGTATGAGCCATGGAAAGGTGACTCTTTCATTCCGTACTTTGACGTGCATGGGAGATGATGGTGTAGATCACTTTCACGCGACAGTGTGTTCGTGGCTTGAGGTCATGGAAGTGATCAATTAGAATTCTATTGGGTTATATAGGACGATTGATTGGGTTTTTTTTAGCGGGCTTGCTTGAAGAAGTCAGCTTTGAGGGAGGCCGAGTGATCTTTGTCCGATTCTGGGGTGTGGATATTTTATTATTTATTTTCCCTTACAGGCCAAGATCGTGGAAATCACGAGCAAGATCGTGATGGAGCTCGTGGAACGAGCTTCGATAGCGAGGATAGTGGTAGCTTTCCTTCCAGTGACTCCAATCCGGGAGGCAGGTACGTACTGCTAAGCAATTGGGCTGTGCTCGACTGCAAAATATGGATTTTCTGTTTTGGACTGCAAGAATGTAAGAATGTTTGACGTTGCGAGGACCGTGAGTAATTAGGTGACGAGGTGGTGTAAAAATTAGGGTGATGTCCATGGATGACGCAGACTGGGATTTTTGATGCTTAGCGAAGTTTGTGTCCTTGTCGTTTCTGTACTATTGAGCGGAAGGAATGGTGTGAGTGAGGTGCATTGTGTGAATGATTTTGACGGTTGTGTTTTCTGTTTGTATGCTTTGGTCGTGGTACTGGAATGGTGATGTTTGTTTTGAGTTCATGTCTTGAATTTTGGATCCTGAAGATGGACGGATTTCTTGGACGGGATGGCCGGACTGGAGCGCGCGATCAGAGAAAGCGAGGACCGGAAAGACCGTCGACTGGAGCGGCAGCTGGAAGCCAACGAACGCGTCGCCGTCAGTTTGATCGGGGCACTGGGCCAAGTGTCGGAGTGTTTGCGAAGCATCGGCACAAGAGGATTGGGTGGTGGAGATTTGGGGGGAGCGGTGAGCGCTCTGGGAAATTTGGGTGGGCTGAGTGCGGAGCTGAGTGCTGGTCTAGGAGATCAGCAGCAGACATAAAGTGCGGGGTGGTCGAGGCTTGGCCATGGACTTCGGATAACTTATGAGGAGAGTTCGCTGTTCTGGTTAATATTATGATTTGTACAGTATGGAAGACGTCTCGAGGGCAGTCTACATAGACTGCCTCGGGTGGTATCGTCCGAATTCGGCAGGTTGTATAGTGTTAGGAAGAAGCATATCGAATACGGTTGCTTTTTGGTTGTGATGACATTACTTTTGTAAGACTCTGACTCTACCTGCCAAAACGATATTTAATGTTTAGAAGCTATACCTGAGGATCTAGGGATGAGTTTTTTTTCTGTTTCTTTGCGCTGAAATTGGTCTTGCTGTTTCTACTTCTGCTCATAGATGTTGTGGTAGTAGTCTTTTGGGAGTCGCATGTCCGTGTTTCTGGTAATTATGTGCTTCTAGTTGTGATGGTGCGTTCGTCGCCTGGCTTTCGTTAGAGTACATCTGATTTCATGCTTGGGACCTCATTGCCTGGGTTTGGTAACTGACTGGGACTGTCTATGCCAGGTTGTGCTAGACTTCCTTCTCAAGACTGAGTTCGCTCTTTCTGTGCGCTACCGCATGTTTTTTAACTGCCTTTACCATATGTTTCAAAACCTTTTTCGCAATCTCCATTGTTGCTTGTAAGGTAAACCTGCCTATGACAGGTAGAATGAGTGTTTTGCCCTGTTACAATTAGCAAAAAAATTCAGAGTTTTTTCCATACAAAGACAACTGTGAGAAAGGAAGAGAGCAATTGATTTTTTATTTATTTGATGAAGTATGAATTTCTTTTTACGAATTTATGAATTTTGCTGACCAATTGGCCCAAGAGAGTCTATCCCAATACCAGCAAAAAGTGTATGCATGATGGCCATCCTACCTCCTAAAGCAGTCCTAATATTTCCTTATATGGCTACAATATTTCTTAACTTGGCCAGAACATGAAGAATTGAAAAAATCACTTGCTTTGATGAATTTACATTGAAAAGCTAGAAGTTCCTAAAGGAGGCATTGATAACTCCATCACCATCTCCCAAGGCATTGATTTCGGTCACTAGCCAACCTAATGTTATCCTAATCTCAATTAGTAGAGAAAGTTTGTCATGAGTAGATGTAAGACTCTGAGGGGTCATTTTCTAGGTGTTTGTCATGGATGGATGGCTTGTCATAGGTAGGTTTACTTTAGTAGTATATTGTCATTGCGACCCTCTTCTTCTTCAAATAGCACAATAGTAAGTGGTTCATAAATGGACAGTAAGTGGTTTTGAAATGGACTACTAACAATGTGAGTATAATTAAGATTTGACAAGTATTCGTTCATACTTTGCCAATGGATGGAATATGAGCCACCTGGGGAGGGTCCATTTCAAAGCCAGGGTTTGTCTACTTAATTTTTAGAATTGAGAATTGATTGCCCAATTGCCTTCTTTCAAATGTTAAAAGAATTTAGGGTGCGTTTAAGTTGAGTAATGGTTGCATTTAGGAACCTAGTGTATTTTTATTTTTGAATGTTGTAGTGCTTGTTTTTGATCAAGCAATATCTTTTTTCAGACTACATATGTTTGGGTTTTACAAGACCTACGATCATAAATAGGTGCCTACCACAAAATTCTTTGGAAATTCATAAGTAATTCGTAAATGCTCCAAAAAATACTAAACCACTTGAGTTAGATTCAACATCAATTTTTCTTCAAGCTAAAAATAAGGGAAAATATTTTCGGACATTTGAAAACCATGATAAAGATCCAATAACCCTTAAAGGTGTGTTTTATGAGCACACCTTAGTTTATAAAGTTAGTGGATATTGAAACCACCTAAACCGACCAATGTCCTTAGAATGTGAGTCTATGAGCATGAGCAACAAGCAACAAGTGTGATTTCTATGAGTGTGGAGCCTAAAAATACCATAAATATTTGGGAGTCCAAAAATTTCAAGTATTTAAGAATTGGAGTTTATGGTGTTATGACACTGAGGGGGGGTACTAGTAGAAAACTATGTTGAATTTAACAAAATCCAAGTGACATATTTTGTAAATTGTGTTTTAGTAAATGCAATTTACAAAAAATGTCACTTGGATTTTATTAAATTCAAAATAGTTTTCTACTAGTGGTGGCATTGCCGTGTTGGAGCCAACATGGTGGTTTTAGAGGTCTAGTGAGGCAATTACAAGGGGGGAGGGTTAGGGCTTAGGCTTTTAGGGTAGAAAGTGTATACAACATAGGAGACACTTGATCACATAGAAAATGAGCTATACAAAATCATGTAGAAGTATGTATAATAAATGGTATGAATTATATTAGGTGAAGGAACAATTTCCTGTATTTAAAGGGCAACTATACATATTGGTCAAAGCCTATCATTGCTTGCCTAATGTTGTGGATTTAGAAGGTCCAAGAACTACTACATACTAGCAATATGGTCTAGTCTCCTTTGTGTGCCTTTGTCTCCTTTTATGTGCCTAAGCACCTCAATCAATTTGAAAATTTCCATTGCATGCAAGAATAACTTGATCTTTTTGAAGCCTAGGCTTGGGGTGTAGATGAATTTGTCCCTTTGATAGTCCATTTTGCAAAAGAATCATAACAAATAATATAGTTGCTTCTAGTTTATATGCTAACCTTGCTTCTCAATTGAATTAACAACCATATCAATGAAATTAGTGCACTCAAGGAATCTAGTTTTTGTGGTTGTACAAATCTTGGGGTCAAAGTCAATTCCTATTTGGAGCTTTACTAACATTCCCACATCTGGAAATGAATGCATGGACATTGCTCATATTGAGCCTTTCATGTTCCTTATACTATCCCACTTGTTGGAATGGTTTGGCATTGGCATATTTGAGTGTCTTTGAATTACTTAATTTTATTGTTCTGACTAATAGGTCGCATATATATGGTACATTCCTTCTTCCTACATCTCTAATTGCCCGAGCTCCTTTGCAAAGAGGGAGACCTTGAAAAGGCCTTCAAGTTAGTATTTGTAAATACAATTCCAACATGCACTCTGAACACCCCCATTAGATGCTCTGCAAGGTTAACAAAATAGGTGTTTCAATTCTTCATAAATATTGTGAATTTTTTTATAATAAATATTCAACCCAACATTTTCTACAACTATTTTGTTTAATTTGTTGTTGTGTTCACCAAAAAATTTGGTCATTTTAACTTCATATAATTTTTACAAAAGCCGTCCTCTAAGTCCTCTTAATGCCGATGCCCCTTGCATATAGTACAAGAGTTGCATACATAGGCTAATACTTAGACTTAAGGCTCATAGGCTCATATTTCTAGGCTCACACACTAGCATTGTTGTTAGATTATGTCTGGACTTATTCTATATTTGTGCATCTATATTCCAACAACCCTTCTAATATCTCCTAAACATCACATGATAAAATTCCTAAAATTCTCATTTTGTAATGACCACTTTCTACAACAATCAATTTACCGAAAATAGACAACATTTTTCACTTATACATAATGCTTATTGGCTTTGGTTGGAACATCCAACCATTAATAGTCATTTTTGTCAAAGCTAGAGGTACCACACAAAACACATCATGCTTCCCTATCCTTTGAAAACATTTAATCTATCCGAATCTATAATAAAAAAAACTCTCACCATTATAAATCATATAGCTATAATATACTCAACATATATACTTCACAAATGAGGACTAGAAAAAACCAACCTCTTCCTATCCTTGCATACACTTGTTTATACAAACCATACCCATACTTACAAATGCTTACATAGACACTTCTTCCTTGAATTACACCTAACTTTGCTCAAATATTATGTCAATAAAGAACCACTTCAACAATTCTTATTAAGAAATATACTAATAAAGTTCAATAAGTTACATGAAGCCTCCTACTTAATTGAGATATATATTATTGGCATTGTTTATTATTCCAAATGGAACCCAATATGAAAAGGTTTTTAATTTATACTTGGGTTTATACCAATTCAAATATCAAAAATTGGGGGTCCTCTTCTTCTTTATCTTGTATAGTGAACATACTCAACAACATTAACTCTTAACCCTGAAAAGATGCTCATCTATGACCAGGATAGTCACTCAAAAATGATTTAATTTTTCACCAATAGGTGTATTCTTCATTTCTACAAATTCTAGAAAGTCATCCATCAACCACTTTTCGGTTAAATAAGATTTCTCAGCATAGGCCAAGAAGGAATTATAAAATCTTCTTAAATCTTTTTAAAGTGGGGCATGGGTCTTCAATTGCTCCTTGCCCAAGGTTATTGTTTGTACAATCAAAATAAGTAAAATTGACCAATGAATAGAACTTGGACTTTGCAATCTATAATTATGCAGTGCTTGGCAGGCCTTATTCACTATAGAAGTGGGTTGAAACATTCCAAAAAAATCTGGAAGCCACACTTTTGTCAAAGATTCACTTGAAACCAAACCCTCTCGTTTAAGGATTAAAAAACACCATGCTCTTACACTGACCGCAAAGAGACGCGCGTCACAAAGCTGCGGCACGGCACGGCGACGGAGAGACAGTGCGGAGAGTTAGGGCAGGGGAGCGAAAGCCAAAGGCCGATGCAGGGAGTTCCTGGTTGCGCTTCTCTCGTCATCGTCGTCGTGCTGCCGTGAAAGTTTTCATCGATCGCTCTGTCTTCTTCTTCGTCGTCGTTTCGTTTCTCATATAAATTCTATCGCCACGTCCGTCTATTTCGGCGTCACCAGTCTCCCTTCGCTTTCAGAAACTCCCTCCAGCCCCTTCTTTCCACCTCCGATTGCACTCGCGGACTCTCACATTGGCGATCGCTGTGGAAATTAAGGCCTGCGTGTGTTCTTGTCCGAAATTGAGACTGCCTGCTGACGTCGATTCCCGATTTGGTCGTTGGACTGATATTTTGCTGAGAGAGGAGAATATTAATATTTGGAAGGACTTCGCGGCGTTTTGAAGACGGTTAAGCGTTTCGGAAATTCGTTGCTGGAGACGGACTCGTGACGACGAAGTCTATCGGGAGCTTGATTCTGGTGAGGTACTGATCGAAACTCGTCTTGTTAGATACACATGATCGCTTGTAGTTTGCTAGTGTGTGTATCCCGGAGTGTGAGTGTGTGTTTGTATGTCCTTTTAATTGAGTGGAGGATTATTCGTTACTGTTTTCTGTATTTATAGTTGGAAACAGGTGCACATGGTCGTTGCAATTAGGACTCGTCTTTTTCATGAAGTCTGCTGCAGTCGTAGTCCTGCATTTCTACTCTTGTTGACTTGTATTTCATAAACTATTCGTAACAGGATAACGGAATAGTCCTTTTCTCCGGTTTCTAATTTGGCAACGACTTGAACGGTTCTTAATCTTTGAATGTATATTTATAGCTTAAGAACTGAGTCTTTGAAAACTGAATTGAAAAGAACAGTGTAAGATAATAAAAAACGCAGTCAAAAAAAATTGTGAGAGCGTGAAATGAATACATATTCTCTTTTTCGCGATGTTTTGTTTAGTCTCTTGCCTTGGACGAGTGCCAAGCAACTTACAAATTGCGGGAATCTAGTGCCGGATGGCTCTTACTTTCTCTTCTTAGGGTGCTGACAGTTGATTCGAGGATGTTTAATGTATCAAAACATATCTAGACTTGTTCCTGAAACACTTCCTGGTTTATTTGAGTTGTGAGATTTGCATTTGATGTAAGGTAAACCTGCCTATGACAGGCAGAATGAGTGTTTTGCTCTGTTACAATTAGCAAAATAATTCAGAGTTTTTTTCATACAAAGACAACTGTGAGAATGTGAGAAAAGAAGAGAGCAATTGAAATTTTATTTTTCTGACAAAGTATGAATTTCTTATGAATTTTTGAAGTTTGCTGACCAATTGGCCCAAAAGAGTCTGTAGACTATCCCCAAACCAGCAAAAAGTGTATGAAAAAGTGTATGCATGATGGCCATCCTACCATCTAAAGCAGTCAGAATATTTCCTACCACCGGTACAATATTTCCTAACATGGCCAGAACATATAGAATTAAAAAAATCACTTGCTTTGATGAATTTACACTGAAAAGCTAGAAGTTCCTAAAACAGGCACTCATAACTCCATCACCATCACCCAAGCCATTGATTTCGGTCAGTAACCAACCTAATGTAGTCTTAATCTTATTTATTAGAGAAAGTCTGTCATGGATTGTTGTAAGTCTCTGATGGGTCATCTCCTAGGTGCCTGTCGTGGGTGGTTTGCCTGTCATAGGCAGGTTTACCTTACTCAATCTCTTTATTCGTTTTAATTTTTAAATTTTATGCTATTTTATGTCTCACACTCTGCTCTAGAAGTGTAAGCCAATACTATTCAAAGTGTCTGTGTATTATTTTGATGGAAGGCCACTGCTGAAACATGTTTTGATGTATTTTTGTGCAGAAATTGGTTGAAGTTTGTTGCCTGTAACGTGAACACACCACTCTGTGCTCGATTTCTTATCGATTTCTGCATTCGGAATGAATGCTAACCCTCCTCGTTTTGCCTAATCCTGGTTGTATCCACTCTTCGGACATGAAATGTGTTCCTTCTTGGATACATCATCATGGTCAATACCTACCTATTAATCGCACGGATAGCTCAAGTGATTGCACAGTTTCTCCTGTCATTCAGACTTGTCTCAAGATACTTTGCACAGTGAGACCTGGGGATTGAGACACTGAAGAACTCCTCTTCAACATGTATTTATGCTTGCGGGCGTGACTTTGTGATTTTTGGGCCATTCAATACCTGTGTGAGGATCTTGTAAAGCACCATGTCACAGTTGAAGAAAACAGCTCGCCGTGGCCGAGTAATAGGAAGTTGGACGGAGGAGTCAATGAAAGAGGCCATCAAAGAGGTGAAAAGGGGCAACGACTCAATCCGCAAGATAGGGGACCGATACAAAATTCCAGCATCCTCTATTCGTGATTGGATGAGTGGGAAAACCTCGTCGAAGAAGAAGGGCCCCCGCACTGTCTTGTCCAAAGAGGAGGAGGACGCAATAGTCGAATGGTGCCTTACAAACCAACAGATGAGCCGTGGAATTACTTTCTACATGTTGCGAAAGAAGGTTGCAGATGTTTGCCAGGGGCGGGAGACTCCGTTCAAAGATGGTGTTCCTGGCAAGAGATGGCTAGAATGGTTCCGAAAACGTCATCCAAGCGTTGTCATTGAGCCGGCTCATGCATTAAAAGGGAAAAAACGACCTGAATCGGAGAGGGAAGTACTGGCGGCCAAGTGCAAACAACTGAGTCCTTCGCGTCTGCTGGTGGATTCTGACAGAGATATGTTGGCAATTAAGTTTGCCGATCGTGACGTTCTGGGATCTGCATTGGATAATATTTCCGGGCTGGAAGATCAAGAGTCACACGCGATCCTGACTCACACTCTCAGTAAATTACACGAAGATGAACGTGAACTGGTATCAGCGCCTGATACGATGAAAGGCAAGATTGTTTCCCCTAATCTATGCTCTTTTTAGATTCCACACATCATTTAGAACCCGTCATCTAATTTTTGATCTTGCATTAACTTCATAGGGCTGTTGAACACCCGAAAAAGATGAAATTAATCTTGTCAACTTTGGTCGATGAAAAATCTCTGTGATCCTCAAAATCAATTCTAAATCAGATCAGAAATTTCTTGATTTGTGCCGCATTCCCCTAGTTCAGGTCGTGAAGGGTGACAAATTTATGAGCTTAAGGAGACCTTTGCTTTTTTTGCAGAAAATGGAGTTATGGGGCTTCCATGATTTCGCAAGAGTGAAGGTAAATGGTAAAGTGTAGGGGCATGCTGATGTTGTCCCTCAGCGTTATTTGTAGAGTGTACTAGTATTTTCGTGCTTGTGATCTTCGTTAGTACTAGTGTTGCACCTAGAGTTCTGTCACAGACTGTGGATACCCTTATCTTTGAACAGCTCAATCGTTGAACTACAATGGCAAAACGCATTATTATTAATGTGTAAACATTGTGGAAGCTATCCATAGTGAGCTTCTGTATGAATTACTTTGGGAGATTGTGTGCTCATGTACTCCCGGTGGTGAGATCACATGGACTCCCAATGCTATGGAACATGGATGACCATAATCACACATCAGACTATCTATTGGCCCTGTATTGTCCTGGTTGACGAAGGTCAATGGATGTGTTGTTTTTGTCAAAGTGCCTGACGTCGAAAAGGCCTCTTATAAAGAAATATTCTACTCCACTGTTCGCAGGTCACGAAGATGACCTGAAAAGCAGCCCTAGTGAAGAAAGTGACAATTGTACAGTGTGTACATTCTCCTGTACAAACCAGGTGAAGAACAAGACCTCTGAAAGGCATGCAGACAAATTTAAAGTACATATGAGGAGCACCCACGTAAAACACGAACCAGATGTTAGTACGGATGATCAGAACATGCCCCCTGAATGAGCTGGATCTTGCTCTGTAGAGGTTTGGGGCATGATTGTGTAGCCCTCAAGTATTTTGGTGTGAGATGTCACCACACTCATCGATGGCAACGATATGACAACAATGGGGGCTCAATGTGTATATCAATAGTGGGTTTCGGACTAGTTTATGTGGCAAAATGTGTTGAGTGCTTCCAACATTGGAATGGGAGGACAAATAGAAATGGCTAATAGTTCTGGGTCCTTTGAAACCCTTTCTTCTAGATGAATCTCTACCTTTGGCAACATCATGATGTTTATCCAATGACAAAGCATGAAGCGAAGTACTCTGTCAACATTGATCACTGTTGCTGATCTTTCTTGAAGGTATCGCAATTTCCAAAGTTGAAGGTCGTTGAGAATGCTAGTGCACCACATGACAAGTTCTTCCCAATGATGAGATAGATGTTCGTGCATCTCTTCTGACTCGCAGCTCAACCGGAGTTTTCGTTGTTTCTACACGGTGATTGCGAAGCTGCAAGACTCTGAAGGCGATCGTTGCCAGTCGTGTACCTCACCAGGTGAAGTCATGAAACCCAATCACTCTGAATTGCACCATTTAAACTTCATTGACCAGTATGGTGCACCAGTCTGAGACACAATACTCAGGCAGATAGCATCTCTGAGTTCAAATTAGTCCATCTTTAAAATGCCATTTCGACAGTAATTTACAGAAAGTTCCAAATTTCGTATCAAGAGGAATTGCTCCTCATCATGGCTAACTATTCTCCAACTCTTTGTACAGCTTCGTCTCTCAAAGCTCCGCATACCGTCTCCAGCTACCAGGGTACCATCTTCGTAATTGTTTGTCACTATAATGAACCACACAGTCAAATGCGTCTGATTCGAAGTAGATGTCTTTTTCCTAATTGAAACCCCTCCCGCTCCTTTAAATGTGTTATAGTCATCTAATTAAATCTACAAAAACCACATCGATCAGTAGCTGCCTGATGCAGGTCACGGGGTTTCAGATTTCAAGCACGCAACTTGGAAGTTGCTGGGTAGCTCACACATCCGCGAATGTACCATGTTGCATTGTACTGCTCCCAAAGGACCACCTGCTTGCCCTCTTCCACCACTTCACCCTGTTTACCAAAATTAGATCTGGTCAGTACTGATGCCCAAGGTAAGTGCACCATGTAAGCGACTTAATCTCTAATAGGCCTGGTTAGCAATTGAAAGATAATTTAGTGCATCTTAGCATGTGTTACTTGGATACCTTATGAATAAGTTGTGGATTACGAATGCATTGTCTACAGCTATACCAAAATCAGCGCGAAAGCATTAATTAACAAATGTATACTCACAAGAGTAGCTTGTTGGTCTCTATTTGACCAAGGTTAAGAGTCTAACAATTGCAAAACGTTTTGCCTCCAACCATTTACCAAGGGGAATGTTTTGACTTTACAATATGGGACATTTGATTTGCTTACTATTATTATGATTATAACGATTGGAAGTGGAACATACTCTTTGGTTACAGAGGATGTAACTATCTTCTTCAAGCACACAAGACCTTGAGCTCTGGCTTCCAATCTCCTCTGAACTTTCATAGAAAAACTCCAAAGCAGCTTGCACTTGCATCTGGTCCCTAGACTGGAGCAACTCCTGCCCCCTACGCCCATCTTGGTCCAAGTAGGTCTCCAACTCTCCTGTGGATGATAATTGCGTAATTCTCTGGATGCTCACTTCCATTGATAGTTTCCTTGCTATTAGAGACCTTAGATCCTCCGGCACATGTGCATCTTTGACACCACTGATAGTATGGTGCCTCCACCTCACTTTCTCTGCACAAATTAGAGGATATCAAAACTTGCTTTACAAAGTAGGTGACATATGTTTTTGGTAGTCAAAATTTTTAATTCAATAGATTCCACGAAGAGAGGCAATTTGGGAAATGTGATTTGAATTCTCTACAAGGGGGTTCATACTTTATGTCTACATCGGAGGGCTAAGAATCATGTGCCATTGGATTCTCAGAACCCCTATCGGCTGCTTATGAAAAATGAGATTAGTCGATTGCAATGCATTCATCACATTCTTGACTGGTCCATACACCATCTTCATTGTGGAATCAGAATTTTTGCACAAAAGAAATGTTAAGGGCAAAGTGATGACCATGAGAATGAGCTCACTGTTATGAAAATTATAACAGGGTTTCAACAATGTGAGATTCTTCACATTGATTTTGTCAAAACGATTAAAGAGATACTTACCAGTACAGATGGCAAGCATTGCCTCTAAGTCACCAAATCTGGAAAGAGCTTCATCGAAGAGCTGCCACCTTACTTCCAGATGACGCATTACAGACTGCGGTGACCCACATCATGATCAGAAATGTTTCTGAGAAATAAACAGAACGGATTTTGCACACAACGCCGGAACTCAAAACTCAGAACATTCTTGCGTAATACGGAGTAATTGTGACAGCACCTTTTGAGAACACTGTCAACAAAGAGAAATGCATGCCAAATCAGAGCAAATCAAGAAAATTAAATCAAAACTCTTAACGTACTCTCAAAATGGCTTATTCGTTCAAATTGAGAACAATTTGCAAACAAGATGTCACAAATTCCTTTCATGCCAATTCAGAAGGATTTCAACACAGGTTTACGAGAATCTTATGCAACACACACTGCTATTTGTCCAGTTTAGTGAAATGAAAAAGAACATAGAGAAGTTATGCCAAATCAGAGAGGAAAAAGAAAACAAGAAAACCTCTATCGTACTATCACAAGTGAAACCAATGGCTCATTAACTAAAAGGAGCTCCCACTGGTTCAAATTGAGCTCAGCTTAACAAAACAAGTTGTCACAAACTCCTTATAATGCCAATTCAGAAGGTGCTTGACAAGGGGTTTCTAAATTCTTACGCAACACACAGCTATTCACCCAACTTAGCGAAATCAAAAAGACAATAGCAAAGTCATGCCAAAGCACAGCAATAAAGCTTAAACAAAGCTCTAACACACTCTCACATCCGAAAACAACGGTTCATTGACTTAGTGAGCTTTCACTTGTTCAAAGCTCAATTTCGCAAAGCAAGTTTGCACAAATTCCTGTTCATCCCAATCCAGAAGACGCTAAACACGGATTCTCCAGAATGTTACGAAACACAGACGACAATCTTCACTCCAATTCGATACAAAAAAAGGGAAAAAAATGAGGAAGCACTCACTTGCAACTCCGTGCGAAGTGGCCATTCCAAGTCACCACAGTTCCCATTCTCCAAGTGGCCATTCTTCTCATCAAGGTCGGCAGCATGAGGATTCTCGTCGTCCGCGTCAACAGAGTGTTGGTGAAAGCAGGGCCGAGAGCACAGCAGGAATCGGAACAGGCCACTGCTACTGGTGGTCTTTGGTCGTGGAAGACTGTAGGAATGAGCAGCAAAGGCATCATCGCTCTCCTGTCTCGAAGTCGGCAGTCGGTACGTCGTGAAGTTGGCACTCGGACTCATTGGCTTCACCCCCATCTTCGCAATCTGCAAAAAAAAGAAAGACAACAAATCAGCCACAAATGAGCAAAGAAATCAACACATTAAGTGGAGTATTCGAAAACATCCCATCTCCCTGTTACCAACAGCGACTCATCTCTTCAAATAAATATGGTTGAACTTCCATTAACAAGGAAGCACAACTTGGCTAAATTGGTCGGTAACCACTCATCTTTGAATAGGAAACAAGGGGTTATCTGCATTCCTTTCAATAGTGGTTGAATACTTGCGCAAGAAGTCAAAGTGAGCTCTCCAGTGAGCTCTATTGAGTAATCTCCCAATGAAAGCAGAGCTCCTATATATTGGTGAAGAAAAGTGATGGAAAGAGTATCCTCTGTGTTAAACCTACCAAGTTCAAGAAACTGACGTAACCAAAGCTCAAGGATACACCCAACAATGCCTTCCAACAATGCTCAAAGTGCGATTGGACAGTTTCAAGCTCTCAAGAAACAATACTACCGCATTGGATGTTTTCCCGCTCTCAGACAAGAAACGCCGGGTTTGAATCTCTCGAATCCTTGAACTCATCTCTTACCCATGCTACTAGATCTTGGAGATAAGAAATTGAAAATTGAAGCTCACCTCAAATGTCGTCAAGCTCGACTTCGGCGGAGTTCACCAAACGCGAACAAAATACATGATCTCCGACGGAACCCACTTCGCCTCGTTCTCGAAGCCAAATGCGCAAAGAACGCCACCGCTTTCGATCGTGCTTCGCCCAAATACGCGATGCGGCCACTCAAAATTCGTCGCAGCTGTGTCCCGAAGGCATTGGGAAGGTCGGGAGGAGTTCCGGCTGGGCCTACAGTTCAGACTGACAGTAATTTGACCGTCAGAAAAAGCAGCGAGGGCAGCACATGCTGGGCTGCAGAGAGCTTGTGAAAGGGTTGTGCGAGCGATTCTGGGAACGGGGAACGACAGGAGAAAAGTTCAAAGTCCAGGTGGATTGGAGTATTCTGTTTTTTGGATTACTCAGACAAAGTGATCCTGTTGACTTTGTTTATCAGCTTGATTTTGGGGGGTTTATGGATTTGTTGCGAAAGGTGTCCAAGTATCCAAACCCTCCATTCAGCAATGGTGTGTGTGTGGGGTAAAAGCATAATTTTATTTTGTCCGTATTTCAAAATAGATTAAAATGTGGGCTAATTCAGCTACGACCATATCTGCAGTTTTTTCTCAGTTTATTAATTCTTAATGTCAATTTTTTTCTTCTTGGTTGAATGTTTGGTTGAATTTTCAGCACCTTACAACTCTAGAAGATACTCTACTTCTTTGATCGTATTTTACAAATATGCTATAAGAAGCTCTACCCCAATACCATAGGTGTGTTTTACAAGGAAGGTCCTACTAGAATTTCCTCAAAGTGCCATAAGCTTTTGTCAATGCAAAGCCTTTTCTTCAATACTTTGATAGCCAATAAATTTTCATTGTGGTGCCTTTATACACATAGGAAGTACACACAAAATGAACTATCCCCTTCAAATAAAAAGTAAAGTAGGATTTTCTAAAGGCACCCTTGCTCTAAAAGAGCCACCACTAACATAGAGGTACATTTTGTTTTCTTCAATATACCAACAATATACAGCTCAAGACGTGGTCGCATTTAGTAACGCTTGCATTTCAACTTCAATAATTTATAACTAATTCCATAAAGATCCAAGAAACATGAAACGACTTGGATTTGATGCTAATTCCATTTTCCATCCAACTATTAGAGAAATTCCAGACTATCTAGGGGGCTAATAGGTTTGGCAAGCCAATCTATTTCTAGAGCCCTATTGAGCTACTCATAGCATGAAATCTCTAATGAAAAAGAGATTCTCCTTGTGTGAATATATGGGGATTGACAAGGAGTATGTCTCCATTTCCTACTCCACAATTATTAGAAGGTGCTTGCGATGCTTTTGTTGAATTGTAATTGAGAAATTGTCAATCAATGCTCTCACAATTGGGTATATCACTGATGAACAATAATGGGGGAAGGTTGTTGCGTGACCAAAATAAATCTAATCTGGGGTTAGTGTGTTTTTTGTTTTTTGTTTTTTTTGGGAGGGGGGTTGGCACAAATGATACGGAATTTCATTGCAAAGAAATAATACAAGGTCAGCCAGCCACAAGTGGCCTGGCGGAACACAAACAAAACAAAGTACACGGACCCGACACCAGAGGTTAGCGTTTGAGCACTTCTTAGCAGCCTTGTGGAGAGTTCACATTTTCTCTAAGTTTAATGAAAAATGTACTGAAAATTGTTTCCTCCCAAAGGAGTTAAAAGCTTCCTCCCAAATGCTATCAATCAGTTCTTCATAGGTCGGCTTTAAGAGCAGACAACAGTACCTGACTTCCATGTAGCTGTGCCCAGTCTGTGTGCCCGATTTGCAGTGCCGTGCATTCTTTCGTCCTGTCCCTCGGGTGCAGTGTTGCCATGCATTCCCAAAAGAGCCGGACTGACTGAGCAGAGTTTCTCTTCCCTTTTTCTGGGACCACTTGTAGTGACTTAAACTTAAGGCCTGCTGAAAATCAGGATGTCTGAGGCCGGGAAGGAAAACTTCGTCCTGTGCGGCATCTTATTCAACAGGTCTCTTCTTCATTGAATCTTCCGTGAGATACGATACCAACAAAGTCCACTGACAGACATCCAACCGGCCTCGGCATTTGTTGACAAAATGCGGAAGTAGTAGGTCTCATAGAAAACCTGCCAGTGGGACTGTCAACGAGAACCGACCAGCCATTCGCAGCTAGGGATTGAAGGCAGATTTGAGGAAGGACGGAGACTTTTCTCTTTTCAGAGCAGGAATTTGAGATTCAGACTCTCAACATTCAAGTTGTGAGAACGGAGTCACCAGCGTTCAGGAAGTTTTGGGAGCTGCTCCTGTAATTTGCCTCGTCCTCTTTGTAGAAGGAGCAAGGGCATTGGTTGCATCCTCTCCTTATCAAAATCTTCCTCTTGATTTCCTTTAGTATCAAATTCTCACGGCCCACTTTACTTCAACTTCAAATTTTCAAAGGCTAGAATCATCTTCTTTCAAAGATATGCGAGTTCTGAAACTGAACTTCCAACTTCATTACATTGGGTAGGTACAAATGATAGAGGAAGGGCTAGCTGTTATGACCAATCCTAAAGTGATACTCGTCCCTATCTTGTCCAAGCACTCTAAGCCCTTCAATAGCCAACCCTAAAGCAATATTCGCCTTGTCTAAGAACATACTTGCTTCTAGCAACCCGGATATTAGCCTTGCATTCAAAATTGCAAGTGGCTAAAATCTAAAAATTTCATGAAAGTGGTGGCTATATATCCACCTTTTATTTTTGCACAACAGTTGGTTGCAAGTCCTAGTACCAATTTTTTGTGCAATTTTGGAACTTCTATTTTCATACTCCAACCGATTATTTTCCCAAAGGCACTAGCTAACAATGAACAAGCAAGGTGAGTGTTTTACCCCAAATATTGTGAGTCACCTTGCCTCTTTGGTGATATGAGGAAATCAAAAAAATAAAACTCAAAAGTATGATATTTACCATAGAGAGTATGGATGGTATTTCAAGCATCTCCACTAGAACAGTAAATAAAGTAGTAATCTAAATTTTGGAGAAAAACCATCCAATTTATGTTTGGACTCACCCAAAGATTCTATCTTCAATATGGGAAAAATTGCATATTAGTTGGGGGTAGCAACTCTATCAAGAAAATCAAACATTTTCTTTTATCATATGGACATTAGCATAATAAATGATGGGGATTCTTTGGCTTTAATGTGTATATTAGGAGACTCACAATTGTTTGGAAATCAATTTAGTGAGTTGCATAGGTGGGATAAACATTTAATCCATTCTCTTAAAAATGATTTAGTCTTTGAATGTAATGAATTTTTTCCTAACAAGCAGAGATACTCTTAGTGAGTGATGTCTTGCCAACATAAATTGCCAGTTTAGAAAATTTGACTATTGTAGGTTCTAAAATTTGAAATGGAATTGCAAAGAGAGTGGAAAGCACATAATTGTCTGCAAGTTAACAATTAAGTATTTCAAGTAACTACACTAAAAATTGCACAAATAAGAAATTCATCATGGTTTCCATTATTGAATTGGAAACCTTTTGGGGGTGTCTTGTTGGGGATTCTAAATTTTCTTAGAATTCATTTTTTGGATCCTGTCTTAATAAATTACAAGTTTTCAAAGTGCTGAAAATAGGTGTTTCTCAAACCATCCATGGACTCTCCTAAATAGTGTGAGCATATTTCAAGCAAAAATCTATAGTGGTTTGTTTTAAAAAGCAGTTGAAATTAGGTATAGTTACCTCAAAACACGCCAAATCATAAAATTAACTACAAACCTTGATGACTCCCTAAAGATAGTTCCTCGTAACTAAAAAATGCCATGTTCTTATATTTTTTGCAAAATAATACATTTAAGGTAGAAATACCCATTAGCGTCCCTTATCCCATCCTTGTACCTTAAATATCACAAAATGTATCCCTAGACTTTAGTTAATATGTCTTCCATATGTTTAATTTTGATTGGCTAACACATGTGAAGGACACATGGTTAACTGTGATTGGCTAACAACTGATTTTGGTAGAGTTCAGATTTGGGTCCACCTACATGATACATTCAGTGGTCTAGGGAGCCAGCACTTTGAAAAATCATAGAAATTACATACAACATCTGAAAAATCTAATTTTTTTTTAATATTTATGATTTTCACTTGCTAATACTACAAAAATATAATTTTAAAGAAAAAATGCCTCCAACTATGCTGAATTTTTTATACTTACTTATGCTTTTGGGTGCTCCCACCTTATGCTTTTGAGCAAGGAGAAAAGTAAAGTCAGGTAGGGAGGTCAAGCTTATAGTTGTATGACAAGCCTCCTACGGAAGTGGTTTTGCCCCATATTTTACCCCTAGGAAAAAAGCAAGAACCTTTTATTGGTCGGGGTGGATTGACCCCCTTGCTTGTCCGCAAGGGAAAACCCTGAAATTTTTTATTTGTTACCCTTGATAAAATTTGCAAATTTTGAATTCAGATTTGCAACTAGAGTCTGCAAGTTAGCTAGGTGAGCAATAGAAGCTAAATTTATGAAGCACAAAATAGGGGGTCTTTTCATTTATGTGCACCTGTAGATTGACTAAGGAGGGACAAGTGAGGAGGTCAATCCACCCTGGCTCTTTTATTTGTTGTGCAAATTTTTTTGCAAATTTTGAGTTCATATTTGCAATCGAAGACCCCAAATTAGCTAAGATGGGGAAGGTGTTAACATTAAAGTTATTACAGCACAAAATAGGGGACTTTCTTTTTTTTTTTTTACATTCACCCTTGACTGGACCTCCGCAAGAAGCTCGTCCAGGCAGGGATCCCCGCTTTTTCCTTAATTCTGATTTGACTTCCATTGATAATTCAGCCAATTAGGAGCAGTTGTGGAAATTCGGAGCCAACTCTAAAACCGGAAGCTCGGAACCCAAGGCCAAAGGGAACTGATGCTTTTTTCTCAGCCAATCATTCCCCAAATCCCACAAATCCCACTGGAGACGGAAGCTTGAGAGTTGAGACCCATGTGGGTTTCAATGGATAAAATTTGATCTTCCTTGTAAGGCTGGAGTTAAAATGGTCCGATGGATGACTTCAATGTTAACTGTAGAAACAAAGAATGCACCTCTTGGTCTACAGAACGAAGTATTGGGGTGACTACCTAAGAAAGACCAAGCTGTTGTTTTTTTCATTTATTTTAGGCCAGTGCAGAAAGCTATCTTCACTTGAGCTATTTACATTCATGGAGATGGATGAAATTTGCAATATATGGATGAAATGGCTTTGTTTATTCATCCCAAATAATGTATAGTAATCCAAAATAGAGTGATACCGTTCCAAGACTTAGTTGCAATTCAACAATTTCATCCATTGAAAAAAAAAGAATATCTTACCAAATATTTCCTATAAAAATTTTGTATTGTTTTTTAGCAAAGATGTGCTATAAAAATCCTAAAAAAGGCACAAATCCCATTAGCAAGATACTGGTAGTCACCAAAATTCTATGTTTATTGCACCAACATGTGCATTCTTTATTTCTATAGTAAATAATGAGATTATCCATGGGAACTTTTAGATCTCCAATGTCCATACAAGGTTAAGAGGGCCCTATATACTGAATAGCTAACCAACATAATGATGTTATTTTTTATTTATATGTTTAAGAGAAATATAAACTTTTCCTCTATTGTAGAAGAATCTCAATCTAAAAATCTTGAATGCATGTTAGGTTTCTATAGGCAATGTGGCTTGTATTAGAATTATATATTTCATTTTCATACAATGTTTAGTGAACATGTTTTGTATTTTGGAACCCTTGATTCAATGATTATCTAGAAAATGGACCAAATTTCTTGAAAACTGACTCCGGTTCCAATATGTGCATTTTTCTTATGATTAAATTTCAAAAGAAATTAAAAAAAATAAGAGAAAAAGTCTAGATCTCTCTACTAGTGCATGTAGAGATGTGGACAAAAAAGTCCATTCCTCACTTGAACCTTTCCCATAGAGTCAATTCTCCACCAAATTACTATTAACTACATATTTTAAATGTTGAGAAAGGAGAAGATGTATTCAAATTTGAGGTGTAGGCAATTGCCCACCATCCTTTCATTCCTTAGCCACCCAAGCACAATTACACCTATAATTCTCAAGGAATGTACTATGTTCATCAACATCTAACAACATTGTTTTAGCTCTAGATCACTCTTTAGAACTTGAAAGTGCCTCAAGTCAAGCAAATGTCTTGTATATTGAGAAGAGATTAGTATTAAATTGGTAGTAGATTGGTGGTAGATTTAATAAAGCTTTTGGAGCTTTCTAACTATGATTTTGATTTATTATATCTAAATTTTTTAACATTCATTTTTTGGGTTTGATATGCCTCAAAACATAATACCTTTTGTCTCTCTTTCAAAGCTTTTAGAGTATGCAATGAGTTTTAAAATTGGGTGAAGTCTTAACTATTTGGAGAAGTGTTTCAACGAGGAATGAATATTTTTGTCTCCAACTTTATCTAAATCATGATTCTAAGGGGTTTGAAATAATAAATATAAAATTTGAAGGAAATTCAATGTTTTTGAATTTTTCTTGTCATTGTCAACTAAACTCAAATTGAACGCAATACAACCCAAAGTGCAACAAAAATTTGAATTCTAGATGATGTTTCAAACTATTTAAACTTCAAAACTCTTGTTGTACTTTGAGATTTTCAAGTTTGCAGCTATATCTTATACAATTGCAAAGCTAGTGAAATTGCACTGGTGTAAGACATGTCTCTTCACTTTGAAGACTTTGATTGCACCAACGTTCAAAGATTTAGATGAGTGGTTCAATGGATGTGAGGAGGAGTAAGTACTTTGCCTATTCTACATCTTTAAGAAAGATATTAAATATAATATATGGCATAATTAGGTAAGCACTTGCCTAACCTCTAGGGAAAAAAATATTTTTGGTATTTGGTTGACTCACTTTGAAAGTGAAAATAACTTACAACTTGAGGTAATAGAGGTACACATTAATTTGTCTATTCCTACGGCAAGAAAGTGATAAACATATTTGAGGAAAGGACAATGCTTATTTCCAAAAGAATAACTAAAACACAAAATATAACACTAAAGACCTAGGGACAAGCCTTTTTCCTATTACAAAAGTTAAAATTCAATACAAGGCACAATGGTATATAAGGATATACCTACCTTCTAGTATAAAGACTAAAATCTTAAAACACGGCGTAAGGGAGGTATTAGTGTAGACTCATGTGTATTCTTTGTAACTAAAACTAAACAATAGAACATGACATAAGGGGTGGGCACTACCTTCCCCCCTTTGATAAAAACTAATTTATAATATAGTACAAGAGAGAAATGAATACATGTCAATGTCTATCTTGGATAAATAAATAAAATATATAACTTAATATGAGGGGTAGGTATATACCTACCTTCTTATGACAAAATCTAAGAACCAGAACATGTTGCAAAAAGGTTAGGCACTTAACTTTCAAACACTATAGATTTCATCTTTATTGTACGAAGAAATATTATGAAACGACAAAAATTATAAAAGCACATTTGAGACATGTACAAAATAAGAGATTTGGTTTTCCAATGGCAAGAAATGTAGCATATACTACTATTTAGAGTTGATACTTTGTGAATTTATACTAAATATTGAAATAGAGAGGATGTTTATTTGTGATTGGTCCTAAAAATGACTTTGAAGTATTGTAACAATTTTTTTTATTCCATATCTTGTTTCAATTCTCCTGTCAATTTGAAATTTTTATAGTTTTATTCATTTACATCTTAGTCTTATCAAATAATAATGTTGATAATTGTTGTTGCTATGTTAAAAAAATGCATAAATTTAATGCCTTTGGCACATTTTTCATTTCTAAATTTTAAGTAGAATTCGTAAAAATTTCATTGCAAATACGTACTTGACTTCCCCAATACACCTAATTTCCTATATTTGCACTTTTCATATACAATGTGATCTCTTAAGACAACCAGTGTTAAGTAAACCTTTTAGATATTTTCATACAAAAGATTCTCTTTGTACTACAATGGAAAGGATGCAAGCAAACAAATATGATATTTTAGATCATGTGTAGTCTAAAACTAACATTACATATCATTGCCATATTAATTAGGTGTCCTATTCCTAGAAGGTTGTAGCCTCCCATGATCAAGGTAGCCACCAAAATACTCCAATTATTGGAATAATAAATGCACATTTTGTTTCTACAATTAACATGAAGTCATCTGCACATCCCTTTTAGGATTAACTATATGACAACAATACATTGTGACCACAACTAAGCCCTAAAAATCTTAGGTCTTTTGAACAAGGGTTTACTAGTGATTTGATATTGTTGGGGCTTCGAAATCAAAATTTGAACAAACTACCCTATGTGTAGGTTAGTTTTGTAAAGAATTAGGAAAAATTTGGAATATGTCTAAAATATGAAAATTTTGTACAACTATTTTTGAAATTTGAGAACATTTCATTATTGAAAAAATATTCAAAAATTATTCTTGAGAAAATTTAGAAGAAAGGAACACATTCATATAAGAATGGAAAAAATCAAATCATTTCATCAAAGTGTCAAAAAATTAGTAAGAGCAACATGTCAAAAGCCAAAAAAATCAAATCAAGTTGCCAAATTGTCTAAATTCCAAAATTAAAATATTTCATCACCAAGGAGCCAAATTTGACATGAACATAAAATAACTTCAACTCTAAAAGGATGTGGATCATATGGCCCCCTATGACCAAGATAGTCACTAAAACCTTCCGATTATTGGATCGACTACTAGATGCATTCTTTACATTCTAAGTTAACAATGAAGTCATCCATTAGACCAATAAGGCCTATAGTGTCCTTAAAAGGTTAAATGTTAAACTTTGGGAGTGGAATTGTTTCTCTCTTTGGTAAATAATGTTAGTTTTGAATTTTGTGGTTAAATGTTGAATTGAAACCCAAAATTCTCAAGGCCATTTTTCCATCAAAAACTAATTAAAATTACCATTTTCAATGTGAATGAAAAATTGAAAAATTTGTTTCTTTCACAAATCTAACTATAGGATCATGTATTAGACCAATACAAGAATGTTTAGAAGAAATGACAAAAACTTTGACCTCATCAATCACAAGATAAGTAAGTGTTTAAAGTGTAGAAAATGTATTTTTTTGCTCGTAGCTTTCTAGATCATTACGCTTTGAATCCTTTTAACTTAAATTTTTTGCATTACAAATTGTGAATTGAAATTTTTTTATATTGTAGATTGAGTTGAGGGTTCAAGAAAAAAATTCATAGAAAAACAGTGTGATTTTCATTCTTTAAAAAATTGTTAAGTTATAAAGTATAAGATGGAAGGAAAAACTAAATTGTTGATAGCTCTAAGATGGAATTGAAACACACTAATACCAATGGTGAGGTTGTTGAAGAAAGGAAACTAAACCATGTGCAACTTTTTTTTCTGAAAAATTGTGAAAAGTGAGTTAGAAAGTACATCTTATAAGTTACATTTTAAAGAAAATGTTCTACATCACTGTTGCAAATAGAATCAATCATAGCTTTCCATGTAGACAACAAGACGTGTGGGCCCTAGAGAATCACCTACAAAATCACATATTGAAGGAAGTTGGATCTAATATAAAGATTAAATTTTTTTATTAATAATTTTTATCTCTAAAGAATCCTAAAGAACTATATAGGTGTGACAATGTAGACTATCTTTAAATTGTTTGCAATGAATGCTTAATGTCTAAATCTTTTGGGGTGAGGTGGAATCTTTGCAATGTCTTCTCGTAGGTAGCTTGAGGTTGAAGTATTGATTGTCTTTAGAATAGGTTCAATTGTAGAATTTATCATTTCTTGAATTAAAATTTGTGCGTGTTTGAGTAATAGATCCTTTCAATTGCTATTGTGTAAGTTAAATGTTACTTTAAATTGATTAGCTTGAAATAATGATAGTTCACCAAAAAGTATTGGCTTTAACATCTTTCATATTTGTGTCTTAGTTAAAACATGAGTGTCATCATTTAGTACATTGTATTAAGGTGTTGGTACAATTCTAAATTTCATTTCAAGTCTTAGGGTTTTGAATGTAATCTCCCAAACCTAGCATATTTCGCAAGTCTTATCATCACACATCGAGTTGATTTGGACTATTATTGTGCTTTAAGGGACCAGTTATAGACATTTTGCTCGTGCTTAACTGATATTGTAGCCTCCGTTTGCATTGAATTGCAAAAATTTGTTGATGGTCATTCTAGCATTGTGGCACATGACTATAAAGGTATCTTCTTGTACTTGATGTTGTTAGCTAATGCTTGCAAATTGGAGAGAGATATTCAGCTGCGTCAACTTTGGAGTTGATAATTTGTATTATATAATGTAGTGTGATTCTATAGAAGTTTAACCATTTATTTTGCAAACAATATTTGGTTTCATTATTTTCTCATTTTTCTTGTGAATCAACTCTATACTAGAGGTTTGGAGCATTTTCATAGGCTTGGACAACACTTCTTTGTGGTTGAAGCTATCAATTATAGCATGTTTTGTGCAATACTTTCATTATTTTGGTAGCTACTATATAGTTATTGGCACTTTACAATAAATTTGGTCAAATTCCTACCGAATTTTGCGTAATACTTTTGTTATTCGGTAGCTACTATTCAATTATTGGTAGTTCACAATAGATTTGGACAAAATCCCAATATGACAAGAACATGGCAAAGTGCACTAGTGACAAGGTGCACCCCACATTGTAAGCCCCTAAAATACTATCCTTTGGTATAGAGTTTTCAAATTGCATTCCACAATGAATTCTTTTTGTAGTTGAGAATAGGAGCTTGAAATTTGATTCATCATACTGAATCAATCCATTGGCTAGAATTGTAGATCTTCATATTTTCTCCTACTTACCTAAGGACCTCAACTTTCTTGAGCACACTAGTGATATGGGATGGAAAGAGTATGCACCCAAAATTTTCAACAGTTCTTGAATTGTTGGTTGACGAGGTTTTGTAATTTGCACGAGCTCATGAAAAGGGTTTAACTTCACTTAGATGTGACCCCAATTGCATCTCGATGTACACCCCCTCTTTGTTCCAGAACCTAGATTTAGAATAGTCATATTTATCTTATGAAATTTATGCCACATGAACAAACCTAGATTTAGGTTCAGAAATGAAGGAGATTATGCATTATGATGTAATGAGTTGGGGGTCACAATTTGGTTTTCTTGCTTTATGCAAGTTAACCCCTCATCCCCCAAGGGAACAAAAAGAGTCCTCACATTGTCTAGCAATCAAATTCAAAGTGTTGTTACTTTTGCATTTAATGTTTGAATTTAATAAAACTTGTTGGAAAAGTTGTGCATATTAGTCTAGTTTCATTGGTAAAATTTTCAGATCAATCCAAGATGGACTAAGTTTTTGAGAGCCCTTCGCATGTTCAATTTGAGTTCACCACTTTGCATTTTGATGGCTGCAACTTCGGGTGCTTGTACCTTTTTCATAAAATGTTTTTTTTCAATAAAATTTGTTGGGTTTTGTTTCTCTTAACCCCTCACGCCAAAGGGGACGAAAAGTGTCCCAAGTAAAATTCAAAGTGTTGTAACTTTTGCATCCGATGTCCGAATTCAATAAAATTTATTAGAGAATTTGCGCTCTCTCTTCTAGTTTGTGTGGTAAAATTTTCAGATCAATCCAATATTTTCTGAATTTTTGGAAGCCAATCGAAGTTTACACGTTCAATTTTAGTTTTCCATACTCCATTTGATGGCTGCAACTTCAGGAGCTTGTATCTCCTTCATCTAATGTTCTTTTTCAATAAAATTTGTTGTGTTATTTTTTCCTTGAAGTCTACTTATTGTGGTAGAATTTATATGTCAATCCATATTGTTTTGAATGTTTGGGAGCAATTCGAAGTTCAAAATCCCGACATTTTTGGATTACAGTGAACTTCGACAACTTGTTTCTTCGTTCATACAATGTTCATTTCCAATAATTTTTCTTGAAACAATTGTGCATACTAATCTAGTTTGTGGGTATAAAATTTCATATCAATCCAAGAAGTTATAAGTGATTGAGAAGCATTTTAGTAGAAGGACGTTCAATTTTTGATGTGTTTTTTGCAACTTTTCTTGCTATTTTCAATTAGGAAAGTGAAACCTGACTGCCATATGTGATGAACATCAGATGCACTGCACATAACAGTAACAAGCACTCCCCAAACCCTGAACAATGGCACCATGCTTTACAAATAGAACCATCCATACAAATCGGAAGAAACACACTACCATTACTCAGTATCCAACTTCCATGTGAAAATCCATGGCCAAAGAACACAGAATTATTGTAAAGAGCATCTGAATTGGATAAGCAATATGCATTTAGCAACAAGCATTTTAAATTATAAGCACCATTACTCCTACTAGGTCTTACCCCGATTGGCAAAATCCTTCCCAATGTGAAATACAAAGAATTCAATACAAAACACAGTCAAGAACTTGTTTCTAGGGTGGAACTAGGTAACAATGATGCTAATCCAACACCCTTGTTGAAATCGACAGGTTGAAATCAACTGACAACAGTCTCATACGGATGATAATCATACGACTTCGGAATTCGCCTTATGAAATCCAGAGGTCTGCATCACACACACACACAACTGACATTAGCAATTCAGAAGTACATCACTTGTGAAACTGCCATTCATTTTCCAGTCTCCACATCTCAATAGCATTAAGAGAGTAATAATTCAGCAGATAGTTCTAAACACTAGTTTGAGGGCAAATGTGATCCAGAGGCTGCAAATCAAACTAGAGACTAATTGCGTGAAGAGACATTACCATACACATAAAATTAATGTACTGCAATTCAATTTAGAGCAAATACCAGATCATCATCGGCCCTAATAAAGAGAATTCCAAGTCCATCAAACTCGAACATTCGTCTGCTTCAACTTCCAGTAGAAATAGTAAATCCAACGCCACACTAAGCGTCACAGTCCCCAATATTCCCGTCAAAACCCTAAACCCTAAACCCTAATGCAGAAACGAGAGAGGCAACGCAACATGGGAATTTCCTACAAAGAATCCGCGCAACGACGAGGCGCAAATCGATTAAATCTCACAGAATGCCCGCAGTAGATGGAGAGATCCAAACAAGGATACTCACGACTGATGCTTGCCATTAAGCTTGTGCAACCTCAAGAAGAAGAAGGGGAATGATTTTAGATGTCGCAATACGTGGGAAGAAACAGACCCGGCTTGAACTTAGCTCAAGCTCTGCATATTCCTTCCCAACTAACTGCATAGCGCGCACATTGTACATTCTGGTTCACGAGGTGAAAGGCGAAGAGCATAGAAAAAAAGTGATGGCAAAGAAATTACAGGGAAGGCAGATCAGTTTCGTAAGAGACGTCGCAGAATCCTTGACGTTACTTGTGCTTGGGATTCACAGTACGTAGCTGCGCTTGGCGAACAACGAAACCAACGCCGTGACTAGCGTCACCCCGACCGAGAGCCCGTCCTTGGTCACAGCGCCCGTGGGGAAGTAGATGTGGATGTCACGCTCCTTCATCAAACTCCTGGCCTTGGCAACGGGAAGCTTGACAGGTCGCACACGCTCTACAGTTCCCTGATCCAACGTTCCCCGCCCCGGCGCGATGTTCTCCCGTTAGGGGAGCGTAAGCGTCTCCTAACGGGGCCCATAAAAATATTTTCTACAACAATGAATTTAAGAAAAAAATTATTTCCAGTTTTTGTAGGATTTTTTGGCGACCCACCCTTGCCTATTTTGGGCTTATGTTGGCATGCCCCTTTCAAAATACAGGGACATGCATAACCTAATCGGTAAGTTCTCAAACCTATTCCACTCCATATGATGGTTTCTGTACAATCTAGACACCAATTATTCAATGAGTAAAACGTGTGACTACGATTGGAGCACCAAAAATAATTTATGCAATTGGAACGGTTGAGATGCAGCTTGGTTGCAAAGAATAATGATAGTAACTGAGACAATGTTATGGAAGAATGCCAGTAAGGGTATGCAAATTGCATCCAAGGATCCAATTATACATCTACTGGACATTTAACTAGTAAATACAGTCTGTGATGAATGGTTTCACTATACGAATGAAGTCATCAGTTTGCATTCCCAGTTTCAAATCCACCTCTCCTCCGCCAAGCCAAAAAAATCTTGGACTGAGCTTTACAATAGCGTCTGAAAGAATGACCTGCACATAAGATTATCCAGAAAAGTTGTGAGTACATCAAACAATCTTAGTATATAACCCAATGCATCCCCTTGTCTGCAGTTCAATTAAGCTACCCACGACATCAGAAATAGCTGCAAAAGACTTGCTAATCCTGGGAACGTCATACAAATGCAAAGTAAAGGAGGCTGACCGTTGATTCACATTATCTTTAAGCCACTGGATTACAAGAGAAATTGACAAAGTTCAGGCACAACAGATGATAGTCATACAACACACGGAGCATCAAAACTCACAGGTATGTCCTCGCGCATTCCAATGGGTGTAACAGCATTGTGTTCGAAGCCAGTCAATTTGTTGGACTCTTCCTCCGGAGCAAGCCGCACTATTGACAAACAATTAACACGAAGGCAAGTCAGCCAGGATTGGTCAACTGCTACTTTATCATAAGATCCCGGAATCAACCTAGTCCAGCATGAGTCAAAGGCTCATAACATTGTCTACATATTGACTAGTCCCTTTCCCACTATGGTCCAACGAAAGTAGCTACAGGATACAACCGATAAGAGCATTAGATGAAAACGTAGGTTCATAAATAAATAGACAGTTGGAAGCGAAACAGATTTTGAATCTAAGCTGCGAGACGTTGACTCTTTTTCGTGCCTAAACAACAAAATTCAACAATGATGTACAAGACACACTACTGTGAACAACCTAACAAGCATTTCAATCTCTGACACTGAGGAATTACTCAAGACAAGCGCAACGGCTTGAAACACTTACAATTGAATCTTTTCTTGGGAATTTTCCCCTCGTTAAGCGAATGAACAAAAGCTTTAACTTTTTCAGCATTCAGACGTGCCGTATACTGCATCACGAAAAAAAAATTCAGAGCAATTGCGGCACAACAAAACAACTAAGTTGGAAAAAAGGGTGAAGTCAGCAGAATCAATCGAATCCCTTCGTCGCTCTCAGCTCTATGAAGTACTAATGACAGGCAGCTTTCTATCAAATTCCCACATCTGGAGTATGACTATCTGACAAGAAACTGGACAAGCTGACGTTGAAATGAAAGGCTGCGACTACAGCACGAATAGAACAATCTGATTCTGAAGCTCACAAAGTGCATGTTAGCCAGTGACTCATGATAAATCATCTCTTCTGAAGCACATACGACTTCGTGTCGATCTAAGTCAATTGTACATTCCCAAAACATAAGAGTATAAAGCTATTACCTGTATAACGATGACATAATACTTCGAGTTCTTTCGGTCACTGCAATCCTTCACAGATTCATGAGCTTGAGTATTTACCTGCATGAGAAGTTGAGATTGTCAGAGTATCCCCATAACTTCTAAATTGCCTCTGTGCCAGCACCAGGCAATACACTGGCTGAACTTCATAGACGCCCTTTGCAGGCTATTCATCGAGCAGAAAGTTCCTGGCTCAAGGAGTGCCTAAATTCTATTTTGTCCCTACCCTGTATATTTGAATTCCCAAAGAAGAAATGATGATTAGCTATTCAGGTATTCGTTTTCATAGATCCATAGCACGCATGACTGAAAATCTCGCAAAGTCTAAAAAAGAATTTAGAAAACAAGGCCTTCATGCAAAAATGAAGACTCCAAAGCCTCACCATCACGATGCTTTTGCAAAGATGGTCCACGGAGACAGCACCTAGAAGGTCTCTTCGTTCTTCGTAGGTCCTCTCATAATAATCGGAAGGAACTGATTTGAAAATAAACTCAGCAGCGCCTGCAGCTCGTAAAATATTTGAAAGCCGTTGTTCAACAGTCTGCCCCATCCATGCCAAAAAACCGTTATTCACCAAACTGAAGAAATCCAATAACAGCGGACTATTAAGTAGCAATGCCAAAAGGCAAAGCAAGAATCAAACAAACAAAGCACCAAGACGAGGGAATTATTGGAACACCAAACAGTGCTACCAGAGAATGGAATCTTCAGATTTATTCCATACTTCAGATTAAGTTTCGTTTTCACTGCCTTACACTGTGTTGATCTAGATTCTGTGTTCAAGGTATCTACACTTAAAAAGCTACACTTTAAGCGTTGAGAATAGTTACTATTATCACGAAGGTAAAATATTTCTATAGTTTTCGTAGCAAATCAAAGAGTTTTTTAATGCACCAAAGACGAATACATTATTGAGACGCTATTGCAAAAATTATAAGGATTCAAAGTATAATTGGTTAATGTCCTGTAAGTGACACAAATTCTCACATTGAAAAGGCGTTCATTCTCAAAATCAACATGCACTCGTCCTACAAGATCTCAGGGTGTCGCATTTCAATCCGTGTCTCAATCAGGTTTCTCTACCGTAAAGACTCTGTACTTAAGCAGTAAGTACACATACAAAGATTGAGAAAACATTCAAAAACGTCCAAATTTAATGTTGAACTAGATATCGGAGACGAAATGACACGATTTTCATCGCTTTTCAGGTGACCTTGACACCACAAGAAATTATTGTCAAATATCTCGATGACCTCAATTCATCCTTACCTCGCCATCGCAGTTCTCCTTCGAAACACAGTGCTCATTTCCATTTTCAAAAGCGACACCACCAGCTCCTCTCGATTCCACCTTCGCACCATCTGAAAGTCGAAGCTCCAAGCTGAAAATCGACTCGAGGATACGAGATTGGCGCTTCTCCAAGGCATCGGCAGAGGCAGGAAGCTGCTGCCTCGACTCCTGCCCTTCCACCATGTCAAAAGAAGCAAATCACTGATGCATTAACGTGTTCAGTGAACACAAATCAACAAATTCATAACAAGAACGTAATTTCGTAAGCTTGATGGAAATACTTGAAATTTGAAAATACCGTCGGGCTCGTTTCGGCCCAAACCCTAAAACTCAGAATGCGGAGATTCCCACATTGGACCAACTGAACTTTAGTCATCCATTCATTTGATGGATGAAATGCCTCCTTGCCTTGTCAGTTGTGGTACTTATAGAGAATAGTTACGTAATAAGGTAACCGAACCCATTCCCATCCCTTTAAGAAAATTTTCTTCTTTCTGTTATTGACAGTCATAATTGATTAATTAGTCTTTGATTAAACTTTTGAAAAAAAACTTTAGAGGAAAAAAATTATCTCAAAATTATATTTTTTGAATTTTCTATGAATATTTGAAGTGAAAGGTCTTAGCTACCTATTAGTCCCTGAACATGTCTAAAGATCATTCTTTACAAAGTAGGATTGCAAGGGAAGAGAGTGCATCAATATTCAAAAGATAAATATACTTCTTTAAAATTGGATTGTGAATGGATTGGTTTGGGGTCAAAAAATAAGGCTCATGAATGGAGAAGTGGGTGGGAATAGGGTGTTCTACCTTACCATCACTATGTCCTTAACCCTTAACCCTATAAAGACGGTCTGGTCACTATGGAAATCTTCTTTTTTGAAACAGCATGAATCATCTACTTAAAAAAACCCAAAAGTAATCATTGAAGGTCATACTACTATGTATGACTTCCCCCTTTTTGCACAAAATTCCAAGGATGAACAATGGCACTTCTGTCTCACATGCGAGAGTTCTTTGTCATCCATTGGACCACTCTAGTCTGTAGTGTCCTTACTTGGTTAAAAGCTCAACCATCTCCTTAGTAGATGATGAATGCTGAAAAAATTATTCTTCATCATCAAATTACTTCTCATTGAAGACGCTTCAAGAAATATCTTGTAATATATCAATGGAAAGAAGAAATAATGTTCTTTATAAATCAATTACATAAATATCTTGAGACTTTGCTTCATTTTTAAGAACTTTCCAATAGTATATTATATGCCCTAAAATTCTCAAAATGGTATTTGTAAAATGAAAATGAAAAATTGTAGTCTTTTGGGCATTTTGCAAATTATAGTGGTCAAAAAAATTGCAATTGATTTCCATTGTGGGCTTTCTTTTATCAACTTTTGTTATATTGTTCTTAAAGAAGTGTGAGTACTTATTTGGCTATCTACAACGATAGCCAATAATGTGCACCATAAACCTTGACCCCATCCACTAAATTGCAAGGACCAAACAATGTCTTTTCTATTAGCCTAGAATATTGTTTAGGAAACCATGCTCTTATCAAGAAAGGGGGAACTTAAGTTTTGTTATATAAACCAATAGTCTACACTCCACTACTTTAGCCAAAATCCAAAGAACTTTGAATAGAATTTGTAAACTATAGAAACAGACATTGAAGGGGAATGGAATAAGATATAGTAGTTGTATATGTAATGTTTGCAAGTAATGGGTAGGATGTTCCTTATAATCTCCTTAGACACTCAAAATCATAGGCTTCTTTTATATGCCTTTTTGATTGTCCAAAATTTTAATCTTTCTGGTCCACTAATGCTTACAAAATGGAGTTGTTTATCACATTTCTGTAAAGTTAATCTATAAAGTTTTATTGTGACAATCCAACTAAGAGCATCTATCTATTCCCCTCCTAATGTTTCTATGGTCAACACCAAGAATTAGAGTTGAATACCTTTACAAGTTGAAGTTGTCGGTGAAGTAACTAAAGTGCAAAGAATGTCCTTTGCCATTACAATATTAATTGATTTCTACCCAACCAAATGGATAGTAATTCTACTCTTCATATTCAGTACAATAGAATGATTTTGTTCAACTACACTGAGATGATTTTGTCTATACAATTGGACAAAAGAAATGGAACAACATCCTTAATGAGGTTGTATTCTAAAACCTTCACAATAACCTCATTTGGAATATGAACATCTAAACCTTTCAATTGCTTGACAAAAAACAAAGCAATTTTGTAACTTATTTTTGCACTAAATTGTTGGACTAGTTTGTTGATGTCACGGACATAACAAGGTTCAACAAAGAAAGCTACTACAATGGGGTAGTTGCAAGAAAGACCAAATGTTTTATGTCTCGTTTTGTCAAAACAATGATTTCAGCGCTTAGTACTAGGAGTACTACAAGTACTAGGAGTACTACAAGTACTAGGAAATTGAGAAATCTTAGCCGTTGATCTAAAAAATTGACAACTTAAATACCATTTTGAGTACTATGACTACTAGTAAGCACTAAAAGAGTATTGATTGAAAAAAAAGATAATTTGTCACAGAAAATAAATACAATGAGATATTAATTAATAATAAATAGAAAATAATGAACCAAAAAAATCTAAAAATTGGCAATTTGTGAGGACTTGATGGTGATCAGATTTCACCAAAAAGATGAAGTCAAAACCATCTTCAATGTTCAAAAGTGTGCACACAAAGGAGCCCTATTTGCATGAATATGGAGGCCATAAAATAATGTATTTTTAGATTCCCTTTGGTGGGCACATGTACTCCTACTATGGGAATAAACCACAAAAATTTCAGCTCTAAATCATTAATTTTGGATACTCCAAAATACTAAACCCCCCTAAACCCCAAAGTGTGACAAATTAGCAAAATTGATTT
Source organism: Straminergon stramineum (assembly GCA_963920665.1). NCBI lineage: Eukaryota > Viridiplantae > Streptophyta > Bryopsida > Hypnales > Calliergonaceae > Straminergon > Straminergon stramineum. The sequence continues at coordinate 20,469,763 of OY987268.1, forward strand.
TTAAATATAAAATGATTTTTTAAAATTTCTAAAAAATAAGTGATATGATAAAAACAATCAAGTTAGTCATCTCCAATAAAAATTTCAAGCTCATTGTGCTCTATCTCCAAAAGTTCTAATAGAAAACAACTTTGTGACTCTAAATGTGACGCAAAATAGGACCAGTCTTTCTTGCAATCACCCAATGTTCGCTTGTATCCTAGCAAGCTTTTGCTCTTCGCAACGTCATGTTTTCTCATGATTAATAGCCACCAACTTTTGCAAATACAACCAAGCTTGCCTTGGATTATACTTGTCATAGTTTTAGTCCTATGGGTCATGAAGGGTAGACATAGTGACCCTAAACCTATTGCTGCCATCTACTTTCAGTACGACAAAAACGAATGAAGAAATAACAAAATCAAGGAGAGACAGTACAATGTTGTATGAAAAATTAAGTCTGAGGGTTTTGAAGACATGAAGGAAAAGTTGTGAAGATTTCAACATTATACCAAGTGGAAAATCCAATTTAATTTTTGTCAAACAACCTTCAATGGAATTGTTGCAACAGTAAGTGTAAGCACCTTTTAGCTTCTAGCAATTCACCCTAGGCACTGTTTATTGCAAAAAACCGCTTGCATAAGATTCACTAAGTCATTGACAATGTTTCTGTGGAGGTGCAACATTTGACCAACCTTCCATGGAGTGTAGGTAATGCAATCCTTTTTTGTCCTCAAGTTCTTCATTGCCTAGAGTAGAGCCAAATCTAATAAGTGAAAATTCTATAGAGGTGCAAGAAAATTCTATCTCTTTGCATTGAATTCCTCTTCCAATTCATTGTGAGCATTTTATCTCCACCCTCAAGATGAAATGGGCACAGGAGCATAACTGAGTTCAGGTTACTTTGAGTTTGTTTTTATCTTAAAGGTCCAAGTTTGGAGGTCTATGCACTTGTCTAATCCGCCTTTCAAGAAGTGGACAAGTTTTGCTTATCTCTAACCCTAAGAATGCAAAGTTTCACCTAGAATTTACTAAAAAATTGTGGTCTTTGAAAATTCAAACTACTAGCATTTGTTGTAACAAAGTTTCTATTGCAACCTTTTTTTGTTATGGTGCTTGAGAACCACTTTAGATTTCATAGGTTGAAGTAGCAACAAAAACTATTCATCTTTGATAGGATTAACTTAACAACCATTTGTTATTTGTGTTACCTCATTTTGTTATTTTAAGCCTATGATCTCACCCCTTGGTACACATGATGTTGGTTAAAGTTTTAAGCTTGAATGATGCTTCAACCTATACATATTGCCTAGAGTGCATAGAGTGGCACATTTCCGTAGAATAATCTTGAAGTTGATTGGTGGAGGCAAGTCAAGCTAGTGATGGCAACAATATGGATGGATGCACTAGTAGTTTAGTGATGGAGTGACTAGGTGATGGAGCAAATTTTCTTGTGCTTGAGAATGTTGGTGTAGAATTGTTAGGTTGCTTTAGTGAATTCTTGCGGTGATAAAGTTCTAGAGCAAGACAATTTGTCATAGAGGTTGCAGTTGTTCAAAAGAGGCCGCTCCAATTAGGAAGACTAGGAAGAGAATTTCTTCAATCCTAAGTTGTGGTGACACAATTGGGAAACAAAGAAGAGTGCAAGAAGCCCCGATTTTAAGCATAAGTACACAAAAGGGCATTGTGGATTGATGGGCGGTATACATTTGCATGGGTTAAGCTTAGATTTTGTAAGGACAAATAGTTTCCTTAGGGTTTGAGAAAGGTTCTAGACGGTGGTGGTTAAATTTCGGTGTTGAATTTGTTGGTTATGAAGCTAGGGTAGCTTAGGGGTTTGGTCAAGAAATCAGCCTCTTGATGTGTGGTTTGAATGTAGTTTACAATGATTTCTTTGTCCTAAATCTTCTTTCTAATAAAGTGGTCATGCATTCCAATATGTTTTGTTCTTGCATGGAAGATGGGATTATTGGCTAGTCAAAAGCAAGAGTGATTTTCACTAGAGATAGGTATAGGTTGTAAGGATGATTTACCTAATTCTTAGAGTAGACTTCTTAGATAGACAATGTCCTTGGCCGCTTTACTAAGCACTCTGTATTCTACTTTGGTTGTGGAGAGAAACAACATTGGTTGAAGCTTGTTAGACGATAATATGTTGTTATTTCCAAGTTTGTGTATTATTCCAGATGTTGAATGCCTAGTATCTTGGTCTTGTCCCCAATCAATGTTCATGAAGGTGTGGAGTATTGTTGAGTTGTTGGAGGAAAACAAGAGTTTGTAATCAATGGTGCCTTTCAAATAGTGTAGAATTCTCTTTGCTGCTTGACAATGTGCTTGCTCAAGTTTATTCATATATCGGCTAATGCACCTAATTGCATAGCAAATATCTATCATGATTAGGTTGGGTGTTGGTAGCATAGATAAGACTACCAACTATTTGACGATATGTTTGAGGTTCAACTGGAGGCATCCTTGTACGTAGTTGTGCTAAGTTGGTATTTAAGGTCGATTGGTAGTATAGGTAGGTTGCAATCTTGAAGCCCAAATCTTTCGAGAGACATTTGATGTAAGACCACTAATGCACAAAGATTCCTGACTTGTTGTAAGACAGTTCTGCACCTAAGTAATTTGAAACTAACCCTAAGTCAATCATTTCAAATTGTTGTTTTAAGAGAGTCTATACGTGGGCTATATTGTTGATGTCATTGTTGGTAATTAATAAGTCAAGTACATAAACAAGGATGATCATAATTTCTCCATCTTTGTTGCAATAGTATAAGTTGTTGTTTGTATGGCTTCATGTGAGTCCTTGAGATAGAAGCCAATTGTCTCTAGTAGTATACCACACTTGTGGAGATGCTTCAAGCTATAGAGTGCTTGCTTTATTTAGACCTCTATTGTAGTTCAACACTTGTGCTTTAATGATTTTTCTTTTTCTTCTAGCAAAAGCGTTGTTGTAGGCAAGTGGTTGATTATCAACCTCTGAAGTGTCATTAAAAACAATTATATTTGGGTCTTTTGTTCCACCTTCCTAGTTTGAATCATATTTGTCTTTGAATAGAAGGTTGTGCAAAATGACATAAATTTGAATCCATTCAATCCAAAGCACAACAAAGGTATGTGTTTCCTTTTTAGAAATCATTGTAAAAATACCTTGAAGGCTTTGGAACCTAGCCTTGAATTGTCCAATGGTATGTTCAGACTTCACACGAATAGAGGAGAGATGTTTATTGAAACATTGATTTTCTATTCTTTTGGACATAGGCATCTTGTAAGGCGGTAGAGTAATGGGTGTGAGAGGGTATCTAGTGTATGTTAGGATGTATTCGCTAGCTTTAAAGAATTCAGCATCTTTAAGCCACATTTGGAAATTCATGAAAACACGACTATCATGGGCAGAGCTTGGGAAGCCTATACGGAAATGAGTAATTTCACAATTTTAGTTATTGACAATCATACATGAAATGGAGTATCAACTTTTCCTCTTGAAATATTATTCTCCTTCATAGCTAGGTTTCAAAACAAATATGACATGAGTACCATCCATGTTGCCAATGACATTGGAAAATCCATGTGAATCTTCAATAGCATCTTTAATGTTATTCTTCTTTGCATCAATAGGCCAACACAATACACTCTTTTTGAGTGATAGAATAGCAATCATATTACATTTAGTGAACTTGGAGATAACGCTTTTTAAAATGTGGAATGTTGTCGTAGTATTTGCCCAAGATGCTCCATTTCTATAGGCTCCAAATCTAAAGAGGACCACTAAGATTTGGAGGCGTGGTTCAATTTGGCGAACTACAATTCCGTTTTTGAAGATGTTATGATCTTTAATCAAATTCCATATTCTATCAAAGGCAACAGGTGACAATTGAAATCTTGTTTTGAACCTTACAGAATTTGTACAAAAAATATCATTTTCCATATGGGTGGAATTCATTTTTTTAGGATATCTTTCCGTAAAATATTGTTGTGATAAGATACAATTGTAAATTGTTGATTGATTGTCCAAGAGGAACTCAACACCACTACTAGAAAAAGAAGAGTTGTTAGTTACTTCATCTAAATCAATAAATGAAGCTACCATTTGCATAGTAGTAGATATTGTATATGATGCAAGACAGTTTTCAAGTTCTTCAAGAACAAGAGCTCATTTAGTACATTGAGGCATGTTTACCAATGGAGACTATAAGATCATTTACTAGGAATAATATGTAGAATGCAATGTCATTTATATATATTTAATAGGAACTTGTGATGATATAAAATATTTACTAGAAACAATGGATAGACAACAATACCTTATGTATATAAGTTACTAAGCCCTTAATTTGTCACTGGGGACTCATTTTTTTTTAATTTTTTCTTTTTCAATTTTGAGGGCCATTTTACACTACAGTACAAGGTCGAGAGTCTGTTAGTTTCAACCAATGAGATTGCAGAAATCCAAGAGTTCGACCTCTTGAGCCTTCACACAAGGAGGCATAGTCCAAAGTTTGTCGCCCATTTGTTTGCCTACATGGCAACCAAATGCCTATATGGCGACGGACTCTCGATTAGAGTTTGGGCCACTATTTTTGGCTGACCCAAACTCTAATCGAGATTTGAGAGTCTGCCAAGTTTTTTTGAGAAACTAACAAGATCTTTGCCATTAGATTGAACTATTTTTGTAGAAATAGGTAGGATATTTGTTTATTTGTTTATTTGTGTTGCCATTGGGGTTTGAAACCTAGTCTCCACTACTAAAATGGTGAGTCTTAGCATTCAATGAACCTACTTCCCTTCAATGTTTAATGCCACCTTTTTGTTCCATTTATATCCTTCATATCCCTTGTTCGATGATGAGAGCATGTGCTGTCATTATTATTTCAAGGCCATTTTTTACTCCTTCCTCATGTTTTTTAACCTTTTGCTTGAGAAAATTGTCACATGGGTGACAATTCATTGAAAATTTCAGAAATTGGATGGATTAATGTGGAGAGAAAGGATAGAAGTCCAAAAAAATGGAATAGGTTTGGACTTTGGGCTTGGACTTTGGACTTTGGCCTTTAGAGGCTTCACACTATGGCCGGCCAAAGGCTCCAATTCCTAGTTTTTTTGGCCTATTTATTGCTCATTTCCTTGGACTCTCACCAAAGTTTGGCCACTCAATCCCACGGCCTCTCGACTTGGATGGCCATAGTGTGAAGAGGCCGTGAGTGTAGTTTTATATACAAAAAGCCCTCCAAAGAGTGTAGAACCAAAATAGGTATGTTCCATGCCAATATAGCATTTGATCTAAAAATAGAATATTATAACTAGAATGTCCCAAATCACCATTTGTATATAAGTTAGAATCCAATTAGTTGTAGTGAGTTAAAGGATTATGTGTTATTGGTAGAATAAACTCAAACTTTGCATGCGAGAAGCATGTCTAGGCTAAAATTGGTCAAGGGACCCCTATTGATGTATTTAGGTTGGTTTTTGGCGATAGGTTCCAATTTCCCCATTACATCGACAAAATAGGGGAACCCCTACCAATTCTTGACTTACAAGAGTTAACTATAGGAAGACGGGACCATAGAGAAATCTACGGCTTAGGGAAGGTGAATATGGATTAAAATCATTCCACAGGCTCAACCATGAAGATGATTTGCCAAGATTCTTTCCGATGTGAAAGATTCCCCAAGCATTGATATTTAAACAAGGGAATGGTTTTTATTTTCCCTAGGCCAATGTATAGAGTAAGAATATGAGACTACATATGTGTTTTGAAATTCCATGAGAGGATTCACAAAAATTTTCAGAATTTTTTGATTGCCAAAAAATGCTCTTCTAGACAATCAACTGTCAAAATTTATGACAAGAAATTCTTAGAAATTACCCAGTTGGTGATAAAATCTCACTCAAAATTAGAATAGCTTTTTTTACTATGATAAGATGCTTTGACAAATTTTAGAACAATCTGATATTCAAAAGTGCCTGAACTTGCGAGATTCCCCAACAACTGGTGTAAATTAAAGATTATGATGGAGCTGACTAGTGGATCGGGAGTATATGGAAGTGGATTGAGGTCTAAGATAGGTCTTTTCTCACTTTCACATACCTACTTAAAAGCCTAGGCTAGTTACTTTTTTCAAAAAAGTCAAATTTCAAAAATTAGATTTTACCTAATTTTGGATTTTTGGTGTTAAGTTGGTATTGGGTTTTGTTGAGATTTTGGAGTTAGGAAAAAGGGTGAGGGTTTCCAATAGGATGAAAATAGCCTTCTGAAGCCAATGGCGCAATCTATTTGTGATTTGGAGGTAATCTCCAAAAGTTAGGTTTTCAGACCATCATAGAAAGTGAAAATCTTAGAAGATGAGGATGAAAATGCAAAGTGATGGGGTTACCTTAGGATGTATGAGAGGAGGTGGGTGACCATGAAAGAGTATAAAAGGGCATCCCTTCTCCTCTCAAACCACCCCCATTAGTGTATTTGGGTTTGTTGGGTCCAACTTATGTTAGAATTTTTGGTGCTTTAAGCCAAAAATCTTGAACAGTATTTTGGGGGCACTTTTGGCCCCTTATTGTTCTTCTTCGAGCTTTTGAGGTCTTGTGGGTCCCTTGTACCTTGACTCCTTCGTCCTAATTCTCTTGAGTTGTTGGAGCCTTGAGAGTTCATTCCTATGAACTTTTGAGAAGTCGGTGGTGTTGTATTATCCTTTGAGGGGTCTTTTGGGGCTCTCTCCTGGTCCTTGTACTAAACCTAGAGCAACCCCTCATATGTCTTGACAATGCTGCTTTAGGGGGTTTGTAGCATAATCCTTTGAATCTTGTACTAATCCTTGATGTACTAATCCAAGCCACTTCTTGTGTTTAGAGTTTACTAGCCAAATGTCACGACCCTCATCACAAGGCGTGCCCGTGCCACCTTGGTGAGCAAGGGGGACATTGGGGGTGACTCCCCAAGCCTTGCAAGAGATGAGGTGAGGGGGACTAGGAGTCCCGAGCGATCAGAGCGATGTAGCGCTCTGATCCGGATGAATTTGAGGGCGTGTGATACATGCTTGGAAAGGTCTTGAGAAGACGCTTCTAGCCGTCCAAAGAACGCGTGATTTGGACTTGCGAGTCAAAAGTTATGGGCGTTCAAAGTTGGGGGTGTCCCGGTCGCGCCGGGAGCGCCCTGGTCGCGCCAGGAGTGCTCTGGCCGCGCCGGGAGTGTCCCGGCCGCGGCGGGAGTGTCCCGAATCTTTGGAGGGCGATATCTTTGCGAGTACTTGTCCGAATGGAGCAAGTGAGTAGTCCATCGGCATCTACGCGTCGCGTAGATGTCGAAAATGGGGTCGCATGTGCGATTTGGATCCCGGACCGCAAAGTTATTCCGGGTGGAAGTTCGGGAGTCCCAAAGTAGTGCGAATCGGGAGAAATGGGTGGTCTTCCAAGATGGGGTGCATCTTGGGGGTTCCCGGTGACCTCTAGTATGGGGGGGGCTGCCGAATCCCGCAGAGAGTACTATGAGGAGGGGTGGTCTCCCTCCTCACTCCCGGATGGTGCCATGGTGAGCCTAAGTGGTCCCGGGTGGTGAGGCTAGTGTTGGAGCCTCACCACCACTTGTGTGTTACCATGGAGTGCTTGTGCACTCCTTGATACCGGTTGGGTGGTGTCCCACTTCACACTAGGCCATGGTGTGAGTCCCGTTTGGTGAGTCCCGATTAGTGAGTCCCGAAATGAGTTGGGTTGGGCCTAGTGGGGAGTTGGGTCCCATTCAAGGGCGGTTAGCACCGGTGGGAGTAGTGCCTCACCGAGTGCTTGGACATCAATGGAAGTTCCGCCCCATGTCATCAAATGACATGCCCGGTGTCTTGTGGGAGTTAAGTATTGGAAAGAAAGGATTGGGAGTCACGGAGGAATGGGGAACCCCGTGACTTGGGTTGGAACCTAACATTGTGGGTGCGTGGCATGTGCAGTGTTAGGAGAGCGTGAACCTTAGTGGCACTAAGGTGCTAAGTGTTTGGAAAGTGAGCTTAAGGTGGTAAGTGTCACTAAGGGGCGCGACACTTGGTATCAGAGCAGGGCTACGTAGTGCGACGGAGTTTGGAAGGCATGGCTAGAAAGGGTACCAAAGTTGGGGAAGTTGAGCCTTCTGAACAGGGTCGACGGACACGTAGTCAAGGTCAAGAGCATGGAGAAGCCTCAGAAACACAAGGTGAAAGGGTGCACTCTTCGGAGGAAGGAGTGAACCCCATAGCGAAGCAAGAAGGGCTAGCTATGAAACATAGTGGGAACCAAGAAGCTAGTGAAGACAATCGGGATACTGCCTCTAGTCCTTTGAGGGCACCACGAAGTCGGAAAAGGAAGTCACGTGATGTGATGTTTGAGGAACTTGTCAAAACTCTTCGGGACATGCAAGGGGAAATTAGAGAGCTAAAAGAGAAGAGCTCAAGCTCTTCATCCCACAAGTTGTGCAAGACCAACATGCCCTCTTCTTTCACGGGGATGGGCAAGGCTCATAAGGTTAAGGACTTTCTTGTGGAGATGGAGATGTACTTCGAAGCTCAACGTGCATTTGAAGAGGACAAGATCACTATTGCGGTGACTTTCTTGAAGGATCATGCCTTGACGTGGTGGACCCAATACAAAGAGGAGAATGGGGAGGTGGTGGAGAACCTTAATTGGGCTAGTTTCAAGGAACTACTAGGTAACCGGTTCACACCGGAGTACCAAGACCTTCGTGATGGGATGGCATTAGTGCGGTTGAAGCAAACCGGCACTTTGAGGGGGTATGTGCGGGAGTTCAACGCACAACTAAGTGTACTCCCAAAGTTAGATGAATTGGCGAAGAAGATCATTTTCTTCAATGGACTCCAAAGTTGGGCGGAACGAGCATTGTTTCGAATGCCAAGGTTGCCAGAATCATGTGCTGAGTTATTGAAGCTTGCGGAGAGGATTGGGGACGATGAAGGTCCCAACAAGAGGTCCAAAGATGGGGCCTCAACACATGAATCTACCAAGGCACATTCGAAGCACCAACTAAGGAAACGTGTTTGGCAAAAGCGGAAGCATGGGCAAGATGGAGGACAACCAAGTGGGAATAAAGGGGGTTCTACTAAAGGAAAAGCGGAAGGTGACAACAAGCCAAAGGGGGATGGAAGTCAAATGACTTGCTTCAATTGTGGTGAGAAGGGCCACATGGCAAAGGGTTGCACCAAACCGCGGGTGAGTACTCAAAGCATGCGCACCCACTTGACAAAACACTTGCTTCATGGGGGCTTTGTAGCTAAGGCAAGTAGAACCAAAATAAAACCAAGGTTGTTATTTCTCCAAGGGACCATTGGCCAACGTGATGTTTCATTTTTGTTGGATACAGGGGCAACCCACTCGTTTATAAGTCCAAGAGCAGTGGAGGAGTTGGGCTTGCAAAAGACTAAGGCAAGCAAGCCCATCAATGTGAGGTTTGCCAAGGGTAAGCCTCACCAAACAAGCCACATTGTGACGGATGTGGAGGTGAAGTGTGGAGAATTTTCTTTTGTGGAAGACTTCACCGTATGTGATATGGATGGAGTGGACTTCATCCTAGGAAATACCTTTTTGGATACATATGAGGTAGATATACGACGGCGACCAAAGGTGAAGGTTGTCACTAATGCGAATGGTAGGGAAATAGAGTTGGAAATAACTAGGACTCCTTCATTATTGGGGAGTCGAATCCTACTAGCTAGCATTGAGGACCTAGAGGAAAATAGGTTTTTGATTGTGATGCGGGCGGACTCACATGAAGGAGTTAGCCATGGAGGTGCTAAGGGGAAGCAACCTCCAAAATGTGTTGGTGATGTAATCCGAAAGTTTGTGGACGTACTTACTCAAGAGTTGCCCGATGAGCTACCACCAAAGAGAGAAGTGGATCACAAGATTGAGGTGGTGCCGGGGTCGGAGCCACCGTCCAAGGCACCATATAGATTGAACCAAAGGGAGTTGGAAGAGTTGAAGAAACAACTCAAGGAGCTTTTGGCAAAGGGGTATATTCGCCAAAGCAAGTCACCTTATGGAGCACCGGTCTTGTTTGTGGACAAGAAAGATGGGAAACTTCGCATGTGTGTGGATTACCGGGCTCTAAATAAGGTGACCATCAAGAACAACTATCCTTTGCCTCGAATTGATGATCTCTTTGATCGGTTGGCGGGGGCTAAGTACTATAGCCGCATTGACTTGAAATCGGGTTACTACCAAATTCGCATTGCGGAAGGTGACGTTGAGAAAACGGCTTGTAGGACAAGATATGGGTCCTATGAGTTTTTGGTCATGCCATTTGGATTGTGTAATGGGCCTTCGACTTTTACCACACTCATGAATATGATATTTCATGAAGAGCTTGATGAGTTTGTCATTGTATACATTGATGACATTTTGGTGTTTTCCAAGACGGCGGAGGAGCATGCTAGGCATCTTGAGGTGGTGCTTCAAAAACTAAGGGATAACAAGTTATATGCAAATGGGGAGAAAAGTGAGTTTGGTTTGATGGAAATGGAGTTCTTGGGACACATCATGACGGGGTCGGGAATCAAGCCGGACAACAAAAAGGTAGAGGCAATTCAAAAGTGGAAAAGGCCTACAACCCAAAAGGGAGTTAGATCCTTTCTTGGGTTGGCCAATTATTATAGACGGTTCATTCGTGACTTTTCCAAAATTGCCAAGCCTATGTCCGACTTATTGAAGAAAAACCTTGCCATAGTGTGGACGGATGATTGTGAGAGATCATTTGAAGAACTCAAACAAAAGCTTTCTTCTCCACCAGTATTGAAGTTTCCCGAGTTTGAGAAACCTTTTGAGGTGCACACCGATGCAAGCGACTTTGCCATTGGGGGAGTGCTCATGCAAGATGGGCGGCCTATTGCGTTTGAGAGCAAAAAGCTTGATGGAACTCAAACCAAGTGGCCAACGCATGAAAAGGAAATGTTTGCCGTGGTGCATTGTTTGAAGACATGGCAACATTACCTTGGTCTTCATAAGACCAAGGTATACACCGATAATGTGTCTTTGAAGTACTTTGAGAACCAAGCTCGGGTGTCACCAAAGCAATTGAGGTGGTATGATACCTTGGCGCTTATGAATGTGGAGTTGATCCACAAGCCGGGGCGTGAGAATGTAGTGCCGGATGCACTAAGTCGGAAGGAGGAGCATAGGCCAAGTACCACCCAAATTTTGCGCATGATGTATGCGGGTGAAGGGGACTTGGCTAGGAAGATAAGGGAGGCGTATATGAAGGACCCGGAAGCTCAAAAGTTTTTGAGTGACTTGCGAAGTGGTAAGAAAGTGAAAGGAATCCGGTTGCATGAAGGCTTGATCAAGTTCAAACAAACTAGGGTGTATGTTCCAAGTGGCAAGTTGAGGTTAACTGTGTTGAAAGAGGAACATGATAACCCCTTGGCCGGGCATAGGGGGGAGAAATCCACCATATGTTCGGTTAGCAAGAGGTTTTATTGGCCGGGGATGAAAGAAGACATTACCCATTATGTGAAGACTTGTGTCATTTGCCAAGGCAATCGGGCATCTTATCAAAAGCAAGCGGGATTGTTACGACCTTTGCCTATTCCAAGTGGGCCATGGGAATGTGTTTCCATGGACTTCATCACGAGCCTTCCAATGTCACGAGGGTATGATGCGATCTTTGTGGTGGTAGATCGCTTTAGCAAGTTGGCACTCATGGAGCCAACTCGGGGGACGGCGACCGCATTGGAGACCGCGGTCTTGTTCCTCAACATGTGGTGGCGACATCACGGATTGCCAAGGGTGATTGTTTCGGATAGAGACCCTAAGTTTACAAGTGCATTTTGGAGGCACTTGTTTCGTAAGATGAAGACTAAACTTGCGTTTAGCACGGCATTTCATCCTCAAACCGATGGACAAACGGAGAGGGTGAATGGGGTTCTCAATCAATACCTAAGGAATTACGTGAGTGCAGACCAAAGTGATTGGACGGAGTACTTGGTTTTGGCAGAGTTTAGTTACAACAAAGCTAAGCATGCGGCGACTGGGGAATCACCGTTCAAAGTGGCCTATGGAGTGGAGCCACTTATGCCTACCGACTTAGCCTTGGAGCAAGCACAAGTGGAGCCGTTGCCAAACCAAGATGCGGAAGACTTGATTGCCAAAAGGGAGCAAATGCTCGAAAAGACCAAGGTATGGTTAGCCAAAGCGCAAAAGAGGTATGTGGACCAAGTGAACAAAGGGCGACGCCATGTTGAGTATGAGGAGGGCAAAAAGGTTTGGTTGAATGTGAAGAACTTCACCTTACCGGAGGGTCTAACTCCCAAATTCATGGCAAAGTATGCGGGTCCGTTTGTCATTGAAAAGCGCTTGTTTGAGGATGTCTATAAGTTAACATTACCACCGGAGATCAAGGTGCATCCAACTTTTCATGTTTCATTGCTCAAGCCATATTATGAAGATACCTTGAGGCCGGAGCGCAAGCAAGTGTTGCGGCCTCCACCGGAGTTGGTTGGTGACCACCTTGAGTATGAGGTGGAAGGGATCTTGAAAAGTAGGAACACCAAGAGGAAAGGTAAAGAGTACTTGGTGAAATGGCGGGGATATCATGAGAAGGAAGCAACTTGGGTAGAGGCCAAACATATGGTCAATGCCAAGGAGGTAGTGGACTTGTATGAAGCTCAAAGGCAAGGCAACAAACGAGGACGGATGCGTTGATGAGGACATCAACCTTTGTTGGTGGGGGTGAAACACCACACTTGGGTAGACTTTGCTTAGTGCTTGGTTAGGAAGTTGTGCTAGGCACACTTTGTAATACTTGGTTGGCAATAAAGTTGCTTGAGGTTGTAAGTGCATTTCGGAATTGTGTGGCTTAAAAATGGGAGATGAGTCCTAGTCTCTTCATTAGAGGTAAGTTGGGTAGATGAGGATTGAAGTGATATGCGAAGCCAACTTTTGGAATGCTGCCAATTAGGGGCCTTGGCTTGGGGGTTGTGAATGGGTGATTCCACATAAGTCCCAAGCCTTGGACTTGCCCGGGCGGGGGCAAGGTAGTGGCACGGGCTTATAAAAGTGCCTTTGCGAGTTGTCCATCGATAACGCATAGCTTGATCAACTATGTCTTTAGAGTGAAGCAAAGACAAGTCGGGCGGGACTTGACACTATCCTGAGGCGGGCAAAGTTCATCACTTAATGGCAGAAATGTTAGAAAGGGGTCTTGGAGTTGCGTCCAAGTGGAAGTTGGTTAGCCTTGAAATCATCCTAAGTCAAGTGAGAAATGTGATAGGCTAGTTGGGCCTAGCTTGGAACTAAGGTTTGGGAAAGTTCCTTTGAGCCAATTAAGTTCGAGAGAGTCTCAAGGTAGGTAGGTCTAGTTAGATTAGGTCCTCTCTTGGAAGAAGGCTAGGGTGCCTTGGACCTAAGACCTATCTAATGACACCTTTGAGGACTTAGCCATTTAGACCAAGTAAGGGGACTTGGTGCATTGTGGGGCTAGCTACCCGGGAACACAATGCAAGTGTTAAGGAGGTGGGCTACCTTAGAAACTTAACACTACCGGCATGAAGTAATGTCGATGAGGGCATCGACGCTATTTGGTGGGGGTGAGTGTCACGACCCTCATCACAAGGCGTGCCCGTGCCACCTTGGTGAGCAAGGGGGACATTGGGGGTGACTCCCCAAGCCTTGCAAGAGATGAGGTGAGGGGGACTAGGAGTCCCGAGCGATCAGAGCGATGTAGCGCTCTGATCCGGATGAATTTGAGGGCGTGTGATACATGCTTGGAAAGGTCTTGAGAAGACGCTTCTAGCCGTCCAAAGAACGCGTGATTTGGACTTGCGAGTCAAAAGTTATGGGCGTTCAAAGTTGGGGGTGTCCCGGTCGCGCCGGGAGCGCCCTGGTCGCGCCAGGAGTGCTCTGGCCGCGCCGGGAGTGTCCCGGCCGCGGCGGGAGTGTCCCGAATCTTTGGAGGGCGATATCTTTGCGAGTACTTGTCCGAATGGAGCAAGTGAGTAGTCCATCGGCATCTACGCGTCGCGTAGATGTCGAAAATGGGGTCGCATGTGCGATTTGGATCCCGGACCGCAAAGTTATTCCGGGTGGAAGTTCGGGAGTCCCAAAGTAGTGCGAATCGGGAGAAATGGGTGGTCTTCCAAGATGGGGTGCATCTTGGGGGTTCCCGGTGACCTCTAGTATGGGGGGGGCTGCCGAATCCCGCAGAGAGTACTATGAGGAGGGGTGGTCTCCCTCCTCACTCCCGGATGGTGCCATGGTGAGCCTAAGTGGTCCCGGGTGGTGAGGCTAGTGTTGGAGCCTCACCACCACTTGTGTGTTACCATGGAGTGCTTGTGCACTCCTTGATACCGGTTGGGTGGTGTCCCACTTCACACTAGGCCATGGTGTGAGTCCCGTTTGGTGAGTCCCGATTAGTGAGTCCCGAAATGAGTTGGGTTGGGCCTAGTGGGGAGTTGGGTCCCATTCAAGGGCGGTTAGCACCGGTGGGAGTAGTGCCTCACCGAGTGCTTGGACATCAATGGAAGTTCCGCCCCATGTCATCAAATGACATGCCCGGTGTCTTGTGGGAGTTAAGTATTGGAAAGAAAGGATTGGGAGTCACGGAGGAATGGGGAACCCCGTGACTTGGGTTGGAACCTAACATTGTGGGTGCGTGGCATGTGCAGTGTTAGGAGAGCGTGAACCTTAGTGGCACTAAGGTGCTAAGTGTTTGGAAAGTGAGCTTAAGGTGGTAAGTGTCACTAAGGGGCGCGACACTTGGTATCAGAGCAGGGCTACGTAGTGCGACGGAGTTTGGAAGGCATGGCTAGAAAGGGTACCAAAGTTGGGGAAGTTGAGCCTTCTGAACAGGGTCGACGGACACGTAGTCAAGGTCAAGAGCATGGAGAAGCCTCAGAAACACAAGGTGAAAGGGTGCACTCTTCGGAGGAAGGAGTGAACCCCATAGCGAAGCAAGAAGGGCTAGCTATGAAACATAGTGGGAACCAAGAAGCTAGTGAAGACAATCGGGATACTGCCTCTAGTCCTTTGAGGGCACCACGAAGTCGGAAAAGGAAGTCACGTGATGTGATGTTTGAGGAACTTGTCAAAACTCTTCGGGACATGCAAGGGGAAATTAGAGAGCTAAAAGAGAAGAGCTCAAGCTCTTCATCCCACAAGTTGTGCAAGACCAACATGCCCTCTTCTTTCACGGGGATGGGCAAGGCTCATAAGGTTAAGGACTTTCTTGTGGAGATGGAGATGTACTTCGAAGCTCAACGTGCATTTGAAGAGGACAAGATCACTATTGCGGTGACTTTCTTGAAGGATCATGCCTTGACGTGGTGGACCCAATACAAAGAGGAGAATGGGGAGGTGGTGGAGAACCTTAATTGGGCTAGTTTCAAGGAACTACTAGGTAACCGGTTCACACCGGAGTACCAAGACCTTCGTGATGGGATGGCATTAGTGCGGTTGAAGCAAACCGGCACTTTGAGGGGGTATGTGCGGGAGTTCAACGCACAACTAAGTGTACTCCCAAAGTTAGATGAATTGGCGAAGAAGATCATTTTCTTCAATGGACTCCAAAGTTGGGCGGAACGAGCATTGTTTCGAATGCCAAGGTTGCCAGAATCATGTGCTGAGTTATTGAAGCTTGCGGAGAGGATTGGGGACGATGAAGGTCCCAACAAGAGGTCCAAAGATGGGGCCTCAACACATGAATCTACCAAGGCACATTCGAAGCACCAACTAAGGAAACGTGTTTGGCAAAAGCGGAAGCATGGGCAAGATGGAGGACAACCAAGTGGGAATAAAGGGGGTTCTACTAAAGGAAAAGCGGAAGGTGACAACAAGCCAAAGGGGGATGGAAGTCAAATGACTTGCTTCAATTGTGGTGAGAAGGGCCACATGGCAAAGGGTTGCACCAAACCGCGGGTGAGTACTCAAAGCATGCGCACCCACTTGACAAAACACTTGCTTCATGGGGGCTTTGTAGCTAAGGCAAGTAGAACCAAAATAAAACCAAGGTTGTTATTTCTCCAAGGGACCATTGGCCAACGTGATGTTTCATTTTTGTTGGATACAGGGGCAACCCACTCGTTTATAAGTCCAAGAGCAGTGGAGGAGTTGGGCTTGCAAAAGACTAAGGCAAGCAAGCCCATCAATGTGAGGTTTGCCAAGGGTAAGCCTCACCAAACAAGCCACATTGTGACGGATGTGGAGGTGAAGTGTGGAGAATTTTCTTTTGTGGAAGACTTCACCGTATGTGATATGGATGGAGTGGACTTCATCCTAGGAAATACCTTTTTGGATACATATGAGGTAGATATACGACGGCGACCAAAGGTGAAGGTTGTCACTAATGCGAATGGTAGGGAAATAGAGTTGGAAATAACTAGGACTCCTTCATTATTGGGGAGTCGAATCCTACTAGCTAGCATTGAGGACCTAGAGGAAAATAGGTTTTTGATTGTGATGCGGGCGGACTCACATGAAGGAGTTAGCCATGGAGGTGCTAAGGGGAAGCAACCTCCAAAATGTGTTGGTGATGTAATCCGAAAGTTTGTGGACGTACTTACTCAAGAGTTGCCCGATGAGCTACCACCAAAGAGAGAAGTGGATCACAAGATTGAGGTGGTGCCGGGGTCGGAGCCACCGTCCAAGGCACCATATAGATTGAACCAAAGGGAGTTGGAAGAGTTGAAGAAACAACTCAAGGAGCTTTTGGCAAAGGGGTATATTCGCCAAAGCAAGTCACCTTATGGAGCACCGGTCTTGTTTGTGGACAAGAAAGATGGGAAACTTCGCATGTGTGTGGATTACCGGGCTCTAAATAAGGTGACCATCAAGAACAACTATCCTTTGCCTCGAATTGATGATCTCTTTGATCGGTTGGCGGGGGCTAAGTACTATAGCCGCATTGACTTGAAATCGGGTTACTACCAAATTCGCATTGCGGAAGGTGACGTTGAGAAAACGGCTTGTAGGACAAGATATGGGTCCTATGAGTTTTTGGTCATGCCATTTGGATTGTGTAATGGGCCTTCGACTTTTACCACACTCATGAATATGATATTTCATGAAGAGCTTGATGAGTTTGTCATTGTATACATTGATGACATTTTGGTGTTTTCCAAGACGGCGGAGGAGCATGCTAGGCATCTTGAGGTGGTGCTTCAAAAACTAAGGGATAACAAGTTATATGCAAATGGGGAGAAAAGTGAGTTTGGTTTGATGGAAATGGAGTTCTTGGGACACATCATGACGGGGTCGGGAATCAAGCCGGACAACAAAAAGGTAGAGGCAATTCAAAAGTGGAAAAGGCCTACAACCCAAAAGGGAGTTAGATCCTTTCTTGGGTTGGCCAATTATTATAGACGGTTCATTCGTGACTTTTCCAAAATTGCCAAGCCTATGTCCGACTTATTGAAGAAAAACCTTGCCATAGTGTGGACGGATGATTGTGAGAGATCATTTGAAGAACTCAAACAAAAGCTTTCTTCTCCACCAGTATTGAAGTTTCCCGAGTTTGAGAAACCTTTTGAGGTGCACACCGATGCAAGCGACTTTGCCATTGGGGGAGTGCTCATGCAAGATGGGCGGCCTATTGCGTTTGAGAGCAAAAAGCTTGATGGAACTCAAACCAAGTGGCCAACGCATGAAAAGGAAATGTTTGCCGTGGTGCATTGTTTGAAGACATGGCAACATTACCTTGGTCTTCATAAGACCAAGGTATACACCGATAATGTGTCTTTGAAGTACTTTGAGAACCAAGCTCGGGTGTCACCAAAGCAATTGAGGTGGTATGATACCTTGGCGCTTATGAATGTGGAGTTGATCCACAAGCCGGGGCGTGAGAATGTAGTGCCGGATGCACTAAGTCGGAAGGAGGAGCATAGGCCAAGTACCACCCAAATTTTGCGCATGATGTATGCGGGTGAAGGGGACTTGGCTAGGAAGATAAGGGAGGCGTATATGAAGGACCCGGAAGCTCAAAAGTTTTTGAGTGACTTGCGAAGTGGTAAGAAAGTGAAAGGAATCCGGTTGCATGAAGGCTTGATCAAGTTCAAACAAACTAGGGTGTATGTTCCAAGTGGCAAGTTGAGGTTAACTGTGTTGAAAGAGGAACATGATAACCCCTTGGCCGGGCATAGGGGGGAGAAATCCACCATATGTTCGGTTAGCAAGAGGTTTTATTGGCCGGGGATGAAAGAAGACATTACCCATTATGTGAAGACTTGTGTCATTTGCCAAGGCAATCGGGCATCTTATCAAAAGCAAGCGGGATTGTTACGACCTTTGCCTATTCCAAGTGGGCCATGGGAATGTGTTTCCATGGACTTCATCACGAGCCTTCCAATGTCACGAGGGTATGATGCGATCTTTGTGGTGGTAGATCGCTTTAGCAAGTTGGCACTCATGGAGCCAACTCGGGGGACGGCGACCGCATTGGAGACCGCGGTCTTGTTCCTCAACATGTGGTGGCGACATCACGGATTGCCAAGGGTGATTGTTTCGGATAGAGACCCTAAGTTTACAAGTGCATTTTGGAGGCACTTGTTTCGTAAGATGAAGACTAAACTTGCGTTTAGCACGGCATTTCATCCTCAAACCGATGGACAAACGGAGAGGGTGAATGGGGTTCTCAATCAATACCTAAGGAATTACGTGAGTGCAGACCAAAGTGATTGGACGGAGTACTTGGTTTTGGCAGAGTTTAGTTACAACAAAGCTAAGCATGCGGCGACTGGGGAATCACCGTTCAAAGTGGCCTATGGAGTGGAGCCACTTATGCCTACCGACTTAGCCTTGGAGCAAGCACAAGTGGAGCCGTTGCCAAACCAAGATGCGGAAGACTTGATTGCCAAAAGGGAGCAAATGCTCGAAAAGACCAAGGTATGGTTAGCCAAAGCGCAAAAGAGGTATGTGGACCAAGTGAACAAAGGGCGACGCCATGTTGAGTATGAGGAGGGCAAAAAGGTTTGGTTGAATGTGAAGAACTTCACCTTACCGGAGGGTCTAACTCCCAAATTCATGGCAAAGTATGCGGGTCCGTTTGTCATTGAAAAGCGCTTGTTTGAGGATGTCTATAAGTTAACATTACCACCGGAGATCAAGGTGCATCCAACTTTTCATGTTTCATTGCTCAAGCCATATTATGAAGATACCTTGAGGCCGGAGCGCAAGCAAGTGTTGCGGCCTCCACCGGAGTTGGTTGGTGACCACCTTGAGTATGAGGTGGAAGGGATCTTGAAAAGTAGGAACACCAAGAGGAAAGGTAAAGAGTACTTGGTGAAATGGCGGGGATATCATGAGAAGGAAGCAACTTGGGTAGAGGCCAAACATATGGTCAATGCCAAGGAGGTAGTGGACTTGTATGAAGCTCAAAGGCAAGGCAACAAACGAGGACGGATGCGTTGATGAGGACATCAACCTTTGTTGGTGGGGGTGAAACACCACACTTGGGTAGACTTTGCTTAGTGCTTGGTTAGGAAGTTGTGCTAGGCACACTTTGTAATACTTGGTTGGCAATAAAGTTGCTTGAGGTTGTAAGTGCATTTCGGAATTGTGTGGCTTAAAAATGGGAGATGAGTCCTAGTCTCTTCATTAGAGGTAAGTTGGGTAGATGAGGATTGAAGTGATATGCGAAGCCAACTTTTGGAATGCTGCCAATTAGGGGCCTTGGCTTGGGGGTTGTGAATGGGTGATTCCACATAAGTCCCAAGCCTTGGACTTGCCCGGGCGGGGGCAAGGTAGTGGCACGGGCTTATAAAAGTGCCTTTGCGAGTTGTCCATCGATAACGCATAGCTTGATCAACTATGTCTTTAGAGTGAAGCAAAGACAAGTCGGGCGGGACTTGACACTATCCTGAGGCGGGCAAAGTTCATCACTTAATGGCAGAAATGTTAGAAAGGGGTCTTGGAGTTGCGTCCAAGTGGAAGTTGGTTAGCCTTGAAATCATCCTAAGTCAAGTGAGAAATGTGATAGGCTAGTTGGGCCTAGCTTGGAACTAAGGTTTGGGAAAGTTCCTTTGAGCCAATTAAGTTCGAGAGAGTCTCAAGGTAGGTAGGTCTAGTTAGATTAGGTCCTCTCTTGGAAGAAGGCTAGGGTGCCTTGGACCTAAGACCTATCTAATGACACCTTTGAGGACTTAGCCATTTAGACCAAGTAAGGGGACTTGGTGCATTGTGGGGCTAGCTACCCGGGAACACAATGCAAGTGTTAAGGAGGTGGGCTACCTTAGAAACTTAACACTACCGGCATGAAGTAATGTCGATGAGGGCATCGACGCTATTTGGTGGGGGTGAGTGTCACGACCCTCATCACAAGGCGTGCCCGTGCCACCTTGGTGAGCAAGGGGGACATTGGGGGTGACTCCCCAAGCCTTGCAAGAGATGAGGTGAGGGGGACTAGGAGTCCCGAGCGATCAGAGCGATGTAGCGCTCTGATCCGGATGAATTTGAGGGCGTGTGATACATGCTTGGAAAGGTCTTGAGAAGACGCTTCTAGCCGTCCAAAGAACGCGTGATTTGGACTTGCGAGTCAAAAGTTATGGGCGTTCAAAGTTGGGGGTGTCCCGGTCGCGCCGGGAGCGCCCTGGTCGCGCCAGGAGTGCTCTGGCCGCGCCGGGAGTGTCCCGGCCGCGGCGGGAGTGTCCCGAATCTTTGGAGGGCGATATCTTTGCGAGTACTTGTCCGAATGGAGCAAGTGAGTAGTCCATCGGCATCTACGCGTCGCGTAGATGTCGAAAATGGGGTCGCATGTGCGATTTGGATCCCGGACCGCAAAGTTATTCCGGGTGGAAGTTCGGGAGTCCCAAAGTAGTGCGAATCGGGAGAAATGGGTGGTCTTCCAAGATGGGGTGCATCTTGGGGGTTCCCGGTGACCTCTAGTATGGGGGGGGCTGCCGAATCCCGCAGAGAGTACTATGAGGAGGGGTGGTCTCCCTCCTCACTCCCGGATGGTGCCATGGTGAGCCTAAGTGGTCCCGGGTGGTGAGGCTAGTGTTGGAGCCTCACCACCACTTGTGTGTTACCATGGAGTGCTTGTGCACTCCTTGATACCGGTTGGGTGGTGTCCCACTTCACACTAGGCCATGGTGTGAGTCCCGTTTGGTGAGTCCCGATTAGTGAGTCCCGAAATGAGTTGGGTTGGGCCTAGTGGGGAGTTGGGTCCCATTCAAGGGCGGTTAGCACCGGTGGGAGTAGTGCCTCACCGAGTGCTTGGACATCAATGGAAGTTCCGCCCCATGTCATCAAATGACATGCCCGGTGTCTTGTGGGAGTTAAGTATTGGAAAGAAAGGATTGGGAGTCACGGAGGAATGGGGAACCCCGTGACTTGGGTTGGAACCTAACATTGTGGGTGCGTGGCATGTGCAGTGTTAGGAGAGCGTGAACCTTAGTGGCACTAAGGTGCTAAGTGTTTGGAAAGTGAGCTTAAGGTGGTAAGTGTCACTAAGGGGCGCGATACCAAACCATCCACTAACCTTGTCTAGGTTTGGCACATAGCTTCAAAGGACACCTTTGGAACAATGAAGCTTTGAACTTGTAGAGTCCCTATATCCTTAGATGAAGTGTTAAAAGTCTCACGGATGGTAGAGCTTTGACCCTATAGCGGCCCATGAACCTTAGATTTTGTGTTAAAACTAGTCTTAAGGCAGACTTATGGAACCTATAAGCAACCACTTCCAAAGTTTAGTTCCCAAAACGCATTGGAAACTAGACAAAGTTTAATTAGCATCCAAAATTGATATGTCAATTGCCTTTTAGCTATAAAATCGGTTGAATGTTAGGGCCCTACTGTCCCTGTGGTCCATTCTCACTTATTCTGTAATTTGAAACTATGCCACTAGTAGGCCAAAGTGCCTGGCTACTCCCTTGTATTTTCCTTCCATTTATTCTCCCCCCTGTTAGTGTTCTTTTTTGTTGTCTCTGTGAGTACTAGTTTCCCCAACCTGAGCTCCTACAAGCCAAGTTGTTGGTCCAACCAGCAACAGTCCAAGAGGGTCTAGGACAAGAAAATCCAAAATAAAGAAAAGGGGTTTTGAAGGGGTAGGTTTGGGGTCTCCGGTGTTGTTGGGGCGGGGAATCCAACTCCCTGTCATTGATAAAGAATAAAGAAGGGATGTAGGGCAAAGCGAAAAATCCAAACTCTAGAGGTGCAACCATCCTAAGTTGACCCAAGAGGAAGTACCTTAAAGTTGGGACTCATAAGAAGAGTGAAGAGAAGGTCAAGAAGAGTAAGGAGGAATGTCAAGAAGGAGAAGAGAAGTGAAAAATTAGGTAGGAGTAAGCCAAGAAGGGGAAGATTGGAGAGGAAATCTCATAGCTCACCTTGGACCATTAGATTAGGGATGAGGTAGTGCTTAGAATAAGTAGATGTAAGAGGTAGTTTAAGGTGTAAGAAAAGAATGACTTGTTCATAATTTGCCTTGAAATGGAGAACGAGGGTAGTTGGGCTACCTTAAGAGCATAAGAGGAATAGTGTAGAAAAAAAAAGGGGAGTAAAGAAAAGAAATAGAGGTTAGGGTTGTTACTATAAGAAAACATGATGTTTTGGGATGTCTAGAAAAATCCATGACAATGTCGAAGTTGATGCAAAAAAAATCAACATTGATGTCAACTAAAATTTGTTATAATTGATAGTTCAAAAACGTGGAAAAAAACATCCATTTTAAGCTTGATTTTTTGTAACATCACAAGTCACATGGTCTTTTAAGCTTCCTACAATGCGCCATGTAGATGCCACATAAGTGCCACATGGGCAACAAGAGCCATGTGGATTTGTTTGTTCATCCAAATTATCTTTGATGTGGCACCTAACGTGGCAACAGGAAAAGTAACATGGCATGCCTTGTCAACAAACTTTTATGTTGTTAAAGAATTTTGGTGTTGCTTTTTGAGACATTAAACTAGACATTCTGGAAGATATCAAGTGGTGCATACCCTATTCATAAGGCAAAATCAACAAAAACAAATTATTTTTAAAGAATGAAAAAAAATATTGAATTAAAAAAAAATTACAAAAAACTTATCATCTATCATCAAGAGATTTTTTGATGGTAAAATGAATAAATTACTTCTTTGAAAGTTAGTAAGAATGAAGGGTAAAACGGTCATATTTATATCCATTCTCTGTCCATAGTGAGACAAAAGATATGGGATAATTAGAATATGGGAACTTGATCACTGTACATGTCGATGTTGTTTTAGACATCTACATGTTGTTTCAAACATTTGGATGATATTTCGAACATCTTGATGTTTTTGGAGACATCTTATATGAAACACAATTTTTGTTTTCCAAATCCCATATGGACTGTTCACTTCCTACTACCCCACCTTTGTAAAGACCAACTCTTTTCATCCATAATGCACATCCATCCATTTTCCTTTTTTCACAAATCATGCCAAGTGGCTATCCTTTCCCAAAAAATTTCACATATGGTCAAAGTTTTACTGTTTTACCATAGACTATAGTAATTTTACTAACTTATCGAAAGTCAAAATAGAGCTACTTGTTGATGTAACAATCTATATATTTTGGGACATTACAAGAAAACATGACCATGTTTTTTCTAACATCTCTAAGAACATGTCCGTCTACAATGACATCTACTTGTTTTCCAACTTAGCCACTTACATTTTCCTCAACTTGAAACCAATTGAAATTCACATTCTTGTGAATGTTTATTGTCCCATTTAGGATATTTTAGAAAACATATTACGTTTATTGGGAACACCAAAAACATATTTTTTTTATAGTGAGTGGAAGTAGGACAACCACATTGTATCAATCGTTGATTTTATTGAAACAACAACCACGTACGTCACTTTGCAAGAATTTGTGGCAGAAGAGGAAGAGTACTGGGAGGTCATGGATGAGGGCATCAACAATTTTAACCATGAGGTATGACATCAAAACCCTTCTTGTTTTCCTTCCCTCCAATCTAGTTAACGAACATTAAGCCTAGCCAAGGCGTAGCCACAAGTTAGACCTTTACGGTCAAAAGTTATGTCATTTTTGAATTCAGAATCTCAAAGGAGTCCATAGCTATCCAAAAACATAAGGCAAGTCGAGATCAGAGTCAAAACAAAGAAGTTATTGATAGATGAAGTTTAAGATTTTAATTGGATGAAAATTAGTTAGACATAAAAATTTGGAACAAATTGAGAGAATTAGAAAGAGTTCGTTAATTAGAGTTTATAAGTGAAAGAAAAAATCAATTTCAAATTGTAGATTAGAAGAAATTAGAGGATGAAGTTTTAAGTATTGAGTAGCGGTCAAACTTCATCCATCAAGAACTTCTAGTGGGAAGGTCCGATGAGCAAGTGTCATACCAATATAGGAAGGTAGAATCAGTGTCTACAAGAAAAAAAAATACAAAACCACTAAAA
Organism: Straminergon stramineum; assembly: GCA_963920665.1. Taxonomy (NCBI): domain Eukaryota; kingdom Viridiplantae; phylum Streptophyta; class Bryopsida; order Hypnales; family Calliergonaceae; genus Straminergon; species Straminergon stramineum. The sequence goes on from OY987268.1 coordinate 20,494,086, forward strand.
ATAGTAAACCAACAAAAGCTAAACTTAGAATAGGAAATCATGGAAGCCTCATAGGAAGCTTAGAAGTTCAAATAGAATAGGAAAGTTAGGACCATAGGCTTAGAGAACAAGTTGATTATAATTCATAGAAACCCCTTGCTTGTGAAATTAAAGACCAAAATTTCAATAAGATAAAAAAGGATGAAGTTTAGTTTAGATTTGGAAGAAAAGTTTATAAAAATATCAAATTAAAGCTAAACTTTAGAGTTATGTAGAAACAAATCTCTTAAGTATTTCCATGAAATTTCAAGTTAGTTTGAGTTACGGAACTTGACTTAAGTCGTGGATGAAGTTTGATGAACAAATTAGCAATTAAACTTCATTTGCCTAAAACTTTGGCTAAGAAGGTTAGATCATGACAAATTTTATATATTAAGAAAGGGAAAAGAGTCATCTAGGAGTTGGTGTTGTTAGTTTGTTTTTGACTTATCTTTCACCAAGAACCACAGTGGCCTACTTCATTTGGCCAACCACCTTAGTTTTTGTATTAGAAGTTGTAATTTCTAGTATTTCTGCACCCTTGGGTACACTTAGACATTTAGAAAAGATCTATTTCTTGAAAGGCACAATGTATCGCACTTCCACATTGAGAAGTAGAAATCATTTTGTTAAAATCCAAGAACTTGGTTGTGCTTGCAATTTACTAAGGGTGGATAAATTGGCGCTCACAATATTCAATTGGAAGTTCTTGTAAAGTAGAATGATTTGAAATAACATAATTGAAGTGCTTTTATTATATATAGTTTTGGAAATCAATATTTTATTTTATTTTATTTTTGTTTAACTTTTGTAAAAAATAATTAAAAAAATTTTCACTTTTATTTTGAATCGTTTATTGTATTTAACCATAAAATTAGAAATCATGTAACTTAAATTTGGGTGTTTTTAGTGGTTTAACAATCAACTGGAATGTAAAATAAAAGTGTTCATTGATTTGGTGGAATTGGTGTACATTTCTAGGAATGCATTTGGACAACAAATTCTTACTTGAATTATTATTATTATTTTTAATTAAATTTGTTTTTTGATTCATGCATTTTACTTTTGTTTTTGGTCTTCTACTTCATATTATCATACCCTAAGGAATTTTGTTTACAAAAATTTGGGTAGGTTTTTGCTTCTACTATCTATTACAAAATATTTATTTGAGGTTGTCATAAATTTGATCTTTTGAGCATTCAATTGAAATCTACACTTACCATAGTACAGCTACAACACTTGAGCATTGTTTGAAATTATATGCCAAGAAAGGTAAAGTGCCTTGTAACTCTTCAATACCTAAGGCCTTCTTTAAAAAACTGGTCATTGAAAAAACATGAGGTTCAAGGGCATAACATCCATAACCCCAATCAATTTGCAGCTTCTCAAAATTATATCCTACGATTTTTTTCAAAGGAATTTTTAATGTTTTTTTTTCCAAGATTTAATGTACTTAAGGCTTATTTCTAAGAACCCTCAACTAGCACTAGAAAAACAAGATTTGTAGTAGACACCCTTGCACAAAATCTTCAATAGAAAAATCATGATTATTTATTTTCGAAATCAAATTTCGGATGCTAAAAGTATATTCAAAAAGATTTTTACTCTAAAATATAAAATACTAGAAATAGCACCATCATCAATCATGTTTAATTTAGCTTCAAAGTATCATTGACACAATAATTTTGTATGCCGGGCATGTAGGAGTTAATTTCATTATGAACACTATTTGTTTTTATTGAAGAAAAAAACTATTTGAAGAATTGTACTGACTACGATATAAGAAAATCTTCATGTGTAAATCTTTATGTGCACATTTGTTTTGCAAGGAGGTCAAGCTTGTACATCACCCTAAACCAAATGAAGACCAAAATACCACGGACTCACATGTCAACAAAAGTAGGGTTGTCCTATCAAATGCATTTTGGGGTTGGGATGTCAAGTTGTTCGTTTGACATCACATCTCATATAAGACAAGTGTCGCATGCATATGACAACCTTGTCACATAAGGCCTTACCTTAACAATAGAGACAATTTGAAATCTTACTTTAGTTATGATTCATAATTTAAAATGTAATAAATGATTATTAAAATGAAACTCAAATATGTCAAGATTAGAAATAGAAAGTGCTTTATTTTGAAAGAACCTTAAAGTTGACTTTATTAAATGGACAAGGGGGATTACTAGACGTATTGGACATTGTGTTTGTCATGTTGGACATTGTGATTGATGTATTAGACATTGTGTTTGTCATATTGAATATTGTGATTGTTGTATTGGACATTGTGTTTGTCGTGTTGGACATCATATTTGTCTTGTTGGACGTCATGTTTGTTGGATTGTTGAGTTGTTCGGGCGAACAACCATGACAATAAGGTCCCTTGATCCTTTGTGATTGTATTCTCGAACCTTGCAGAATTACTACATCCAACTTTGCAAGTAAACCCATCCTTTGTAGTTTCATTCTCCAAACTCCACACAATAAGAAGGGATGCCCCATCTTCTTCACACAAATTGGCTCCCCATTGGCTCCCTTTTTCTCTCACCAACTTCTCATTCTTCATGGTAGTTTGGTTCTCGGAGAATGTGTGAACCCCTAATGAGAATCAATGGAACAGTAATCTAACGAAGCAATAACGAACATTCTATACATCCCATGAACATCTAGTTACATGCTTAGCTTTGAAGATGACAACCATCCTTGATTTTGGATACACCTCTAATCACCACTTTGAAAACATATTGTTGATTCCTATGCATGGCTTCATATAACAAGGGGTGGTGGAATTATCATTCAAATGCCAGCAAGTCCCCCAAATAAAATCAGGCAAGCTAGTAATAACAATAAACATGCTTACTCGGAGGGTTTTCATTTAAGGGAGCCAACCCCTTACTAATCACAAACCCACTTTGGCAACATAGGGTGGAGTAATTTCAATCAGCAGGTGATTAGCAACAATTAATGTTGGCACAGTTCCCGGGCAGTTCGTGGTGCATTATAATTGGCTACAAGACTCTCAAATCTGGACCTAGCCCTTCTTGGATTTTGCAACCAGCCCTTGGTCAAAAAGAGGAAGGTCTATATGGCCAATATGGATAGAACAGAATCTTCAGCTTAAAATTTCGTAGTAATTATTTTGTGAGGAAAAAAAATCTGAAAAATTATGGAAACCTTATGAACTCTATTTCTGCTCATGGAAAAAATTTCCCCACTGTTGAAACCTCCGTTGCTGTATGTGTATCTGCTTAAGTGGTCAGAAAGGGGTCGGCTCCCTTAGTGTGTTTTAGGTTTCTATCTGCTGCATAACGCTCATATTGACTGATCAAATCCTTTAAAATTAAAATACAGCATTTGTAAAAGTGTCGACAGTGGGATTCGAACCCACGCCCTTTCGGACCAGTACCTGAAACTGGCGCCTTAGACCAACTCGGCCATATCGACTGGGCAGAACACTGGAAATGATTCCAGGCGAGATGAACAAGTGAGTTTCTGTGACGTAGTTACTCTTTAGTTTTTCAAGAGGCACCCTTCGTTGGGTGGGGTGGGGTGGGGAAATTAATAAGAATCCTACATTGACAGCCTGTCTTTTTTCTAGTGTGGAAATTGCAGGTGGGTCACGACTCCAAGGGACTGCCAAGTCGGGTTGCGGCTAATTGGACGGCCATGGCACGAGGCCACCTTCTTACACCTCGCTATGGCATTGGAGGTATGGGTTTTACTTTTGGGTTTTGAGGCAATAGAGTCCTCAACACAGTACCTACTGTAGGTTCCCCAATTGACAAAAGTGACTCACTTCCATATCTATCAGTTCCAACATATCATTTGAAGAAGTTTCGGGGGAGGAAAAAGTGTACCACTTGATAAAAAAAAGCATACCCTACATCTTTTAGTAATAGAAAGAAGTATGGAATGTTACTAAGCTTACCGACTGACTATTAAGCTTAGATTCGAAAGTAGACTTTCGTGGTTTAGCTTATATGTGGTTCGAAGAATAATTCTGGCTTTCTGGATTCTGTGGTTTTGGGTCCAAACAAATCAGTTAACCCCTAAATGCCCAAGGCACCAGATTCTAGTGTTTCAAAAACTATGAAGTAAAGTAAACCCAACCAAATTGCTATTAGTAGTAGTGTATATTTTTGGAGAACTCTTTTTGAAGTCTAGTTTTAGGATAAAAAAACTGATCTTAAAAATGAAGGATTATGATTTTTTGGTTCAAGATTTTGTGCAAGGATGTCCATTGCAATCTTGACTTCCCTTAGAGTTGAGGGCTCTTGGAAATGAGCCTGAAATACACTAGATCTTGGAGGAAAAATCACTTTAGAAATTCATTTAAAAAAATTGTAGAATCAATTTTGAAAAACTGTAAATTGATTGGGGTTGTGCATGCTAGGCCCTATAAACTCATATTTTTTTAGTGACCAAATTTCTAGAGTTGACATGCAAAAAGAGAATTGAAAATTTTTCATAGTTTTAACACCCTCATGATCAAACATTATAATCTTTCAATTTGTAAGTGATATTGTTATGTTTTCTTTTCCTATGTGATCTCTAACGTGTCTAGTTTGAATTTCATTGTATAGTTACAATTCAAAAGAAATTGGTACAACTTATGAAAATGTTGACTTTTTGTTCAATTTAGAGCAAATTTTAAGAAGCTCCAAACAGGCCTTGGGCATTTTGGGGTTAGGAAGCGATTGGGAAGGTGAAAAAATGAATGAAAGAATCACAATTTTGAAAGTTACCAGGATTGGCTGTTAGATTGCTAAGTTTTTGTTCTTTTTGACTTGTCACTTAGAGGTTAACTCATAGCACTATTTTGGACTTGGGGGATCCGGTGGGTTGGGCGCTGATTCGAGGCATTTAACCTGGGCTTATATAGAAGCATTAGCTTCCCCTTAGTATGTTTAATCGCTTGCAAGCAAATGTGGTTTGAAACCAAAAAAATAATAGAGAAATGCCTGAACGTTAGAGGTGAATGTTAATATACTTCTAATATGGATCAATCAACTACAGTAGAGATTCCTCATTGTCGTTTCAATCCAGTGCAGGAATAAATATGAAGTGATTCATTGCTCGAATATATTTGTCAGTTTGCTGCAACGAAATGGCCAATCCAAACTTCTTTGTTGACCTCTACACAAAGCTGTGCAATTACTGTGAGTTGTTAACTCTTCAAATTGTGTAAGATTTCTTCAAATATGTTGGATTTATTCAGAAGCTTTGGACTTCTTCCATTCATGTAGATTTTTCTGTGGTAGAAAAAGTAACGTGTTTGTAAATAGTGGTGCCCGCAGTAATTGCACGATTCAGTGAAGTGAATTGTTGGCTTGTTTACCTCTGACCGTCTTGGCTTGCTTACCTCTCTGCTTGTGTTTGTTTACCCGGCTGCGCTCCAATGGGTTCCGCCATTGTTGATGATAAATAGGATCTCCCTTGAGGAAATCAAGCTGCACTCAGTCTTGGATATACATACCGGTCCCTTGGAAGCCGGGGGGAGGGCCTTGTTGTGGGTTTATTTGTGACGTTAGGTTGCCTCTGGGCACTCTTCTGCAAACAGAAAACTAGTCGTTAGTTTTGCTTAGCTAGAGCTTGGATTTTCCCGAACCTACGTGATTAGCCAGATACGAAGATGTGATGGCCCCTGAAGAAAGAGATGCCAGAAAAGCAACAAAGAATGAAAAGAAATGAGTACTTTGGGCTTCGGAACTTCTTCACAGACATTCCCACTCTGAGACATAATCCCATTCAGCTCATACTGCAAACCCTGAATCTCGTGCATCAAATTGCTGACGATTTCAGCAACATGGGTGGAATCACAGAGGGCTTCGTCTTGCTGGGATAGGTCGTCACTGTAGTATCCTCCGCCAGTGTCCTGCCAGTCATATCAATGAACACCATACAATTGTTATGCACCGACTCACCTTCCATGCATATTGACATGACAGGTACACACGTGTACACTGCATCCCATACAATAGGTTCATCATGACCCGACATTGTTGTTAGAAAACCGTTTTAAAAAAAAACTAACTGCATTGCGCCGGCCAATTCTAAAGCAATTTAAGGCAGTTTCTTATGTAAACCTACCAATGAGTAAAGTAACTAGCGTTTCCAAACCACCATTGAGGAGTGGGTTCTCTGATAGGATAGATCTTCCAGTTTGGAAATCATGGACAAGAACAAGAAGCAATGTTTGGCTTCCTACGGTCTTGTACGCCTGCATTACTACTAATCACAATCTCAAACTGTTGGGGAAGAGCTGGAAATAAGCACCTTTTGAGCTAGAGTCTGAACAAAGCCACGTAAAGTAGGGAGCAGAGAGAGCACGGAAGCCGCGTCCATGGGCAGGTCTGTAATGTCGCCGAGGGTAGTCAACCTTTGCAACTCCATCACCGAGTCTTGGAGCTGGGCCTCAGCATGCCTTTGCCGTAGCTGCCAGTCTTCCACTTCCTGTTCTTTCTTCACCATCTCCCTAAATCCCAATCCCCCAAAGCAGCTTCACTGTCTTTTGTAAAAAAGGCACTTGTTGACATAGCATTGGCTAAATGAGAAATCAAAGGCACTCGAGAATAATTGTATGCTATGTAGTACATCTGAACGCAGTGTTGCGTGAAACCACATCTATTTATAGTGCATGAGGTCACTCTAATTATGAAATGTTCAGTACATCTCCGTTATGTATCACGATTTTTACCAGATTTTAGTGAAGTTTGACCACAAGTAGTTTGCAAAACATACCACTCAAGGCGGTCCAACTTATGCAAGGCAGCATCTAAGCTCTTCTTCTGAAGCTCGAACTGCCTGAAGACCAATTCGTCCTACAATTGTTACTGTGTACGTGACAAACATGGCACAAACCAAATTTGAATGGGACAGGGGTTATTCAGCAGACGAAGTCAATAGCACACAGCGTACCTCTCTTTCTTCTTCAGATCCCCCAGCTCCTTAGACAGACACCCTTTTTGATGCTGCAGCTTGTATACTTGCCTCTTCGCCCTCTCCAGTTGTTGCATCTCGACCTCAGGAAGTGGGGCCTGTGTAAGATAGAAGAAACGGAAATGGGCCTAACGAACCACAATACTCATACTTTGGACTCAGCCTCCAAACGTAAGCGGAGCCATCACATTTGGAGTACGAGAATTCGATGACTTAGATTACCATCATTACCGTGGATACCGCGGCAGTTGGCTTGTTGGCACCGGAGACAGTAACATCTGACACGTCGGAGAAGGTAGTCGGCTGAGGATCTAATAACAATGGCTCGCCCTTCAAGTTTTTGATGCTTTTGAGCTTCATCTTCATCTCAATTGTCTGAAGGCATCAAATATACACGAACCCAATGGTTTCTTGCAATGAAATGGAGAGGTGATCATCAAGATGTAAAGCCCAATATGTAATTAATATTACACCTGTCCAGTCCTCTCGTTTTTCAACTATTTGAGCAGTAGAATGAATACACACAGGAAACCTTGATTTCATACTCAGTTGCACACTCCAGCAGCGCGATTTGAAGCTCCTCCATCTCCCCTGTTCTCTTATCACCGTTGCATAGCTGCACAGTTGCATCATCGTTTCCCTCCACATCACACATCGACTAACATAGATTGACATCAAAAACACAGAAGGATCATCACATCTGGTCTGTGATCTATTGTGGCGGCAGTCAAGCAGAGACCTCTTGCCTCACACCCTTGAAGTCAGTGAACCAAAAAAACGACCGGGAAAGGTAGTTCCGAGAAGGATCCATGTCGCTAGCAACACGACAGGGTGCTACAGCGAGAAGAAGTTGAATGCAGTGAAAGGAATAATCACCAGATCAGATGTTTGAGGAGAAATTATGGTCTGCGCAGTGACCCCACAATGTTGCCCGTCATGATCGTCGGTCGAGGCTTGAGGTACTGACTGACGCGATTTCTCGTCATTTAATCCAATTTCACCATTGGCTTCGAGCCCGGACTCGTTCTGCTTGTTTGCCTTCCATAGCTTGAAAGAGACAAAGCTCGTCTTCTCTTTGGTGCAATTCTCTTTACAAAAAAAGAAATCCAACGTCAGTACATATGCCACTCTTTACTCGTCTGCATCAAGATTTCATGCCAACCGCCAAGAAGGGACGATTTCAACGTCGAGGCCCGCCAACATAGAAAAAATTCGTGTCTATCAAAGCAGGATTACTCAAATGGCAGGATTCTTATGTGGCAGAATCTGCAATTGTGTAACTAAGAAATTAATGGTGATTTGAATTTAGACAAGTACTGACCCAAATCTGAATCAGGTCTTGCCGTGACATGTGAAACAATGACTGGTGCATGACCAGAAACATTGTCCCAAGGGCCAAACTCTTCATTGTGCGCTCCATCCATCGGAAGAGCACAAGGATTTCGAATCGGACTCCCGACTAGCGGATCATTCCAGCTGGAATTGGATGTCAGATCCAATAGAGAACAATCGCTCCTTGGGCTCTTCATACAATCTTCATCCTCCGAGTAGCTTGCTCCGCTGATTGGCACTGTCGTAGCCTGCCAGGGACAAAAGTCGGTTCTTATGAAGCAGTGTAAAACCCACCCCGAAAACAGTTCTAGAAATTGGCAGGGTTTACGTTCGACACTCACGTACGATTGGCAGGGTTTAACGTGGTCATATTTGGGGGGAGGGAAGTTTTTCTTCTGGTTTCCTTCAATGAACATTCCAGTTATCTATCGTCCACTCGTGAAAATGGACGCAAGTCAGTTGAAAGCTTGCGTCTTAGAATTTCAAATGTCCGTTTCTCTAAAATCATTACCTCATTTAATAATTCTTGGCACAGGGGGTGACTGTTCTTTACTGTACCTTCTCAGACAACCTTGTTTTCTTGCTCACAGATAGCTGGGGCTTTTTGTTGGAGCTTTCCTCCTGACATTGCATTCGCTTCACTGATCTCTCGCTAATTGGAGGAGTCCGGGGCGAGGAATGAGCATTGGAAGATTGCCCTGAGACGGAAACCTCTTTGCGAGAAAGTTGACTGGACTCACGAGACCGCTTTGGATGAAGACTCTGTGAAGGCGACGTCGACTCTGGGTCTGGGTTGTTGCCTGCGCTTGTGCTATTAAGACCACTTGTTTCTTCAGTGCAGACAGTGTTTTCTACAGGGACTTTGCTCGCTTCCAAGTACCAATATGTAGCAGTCTTTGACAACGTCTTCTCAGTTTGTGCATCGCCCGTCATCATCGGACCACTGGCATATCACACACTCATTGATTATGAGCAGTTTCGGCCATCGCAAGATTTCACTGATAAGAAATTTAGCCTACACTCAACTCACTCTATTCCCACACTTTGTAATTACACTCTGTAATTACAAGTCCCTTGGATATGTCACGTTGAATACACATCTGAATCATCGGCCTACTTCCACATGTACAATTGTGAACAAGTGTGAGCACACTTAGAATCCCATTTGTGCTCGAATCAATGTCATTCGAGAGGGTTGGATGTTCTTCATTAGAAGGTGTGACCCAGTTTGTTAGCAGAAAGAATTTGCTGAACCTGTGTTTTACTGCCTCCGTTCCAATCTTGCTAATAGCTTGCCCCATTCCTCCTCCAGGGCAACTTTCATCTGCAGATATCTCAGTGGTGACGCTGCCAGGCATATCAGCCGTGGCTGTCGTCTTTTCTGGATGTGTCTGAATCTGTTTTGGTAGGGAAAAGTCGCTCATGGTCTCCGATTCCACGCAAAATTCCTCAGAACTTTCCTTCTTCCGAGATCGCGTACTGTCAGGAGAGACCTGCTCAACTAGCCACAGCTATTCGTCACAGCATAATACAAATAGACTATGTCAGCTATGGTATAAGGATGAAAATCACGATGTTCTAAGATACTCCTCACTTTTCGAATGATTTCACAATGCCCTTACATTTCTCAGAACATTTCTTGATCTTCAAGGCAGGGGAACCTTTGCTTTCCATGAATTAAGGCTCCTTTCCCCTTTGGAAATGTCGAAGCTTGCCCACGAAATGTGGGCCACTGTAACATGAATATATTCTTGTTACAGTTGATCTGTAGAAGGAGTCTCCGGCCCTTCCCATTCCAGAGTCTCATCATGAAACAGCAGTGGAATTAAAGAAAGAATCTTCAATTACCTTTTTTTCCTCGGGCAACTTCCACATCATCGAGAGAGAGTCTTTCTCTGGGGCCAATATTTCATCCTCCAGAGCGCTTGCCTTGTGCATTTGCTCACCTTCGTCAAGATGAGACCAAGACAGTATCATCTTCTCCACTCCGTTGGCGATTTCCTCGATCACATTAAAATCGAGGTTCGGGGGACTATTATCGGCCTCGCGGTCCCAGCTTCCGTGATCCTTGCAGCCCTTTTTGTTGAGCCCCTCAGTGGAACGATGCCGATTGCTGGACTGTATCCTCCTTCCCAGCGGCGTGATCTTCACTTTCGCCCGGGTCATCGTCTCTTCAAGAATTAGAGGGATAGAAAATTCACTCACAAAGATTGGTTGAAAAAGACAAGCTGCTCAGTCATCAGAATGTTGTAAAAAACATTATGTAGCATGCACAGAGTGTATAATTAGAGACTCTTGGGCGTACAATAATCTATTCAGAAGACAGTACGTGCTACCACATGTGAGGGGAGCACCTACTGAAGAGTAAAGTACCCCAGACCTACTCTTGAAATTTTCCGCCAGTGTCAGTTGCTGCAGGTGTTTCTCAAATTTTTGTTGTACATTCTCAGTTGTCAATCGTCTAGAAGTTTCACCATGACCCTAAACCATTTCACCGACCTATTGCCTCACCACATAGACAGCAATATTGCAAGAAGGTATAGTTATTGCTGTAAGTTATTGAGGACGACGAAAGATTTCAGGAGCCTCAGGTACATAATACCAGTAGGTCACATGAAGAGTGGCGTTGCTAACACGAGATTGGTCGAGAGCCGAAAGCAAACATGGTAAACCAAAATATTAACGATACCGAGTTTGAAAAACCTGTACGAAATTGATTCAATGCAAGAACGACCTTCAAGTGAACCTCAGGGAAATTAAGCTCAAGTACCCAAGAGCGAAACGCAAGAAAATTTCTGCAGCAGACCCAAAACAAACGGACCTGCAATAACATTGCTCACTACTCTTGGATTCAATGTGCTTCATCGGTTGGATCAAACTGTGGGCAACCTATCTCTGCAAGAGAAACGAACATTACTGCACAAATACTCAATCGTGAAAGATATGTTTGACTTCGATTTCCTTTCAATCTGTAAAACCTACGTTAAACTACAAATCAATCTGAGGAACCGTAAAAACTTCAATAATTCTGAAGAGATCGTATCTAGCTGCTTCGTGCCATTGTAAACAAAATGTGAGTCGATCGGTCTTGCTACTGGTTCCAGAGCAAGAGGAATGTTAAATGGCGGGGGGGGCGGAGGACGTTCCGTCAGTTTCGCGTGAAGTGGGTTATATAATAACCCGTTTCACACCTGCTAAAGAAGAGCTGCATTCACACTGAAGAGTTGGAACTTACATAAGTGGCCGAAATTTGGCCTCATGGTATTATAACGTTGTCAAAAGGCCATCAGTAGCAGCACTGCTACAGTGTTACGTCCATCGACCACGTTTTTATGTGGCGTAGTACGGTCATCATACTATTATCTAGGCTGTAATTACATCGAGACTTTGCTGGTTGTAGCTCCTCAAAGAGCGGCAGTGAGCTTACTATTAATTCGTCGATTGGAGACATCCAACTGTTGCCAAACGCTCTCTGAGGTATCATCTGTGGTGCTGAGCAGCCTGATGACCACTTGCTATATGATCGATTATGGAGAAATAAATAGGAATTAATAATTCCTAAGGGTTTTAGTATTCTACATTTGTGGCCTGGTCTGAACGATGTAAAGTTCACCATCCTTGATCACACCTTCAATATCTTGTGCTGAGCCTAAAAGCTTCTCAACAGCGTAGCCTGCCTCAGCTATCTTGGTCAAAATGGTTTTTTGGAAAGTCTCGTCCAAGATTAAATGATCCGAGGAATAATCGACTACTCTTTCCTCCTCAAGATCCATAGGCACACTGCATCATTCCAAAACACAAGTTTGGAGCTTTGAGTGTGTTCCAAGTCCGTGACAATAGCCTAAAATCACAACTGAGGGCTTAATTACGTACTAGTAAGAATGTAAATGGGGCGATGAAAACGAAAAAATGTTAACTCAAATTTAAGTGAGACTTGGTGGATTATATTTTTACGTTCACCTCGTCTGTAGCATTCAACTGCAAAAGTGCCAAGAGACAACCGTCAAAAAGAATACAAACCTGTCATAAAGACCAGCTCCAGCATATCCCTCCAAGTCTTCTCCATTAGAATCTGACCGGAAGATGATTGATTGCTTGATGAACAAGCCTATGCGTTTGCTAGGATATCCCAGAACCTGGCAAAACAACTTACAGTACATATGAAATTTGAAGCGACAGGAAGGTCAACAGGAGGATTCCTGGAAGACACATCGTGATCCAAATTGGATAAGTTCCACCGTGAGTAACAATTCAGAGAAACTCTGATAGTGTTAAAAGCATACCTTAGGATTTTTGATATCTGACTTTCTGGCTACAAAACTGAGTGCTCGGCCTGAATATGCTCCAACAAGCGTCTCCCCTAGACCTTTCACGACCTGTACGCAGTTCAAGTGCATAAGTAAACAAGCAAATGCCCCAGGGAAATGCCCAAGAACCTCCACCCTAAACCCAGGGAAATACACAGGAACTACAGTAGAACTCTTCCTTTTCTAAATTCGACTTTACCTCTGCATAAATCTCTGTCTCATCTTCAGTGGATGGATTGGTGGTATGAATGACGAACGCATAGTCAGCTTGAATGATCTCTTGAATTAATACTGCCATGCACAAGTCGCTGTGATCTATCTTGGCTTTGCGAGTACTGAAGTAGGCTCTTTCATTCCATTTTGAGGCCCATACCTGGATTCAAGAATGCAAATTTTGAGATACCTTCCAAGTTACACCTTCATTTCTAGATAGAGGTAACAGCGAAGAATGCGTTACATTGGCTAGTACCAAAAGCACATTCCAATAACGATTTAAATATATATGGAATTGACATAAGGAGACTAAATGACAACCCACGACAGGATAGAATTACCCTTTTGATTGCAGTCCAGGCTTGAGTCCATCTCTCCTCGCTTTCATCCCCAGGCCACGGCATACCTGAGCCTTTCAAAGTTTTCTTCAATTCATCAACCTGCACACAAGTGCAGTGCATGCTTATGATACCGAGAAGTCTATTGAGATACTGCTACTAACAAAGCCAAATGGACCAAAGTACGAGTGTACTCTTGATGGTTACTTTCGGAAATAGACTCAATTATGATTACAGAAAAAACGTGGAGCGAATGCTCGGGAGAAAATTTACATCTCAAAAGCACAATAGTCGGAAACATGTCAGTGTAATAAACATTCGGTAATTGAAGACACAACCCAAGATTAAAGAAGGTGAGAACAAGCAATCAGATTGCCAGCCCTATTGCTGTATGGTTTAGGGCTCAGGGCTTAGGGGTCAAGGGGTCCTCTAGTTGTAGGGTTAGATTAATGGTGCACTTACCAACGCTGGAGGTGCTTTTAGTCCCAAGACCGTTGCACGAGTATCCTTGAGCTTACTAAAATCACCATTAGCAAGTTGCTTGCTGAGGGCAGCAACCTCTGTGGCCACATCCTGAACACGAAGCAATTTGCACTTTGAATGATAGAAAATGAAGGCATTCATCTAGGAAGAAGCAATAGACCATATAAGGTCGTGTTTCCAAGTGCACTTGACCAGTGTGGCAATAGAAACAGATATAGTGATTTTGCGGCTTACTAACCTTATTGATGCGCTCTGCCAAAACCTTCTCGAAAACTCCAAATGGCAATGCTGCTGAAGTTGGAAGATGAATCCATGAGGGAAGTTTGCCTCGCAGGTTGGCTATATTACGAGACTTGGCACCAACCTGGGGAAAAGAGAATACACATAATTTCTTCAGCACGCATGCGAAGACACGTCGCAATAAATAGTCGCAAATAAATTCCTCAGTTAGCCCGTCCTCTCCATTAGCTTATCAGAAAACCTATCATTTGCAACTAGAATTTCTAATGCCGCTGGGTTCAGGATAGTATCAATGCAGACTATTACATTGATTTCTGAAGACATAAAATAGAAATTATTGATAGAGTACAACTGTGATGCATGAGACCTAATCATAGCCACATTCTGAACCATACCAGATCTGGTGTGAACTCATCAGCTGATATGGCATATTTCCCAACAAACTTCTTCTTTTTCAATATGATCTTTGGAGGAGGTGCTTGATCCTTATCAGTTCCGACAGCACTCGCTACCTCCGCAGCCCCAATATCGCTGCATAGTGCGATCAGAAAGTAAACACGGAGAAATTAAACTAATTTCAAGGAATATCTATGATTTTATTCTCATGCTGAAGGAATACGCCATTCGAGAAGGAATAATTGCGAAAGACAAATCACAAATCGATCTACCTATAAGACAGGTCAGCATTGGGTGTTATCTGAATCGAGACTGGCTTCTTGTCCTTTTTCCGGAGATCAGCAAGAACATTCGGATCAAAACATGTTGCAAAGCATATCTGCAATGTCGAATTAACAAGAGCGTGAATCGAACATCAGTCGGGTAGGAGCCTACATGGAACGAGAACAATCTGTTGAACGTGTAGCATGCCTCTACAAGATCACCAATTTAAATGTAACAAAGCAATAATATTCTGAGTTCTTTCAACTTCTAGCTGATATATATTCCTGGAGGACCTTATGGCAAGAACGAAATAAACGAGTATGCTGTTGGTTAATCCAGACCTTGCCATTACGAGCCCGCACAGAAACATGAGAGAGGACGTCAGGCATGTCAGGTGTCAATACAGCCACTGCACCATCAGGAATTTCTTCCTCACCCTTCACACGTCCTGATACCAAGATTGTGGGGCGATCATAAACTTTATCTTGCACGTGCTCCAGCTCATCAACGACTTCAATAAAACCTTTCACATCAGTAGGGCTGATGACCTGCCAACTGAGGATACGTACAGTGCTAGCCTTAGGCTCCAGTACACAGTAAGCTCGCAATTATAATCAACATGTGCTATGAGATATACACTTGACAGCAGGCAAACAAAGAAAAAATTAAGAGATTTCGTATTTCTGTTAAACTGGGATATCTATAAGAGCACCTTGTAGATTACTTACCTGCCCATGTGTGCCTCCTTCCGGATGACTGGGTCCAGCCTATTTAACAGTAGAGACAACGATGCTGCTGATCCTGATCGGATCATTTCTTCGGTAAAAATGTTAACCTGCGTCACACCGAAATATTTGAGACAGGTTCAATAAATAGTAAAAGGGTTTAAAATGGACTTGAAGCACACGAAGGTATAAACTGACGGGTAACACATCAACACATTAACTTAGCATTCAAATAAAAAGTTGGAGTAGAAACTACTTTCACACTGCCTTACTCGTTGACTTGAACTGTCAGTCAATAATCCCAAAGATAACAAAACACTCCCATCACTCATAAGCATATTCATAAACTTACAGCCCACTCTTCCACTCCAAGCAAGCCTCCAAGATACTCCGCGGTTGGCTGAAGAGTTTTCTGATAGTATTCAGCTTTGTCTTGCAATGCAAGCCGTGTACGATCAAGCACTGCCTTGGTTCTCAAAGCCCAGTTATGACTTTTCTTCTTGATGGTGTCAATTACATGATACCAATCCTGCACAGATGTTTCAGAAATAGATGTCAAAATGTAGAAGCTATTAGTGTTGTTTGCTGTACCGGTCACTGCACTGAAATAGAATTCTCCAATACTCAAATATATAAGATATAAGTGCAGGCTCAATATGGTAAGTTCAGATGTAGTGACTATAGCTATCTCTTGAAATATGCCACCTATTATGCACCTTATTCTCCACATGTGAAGCTTTGTAATTGAGAAACATAAAAAGAACCATTTCTATGGTCGGCGAATACTATCACAATGATATCTACACAACGTAGGTGTTTGTTTTGTGTTGTGACTGCGAAGATCTTCGCAACCACGGTGGTGACAGGGTGTTCTGGGCACCACTGGAAAGTCCTCAAGGAGGGAAGATGCACTGAGCACATTTCACAAGATTTAAACATAATGGTTTCACGATAATAAATTTCAAAGTGTTTTTGACATTCAAAATTTCAAAATACAGGATTTGAGCACAAATTGGACTGCAGTAGTTGTGGCAATGACACATGTAATACTAGTTCCCCATATGAGAACTCCATTCATACCTTCAAACAAAACACAAGCTCTTCGTTGTTGTTGCTTGATAAAGCCAGATTCTCGACGACCATGCTGATAATATGGGCCAAGTTCTGCACGTATTTCAAACAAAAGAAATAAATAATGGAGTTATTTTCATAAGAAAAAAGCTTGGAAGACATGGAAGGATCAGAAATTTGGCAAGAATTTACTAATGTATCGATTTGACAAGAAACTCTTAATCCAAACACGTCACATTTTGCAAGATATGAAATGAAAAAGATAAATACCAATGGTGTTGAATTGGAGAGTGCCTCCAGACCACGCTCAACCGCTGTTCGTACAGTTGAGTCTAATGCCAGGTCCAGAAAGATGATATCTCGCAATCGGTCATGAGGTTTCAAAAGAGTTGGTCTCAACTCTCTCCGTGCTTCCAATAATCCCTAAAGAATGTAAAGTGCATCATCAGACGACAATGTGTAGGCTACCAAAATATCAAAAATACCAAGAAACATGAAAAATACCAAAAACTATATTCCGAAAGTGCCAACCATCCACCTTATACCGGAATGCAGTAATTATTATTCGACTTGTGATAACACAATATGATTCTCAGTGTTTTGTGTAAATATTCGTAGCATGAAGGCGACCGGAACCAATATTATAGAATCCCAAGATTATAGAATTCATCTATTACAATATCAATAGATGATATTAATAAAAACAAGCTCCAATATCGTGAATAAAAGACATGATACGAACTCAACGCGAGATTCAACTACTTGTTAATACGTTACGGAGTACTACATATACTTTTAGTGAAGGGAACATTACATACCTCAAGAAGTGATGTGACGTTCTTGTCTTCAACGTGCTCCAGAACGAATTGGAGAAGCTCCTACGTTCGGAAAAGACATAAGTCAATTAAGAGGAATAGCTCAATTCGAACAAAATTCAAGGAGAGATCTCGGGCTTCCAACTTCTGAGTAATTGGCATTAACTGTCTGACAACATCGTCAATCTAGGATTCACAATATAATCAAAGATATTCTGTGATATCTCCTACATCTAAAGTTCAAAGTTCAAAGTTAACCTGCTAAAGGCTCAAAACGTGGAGGAATTGGTTTGACAGTGCAAAGCAGCAAAGGAAAACGAGAAGGATGATCTCTGTTTGTAAAAAATCATGCAGGTGACAAGTGCGATGAACATGGTCCGATGCCATGCACGATTCAAAAGTCAATCAAGTAACTGTTTTCCAACTCATTTTAATCCAACAGCCATTCCTCCAATGCAGAGAGATTTAGTCTGGTATAAGTAAACTTACAGGTAAAGCACCAGACAAGCCACTTATCGGGTGTATTTTGAGGTCTCCCATGTGGCGACTTGCCTACAATGATCATCATGATCCCAAGGTCAGGCTTAAGGCATTCAGATTATTTGGTCATTTTTTAAGGTTTGGAAACTATCAGAATAGGAAACCTATAAAATAGAGTCCATAATCACAAGGTGCAGCACACACAGAATTAACCGTTCAGAAAGAATTGGCATTACATGGAAAGAACCCAAGTAGGAATCGTCACAATACAAGCTCCACTTTCTCGGCATTCTAATCTTAGCCTTACGATAGCTGGGGGTTAAAACAATACTTGGTTTCATTCAAGCCATTTCCAGTTTTATATTATCTGCTTTTTCTACTAGCGAACTTAACACTATATACAATGTGAACCCATTTACACTTCCAAATTTACATGGCTGATATGGTAGTGAGGACAAACCTCTGCAGTGTAGCCCATGCAAGATTGAATAGCCGATTCCAAGTCAGCACCAGAGTGAACAGCCTGCCACAGGTAAGCATCAGTAAGACTACGACAATTTCCACATCATTTCGCAAGAATACGATATGTAGCTTGTTATGGTTTTCTGCAAAAGTTACACAATCCCATATTTCAGGTCATTGGGAATCTAGTTATCTGATTGATAGAGAATAAACAGAAAGGAAAAGGCCAACAAGGTATTAAAACATACCTTCAAAGTCCTCAAATAATTTGTAAGATCTCTAATAAGCACATCCTTCTGATCAGCCCTAAATTTGGGTTCTGAGCGAACTGGACGGTCATAACTTAGCATCCTTTCTTTGGTGACTCCGTTCTCATTCAAAGTTTTCCAGTACACGTCCATTTTGAACCCACTCTTAATGTAATCCAAAAGGGCCTGCAAGACCGAGTATCAATGCTTAGCTTTAGAACATTTGGATCTAAGGTCTCAACTTCTTTACAACCCAAAATTGCAGGGAATATCTCAAAGGAAAGCTGGTAAATTTGCAGCTGTGACACACGCAAACACCACGCCTAGCGCAACTATCACTATTGACACCCAAATTTAAAATTAAAAAAAAAACTACCAATAATGAAATGTGGCAAGTACGCCTCTCAAAAAAGTGTTGCACGTTGAAAATAGACATGAGTTCCATGACAGGGCAGGAGAAATTTACCTGGCAAATGACCACATCATCTGGACTCGTGTTATTGTGAAGCTTCTGGTGCCACTCTTCCATCATTCCTCCTTTACAATCACAATTCCGCTGCAGTTTGATAAAAAACGTGAAAAAATGTCAATAACATCGAGCAGGAACATACCGTCATAAAGGCTATCACTGACATTAATGTCTTCCGGTAAACATTATCACAATTCCTCATTGTGCATGATTATCCTTAAAATTGAAATTTTTATGTTGAAATTAAGATATATTTAAATTAAAATCAAGGATTATTTCCCCGACAAGATGCCCTAAATAACAAACAACACACCTGAATAACAAGAATTTCATCTCGAATACGTTGACCCACATCTCCTTGTCCTCCACGACCTACAGTAGTCATAATGAGACGGATCATCTCTCTGTTCTCAGGTTGTTCAGCAAACATTCGTTGCAGAAGGTTGGTAAGTCTATCTTGAGCTGCACTGATTTCTCTGTCCAGTAGCAACAAAAAAACAAGATATATATTCTTAAATACCAAGTAGAAGGTCCCGACATGTTCCGTGATTACATTCTACTTCAAGCTAAACCAACCCTGTCGTAATGACAGAAATTTCAGTATTAATGGCGGTATAACCTATTTAGAAAGCGGCCAACTCCAGCAATAGAAAGCTAACCAACACCTGGTGTTCGCACAACCAAGGTGTCAAAGCGTATTGTGCCAACAGATATTCCTATCTACCTCTCCATGCACAAGCTATTCTATGATCACTCACGTGAATACCGTATAGACAAAGATCATCATTGAACTCACCTAGGCTTCACATTGTAGTTTTTGTTCCAAGTTAGCTGTCTGGTGGCCATGAATCGCAACCAGACCAAAATTCCAACTTGGGCAAGCTCTCCTTCATTCCTAGCCCGCTCCGTCAGCCCAGTGGTAATATTGTATCTGCACACCGTCAATAAATGAACCCGACAAGACCGATTACTGATAAACCAAATAAGAAATGTACATTCAAAAGATGAAACGTGGTTATTAACACTATGATTACAGCTCCTGGAACCTTTACAGACCGTCCCACCACATGATAGAAAAAAAAGATGGTATTGATTAGTCGCAGCATCCGAGTGATGGATATATCTGAAAGATTACCACTCCTTTCATGAGTGGATGAGCAAAATCTCAAAGCTGAAATGTGATTCAATCAATTAATTAATTAGAAACGTGATGTCAATACAATATATTTAAACTCAAAGCTCAATTACATTCGCCCGTGTTTCACAATTGTTCAATCCGTCAAGTCTTACATAAAGCAGATCAGGCAGCACATTCGGCCACGCACCTGTGCATGAGGGATCGTTCGGCTTCACTCTCTTGACTAGCAATATCTTGCAGAAATTCCTTGGCAGTCCCGTTCCCATCTCCAACAGCCTGAGCGGCGTACACAAGGGTATGAGAGGAAATAGAGATATATCAAATTATTTCAAGTGCTGCAAAATTTCAGACAATCAACCAAACTAGAAGAGCGAGAACTTATAAACCTAGATGCATACTGGATGTTTGCCTTCTGAACTTTGTTGATGAAAGTACTGAATTCCCTGCCAATAGATGAGCACAACTCAATGTAATCCTGGTGATTCAAATACCTTGAACGCTTTCTTATCCTTGGGTCGTAAAGAGACATAATAGTCTGATCCATTATCCTTATACCAATTTCCCCCACTGAGCATAACGAATGGCAAGCCAATGAAGTTGTTGTCGCCAAGGTCGATCGTGATACCCTGTACCAGCACTCAAACCAGTCAAAAAAATTTGTAGAATTGAAGAGGACGAGACAGTACAGAAAGGCAAAGAAGAATGAAAGAATAATGGGGTAATAGAATTACCTGAAGAGAAGCATCCCCAGCAAAGCCTCCCTGATATTGAGTATCAAATGTTCCGCCTTGAGGTGTAGATTTATCAGGCACAACAGTTTCCGGAGGAGGCTGCATAAACGAAAAAACTAACAGATGTTATTTATGGTAATAAGAAGCATCCTCTTCAACTGTGATAACCTTCCTCTATATGGCAATGCATTCTAACATAGATATCACAACTTGCTAAGCTCAGAATCTTTTGATCACCTTAAGCCTCTAATAATTGTGGATTTCAATAACAGATATTCTCTCCATGGACACAATGTAGAAACAGGTTCTGTTCCTAGAAACAAGCATAATTCTAGTTGAAGAATACCTATTAGAATTACGACACTTTTCAAATAAATTTAAAAAGAAAACTTTAACATGATCAGAAGTAGACATATGAAGACAAACATACCGCCCACTCTCTTTCGTGGTCTTTGGAAACTGCCCAGCGCATGACCAGAGGCTCTTTGAAGTTTGTTCCAAATTGAACACGAACATTTCCTTCAGCCTTCGTTACCAGTACCTGTGTTGACAAAAATTACAAGAATGATCACCCAGTCTCCCACTGAAGGTAGCATTACGCAGCATTAAACACCGAATAACTCTTGTGGACATCAGTTCATAAAAAAGGCAAAAGATAGATGCGGAGAATGGTATCTTCATCAAACGGCCAACAAGTGCGTAGGTATGTGTATCTTATTAAATGAAAAGAGTCAAAACACTTCTGACATTGTCCAGTCTTGACGGAATGCTTTAGACTTTGTTTCTACCCTATCATTGTTTGAGAGGCAGAGTGATTTAAGGACCTGCACAAGTTCTAGGACTGCCATTGTGAAAATATTGAAACCATCACATGAGACGACTCAAAGAGAACACAAAGAAGAAAAAAGATGACGCCAGGCCCACAATGTAACCTGAATAACAAGACACCAACTTAAATCATACCAGAAGATCATCGTTTCCAGCCTTGAAGAACCGCTTCAGAATGACTTCACTTCCATCAGCAGCTTCTAACTTTTGAGCAGCTTTCTGCAAAGGAGTAAGTTCCCTAGGACGAGCGGGTGTCCCCACCCCTGCTTTCGCACCCGGAGTGAATCTATTAAAAAGTTCATCGGTACTCCACCTCCTCCTCGACATTCTAGACATACTGGGCACCCTGCGAAGTATTGACTGGCTCCCTCCATTGTCCGACTTTGCCTTACCATTACCGCTCGATTCCTGTTTTTTCTCCTCAACCTGTCCACCTTGTAGGCGCGCCCTAATTTTGTCTATAGAAACTCCCTGAGCGACCTCGATTTGGAGCTCTTTGCGTGCTTCCTCATGTTCGGCCTGAAGCACAGAAAAAGAACGGTTCAATCACTCATCGTCCTTTTCTTAAAGAACACTCAAACATGCCCAACAATTTAGAAGAACTCTAAATATGCGAAGGGCTCTAGCGAACTTCCTCAGAGCAGGTGCATACCTTCTCTTGTTGAGGAGAGTAGTTCTGTTTTCCTCTGCGTTCCCAACGCAGATAAGCCTGGATTCCAACGAGTTCCTCGGGGATACTGAACCCCGAAAGGTTCAACTGCGGAATATCAATTCGAAGATTCTGACCGTTTGACTTGTACCTGCGAAAACATGTTCTTTCTCAAGCTGTTAGCCGTTGAAACGTGTGATGGGATCAGGATTTCAACTTATACTAGAAACTAGTAAGCTCATCAGAGGACCTGATAGTAGATAGCTAATAGTTTGCAGTATTTTTTACAATCCTTGGATTATCCAATTAAACATCTTGCAACTCCTGGTACAGGGTAATGCTAGTCCACCACCATTGAAAGCTTGGAAAAATAAACAATACTGATTATCATCAAACTCGAATGAATCTTTTCTTAAGTGCAAGAAGTAAACCTAAGTTTCAAACCTACACAAGCAGATTACATACATTACAAGCAATGGATGCAGAACCCATCATGTGGTAAGAGAATGCACTTACCAGTGATTTCTTTTTTTGTCAACCAAAACAAACTCTACAACGTTGAGACTCAAATTGGGGAAGTCAACTGTTATAGCCGCAGTGTCTCCAGTCTGCACACATGAGATACGGCCACGTCACGCCGAAATCAACGCACGATCTCCACTTCAGTAAAGAAAACGATTCGCTACAAACTCTAGAAAAACGACATACACTATTCTAGCAACCTGTATGTGCTGTAGTGCGCCCTCCTCTCATTATCACATAAAAATTTAATAACTAAAGTGCTTAATGCTTGGAATAATAGAGACCATCAATCATACATGGATTTACGACCAATATCATAACTTGCTTGTACCTTGCGAAATGGAGATTGTACTGCACCATGCTTTTCGTAACTTCCTTCGGGCCTGTTAGCCGGCAGAATCCAAGCACTGCATTGCAAGGTTTTCGTTAGAAACGGTGAGCATTATCCTACAAACCTTGTTTATTAGATCTCGGCAATAAGTTAAATGTGCTTTACAAATACATGGTACACAGGAGAATCTCCGATTCGAGTAAGTGCTTACTTGTTCCCAGGCTCCAAAGCACCCCAATGAAGAAGTAATGAATCGACTTGACAGTTCGAAACTTCGAAGTGCAGGGATGCAGGTTTGCCGATTGCAGGAGCAGTTGCTCTGACCTAAAATCGAAGAATTTAATCGTTAACAAGAAATTAAACATTCCTGCGCAATCCAAAGAGTCTTAAACCGATTGTCACTAGAGATCTGCTATATGCGGATTCTCAAATTAGTAAAATCACAAGAGAATCCGGCATGGCTTCGGTGAGAACACTAAAATTTAAACTCCTGTAAGTCGTAGTTGCCTACAATGAGAAGAAAACCGGGAGAAACCGTTCAAAAGCAAACGAACGAATGCATGACAATGCTAGCAACAATACAACTATAGTTAGCAAACATACCTGTAGCTTAATGCCATCATCAACTGTGAACTCCTTCGTAAACTGAAACAGAAGTCAGTGCAAAGCTTCATAGAATCAGAAGCAGTACGAGACCAATTCGTCTAGCGCTCGATTCACTCTACCGTAGAGACTATGTTTCCATAAGGATCACACAGAAGCGACGCATAATTGATTAAAAACGTCAATTGCAATGCTAAATGGATTCACTAAGATTCAAAATGATCACACTCGAGCTAGCGTGTGCACCTATTCATGCCACCCTGGTGAAACCTAAAACCTAACATAAGGCCAAACAGAAAAAGACTCAGCATAATACGCCGACTTAGCAGATAGGTCTAAGGGAATTGACGAAAAAACAAGGTGACCAACCTCTGCCACTTCAATCGCCGTTGCGACCACAGCCCTTGGGGACATCACTGCACCCCGCTTGGCCCTTCGGCTCCCGCTCTCGCATAAACCTCGCGCCAGCAACTGAGAAGTCCGCGATACGAAGCTACTACGAAGACTGCTCTTCGAGTTAGAACTCGACAGAGCGGGAGCCACGGAGTGCGTACACTGGGCAAACTCGCCAAGGTGGACGCTCGCTCGCCGACTTTTTTTCTGACACTGGAGCCCAGCGGCAGGGGTATATGACACAGGATTGGGATTCGAAAGTACTCTATGGATCTGCATTGTTACCTCAATTTTTTTGCTTCTGTCAAATGGCGCAACTCTGCTCAATTAGCAAAGAAGTTTGCAGCGAAGAACCTGGAACAATTTCGATAATTCCATAGTCAGCAACCAGGATAAGCACAAAAAGGATGGTTGATCTTGCCTAGACTACCAACTGGAAAACATAGTCGATGCAGTCCCAGTTAGCTGAACGCAATTAAACTCTCTAATCAGCATGCATTTCTAAGGCTCAAATTGAACTGATTATATGACTCAACTGGTTGCAGCAATGGTCTTTGACAGTAGCTAAGCCATTCCTTCTGTAAGGTTACGTTAGTAAGCAATTCATGTACTATAAAATGCCAAAGCTAGATGAGTGGCAGAGAAAATCAAGATCCCAATTACAGACAGAAACACCAGTAGCAGAATGAAGACCTTCTGCCGCTAACTTGACTACTGCTAACTCTTCCTCATATTCATTGGCAAGACACCTCCCAGGATGACTGAAAAATCCAAAGGTTCCCAAAATTATCAAGCTAAACATAATAATTCAGTCATCGGTAGCCGAAGCATAACCGAGCAGGAATCGCTCTGATGCTGAGTGTCCATAGCCGAATTGTAGGGAATACCATGACAGACATGAACAGCAACGCTCTAACCATCAGAATTATGCTACTGACAGATCAAAATTCGAAATCACCACCGTAATCGGACACTACATGGATTCATGCACACTGTAAGCCAACGCACCAATCATCATGAGAGAGCGACGCAATTGCGACATTATAATGGAATGGCAGAATTATTAATCAATAAAGGGCTGTCACGTCGCGAATGTCCAACGAAATTAACTTCGTAGCGCAGGTACTTAAACTAATGAATTCATATGAGGAAAACCCTAAACCCCATGGTTTGAGGAACTCCCTGTGCACAATATCCAAAATTACATACATCTAACGAGATTCAGGGATTGCCAAGCCCATAGGTGCAACAAGGTTCTCAATGTTTACGCTGCTTCAGTATTTTTATCACCCAACGACTGATCATTCGTAGGAATAAATCACAAGAATAAATTGATGGATAGTCGAAAGAAAGCAACACGTGCAGAATTTCGGAAGCTCAAACCTGATTACAACTTTGAATATCCAATCCAGCATCCAAAATCAACAAAGAACGCAGCCGCAAAACACTTTCAACAGCATTAAAACTTACGCAAATCGCAAACCAAGGAAGTGAGCCTGGATTAACGACTAGAGCAGTGATAACAGACCGCACTGAGGTGGCAATCAATCTCTTCCTTCCTGAACTCGAAATATCCTCGGTAGATCCAGTACACAACTACAAATTTCAAAATTACAAACGTCTACAATCCGATGAACAATTGCACGACACCGATGTATAGCAGCCAATTCATCTCTCATGCTTCTACAACCCAAACCAAGGTGATCAAAACAAGATCCCGTATTGAGGCACCGCAACCAGAAGAAAGCAATAAACGCACCGCAACCTCCATATCAAAACTCTCACTGTAAATCTGATCGCGAAGGATTACTCTGAATTAGAATCCATCGACTATGTAGCTCGCCATCTTGACACGTTTCGGACATTGAAATTGAAGTATGAGCAGGTAAGCATTTGCCTAAAGTCTTGTAGGATCACTTTTCCATACCTCTTCATTTTTATAAATTATATGTACATCTTTTAGAGGATTGCAAATCCAGGTAAACTAGACAGATGTACAATAAAGAGAAATCACCTCACAGTACACCTACACGAGAACAATTGCCAGGCTGATTGTGAACAATAAAAACCTTGACTGTCCTACACTGAAATCTCAAAGCATTGCAAACGAGAGAAGCTTTCCAAGCACAACAAGAACCTAACAACAAAGCACCGAACAATCAATTCAAATCAAAATCTGCCAAACCTTATTCCAAGCACCATTCCTCCGACATGCACAATCCAGTGCACGAATTGAATCCGTAAACCAAAGCGGCCTTAATTATACTCCAAATCGGGCATCTAAGAGCTCAAACGACGCGTCTCAACGAATCCTACAACATGAAATTAAGATAAAAAATACAGGCTTCCCGAATCTAACTTAGTATAAGGAATCGTCACCTGTTTTTCTCTTATCCAGAGCTCACTCCATAACTGAGAAATGCGAACTCAAATGTGCTCCAAATCGGGTGTCAAAGGGCTCAAAAGAAGCGTCTCGAAGAGTCCTACACGATGGAACTGCGATCACAATTCACACCCGCAACACTCGGAGCTGAAAATCGACAACACCAGCAGCACCCCGACACTGGAAGAGTGGGAAGTGCTACAACACGAGTCGATCGGACGAGAGTGCTCGAGAATAGCAGTCAACCCATGGTCGACAAGTGGCGCATTCTCCTTAACAGCGAATTGTCGTACTCAGTCAGGAAATCATCGGATGGTTGTAAGGCAATTTTGGATAATCGCTTGATCTCGGCCGTTGTTTTAGAGGACTGTGATTGGTGGTTATTGGACGTTCCTCATTGCTCGGTTTTACAGGGGCCTTCTGTCAGCGGTCGGTATTCAGGACGCCTAATGCCGTGGGACCAATGAATGTGTTATAGAAAAATGAAACGAGTTGCACATGGGTTTAGTATTTTGTGCTGCCTCTAAGATACTCCCTTGTTATTGCACACATCTGGAAAGATCTACACATATCTTGTAATGTTTTCAATTTTTTATTCAATTCACCTATGCATTTTTGGTGGGATATAACATTGTACAACCAAGTCAAGGTCCTACCCATGCTAGGAAGGTATTATGCTTTGTTAGCCCATAAATGATGCTATAGACAATTTTTGTCCAATGAATGACAAGGAATTTTCTTATGTAGGACAAAAGTGCAACTATTCATCTTCAGAATTTTGTGTGGAAAGGGGAGATCTTCTACAATACTTCGACTCCCAATGAGTGCTTTTGAATTTTTTTTTTATACCGATAATTTCCAAGGTATCAAAATGGATGATTTCCATAGTCATGAGTCCATCTTTTGAGGCGGCTAGATACCTCGGATGGACTTATTACAATAGTTAATTCTTAACCTCAAAAGGACATACTTGTGACCATAGAAATCATCCATCAAACATTTAGTGTCCATGGTGTCCTTCTAGGGTTAACTCAAGGATTGGGGTTGGTGGAGGAGCCAAATAAGACAATTTTATTCACAAGATGAGATCCCTTTTTCAAATATGCAAAAGGGACCTCTAGCCCATTAGTAAACAATGTTATGTACACCAATTATTAGGGGGATCCTTCGATAGTGTATTATGAACCAATGTGGAAATTTTCTAATTGTGAAACATGATCAAAATATCTCAGATATATAATTACATAATATATAGAGGTAATAAATCAATAAATATATGAAAATATAGTCAAATAGAAAAATAGAATAAACAATCAAGGTCATTGGAAGAAATACTTTCTATTTTTGGCTTAAAACAGCTTTAGTACTACAGTATTGTGACATGTTGAAAGAATTTTTTTAAATGAAATAAAATATGGATAATTTGTACAACATTGAGAATATTCTTCCTCGAAAAATTCAAACATAGAAAAATTTATCTCTAAAAGTTATGAACAAGAAAAGCACAATAGAAAATACCAAGAAAATGAACACTTTGATGTTTGATTTTTAGAAAATAGTAAAAAAATTCAATAATTAAAAATAAAAATAAAAATAAATTCTACCTTGAAGATGCTCCTTCTCAACCATTTTCATCTTTGAGAAAAAAAATTGTGTTCTCAACACTTATGCAAAGGTAGTAAACTTTGCCCACATGTGGAAGGTGGACAATATACTATTTTAGAAAATCTCTCTGAGGACTTGTGTAACTTTAGTAGATGTCCAAGTGTAACAATTTTGAGCTTCAAATTTCCATTTTTGGGTCAAAAATAGTACTAAAAAAACCAAAATGGCCAAGATAGACATCCAATCGGGGGTTGTTCAAAAATAATAAAATAATTTTGAAAAATTTGAAAAAATTACTCAATGTCTAAAACTACTACATCTACCTTCTTCCAAATTTCACGCCAAATGGAGAAACGACGCAAAAGTTTTGAGCAAAAAAATACTTATCCAAGACCAAGTAGACAAGAAATAGGACAAGTGCTTCTTGCAATCACCCATCATTGGTGAACTTCAAATATCTCACCAAACATTGATACACTCTATATATTATTTATCTCTATTTATGCACTTTATATATAAATAAATTTTTCAAATCTTCCTCCTAAAGAAATACTATAGTCCCATGCACTCATTTTTTTTTCTTTAGAGTCAATCATGGGACCTTAAGTGGTTGGAGTTTCTCCCTCTCTTCTTCAAAGTTCATCCTTATTTCAATAGTTTAGGGAAAACTTATGAATTTTGAAGATATATGATAGAATTTTTTTATCTTTTGGGAATTTATATTCTTAAGGAGACCATGTAGAATATATTGGTTATGATTCATCATGGCAAAAACATATACAATTAAAGGATATAACAACTAATAGCTTTTGTCAACTATTCGGAAAGCAAACCCTATCAAATTGAACTTCAAAAGAGTCATTTTTTACTAACTTAGGAATTTCTAGATAACTCCATCTCTTACAACTTGAAAGCTTTGATTCATCTCAATCCATTAGGCACAAAGAAAGATGACTAATTTCACTTTCATTTGCTCAAAGTTTGAAAACCATGAGTGAAAAAAACAAAAGGGAATAATGAAAAGTTAAATTTTATTTCCACTTAGAAAAATATAGTTGGCGTTTCTAAGTTTTATTCTAAAGACAAGGTTCTTATTTGGACAAAGTCTTGTAAGTGTTTTCATTCTCTTGCCATAAGTTTGACCTATATACCTCTAACATTCATTTGCATATAATTATACTCTACATCTTTTGTCAAGCCATGACTCTTTATTGAACAACTTGTAAATATTTTTATTTTTCTTGTTTTGGATCAACTACAACTAATTAATAAGTTTGAAATAATACCTCTAACATTGTATATAATTATACTCTACATTATTTGTTAGACTTTGAAATACAAAAAAGTTAGATTCATTCATAATGTGTACATTGTCTATTATTTTGAAATATTGTAGGTAAGGACATTTAATAAAAAGAACTACTCTCTCCGTCCCAAAATGATCTTCCTGTTGGCCTTAAGTTTTTGTCCCAAAATGATCTTCCTATTGGACTTTATGACTTGAGAATTGGTCAACTTCAACTTTTGATTGTTACTTGGGACTAACCAAACAACTCTGAGCAATAGTTTCCCTTCCATCTGTGCAATCATCAATCAAAATACAAATTAAGTGACTAAAGATGTCAATCAACACTCTTTGTCTTTACTTTTTGCATCTCTTTGAGTGTTTCTTGATTGAAGGAGATGAACCTTTGGAAGATGATATAGAGGTCCACACACGGGCTTGGGCTTATACTAAGTGCCTACAAAACAATGACCTCACACTCTACAATTATGTGCCCAATGGTGCTCCTTGAAAATGCCCCCAAAATTCCACTTTTCAAAATTCCAAAACTACACTTTAACAAGAGTTCCGAAACTCAAAATTTCTAGGACACTAGGAGTGTACCAATCCCTACTTGCCCTATGAAATAATTTTGAAAAAATATTATTTTTTGCCTTAATTAGGAATACTTTGTCCAACAAGAAGATTATTTGGGGACGGAGGGAGTACTACAATAAGTGTTTTATTTAGTGAAGAGTTGAAATTCACTAGAATTATACAAAATCTCATTATTCCATAAACACTAATTTGTCAAACGTGCACACACTATGAGAAATCAATTTGTAGCATTGAAATCTAGAAGCATTTTGAAGACTTTGTTGTGGAAATACTAAATATTAGTTCAAATGGTACAAGTACGTTTCATCTCAAAATGCAACTTTTCTAGATCCTAAAGAAGAATACTTTGAAAACAACTTGTTTAAGTAATATAAAATAATACAATAAGAAAAAATTAAATATTCTCTCTAAATTCAACCTCTCATGCTAACTAAATGACTTAACATAGATAAAAGAAACCTTCAACTTGAATTTTAACCTTCCGAATTCCAACATGGAAATATAATGTCACATACTCGCACAACATATTTCACTTTGACAATATAGAATAACTTTGGTAAACTTCATAACATGTCACTAACTATTGTTAGCACTGGATTTTATCAAGCTATCCATTTACAAAGTCACTTAGCCACTAACTAGATTTATTAGAGTTCTAAGTCATAGTGACTATGCTTGTTTGATGTCCTTGTCCACCCTATCAATATCATTCTACTTCCAAAAATGAGACCCTCATACTAAAACTAATTGCTTTGCTAAGTTTATTGAGAGCAAGGTATTTCATAACTCATCCTTAAATGATTGCATTAAGTTAGGTTTTGAATGTTGTACTGCTTGTTTGAAAAATTGAGGCTCTCCATCATCATCTTCTGTAAGGCCATTGTTTGTAGGAATCTCATTTTCAATGCCAAGGCCCTCTTTGTCTCCGAGATGTTTAGACAACAATTCCAAAGGCTCTAGGTTGGATATATC
Organism: Straminergon stramineum; assembly: GCA_963920665.1. Classification (NCBI taxonomy): domain Eukaryota; kingdom Viridiplantae; phylum Streptophyta; class Bryopsida; order Hypnales; family Calliergonaceae; genus Straminergon; species Straminergon stramineum. Next base: position 20,524,923 of record OY987268.1, read on the forward strand.
TAATCCTTCCTGGAAAATGATTAACACTTTGTAAAGAATTGCAAAATCATTGATCTTACTTGGAATGTACAAGAATTGAAAATGGCAAGAATTGAGAATTTTACATTTCAGCCTCTCATGCCTATTTGATGATGGTTGTATACACTCAAAAGGTAGAAACTAAAACCATAAGGGACTTCATCAAGTCTACTTTATTGACCATAGTTACCAACAACTCATTTATTCATACAATGTGATCAAAATTTGATCTTAGTAAAGCTTGACTATTGTATCCAAAGGTCTCTCACCTACAAATCTATAGTGGTCTCTCAATGAAAACACACTCCTTATGTATGTTAAAATGCCTAAAGCATGCGAATAGTATAGTCTAGTTTACATTACCAATATAGTACTATTTCTTTGAGATTCAATGCTTCAAGACAATGAGACCAATTACAAAAATATTCTTCAAATGTCTAGATTCTAGTACCACTACTTGCCCTTGATACAATTATTCATCACACATTATGTTGACTTCCTACAAATTCAATAGACAGAATAAACTCCAAATCATCAATGAACATGCATGCATCAAGAGTGTACAAGTTCTCTCATCAATGCCCACAACACAAAGAGAACAACACAGGAGTTGCATATCCCTTTAAAAGAATGGACTCAATAGTACCCAAGCTTGGGGGTGAGGGGTAGTGAGCGGTTGGAATAGCAACTTATGTGCAAACAAATGATAGGGTATTTTTTTTAAATGGGGGCTAATAATTATAATTGGGTTTAGAGTAATATAGGGTATCAAAAATGGCATTGGATGTCTTTAAAGTATTATAGGTTATGGAATAATAGGTCCCATTAGAAAATTACATAATGATAGCATGTGAAAGAAAAAAAAATTCATACCCCCTATAAAATAGTGGTTGTTCCCACCTACATCCTTATTTTTTTTAACACTCTGACCCCCAAGTACCCAAGTAGATTTAATACTTCAAATTGAATCACTGTATGCCATTAACAACACAGAAGCTTTGAACTGCTTGGAAGTGAAATTCACCTTTTGGTTGTCCCTTGAATTCTCTGTTTGTTCATTGGAGTTCAAATCAGAGTCTTCATCTTTATCAATCTCATCCTCCTCTTCCTCAACTTGAGCATCAGGATCCACATTCAGATTAAGCTTGATAACTGAGTGAATACGAGAAGCGAAGACCTTCGGGTTATCTAACGCAAATCCACTTTCTAACAATGCAGTTTCATAGAGAAGTGTAGCAGCTCTCATAGCAACTTCATCCTGTAAAATTTTTTTGAAAGAGATTTGAATTGGTAAACGACAACAACAACAACAACAACAACAAATGCCCTTCATTGTTGCTATAACTCATATAGGTTGTACTGAATGAACCTTCGGGTCTTCTTCGACTCTCTGACGAAGTTCGTGAATGATGGGGTGCCTTGCATTGATCTCTAGAGTGCGCTTACTCTTCATGTGAGCCACCTTTGATTGGTCAACAAGGGTTTGGACAAGCATGATCCGTTCCATGTTGGATGACCACCCTGTCTTAGAAGTAACCACCACCGTTGGTGTGTCTACTAATCGAGTACTTACCTGCATTCCAAAAGTAGTTACAAATTGAACCACGATCTTCAAAATTCACATAAACAAGAGAAGCAAACCCACTAATGTCATTATATATTTAGCACACTGTTTTTGGTAAATTGCCAGGAGATATTTGCAAGTAGTAGAAGATAATGACTATGACAAGGAATCTTTTAAGTAGGAAATATGTATCCAAGACGAGTGCCAAGGATTGGGTGATGTAAGATGATGATTGACCTTAACAGACTCAAGATTTTCACTGGCAAGTAAGTCCTTCCACCACCTAGTGAGCTTCTTGTACGTCTTTGCCAATTCTTTTGTTTTGGCCTTGCTCTCTTTGCTTCCAATCTTCAAATTATCTTTGGAGGCATCTTGCAACTTTTTATCTTCATATTCCGTCAAATGTTGCAATAGGTACTCGTCAAGAGGATCCATGAAGTAAATAACCTGCACATTAAAAGCAATAGTGGCCAAATTGTGCCTAACATTTTTCAGTGGAAAGTACTAATGCTAAAAGAAAATTGAGCAGTTTAACTCCTAGTACTAGATAATACTCAATGTATATGTGGCAATGGAACATGACAATTCTCTCACTTCAAGATGAAATTCTGATTTGAGTAGAATATATTCTACAAGCTTCGAAATTCATTTTCCCGTCTGTGGTGCATTGGATTCACAGGTACCTCATAATCTTTCTGTAGGAGCTTCTCCAAGAAAGGAGATTTCTCCATCACTTTCTTATCTTGCCCCGTAATAAAGTAGATGTGTGTTTGATCAGGCTTCATGCGTGCGATATACTGATCAAAAGATATTAGTTTTTCACCAGACTTCGAGCTGCACAACGGCAAGAACAAGAGTTATATTTTAGAAAAGACACAATTAAAACATTCTCAGCAACATGATCTTGATGCAATGAGCAACAAAGAGAAACAAAAACCAAGTCCTCAGAAGCAAATCCAATGCAAAATCTAAGTACAAAACAAGTACTTGCATCTAAAAAGTAGGTTACTCTTAATCTCTAGTACATCACTACTACTCACAGTAAGTTTAGTGTACTCAAGGTTACATATTATGAACAACTCTGACCTATTAGCAGTTCCAATTCCGATACAAAGCAGACTATCTATGGATCAAAAGAATAGCAAAGACTTAGCTAGAAGTATTCAAGTCATTTATGAACTTAGAGAAGTTGTCTTGAATGCAAGGCAAGATATCTCTGAAAACGCACAAGTTTGGTCAAGCGTTTCCCATTTGAGGTGTCGTCAAGAATACCCATCTTGATGAATTTGCTATATTGTTTCCAGAATTCTGCATATTTTCCTTTCTTATCATTGACCTCCTCTTCTTCGGTTTCTTCCAATGCATCTGTAACAACAAAGTAGATATAACCAGCGTCTTGTTTGTTACGTTGCAATTGAAATATACTCGTGAGCTTCAATCCTCTTAATTTGCAGCTGGAGTCAAGAATAAACATGCAAATCTTTGAAACAATAGGTGATTTAATACTTTTGATTACAGTTGATCTTCGGAATTGAAGACGTGAAAGTGACGAAAGTAACTTATACCTTCATCCTCTGAAGTTATTATCTCATTAGGGTCATCATCCATAATGCGTTTAATCATATCCAAAGCTTTCCTGACGAGCTTCTTTTGCATAGTCTTCAAGCTGCTATGTTGCTGCAACATTTCTCGAGAGATATTCAAAGGCAAAGTGTCCGAGTCGACAATACCCTGTCAAAACTCAAAAGCTAGTCAGGACATTGATCTGAATTTACTTTTAAGAGAAATTAATTCAAATCCCACATATATCAAAATATATTAATGCTAGCCCATATCCATACATTAAATCCAAATCTCTTTACAACGTCGACAAGATTTTGAGGTCCATGACCAACAGAGAAAAGTGATGATGGAGATTAAGAACAAAAAACATTCGGGAAGACAATCATATGGTGCAAGAATCCAAAGGTTGGAACAAGATTTCTGACTTTTAAAAATGCACAATAATATAGGTATGGCCTAGTGGTGACTCGTGGCTCATGCCTAATTACATTGACGAGTTGCAAAGGGATGAAACCCCCACATATTTACTTTTGCCTTACTAGCATGAAAGCATGAAACACCTGCTGATTTTGTTGCATTTAGAGATAGTACTCATAGTATTATAATTCAGTATTTGAAGAACAAAAAGGGTTGAAAATGAAAAAATATAAAAAAAAGAGTCAAATACTAGAAAATTATCTTCCCAAAAATTGAGGCCTAAAAACTTTATACCAAGAGTTATGCAAAAATAGTTAGTGAAAATTTTCAAGAAAATCAATTTTTTTTTGTTTATATTGTTTAAAAAAATGAAAACATTCGAAAAAATAGAACAAAAATAGCTCCTTTTTAACAACTAGATCGAGATGAGATTTCACAAAAGAACTTATAGAAAGGTATTTTTGGATGCTAGAAATGTATGCACAACATAGCCTTCTTTGCATCTTTGTAGAAGCCAAGGAATTGTTTTTAGAATCCCTCTGACAAATAGTTGCAACCTATTAGAGTAACACGGTTTCCAAATTTCCATGTAAAAATCATCGCTTTAGACTCATTACAGGAATAAAACTCCCAAAAATCTAAAGTATGACAAATTAGAGAAATTGAGTAATAAATAGTAAATATTTTTTAGAAATTACCCAAAAATCTGGATCAACTTGGGCTATGTACCTTTCACCCCTAATATGAATGTCAATTAGAACTGACAAAATTCCTAAAAATTATGTTCAATTTTGTGTTGGGCATGCAACATGTGGCTCCAACACAATTCAAGTGTTTTGTGCTTTCACCCAAAGCTAACTATGAAGAGTATGAGAATAAGGTTCATTCTTGGCTTTGGGAAGACTAACCATGTTTCAAATACAAAACAATAGTGAAAAGATCATACCTTTAGAAAAGCTAGGTACTTGGGAAGAAGTTCATTGATTTCATCGGATATGAAGATTCTTCGAACATACAATTTCAATTGTGGTGCATTTGTGTAATAGTTGTCAAACATTTCCTGAGCAGCTGTTGGTGGAATGAAGAGAATAGACTTGAATTCCACATCTCCTTCAGCATTGAAGTGTGTCCAAGCTAGAGGCTTTTCTTCATTGAAGTCCTGGACCTCAAAGACATGTTCACATTCAAATAGCAAATCCAAAAATTCATCATAGTCTATGAAATAAGTAATTGCAAAGTTTGAAATGAGTTTAAACCTTGCCAGATTTGGTACACATTGTAATGAAATTATGATATAAATAAAGTAAAAGTATAATAAAAATCCTCTTAACAAATCCCAACCTAGTATTAAAAAATGTTGTAAAAGGCAAGACAATACTTGTAAACTACTGATATGTTTATTTTTACAAATGAATATCATTATGTTCATCCACAAAATTTGTTGTGATATTCAATATAAATAATTGGAATACAAACCTTTGTCAAAGATCGATAAAAGTTGTTATACTCTTTAGGAGTGATATCTTTCAAGTTTCTTAGCCAAATAGCCTTGACATCGTTCAAAAGTTCCCAATTCCACTCAATATGTTTAATCATCTTTTTTTCTAGTTCCAAAGATTTAAAGTGCAAGAGATGTCAGGCTTGATTAAATTTCATGTATAGGAGTCATTGCTACTTCAAATGGTGTAAGGTAAAATAGCCCATTAGGCCATTACGGACCTTTTATCCATTGTGGACTCCTAAGAATGACCCCATTATAGTTTTCTTTGAGTAATTGAGATTTGGGCTACATTCAATGTCTTAGCTAATTGAGATGGAGTGATTAGTGACCACAATAGGAACTTTTAGATTTTTAGTATTAGTTCATTGTAGGAAGTGCCTTTTTCAGGTCTTCCATATTAGAAAATATTTTGACCACAATAGGTGAGTAAGATGAGCGTTATGGATCAGTTTTGGTTGGTTTTGGAGTAGTCTATAGACTCTTTGAGGCCACGATGGACTAAACATTTCAAAAATTCATAACAAATTCACATTTTGTCGAAAAAATATACTTTCAAATGCTCTCGCCATTTCTATCACTTGACTTTCTCTGGAAAAAAATGAGAAAATTTCAGAAATGACAAGATGGCAAACCCCTCATTTGGTCCGTAATGAATGGGCTGTTTCACCTTAGTTGGTGCAATTAATGAGGACATTTGCAAGTAGTTAAGCAAACATTGTAAACTTTGTTTTTTCAGCATGATGATTCACAACACCAGGAGAACAAAATACTTTGGAAGAGTAAGGTTTTTACTCACCTTTTTCTGCATTGGTTATGTCTTTAGTTCCATTAAAGTTTTCTTCTTTATCTTCAGGGTCCTCTTCAGAAGATCCTTCCTCAGAGTTAATATTATCTTCCTTTACATTTTCCTCTTCATCATCCACATGATCCTCGACCTCTTTACTTGCCCATAAGTAAATAGGAAAATTAATGAATTGGGAGTATCTTTTCACTAACTCCTGCAGGACTCATTTAAAATAAAAAGAGTGAACCTAAATTAATATTAATAAGACACTCATACATCTCTACTATTTGTATGGGTATCTTAGATGGAGTAAAAACTCATGGTAAGTTACATAACTTACCCACAATTTTTCTTCTGTTGCATATTCTGCAGCATCCGTCTTTAAATGTATTCTTATTTCAGTTCCCCTGCCTAGTGACTCATTTTCAAGGTCTTCAGATATAGCAAAATTTCCATCAGCACTAGACTCCCAAATATATCTACAAAGAGTGGTACAACACATTCAACACGACAATGCAAATATGAATGAATACAATTGTATTTAAACAATCATATAGCCTTTGACATCATGACCAAGATAAACAAGACAAGGAATGTCCATTGATGTTTTCACATTACAGATCCTAAGTTGTAGGATTTTGCCATAAGATAGCCAACCCATTTCCAACCACTTAAGCAATTATGCATATTTGGAGTAGAGGTTTTTTGAATGTAGAAATTTTCGCATGTGTAAAAATAGAGTTTAGAAGGATTGTATATTTTTCCAGAATTTTATTATACAAAATGTAATTACTATGAATTTTTTTAGTGGAAGATTCTCTTTGACCTGTTATAGTGGTATAGAGCTTACTATTTGTGACCATATGCTAATTGCAATATCGAGAGCCTTGCAACCAATCATAATGTGACACAACTACTCAAAAACTGCACTACAACTTCATGGAAAGAAAGCATGCTACATATTGGAAATGGGGGGGTGATCAAAAATGGGTTGGCTACCTTAGACAATGTTTTAGCCAAAATAATTAGATTGTTGCAAAAATTCTTAGATAGCACCATAAAGAGAAATATTGCATGGTTCATGGAAAAGTTTCCCGAGGATCATGGTAATCAAACAGAGATGTCCTCATGATACACAAGAAGCCTCTATTTGATCTCTATGACCATAGGGATCTTGACTACCACATGAATTATAGTGAAGATTCTCTTTTGGAAATTGTCCAATTTTATTATAAACCCTATTGAGAATGTGAATCCTTTAAATCATATGAGTAGTAGATTTGATATTCAATTGACATTTTAAGTCATGAAGAGGCCAATTATTTCATATCAAAAACCATTCAACACACAACTTACTGCTTGTCATCGTTATGCTTGCTAATAACCTCAACGTAGTCAGCGATCAAGTAGACAGAGTAGAACCCAACTCCAAATTGGCCAATGAAGCTCATGTGGCCTCCTTTATTCATTTGCTCTACAAAAGCTGCCAGTGCACCAGATAATCACCTATTTGTTCATTTAGCTCAATTATGTGCAATGAAGTGGTTTATATGCTACTATAATTTTTAATTTGTATACCAAAGTAATATGTAGGGTGAACTATTGCAAGATAGAACAAGAATCCATGCTCTTTACATGATGTGCCGGACTTGGCAATAGTGCCAAGATTCTTGATAAGGTCTTCCTTTGTCATACCAATTCCCCTATCCCTAATTGACAAGATGTTTTTCTCTTTGTCCACCTTAATCTATACACATCAATCACCAATTAAATATTTTTGGAATTGGCAAAGGATTTGTAAGGTCCAAGTGTAAATAGATTAGTTGCAATCAAATGAAGAATATAAGTGCAATTTTGTAGCTGAAATTTCATCTTGGTAAGAGGAAATCCTTACATATATATTGAGTTGAGCATTATCTCCTTCACCTAGTAGAGTCTTGTCTGTGAGAGACAAAAATCGAATCTTATCCAATGCCTACCCCAAAATGTTTGAAATGAAGCCCATGTTACAACACTAACCATCACACTCACCCAAGTGCAATGAAGGGTGGTACCAAAAATTATGAAGCAAGGTTGTAGGAACTTGTAAAATCATAAAACGACTCATCCCCATGATGCATGGGGAAGTTGTTGTATGGTTACAACAATCATATGGAGGCCTTCTTACATATCATAAGGAGTTCACTAGCTAGGACTATATAAAGACCTTCTCATGAATCATGGGAAAGACTTTTATGAATTGGCTAAGAGTTCCTTAAACAATGTAATTTTACTGAAAGCCATATTAATTATAAGCTTGAGGTACACCTAAACACTAGGCAAAAATTCATTGTTTTAGATCAAAGAGACAACACACACTTGCCATTAACATATAATTCATGATACACATGAAAATTAGAACGTAACATATATCAAAATCTATAGACAAGAAATTCATTGAGAAATTCTTCTTCCTACATTTTTTCGTTATGAAGGTGGAGGTAACCTACATCAGAGGCATTAGATATGAGTTCCCTGAGGAAGACATCTTTGTTGTTGTATAAGGAGTTGATGATGATGTCCATCAATCTTGAAACCTCTGCTTGGAACTCAAACCTTTCGCTATTACTTCTCATCTTTGATGACATGGAATCACGCTCTCTAAAATGACATAGAATACAAATTGATGAGTTGTATACTTCTACAACTAAAGACGTATAAAGAGTTGAGCTCTAGGATATTTTTCCATTTCATATAGGAAATGAGACAAGAAAAAAACCTTTCAAAAAGTTCTACATCCGTCGTCGATCCACTAGGAATAGCCCCAATTCTCTCTTCAACTTTAGCATACATACTCCCACTAACTTTGGTTGCACCATCTTGTTGAGCATTGACATGGAGATCTGACAGTAGACTCTAACACAACAATTGTGAGATGAAGACAATGATGTACAAGACACTACCATTCAATGCTAAATCAAATATATATAAACATTTCCTAGCATTTTAGATTCTTGATATGTGTTCATACAACTCATAACAATCTTGCAAATTGTTACCACTATCAATTTCTCAAAGTCCATGACCACAACCACTTTTGATGCACAATATGATTCTTGTATCAAAGTATTGAAACAAAATTGTAGAGAATTAACAATCAACATAAAATATCTTCTTAAAATTTACCTTGAATGTGAACGTTGGCTAGGGTTAGCAATATGCAAAGTGTTGCAACTGCACCAAATCGAGCCATGGTCACCGAAACAAAGTATAGTTTTTAGCATTGGTGAAATCCTCCTACCAAAATCCAAAGCAAAGATAGCCGTCCTCTATAATATGAAATAAAATTCATTTTTAGATGTTAAGGGCGAATACAAAAAAATGAGCCCTTGTGAAGGAGCTCAACTCAAATGTTAGGTCTATAGGCATAGAAATTGTCATTATGTTAGTGTTTGAGCAATCTATCTCCATGTCCACTTCCAAGGCAATCAACTTCCAAAGATGATTGTTTTTTGCACATTTGACACTATTTCAAGCGATTGCAAAAATTAAGTACACATCAGAATTGAAATTCCCACTTCAATCACATCCAAAAATCTCCAAAAAAATCTCACTATTTTATATGTGAGAGCAAAGGGAAGTCCAAATCAAAGACGCACTTGGCGAAGTGACAAGGGGGAGGAGTGTCATTTTAGCCATTAACTAGGGACTTTTGCTACAAAGTTCAAAGCTCCAATTGAAATACACTGACAGTTACAAGTTGTGAGCAATGAGCACTACTTTTCAAATTAAAATCATGTGTTGGAAATACAAATCCTCAATCACACTTTGGATTTTTTGTGCAAGTTGAACAACTAAGGAGGGGTAAGAGTACTATTTAGAGAACACATTTTGAGCAAGAGTAAGTTACACCATTTCCATCTATAGCAAAATTCAAATTGCTGTGAGATGTATTTGAATGCCACAAATTAAATGCAATTCTGTCACCATTTGAGAAATAGCAAATGAACTCTAATCAGAGCTACAAACTCCATATTTAAGCTTACTTCTTTACACAACAATAATTTATTGTTCACCATTGTACAAGATTGTGCAATTTTTGACTTATCATGATCTCTCTAATGTAGCAATAGTTCAAGAATTGAACATTCACCCATCTAATCTCAAATTAGGGCAAAGGTTCATTGTAACAAATAGACATTGCTTTTCCATTGCTTCAATTTCCAAGCACAATAGTGAAACAATGGACATTGTACTTATGCATTTTCAATATCATATTGTTTCATCATCATGGTGTATATTATTTCAATGGCCATTGTATTTATAGATTTACAATACTCTGTTCTTTCATAATGATGTATGCTTCTTCAATGGCCATTGTATATATGCAATTTCAATGATCTATTGTTTCTTTAAAGTTTCCATTTCTCATTCCATCTCTTAAAAATTCGAACTAATCAAGTTAGCCCATTTTTTTGAAATTTATTATATTTGTATTGTTGGTCATTTGGTAAACAACCAAAATTTAGTAGGAAAGTCAATTTCATTTCAATTATCTTAAAAATTAATCACTTTTAAATTTTACACACTTACAAATCTAATAAATTTAATTAATCAATTATTTGATTTCCAAATTTTCAAATGTAATCATTTGAAATTAGAAATTTAAGATTTTAACCCCTAGAGGACAAAAAGCTCTTGTTGAGTTTTTTGGATGCTCAGGACTTCAAATAGGTTTTCTCTCTCATGTCTATCTTTAATCTCTAAGGAAATGCAAACAATGTCATTCGAGGGCAAATCTCATCCTATGTATAACCATTGGGGCCCATTTAAGAGAGTGAATAGTCCAAAAAATTAGTAAATAAAAATTTACGTTGAACTTCAAATGCCTACCAAAGACCAATAGTGACCAATGCAGACATTGATGCCCAAATGACCAAAGTGAATGCTTGGCCGACACAAGGTGATCAATGGCAACTATTATGGACTCCAAAAGGCAAATGTCCAAAAGTTCACCAAATGTCCACAAAGGAGACATCAAAGGGTGGGTGCCCAAAAGATTGCCCAACATCTGTCAACCAGTCAATACAAATACCAAAAGGTGGAGGCTTATACAACCAATGGCAATGCTTTGCAAATGATGATGATCAATGGCAACCAATGATAACCACTTCATCGCGTTTGGTGTTTTTGTTGTGCTTTGAAAGTGATCTCTTTATGAAATTATCTCTCGTGCCTATCTTTTGTACATTCATGATTTTTGCCCAGGATTGCCAATGATGAGGATATTTCCTGTTCTTGGATTGGTGCTTGGTGTACTAATTTTGCATTTGCATGCATCTATAGAAGCATACGAGATTGTTTTTAGCAATGATACTACAACCGACTTCACCAATGGCAAAATTGATGTACCTGGCTTTGTGCGACAAGATTGGCTCTATCTACCAATCATTGGCTTTTGCGGCTTAGCAGGGAAATTCAACACACTTCACCAAATCGACACTTCTTCAATTCGTGGAACATTTTACACCACCTTTGAGTACCTCACATCTGATTGCACTGCAGAGTACAAACGTGACATCAACTCATGCGCCTTACTCACGTCAGCATTTGGAGCTTGCTTTAACTTTCCGCTTGATAAAAGGATGGGCAATCGACCATGGGGCTATTGCTCCAACTTCAATTTCCGAGTCTCCTATCTTTGGGTGCCAACTACAAATGTAGCAACATCATCATTTGATGTCCAAAACTCAAAGCCCTCGTCAGGATCTAGTTGGGAAATGCCTCCTATATGCTCAAGGTTTGGTTGTAGAACCCATGATCCCTTAGCCCTAAAGTCCATCTACAAGGACATTGCATCATTGAAAAAGACAAGGCTAGAGCAAACTTGTGCATCGTCTGGAGGTCGGCTTGACACAAGTTGCAATTGGCGATATTCCAACTTGGTACCCGTCGCATGGGATGGCATTCAAAACGTGTTGGTAGCCGGGCAAAGCTTGCAATCGTCGGATAGTCTCTACGCACTTATTATGCAAACAGATTGTAATTTGGTGCTCTACAAGAAAGGGATGGATGGCAAGTATGATTGGAATGCAAAATGGGCATCATTCTCGCAATTCAACGACCCATTCACTTACAATTGCTCTCTAGAGCTTCAACCAAATGGAAACCTAGTGGTGAGGGAGCCATCAGGGAAGCCGCGTTGGCAAAGTGGAGGCAACACATTGTCGTTGTATACTAGTACGCTCTCTATTACTCGGAGAGGTACTGTGGTTGTCTATGAAATGACCTCTGGTGCCATTCTTTGGTCTACAAGCTAAAGTATTCTAGTTCATTGTTAACTTACTCATATCCAAGTATTGATGCAATGATTAGCAACAACTAGTTGGCTTTCAAAATTGGCTAACCTTGCCAAGATTTATAGAAATGATTACAAGATTTCTACATTGACCACAAGGAGGAAGATACACCATGTGAATTCCTTAGTCATCTAGATAGTGCTTGATTATTTGTAATTTCAATTAGCAAAGCATATTGTTGATAACCAAAATCAAACAAAAAAGATGAAGCTCCAAGTTATGGGGGGTGGTTGCAAACTACAAGCCACTAATTCTAAAAGAAGCTCTTTCTACACTCAATGGATATTTTTGTCTACATTGACAAATTTTGATATTGAAATTGCTTTTAAAAATGTTTTAGCATTGGAATATTACAAAATTCAATAACCTGACATTTAATGTTATCTACACACAAAGAGAAGATTGAAGCTCTAGTTTTACAAAATAAATTATCTTGAAGATATAGAATTTGAAACCTCTCATTTAATAATATTTTGACCAAACAATGATAAGACTTTGAAGGTATATAAGGACCTTTTTCAATTTTTCAATTTTGAATTTCATTACCAAGCCCATTTAAAGACTTTCACTCAAAACCACATCCAAAAGTTTAAATCATCAAAATAACCTTTAATCAAAGAAATTATCAATCAAGTGAAAAGCTTACATATTCAAAAATCTAAATTTAATGAATTTCGTTTGACATATTTGTATATTTAAAAATTTTGTAGCTCAAAAATCCATTCAAATCCTTTTTTGGCTTTTCTTTAGAATTTTTTAGAATTTTTTAGAATTTTTTAGCACATTGAGGCAATGTAACAATGCACTAGTCTTTTTCAAAATGCATCATTTCACAATTCATTGATTTTTCAAAAATTTCAATCTTTTTCAATAAACGATATGATCTTCTCTCTATATGAATATATTTTTTGCAAAATTGTAAATCACCATTTAATAGGTGATGTCTTGAAAGCTTGGTAATCAAAACAACTGAAAAATAGTACATTGCAACATAAAAACTAGTGCATTGTAACATTCAAAAGCCCTATAAATTTGTAACATAGATCTCTATTATAAACTTGATGAGTAATACTACAAATTATTCATGAGTCAAAGGTGCAAGAGCAAAGGTGGAAATTGTGTCTCATCCAAAGACATGATGAGCACATTCAACACAATCACAAATGTAGTTTTCAAGAGAAGGCTAGAAGCAATCTTGACCTCGACACAAATTGTAAAATTTGAATTTAAACCTCTAGATAGTACATTGTTTTAACAACCATCCTACCAATTAATGGAAGTAATAAATAAACTAAGAAATCAGTTTAATAATAATCAAATGAGACATGATTTGTAAGAGTGACTTTATTATTGAATAGAGATTGCAAGCTATAAAAAATTGGCTACAAAATTTCACTAAATTACAACTGAGTACCTTACTCATCTCTATTCATTGGAATGGAATGATGAAGAATAAGAAAAACAAACCTTCTATGCATACACAATTCACATACCATAAGTACTTCAAGGCACTTGCAACCTTGGCTTTGTGGCTTTGGCCTTGACACACTAATAGAGATGACCGTCACAAGTTCAAACCCATGCTTTGGCAAGGTGCTTATCACCATAGTCCACCCAACTATGGTGAGGTGAAATGACCTTGTTGTAATATGTAGGAACTTGAAAATTTCTCAAGGAGTGAACAATTTGGTTCTTTACAAGGTCTACATCTTAATAGGTGATATCAAGGATGGAATTTGCCATCTAAGTCCACAAGGCTTAGAATGATAGTTGAACCATTCCCAACACACAGTTGGCATTCATGCCCGGAGTTATATTGAAAGTGCTTCACTACCGCATTTTGGGGATCTGTAATTGTGACTAAAGCACTCACAACTTGACAACTAATTGTAAATCCTATTAGCGTCACCTTGCAAGATGTTGATCATGATTGACAAAACATTTCTGCATGTTTGCAAGAACCATTAAGTTTCGAGTATAGTGAATTACGATGCCACAAGAACACAATGCATTAATTTTGTGCACACAATTGCAAAGAGTATGAAGGAAACATGGCTTCAAAAGAGAGCTTACACTAGAATTTCCAAGACAATGTCATAATAAATCAAGTCATTTCAAACATCCGCATTTCTATATATCATGAAATTCTCCAGACGTATAGACTTAGATCAAGATTATTTGGAAAACATACAAAAATGTTATGCAGATGTCATCATTCTAAAAAACTCCACAACCACTCGATTTCTCCAAATGAATGACTCACTTTATTCCAAATAAAATTTGAAGCTTAGCAATCCAATAATATTGCAAAGTTGATCATCCGGCCATCAGTTTAGAAAGAGTCCTAAGTTACGACATTCCGCTCCTTTCTGTTGAGAAAGGTCTTTGATGACGCTCCGCTCCTTTCCCGTCCATAAAGTTGATTGAAAGGTCTACTAGAAGTGCATCAGTTTCCTTCCAAGAGGATTTCCAGTCGCTGCAACACGCACGATAACAGATATTAATCAATCACTATACACACGACGTAAAACTCACAAAACGCAACACAAACGTTTGAACAATGCATCATAACCATTAAATAACTTCGATCACCGCGTAACGAAGGGCTTTCTTCCGCACGAGGAAGCAATGATGCCACACATTTTGATGATCACGAAAATCGACAGGAAACTCATATTGGGTTTCCGGTGAGTCTCACTTACACATAAAAAGTGAGACTCAACGGGAATTTTAACACCGGGAACCCAATATGAGTTTCCTGTAGCTGCAGCTTAATCTACACTGCAGAACACGATTTGCTTCACATCATATGCAAGTGCTCAGTAAAATATAACATTAACCAAATGATCGAGCAACTTCACGGTACAATTATGAATTACTTCCGCAGGGGCTAGTTCCGGGACTGAGCAAGGATGCAGGGACCGTCGAATTGAATGTTTCACGACGTATATTGAGTCCTTTCAAATGATAAGCAAGAGCTCAATTATAATGAACAATCAATAAACGAAGAAAGAGCTAGCTTACTTGCGCAAGTGCTCGTGCCGGGAGCAATGACACCGCAGCGTTTGGGCAGCATGAGGGCGGCTTCGAGGTTGAGTGACGGAAGGCTGGCGTGCGTCACGGTGGTGCAAAGGCAGGCGATGTCAGCGACTTTGATGATCTTGCAGCAGTCGGTTGTGGGCAAGGGTGGGGTGTCGCCCAGCACTGCCGGCATGCAAACCTTGTAAGGCGAGAGGTCGCTGCTGCATGTTGCTTGTGCTGGCGACGCCATGGCCATGGCCATAGCCACCAGCACCACCGTAGTCATCGCGACGGTCTTCATGGTTAGTCTAATTCATCAAGGCACACTAACTTAATTAGTGCTCCTCTTGCATTTTACTACTTTGAGCTGTTGGTAAAATTTTTGGCAAAATCTCCATTTTTTTATCTTTCAAGGAATAAGGATAATTTTGTATAATATCTTAAGTTTTATATAATTTGTAAATTGAGTATTATTCATATAGCTAAGGAATGTCTAACTGAGATCAAACCAAGTCACACTAATCAGCTCCTGCAGTTTCTATCAACTCTCAAAATTTACATCATTGTATTATAATTCCATAAATCTTGAAACTCTCAATTTTCCGTTTGTTTCAAGAAATTAATATGTATTTTTTAATCAAATATCTTGGAAATATCTGTTATTTGATTCACTTTTCAAGTATCCAATTGAGATCATATCTGTTCCCACTAACTTAATTAGCTCCTACAGTTCTGTCCTCTCTTGCAAATGAAGTTATGGAATATTCAAATAAACGTTTCAAAAGTCTCCTTTTTCGACTGATTCAATATAAAATAAAAAAAATAAAAAAAGTAATCTAATACATCTTCATCAAATAATTTACTGTTGATTCCAGAATAATTACGTAATTGGGTGCGTTATTGAATGCTCCTCTGGAAGGCCAGACACCCAATGGGCTTCTCAATGCACTCTCTCAGGTTTTCATAACTTGATGTGTGAAAATCATCCAATCAAAAAGTGTACAAAACAAAGATTATTTCTCAAAAATTTGCAAATAGAGTGTGTGATTAGAGAGGTTCAGTGCATCAACCAGATGAAGTCCAAAACATACAGTATTTTGAATCGCCACTCCTGCCTGTACATATCTTAGTATCGAATCATCAAAATTCAAAATCATCCGATGGATTGTCCAGACCTCATGACAGATTCTTAAAATTTGCAATTCTAAAGAGTCAGTATCATTAGACTGAGAGAGTGGGGTGTCATAAATTCAAAATGGAATCACCTGCTGTTAGTGCTGATCGATCGCAGGAATAACACGAGAATTACTGTACCTTTTCACGATGGAACTGAACTTGGACTTAGAGCTTGAGCAAGACAAACTCAAGGTGATTGATGCGAACTTCAGATACTCAGACAATTGTTGGATGGTACTTGAATTGGACTGAAATGAGTTCGAAGGAGATGAGTAAGTTTCAGGTTTGGCTTTGAGTATTGAACCACTGCTTAGCTGCAAACCTCTTTTTATGTGATTACCATGCAGTCAGTTAGTAGATTGCTAATGAGGTGCCAAGAAAACAAAGCTGAGCACTAAGCGTAAGCCCATGCTCATGCTATGTGTCTGCTTTCTTGGCAGCTTTAATAACCCTGTGACCGTAGCTGTGGACTCTAAGGTAACATAATAATAATAATAATAATAATAATAATAATAATAATAATAATAACTACTCCTAAAATCCGACACATAAAAGCAATTTGGCATGGTTTCCATTATTTTTATATTGAAAAACATTTTGTGGAGGCTTGTTGGTAGTCCAAAGGGGATTCTAGATTATCTTAGATTGCATTTTTTGAACATCATATGAATAAACTATGAATTTTCAAAAGTGTTGAAAATAGGTGTTTTTAAAACCAACTATAGAATCTCATGAATAGTGGGAGTATATTTTAGGCAAGAAGATGTAGTGATCAATTTTAGGAAGCAGTCAGTTGAAATTAGGTGTAGTACCTTAAAACAACCCAATGCCATCAGACATCCAATTCCAACATCTATTGGACCCTCCCATTTGTGCCAATCCCCCACCCATTACCCAATCTCAGCAATCCTTTTATTAGCATCATGACAATGCATGTGGGAAGGGGACATGTCAACATGTGGTTTAGCATAGATCTACCCATGCTTTACCAATTTAGTCCCAACAAAATTTGAAAAATCACTGAAAATTCATTTCTTGTCAGAACATCTTCAATCTACTTGCAAATGGCTTCTCTCAAACACCTCAATCTCTAAAAAATTACATAAGTTGACAAATAGATTATCCAAAGTAGCTAGATAGCAAATTTGCTTGGGTAAAAAGCATGTTTACCTTCAGTGTCCAAGAGATGACAAAAAATGCTTTAGTCTATGAAAGACAAAAGTGTAGTCTAGATGTTCATCCTTGGAATGTTGTGTGAAAAAGAGGAGGTATTACACAATAGTTTGACCTCCAATGAGTGCACTTTGATTCTTTTCAAGCAAATGATTTACACAACACCCAAAAGGATAATTTCCTTGGTGAACAGACTAGAGTTCCAAGTTTATGAGCAAGAGTTTAAAAAAGAAAAGAATATTATTTTGGGCAAAAATGGGAAAAGAAGTTATAAAATATTATAAGGGTCAACAAAAAATCTTTCAAAAACTAGACTTCAAAAATTTGTGGGGAATTATTTTTCAATTTTTTAAAGAATTACCTTGAATGTATATATAATAATGAAGATATAAAAATGGACAATTATCATTTCAAAGAATTTAATACTTGAAGAATGTCCACAGGGAGATCAGGAGGGTGTCACTCCCAGGTATAATTTCCACATGTAACTATACCCCCCTTTGACTTTCCCAAAATTGCGTTGTAGTCAACGGAGATTTTGTGTATTTTGGCAAAAAACAAAAAAACACGTTAGGTGAATTTTATTGACGAAACGCTATTTTCTACTAGTAATTGTTAGGTGAGAGACTCTATTATCTTAAGTGATGGCTAGGCATAACAGAATTTAAACTCATTGTCACGATAAGACATAAACAAATAGAGAAGCGTCATCATTGACTATAATAGAAGATCCAAATTAAACTACCTATATTTGGTACACAATCCACATGAATTCTACAACCTATGCATATAAAAACATGAACAATGCTAGCAAAAAATAGATTTAGCTTCCTACAAATTACTCTATCAACAAGATAGAAATAAATGCAAGAATTTACATATTTTTCTATTGTCTTCAATCTCACTCCTATCA
Organism: Straminergon stramineum; assembly: GCA_963920665.1. Lineage (NCBI taxonomy): Eukaryota > Viridiplantae > Streptophyta > Bryopsida > Hypnales > Calliergonaceae > Straminergon > Straminergon stramineum. The sequence continues at coordinate 20,543,391 of OY987268.1, forward strand.
TATCCTGCAAATCCAAAAACAATAAATCAATTTGGAAAATTAGTATGCTTACAATATTGGGTCACATCAATATAAATAATATGTTTCAACAATTGAAAGCATGTTAAGCTATTGTAATTGTTTTATGCACTTGCCAAATATCAATATGTAGATTGAAGCACAATCTTGTATAAAGTAATAATTCCTTCTTTGGAAGTAAAAAAAACATTTTTTTTCAAACTTGGGTAAGAGAAAATTTTAAAATAATGAAAATATAATGAAACAATGTTCAAGAAATATCTATAGTTTTTCTTCTATACAAATATTTTAGATATAAAATAATTGAAAAAATGTAGTGCCCTTGAATTTGTCATAAGAGCTTGGATAGTTTGTTTTCTAGTCTACAAGGAAAAGAATTTAGGAAATTGAAGTGATTTGCAAGCTATAGTGTACTCATTTTTTGTCACAATGCACAACATTGTGTTTTTGTAGGAATTTTTGTTGAAAATTCCTATTGCAAAATGAAAATTGATTTGGGGGGATTGAAGAATTTTTTATATCAAATAGGACTATTTAAGATACATTACTACATTGAAAAAATCTATGGAAAAATTCCTACATGGTCTAAATGAGAACTTTTACATTAGAAGTGTCCTTTATCACAATGCTTAGTGCATACTAAATATAGAGATTTCATTGATAACAACGGAGATCATTTTCAAATTTTTTAATCCCTAAAGTTCTTTCATATTTAGAAGCCCCAAATTGCTTCAAAATACTACTGAGTAGTCTCTAAAGCAAGGCTAAAATCTTCATCTATATTTATTCATTAAAAAATTCAATTGTAGAATCATTTAGTTAAGTAACTTGTCAAAGTACACCTTCCTTAAATTTCAAGATATAAAACCTTACCAATCACAAGATCATGATGCTTGAATTTCAAAAAGAAGTATTTTCAATTCTTTACAAATGTTTAGATTTCATCTTTCAAACGTTTAACCCAAAAATGTGTGGATCCTACAACTTACAACTCTACATGATATATTGAAGAAATTAGTTGGGAATACATGTAAAATATATCAACAAAAAATATTTTATATTCAAGCTTGACAAAAATTGTAAGTAGAAAGAAGTAGAGAATGATTGAAAATACTAATTTGTTATGAATATTGTTACGAATTTTGTTACAAAATTAAAAAATGACAATCCTGATGGTGGTAATGTTGAAATAAACAATCTACTCCTATGATTTTATCTTTTTCCAAAAATATTGAAGAATGAGTCAAATAAAGGACTTCAAAGTTTATTTTAGAGTAGAGATTCTATAATTGCCCACAAACTAAATCTCCTCATAACTTTCATCTCATTAATCAAAATGGAATGATTCAAAACATTCCACTTATATATAAATATAAAAAAACAATTTCAATTTGTATTTCTTGTGAGCTGCCTAAGTTTCCCTAGATCCAAAAAAACTACATATCATACATAACTTTTTATCATGTACTCAAAAGTTATGAAAATTATTGTTCCTTCAATGAAGCTACTCCTTACCACATGTTGTATGAAAATTTTAAAGAAAAAAATGGAAATTTTGTGGGTAATTTGATGATCAAAACTAGTATATTGCCAAAAAGGCTACTTGGTCCTTTAGGTTTAATATAGGTCTTTAAAATTTCAAAGATTGTATGTTTTCTTAAAATCCATTTGGGCTTTTATTGAATTTTTATATTTGAATTTGAAATCCAAGTCCTTTTAGAAATGATTAAGTCCTTAAAGCAAATATGTCTCTTTATTTATTTTTTGGGATGTGCATTTAAGAAAATCATAAGGTGAGAATATCTATGTTCAAAAATGGATAGTCTAGTATAAAACTTTGGTTTGCCTAACACTTTGGTTTGCCACATTTATTTCATTCTAAGTTTAAAAACTAAAATTTGAGATTAAAGAATTTTAATTTTGCAATATGTAGTAATAATAATCTAGGGTTCAAATTTTGTTGAAGTCCACACTTTAGTATTTGAAAATTATTTTTCTAATGATCTTCATTCATGCCATGGGTGATGCATTTAGGCAAATACTTCACCCAAGGCGTTTCATTGAGGATAACATTGTAAGGAGCAATTGAATGAAACCATGCCGTTCCCTCTGGGAAGATTGGAAATCTCCAATCTAAATCCCAAGTATTTTTTTCACAATCATAGACTACACCTTGTGTCATTCCATCTGATCGTCTAAGCCAAATTTTATCTTGAAAATTGTAAGCTTGCATATAATCCCAAGATTGGACTTGAAAATGACACTTTACATAATTGTCCGGCATAGTACTTACTTCAAACCAAGTTTTTTTCTCAAAATCATATTGCAAAATGTCTATGGTTTTCCACTCAGATTCGTGGTAATTGAAACGCCCAGTGAGAGCTTGAAGCTTATGATCATGTTTGGGTGGATCATTATTAAGTTCTAAAGACATGTTAAAACCTTTAAGTGGCCAAAGGGAGCTATAGAGGGGCCTCCTTGGTGCGTAACATACACACTTGTAATTATGTGCAAGGTGATACATATCCCCTTGTAGTCTCTCTTCTTCATATTGACTTTGCTCTTTCCTCTCGCGGTCTCTATTAATGTGAAAATCAACTATTGGCTTTACCTCTTGTTTGTGAGCCATTTTCACTTGATTTTTTGATTAGAAAGATTGGGAATTTTGATTTAAAAGTTTTCTAATTAAAGAACTTTTTCTAATTATAAATAGTAACTTGAAAAAAAATTAAGTACAAAAAATTTGTAATTCCTAATTTCTTTCTTAAAGTACTATCAAACAATTGAAGGAGATACACTTATCTGATTGATTCAATTGCTGAAATAGATTGGTTAAGACCAATCTATCCAAAAAATCTTCACTTGTTTTGGCCTCCTATAATCATCAATCAAATGATGTTTGATTAGAAAATACACTTAGTTACAATTTCAACAATTTTAGATGCAATTGCAGTGCACTAATTGAAATATACATTATACTTTAGAAGCATACAACAACCAAAGCATCATACAAATGAATGTAAGTATATTTGTAAGAATATTTTAATTTTACATTTTATAATAGATGTTGAAAATTGTAGTTTTGTATATTGATTGAATTGCAATAACTTGGAAAATAATCAATAGAATATCATTTTAGAGTATAAACAAATATTGTGAAATGGAGAATCTATGCAAATCTAGACAAGTCATGTCTTTTCAAATTCAAGCGGTGCATGATTGGGAAACGTTTATTTAGGCTTGCTTGGTGAAAATTATGAAAGTCAATTTGAATAACTTTAAATAATCTTATTGTGTATAATATGCCTTTTTGAAGGGGACACCATGGAGACAAATCGTGACATTTCAAAAAAAATCTACTTTTTGGTGCTTAGAAGTAGTCTTTGGCATAACCTTGTTTCATTTCTACTAAAATAGGGATAAAATTTCTAAATTTACATTAGAAAGGGCATGAAAGTAATATAAAGTGAATTTTTTTTCTCAAAGGTGGATGAAAGAAGAAATTTATGGTTGCATCAAAATATAAGTGATTGTTGTCTCAGCTCTTAAGGTAAGAAGTCTATAAACAGCCCATCTAAGCCTACCTACCTCATCAACAACAATTCTAGATATTTTAAGGAACATGTCACTCAATCTCAAACAAAGGATGCATTTAGAACCTGGTTAATTTAAAGACCTTCTACCTTAATTGAGTTTAAAAAATATAGTTGACCTCCAAATGATCTATTGATGAAAAAAAATTTGAAAATTTAAGGTATAAACATAAACATTAGGAAGAAGGAAGTGACTGTGGTTATTTCTTCACTTATTTGAAAAGGTGTGAGTCAAACCTTAAACTAAGTTGATATATAATTAGGCATGTTTACCTTTTATTTAGTTAACAATGAAGGAAGGAGGTTATATATTGTGCAATATTCACCTATATGAAGTTAGACGTGTGAGAGTATTGGCTGTGAATTACTATTAAGAATCTATTGCCAAATGTCTCCTTACCACCTCTACAAAACTTAGTTGATTCATACTATAAGCATCTTTCTCTAATTACTACATGCTCTATTCCCTAAGCAATTGTATGAGCTAGGGTGTATTTTAGAGTTCATCTACTAGTTTTGTCTCTTAAAATTCTAATATCCTCTAGGGGAACAAATGAAAGTTTGAGCAAGTTGCATGACCTTAATTTTTGGACACAATTTTATGAAACCTCTCTTCAAGATAGAAAAATTCATTAGCTTTGGGAGAATATAATTCCTTATTTCAATAGGTGCTTAGGAACAAAAGTTATACCATCTTAAGCAACAAAAATGGAGCTCTTTGGGCAGCCCAAAAAATCTACAAAAAATTGAAATAAAGAATTAAATTGTTTTTCCCATAGATTATATTTTTTTCTACATGGAAAACTTTGATTTTTTCCATTTGGACTAGTGATGTGAAAGTTATGGAACTTTTTGTTTTGTAGGCAATCGTAACATCTTCTTGAGAAAATAATTTATTGGATTCATTTTTAAAATCAAATTAAAAAATTTCAAAAAAAGAAGTTCCATAGGGTTTGTTTTTATTTCTAGAACAATCTCACAATTGGGATTAATGTGTTTCAATTCTATCTTAGAGCTATCAATAATTTAGTTTTTCCTTCAATCTTGTATCTACTTCTACTTAACAATTTTTTGAAGAATGAAAATCAAAGGGGATTGGGGAATTTTTTTTCCTAGAATTTCAACGGAATCCATAATTTCATTTATAGATTTGTAGTGCAAAAATTTTAAACTAAGAAGATTCAAATTCTCATAATCTAGCCACATAGAGTGCAAATGAACTTATTTTCTTCATTGTAAACACAAATATCATTCAATTCACATGGTTGAAGTTTCTAAAATTTCTTCCACAAATTCTTGCATGTAAACAAATTAGTGTCAAATATTAACTCCTAATGGACCAAGTGTCCATTCAATGTATGCAAGAAATCTCGGGTAGGTTCTTACAAAGTCATTTTTGACCGGATGTTCATGAAATTTGGACATGATGTGTAACTATGTACCCCCTTCTTGAAAATCTAATTTTTTTTCCTGATCGGGTGCCTAGATCAAAGGTTATGTTTCCCTAAACTTTGTGGGCAGCTCGGGCAGCATGTGCAAAACTCTTCCTATGATTTTGAATTTTGGTGGGTGTGTAGCTTACTTGATACAAGACACGAATGTCAAAAAAAATAACCATGTTTAGTGTAAGAATCTCATTCTAGAAGGAGTTAAAGTTTGCAAGCCTTGTTGGGTAAGGTTGGAAAAAAACTTTTTCTCCTAACTTCAAACGTTATAATCTTTCAATCTATGCAGTCAAAGTTTCTAAATTTTTTTGCACATGTTCCCAAAGAAGTCTAGTACAAATTTGTATGGTTGAATTTTGAAAAAACAACTTTTCTTTTCCTTTTTTTCTTGCTGCCCTAAAAAGTGGCAGTTTTTGACAATTTCTGCTTGAAATGTGCCTCAATCCTCTAGGGGTAAAAGCCCACAAATGATATTTGAATATTTTATGTACAAGTTGTATGGGTTCAAAGTTCAATTGATAACTTGGCTTGTTTTAGAGAACATGCTTAGAATTGGGTGATCTTCCAAGTTGGACTATTCTAGTTGTAGTAGCTAGTACCATAAACTATACAATTGTTAATTGAAAGCATGTTTCGCACAAAATATTTATTTTGACTTACAATTATCGTCTGACATCAATTAATTAGTCAACACATATGCTATCTACATATTAGGATTGAATTCAACAAATGCAAAGTATCCAATGTGCTACCTACTTACAATATCATAGTGAGAGCCTACAATCAATTCTGAAAAACATTGTAGAACTTCTTCATGCATTGTCTCAAAAATGCCCACCACTAAAATACATTACAATAATTTTTTTCAATTATCAATAAGAACCAACAAAAATAAAAGGAATTTGCATAAACAATACTAAATTGCACCACCATAACTTCTAAAGTGGAAACACCCAAAACCATCCCTATATCCATTCCTGCACAATAGACTTCTATTAAAATGTTCCCCAAAAGTATCATTAAACCATCCTCATACTTAATTGTGATTGGCGAACTGCTGATTTTTCTAAATTTTGGTTTCAGATCTAGCTATATGACAGTTTCAGTGCCTCGGGAGCTTCCACTTCGAAGAATCCTAGAAATTACATGTCATATCCAAAAAAAATAATTCTTTTTGCTGAGCTGTCATTATTTTCAATTGCTAGCACTCCAAAAATAATCTTTGAAGAAGGTGCCTCCAACTATGCTGAATTGCTTATTCTGACGGTTTTAGGTGTTTCCACCTTAATTAATTTGAGCATAGGAAACGGTGTCCACATGAGACCTGGCATAGGACACGATGTCGCACATGACAGGCCACGAATTACTCGTGTGCCACCTCACTGATCCCGCCTTCTCAACATACGGACTCTATCCCCGCACCTGCTCATGCGACCCAGTAAGCATATCCACGTGTAAGTCCATAACCCCTGTACTGCCATCTTTGGCTTTTTTGGCACTGTACCCATTACACCACGTGTCATCCCATCTCAACTCCACGTCATCATCTCATCCCTTCTTATTACCCAGTCCACTTGTCACTCTCCTCATTCAAAAGCTTCACTTATACCTTGCATCTTCATCTCCTCACTCGATTTCAAAGCCCCGTTCTTGCTTTTCATCGCCGAAGCTTCAGAGTTTTTGTTAAGGATTTAGGGTTACGTTTCTCTTTAGCTTTGAGTTCAGACATTTGGGTACAGTATCGATTTGCGATGTCGCATGCGATGGATGCCGTGACGGCGCAAGCCGCAGGATCTGCCAACCCGCCGTGCTGCCCTTTCGTGCCGCTCTGCTTCGAGTGCGGCACGCGGCGCAACCCGTGCCATTGTCGAATTCTGGGCCCGACGGTAGGGTTTGTGGCGTTTGCCGTGGCCGCCGTGGTGGAGTGGCCTGTGGGGATGTTCGTGTACTGTTTCCGTCACTTGAAGGGGCGCCGCATCATGGCGCATCCGGCGGCCGTGGTGTACCCTCGCGTCTCGTCCTGCTTCCCCATCTAAGTTAAGTTATAACCAGCTGCAGCAATTTCTCGCTTGGGGTTTCACTTCGAAAGGCTTCCCTATGAAGGCGTCTGTGACCTACGAAGTGTTTACGGATTGTACTATACAGGACTTCGGTATTTGGTTGTGTGAATCGATTTAAGGGTATAAGGTTTAGCTAGAAGGGCTTTCATCTTAGTTTGAGCTCCTTCAGTTTTGTCGTGGATCGGATGTGGTGATCTGATTGCTGGAGTCCCATTGAACTCTCACCACTCATTTATAATAAACTGACTTTCATGTCATTGTATTCTCGCACTTGGGGTGTAGTGTTTAGATTTCTGATGTTCTGTTTTGTGATAATTTGTGGATCGATGGGTTTCAGTTAACAGTGCTTTGGATTGTAGTGTGAATATTTAGATATGTAGAGAATGGTTGGACTCCTTACTTTTGAACCCTAAACCAATTTTCATGTACTTGTATTATCATACTTGGAGTGGATGGAGTTTATCTTTGAATTGTTGGTATTGAAAGTGGGTCTAGAAGGAGATTAAACTGGCTTGAAGAGTAGTGTCAATGAAGAGCTTGACTGGAGTGGTTGTAGTGGATCTGTATGAGTGTTAGACAGTGTGTTTAACAGTTTTAAAAGAAAGACTCTATGGCCATGACACGATCATCCGTTTCAGTTTGTAAAGAACTTCGGTATTCAGTTGTTTGATTGATTTCCAGTAAGTTGTGTAAGGGCCTCAGTTACAGTGCTTCAGTTTAGTTTTGTTCACCATTGTTGAACTCTCGACACTTTTGTAGAGCAAACTGATTTTCATGTTACCCAATTGTCATACCCAGTTTGTTGGGGATAGTGTTGGTACTGATTTAATTCTAGGTTTTTGCTGTGCTGTGGAAGTGAACTTATGATATGGACTCCTGTGTCATTGTTTTGTATAGAATCTGATACGCAGGTGTGATTGATTAGGGGGAAGTTTTGGAAGGACGTAAGTTACATTGCTTAGAGTCGTCGTTGGGGTCCCTTTGGACTCATCACTCACTATGACTAAGGGCCGCTTTACATCTGGAGGCCAGGCCAATTTGCTGTGTCAAAGGCCAAGGATCCTCACTTGTGATTGTTCCAAACGCTGAAATTGGTCCCAACCCCTTTACACTTACAAGTTGGGCCAATTTGGTGAAATGAATAATTAATTCAAAGAAGACACGATCTGACATGGTTTGAGCTCGTTGAATTGGGTGCACCAAAAATGAGAGGCCAATTCTTGACCTAGGTGCCAATGTTAAATTTCATTTATAATTTTTTTTATTTATATAATATTATTGTTTTCAACAAATCTAATTTGTTGGATTTTGTGCAATTGACCTCAAAGAAAATTGGCCCAACTTCTAAAGGCCACTTTACACTTAGAAGTCATACCAATTCCCCTTGAGGTCAATTACACAATATTATAGCCCCTTTGAAGCTAAAGGTTGACCTCAACTACTTATATTAGAATAAGATTATAATAGGAATCAATTCTCCTATATGTAAACGCCTTAAGGCCAAGAAGCTGGGCCAATTCAATAAAATCTAGAAAGGAGAGAGAGAGGGGTTGGAATTTTTAGGGTTGTTTTATACTTAGAAGCTAGGCCAATTTCCTTTGAGGCCAATTTCCTTTGAGGCCAATTGCACAAAATCCAACATATTAGATTTGTTGAAAACAATAATAGTTTATAAGAAAAGTTTTTTTAAATGAAATCTAACATTGACACCTAGACCAAGAATTGGCCTCCCATTTTTGGTGCACCCAATTCAACAAGTTCAAGCCATGTAAGATTGTGTCTTTTTTGAATTAATTATTCATTCTACCAAATTGGTATGGCTTCTAAGTGTAAAGGAGTTGGGACCGATTTCAACGTTTGAACCAATCACAAGTGAGGATCCTTAGCCTCTGACACAACAAATTGGCCTAGCTTCCAGAGGTAAAGCGGCCCTAAGTGTAAAGCAACCTTGAAAATTTCAGCCCCTCTCTCTCTCTCTCCTTTCTAGATTTTATTGAATTGGCCCAACTTCTTGGCCTTAAGGCCTTTACATAAAGGAGAATTGGCCCCTGTTATAATCTTATTCTAATAAGTAGTTGAGGTCAATCTTTAGCCCAAAAGGGACTATAATTTTGTGCAATCGGCCTCAAGGGGAATTGACCCGGCCTCTAAGTGTAAAGCAATCCTAAGGGAGGCAACCTATTCTTGATTGTGTCACATTTTGGCCCCATAGGATGGAGTATTTTCATTTAGGAGGTGATTAACATGATTAATGCTGGCACACTTCTTGGCATAGGTGTGGCCCATTATGATTGGCTACAAGACTCTCAATATTGCAACCAACCCTTGTTGTATTTTGCAACCAGCTCTTGGTTAGAAATTAAAAGGTCTAGATGACCAATAGAAGTGGAATAGAATCTTCAGTTGAAAAATTCTTAGTAATTCTATTTTGAGAAAATAAAAATGTGAAAAAATTATTGAAACCTTATGAACTCTATTTCTGCACATGGGAAAATTTCCCCACTGTTGGAACCTCCTTTGCAAATACATGTATTTGTTTAACCGTGGAAGGACGCAGGGGATCCATGTGGAAATCATCATTTCTAAAATCGTGGGAATAATTGGTATTAAAAAAAATCAAAAGAACTCATTTGAAGTCAAAGTACTATAGAAGATCTCCACTTCCCACTGGTAATTTCAAGGATGAATAGTCGAATTTTTGTCAAGAGAATGCCTTGTCATTCATCAGACACTAAATGTCTTCGACGTCCTTTCTAGATTAACCCTTAAAGGACCCCCCCCCCCTATGACCAAGGTAGTCAGCAAAATTTCTTTGATTATCAGACCAATAGGTGCATTCTATTTTTCTACAATCAACAACGAAATCATCCATCGGACACAAAACGTCTGTGTCAACATTTAAGGGTTAAGTGGTCAGAAATGGGTTGCCTCCCTTAAACCAACTTTAAGTGATTGTATTATCATACCAGTGTATAGTAGATGCTGCTCATGTTTATTTAATTCTACTATAGGTTTTGAAAGATCCTTTTTTCAAATGACTATTGTTTGGCTTTGTTTTTTATCAGTAGTAATTGACAACTATTCTAGAACAACATGCAGGTTCACTTTGCTTTTTAGGGTCTTGACATAACTTACCTTACTATGATGAAGTATGGATTTAATTGGCAATTGAGAAGCTCCTAAAGTATGTTCACATTTGGTGTTAAGGATGATGTTTGCAATGTGAATCTGATCCAAAGGTAGGTCTAAATTTGTTTCTAAGACCTCAATAACAACATTCTTTAACACCAAGTGTCAACATGCCATTAAGAGAGTCCATTTCATTGAATCAAGAAGAGAAAAATAACTCCAACCATGTGTCAAGGTTCGTTGAAATTAAGAGTGTTCACATAAGTTCCCACCTCATATCTCAAGAGAAATGAAGAGTGACACTAAGATTACAAACCCTTGATAGAGGAGAGACTCTATATTACGTATATATATATATATATATATATATATATATATATATATATATATATGGAAGTGTTTAATTGCAAAGTATAATGTGGGGGAAGAAGTTATGTTAGGTTGTAGGTAAACTATGAGGTGTTGAAATTAGGGGGGAGAGGTTAATTATTTTCTAATTTCCTTTTGTGAAGAAGAGTGTATGTGGTGTATTTGATGGCAATGTTGTTGATGTTGTGTAATGTGTTTTTTTATGTTTGTTTTGGAAATTTTAAATTCTTCTGGTAGTTATGAGATGGATGAATTATGGGTGATGCCATGTGCACCATCTATAATGAATATTAGTGGGGATACATTCGAACCATGAGTGGTGATGTCTTGAAGGAGTAGTTGGTATTTATTGATTTTTGAAGATACAAAGTTTGAAGAGGAGCAATCATTATTGTATGTGACTTCAATAAATTATATTTTATGATTGTTTGATGGACATATAGGTGGTGTAATAAGGTATGTTATAATATATATACATAGTATATATGGGCATAATTTTATTGTACATGTACAATTGGTAGTAATTGGGCATATGCATGGCAGTAGCCAATGGATATTGTTTGTTCTTGTTGATGTTTACATATGTTTCTAGTATTGGTAAGGATTTGTATTTGTATTTGAGAGGAGTAATTTTTGAATGTCTCATAAACTACTTTACTGGCTTATAACATGCCTCTCATTGAACACAACATTATAGACTAGATAATGTTGGAGAGTTGGAGAAATTTGAGAGCATCATTAGATATGATGCCAAATCATCCTATGCAATCAACATCATGTGCATAAGTATATTTTAGTTAATATAAGGTCTAAGAAAGACAAGGGCACAACATTCTTGGACTTCAAGGCAAGGGCCCATTTGCTTTTCGTGCATCAAGGCTCTTTTCACTATAGAAATCTTGAATGCAAGTCTTGCCCATGTATTTTAGGTCATTGTAACACAAATGTATTCTTGTTGTAATGATAGTATAAAAGGACCCTTGCTACCCATTCAAGAAGATTATAGAGTATGGATTTTAGTCCTTTTTTTGGACTAGCCAATGAAGGAGTGACTTAGCTACTTTAAACACTAAATTGAAATTCTTTCTATGAAGGAACAACTTCAATCTAGTATAGTTCATAGATCCTTTTGTGATTAAGTTGCACTTAATACTCGACTTATGAATTAAAGATATGAAGAACAACATCAAAGTATGCATCTTGGAGATTAGATCAATTTGCAAGGACATCCTCAATGTATATCACGAAATTAAGTTTCATTGAGCAAATTAAATCACAAATGAAGAATATTTTTAAAGTAGATTTTTTATATTCCTTCTTTTTATTGAGCCCTCTTTGAGTACTAAATCTAAGTTGAAATGAGTTCTTGTATTTGACTACAAGTAATCATCAAACCTATTATGTAATAAATCCAATTGTTGAAAGGTAGACCATCACTAAACAAACTTTTCCTATTATTATTTGTGATACTAATTTACAAAATTCACTCCACCAATATTTGTAAAGATAATTGAAATAGAGTAGGTTGAAATATTACAACAATTTATCAATCTTAACAAAAAAAAAAAATTCAATGACACTATTTCTACATCTTAACTACTACGTCAAAACAAAGTAGTGGGTATTCATTCAGAGCAAGCTATTCTTTCATGTCACATTAATTTACTAAAGACATTCTTAGTCAAATACTACTGAATGGTTCATACGAAATTAGAACTTGAGATTATTCTCATTGGATGTACATCAAATGATACATTTTATAAACATAAGAATATCCAAATTAAAACCCAGTAAACCAAAATATACTGAGTAGAAAGCAAGATGAAAGATGAAAGTTGTAGATAGCCAAGGCAAATCACATTTAGCCCATAAACAACAACACGACCATTTTTCAACCAATGGATGATAGAGAATCCTTTTGAGTAGGATAGAAGTGCAACTATTCATCTTGGGAATTTTATGTGTAAAGGGGAGGTCTTCTATAGTAGTTTGACTTTCAATGAGTGCTTTTTTATTTTCTTAAATCAATGATTCACACAATTTCCAAAGGGATGATTTCCATGGTCACCAATCTATCCTTTAGGGATTAAAAAAGAAAATTCATGAAAATGGTATGCTACATTTGCAATTTTTGCTATGATATTAATATAATTTTTTTTTCTTAAGCATAATTTCCTTGATTTTACTTATTTATTTGCCTTTTAGCTTGCTACTAATTTGTGAGTATTAGCTATTTTTAAAAATAGATGCCAAAATTTTAGGAAAATCATTTATTTTTCAAAAATTTGTATGGAAAAAGGAATATTGCCAAATATTTAAACATTACTTCAAATTTTATTTTTCAGAAAAATTCAAAAGATGTGTTCTGAATTGCAATTTTTGCGTAGCACTTACACAAGGGGAGGTCAATAAAAGTGACTATGCTTTAAAGCATTCATCAAGACAAGAACATATTAGCAAAGGTTGAACGCTTTTAGAGCTTGATGTGATTCCAATTTCAAGATTCACAACTAATTCCATGAAGTTTCCATAAATTATCACACAACTTGGGGTTAGAGGCGAATTCCATTTTATTGTTCAAGGAAAATTCTCTAAAATATATAAAAGTTAATCTCTTCAAAATTGCAATCATTTAGTACAATAAAGAGTCACTTTACTATAGAACCACCCATTCTTGACTAGGGAGTTGGCTGTAATTCTACAATCAAGAATCATGGCTGAAATAGATTTATAACCAAAACTTGAAATGTGTTTCTTTCTCCTTTTCAAAGTTCGGACTAGTAAGGTCATGACACATGTCCCAAATTGTCTTAAAGTCTGTGGGAAGTATTGTACGGGAAAGTAGTCTCACGTTGATTGGAATTGGAAGACTCTAGACATTGACTACAAGTTTAGAATACTTTTTGGCTCCCAAATTCAGAGTAATTTGAATTTTGGAGATAAAATTATGAAAAATTCACACATTCTCAATGTTTCTTATTATTCTATGTACAGAGGAAAAATATCCATTGCCTCACATTGTTCCTCATCTTTCCTATAATCACTTAAGTGATCGAGTATGGCTATATGGGTGGTTCTACCTTCTTAACCCCTAAAAGCCGAAGGCCTTTTTGGGTTTAAAAACATCACAACTTTTGAAGTGTTATATGTCTAAGTGTCACCAAGGTATAGAAATTTCAACTATACAATCTTGTAGTATATGTATTGTAGATTATGGGAATCAAATTTCAAGTCATTTGGCCACATAGATTGCAAGATTACAATGTTTTAGTGTTGAAAAGGGATGCTGAAGTTTTCCTATTAAGACATTTGGAGGTGAAATTTGATTTCTAAACCTATACAAATGCAAAATCTTTAAGCTATAAAGTACTTCAAAATTGGCATACAATCACATTCATTCAATTGAGTCATTGTGTTTGAAAAATGACTTTGAAATATCAAAAAATAGCTAAAAAAGTTGCAAAAAATACATCTTAGGCTGAACCTCCTCATCCTAAAATGCTTCTTAGTTAGTCTTAATTTCTTAGATTTATATGAAATTTTAACCACACTAATGAGACTACTATGCACAACTTTTTCAACTTTTTTGTATTGGAAACACACACTATGAGAAGAAGAAACAAGACATTGACATTCATTGTAATCCACAAATGTCTGGATTTTTAACTTCGAAATGCTCCCAAACATTCAAAACAACTCAAATTGACATGAAAATTTTACCACACTAACTTAGACTTCATGAGGAACATAATCCAACAAATTTTATTGGAAAAAAACATTGGTTGAAGGAGATACAAGCCTCCAAAGTTGCAACCATCAAAATGAAGTTTGATGAACTCAAATGGCCCCCATGAACTTTGAATGGCTTTCAAAAAATCAGTGTAGATTGGATTGATTAGAAAACTTTACCACACAAACTAAAAGAGAGAGCACAAATTTACCAACAAATTTCATTAAATGTGGACATTGGATGAAAATTAAAAGTTATAGTACTTCAAATTGAACTTTCAAACTATGTACGGACACTTTTGGTCCCTTGGGGTGCTTAGGGGATAACCATGGAGTACTCAGATTGTCCAAAAAGTGGACGACGAGCAATTTGAAACTATTGTATCTTCTAATTATTGATTGGATGAAAGTCATCCTAATTTGTAAAGTGAGATACTTTATGAAGTTGTTGTCCTATCCAAGGGTTGGATTTGGTTTTACTAGAGTACATTATTTTTCTAAAATTACAAATGTGCAAGTATGTCAAGTGATCAAATTGCATTGACTTTAGTTCAAAACTAGATTTGCCAAAATGAGGTCATAGATTTTAAGAGCACAAAAATTAAAAAAAAACACCATGTGAAGAGAACCTCATTTCAAATCCATTCCAACACATTTTACTTAAAAAAATAATATGATTCTTCTTGTAATCGAATTAAGAAGGAATTTTGAAATTTTCCTTCCAAAATTTATAAAAAAATATTGATGATAGCATTGGTGAATTTAACCGTACGGATAGAATCTAAAACTCAAAGTCTACAACTTTTGTTTGTATGTCAATTCCAAAATATGCTTTTAAATAGCACTTTGTAATAATTTTTCCCAAATCGTCGATTTTGGAGATGAGTCATCAGTCCTTCACCGCTTGAAATTCCTACCAAAAATCCTTAAATCCACGCGTCAAAAGCTTTCCTCTCCACCAAATTGCTTTTCCTATCCGATCTCTTCCCTTTCCCCTTCCAAGAAAGGGGTGCCTCCCACGCTACGCTGCTGAATCATCTACGACTTTCGGCGTCAATATCTACGTTCTGTGAAATTTCTCATGAAATCCTTCTCCATAAGAGATACGAGGCTCGAATCTTCGCAAATGACTGATGTGTGCGCGTAGGTCGTGTCGGTGTGTGGGCGATGGCTATGGCGTCTTCCGTCAGCAACTGAAACCCTCGGCCAGGTTCCTGTCGTCGCAAATTTCACGCGATTCCAGAGGAGGCGTGGTCCGGAAGTTTAGTAGTTGAATTTGAGGCGAAGTATTGATCTGTTTCTGCGAAAATCCGAGGTCTTTTGGTGCAATTTTGGAGCAATTTGTAGGAGTATTCGAGGCTTTGGCGTGACTGCGCTCTTTCTGTTTTCGGAGTCGCGTTAGGGTGGAGAATTGGAGTGTTTGCGATTCTATTGCGTCTGTTAAGAAGGTCATCTCTTAGAATTTTATTGCATTAGTTGAATTGAGGCGGTGTATTTGTTGCTATTTTTGCTGCATTAGTCGCTTCTTTTGTGGAAGAGATCGGCGGTGGTCGTTTCTGGCAATTGAAGCAGAGGGAGTCGGTTTGAAGTAATCTCGATAGTTTAGGGTTACTAGCGATTAAAACTGTGATTGACGTAGATTTTCTTTAATAGTTGTTGACGGCCTTTCTGATCTTCATTAGTTGAGACCGGAAATTCGTTTGCACGGTGCGGATGAAGAAGTGCTGTGCTTATCGTCGTTTCGAAGCTGTTTTGCAAGTGAAATGCTGAAATTTTGAAGTGACGGAAAATTGACGTGTTCGCAATTAAAAGATTGGTGTTGTAAGTAGGAGATCTTATAGAATTTCAATTCACTTTTTGGATTAAGACTATACAGTACATTGGTTGCCGTTGTTGCTGCATTTTCGCTTTTTTGTGGAAGAGGCGGAGCAGGAGCGGTTGTGGTTGTTTGTGGCAATTGGAGCAAGGAAGCCGGTTTTAATTGATGCGCTAGGGTCATAAATATTCAAAACTATGCTGACGTAGATTCTCTCGACCGCATTGAACTTTATTGATTTAGATCGGGAATTGTTTTGCATTTCAGAGCCGTTGTGTGCTTTATCCTCGTTTTGAAGCGATTTAGCAAGTGATTTGCTGAAATTTTGGATGGGAGGACAATCTGGTCCAACCATGGACTCTGGCGATTTTGTCGACGAGTCGGACTATGTAACGTCTTCTCAGCGGATTGCATCGACGAAAACTAATCTGGTATTTCGGTGCTTTATAATTTCGGACAGAATGTTTGTTTATTGGTTTACTCTTCAGGTATTTCGATACCACATAATGCTGGACAGATTTTTTGTCTATAGCTTTACTCCGTTAGAAGCCAGATGTCATATGTCTTATGTTATCTTCGCAGGGTGGAAGCTCTTCGTCTTCAGGAACTGCGTCTGGGAAGATGATAGTTGGAAGTGGAGGTCCAGACTCCTACCAGGTCGTTTTTGTCAAGGACAACGTAGCTGTGCATCCGACTCAGAATGCCAGTGAACGTATCAGCGGACGCCTGCGGCTGATAAAGCAGGGGGCTTCACTTTTTATGGTAGGAACTCTGCCTTCGTATGAGTGCCGTCTTTGTGTATAGTTGAAACCATGCTGCTGTGTGATATGGCTCCAATCAATGACAATCAAAGTTTCTATGGATTCGTTCCAAATGACAGTGAAGTGTACATCTTCGATCCTCGCGTGGATGTTCAAGTATGATATGAGTCTCCGTATTGTGCAGACATGGATCCCGTATGCTGCTCAGGGTGGCGGCCGACGTGGTTCAGCAATCATGAAATCTGCAGAGAAAGGTATGTTTGTAGGGCTATTTGTGAAGATTGTGTATGTCTATTGTGCCATGCCTATTTGTGTGTTCATTTTGGATCTTTATTACGTTCTGATTGGCACATGATCAAGCCGTTGCCAGATAATATTCCGTGGGGTTGGTTGGGTACCTCTTAACAGATAGGAATTTGTACACGATTCGTGCAGTTTCTCTGGCAGAGATGCGGTCAATTCGTCGCCATACCCCAGCCTTTGGTTTGCAATATATTATAATCGTTCTTACGTCAGGTGGGTTCTTCTGAATTCCTATTCTGTAAACATGAATGTATGTGTGGTATTGCAATATCCTGGATGAGCACTTGATGATTCGAAGGGCCTTTGTGTCTTGGTGTACTTGAGTATTTGCATGTCTTTAGCTTATATTTCCATTTAGGTGGTGATATTGTAGACTCAATC
The DNA here is from genome assembly GCA_963920665.1 of Straminergon stramineum. Taxonomy (NCBI): domain Eukaryota; kingdom Viridiplantae; phylum Streptophyta; class Bryopsida; order Hypnales; family Calliergonaceae; genus Straminergon; species Straminergon stramineum. Next base: position 20,560,995 of record OY987268.1, read on the forward strand.
TTGGCCAAGCATAATTGAAAATTGACTCTGTGCAGGTCTAGCATTTGCACCTTTACACTTCCATACTGGTGGTGTTCGGGAGTTCTTATCAACACTTAGAAATCATGCTCTGCTTGTGAGGTCAGTCAGCAGGCGCTTTAAGATATCTGCGATTGGCAACATTCTTGGTGATCTAGCTAATTATGTTTTTGGAATAAGCGCATGGTTTACGTTTAAAATCTTACTTTTTATTAGTATTCTTCGGTTCTCTTCGTTGACTTTTCTGCTACGTGGAATCCGGTAGGTTGGGTCTGGTGTCACGAAGAGTGACCATGTTCAACTATGGGAGTTTAAGAACATTTGGATGGACCTGGTTCTTGGCTGTGAAGCCTGTTTTTTCTGAAGAAATATAGATTGGGTTGTTGATAACTATCTTATGGTGCTGTGTGTCTTAAATATCCATAGGATAGTGTGTTTACCTTTTTCGAGTAATTTTGTTATTGCTCTTTTGGGGGCGTCTGCAGATCAAACGAGGACCCAAATGTATACCTTGTGAACGATGTTCAGGACCCCTTGCAAGTAAGTGTTATACCATGTCTAGTTGGTTAAGAATCATATTACGTTCAGTCTATATGTCCATTTTTTGTTTGACTTCTTCACTCTGTGTTGCTCGGGTCGGTGGTTTTAAGCTACTTAATCTGGGATTTTTAGTTTCTTGACCCTTGTTCAAGATTCAAGAGAGAACTGAGGCTGTTTTCTGTGCTCTGGGGTTATCTGTAGAAAGTTTACACGAGTTTGGGAAGTAGTGTGATGCAGTTCTGAAGTACATAGTGATTCAAGTCCTGTATTTATTGTGTTTTTTAGTGATCACCGAATTGCATTGCATAGTAGATTTATGGGATTCATGTTAAATGGTGCTCTGCTTGTTTCAGAGGAGTCTTACGTCACTCAAGCTTACAGAAGTAACGCCAGTAGCAGTGGGTGTGGAACCTGCTCCCATTGTGATTTCGCAAGATGAAACTGTTCAACCAGTGCTGGAGGAGAGCTCTACTAGTAGCAGCAGCAGCTTGCAGACGTCTGTTAACAGACAAGGTCCTCGGAGGGAAGCATCGAGAGACATCATAAACGTCTTGGAGAAATTTTCTATGGTTACGAAGTTTGCAAGAGATACAAAAGCACACTTGTTTGGAGAGAGCAGCCGACTTTTGGGAAACTCTGAGATGGATCTCGATCGAGCACCGATGAGGTCAGTTTGTAGGCCATTCACGATGAACTGAGTTACCTGAAGTGCACGATACTTTATGAAACGCCTCGTTCTATTTCTTCTGTTTCATCGAAGCTTTTCCTATTTGGTCCATAGCCGATTGTTTTAGTTCCTTGTTACAGCCTTGCGAGTCAATCCCCTATTGTCTTTTATTTTATTTTATTGTAAACGTGGATTTCGTGTTTGTTCACCTTACAGGGCAGAGCAATCTTCCAGGGATGACAGAGAAGCAATGGCAAAGGTTTTTTCGAACATTTTTTCTGCCTTCGATTGTAGATGATGTCGCAATTGTCAGTCTGAAGTGTACTTTTCAGGATGTCGTCAGCAATTCCAGAGTCTTGTTTTGAGTCTTTTAATAATATGGAAATGAAATATAGAAATGTTTTTTGTCACTTTGTGTATTTGATCATCATAATCTCCTTACGTCTCGACTCAAGTCGATTTGACTCAAGTGAGAACTTTTGTGCCCGCTGACTATTGGGGGTTTAACATGAGTGTTTCTTGAACAGGAGAAAGAGATTGATGAGAAGAAAAAACAACAGGAGAAGGAGGAAGAGGAAGAGATACAGAGGAAAATTGCTGATGAAGAGGCAGCCACCAATGTAGGAACTTTTGAGCTTGTTGATGGCTCTCAGGTACCCCTGCACTATTTAGGCCCACACTCGGTTGCCTTTATAATCTGCTTTCCCTCTCTGACATGTAGGTACACGATAAAAAGTTCGATTTCAATATCTACAAAGTGGCTACATATTAGAAACATAGAATTATCCTTATCTATCCTTGTGAGTAACTATGAAAATTAGGATGAAATGACCTGAAATTAGTTTGGGGCAACCTACTGGGCCTTGAGAGTGTAGGTCTTTTAGAAGTTTTCTGAATTATGTGTCATTTTCTTTTGAGTCGGGAAATAATCCACCGTCCATGGAAATTCTACTTTCAGTTTTTGGATGAGATGTAAAGTCGTTATGATAGATGTTTATCTTCTATTAAGCATTCTCTCCGTCGTTGATAACTGCAGAACGACTCTCCAGCTTTGGTTTGGGGACAACCACGGCCACCACCCCTTGGTGATGAAGAGGTTTGTTTCATTGTGGAACTGATTGAGTTTTCAGGAAGTCGTTCATTTATTGCCTTCCTTGGTGATTATTCTGTATTGTTTTTACTTCTTCAAGGATGCCTATACCGAATGTTGGGATTGTTGGATATTGTTGGCGGGGCCATTGACTTCGTATTGCGGACTTGCAGTGGCGTACCTTCTTGGATAGGGAGGGCCGTGTAGTGGATCCAAAAGCTCTCAAAAAGCGTGTCTTCCAATGTGGAGTTGAACCCAGCCTGCGTCCTGAGGTATTACGCTAAACCTTATCAAGGTTCAGATTTGGTAATTCACTCTGTAATTGTTGGATAATTCAAATTGTAAGAGATTTTGGGCAGGTCATAATTATTTTCTGTAATGGGAATCAAATTACGATAGATACATTTACGAATGATATATTTCTTTTTCACCTCTGTCCTTAGCTATAAATTTTTTCACGCCCATTGGTGCATGCGTTTGTGTTCACTGATCTTTTGAAGGTGTATATTATTGTCAGTAACTGCATGTTAATGTGGTTTCTGTCCCTTGCCTGTAGTTGTGGAAGTTCCTCCTTGGTTATTACAAATTTGATTCTACAAAGGGTGAGCGGGAAGCATTAGTTTTATCCAAACGTGAAGAGTACAAAGTCCTCCAGACGCAGTGGCAGGTGCGAATTGTCTGTTAGCTTCTTCTATATTGTTAGATCAGTTTGTACCACAGCTTGTGGCAGTAGTACGGTAATTTGCTCACTCAAATGCCAGCTCATTCAACTTATTTTGATGTGGTATATGAACATAGTTGATTGAATGGCGTTGTAATTATTGACCAGAAAATCCTAGAACATCAATATCTCCTTTTAAACTTTCAGGAATGACTCATGATCTGTTCTAATGTTGTTTTTAAATTTTCTGTGCATCGATCTGTAGACTGTATCTGAGGATCAAGCAAAGCGATTTGGTAAATATCGGGAAAGAAAGCACCGGGTTGAGAAGGATGTGGTACGTTTTCTGACGTCTTCTAATACCTGATAATAATCTCACGTTGGTGTATACATGCGAAGTGGTATTGTGTTGGCCCTCGTTGATTATTGTTTAGTTGCAAAGTCAGTACGCAGTAGCTATATCCAGGACTGGTTCAATTCTTTCATACCCGTAATGTACTAAAGTGGTATTGCTGTGCAGATTAGAACGGATCGAACAATTCCGTTTTATGAAGGTGATGATAATCCTAATGTGAATGTTTTACGTGACATCTTAGTGACCTACTCATTCTACAATTTTGACTTGGGATACTGCCAGGTGAGCCCTCTTAAATGCTTTTGACTTCCTTTTCTTGTTACTGCTTCCACTGTAGGTGTGGATATTGCTGTTGCATTGTATTCGTTTGGGAACCATGCTTTAGTCAATACTTCTCTTTTCTTGGTCTCGACAGACCTCATCCGAAGCATTTTGAAGGTTCTAGACTTGGTTAGCTGTGTCTCTCAGGAACCATTATTCCTGAATGGTAGGGATCGTCTCCAGATGTGAATAACCGTTTGCGGGTAATATGCACAGGGTATGAGTGACCTTCTGTCGCCTATTCTATTTGTGATGGAGGATGAATCCGAAGCTTTCTGGTGTTTTGCGTCTCTTATGGAGAGGATGGCTCCAAATTTTCATCGGGATCAAAATGGAATGCAAGCTCAGCTCTCTGCTCTATCGAAGGTCTACTATGCACTCTCTGTCTGAATTATATATTTATTGCTTATTCCTCCACTGTAGATCTGTTGGAGCGCACCTTGAGAAATTGCCGTATGGTACTGTTTTCATGGTTCATGTTTTTTCTATCACCAAGGTTTAACCGAGGTTCTTATGTATGGATTTGGAGATACTGACACGTCTGGTAATTACAGCTGGTGCAGTTACTGGATAACCCTCTTCATGACTACTTCAAGCAGAATGAGTGCTTGAATTACTTTTTCTGCTTTCGGTGGATTCTGATCTGCTTCAAAAGGTCAGTATTGACATTCACAGTAGTGTGACAATCATTGTTAAAACACGTATTTCTGGAAGAGTTAGTGTTTTATCTTCTCTTGATCCAATGCGATGTTTCTCTGATCAGGGCATGAACTCCACTAGCGGCTATGATTTGACTCCGTTTGGGTGATGCTGAATTGCAGGGAGTTTGACTACTACGATGTGCTGAGACTTTGGGAAGTGCTTTGGAGCCACCACCTGTCTGAGCATTTCCATCTCTACATGTGTGTAGCAATATTAAAGAGGCATCGTCGTAAAATCATGGATGAACAAATGGAATTCGATACGCTATTGAAGTTCATCAACGAACTCAGTGGACACATCGAGTTGGAATCTACACTGCGCGACACAGAAGCTCTTTGCTTGTTTGCTGGAGAGAAGGGGGCAGCATGTATCCCTCCTGGGACACCGCCTTCATTGCCAGTAGTGGAAGTAGATCCTTTCGCTGTACAAGCATCGTTGTAATCATCCCGGAGGCGAACATTCTTTGTACAGAAGCTCTATTTTGTATTTTCCGGCCTCTCAGCCTTGCTCATTGAACGATAGGTTCAAATCGCAGGGATGTGAAGAAAAAAACAGAGAACAGAACTGCTGTGATGAATTGTTCTTTGATATACATATTGGAAATAAAACGTACCTTTTAGCTGTGTTTTTTCGGTGACAATGGTGAAGTTTGTGATGTCTGAATACCGGAGGTGCCACCAGAAGGAAAGATTGTTTTGACGTTGTTCTGTAATACCGCCCTCATGGACCCGTCGGATACATTCCAAAACAAAAATGTACAGTACAACAAAAGAACATGAAAGTAGAAATTGGAATTTGGGTGTCAGTGAATTGATTCGCCTTAATACTTGCATCTCCCAAGAGACTCTTGATTGCAACGGAAGCAAAACCTACGCAAACAAGCTGCAATGATTTCACAACTCCATGCAACCGGCCATAAACGTATATCACGTGAACATTTTCACAGCCTCAAACTTGATCACAAATAATGCAATTAGTGGAAAATAATCACCTGTTTGTTGAGGCGCGTCCACTTCTTTCACACATTAATCAATAACTTGAACAAAACAGCCCAGCACTACCCAAATTCATGAGTTGCAAATGACTTGCTCTAAGTTCCACTACCTCTTGGTCACCTTGACTTTATTACCCAGTAGGGGTTATTTCATAAGTATGTCCATACAGAAGACCCACTGGGTCGGGTATGATGTACCAGTACACTTACTCGGACCATGTACGCGTTGAACCGGTACAACAAAGGTGTGGACCACACGGCACATAGCCCACATGATTGAGGACAAAACTATACCTGCCAAATCCATAGGACACAAGCACGTTAACTCTCTTCACTGTCCCCAGTGTGGATTCTGAAATACAATGGGAGCCTTGCTTATCATTGAAGCATAGAATGCAAACTTCGTCACATGAGATTCATTATACATGTTTGCAAGGTAATCGATGTAATAAAAACACTCAAACCCTACCCCCAAACCCTACCCTAAACCCCAAGCATGCCACCGATTAGATGTTTGATGCCGTGGCTGCATCGGACGAAACCTCTCCACTCCTTCCGCCGCTCTCCATCCGCAAATTTTGAGACTGATCCGCCTTCCCTTTCTCCTTCTGGTGCTACACCAAAAAATCCGGATGCTCTGCGATCGATCTGCCTTCACCTCCTCATCCTTCAGGTGCATGAGATTCATAATACATGGATGCAACAGAATCAATGTAGTAAAAAAATTATACCCTAAGCACTAACCCTAATCCCAAGCCCGACGTCGATTCGACGTTTGATGCAACGACCCCGCAGCAGGATCGGAAGAAATCTCCGCACTCCGTGCGCTCTCCACCCTCAAACTCTGGATCCGATCCGCCTTCTCCTTCTCCTCCTTTTGATGCCCCACCAAGAAATCCTTCCGAATCTCCCACAACACCTCGGCCGCCTTCTTCATGCTGGGTCGGTCTCCCTTGGTGGGCGCCGAGCAGGCAAACGCGAGCTCCGCCACGCGCTCCAGGATGTTCAGCGCTGCGGGAGTTTTTTCCAGCTTGGGGTCTAAGACTTCTCCGACCTTTCCCTCCACGAACTTCCGAAACGCCCACCGGACTGTAACACGCTCCTCGCTCCGACGCTTCAGCTCGATCGGATGACGGCCAGTGAAAATCTCCACCAGGAGGATGCCGAAGGAGTAGACGTCGCTCTTGGTGTTGAGTTGGTAGGTGCTGAGGTACTCCGGGTCCAAGTAGCCTGGAAAGCAAGGGGGGAGGCGGGTGAGGGTCAGGTGAGATGCAGAAAATTGTGAATGAATGTAAGAGTACTAAGGAAGTGTGAAGGTTCTCTGCAACAGAGATTCGGTTTCATGTCAAATTGGATGTAGAAAACTATGAACAAACATGATTGAGATTACTAATCAAGTTTGAAAGTTCTTAGCAACACAGATTCAGTTTGAAGTCAGCTTGTCAAGTCAGCTTCAAACCAGCACACCATGAACGAATTTGAGAGTACTAAGCAAGTCCAAAGGTTCTTGCAACAGGGATTTGGTTTCATGTCAGGTTGAATCCAGAAAACCATGAACAACATGAGATTACTAAGCAAGTTTGAAGGTTCCTTGCAACAAGGATTCAGTTGCAAGTGAGCCTGAAACCAGCAAGCCATGAACAAGCATACGATTACTTAGCAAGTCCCAAGGTTCGATGCAACGGGGATTCGGTTTCAAGTCAGCTTGAATCCATAAAACCATGAATGAACATAAGGTTACTAAGCAAGTCCACAGGTTCTCTGGATCGAGAATTCTAGTACTTTGATGAAAGAAGAATCACGTTGTGCCTAATTAGTTAACAATCCTGAGGCGCCGGAATAGCGAGGTTTGTTACTCCCCATTTACGAAGCTTCAAGGAGAGCCAAAAAATACACCAAAAGAAGAAATCACGCCTGGCATATTCTAAGCAATAAGAATTATGTTACGGAAGTCAATACAGTGAACCACCGAAGTGGATTTTTTCATTTTCAGTTCAAGCACTGAGGTGATTAGGCCTGACCTGCAGTTCCTTCGAGTTGAGTGGAAAGGTTTGACACAATCATGCCTTCCACATTCTCAACAGTAAGAATTACGTTTCGAAAATTGATATAATTGACTACGGGCTACCAAAGTGGATTTTTCCAGTTTTAGTTCAAGCATTAAGGTGATTAACCCTGACCTGCATGAAGCTTCCAAGGAAAGCCAAAAAAACGTACCAAAAGAAAGAACAGACCACGCCTTCCCTATTCTCAACAGTAAGCATTATTTATCGTGATTTAATCCAATTGACTATGAGATTTCGAAGTGAATTGATCTATTTTAGTCCAAACACAAATTAAAGTGTTAAAACCCTCCTGACCTGCAGTTCCCTTGACTTGCGTCGACACATGCGTCGCCCCGACATCCGTGGACGGCCCCACCCGTGAGAAGCCGAAGTCCGCCACCTTCGCCCGGTACGTGTCCGTGAGGAGAATGTTGGACGACTTGATATCTCGGTGGATGATGGGTCTGTCGGCGTAGAGATGCAGGTACGTGAGGGCATGCGCGATGTCGATGGCGATGTCCAGTCGTGTGCTCATGTCCAGGACTGTGCCGTACTTCCCATCCAAGTGCTCGCCCAAGTTGCCGTTGGGCACGTACTCCACCACCAGGATGCGCTCGGTGCCCTCCTCCATGTAGCCGATCAGCTTGCCCAAGTTCAGGTGGTCCACCTGGGAAACAAAGAGGGAATCCATAATAGGTCAGAAGAAGCCTTACATCTAGAGTTTCAGGAAGTAAAATCCTACGTAAGGGTCAGTTAAATACAATTTGAAGTCTATCTGCTTCCCCACGTTCGAATGGTGCACCAGGGAAACAAGGAGAAGCCACGATGGATCTAGAGAGGAACTACCCTGCGTATTGATCAGTTTCGTAAACAATGAAGTAAAATTTGAAGCTTCCCCAGGTTGAAATCAAAGTTCTCTTGGATGGTCAATGGGAGGCTATAATGTAGTGTATGGGTAACGGACGCTCTCCCTCAGTCAGGTGTTGAAACAACATGACGTTAAGGACTAGGTAGCTTTCGAGAGAGGGGAAGCTCGAGAAGGTTGTTGGACGTAAACCATAGAACTCTAAGCAAAATTTTGCGAAAACTGTCGAGTTGCGGCACTGGATAGATCTAGACCCATGAAAGGTGACGTGAAGATTCAATTTAGCAAGGAAAAATGTGATATCTGCTACGACACTACTACGGTCACATTATCATTGACTGTAGCACACTAGACACAAATTTGTGGTTATTGTTCTGGGACCCCAGGAAGCCACAGTATCACTACAGTACCTCTGAATGTAGCCCATTCGTCACACATTCATGATTCTTGTTTTTGAGCAGCCTCACTATCATTGACTGCACCGCACTTGACACACATTCACAGTCACTGGTTTGGGACCCCAGGCAACCATACTGCCATTGAATGCAGCAGATTAGGCACGATTTCATTGTTATTGTTTTGGGACCCGAGGAAGACACACTATCACCACACATCATTGAATGTAGCACATTTGTTACACATTCATGATTGTTTTGGAACCCCAGGCAGCCACACTACCATTGACTTCAGCACACATGACACACAGTTAAGACCCCAAACCCCCCACCCCACCCCAGCAGCGAGATTCGAGATCTCAGAGAGTATTCGAAGCACCATATTTTGCATCAATCTCCAACCCTAACCCTACTTTCCAAGACACAACACCAACCTGCGACAGCATCTCCACCTCGGTGCGAAACTCCACCGACAACCTCTGCTCATACGCGTCCTTCTTCCCTCTTTTGATCGCCACCAGGCGTCCATCTTTCAGCTTCCCTTTGTACACCATCCCGAACCCCCCTTGCCCGATCTTGTTCTGCGGGGAGAAGTTGGAGGTTGCGCGGGCCAGCTCCGCCATGGTGAATGGCACTGCCCCTTGGGAAACCGGCTTCTCTGCTTGGAAATCCTGACTGGAGTAAGATGAAAATCCTGCACCACTCCTGGTGCTACTGTTCCGGGGATGCTCCGAGTAATTGTCATCTTCAACGTGAACTCTTGATTTGTAAACAGGGTCGGTGTGATCGTCAGCTGGTGCTTTGGAGGTGAAGCAGGAACATTTTTTCTTGAACCATGAGAAACCCTTTTTGAATCCGTTCTTTATCTCAATGGATCCCATGATCAAGAGATGATCATAATCTCAGGGATGGGGTAGGGTTTAGGGTTTAGGGTTCCGCAATCTGCAAGGGTTTGAGATAACAGATTCTCAATTAGGATCTAATTAAAGATTTATGAAATAGAGGTCTGTAAGGATTGGGAATTAGGGATTGGGGATTAATCGATTTGAATATGGAGAATGGTGTGTACTTTAGGGGAGTTTGAGAGATTGTGCAGTCTATGGAGCGAAGGGAGTAAGATAGGTGAAGAGATTGGAATGATTGGGAGGCTGGCAAGGGATTCGTAATTAGGGTTTAGTGACACGGGGGTGACCCAGGAGGTGGATCTCTTCGAGGTTTAGGTTATAAAAATACTCTACGCTTCTCTAGAGTGTCGCTCTCCTGATCTGAGTGCTATGGTGTTGCATATCGAATTCTCCATATCTGTGTGTGCCCCGAGCGCAAGATTTTCCTGGGTTTGGCAGATTCGATGCTCCGGAAGGGAGAGACTTAGGAGGAAGCTGGAGCTGAGACCCTTGAAGACCACATAACAATTCAATTAATTCAGTTGTTTGTAAGTGGATTCCTTCAGATTGCGAAGGACCATCCATGTCCCAATCTTGTAAGCAATCACTCACAAAGAATCACGAACTAGAATCACATGATTGCCGTGAAATTCAACAGACTTCCAGAACAGTTTCACAAGTGTGACTCCGACCCGCACTCCGAGACACTTCCAGTCTACTGACAATGCCACCAATTACACTACCAACCTCTACCGACCTCTAATTCCACGTACTCGAGAACACAACTAAGCAACCACTTTCACATGCACAACAACACAAATCACGGGAGAATCTCAAAAGTAGCACTCACTGTAGATCTCCATAGTTCAGTTTGTCAAATTATTCCCAACAGATTCTTCTAAAAGGGTCACTAATTTCCTCATGCTGACAGTAATCCAGAAAAATAACGCTCTTCCTCACAGCAATCCCTTCTACAAACAATTTCAACTACCCTTCATTTCCACGTCCTCACCAACACTCAACTAATTCTTCGACCAGACAAACTTCAAATCCAAAACCAGTCACTCCCAGCGTCCATGTAACCCAAACGAACTACTTCAAATCCTCGCAATTCTGAAACCAAGAATCCCAAAACCAAAAACCCACATCCAAAATCCACAGTTCCAAATCTCCTCACCAGCGAAAAAAAACAAATCTCTCGAGGGGTTTCACACCTTTCACCGTCTGCTACTCCCAGTGCGCCCGTACCTGCGCCTCCCGTACCGTCGAAAGCCTGATTGTCCTTGATGGAAAAAAGCTTCCACTCTCGCTGCCATCGCCACTGACCGACCCCAACCAACCAAGACTTTGACAACAAAGTTGGAACCTTTCAACACAGCAGTCACTTGCGCGAGCTTCTTTGCGAGGAGAGCAGCTTACTGTATTATAATCGCGTATTTGACTTGGGAGTCCCAAAGTGCCACTTTTCGACATCTTCTAGACGGAATAGGGACGAAAATTGGGAGCAATTGGGTGAAATGTGGGCGAAATTGGACGACACTGGAACGAAATAGGGAGGAAATTTGGATGGGATTGGACGATGTTTCGAGTGGAATTGGGCGAGGTTGGAGTTTCCGCGGGCGTTGATTTTGTGGGTTTGTCTGTCGGCAGGGCTCTCGAGTGCTTGATGCAGCGTTTTGGGGGGGCCCAGTTTGAGTTTGGAATTTCGAGCTGGCTGGTTGTTGGAGTGCTTCGGTGGTTTGTTCCGAGCATTTATGGAATGGGAGGTATCTTATCTGGGGTTTTCACCCTTAACCCTTGAACGCCGGGCTGGTGACCGTGGAAATCAGGCATTTTGGAACCGTGTGACATCATCTACTTTAAAAAAATAAAAAATAATCATTGGTAGTCAAACTACTATTGAAGATCTTCCCTTTTCACTCCTAATTCCGAGGATGAATAGTTGCACTTCTGGGCTATATAGGAGAATTTCTTGTCATTCATTGAACGAAAAACGTTTGCCTTGACGTTTAGGGGTTCAAGGATGAGTTGGTCCCCATGGAAACCATCTGTTTTTGTACATTTGTTTTAGTACAGTGGAAATTGTTGGATAAAAAAAAATGTAAAAGCACTCATTGGAAGTCAAACTACTATAGAAGACATCTCCTTTTCACACAAAATTTGGAGGATGAAGAGTTGCATTTGATTCCTATATGGAGAGATTCTTTGTCATTCATCAACCAAAAAATAGGTGTGGCATCCCTTATCAAGGGATTCAGCCATCAGAGTATCACCAATGGTCCTTTAAATTTTGACCCTCTAAACTAACAATAAGTGGCCCTCGAAACAAAAAGGGAGATGGACAAAGGCAAGAGGACCAATTCTATAGTAAAGAGAGTCGATGTGCAATCATGACAATACTTTGCCTTGTCTCTACCTTTCGAAGAATTTAGCAAAGGGAGCCCATATAGTATGATAGTCATTAGAAGTCAATGAGCCCACGGGAGTGCTGCACCTAATAGCGAGGAGAAGGGGATCTCATTTCTCTGCAGAACATATCAGACCTTCAATCTATTGCTCTAAGTAGCCATTTGAAGGACCATAGGGGATACTCTCATAGCATTAATAGAAATGGTGATCATAGAGACATGCCGAATTTGATCCATTGGTGGTTAATTTTGTCATGAAGGTCTTGATATGGATCTTTTACCTCGTCTATGAAACCAATTTAGAAGTCATTCATACAACCACCAATTACGGATATTTGTAATCTCCAGAGTCCTCGAATCTATATGAATGTTTTTGAGAGTTTATTGAATGTTGATTTACACATATTCATAAAGAAGTCAAGTGACTTGGCCATCATCCCTTGTCACTAGCTTTTTATTTTCATAAACTCATGAGGTATCTGTAGACTTCATTTTGCCTTGTGAAATGATTGTATAATAAATCATGCAAAAGAATGTTCCTCAAATACTATAAATAAAATTCCAAGTGCCATACAAAAATAAAAATAGGATCATCACAATTTAATCCTCCTTAGACTACTACCTTAGACTAAAGCATTACCAATGTTGCAAAAATAAAGATTATTTTTTGAATATTTCATTGTAATTTAGACCTAGACAATGATAAATGCATTTCCAATATAGATTTACAAAAATTAATATTAGAAGGCATATTGAATACAACATATCTTTCAAAGTTAAAAATGACTTTACAATCACATTATATTTCTTCATTGGTTTAGAACCATGTGAAGAAAGACACGTCTTTAATACATATATGGAATATTGCTATAACTTTGAGATAATAGAAATAAAAACAAAGAGACTATGGTTTAATTTGTGGCCTTTGATTTTTACGTTAGACCTAAAAAAAGACCCATCAAATTAATAATTGAATATATTAATTTAAAATATATCAAATGTTTTTGTCATTTTTAAAACACTTGTATAACTGCGATAACAATATAATACATCTAAAATTTAGATAATTGGTACCCAAACCAATGAGTCAAACTTAACCCATTGACAAGTTACTTTCATGGTAGATGCCGATTTTTTTGTCTTAGAGTTCTCCAAGTCCACGAATTCTTTTTTGCCCTCACATGCAAGGATCTCTTTGTGGCGAACACCATTTGTGTCCTCAAGTTCAATGTGATAGATGAACTTGCTTTCAATCTTGCTAATGTAATGGCATTTATAAACAGCAAACAAAAATATGTTGCTTTTGCATACCACTGCTTTTTCATATTTTTTTAACGCCAACACTTTCCAATTTCTCTTTTTCTTCTCCTTCTCCACTGATACAAACAATTCAAGCATCTAAGAATTTTTTCTAAAGTCATTGAGATAGTGCAAGATTGTAAAATTGATATGTAGATATAATATTTGTTGACCCCTAAATGTCCAAGCCCCTTTCTAAGCTTCTGAAAGTTTGCTCATGGTTTAACAAAATGTTTAGGTTTTGATTATTTTTAGCAATTTTAAGAAAATTGTAACTATATGAAATCAAAGTAGAAGTATTATGGATCACATAGGAAAAAAAATACACAATATCACTTAGGGATTGAAAGATTATAATGTTTGATCCAAGAGGGAGGTTGTAAAAGTGATTAAAAGTCTTTCAATTAATCCACTTTTTACATATCAAATCTAAAAGTGAGGTCATGAAAAAATATCTATGAGGCTAAAGGAGATAAGATGTGTAACCATGATTGATTTATAGCTTCTCAAAATCTTCACTTCAAATTTTTTAAATGAATTTTCAATGCCATTTTCCCCTCAAGATTCAGAGTATTTGAAGCTCACTTCCATGAACCTCTAACACTACAAATTAAATGAAGATTTGCAATGGTGATACCTATGTATAAAGTCTTCAATAGAAAAATCATAAACATTTTTTTCAAAATCAGAGTCTTGGTGCTTAAAGTAGATTTTTTAAGGGTTAAACTTTAAAAAGTACCAAAAATAATGCTTAAATTTTTTTTATTCAACTTTAAAGTTTAGTTGACACCAAAATATGGTACCTTATATATTTAGGGATTAAAATATTTTATACAACATTGGAGTTTGATGTTCAAGCAATTACCATGCTTGGTGGAAATAGATCTCTCAAGAGCCTTGATGTGCTTCTCTTTTGGCAAGCTTTTCTTTACAAAGCTTGTCATTCCTTCCAATGAGGTTACACACTTGGAGATTTCTTTACTTGATTCCTCCTTCTTTACGTAGATATCTTTTTCTTTCATTTCCTTCTCCTTCTCAAATTCAATTTCTTTTTCCTTCACCAATTTGGACTTCTCTTCACTTCCATGAACATCTTTTTTCTTCAGCTCCATTTCCTTGCTCTTTTCAACTTCTTTTTCCTCATCCTTCAACTCTTTCTCTTTGTAGTATTTGGTTTCTTCTTCCTTAAACTTTCTTTCTTCCTTTGACTTTCTTTCTTCCTTTGACTTTTTGGTTTCTTTTTTCTTAACCTTTTTATCCTCAAGTACCTTCTCCCCAGTTACATGAAAGTCCTTCTCCTTACTCTCTTTCTCTTTGTCGTATATAATTTCTTTTTGATTAATCATTTTTTCTTTCTTAGACTTCTCCTCATTTCTGTGAATATCTTTTTTTTCCAACTCCATTTCCTTTTTATGTTCAATTTCTTTTTCCTTGACCTTTTTATCTTCAATTCCCTCCTCCTCATGTATGTGAAATTCCTTCTTGTCCATCCCTTTGTTGTTGTATTCAAATTCTTTCTCCTTAACATTTTTGACTTTGTTGGTTTTCTTCTCACTGCCATGAATATTTTTTTCTTTTATCTCCTTCACTTCCTTCTTCTTGTATTCAATTTCTTTATCTTTCACTTTTTTCTCTTTACTTGATTTTTCTTTCTTTACATACATTTCATTTTTTGGGTCAATCTTTTCCTCCTTAACCTTTCTCTCTTCACTTGAATTCTCTTTTCTTGATTCATATACGTTTTCTTTGAATTTCTTCTCCTTTATGTCCTTCTCACTGCGTTTTTCAAATTCTTTTCTTTTGCTTTCTTTTCCCATAGTCTCCTTCACAATTTGTTTCTCTTTTGACTTCTTCTCCTTACTTTGCACAGTCTCGTTTTTCACTTCTTTCTTTTTACCTTTCTTAGTACTTTTCTTTTTACCTTTCTCAGTACTCTTCTTTTTAATTTCTTTTGTGATCGATTGCTCGTTGCTTCGCTCAATTTCTTTTTCCTTGTTGAGGATGAATTCTCTGTCCTTCTCCTGCTCCTCTACAACCTTACTTTTTTTCACTTCAACTTCCTTTTCTTTGCTAAACTCAATTTCCTTCTCTTTACGCTCCTTTCCCTTATGCTCAATTTTCTTTCCTTCATATTCTCTTTCTTTACTTTGGACAACCTCCTTCTCCTTAATCTCTTTCTCTTTAGTTACTTCAATCTCCTTACTTGTCTTTTCCTTAACAACCTTGCAATGGTTGATGGTCCGGAACATCATGTTTGCCAATTTAGAGCCATGTGAAATATGAAAAGTATCTAGAAGCTCTTGAAATTTCTCACTGTAATGCCAAAACTAATTTATTTTATTAATAAAAATGAATAAAATTTTACTCATAACGAATATTTTGTTAAAATGGCGGTATTCCACAAACTTGGCACTTTCAAGTTTCAACCAAGTGGTCTAAAATCTATACCAATCCTAGAAAATGAATGGAAAAATAGCCTATGAATATCGCCATTTTACCTAAATATTTTTTTCATACTATTGTTCATGAGAATTTAATTTGAAGAATATTCAAACTTGAAAGGAGAATCAAGAATTTCGAATCTTGAAAGATTTTTACAAGGCTTTAAGATATTTTGTCCCTTTGTGTTAAGAGTATGCTATTGTTCACAAGTGTCCTAGGAATGAATTTTGTTACACCATGGGATTAGATTCACTAGGATAAAACTACTCCTAACATCAAGTGGAGAAGTGTAAGTAGTATACCCTACATACTTGTCAATTCCATATTTAATTAATTCAAATTAGTGTACTTGTCAATTTCAAGCATAATTAATTCTGAATATTGTACTTAAAAATTGTTTAAGTACCACATGACGTGTTGCCAATGGAATACATATATGTAATCTTATGCAACACCTTGAAAAATAATTAATTTTACACCTATTTTACACCTATAGTGAAAATGCCAAGCAAGTAAAATATTGATGTTCTTGAGTAAGTGAGAATTTCTACATACCTTGACAATGTTATCTTCTGGGTGAGAAAGTTAGGTAAAAATGCAGGACTTTGATTTGATAACTCATGCAAACTTTCAGGTAAGACAATATCTTTGCCCTCGACAAAATCCTTCTCGCCAAATTGCAAGGCTTGTCCATCGACATATGGTTCACCATTGTCATAAAACAATTGTGCATCATCAAGTTTGTCCCTTGAAATGTTCGTACTTGGATCATCGAAGGTGATGTTGGGATTGCACAACAAGTTCGCATTGCGGCAAAAGGCTTCAATGTGTTGGCCCAAAGTGTGATTCTCCCATAAAGTTGCATATTGTCTAGTCTTCTCCACATCCAAAGGAGATGTGTAGTTTAGTAGGAACAAGGGAATTGTCACTCCCTCTTCTTCCCCTTCTTCTTGGTTATTTTGAATTGTGGTATTAGATGGCCATGATCCCCAAGGCCTTCCATCTGCTTGGGTCATAAGCGATGCTCCCAAAGCCTACACGAGACACAAACTTAATTCAACTACTATGAAAAAAATAGAAAATGCAAATATATGAAAAAATAATAATTTAATTATAGCACCTTGTTAGCTATGGACCAAAGAGGGAGGAGACTTTGCATTGACAAATGTTACATGTAAGGAAGTTTGAGTAGCCAATGTTGTTTGAAAATCAAGCCAATGCTACAATTGTTTGCAAAGAGAGTTGTAGTTGCTTGTTTTGAATTTTTTTCTATTCCTTGTACTTTGTATAATATTTATTTAAGTTCAATCATGAAAATCTCAAATGTAGTTAGTCTTCACAACATGATTCTTTGGTTAAGCTTGTCACCACATTCTTTAGACACTATTTTGACTTCAAATTGTACAACTTAGTCGTTTGACATCCACATATTTAGGAATTAATCAATGAATGACAACACATTTAACCCTTAAAAAGCATTCCATGTTTTTGTTTCATGGTCAAATTTCAATCATTATCTATATTAAAACATACCTTTCTAAAATTTTGATATTTTTTTCATATAGTAATATTAAACTTCATTTTTTTAGAATTTAAAATATGAAAATGAAATTTATATGATTTGGGGAAGTAATTTGTTTGTTGAAATCATAGTAATTACAAAAATGATCAAAATAGTATGAATTTTTTTAGCAAAATTGTAGATTGTATTGATAAACATCATGGTATAATTGATGTATTCCTTGAGCTCACACCATTTTCTCAATGAAGCTCTAAGCCATTTAAAATCAAGAGCTCAATATGAAATTCAAGTTTGACCCTAATTACTAAGCCCCTTATGTAGGTTTGTTAACACTAAGGGTTAACAAACTAAGGGTTATTACTCTAATAGGTTAACACTCTAGTGGGTTAAAACTCTAATGGGTTAACACTCTAGTGGATTAACACTCTAATGGGTTAACACTCTAATGTTGTACTGAACATTTGCACCCAAACATCATTGAAGGCCAATGCTAATATTATAAAAGGTAGAACCACCTATACCCGATCACTTAAGCAATTTTAGGATGGATGAGGAACAATGTGAGGCAATGGAAATTTTTCTCATGTAGAGAGAGAAGAAATATTGGGACTATGAATTTTTCATAATTTTATTCCTGAACTTCAAATTACTATGAATTTTGGGAGTCAAAAAGTGTTCCAAACCCATAGTCAATGTCTAGAATCTTCTAATTCTGATCAGTCAAGAGACTACTTTCCCGCACACTTTATGACATATTGGGACACAAGTCATGACCTTATTGGTCCCCAACCTTGAAAAGGAGAAAAAACCCACATTTCAAGCTTCAGTTAGAAATCTGTTCCAGACTTGCTTGGAAATAGTTGCACTAAAAAGGTTGGGTATGGCTCTCTGGTCAGAATCCCATGTGGTTCTTCTGAAGGATGGTCCTTTTGTTAGCTCACTTACCAGCATTGCCAGGAGCACTGTGAAGCTGGAGTTGGACATCATTATGTATTGCTCACAAAACCAAGCACCAACCTGTTTGCACAAATTAAAGCCTTTTGCTAAGTCACATCTCACATTAAATTTTGAGCTTGCAGAGACTTCAACAAAACCACCATTGATATTAACAAACAATGTGCATCACAAATACCTTTGTTTGGAGAAAAACAACAATGAAAACCAAACGAAACCAAACCAACAATGTGCAATATCTTAATTAACAAAAAATTGTGAAACAGGATTCAAAGCAACAATTCAAGCAGCTAGCGATGGCTAAGTATAATTATTATATTATTTGCTTCCACCATATTCTACATGTGTATGTATTATGAACTATGTAGAAGCCATTCACTGGAGTCATGGACATTGCAATCCATCAGCATTAAGCTAGATTGGGAAACTAAGCATACTGCTTATGAAATCAAGAAAACGAGCACTTGCTTTGGAATTTTGTACGAGAGTCAACGGTGATGCACACTTGGGAATGGAAGATTTATATATTGTACTCTGTACTAGAGGGCTTGCCAAGGGCTTTCAATCCTTGGCTGTCGATCATGAGAATGGCGGTGACGTGTTATCTCGGTTGGGCACCGATAATGTGACAGATATGGAATTGGAATGTTTGCACCTACAGACTGCTCCAAGCCTGCGGGCAAGTGAGGAAGGCATGTTGTTCAATTGCAGGACGGAACCCGCAAAAAGATGGGTTGTCGAATTGTTGATGGACTAATTGGTAGGTTAGGTGGGAAGCTGCAGGCAAGGTTCTTGTGAAATGGCTTAGACTCCTACACTCTCACTAGGTTGATGGAGACCCATCAATTTTTTGTTGGAAGAATGAGATTTTAGAAGGATGAAAGAGGACAAAATCTTTGTGTGTTGTTGTTAGTTGTTGTTGGATGAGGTGTTGACCGAGAGGAATTGAAATGGAGAGGATTGCAATGTGCTCAGAAAACCAAACCAAAAGTAACTTGGTGCTTTCATTGGGGAAGATGGCCCATGCCTAAACTTGGGGTCAACAGAAGTGTTGGATATTTTTAAAATATCAAGGTTAATCCTTGGAGGATGCTAAGGCCAAAAAGTGGTCAATGGATGACATCATAGTTCACTATAGAAACAAAGAATGCACCTTTTGGTCCAATAATTGGACTACGTTGGTCATGGGGGACTGCGTTCTTTAAGGGTTAAAGAAGCTCTTTGTCATAGAAATCATCCTAGAAAAAAGAACATTTACAAGTTGACAATTAGGGGTCATTAGTCACATTGGGACTTTTCTATACTCTTGATTAATGAAAGTGCTCATAATTTTTTTATTTGGCTTCAACTTCAATGCCCTTGAGTAGGTTTCTTGTTGCGACTTCAAGCAAGATTGGCGTCCGACTCAATACCTATGTAGAACACCTTATTTTTTTGCCTTTGTTTGGGTCATTATAAATGCACAAATTTCTTTGGATTTTGGTTGCAACTTCATGCATGATTGACATTTGAATCTACATGCATGGGTAAAAAACTTACTTTTTTGTCTTTGTTTGGATCATTGTAGATAAACAATTTAAAAAAAGAAGTCAAAGTCACATGTTTTCTATTTTTCAAAATTATTTTAGATATTTTAAAAATAAAGGAATCTTTTTATTTTTCAAAAGGAACCAAAAATTCATATTCATATTTTAATATACTCAAAAATCTTGAAATTTTAAATCAAAAAAAAAAATTTCATAATGATTATCTACCCTAAATTCAAAGACCAAAGCTACATTATTTAAATTAGTATTGGTTGAAATACAATTTTAGTTTATAAATTTTCCATAATTTTTTTTTGTGTAGTGATACCCATTTAGACCCTCACTAGTAAGACAACTTAGCATACCTAGATTGAAAGTTTTGGAAAGTGCATTCTAGATGTAGTTCCATATTTGGAAGAGACGGTAAGCAAACAATTGTTCTACAAGAGATTTTGTCTTTGTAGAAGGCTTACAATCTACTAGCTCATTTATTTAAAATGGTAAGGACCTATTCTAACTTCCTCACATTAGTGGGTGTTGAAATTCATTAGATGAGATTATGGTGCTTTACAAGACTATGAGTTCCCTTATGTTCCCGAACTATGTGGAACACTTGGAATTGCGCCACATTAGCAGTTTGATGTGGTCAAAGTTTGGCCACATTAAATAATATTATTTATATATTTAATTCATTAAAATATATTTTTTCATTTCTTCTTATTTTTTATTATTTAAATATTTTGAATAGTATTGGCTAGTTCACATAGCCGGAAACAACTTGGAATTGGTCTTCTAGAGCTTATAGGCCTAAAAAACATCTAATGGAAAGATGGCTTAGTGAATGTAGATACCGAATCCTTCAAATTGTTTGAAGGTGGATAAGGGAAAGCTACAAAGATGGTTATGATACCACATCGTCTCAATTAGGATCCATCTTTCTATTCAAACCCTTAGTATAGGTGATATCCTATTGCAAGCTCTTAATTGGATCTAAAAAATTATTGGTTCTTTTTCTCTTTTCAATAATAAAGTATTCATTGATAGTGACACCCATTGAGGTATGCATACTTACTATTATCCCTCTCACATTTGTCCCCACTATCTATATTGTTTTGACATTTCAACTTACAAATCTTGGACAAGTGCAAAAGAGTACGTCATTCAAAGAACGTCATAATAGATGTGAATTATAAGGTAGGGACTCTCAAATGCACCTCTGATCAAAAAGTGCCATCTTAACTAGATGTACATCTAGTTAATCAATATCTACCTCTCTAGAAGAAATGATTTTGAAATCCATACTAAAAAAACTTTTGACCCTTTATAACTTGAATGCAATATCCAAATGCAATATTTTTTGGTGGGTTGAAATACTCTTGGAGCTAACAACAAGAAAATATAAAATTTGACAAGTTTAATAATAATAACTATGATCTTACAGAAAAGTGGCATTTGGGGGACTTTCTATTTTGAACCTTAACCCCTAAACATCTAGATTCATTTCCAAAATTGGCTATTTGAGAAAAATCATTATAAACTACTATTTGGAAGAATGTTTTGTAATCAATATGTAAATGGAAGTTGTAGACTCTAAGTTGTAGATTCCATCTATACAGTTACATTCACCAATGCTATTGCCAATTTATTTTTATAAATTTTGAAAGAAAAAGTTTAGAATTCATTCTAAATTCAACTGCAAGCAAAATATTATCATTTTTTGAGTAAAATTTGTTGGAATGGATTTGAAATGAGGTTCTCTTGACATAGTCATTTAAAAAAAGAATTGTATTCTTAATATCTATGACCTCATTTTGGCAAATTGAGGTTTGAACTAGAGTCATTGCAATTTTGACTTGGTCAACCACTTGACATATGTGCACATTAGTACTTTTAGAAAAATATGTATTCTAGAAACACTAAATCCAATCC
Source organism: Straminergon stramineum (assembly GCA_963920665.1). Lineage (NCBI taxonomy): Eukaryota > Viridiplantae > Streptophyta > Bryopsida > Hypnales > Calliergonaceae > Straminergon > Straminergon stramineum. The sequence goes on from OY987268.1 coordinate 20,582,612, forward strand.
TTAGATAGGACCACAACTTCAGAAAGTATCTCTACAAATTAGAATTAGAATGACTTTCATCCAAGCAATAAGGAGAATGAAACTTGAGTTTCTATCTCTTCATCATCCAAAAAATGGACTTCGGAAAGCTGAGGAGTTTTAACTTTTGCCAATGCAAAGCCTCCACCCCTTTATTATGCGAGACCCAATCAGCAATCCCCAAACTGGCTAAATTTTGCTTAGTTGCTATATAATTTCATCATACCCTCAGTGTTAAATTCAAAAAAATCTTCCAAAAATGAACATTTTGCTAATTTCCCTGAAGCAGTTCTGGGATCGCTGGACCCAATTAATTAAGAGTACCATAGAATGATGATTTTCTTTTATTTAAAAAAAAAAGAAGTAACATGGATAAAAGATTTTTGAAAAAGCATAAAAAAAACCCAGTCGTCTCCCTTCTCTGGATTATTCCCTGGTGTCGCAGCAGTGCCTATCGCAGCAGTGTCCTCAGTTCCTCTAGGGCAGACATACGGTGGAACAGGCACGCCCTCCACGCACCCCTGCACCCCGCAATGCCCGATCCCTCACACCACTTCCGCAATCCGATCATCGCCTCTCGCTTCTCGCTTCCCTTTCCACTGACGAATTCAGAAAAAAAAAAGAATCGCAAGTCGGCCGAAAAATGAGTCCATTCGGCCAACAATCGAGGCAAATCTGACTGACGTTCTGTTTTCACAATCACTTCCATGGTGGAGCAATTACTCAGTTGCAGGAAATTCTATAGTTTGTAGGGAGGAGTTGGAGTTTCGATGCCGCAGGGGCAATAGTAGTTTCTAGCTTATTGCGAATGATTGGGATGAATCCAATGAACGACATCTGATCTGAATTGGTGTTGCCATTGTTTGGGGTTTCAGAAAATTCAGAAATTCCGGCGCAATTTGGTTAGAAGTCGAGGCAATTCGGGCTGACGTTCTGTTTTTCTCCGCTCTTGTTTCCATGGGGAATCAATTCATCTGTGAATAATACTGCTGTTGCAGTAAAATTTCATCTGCTGAGTAATTCGCTAGAGAGGGTTTGGATATTTGATTAGTAGGAGTTGTGTGATGGTAGGATGGGCGCGTGTCTGTGAACGAATCCATGGAATGAGCTTTGATTTGAATTCATAGAGTGTGTTCCGGGGGTTTGGGGTTGAATTGCCAGTGCGAGTGTGAGTGCAATTGGATTGCGATTGGGGTGGCAATGGCAATGGCGATGGCGCGAACGGCGTTGTTGCGTCGCGGCACTCGCGGATTCAAAGTAGAGCGCTCAACCATGTTCGAGGTGGTGAACCCCGCCACGGGTAAAGTGATGGGGGAGCTCCCCGAGGAAGGGAAAGCCGAGGTGACTGCGAAGTTCGAAGACCTAGTCGCAGGGCAGAAGCGTTGGCGCACGGTGCCTGTCGCAGAGCGGCGAGCCATGTTGGAGCGCTTCAACGAGCTTCTCCGCCTCAACATGCCGGCACTCGCCAAAACCCTGACCATGGAGATGGGGAAGCCCATCGCGCAGGCGAAGAACGAGGTGCGGGCGACGGTGGATCGGGTGCGCTTTTACCTGGAGAATTATGAGAAGGTGCTCAAGGAGACGTGTGTGCTGGAAACGAGCATTCTCAAGGAGAAGGTGATTTACGAGCCGCTGGGAGTGGTGGCCAACATCTCGGCGTGGAACTATCCCTACTTTGTGTCGACGAATGTGTTTGCGGCAGCGTTGTTGACGGGGAATGCGGTGCTGTACAAGCCGAGTGAGCATGCCACTTTGACAGGGTTTGAAATCACCAGGTATGCTTTACTATAGCCTACTCTGAAAATGCATTCTGGAATATTCTGCATTCTTGCAACACTTGATTGTGCTATGCAATCTTCATTGTAAAACCATCGCGCTTCTAAGATGGTACTTAGACCTAGAGAGGGTAGATGACAATCCATCGCCTTTCGTAATATCTTTATGATAATTTTTGTGCCAAAATTGCTTGATGAAAATGTTTGCTTAGCGTGCATTTCATAGTATTCTAAAGAATCCTTGTTGAGCATTCTCTGAACTGGCATGAAAAGGAACCCCTAATTCCTTGTTTTGCAAAGATAAGCGAAATTTGAACAAGTGAGAGCTCAGCCACTGTCTTCACATGCGAGAGCATATCAAAGCGTAGTTTTGCTTGCTTTGCTTGCTTCCTTTGCTTTGGCATGACTTTGTTGTATATAACTCTTGGTTGGCATTGTTCTTGACCACTACTCAAGAATGCTATGATTTAGGGTTTGGTGTGCGTTTGGTGTTCAGGTTGCTTTACGAGGCTGGAGTTCCAAACGACGTGTTTGCGATGACGACGGGGAGGGGGGAGACGGGGTCGGCTGTGGCGTCATTGAAGGGGTTGGGTGGATTGTTTTTCACGGGCTCATACAAGACTGGTCAGCAGATTGCCAGGCAAACTGCTCCAAATCTTGTGAAGGTGCAGTTGGAGCTCGGTGGGAAGGATCCTGTGTATGTGAGGGCGGATGCGCCCAACATTGCAGCTGCTGCTGCCTCCATTGCCGATGGCGCATTTTACAATTGTGGCCAGAGTTGCTGTAGTGTAGAGAGGGTTTATGTTGATAAGAGGATATATAACGAGTTTCTAGATGCTTTCGTGAAGAACATCATGTCGTTTAAGGTGGGCGATCCTTTGAAGTCCGAGACGTATATTGGCCCTGTCGCTAGGCAACCTCACTTGCCATATCTTGCTGCTCAGGTGAGTATTCAAAGACGAGTTCTTTTATTCTCTGTTGTTCTCAGTGACTTGCATTTTATCGTTCGGCTCCAACCTGTGCATACGAGTTTTTTTGGCTGTAGTACGCGATTGGTATGCTGGCAACAGGGTTTTCGGCAAACCTGGACTGTTTCAGAAACTAAAACATTTGCAAGGACCTAGAAAAAACCCTTGTTTTCGGAACCCTGGATTGTATGAGCATAGAGTTCAATCTGTCCAGAGACTGATAGTGTTTTCAATAAATTGAGATCGTTTCAGATAGCATCATGAAGAGATTCTTGCTCATGATACATGGAGAGGTCTCCCTATTGTCGCAATGATCATACGGAGATTGCTCATGTAATCCACGGTTCAAAAACAGGGTCTCTTGCTGGGTCCTTGCGAATGTAATAGTCAGGCTTTCGCCAGTACAAGTTGTCATTGTTTTATTTCTGCGCAGCATGCTTCTCCTTTGAGGTCATGAATTAGTTCTGGATGGAATTAATAGCACATTGAGGAAATCTTACGATTATGGAGCTTGCTGTTCCGACGGTTATCAAACTAATTCCTATTTTGTTGACTCTGGACCGACGGGGAGGACCTTTGCATGGACAGAAGCTTGACGTAGTGAAATTTGAGTAGGACCTTACTCGAAAACCGAGACAGTGCTACAGGAACAGAGCCTTTCGTAAAGTAGCTCCTTGTTTACTACTTCCTATGCTTTTTCGCTACACAATCTAACTGTTGTATCAAATCCATTCATTTTTGCGTTGCAAACTCACGCAGGTGCAAGACGCTGTAAGCAAAGGAGCCCGCGCGACGTCCCACACCGGCTTAGACAGCAACCAGGGCGGATTCTTCTTCCCCCCCACCGTGCTCTCCGACGTGAACCACACCATGGACGTGATGAGGGACGAGTCGTTTGGTCCCTTGATTGGGATCCAAGCGGTGGAGAATGACGCCGAGGCTTTGACCCTGATGAACGACACGCCGTATGGACTCACAGCCAGTGTGTACTGCAAGAACAGTCAAGATGCGGAGAATATCCTCCGGGATTTGGAAGTGGGCACGGGGTACTGGAATTGCTGTGACCGAGTGTCGCCTCGCTTGCCTTGGTCGGGGAGAAAAGGCTCCGGGTTGGGAGTCACGCTGGGGATGGATGGACTCCGGGCCTTCGTGCAGCCCAAGGGCATCCTCCTCCAGAGTCCTTCCAACAAGGATTGAAAGGCTTGGAGAGTCCTTGCAACGAGGATTGAAGATCTTGGAGCTTGGAATGAGGTGAAGGATAGGACTTTCTGGAAGAGGGTTGTTCCAGAGTCCATACAACAAGGATTGAAGCAGCCAGGATTGAAGGGCTTGGAATGAGGTGAAGTACATAACATTCTGGAATAGGATCCTCCAGAGTCCTTCCGAAGGGGTTGAATGCGGTGAAGGACTTAAAAGTCTTGAATAGGGTCCTCCAGAATGGTCACTGTAGCGTACCACCTTTTTTCCATTGGCGCAATCGCAAGAATGATTCGTGGTACCGTGGGGCACATTTTGGGGGGCAAGCTTGCATTCAAGATTTAATACAGGGAATGGAGCCTTGATTCATGGGAAGCAAAGGTCACCTGCATTGAAGCTTAATGCAGTTTGAGAATGTTATGGATTGTGAGTTAGAGGCTTCTTTTGACACCTCAATTTGTGCCGTCCAGGTATATGCTTTTTGGTTGATCTAAGGGCTTAGAATGAGGAGAACGAGTATGGGTTATAATCTTCTTGTGACTACTTAATTTAGGACATCCAAATCTACACATTCTGTCTAGATTGATATTTTTTGATCAATATTGTTTGGTTGATCTCAGGGCTTAGAATGAGGAGAAGGACTATGAGGTTTAGTCTTTTCTGACTAGCCAATGAGATAGTGGCTTGGTTGCATTGGACATGTGATTTGGCAGTATAGGAAGTAGAAGGTTAGTGAAGGAGAAGCAAAATGTCAGGGGTGCCGCCTGTTGCGAAACATTGATACTCCAAAACTACAATCAAATTGACTGCCGTTTGTATTTGAGTTGAATCAAATTGTGATGGTAGAAATTAGAATTTGCTTGGACTGACAAAGGGCAAACAGTAAGGTAAACCAGCCTATCACACGCAAACCACCCATGATGGGCACTCAGGGTTTGATCCATTATACTGTTGTATCAACCCACGACAGACTTTTTTTTTTTAAAATGAGGTTCAGGCTATATTTGGTTGAGTTAGTGGCCACAATCAATGTCTTGGATGATGGTGATGGACAGGGTTTTTGTTTTGAGCGAATTTTTGCTCAACCCACCAAATTTTGGCCTCTCTGTTACTATCCCTCCAAATTTGGGCCTCTACAATGATGCCAACAAGCTAACACTTGCCCAAAAAAACCCTCTGGTCATGGAGTGATTAGTGACTACAACAAGAACTTCCACCTTTTGAGTGTAAATTCATCATAGGAAGTGACTTTTGTAGGCCTTTATGTTGTGGCCATGTTAGGAAATATTGTGACTACTTTAGATGAGGAAGATGACCATTACGGATACACTTGTTGGTTTGGGGGTAGTCAAGAGATTCTTTTGGGTCAATTGGGAAACACACTTCAAAAATACATAACAAATTCATACTTTGTCAAAAAATTTAAAAAATTCAATTGCTTTCCCTGTTTCTCACATTTGTCTATATATAGAAAAAAACTTAAAATTTCAACAATGCCAACAAGGCAAACTAATCATTCTACAAGTATGTTCACATTCGGTGTTAGGGATGATGTTTGCAATGTGAATTTGGTCCAAAAGGAGGTCTAAATTCGTTCCTAAGACCCTCAATAACAACATTCTTTAACACCAAGTGTGAACATACCATACTTGTCATAGGTTGGTTTAACTTATGTCATGTTAGTTGGCTAAGGTAGAAACACTTCTTTTTGTCATTTCAACTCCCTATTGCTTAGTACTAAGACATGTTTACCCATAATCATCACGTACTACCTATTAGTGTTGATTATGGGTGTACTTACCTTGCTTGGGAATTACTTCTAAGTAGCATTCATTCTCTACAAAGTCATTTTGAGTCCAATTAGAAGCTTCTAGGAAGTTGGTGATACATTTATTTCTTATGTAATGACTCCAACTTCATTGAATTTTGTTGGATTTGCTTGAGTTTATACTAAGTTAGACACAAAAACTTGAGTCAATGTTTCATTTAGGTGCAGAAATTGAAAATGCCATTAAATTATATGATCCAATAAAAAAACTTTGTTCACAAAAGTTGTAAAGCACAAAGTAGTAAACAACATTGATGTGAAAAAATTAAAATCTATTTATAGACTATCAAATATAGCATTTTGAAATTAGGTGTGTACAAAGATTCAATTTTTTGAGCACATACTAAAAAATTTGACCACCTTCCTATTGCTTCCAAAACAACTTGAATTTGAACATGCATACAAGCATACAACTTCTTATACTCATCAATAGTTGATAGAAGCACAATCTTCTTGTACACAATTCTACAACTCATGAAGATTTTTGTTAGAATAGGAATCCACATTCAACCCTCATTTGAAGATTGTCCATATATATTCAATGAAATTGACATTAGGTGATTGAGCAGGCTACTCCAAATCAAAGTATGGTTGTTCTTAAAACCATTCTTGAAGAATATTCACTATGTGTGAAGGTGCATTGTCTTGCTAAAAAATAACATCAAGATCAAAGTATGTTGAAATCTATCAAAGTGCTAAACAATTCCCCTTGCAACAACTCAAGATAACCTATTACATTGAGCTTAGGTATGGACCACCTACACCTCTTGTTAGCACACAACTCTAGAGCATCAATGAACCTTGACCATGTTCCATTGTTTGTTTAATAGCTTTGATTGGAAGGCTCTTCTTGTTACTAATCCAACACCAACTCAAGCCATCAAAGTTGAATCAATTGATCCTCATTACTAAAAATCACTTTCTCCCAATCACTTATTATCCATTCTTTGTACAATTGAGCAAATTCTAACTTTACTTTCACATTTTCAATGGACAAAGTTGGATTAGAAACCTTAGTTAACCCCTAAAGGACCAAGTAACATTTTGTTGATAGAACAACATTTTTGATCATCCATTTACAAATAAAATTTTCATTTTTTTTCTTTGAAATTTTTGCATAACAAGTGGTCAAGGAGTAACTTTAAGGCACAACAATTTTCATGACTTTTGGCTATATGGTTAAAAAGTTTTTGTATGATATGTAGTTTCTTTTGGAGCTTGAGCAGTTCAAAAAAATCTATTTTTGAAAAAATAAAATTTTGAAATTAGTTTTCTAGATTTATATATATTTGGATTTTCTACATGATCACAGTCATATGTAGTCATGGAAGTTGTCCCAGACGTGTATCCAATATAATAAACTCAGAGAAAATACACAGAATTTGCAATTACAGAGTGTGGTTGGAAAGGGTTGAATGTACATCTTCACTCATTTACAAATATCTTATGACAGACATGAAATCAGCACATCTTCTCACTTTACAAATTTCTCTTGCAATATCGAGTGAGACTAAGGTAAAGTGGTGAGAGCGCCCACTAACTTAACTTGAGTTGAAGTGGTGCAGCAGTCATGGCATCTTTGCTGCTAAATTTATCAATTCCTTACATTTCTCACTCTCGCTTCACAAATATATAATGGCAACCATGAAAGCTCAGCACATTTATCCACTCACATCAAGCGTTTATTATGTAATTTTGAATGAGACTGATGTAGTGAGGGCACCCACTAACTTGAAGTAATGTCGTAAGTTCGCGAGAGTTCCGTAGCCAGTAAAGAGAGAAGGTCTCAAGGGATTAATTAACTACTGCCGAGATTGTGCTTGCGGTGAATACTTTTCAATTGGTGGGCTAAACTTACGTGTGAGAGGTAAGTGAGAAACCTCACGGGACCAGCAAAAATGGCCTCCACCAGGTTAACCAGAAAGGAATCAGATGGAGCAAATCCACGAGTAAGAAGGACAAGTGTCGGACCCAACCCAGGGGTAGTAGTAATCAAGAATGTGCCCTTCTTGATGCCTGCAATTGCGATATCTGCAACAAACTCCGCGGATTGCGCCTGCTTTCGGTCGTAAAAGGAGGCCACCTTCATTCCTTTCATCAGCTCCGCGTCGTTGTCAACTGAATTAAAAAGATGAAAATCCTTAAGTCAAACTCTTCTTCAATAGGTTAAAAATGTTGCAAAACTCACACTGTAAGTTCAAAACACCTACTAACTGTGGTTCGAAGAAACATGACAAATGAAAGGTGTTTCATAGATTAAGTTATTTGGTTCACAGCTCACCGTCATCCAGAAATCCCGTGTCAACAAACCCAGGGCACACCAGATTCACACGCATGTTGTATGGTGTAAGCTCCAGTCGCAAACACTCCGCTATGCCCTTGACAGCATACTTAGTTCCCGTGTATACGCCATTTCCGTACAACCAGCACTGCAGAAACGCGAAAGTGTTTACAATGTCAGACACAACAGAATCCTGCCATAATCCAAAGTAACACTTGAAGGAGAAGGGTCCCAACCCACTGGCATTGAAATAAGATAATTCTTGTTTGTTGGATGATTCTTGATTGTTGTGACCAAAATAACACTAGTTGAAAAGGCTCCTATATCTGCGGACCTGAGTAAGAAAGACCATTCCCTCTCTCTCTATCGAAATTACTGCGGATCAACAAATAGAAAGTGCTAAGCTCATTATGCACAAAGAATCAATCAATTTCTTCCATACATTTTTTGGCTCAGTATATATATATGTGCATCCTTCTTACCAAAGAAGCCAAGCTGCCGATGAACACGATTGAAATCGGGTGCTCACGGCTCCGCAGCTTGAGCTGAGGGAGGATAGCGTGCGTAGGGTACAGTGAGCCGAGCACATTGGTCTGCACGACGGTGTCTATGTCTTCCAGGGAGAAGTCTTCCATGAAACCGCTTCTTGTAATCCCCGCATTGTTGACCAAAATGTCAATCGGTCTCCAGTCAAATGATTCCTTCACAGCCTTAGAAATAGCTCTATAATCTCCCACATCTGCTCCCTGAGGTCAGTCCACATCAGTCAGTGTTGTTGACAAACAATGATGTCTCTCTTATTTACAGCTCGACTTCTAAAAATCAAATGTCGTCAGATTTATTTATACCTTCACAAAGACCCGGTCCGCGGGAAGGTCCAGTTCCTTCAGCAAAGATTTGGCTATTTTGTCCAATTTCTCGGCACTTCGTGCAACAAGAGTCACGTATGCGCCTTCGCGGAGCGATTGCTTCGCCAATGCCAAGCCGATGCCGCTCGAGGCACCCGTGAGGAAGATGTGCTTCCCTTGGAGATTTGTCAGAAATGGTTTCTTCCTACTCAAAGTAAACAGGAACACCACCGTTGCTACTAAGCCAATGACAATCCATTCAAAACGGAAAGACATGGCTGCCGAACTGCGGTAATAGTAATTCCAGATCGGCACTTCACTGTAATTTTTTTGGTGTAAAAAAAACTGCACTTCCTCGCAACACTGATCCTTCTTGAACAGTACTTCTTCGCAATATAGCTACTCTTTCTAGCGACAGCTCTTTCTCTCAAAAGACAGCGGGCACCAAAGACTTAACAAGAAGAACCCGGTCCGTAGTTTACAGCTATTTCTCAAGAAAGCGGATAACTAAGTAGCAAGAAAAACCGGTCGGACTAAAGCAATATCACACGAAAGAAAAGCAACAATGCAACAAGAACGACCGGATTGAGTCGCAAATCACAGCACTATCAACCTCCGCTCCAAAACTGCTCCCCGTTACTAAAGAGCGATTGAAGCACTTCAAGATCCTCTCTTACCTTACACTCTAGCCTTTAAAAAAGAAAAAGATCGCATCCCGAGCAGCAGGACTGTTACCGATTGCGCGCAACACTTCACAACTGGCAGAAATAAGTACATACAAAAAGGTGCCTATCAAAGAACACATGAACCTTAAGACGATTCGAGATTACTAGTCTCGCCTGCACAAACAGAGAAGATCCATCAAACGAGGACTATTAAATATTGATCCTTACACAACTTCCAGGAGGTGTACCTTACATACAAAACCCGGGACAAAAACTTTGGAATGCTACACATCAATACTTAAAGACTGACGATTGAAAACAAGAACTTAATTCAAGACAAGCACTGACATGTACTGAAGGGACGTTAAATGTGAGAATTCGATTGGCTTGTTGTTACATCCAAGGGAATACATTCAATACAACATACAGCATTACAACAATTATCTGCGGCGATGAATGAAGCTCTAAGTCGATCGAAGTATATATGTTGAATGCTCACCTCATTATTAATGATTGAAAAACTGCGGCGAGACTTTTACGTCAGCACTGAATGTCGGAAAAATCCTCGCTACTCTATCACCTACTCCAGCTAGGATATTGGTCCCGAACCTTTCGACTGCTGCGAGTAAGAGTTAAGATGCAGTGCCAGTGAGAGCTTCAGAGGTGCAAGTGCACTAATAAAAGTGAATGGGAATGTGTGGTGCCAGTGGAAGTAGTAGTTGTCTGTGCAGTTCGACAGCGCGAAGTGGTGTGGTATAAATGATGAAGACGTCGGACACATTTGGGGGATGCGTAACATTGTATAGGACGGAGTCAGGGGTGTCATTGGAATAACTAAAGGCTTGAGGTTAGGTTTGTTGATTTTGACATGTATCTAATTCCACTAGTAGAAACAATGTCTGAATCAACACATTATGTTGCTTTGGATGGCTTGATTGATTTGGACATAAACTGGAGAATTGTGTTGCTTGGGATGTGTTTTGTGTTGCTTCAAACATGTTTTGTTGTACTGGACAGCTTGATTTGGACATTAATTTTTGGTAGTGGATGATCACTTTGCAACTAGTTGCGTGCTTTTTATTCTATTTCAATTTCATTTTTAACCCCTATTAGACCATGGTGCCCTAGAGGAACAAATGAAAGTTTAGGTAGGTTTTTACAACCTCAAATTGGGGGAGTAATTTTTTGAAATGTCTTTTCAAAGATAGGGGAATAAATTAAACTTGGGAATATCATTTTCATTTCAATTAGGTGCCCTTGAAGCAAAAGTTAGGCCACTATAGCAAAAACAAAAAGTAAATAAATAAAATTGAAACACAAGAAAATTCAAACTTCAAACTTCAAAATAATATTTGTATATCCATAGAATATACTCTTGATCTCCATTCCAAAAGGAATTATCTTCTACTTGGAAAGAGAGTTCCAAACCTTAGGCTATAAATAACTTTAATTCAAATCATTTCAAGTTGTAAGTAGAGTTTAGTGCACTCTTATGATCATCTTGAGTTCCAAAGCCCTTTTCAAAGTGTAGTATTAAGCTTATTGCAATAAAATTGAAGGGAAACAAAAGATCATTTTGAGATGGAGGGAGTATTAATTTGTGTCTACGCAAAAAAAATGAATTCATTCCATTTGGATTACAATAGTGATGTAAAAGTTATAAAGAATATTGTTTGCAATCTTGGGGGGTGGATTTTTCTTTTGCCATTGTCCTAAAAGAGAGGAGAAAACTAGGTTCATAGAAAACCTACCTATGACCATAAAGCCCCCCCAATTCACCCAAAATTTAATCTAGATAAATCAAATTAGCACCTCTTAAAGCACAAAGGACAAGTTGAATTTTTTCATAGTCCAAAAAGTGCACCAAATTTTGGGACCTGAAGAAATTTATGATGTTGTTATTGAATAACAGGTTCACCACATACGTGGCAAATCCATCATAATTTTCAAGATCATATTGAATTCCCCTTATTGAATACCCCTAAAGTCCTATATTTTTCTTTACAAATTTTTGTTTTTAAAAAATAATAATTTTCCACTTGCTCAAATCCTCTTTTCTAGAAATATTTTTTTGATGAATCTGCTCTTTAGTTTGGCTACGGTACTGATATTATTTTTAAGGGGTTAGTTGTTGTGTGAAGGCCGAGAACAGGTGAAAAGACCTTATGTCCATACACATAGTGACACCTCACCATACTTTACAAGTTTGGTGCTTTACTTTGAATTCAAGTAGGTGGGGGTAGAAGGGATGGCACATCACACACAATTCTAACAATATTGCTGTTTTGCATGCCCTGGGCCTACAAAACATTGAAAGTCGGAGACACCGGCCATTTCTTTTTGCTTTGGAAACTATTAATCCTGCTTTCATGTACTTGTCAGGTACATTTTCCATAAGGGAAATGTATAGATTTCGTACATGAGGGCGAAATTGAGAAGAGTGGTGGTAATGGGTTGGTTCACCTTATATTCACCTAACTTGTTTTTTCCAATTCAATGTATGACCGGTTTTTAGTTTTTTTTACTGGATACTTCATTTTTCTACTCAAATACCAATGCAACCATATTTTCATTTCTTTGGTTTAGGTTGAATCACATAAAAGCATTCATTAAAGTCCTGAACTCTCAAACCAATTCATATTATGGATGATGAATAGAGTACTTTAAGTCAATGTTTCGTCCAAATATCTTTTCTCTCATTCAAAGCAATTCTTCAATCTTTGGAAAAAGACTTTTCATTGTGACCATTTTGACCAAATTGAAATTCTTATAGAAAATATTTTTTTACTTGCCTTGAAGTTTTAAGAATTTGAAAAAGTCTTATGCTCTTTTTTTCACATTGATTGGTTAGAAAGCTAAAAGAACTCTCTATTGTACATAAAAAATTTGAAAAATATCATGAATCCCTAAATGCCAATTGTCTATGGAATGGACAAATTAAAATCTGGGTAGGTTCCTCTAAAGTCGAATTTGGTTGGATGCTCATGAAATTTTGACTTAAGGTGTAGACATGTACTCCCTTAGTAGAAATATAATTTTTTTCCTGATCATGTGCCCTAATTGAAAGTTATGCTTCCCTAAATTATTTTTGGATTGGGTAGCATATGCAAAACTCCTCCTTCACTTTTGAAATTTGGTAGGTATGTAATTTACATGATAGAAGATGCAAATGTAAAAAAGTAACTATGTATAGTATTTGTAAAAATCTCACTATAGGAAAAGTTAAAGTCTATTGCCCCTTTGGGGCAACGTTGCAAAAAATATTCTTCTAACTTCAATCGTTATAATCTATCAATCCATACAATTAAAGTTTCTGAAAAAAAATTCACACATTCCTAGAGTAGTGTAGTACAAGAGTAGTCTAGTACAAATTTGTATATTTGAATTTTGAAAAAAACCTTTTTTATTCATTTTTTTTTCACTACCTTTAGAAAGTGAAATTTTTTTACAATTTCTGCCCACAATATGCCTTTGGCCTTTTGAGGTTAAAAATTATATTCATAAAAAACTCCTAAAAAATGAACAAACAAACAAACCCGCTTTGGCAATGAAATGATAGTTAAGAGTGAAGAAAATTCATCCTATTTCACAAAAAGACTAGAGTTTTTTTTGGGGGGGGGTGCATTAACCCCTCAAGTCCCAAGACCTTTTTCTCAACATAAATCACTCAAAACTATTGTTTCTATTGCAAAAAGAAATAATTTCTTAAATATGTATATTTTCATATCTAACCACAGGATCTTACACTAGACTGGTATAAGAACGAGTGAAAGAAATTTCAAAAACTATAATTGCGTAGATTGCAAGATTAATATATTTAAAGAGCAAAGAAAAAGATTTTTGCACTAAAAGTGAAAAAATTACTTAACTTTGAATCTTCTTAACTTTAAATTTTTGCACTAAAGATTTTTATTTTAAAATATTTTATGTTGAGTAATTGAATTGACAATTTGAATTTTTATTCAAGTACTTCAATTTTATTCTTTAAAAATTCGTTGAATAAAAGTCAATACAAGATAGAAGGAAAACCCATATCTTTGATAGCTCTAAGATGGAATTTAAACACACTAATTCCCATGATAAGATTGTTCTAGGAGACAAATAATCCCCTACAAAATTTTGTTTTTAAGAAAATTCAAAATTGGGTTCAAATTTAGTCCAATATGTTATTTTTTTAAGAAGAATGATGCTATGATTGCTTGAAAAACAAATTGGTCCTTAACTTTCACATAACTAATTCAAATGGAATGAATTAAAGCTTCTCATTTAGACAAAAAAATATAATCTATGAGAAACAAATTGAAAAAACATTATTTCAAGTTTTTTTTGTTTCTTTGCCTAGGCTCAACTAATTTGAGCTTATTGTAGCACAAATTTAGCTCCCAATCACCAAAAGCTAATGTGTTTTTCTATTTCAAAAAAATATTTTAAAGAATCATGCTAAAATTTTGAGGTCATTAGGGGAGATTTGAGGGCTCTACATGCTTGCAAGTTCCTAAGTTGCGGGGAATGCAGAAACTGCACCATTGCTACAATCTGGCATGGCTGAGACTATGCCACGTCAAAATAAAATTGAATTTTTTTTTCAACTTCTTTTTTCATTTTAGAACTAATAATTTCTTTCTTTATTTCTTTTTGGATATTTATTTTCTAGACAACAACGAGCCATTCCCGGACATCACACGGAACAAGCAAGGGAATAGCCTTGAAACGGCCATGTAGAGCCCTTAAATCTTCTCTAATGCAAAGGAGTTCGCCAAGGTGATAATGGGGTTTTAGGGGTTGATATAGATTTATCACTACTATAAATGGTGGGCAAATATATAATTCTTTTTGCTAAATAGATCATGTTTTTAAGAAAATAAGGATTGGCAAATGCTTAAAAAAAATTATTCTTCAAGATTCTTTTCTTTTTCATATATAAAATAGAATTAATTTTTGCCAAACCTATCCTATGGGTAAGGTAATAGAAAAGAGGTCATTAGAACAAATCTAAACCTTGCAAAAGGATGTTTTTGTTTCAATTTGGCATCCCCGCAATGCAAATATAGAACAAATAAAATTATATTTTTTCAAAAAAATATATATTTTTTGAATTTTTTTCAAATTGCCTATCTAATGTGGCACTAGTAGCGCCCCATCAAATTCCTTTAAAGAAAATCACTATAATTGTACCATTGCCATGGAGGCTCCTAGCTTCCTATAGTGTTCAAAACTTTCCTAATGTCTTTGGAACATTGAGTTACACTATTACAATATGGATTTTCCTCTTTGCTAGTGTATTTTGCTACATTGCGCATTTCCTTACAATACAAGCAAGGAAGAGGATTAGAGCATCTTGATTACAATATGGGGAAGAGTATTAATATCTATAAATGAATACTATTGTAGGGTTGAAGAAAAAAAAACATTTTCCACTTAGGGAGATTTGCTTAATAATGCCCATCAATCAATATTTCATATTTAGCAAGCAAAAGGGTTCATCTAAATTAACCATGGAAATTATTTTTCAACATACTTGTAATTTAGAGAAGATATTTAAATTCCAACTTCAAGCAACCAGTTATTGTAAGGAGAGTGTTGAACAAGTATGTATAGTGAAGGAGAGTCAAACATCAATTGCAATTTGTAAATGATCTTCTTAGCATTGATTTTTTTTTCAAGATATAGAATAAATTATCTTTTTTCTAGTTTCTCAAAGGATATCTTACTTCCATTTCTAAACTATATTATCACATTCTTTCAATAGAGAAAGCCATCAAGTGTTCCAATTACATGGGTGTAAGGCATTGGAACTTGTATGTGCAAGGTTTGAGGGTCTAATCTCATTTGCCTACAACAATTGAATTGCTAATTGCTACAAACAAAGATAAAAATAAAATATTGTTAGTAAAGGTTTTGGCCTTCATTTTAACACAAGCCTTGTAGATATGGATGAAATTTCATCTAGATGTAGATAAATTAAAGCTAAGTAATGTGCAAATATCACCTATAGAGGGTGCTTTTTCTTCCAATGAATTGAATGCTTTTATCTTCTTGTAGATTCACCTATTCCGTAGTAAATTATGATGAACCTCGTTTTAGGGCTAGTTTATATAGGGTTAGACTAGAGGCCCTCTTGATTTATCAAAACAGTGATTGGTTGAGAGATAGGTGTGGTCCAAGTTCGATTTACACTTTGGTCAAGGCCCATGCTATTTTTCATGGATGAAAAGTCTACTTGGAAACCTACATGACCAAAGTAGATAATGTTTTGTCAATTTCTAGGAGTTTTTTTTCTTCTAAAACACCTCTTTGAAGTAGGGTAGAACCTCACAATCATAGATTTTGTATATTTAATTGATCTCGTGGTTGACAACGTCAAATCTAATAATAAACAAATATAATAGTCTAGTTATGGTCTCTCTTGAGTTTATCCCAAGACCACGTAGAGTGCCACTACTATTTTTTGTCTCAAGCTCTTGCTATGTAGAGGCAAATGACACACATCATGATTTTTTTCGAAGCAAATTTTTGCTAAAAAGTGATGCAAATTTTTTTATAGGGAATACTTGGTGAGATTTTATTCCTTTTCTAGTGTGTGTAATCACTAAATTGCTACCAAATCTTGGGATTATATTGCTCTATTTTGGATGAATGTACACTCTTTTGGATGAATAAGTGACTTTTCATCCATATATCATAGATTTTTTTCATTTCCATGAATGCAAAAATAGCTTCATCACTCCAATGGATATCATGAGCCCAAAATATTGTAACTACACCTAAAATTGTCCAAAAATGCAATCTAGCATGGTTTCCATTATTATTATGGAAAAAAAATTCATGGGATCTTGTTGGTAATCAAGAGGAAATTATAGATTCTCTTAGAATGGATTTTTTAGACACCCTATGAATAAATTATGAATTTTCAAGGTGTTGAAAATAGGTGTTTTTAAAACTGATCATAGACTCTCATGAATAGTGGGATAACATTTTAGGCAAGAATCTAGATTGGTTGGTTTAAAAAGCGGTCAAAATTAGGTGCAGTTACCTTAATTGAAAAACAAACAAACCCTGACTGACATCTAACAAAATGGGGTTCCCTGGAGTGTTTCTTGTCCTTGGTCTGGCCCTGGTGTAAGTTTAACCGGCCCTTATATTCTCAGAGATCATAAATTAAAGTCGGGAACACAAATTTACAAAGATACAGACATTCTCAAAATGAGTCACTGGCAAGGTATACTGTCAGTACATCATAATTGTTACTGCATAAATTTCAGGTAACTTAAATGAGTGAATCAGAAGGCGTAAGCTAGATGAGCCTTTATATAAATATACCTGCGAAATGGCAGTCTTGCCCATGTGGAATGGTTGAGTTTTCTATTTCTGATACAGACAAATGTAAGAGAAGGAGATAATTATCAATTTAAATGATTTTTTTTTCAACAACAGTCACTTTATGGTGATGATCTTACACCCGTAAGATACATAGTTGTTATTGGGATCACTAAATCGTTCTACTAGGATTTATCAACACTTCAATCAATTGTAACATTATTGATTATTCATCCCATTGTGACCCAAATCTCAATTATGCAAGAAAATAATCACTGTAGGTTAAGTTTGAATGCATGAATGCCCAGTTCCTAGCTGCTGGAATGGACAAGATGTCTGGAATTGGCCTTGCTAATTCAAGTTATACTCCGTATTAGTTATGTGGACTGCGAACTCTCAACCTACAGGCATTCTGACTAGTCTCATCTCTTTGATTGTGGTGATTATGCTCCCTGCCCTCACCGGAGTCGTGGTCTGTGCACCAGATTTATGGATTCACTTCCACCGTCGTAGTGATGGATAATAATATCTAGTGTGAAAGTTTTGTCTGAAAGACTCACACAGTACTCAAATACCGGTAAGTTCAGTGTTTTGAATCTTTGTATTCAAAATGAAAACCATCTTAAAACTGTTACCTCTTGTTGCATTGATTGCAGAATTCCCGTTGTCATCAGGAGAGCAAGAGGCGACTGAAATTGTGGAATCAGAGTACTGTACAAAATAAAGTAAGTCCATCTGCTTCATGAATCACATTTGATCAAGCTGAGGATTAAGTTAAACATCATGCACAATGTAGAAAAGTAGCGTGTCTGCTGTAAATTAATGCAGGATCAGCTATCTCTGAGAATATACACTGACAGACAATCACGATTTGGGTCATGAACAAATTGCAAGTAAATTTAGGTGAAGTCCAAAGAATGATGAAACTTGGATATTGTTTGTAAAGTTATAAGAAGTCAAATTTCTCTTGAAAGATTGTCCAAATTCATCCTGTAATTACAATGTCCAGTTGCAAAACCGACATTTTCTACTTATCTACCTATTTTTTACCTAGATGATTATCAGAGATTTGTTTGGGCACGTTTCTGTTAACATGCTTGGTTTTAGCTGATCCTACCTATGGAGTAACATTCTCTTAAGTTTCTCTATGAATGCACCCACTCACTGTTCATTAGAAAACATAAAGACAATGCTCACAAGTAGAACTTTTTTCAAGAAATGAAATGAAAGCATCCAAAAATTCTTCAGCCTCAGAATACTCTTTGGGAAAGGCTGTAGGAATTCTACATGTTTCAGTCCTACAGCCTTTCTCGAAGAGCATACAAATTCAAGCAATTAGAGTAGTAATTGTAGCTTGACAGGAAATTGCAGCTGAATGTTCTCTTCAAAACCTAAAAGTTCCGGTCGATCCACTACATTCCATCTCTCGCTATCAAACTAACTCCAAACAAATTCAAAGCGAAAAGCTATTGTATGTTTTGGAAATTTATGAGGTCCATACTTATGAAAACTACTGATGGAAGGCAGCCATTCAGGGACGCATGGCGCTCTAATCCTCCAGACTGATGTTCTGAGCATTTTGATCAAATGAAATAGAACTCATGGAATCATGCATCTAGTTCAGAAAAGACTCTCAGAACATCAACGAGGATCCCTGTAAACCCTAAACCCTAAACCCTAAACCCTAATCCCCAAAAACCACACCTTCTGGCGATTTTGGTTCCAACTTCGTATTGAATATCCTCCCCGTTGACACTCTAGAATCAAGCGCTAGTTGATATTATTCATCCCGTTGTCTGACTGTATGAATAGCAATCTCAAATTAACCTAAACCCTAGAAGCCTTCTCCTAGCTACAGTTCCAATATACTGCCCTCACTCGTGGTAATTACCTAATCTTCATGTGAGAAAGACAGCAACATTCTATCCAAATTAAGGATGGGTCCAAAGCATGCAAGACTCCAGACAAACCTGGCTGAAAGATTCCCTCATATAATCATGCATGACGGTTCAGTATTGATATCATTTCAACAAGTTTCATTGATGCTATCCATGTGCGTGTATAACTGTATATACAGACGCACTAGCTCACTAGAACTACTACCAGAACTGGCACAATTATGTAGCTCAATTTTAAATCAATGACTTGCCAGCAATAATTTTCGTAAAGAACATTGCAGCAGGAGACTCGATCGACTATGAGACTTACAACTGCTTTTGTGATACCCTAGTAAATGTTTTGCAACTCCTTGTTCAATTTAAATCCGCAATTCCACTTAATGCCGGCAGAAGATTAGAGAGCTCATCAAGAAAAATGAAATGTAAGAATCTAGGAACGTGCTCTAAATGGCTCAAATGACTTCTGCCTTCACAATTTCGAGCTAAGCTGTTGAATAATCTGTAGTATTCAATCAGAAAATGGATGTCCACACTCGGTGAAGATGAAGTCGCAATCGGCAAGGTATACTCAATCTTCTAATTTCTTCAGCGGCAGTTTAGGAAGCGGTGCAAGGACTGAAAGGGGCAACAGCTAAATTTCGAAAGTTCTGTTGCACAGACCACACCATACGTATGAGAACATGAGAAAATAAAACGTCACTTACTGCATTGTTAACGACGGACCCCTTCATCAGCCCCAAATCCGTATCTCTTACTTTGTTCAAGAAAGAAGCTGTCAGAAATTGGAGAGATTCAAAACATTAGCCACATAAGTAGCACTTTATCAACGCGGGCAATATAAAACTAAAGAAAATTGACAGCAAAAACGCATGAACAGAGCCCATAATTCTATCTAACAAATTGCATCGAACGGAGCCCACAAGTTCCTAGGACCTTTTGACTTGCATGCCCAGGAATCCTCAGCTCATATTGTCATGTCAGAGTATATGTGACCCTGGAACAATTCGAATTACGCTCATATCCTGACAACAAGTCGACATACTTCCCGCCGAGTACTACATTTCAAGTAGTCCACCTCTCCCATTCCTCTGTCCCCGCCATACAACCTCTAGTACACATTTTGATTGCTTATCTGTCTCACGCCCAAAAGAAAACCTCCGATTGATGGTTTTCCACAAGGAAAAAAGCGTCACCATCGCAAAAAACCTTCAACGTCAATTTCGTTAAATTGGCGATATTAGCACAGCCAAAAATTGTGACAAATATCTTCACGAAGGCCTAATTTCCGTCCACAAATCAGGATAGGTAAAGATTATGGATTCAGACCGCCCGTCTTGAACCGCGCCTGAGTACGGTATTGGATTATCGCCAATCCAATAAAATTTGACGTTCTTCGCTCATGCTCGCACTCTGCACACTACCAACGAATTTCAATAGGCTTCCTGCTAAACTGACTAGACTGGGCCAATCTCTTCCGAATTACGTTATTCCCGATGGACGTCTCGATCAATTAATCTCCTGCCTGCCACAAGAGAGAAAATGAACTCCAACTTTCGGATTTGACCACCGAGTCACCATGTGCACAGAAAAAGATATCAGAGTGAACCAATGTCTACCAGGAGGTGCTTGGATCTCTTGATTCCATTGATATAGTGAGCACTGTCTTTCAAACATCGGCTAATATCACCGCAATTGGTGCGACCTCTTGCTATCTACTGCTCCACATACAAGTCCCAACATCAATACCCGAGAATGTCAATTCATATGCAAAGATCCGCCACACAAGCTTCTGGATTTACACAGCATGATTATATAGATAATGAAACCGCTTTGCAGTACTGACAAGGGTCAAGCTACTTCCAGCAGATCTGCTCTAACATCCCATGCAATATTAATAGTTCCCGTGACCTTGTCTTGTCTGCAACATAGAACATCTCAACTCACTACCCAAGATACAATTTCCGTAAGCTCTTGATGATTGTTGCTTCCACCAACAGGTTCTGCTGAATTGGTAGTACTCGCACCCGTTGCTTCACCAACTTCCTGCTGCCAAAGGGAGCAAGATGTGTAAGTTGAGCTTGAGCCATATATCACCAAACTTGCCATGAAGGAGATACAGTCACTTCGAAAACTGAGTCTATGCTTTGTTCAATTTCACTCTGTGCGTCACACGTTGTAAATCAGTGGACAAAATCCAAATGAGAAAACAGGAATGTTGTATTATCCTTTGTGCCCTACAATCCTAAAAAAGACTTGAAGCAAAAAGTAATTATGGGCGGTTATGTACAAGGCAGTTCCCTTAACCCCACACCATCTTTGTACTTCAAGAGACAGATGCAACACAAAGCGTCTTCTGCGGAAACCTGGTTTTCCGCCTTCTCCGTTCCAGCTCCCACAACACCTTCATCTCCTGCACTCTCTGAGTCTGATTCATTCTCGTCCTTGCTAGTTTTTGTGTTGTTTCGAATGCTTGGCTTTGAATTTACAAGTAGGTAGGTGCAGAAATGACAACTGTAGATGCTCCACTAGGCTGATTCAAATATTCAAGGACCCCAACAATGCAATGAAGCAGGGCAAGCAGCTGCAGAGAGTCGCACACACTGAGTATGAACGGAATTGCACACCCAATGCAACTGACTCCCAAGGAAGAAGATCTACAACTTGCTTGCATCAGATCGAGGATAACCCACGTTAGCGCACGAAATTAATATCCAATCTAGTCAAACAGAGAGTGGAGGAGCAAATTTGGCATGGAACTGTAATAGCTACTCAAGAGCCTCTCTCCAAGATTCAGATCTGCACCTATACAAATTTGAAGTGTCGCTTGATAATGAATGGCCACCGAATATCCACACACAGGCAACCGCAAACCAGACTGCAACTGAGAATCAATCCAGCACTACATATCTTGTGCCTCTGCACGGCCGTCCAAAACTGGCACTCACGACCAAATCATCACTCCATGCTTCCAGTCTACAGACTATCTTGGTGACTACCGTAAGCCATTGTTAGTAGAGTGACTATTGGGCAGGGATGGAGAAAACTAAATAAAAGATGAAGCAGCAATCCTCGTGGATATGGACACCCCATAATTTAGACGTCCATAAAAAAACCTGTTAAATCATAGCCGCTCTTGAGCTACTTGCAACTGTTTGATTGTCCCTCGCTCGTCAACAACGGGAAGATACTAATAATCAGCAATCCCTGCTCATAACAAAATAAATACTATGAAATAGAAAGCAAAACAATGTGAGGATTGGCACAATAGTGGGGAATTTAGTTTAAATGGTGCCATTCTGCAATTTTGACACTTTTATGGTTTAGATTTCATGGTCTGACATGTATACTGGTCCTAAATGGCACTTTTATGGTTTACACTATGCAATCTGAAATGCATATTGATCCTAGATGGCACTTTTACGGTTTACACTACCCAATCTGAAATGAATACTAATCCTAGATGGCACCTTTACAATTTCGTTTGCATGGTCTAAAAATGGCATATGGAATGGTGCCATTTTAACGAAATTCAATATAAAACATGTCAACTTCAATTGAATCATGTCCATCAAACCCTTGATGCCAAAGCGGTTTGTGACATCTCACCTTGTGCAACTAAAGGGCTTAGCGATCTATAGCATAGACATCCCATTCATGAATGTGATGACTCTTCACCTTGCACTAACTAAGCTCATAGTATAATTTCAATAAAGTAATAGCCTGAGGATTGGAGGAAAATGTTACATTAAATAGAGATGTATTGCTTTAGAAAGGGGTTTGGCATTATTGTTGTTTGAAGATTTTTTTAGTGAGCTACAATTTTGTGCCATTCCTGGACTAAAGTCATGTTTATCATAGTGACATTTGGATTTCAAGTTCAATGAAAGTTTCTTTTTCTTTTTTCTTGCACTACAAGAGAAAGGGGTGTTTTAAACAAGTTTTTAAGTATAGTCTTAGACATAAGATTTTAAGTAATGACCTTTAAGGAGATTTTCAATAAAATTTTACTAAAAACACATGTATTTCTAATCAATTTTTACTGAAAATCTCTTTAAAAGTCATTACATAAAATCTTGTATCTAGGACTATACTTAAAAACTTGTTTAAAATACCCCTTTCTCATGTGGTGTTGATTTTGTACATCTTCAATGTGTCCAAGCCATGATTAAAGGAATAATTTTAATTTAGAGAGTTTATTGGCTTATAGAAGTTCGCTTTATAAAAGTTCTATCGTATTCAATCATGAGAAATGGAATTATGGTTGGTGCATAGCCCAAAGATGAAATGTATTTGGTCATTAGCATCAATCCTTCCTCTAAAATCACTCAAAGAAAACTAGTTCAATTTCAATGCAATCAACCCAACGCAAAATGCAGTTTTCTACCTAAAAATGTAGAAATTGTGTTGGCCACAACGAAGTTTTCAAAAAATTGCATTGCGGACAATGCAGTTTGGGGGGTTTTGGGTAGAAAACAGCATTTTGCATCGGGTTGATTACGATGAAATCGAACTAATTTTCTTCTAGTGAATGTAGTCAGAAAACTAGTAGATGGAGTAGCCAAAGAGGAGTAAGATGATTGAGGAAGTGAATTTCACAACATATCTAGAAGGTACATAACCAACAACACTAGCATGTGAGCTTAGAATATGAGCCTATGAGCCTTGAGCCTAGATGTAAGGAGATATTCTACAACTATTGAAGGTGTTTATAACATACATACTTATAATATGAGTACCCTATAACGATGTAAGGTGCTTGTAACATAGGTACCTATAATATAAATATACTATAACCATGGAAGGTGCCTATAATATAGGTACCTAATATTAAATATAAAGAAGCATCACACACATAACTTAAAGAGAAAAATATACATTACTTATTATATTAAAAAGTACAACCTCAATAAATATGAGGAGGAAAGTAACATGAAAAGACAAGTTACTAAGATGCAACTCTTAGGTTCATGAGATACAACATTACTATGGGACATATCCCCTAGTTGGTAGGTACTATGACTTATCAAAATTGTAATACTACTAATACTTAAAATATAGACACCTATAATATAATTTAGGCACTTATTATACAAACATACTATAACCATGAAAGGTGCTTATAACATAGATACTTACAACATAGACACCTATAATATAAACATTCTATAATCATAGAAGGTGCTTATCATATAGGTACCTACAATATTACAGACACCTATAATTATGAACATCCTATAATTATGCAAGGTACCTAAAATATAGGTACCAATAATATAGAAGCCTAGGCTCCTATGCTTATGGACTTAAGATCCTAGGCTCACATGCTAGCAACCATGGGTACATTATAATATTGTGATGTAAGTCCTTTATTAGTTGAAGTAAACATCAATTCATATAAAAGGGTATATGAGTTATTTGGTGGTCTAATTATTTGTTGATTGATAACCGATTCATTTGGTTAATAGTTGATGTTATAATTAGGATGGGTTAGGATTAGCCAAGAACTAGCATCCTAGGGTTAAATTGGCTTAGTAGAGACAAGGAGAATTCTATGTCTCTCTTCTAAATCTTAGTGGGTTTGAAATGTGAGATGCATTTAGGGTGCTAAGTTGTTGGTTGGTTGGTGTTTTATTATTGAAAAAAGCATTAATGTGAAGAATTTTGTGTTTATGTTTGGATGAAGTGTTGAATCAAGGCAATATTTTGGATTTGAGTTTTTGAAAAATTGATTCTTTATAATATCAATTTTCAAATTTAGATTTCTTAAAAAAGTAGAGATATGAAGAATCAAAATGGAGGAGTTTGGATTCCAAGGGAGCCAAAAGGATTTTTGTGATTTGGCTATAAAATTGTGAAGGTATTTTTTCAAAGCTTATCTATTGCCTTGTATCAAAATTTTTGGCTATAATGGACTTGGAACCTATGAGTTATTCACAAAATACAACCAAGGTATACAAGCTGTCACTAGAAGGAACACGGATTTTTTTTAACAAGTCAACAAACATGGCCAAATATTTTGTTGAATGTCAAGCATGTCTACCATGGATGTTTCAAAAAATCTGTTAAGGTTGACATGGCAACACTACAAAAGAAAGGGGTGTTTTAAGTATAGTCCTAGACATATAGTCTTGTAAGTAACGACCTTGAAGGGGTGTTTTTAGTAAAAATTTACTAGAGATACATGTGTGTTTAGTAAATTTTTACTAAAAACACCCTTTAAGGTCGTTACTCATACGACTATATGTCTAGGACTATACTTAAAACACCCCTTTCTCTTGTAGTGCAAAAACATGAGGAAATTTGAAAAAACATGCCCTATTTTGAGAGGAACATCACGACAAATATGGTCAAAGAATGGACCAAAAGTGCACTATGTGGTAGCCATGTCACCTCCACATAAGTGCCATATGGGTGGGCATTGTCACATGGGATTTTTTCACCCATCCCGGAAATGATGTGGCACTTGACATAGCACTTGACAAGACAATGTTTGAGAAGATTAATAGTGTTTTGAACAACTTCAACTTAGATGTCAAGAAGAATTTTGATATTGTTTTTAGTGACATCAACTCCAACGTTAATACATTTTTGGAGACATAAGATTTGACGTCAACAACATTTTTTGAAACATTTTATGGCATCAACTTTGACATACACCATAGGCCATACACAATACATGATGCCCCATACATTGTACAACATACACAATATACCATACACTATATATTATACATAGTATGCCATACAATGTACATCATATATAATATACCATATTTAATATTTATGCGGCATGACTTGAAAAGTTACTTATTGTGAGAATATTGTCAAAAAAAGACTAGCCATTTATACAAGTGGGTGGTAGGAGGGAAGACAAACCATATGGGATATGTGAATTTTGTGAATTATACAAAGTTGTTGAAGTTGACATCACAAGAAAGATTTGTACATCTCAATTGACACCTTAGTTGATTTTGCAAAAAATATTTGGACGTTGCAGTTCATGTCTTAGTTAACTTCTTAGTTGATGTCTATAAAAATAATGTTCAAATTTTCAAATAGTGTCAAAGTATGCTGACATGGCATGCCACTTCATCCTTGTTGTTACTTCAATTTAGACTAGAACAAATAACAAAATCATTTTTCAAAACCCCAATATGTTTTGTAGTTTACAAGAAGGTAAATACAAGAACTTCAACAAGAATAGGACAGATTGAATTTCATACCTTGTTGGAAAAATAATCTTCTAAAATTAAGAACAATTTATGCTCAATTCTAAAGTATGTGGGACAAGGAAAATATATATTTATGGAAATGAGATAATGCAAAATGCATTACACTAATTGTTTAGGAATTGTTAATACAATTAGAGCTACATTGGAAGTGCAATGGAAAATGTAGTCATCGTACTATTTTTTCCCTCCATGCAATCATTTTTTAAAAGCCCTCAAGGCAATACCCCTTCCTCTATGTTTTTCCATGTGGTTTGCATTTTATCCTAGCCCATAGAAACTTCTACTAAGTTACATGTTGTTAAATCGAAATTCCTTGCCCTTGTGGCAAGTTGTTGTTTTATTGGACGTTGTACAGAATGCCACTATGTTTTTTTCAATGTCTCCCGAAACATTACCATGGCATAAGACATCGACTTGTTTAGCTAGAGACATCTAAACCTTTTTTGAAACATCCAACTCAATTCTACCTCCATGCCCACAATCCCATCTTCTTGCTTCTATTCTAGAAAACATTCTTGTTTGTTGCTAACATCTAAAAAAAAAGGGGGCTCCTTTTAGTGCAAGACTTTGCAAAAAATAAATAGTGACACATATCTACCAAAGTAGGACAATATCTTAGATCACAATGAACATTGATATGTGAATACTTTTCAAGTTGATCTAAATTGAGACAAAGTTTCAAGACATTTGAAGTGATTTTCTATCATTTTTATTAGGTCCAAGCTACAATGCAAATTCCTAGATTATCTTAGGAAAGGTTAAAAAGTCAATAGTGGGAAAATATTCACCCTAGATGGGCAATATTTGAAATTGGGGTGAAAAATGATATGTGGATATTTCACTAATTGATATACATTGTGGCAAAGTTTTCAGACATTTGAAGTGATTTTCCATCATGTATAATTAGGCAAGGCTACCAATGTCACTTTCTAAGTTATTATGGAAATTATAAGATTGAAAATATATGAGTTTAAAAGAATTTGGAAATATGTTTAGGATTATTTAGGGGTATTAGGGGTATACAGATATTGTTAGCAAATCATTTCTGTAGCAAAGGCCTCGTGCTATTCTAGACCTACTCATACAACATTGTAACAACAATATTTGTAATGTTCTAAAAATAGGTACAATGTTGTTAGGCATCCTATTGCTAATTGCTCAAAAATATTAGCAGAGGCACTTACGGATGTTCATCTCTACATAAAGAAATGATGATAATTGAAAGAATAATTTTGTTGATTGAGTTGATAGATTTAAAGGTTATCCAAATACTAGACTTTGTTGACCTTACAAAAGAAATAGGACAATTTAAGGAAAAGATATTTGGTCCCTTAAAGATGAGTTGATCAACAAACTCCTAGATGTCACTTTTGCAATTAAGAGAAAAAGAACCATATTGGCTTGATCAATTGATGATGTGTACTACCAAAAACTATTAAAATAGTTTCACATTTGATAGTGAAGACATTTGAGTGTGTGTGTGGCCTGTCTTTTGAGTGGATAGTGAGGCACATATATCCACCCTAAAGACAAACCTCATTATTATTCAAATTCAATTTAGTTACCCCTCTTACCACCCCTTTTAAAAAAAATTACAATTTAATTAAGTTCATTTTAGATTAGATTTGATTCCCCCTCCCTACCTCTTTGTAATTTTCACATGCCATTGTGATGGCATTCAATATGGGATATCTCCCAAAATATTTGTATCGTACCTGTATACGTCTACATAATCTACATGTATCATATCTGTAATATGTACAATATTTGTACATGTATTTGTATTATGCATAGTATTTTATACGTACTTATAATCTATATATATAGTATCCATATTATATATTGTATTTGTACATGTACATGTACATGTATTGTATTTAATATTGTATTCTATATTTTGTATTTGGATGGCTCAAATCATATTTTAAAGATCAATGGCTTGTAATTATTTAAGCAATCAACGACATTCAAGGGGATAAGCATTTTTTCTTAAAAAAACCCAACGGCCTGTGATTTTTGGCATTGCAAGGGGGGTAACTAATACAAACACTAGGAGGTGTCATGTCTTTTGGGTGGATAGTGAAGGCATCAATCTAGTTTCTCAAAAAAATCCCCTTTAGATTGCTAAATATAGAGATGCAAGCACTAGAATTGTTGCACAATAACACAAGAAAATAGGGGCCAACATCAACAACTAGTATTTACTTGAAGTGTGAAACACTTGTACCATTTTGTGTCATGATTTGCTCCTCCAACAAAAAATTGAACATGATTTCTATGGATTTTGTTTGTTATACTTGAAATTGATATTAGAGATGCCTAGTACAGTGCTTAAGGCAATCAATATTTTTGTATGTAATTTCTAAAAAAGAATTACTATTTATTACTCAATTTCTCTAATTTGTCATACTAAGTTTTAGAAGATTTGAGTATTGTAATGAGACTAAAATAATGACTTTTATTTCAAAATTTGAACATTATATCCTTCTACAAAATTTGCAAGAATTTGCTGAAGGAATCTAAAAAGAAATAAATTTATTGCCTTCTATATAGATACAAAGAAGGTTCTATTGTGTATGCATTTCTAAACATTTAAAAATACACTTCTATGAATTTTTCATGAAATATATAATAATAATAATAATAATAATAATAATAATAATAATAATAATTATTATTATTATTATTATTATTATTATTATTATTATTATTATTATTATTATTATTATTATTATTATTATTATTATAGCAATCTAAATAAAAAATGCAAGAAATTATCATTGATTTTTTTTGTGAATAACTTTTGGAGTAAATTTAAATCCCAATTTTTGAGTATACAATATTTCTTTTGTTATTCTAATTATCTATGTTTTATCTAATTATCTAATTATTCATGTTTTATCTAATTATCAAATAAACATTTAGTAATTTGAAAAATAAATATTTAGAATGTTTATTTCTAAAAGCCCTAATACTCCCGATACTACCCTCCAAATGTGCCCTAAGTTCAATTGAATTCAAAGAGTTACAAATAGTGCTATCAATCAGAAGCTCAATTCATGTAAGATTCAAATAAAAAATTTCATTGCTCAGACAACTACTATAGAATCGCAAGGTTTGGAATCTTGAATTGAATAAACATCACTTTGCATTCCAAAGACATTTCAAATTGACTTATCAATTGACTGCTACTATACAATCAATAAGTTGATTCCTTAAAATAAGAAAGTGCTTTACAATCAAATAAGCTCCTCGTGGAATATTCATTACACACATGGTTGTAAGAGGATGTAAATATTTACAACAATGCACATTGATCAATTCTTGTTCACATTTTGCAAGTCTCTCATATCTTGCTGAATCCTCTTATTATAGAAATTCAATAGCAAAAAGTAGAGCAATATTCTATGATTTACAAGGAGCTACTAACTCTTTTATCCTACATTATCTAACATCTTACAATACCATTCTTATTCTTATTTTGTTCTTCATATACACCATAATATACAAAATTCAATGCTTTTATATAACTCGATCACATTCATCCAGACACAATCCTTGAACAAATACTTCAACTACAATAAGTTGGGCTTTGCATGCTATAGTACACAAAGAAAGGTGAAGCTCTAAGGTAGAAGGCTCAGAAAGCATCCATCTAAGGGAAAACAACCCTTTGTGAAGAAATCTATTGAATTGGAAATATTTATCTCATTTTTTTTGTAGGAAGAAAAATGAAGAACACATTTGTGGCAATTTTTATCAAAGTTTTTTGATTGTGCGTGAATTAGAAACAATTATTCAAAGTGGAAGGGGTGTAGGTCACTACTTATGCTCATAGACTCCACCAATAGTCAATGAAAACATGGCTTTCAATAGAACAAGTGAGTCCAGAAAGTGATAAAAATGATGCTTAGGTTGTTCTTGTGAATCCTTAATGTGTCCACTTTGATGTCAAAAATGACACCAGGGGCCTATCTACACTCCCCATGAAAAAGGATGATGAGTCATTACTTCAAAATTTACTCCCCACTATTAATAAGATTTTATTGCACTCCATTAACTACACTTCAAATTTAGCTCAAAGTATCTTAGTTAAGAACTCATTTATGAGCGAAGAGCACACATTCTAGTCACCCCCTTCACTTGATGAGAACTCTAAAAGCATGTACAATGCACTTAGGACCACAATTTATCACCACACAGAGTTTCTTTTGTATGAACTACCCTTTGCGTGATTGCACTATTTCTGGCACTTCTATAAGGGTGGTTTATAGTGCCCGAACTATTTTCGAATCATCTCCTACACTGTGTATCTAGATGAGGGCCTGCACTACTAGAGCTCACAATTTCCAATTTTAATTGAGACACGACTTTCTCGCAATCCAAGCAAAAAAGCTTTGAAAGTGTCGTCTGGGTGCATTGTTTTTTCAGAGTTACTTCTAAATGTGCAGAAAGCTATAACGTTCTTCTTCCCGCAATTAGACAACAATCGAGCAAGACTCCCAAAACTTAATTGTACTGTGAATATTACCTCCAAATGCAACATGATCCGCAGTTGTTTCATGCTTTCGCCGATGAAGAGGATCTAGTGACCTTCAGCATAATTTGTAACTGCATATTTTAGTTTGAGGGCTTGAAAAGGATGCAATATGGTAGAAGGCGCTCACTAAATTGCCACCACTAAACTCCTCGTGTCGCCACTTGCACTAATTTATTTTTTACTATAATTGCTACATTTCTTCATAATTATGGGCAGGCTTGTCGCCGAATCCAGTACTATTTCTCTTAATTTGTTCTCAAAGTTGCAGTAATAATCACCTAGTTGTGCATCAAAATTTCATCCCATTGTTGTAGCCACCTACTGTAAGTGACAATTGCAAAAAAAGTTATGAAATGGCTGCCTACACCCCTGCAAACCAGGCCCGAAATTAATTAACCTGCACAAACTTCACTGATTCTTATTATTGTCACCGAGATATCCCTTGCCACCAATGCCCACACCTCCAATTCGATCTAAAATTGACACACGCAAGAATTTCAAAAAACCCACCAAGCAGACAGACGAACTCCAATTTCCGACGAAGTTCACAATTAAACCCTAAACCCTAAATCCATACCAGCTGACACCATCTCCAATACCGAGTGAACGGGAGTTGAACAAAGAGAATGTAAGTTACTCCGTAATTAGGAAACAAGGAATGCAAAGCTTAAATGCAATGGCGTGAAAGTTAAGATAATGAAGGTGGGTTGAGGTATTTCGACCTCGGAATTCCGTGGTGTGTCCACGGCAAGCATAACTCGAAACTTGTTCTGAGTTCCTTCAGCTGAGTTTTCAAACAATGAAGAATATGATTGTTGCTGCGAATGACCTACTGCGACTGCTTCTTCATTTGTTCTTTGCAACTGTTTTTTGCAACAAGAGAGGATGAAGACGAAGGTGAAGTGCTGCCGCTGCATTCAAGAGTCAAATTCTTCTGCCCTATCCACGCCAAATGTTGTACTACAGGAAGTCCTTTATAAAGGATTGCAGACTTGACGACAAAGGGAGCAGTACTGTAGTACACCGGAACAATGCACCCTAAGACCATGACTATCAATATCCTTTGCCATGTCAATGCTCTATTTTTTCAGAAAATAATGAGTACCCTCTGTGAAGGTCTGATCCAGCACTCAAGTGCCGAAATAGATTAGGCAGAAATTAGGTCATTTTTGTGGAAAAAAAATGCCACATGTCATCTTGTGAATGGTGTAAGGTGATGTGGACCCTTGAGAATTTGAAGTGGAAATACAATTTCGGCACTTGAGTGCTAAATTGGACCTTCATGTAGGGTACCTTCATTGTTTTCTAAGATAAAATTACACATCTACGTGCATTTCCTAAAATTTCTAATTTTGAAAATGAATAATTAAAATTATCATGAGTTTTGAAGAGTATGAAGTGAAAGTAATTCATATCAAATACAAAAAATGCTTCAAATTTTGAAAACTGCACCATTGCTATACATTGTAGTTTAGAACATCTGGGTGTAAATTAAAATTCAATATCATTCTATTATTAGAAAAGCAATAGATCATGGTCAATTTCAAATTGCAATAAAATATTCAATAAATTGCATTAGGGATTTTACAATATTTCAAATTGGAATAGAAATTAGACTTTGTAAGCTCGTTTTGTTAGTTGGGCTCAAATTTAAAATTGATCATTTTAATGTCTAAAATTCATATTAAGAAGAAAAATGATCAAGTTGTCAAAATTCACTAAAAGAACGTCTTTTGTCATCAATTTTATATACATCTTCTTATATAGGGAGGTCAATAATGTTTTCATGAAGAAATTGCACTACAAGACAATGACATTCAAAGAAACATAAAAAACAATTGGATGGAAATTTTTGTCTTTCATCCCAAATTTTACATTGAAAATCATCTATGAGCGACTTTTTAGCTCTAAACACATTAAGGGGCTAAAATTGGTGGATACATGCAAACTAACCACACTTAAGGTTTGACATTTTTTTAAAACTAAATTTAATAGATTATAACCTAAAATATATATTTTTTTCTATTCATGAGAGTTTAGGGTCAATTTTGGGTGTATCTATTTTAAACAATTTGGAAATTCATAGATTATTCATATGATGTCCAAAATATACATAAAAAGGAAATTTAGAATCTCCAAGAAGAGTCAATAAGAAATTAGGTATTTCAATAATTAGAAAAATGCGCAATTGTTTAATTGTACAAATTGAGGTATAATTATTTTAAATGTTCTAATTAAGCAATTGCACATCATTCTTATTGTTGAATTGTTTATTTTGTGGGTTGTTGTTGAAAGTCAATTCAACATTATAGATTATCTTACAATGCAATTTTTTGATATCATATGAATTTTCAATGTACATAACTAATTCTAAGCTCTCATGATCGAAAGCTAACCATTTTACACAAGAATTTGTAATGGTCACATTTAGAAAGGGGACACAACCAAGTGCAAATATCTTATAGCTACTTCAACAATTTTATACTTGTATAGATATCTGTATTTGTGCTACTAAAGTTGACCACCTCAAGGTAGAGAAAACACATTCTATATGCGTACTTTCGATATGCCTTTAACTTAAGTCTAACAATTTAAAGGTTGACCCTAATTTGTTGTTGAGTAGGGAATCCCATTTCAAACTACCCATCACAATTGTTGTTAGTTTAGGTGCATGTAGAAAAAATATAAGAAGAAAGGATTATCTCCTAAGTTTTTGCACACTTTAAATAGTAGATAATTGTAATTGCAAGTGGGATCACAAAAGATGATATAGGTATAGGTGAATATAGTAGGGCTATTTTAACCTCTTCATCTTAATGGGGTTATTTTGTCCTTTCAAAGGATAAAATATTTGTCCTTGATGTGAATGTATCCTAAGACCTAACATTTAGTTGGTGAGTGATGAAAATTTACAAGTATTCACTATGGAAGCTATATGAAATGGATGAAGTTCATTTAAGTATATTGAATATTTAATTTTTGTCTATTTTTTAGTAATGGAACTTGATCATTTGGTGTTTCTTAACTTTTGTATAAGTTTTTGTAACCAATTCTTGTAGAGATGGCAGGAAAAGGCAAATGTGCAAAAATTAAGCTCTTCTAATTAAATCCAACTCAAACCATAATATATTTTGCCTCAAAAGATCCAAATTTTTATTTGCCCTCTTATATTGCTTTGTTAGGGGATAATTTATTTAATGTACCTTGAACTAATAATAGAAAAATTCACTCATTTTGGAATTTTGCAAATGTGCAATTTATATTACTAGGGACTAGTCTACATTATGTCTGCTAAATCAAAATAATTTGTTCAATATTACTTTAATACAATCTCAAATTGTATGATTTTCATCCAAACTTTATCCTCTTTCATCTATCTTCATCTAGATTGCATCATTTTCATTTGATTTCAAATAAATTTCATATCTTTCAGTTCACACTATTTAAATCACATTCATCCGAAATTCATCAAATCAATGTGAAAAAACTTGCACTATTGAAACTCACACAATATTCAAACACTTGAAATATTTGAGTTCAATAACTTGAGTAGTGAGTGTATAAATTTGAATATCTATCTATCTATGTGTGTACATCATGTCTAATAACCTCAACCATACTTGTAGAATTGAAGGCATTGGAAACAATGATTTGAAAATATTTAGAGGTAAGTTACACCAAATACAAAATATACCATGAATCTTGTCAATTATAAGAAGGCATAGCAATTTATGTGTTTTCAATTTTGTATCGCATTTTTGACCAACTTAAAAGTTAAAAGAAACATTCTTTCCATCAAGAATTAGCATCCATGACCAGTGTACAAAATAAACTATGCCCAAATATAATTCAAGACATTGCATTTCAAATAGCAAGAAGTATCCATCTAACAAAGTGGTACATTTTGGGGAATAAAATTTGCCAATGTTGTAAATGTACCACTAAAACTTTGATCCTTCTAAACTTTTCACTTATTGTAACCAAACAACACATTTTCAGTGGATTGAACTCATTCATATGCCAACAAAAATATCATACAAAATTTCCATAATTCTAATCCTAACTAATTTTCTAAACTAGTGCAAACTCACCTTCACATTAATATTTTTATAGAATTTTTTTGATACTTTTTCTATTGGATTTTGTTAAAATATGTTGAAAATTGCGAAAAAATTTACATTCAACAAATATTACCACTTTCATACAGAGAATTGTGATATAAATCCAAATAAATTTCTTCATTTTTTAAAACATAATTTTTTTAGATCTTATACCTTAATTTTGTTAGGTCGTAGTTACTATTTGTTAAACTTGATAGGTTTCAATATGTATTAACAAATTGTAACCAAAAACTATCAAATCTTTTCTTAGAAAAATGTAAATAAGGGGTTGGCCTTTTACTATTACAAAAAACCCTTGACATACATGCAATTTACTCTGAAGTTTGAAAATAGAAACAAATTATGTAATTTTAGAAAGATATGGTTCGTAGTCTCTCATAAATCACTACTTCTATTGTATCAAAAGTCAAAGGTCAAATTGTCTTAGTACAAAACTCCAAATAGGACACATAATCTTGGATGGCAAGAGTAGATGATTGAACACAGTTGTTGTGCATCACATTCCTTTTCATTCCATGCAATTATTGAACTTCCATGATGTCTACTGTTTTTTGTGTATTACTCCGAAATGAAATTTAGAGATTATCATCATGAACTTAGAAGGACACAAACATTAATTTGTTTCTAAATGCATTGTATAGATATAATTTTGAAAAGAAAATGGATTAACATGGATAATTTGGGCATGTATCATTTGTGGCAGCAATTGAAGATTTCTTTATTTTTTATATGCAAATTGAAGTGAATTTTTAAAGTTGAAACTGAATTGAAGATTTTTTTCACATGAATTTTTGGGACATTGTACAAATAAATTAATTGTTTTTGAAGTGCTAGAAATAGGTGTACCCCAAAGCAAGTCTTGACTTCAATGAATTGAATTGCAAGATTTTACATTTTATTGGAGATTTTACATTTAACCCTTAAATGCCCAAGGCATGTTTGGAGCTTCTTGGAATTTGTTCTAAATTGAACAAAAAGTCAACATTTTCATAAGTTATACCAATTTTTTTTTAATTGTAACCGTACAAATTCAAACTAGACATATTAGAGATCACATATGAAAATAAAACATAACAATATCACTTGTGGATTGAAAGATTATAATGTTTGATCATGAGGGTGTTAAAAGTATGAAATTTTTTCAATTCTCTTTTTGCATGCCAACTCTAAAAAGTTGGTCACTAGAAACATATGAGGTTATAGGGCTTAGCATGCACAACCCCAATTAATTTATAGTTTTTCAAAATCTATTCTATGATTTTCTTAAATGAATTTTTAATGTAATTTTTCCTCCAAGATCTAGTGTATTTGAGGCTTGTTTCCAAGAGCCCTCAACACTAAGGGAAGTCGAGATTCCAATGGGCACCCTTGCACAAAATCTTGAATAGAAAAATCATAATCTTTCATTTTTAAGATCAACTTTTTGATCCTAACACTAGACTTCAAAAAGAGTTCTTCAAAAATATAAACTACTTATAATAGCAATTTGGTTGGATTTTACTTAACTTCAAAATTTTTGAAACACTAGAATCTAGTGCCTTGGGCATTTAGGGGTTAAAGCAAGAATTTGTAGGGGTTGGTTTAAAATAGGTCATCAATAGGTCGACATAACTAAGTTCATCATCAGGGGCGAGGGGAATGATCCCCCTTTATTGCTTCTGCCAATGTGTAAAAAACTATCCCCTATTTTATGCCATGTTAATCCTTAAACATTGACATGGACATTTCATGTTTGATGGATGACAAGGAATTCTCCTGTGTAGGATAGAAGTGCAACTATTCATCCTCGGAATTAGGGGTGTAAAGGGAAGATCTTCTACAATAGTTTGACCTCCAATGAATATTTTTTATTTTCTTAAAGTAGATGATGTCACACGGTTCCAAAAAGCCATGATTTTGATGATCACTAGTCCGTCCTTAGTAAGGGTCAATCTTATATTTCATTACCTCTCTTCGATGGAGAGCTCCGATTCCAAATATAAATTCAAAATCTCCAAATTTTATCATGGATGGCAAATAAAAAATTCCAGTCCTAAACTGGAGGGGTAATGAGGGGGGGCAATAAATGTGCAAATCCCCTAGCCCATCATTAGGTCATCAATTTCTTTATTTATTTTTGGCTCATTTTATATTAACTTAACCCTAAGTCACGCTAACGTAAGACCTTTTGCACAACTGTACCAAGCCCAACTATATTTATGACCAGACGAATACTCACGGTGACAGGACCGGTCTGTACTGTCCCAGCCACGGAATTAGGTCCCTAACGGTTTCTGTTTCCACTCCACTATGCTGGATCCCTTTAGTATCCCTGAGTGTCAGTCTTGAAGTCCCCATATTCCAGCAAACTGACGAACCCGTCATTTCCAGTTCAGCTGGACGTGGACTACCAAAGGGAACACGCAGGGAACCACCAGGGAACGGGACAGTACCCCCAGGGAACGTATTGGGAACGAATGCGAAAGTGCTAGAACCGGGTGGGGAACGAGCGCAGTCATCGCGAACGTCCACGGGTACCGGTGACCGTGGTGCCGACGACGGAAGGCAGTAGTAGTGACGGAAGCCCAGGAGGGAGGTCAGAAGAGGGCGGGGGAGCTGGGACTCTAGTTTTGGGTGTGTTTTGAGAGTCTGGCTGGCCATGGCGTCCGCCTGCCGCTAGCTTAGCTCCCCCTTCCCGCTCTCGTCCGGCAACGACGACGACGACGTTCGCTTCGGCTGCATCGCAGACCTTTTTCCGCTCGACAGTGGCTTTTGCCGCTTCTTTTCATCTGCTGTGTCGAGTTTTTCCACGGGAGAATAGACACCGGAACCTGTTGAGTCTGAGTTGGAGCTTGAGCTTGTATGCGGAGGTGAATGCGGGCAGAGTGCTGCTCATCTGAGTAGGGAGTATCCAATTTTGGTATTTCTGTTTAGGAAAACGGTGGTTTGCGATGACACGGTGGGAATCAGGGTTGGAACGGCAGTGCAGGGAGGAGGCTTAAATTTTAGGGCGGAGGAGTGCAAGGAGTGCTTGGAGTTATTGTTTATCGGAATTCTGTATACCAGTGGTGGTGATCCGGGAAAGAAAGAAAGAAAGAAAAGAACCCGCGGTGGGAGGAGGAGGAGGCCGGGTGTATGGACCACTGGATCGTCTGGCCGGCCTTGGAAGGGACCCCACAGAAGTTGTTGTGGACGTGAGAGGGTGCGAGGAGAGAGAAAGAGAGAGGGAGGGAGGGATAGAGAGAGAGAGAGAGGCGGGGAGTTTTTGCCACGCGCGTCGAAAATCATGTCGAAGCATAAAGGGAAAGAGTCGGAGCTGATCGACATTGGCAAGAAGCTCGGGAAGTCGCAGTCGAAGGATGCCCTAGTCAAGCTGCTACTGGTACGTTGCCATTTCATTATTTTCGAGAAGATAATAAATAACTTTGATTTTTTTTGAGTTAAAACAATTTCTTTGGTATCGACACGTTCGGTGACAATCTTCCGCTGCCGCGTTCTGGATGAGCGTACCTATCCTTGCAATGTCACTTTTGAAATCTACGCTGTAGAGAATGGGAGCATCAGGTGGCTTTAAGGGTGAACAATGGCTCAGGTTCTATGAAATTAAAGAAGTGGATACGCAAATTTCGGTTCTACGTCGCAAATTCTGAATGAGTAACAGCTTCTGTCTACACGCGCGTCCTCAGAAGCAAGAAATGGCAGATGGGAGATGATCTTTATCTATATATAGTTATACCTTGTTTGCCGAGAAGAAGAGAAGGGCAGTTTCCGCCAGTATATAGTTTACCAGCTTCTGCCATCCAAGTTGGAAGTGACTGATGACAGCGTTTCGAGTTGGTGTTAGTCTTGAGGATGAATGCGGGAATTTAAGCATGCAAAGAATACGTGCCCTAGAAAAGTCTTCGAAAAAAATTGTAAATTGGCAGGCAAGCTGTGCCAGGCTGCGTACCGGACTTGTGAATTTACTAGGACTGCCGAGATTAAGAGTAGAGTGTCCGCCGTCACATGCTCACATGCCCGGATCACTGAATTTATATTTCCATCATGACCTAATCAGCCGCATTACCGAAATACCTTGCTGAACCTGATCAGTAAAACTTAATTTTCCGAGTCCTAGTTTATTGGATAACTGTAAATATTTACCGCTATTTCCATTGCTGTATTCTCGTTGGAGACGTGATTCTTTCCTGAGTCCGTTAGGATGGTCATGCTTGCGTAGATAGTTAAAAGTGTCAGTATTTAGGTGCTAAGCCCAGGCCTTGGATATTTAGAGCCCAATCTATCTTCATCTCACTTACCTTCTTTACTTCGGTTGTCATCATGTCCTATTTGTTGCATTTATTCATGTGAGATTTATTCATGCTGTGATACCATTCCTCTGCTTTTATTACATCTGTGATTGCGTTCCTGGTCTTAGCATCTTGTTTCCAGGTCTGTTTTCCCTGTCCCTTTGTTAACTCACCTTAGTGGCACGTTTTAGAATATTGTTAAGACTGAGTGACTACCATGCTGAACTCAGTTTCTACCCGTTCATGGCGTAGGCTTGTTAGGATTTCCAAGTGTAATATAGATAGAATTTTTTTTTCAATCTGTTTTCTTGTGCATCAGCTTATGTTGCATGCACTCAATATTCTGAAGAGTTCCTTGATGTACATTATCTGCAATGAACGACGGGTGTCTCGTCCAATTAAGTAGCCTGGATTCCTTTACTGGGAGCGTATGTTTGGCAATTTCTAGATTTAGAAATAAAACTCCGTCTGTTTATTTTAATTTTCTTTTTTCGCAATTAGGTTCCTTTGCTGGGGGAGGGGGGAGCTGTTTTTGTGAAGCTTGCCCACCCAGCTTTCTATCTGTCTACTCTGCCCTGTTTGTTAGTGGTATAGGATCGCACCATTTCAAGTTATCATTCGACTTCCCTGGACTGTGTTACCGAATGATGTATTGCATGTGCAGCAAGCGTCAACTTTGCTTGCGGAGTTGGATCAATCGCCCCCACAAAGCACTCAAAATGCCATGAAAGGTTGTTCCGAAGCTTTAGTATCCAATTCATTGTTGAGACACAAGGACAAAGAGGTTGGGTTGCTGGTTGCCATCTGCATCAGTGAAATTATGAGAATCGTCGCTCCCGATGCCCCTTATAGTGACGAAACTCTCAAGGTAATTTCGGTTCTTCTTTTATGCCTGTCTTGGTTATAATTGCATTCCGTGTGCCAATAAGTTAGTGTGGGCCGATCATGTGTGACATTTAGGGTGCTCTACAATTTTTCATCAGTTTGAAATGGAGTTCTCGCGAAGGCACACGTGACTCTGAACGATCTTCTTGTCTATTAGCAATGTCAGAAGCTATGTGACCCACTCCTCCTTTGTGCGCCGGTTTGCAATTCTTCATGACCTTCCAAACTCGTCCTTTTCATTTGGGGATTTTGATTCTAAAAACATTAATCTTCTGGTTGATCATTTTGCAGGAGATATTCCAGCTAATTGTCACCAACTTCAAGGGACTTGATGATGTTAACAGTCCCTCTTTTGCAAGGAGGGTTAATATTTTGGAGACAGTTGCTAAGGTGAGGTCATGTGTGGTGATGCTGGATCTGGAATGTGACGATCTCATCTTGGAGATGTTTGAGACTTTCTTTCATACTGCAAGGTGTGTATCATCGACCAATCGAACCAGTTTTCCAGTTATTCCTCTTTCTTATCATAGTTAGGGCGTGTAATGGTACGATGTCCGATGCTGCCGAAGTAATTGTCAATGAATCGAACTATCAATTCTGTGGACTTTGGCAGTGACGAGCAACCCCATAATGTCTTCGTCGCTATGAGAAATGTCTTGACACTTGTTCTGGAGGAAAGTGAAAAGATTCCATCTGCTATGGTGGAGGTTATCCTCAAGAATTTGTTGAAGCAGAAGAAGGTAGACTTTTTTTACTTTTTTTAATTCAAGTTTCGTTTCTCACTTCATTTGATTGTATTTAAGCAACTTGACTGGGACTATTACTTGGTTATAATTGCAGCCTGCTCACTCTCTATTCGGCCATTGTATCGGTCTTTTGATACTTTATGTCGTGATGGGAAATTCTCCTTGTTTTAGTTTTTTCACTATATGTTAATGGCTTACAGACTGTTTCTTGCGCTAATATTATCGTGCGAGGTTTTGGATTTTATCCTCCCTTCCAGTAGGATTGATCATCGCTTCTCTTGTTTCTCTATGTATGAGGAATCGCTTTCAGAATAAAGTGTTGTCCGAAATATTCATTATGTTGGAACTTGTTGCCGTATTTCTATTTTCTTGAGCAGGAGGGGTCAGCTGCACGCAAGTTGGCGATTGCTGTTGTAGAAAAATGTGCCGACAAGTTAGAACCTTATGTGCGAAGTTTTCTGACATCTGTTATGGTGGAGGGAAAGAGCTTAGACAGTGGACTTCACAAGGATCACCATGAAATTATTTATGAGCTCTATGACTGTGCTCCTCAGCTGCTTTCGGGCGTTATTCCCTATATCAATGACGAGCTCGTGGTACAGTCCACGTCTCGTCAAGTGCTTTCTGATGATTCGAGTTTGTCAGTTTTACTTTCATTTCGCTTTGTATGCTGCAAGATAGTTATGCGATTGTTTCAAGGTTGGTAAATACGACCAAACTAATGTGTGCTAGTGATGGTTTGCAGAAAGATAAAGTAAATGTACGTTTGAAGGCAGTTGCCCTCTTAGGGCGGTTGTTTACTCATCCCAGCCGACAGTTTGCACAAGAGTATCCTCTTGTATTTTCAG
Organism: Straminergon stramineum; assembly: GCA_963920665.1. NCBI lineage: Eukaryota > Viridiplantae > Streptophyta > Bryopsida > Hypnales > Calliergonaceae > Straminergon > Straminergon stramineum. The sequence goes on from OY987268.1 coordinate 20,624,047, forward strand.
AGTTCCTGAAACGGTTTAGTGATAAAAACTCTGACGTTCGAATAGCAGTAGTAAACTGTGCCAAGTCTTATTTGGAATCAAACCCTTCTGGCGAGCAAGCCAACGAGATTTTGGGTGAGTCTCATTTGATTCCAAAATACAAGTCGTTGTATAGGTCGTTGTATAAGTCCTGCAAGAAGGGTTTGCTTCACCATATAGAACAATTAAAGTCTGGGAACAAGTATGCTGGATACTCGTATCAGTTGCTGTCCATGTACCTTTTGTGCCTGCAAACTTTAGTTCTTGCATACCTGTGCGTTATTCTGTGAGTCTTCTGAGCAACATATCCAGGTGCATCGTGAAATCCCTGAACTCCCGATTGGCATGCAGAGTCTTTAGCTTACAATATTCGCTAGCGACCTGTTAGCTTTGTTACATTCCTCGTGCGTTATCTCCTGTTTTTGAGTTCTAAAATACGTATGTGTTATTTATTTTAAACGTTATGGTTTGAATTTGTAGGTGCTTTACAAGATCGACTTTTGGATTTTGACGATAAAGTACGGGTTGTTGTGGTCAACACTATCTGTGATTTGGCTATTATTGATCCAAAGTGGGTTCCAACTGATCTGTTGATTAAAGTTGCTGAGCGGCTTCGAGATAAGAAGGTATGGTTGCGAGATTGTTTTTCATTTTTATGTTTTTCAATGTTTTTTAACGCTTGAAGTCCTCCGGGCTGAGATCCTTTACAACCTAATATAATATTCTGTACCAACTCTAAGCTGCATCCTTCGAGATGCTTCGAATTGCTGTTTTAAATCACGTTTCACTTTTCCGCTTGACAGCTTGTATATTTGAACTCTCGCGAGTCATTAGTATCTAAAATAGGTTCGTATGATGTTGCTGATAGTCTGAGAAAATCATAGTCAACAGCAATGGAACCTAACGCATTTAGACTTCCCAGGTTGTTGTTCGAAAGACCACCTTGTTGAAGACGATGGAATTTTATAAATCCTACTGCTTCAATTGCTTTGAAAGTTCCATTGTACTCGACAAGGAGTATGAATGGATCCCTGGAAAACTTGCTCGATGCTGTAATGATAAAGAGTAAGTTTCATACTATTTTGTGCCGAGATTCTTGAGGGCCATGCGAGCATTTCTAGTAACTTGTATTGAACTGAAAATATCTATCCACTCTTGTGCAAGCCTGATATTGATAGATTCCTGAACATATATAAATATTTCAGACCAATTGCTTATTTGTATGCATAACCGAACTTCTGACCGGGGGAGTCTTTATTGTATCCGGACTTGGCTCTTTCTTCTCGTGACAGTTACCTCTTGTGACAGAACTCACGGCTTGGAGATTATTCTTACAGAGCAGCTTTTTCCAGCTGCAATTCCTGTGGAGCAGCAGGCAAAACACTGGGTTCTTGCTTTCTCTACTTTTGACGAGAATGAGAAAAAAGCACTTCAGTTCATACTTCTCCAGAAACAAAGGCAAGGTTTTGGATCCGCCTGAATGAATGGCTAGTCCGAGATGCAAAGCAATAGTTTGTTACCGCATGAGCTTTAGGCTCTGACCCAAGGCTTGCAACCCGACTGATGCTATTTTTTTCTATGCTGTTCTTGTTTCTATGTACGATGATGAGCCTTGTGTCATAGCCAATACACCAAGTCATCAGTGTCTGCCATTTGCTTTATTTGAAAACAGTTGTTGCATGTCAAAGACCTAGTTTCTCGTTTATTCATTTACTGTGGTACTTCTTGAATTGAATGGTATTTACCTGTGGTGACTTTTTTTGAACTATGTAAAGCGTCTTTTTGACGTTCGTGTGTATGGTGAACGGTGGATCACATCATATTTTCGCTTCCTCTCCATTTTTCTTTTTTTTCTTTTCACAACTATCACGTAATGCAATTTTCTATGTTGTATAACCCGTACAGGCTGCAGCAAGAGATGCTGGCCTACTTGACCACGCGGCAGAAAGCAAAGGTAGGTAGCTGATTATTGTCATTCCTCTACAATGAATGCTCTGTTATTATCTGGGTCTGTTGTCGGCTCTGTACGGGGAATCGGTGCTTATACAATGCTCCCTTGTTTATACTTGTACCCACTACTAATGACCTAATCTCAACACAACCTTATCGCAGGACGAAGAGATTCCTAGTCTTGAGGGGAAATTACAGGCGATTTTTAAGGTCATCGCCATTCACTTTGTGGAGTCTCCTAAGGCCGAGGAAAGTCTACAGAAACTTCACCAGATGAAGGATGAAAGCATTTTCACTGCTTTGTCCACATTGCTTAGTCCAGACACAACCTTCGCACAGGCCGCCACAGTTCGGGTATGTGTGCTCGTTCGTGGTGGTTGTGATTTCTCAAGAATCATACTTTTCCCCTTTTTTGAGTTGTCACATGCTGGTGCTTTGTCTCTTAGGTAATTCAAAAAATGAAAATATTACCTATTGTTCTTGTTTTGTGATACGAGTAGTGTCCCTGCTCACGTTCTGTGCTTTTTCCCCTTTTCTCATTCTCATTACAGATTAGTCTCTAGTTTGGGTTTACAGTGGGGAGGGTTAGTTAGAGATAAGGGAGGAAGATTATATTGCAGTCTTAGAACGTTTTGATCGTGGCCGTAAAGCAGGGAGGATTATACTTGTGAGCAAGATCTGAGTTACCTACTAGAGATTTGAAAGATCAAAGCTTGGCTTGACATTGATATTGGGAGATTGAATGGTGTATAGGAGGACTTGTTGAAGAAAATAGGAGCGGAGCATGTGCAATATGACTTCATGAAGAGTCTTGCCACCAAGTGTGGTTATTTTTTTTTCAGCAGGGAGCATGTTTTTGCAATTGCAAAAGGAGTTCTTGTTTACAAGGATTCTGAGAACGACAAGGATCTTGTTGCAACAAGCCTTTCGCTACTTGTGGTGAGTGATTTTTGTTTTATGCCACTAATTTGAATAGTAATATAGACCTTATTGTATGGCGTTCATTATATGGACCTTTGAGAACCTCTTTCTAGGCCCTGATTGTTTTCAGAAGCTCAGTCTGCTCAGCACTCGAAGTTGGATATAAGCTAATAATCGGTTGTCAAAATTTTAACTATATCAATTGTATGTTAGCTTGTAATCAATTAGTTAATTACTAAAGTGTCGGAACCTCTAATATATTTCCTCAGTTGGACTATGTGCTTCTTTAGGCTGCTGCTGTTCATGACCGTTAAATCTCGTCTTCTTTTTAGAGTAATCTCCCCTATCGTATTTTTTTCCAGGAGATTGCCATATATTGCCCAGAGTTGATGGCAGATGCCGAGGAGGAGTTGCTGACATTATTGAAGGACCCTGATGAGTCTATTAAAGAGGGTGTAGTACATATCATATCCAAATGTGGTGCCTCCTTTCGCAATAAGGGGTCTGCAACTGAGAGCAGGAGGTAGGAAGATAGCAGGAAGTATGAGTTTCAGTTAATTTACATCTGAAGTCATTAATTAGTTCAGCAGGTTATTTAATAATGTTTTACAGGTGATAGTTGCATTTATGTCTTCTGTGGCTTTTGCAGCAATGTCAACTTGATACTGGAGCAACTCTGCCTAGAAGGCAGCCGCAAGCAAGCCAAGTACGCAGTCTCTGCAATTGCAGCAATGACTGCTGACTCAGGATTGAAGGCACTATCTGTGCTATACGGGGTAAGGTGTTGCTTATGTTTTAACAATGATGTCATTCTTTCGGGCTTTTCTCAATTTGTACACTGTTGCTACAAGAACTGCTGGTAATTCTGGAAGCGAACCTAGATTATTACCTTTTTGACAATTCTGTTTCCTTACTGTATGTGGCAGAGACTGGTGGATAAGTTAGAAGACAATACGCACCTTTCTACAGTTTTGCAGTCTTTGGGCTGTATTGCACAGAATGCAATGCCAATCTTTGAAACGAGGGAGGACGACATAATCAAGTTTGTTGTCCGGAATGTTCTTAGACGGCCAAGTCCACAGGTAGGAATTTTTCTGGCCACTGATGTGCTAATCAAGAATTCAGATGCAAACTAAAATTCTCGATTGCCATGGCAACTATTGTATTACCTGTTATGGAGTATCTCCATTCCTATAGGAAAGATATTGCTCAAAGATTCCTACGAAAACATTGTTGAGCGTCAATAATTATAGTCAGATTGCATTTTTGACTTGAGGCTGTTAATTTTTTGCAGGAAGTTGCTGAATTCGTTCCTGTTAGTGATACTCCAAGTGATCACGTGCTTTTGAAGGTGAGCATCGGTTTTGTGCACTTCGTCTAAACGGATTTTCCAGTAATGTGCGACTCTTCTGTGATTTGCCTCAATTTCTAGATTTTTGTGGGTTTTGATGTCATTACAATTCGATGAATGTGCAGATCTATGCTCTTAAAGCTTTGGTGAAGAGTTTCCTCCCCAAAATGAACGCACATCAACGAACAAGGCTTCCAGGGCTTCTGAAAGTACTTGTTAAGATCCTTGCCTGTGGAGAAATATCTGATGATATGAAAACAAGGTCAGCTTCATCCTGCCACCAAAATGCTTCATCCATGTTAATTTTGTACATATGTCCAGCTATTTCTTTTCTGTAATTGAAAATCTAAGATTCTTATCTAAGTTTACCTTTCTGTCTTGCAGTGACGCAGATAAAGCCCATCTGCGCTTGGCTGCTGCAAAAGGTGTATTGAGATTGGCTCGGCGTTGGGACAGTCAAATTCCTATAGACGTTTTTCACATGGTGGTCATGACAGTGCAGGTTTGTTTCATTCAGTTTTTGGACTCGCTTAGATGTAGTCAGGCAAGTTCTGTGAAAAATTTTCATTGGCTAATCAGAGAACAATTCGTGGGGGAGATGCACTGGTTGAACCTTTAAATTTCCATGTTAGCAGTTTATTTTTAGTTCATCACCGTTCATTATTTTACTGGCATTTAAATGTTGCGACATTTTTCTTGTCAATTGATTTAGAGGACTTGTCGCTCTTGCTAAATTTCTAGCTTACCGTTCGACATATATTGAGATTTGGGCTTAGTACTGCCTCTTGCTGCCTGCAGGATCAAGCAGCGCATGTTCGGCGTGCTTTATTAAGGAAAATCCATCTTTATCTGAGAGATCGGACGTTGAATGTTAAGTATGCTAGTGCATACGCTCTTTGTTCAGCAGACACCATGAAAGAGATTGCGCACGAGGTGAGCCTTGTTATTGTTCTGTTCTAGGGCCTATACGGTTGCAGTTCGGGACTTGTTTTGTGCTAGCTATATCATTTGAGTATCTATTTGGGTATATATCTTGATCTCGTTTGCGAATGGCAATATTGAGTGATCTGTTTTTGCTTGGTTTTATTTTGTTTTTATTTTTAAACGGTCTTTCTTTTTTGTAGTCAATTACATCTTGTAACGCGTAATGGTCCTGAATGTGATGCTATGCAGTCTCGACGCTTTATGACCATTTTTGTAGACGATTATCGTAAAGAAGCTTATAAAACAGTGACTGGGCAATCTGAGAGGGCTACCATTACGCTGCATCCAGAATATGCTCTTGTGTATCTCGTACATGTTCTGGCTCACCATCCCAACTACCCAGTAGCTTCTGGAGGCGTTCAACCAGAGCCATCAGCCTATGAACCATTCTACAGGTACGTTTTTTCAGTTTTGGATTTGAAATTGCATTTAGTGAAAGACTTGACAGAAAGCAGTGTTTGGGTAGGAATGTCAGGAACTTGTCCTGGCTCTCTGGTTCGTTCAGTACTGTGACTTCTAGCACCATGTCGAATTCTATAGATTGATTTATCAATGAATACTGTTTACGGATTCCATCTTGACAAAGGTGTCATTGGTATGACAAGGCCATTTCCTGACTTGCAGACTCAATTTTGTAGCTCTTGGATGAGAGGACTGTGCATCACAATGATAACACCTCACCGTCTTGTGTGGTATTTGAATGTCAGAGAGTTGTCTTTCTTTCTTCGGGCACTTATCCATCAAGACGCAGAGGGGAAGAATGAGGTTGGAAAGGATGGAGACAATTTACCTCTAATTCTTGCAATTCTACGTACTATCAAAGGATGTGAAAATGCCGTCGACAAATCTAAGACTGAGGTTTGCAGTGACGACTTTCATCCTTCAGAGTCTATTCACTAGTGTCTATGAGCGCCTCAAGCTTTGTTTTGCCAGTTATAAAGCTTAAAGTTTGTTTGATTAATTTGGATGATTACGGATAGTGCAGAATGCTTTTTTCTGTCATGAGCTGTAAGATCTTCATTGCTTAAACACAGAGTCCAATAATGGTCGAATTCTCGAAGCAGTTACGAGACTTTAGGTTGCTAGGGAAGCTTGCTGGTAAAGAACTGGAGTGTTCTTTTCTTGTGTGCAACTTGTGATTATTGCTGGCTGGAACGACTCTAATTGTGATGCTGGTCGATTCTGCAGACTTTGTATGCAATTTGCGACATTGCTATAATGATTACGAAGGACATTGCGCAACAGAAAAAGAAGCTTATCGAGACATATCCAGGTGTCGTTCCAATTCCATCTTCCGTGTACAAGGTGGCTGAACCAAAGGCTCCTCAAGTGAAGGCACCTGCAGCCAAGAATGGCGAACCAAAGGCGCCTGAATTGAAGGCTTCTGCACCAAAGGAGTCCCTTGAACCAAGTGCTCTTGAATCCAAGGCGGCTGAAACAAATGACACCACGGCCATTGAAGCCAATGAATGGAAGACAACTGAAGTGACCGATCCCGAGACAGCTGAAGTCAATGATTCCCAAGCACTCGAGGCAAATGAACACAAGACAGCTGAGACCAACGAAACCGCGGAGGCTGAGAACAATGCAACTACAGCAGTTGAGCCTGATGTATCTAAGGCACCTGAGTCAGGCGAATCCATGACATCTAAAGGAGACGAAACTAATGCTCCTGAGTCTGACACCTCGACTGCATACGAACCTGACAAATCTGTGGCCTCCAATATAGCTGAAACTCAAGGACCTGAACCAAATGAAACTGCATCCAAAGGTCCCGAATCAGGTGGAGCGACTGCTGTAATGGGAGGGGTTGAAAACATTGAAGAGAAGAAAGCAGTGGACGAACCTGCAAAGGTAAGCTTATTACTTGAATCTGCAATCTTATAATATCTATTATAAGATTTTTCTTGCATTGAAATCTGTGCATTAGTGAGCTCTATCACTATCTATCATCTCCAAGTTGCAATATTGTTTATTCTTCTGTCGTGAATTGGCTTAGGACAAATCTTATCTGAATCTAACCTCGTGATTCTTACAGGTGGATGGCAGTCATCTGCCACCTTGCTTTACAGACAAGGACGTTTTAGCGAAATTCAAGATTGGGGCTTCTGCAAAATCTGGCCCGGTACCTTACTATATGCATTACCAGCAATTATTCTCTTTGTACCTGTGCTGAATTTTCTATCTAGTGTCAGGAGAGATGTCCACCGCAAAGTTGGATCTTTTTCATGGTATAAGCTGATTTCGTGTTAATCTTCACTAGGAGTCGCTTGTTGTCCATCTTAATATGGTGCTCTATTTTTGTCTTCTGGTTTCATGTGAATTGCTCACCAGGTTTCGTAATCATCTACTGTTTTTTCCTTGTAGCCTCCCAGCCCTAGAGGTCGCAAACGAGGGAAACGGGTAGACAATGGAGATGTTGCTTCAGATACAGAAGCGGAGGTGGAGCACAATGAGCCCACGCCAAAGAAGGGGAAACTTGAGAATGACAAACCTGCTAAAGGTGCAGGAACCACAGGAACCGGCGTTATAATTAAGGGACCTTCACGTGGGGGTAGGAAGTCAGTCGACAAAAACGAGACCGCTAAGAAAGCAGGAAAGAAGACCGAACTGGAGCCTGAAGAGGAGTTGGACGAAAATACTCCTTCGAAGCGCAAACGTGGTCGACCCAAGGGCACTGGTAGGAAGGATGATGGGGTCAGCGGGGATGAAATGGCAGGACCGTCTTCAGATACGACACCTACTATCTCAGCTAAGAAGGGAAAGCCAGTCTCTAGTGAGCCACGCTCCTTGACTGAATCGGGCAAGAAGCGTGGGCGTCCGGCTAAACTTAAGTCTGAGGAGGAGGAGAAAAGTGGACAGAAGAAGAAGGTGCGTATTGTTATACTTCGCTATATTTGAATGGTTTCATGACGCATGGATCAGCAGGTCCTGGCATGTATGAGGTTACTTCAGAAACCAACACTGTTTGGGATTTTGTTTTCCTGGCAGGTGTCGACCCCCGACAAATCTGCCAAAAAAGGAACTCCTGGTGAACAGGTTAGAATTTTGGAATTGGTCTTTGACGCCGTGTTAAGTGTGTAGACATTGCAGTGAGGAGTTTGTTTCTTGGTCATCTGGATTCTCCTGAATCTCACTTGCGGTGTGACTTATGTGACGTTTACCATCCCAATCGTTTTTACTATTACCGATTCTCCATAATATCTATCTGACTGGGCTCTCTATACGTTTTGACATGCACCATAACTGCAGGGTGCCAGTCCAGTTTGGAAGGACGCCAGCGAGAGAGGTGGTGATGAGTCTCTTGTAGGCTGTGCCATCAAAGTTTGGTGGCCGTTGGATAGAAAGTGAGGATCTAGCTGAACAGGATGAATATACCATCAAGGAAGCTTTTTATTTCGGCTTTGAATATTATTGATGTCCAGTTTGTGATGCTTGTGTCATGATAATTGTGATTCCGGTCGATGTCAATCTTATGCCTTCTCTTCTAGTATGTCGTGCCACAATTTTCGCAATGAATCTCCCGTTAATGGCTTCTGTCTCCATATCTGACCTGATTCTGGCAGATTCTACAAGGGGGAAGTTGTGGAGTATGATGCTAAGAAGAAAAAGCACAAGGTATGACACAGGCTACAGATTTTATTTTCCTTGCTATTGCTCTGTGATTTTCATGTTTAGCTCTCGTATTACGATGTCTGGTGAAACCTTGACTTTTGACTTCTATTTTTTGGATTTAATCTTTTATCTTTCTTTAACAAATTTAGTTCTCCATCTTACTAGATCTTGTATAACGATGGTGAACGAGAAATACTCAATTTGGCCAAAGAACGTTGGGAATTATCTGGCAAACAAGGCAAGACATCTGCGAAGAAGGAGAAGGTATAGTTATGGGATTTGTTTTCTTTCACATCTTTTTAGAAGTCTTCTTGAACGGTTGATTTGAAAGCATTTTGTAAGTCATCTATATATTGCATCTATATATTGCAACCTGTTGTTTTACTTAAATGCTGGTCCTTGCAGACACCGACTCCCACTCCTCCAGCGACGCTGTCTGGGACAAAATAGTACGTCTCATCATTGTTTGATTTACACAACTTTTATTGCAATATCTTGCACTTGGATGGGTGGCTCATCAGAGAGCCTCAATTTATATATATTTTTGGTAGTTAAATCTTCACAATTCAATATAATTTTGAAGCCAGTAAAATGATTGTAGTCTGTGATTTGACTTGCAACTACTTTCTGTAAAGAGACCCCCATTGATTATCACCAAGGATAAATTTCTCTTGCCAGCCCTGAGCCGAAGAGATTAAAGGTGACTGCGAAGACACCACCAGCTCACCAAGACGAGTCAGCAAGAACTCCCGACACCTCGTAAATTTCATTCATTCAGGCTTCTACTTATTGATATTTTATTACCGTCTGGATTGTGTCACCATTACACCACATAGTCTATACGGTCTCGGATTAGTCGCCAGATGTGCCTTATAGTTTGTGAAATGTCCCGTAATGTTGGATAACCAGTTTTGAGAATTATTGTTTTCCACTTTCAGATCCATATTTGTCAGCGCTAGGTGTTGAGCAGTTCGGAAAATCGTTCATATGAATGGTGTTTTGTTGTACAGTATAGAAGTTAAGTCTGCCAAGTCATCGAAGGCAACCAAGGAAGCCAAATCTCCGAAAGTTGCCAAATCTAAAGAAAAGGCAGCAAGTGCATTTGAGTTCGATGAGGGAGAGGTTGCCCCTCAAGCCAAGAAGCCGAAGACTGCTCCTGCACCAAAAGGTAAATTACTGTTTAACGTTTTCACTATCGGTTGAATTCATCTAGTTTACTCTTGTCAAGTGCTGGTGCCTGAAGACAATGTGAGGTTGAAAGATTTCGACTATGATGAGGATTTGGAGGGCTCTCTTATATTCCTGGTAGTGAACAATGGTGCTTGTCTGATCACACACATCTACCACTGTGAATCTGCTTCAGGTGGGAAGCAGGGTAAGGCTGAGAAAGATTTGAGTACTTCTAAGGATTCCGTAACTGAAAGTGCCAAAGAGATATCAGAAGAAGGAAAAGGTTTGGGAAATACAGAAGATGATGATGAGCCCTTGGTAAGTCGGATATTTGTTCATGTTCTTTCCAACATTTCACCGTCAGTACTTTCCTAGCATGTTTTGGTTTTCTGAACTAGAATATGACGTTCTGATTGTGCTAACAGTCTTCCTTCACGTTAACAGGACAATTGGAGAACTCGGAGCGCAAAGAAGTCAAAGCCAGTGAGTAATTGATCTGGATGGAACTATCTCACTTTTGGACAAAGCCCGCGTTTTCTAGCAAGTCTTCCGTGTAGAGATCACATGCTTTAGTTTTGGATTTAGCAGGTTTGTACATTCAACTTTATATTGAAACTGGAAGGTTGTGGAGGCTTAGACGTTTGGACGTCAATCTGAGGGATTGCCGAACAGACTATCCAGTTCAGTGCTTTAAATTTGGGGGCGGGGGGAAGGGCATGAGGGGATTACCATCCTGCTTACATTTGTACTCGTAACTTTAGTTCCTGTAGACATTGAGACTGCTATCAGACACCTCATGCTGTTTCTCTCTCGGTTTTGTGACCCGTTTCCAGATGGATACTGTAGAGGGGAACTCACCATCTTTTGTTTCTAGGCTATTACAGCCGAGAGCTTCAGATGTTTTCACGACCACGGATATGATTCAGATGCAGCTTCCTCTCTGCATCTCGTCTTGTACGCTCTCTCTGCTTTATTTAAAGAGGAATCCCTAGAAAGGGCCTTTTTTGCGTACTCTGATGTTGATTGATAAACTGTACAGTTTCATTGCGTTTGATTTTTTTTCCATCCAACTGGGGATTTGATCCTGTGTCTACTACATTTGAAAAGGTTTAGAGAAGGTTTAGACGTTTATTGGGTCTGAACCGGACATTGCCAGAAGCGGTGAGGAAGTTTGACTAGGCCTTCGTTGAATGGAGAATGAGTTGTTAGGCCCTTCGTTGAAAATTCTGAGCACTGCCAGTTGTAGTGAATCTACTTGTTATTGGAAAAGTCTCTTGGCCTCTTCCAAGTCTATGAATTTCCTGTCTTCTCTACTGGTATTGCAGAATCTCTAGTTCCCAGAGCTGTTTTGGTGAGGCAGAGAGGTGAGGAATGTGGGATTATTGAGGACAACGGAGCTGAATTGGAGAAAGAATCCGTCCCAAATTGGAGAATCAGTGATAGATAGTGGGTGTGCTAAAAAGTAGGACGGGCCACCTTTGGTTGTAGAAGAATTTTGAGTTTCTTGATAGTGTACATTGTATCTTTGGTAGTGAAATATGAAAATTGTGCAAATAAAATCTTCTACTCAAAAGCGACATGTTCAATTGTGTTCATGTCATGATGATCAAAACTTACATAGTAATTGAAACCCAATGTCTCCAATGAAAGATGGAAAAAAGACTTGGAAAAAGCATATAGTTGACCATAATATATGAAGGCATTCGAAACATTGCTATACTTAGTTTTATATGCCATATTTTCATCATGGCAAACTATATGTCGAAAGTGCCTATCCACTTTTGTTTACTTTGTGCTTGCTTTCCCCCCCCAAAAATGCCAATGTTATTGTAGATGTACAAGGGATGCATCTTTTACACTTCTTTCCATATACATACATTGCCATGTATAAATGCACATAATTCTTGCAAGAAAATTGTATTTTCTAGATTTCATTGTTCTAATGTAATCTTTGTCAAATGAAATAATAACCTCCATGTCCTAACCTACTTCCAATTCTTCTCAAATAAATAATTGCTTTTGTTTTTCACATTGCAAAAACCAATTTTTCATTCCCTAGGACCTAAAGGGTTCAAAATACTATCATTGGAGGTATGAAGTTACTTATAATAGACCCAAGAATATTTGAATTTCAAAATTGAATAACCAAAAGAAATACAGAAGAGGCAAGCTTAATCCAGAAGGGACAAGCCTATGACCACATTCTCAAACTTCAAAGTCTTCTTGGTATGATCCTATTATGCAACTATAAATGAATGATATTTTTCAAGGATGTACTACATTTCTTTTCATAGGTCTAACAATTTTCAAATTCTTTGTGAAAATTGGAAATTACTATTATTTTTTGAAAAAAATGAGAAAAATTCATATAAAATATGAAATATACTTAAAATCTTTAAAATATTCACTATAGGTGCACATAGTCGTGAAATTTTTTTTAGCACACATCAATTTACTTTGTCATTCAAAATGAGAAAACCAACTTTCTATGGTTATAGACCCAACGTTCAAATTGCAATTCAAAATAGAATCATAGGAATTTTCCAAAATTTCAAACTAAAGGAGAAATTAGACTTGAGAAGTTGGTCTTAAATTCAGAAAAGATCAATATAAGGGTCAACACTATCATCAAAAAGATTGGGAGAGAGTTGCTAAAATACACTATATGCTGATCCATGGACTTGGCATTTTCTTGTATAAGAAAGCTAATAAAACAAGGGAATATCCAACACCTTCATTGAAATTAGGTTCAATCAAACTGCAAATCCAAAATTAGATGATATAACCATCTTTGAAACATCCTTGAAATCATCTGAAGGGCACAAACCATCCTCTTAATCGTTTCAAGGTTAAAGGCAGACTCAATCCAGAGCTACACAAAATAGAGAAGTTCAGTTGCTCCTCACTGATTTCTCGACACTATAGAAGGATGCAATAATACAAGATCTATATGTTAAGGCACACTAATTTCACTCTTTCTTGTAGGTCAAATAGTGTTTTATTATGAATGACATACGGATGGCTTAAACGTATGAATAATTTTGAATTTTTGTGCTTCACCTCTTTCAAATCTTTTGGCTTTCTTCATCCTAGATTTATCAAAACGTGAAGAATTTTCGTCAGCATAGGCATTTTCCCCAAGAGTAGAGATCTTAAGAATCAAAGTTTCAGATCAAATGCAGTCAAATTGAGATCCTCGAGTTGATAATCTAGAAGAAAATTAATGTGGCTGCACAAAGGCCTTCTACTCCACTTGCGCATCCCCATTTCAAAGGGATTCGCAATTGCGATTGCGCTTTGCGGGTGGGTACGTGCTCAGAACATTTCCTGTCACATGCATTGGAGATCTGTAGACCTGTCAATTGCCAAGGCCAGTCACAACTCTTGCAGACCCTGCCACACCCACACAAAGCACATATGCACAAAAAAAGCCCTCCTTCACAAACTTGCGGGAGGTCTTATCGCAGGCCGGCCTTCCTGAAGTGAAGATAACCGTTAGCACAATTGAAGGAGGTGAGGGTCCTCAAAATCCACAGCGCGAATTCTACTCAAGGGGTATTAGCTTCGAAAGATAATAGCAATGTCGGAAACGGCTTTCACTCACTGCCAGTATGCAGATTTTCGCTGAGAATTGAGCAACATCATGATATTCCAGAACATTCACAAGGTCAAATACCCTGAGTCAGGGTAAGAAATCAGAAGAACGCAGTGAACATTTCAATTTCTGTTTGCTACTGACTTGCACAGCTTGAACACTACCTGTCAATCTCCAGCGTATCACACCGAAATGTTACCTGGTTGAATTCCACAGAAATTTTGTGAATCTCGATCACCATTCGAATTCCTAAAGAGTATCATCGTTGAATGTACAAGATTGTGTTGGCTCGTATGTACTGTACAGGAGAGCCAGGAGCTCTTCCGATTTCTAGAAATGTACGTGCTTCGGTAGTTGGATAGGTCCCACAATATGGTACATTAACATAAGCGGTGTGAAACTGATCGCCCATAAAGTCGTGATATTAACGTCCTCAGAGCCACCTTGATCTCCTGGTATTTTTGTTCTCCTTTGAAGTTTGTTTCGAAAGACTTTCCTTCATATCACTGGATGCGTTTGATGTCCGACGAGACATGATAGAGCCATTCAAAGAACCATTGAATTCCAAGGAAGCTAGGACTTCTGCATTCACCCAGGAGATCTCTTCTTCTTTTTGGGACCCAGAAGCTTCCTTCTCTTTCTTAGTAGCTTTGCTTTTACCTTGAGCTTTGAGAGAGCTGGCTTTAGTAGGACGAAAGACTCCGCTCTGCTTCTTGTTCTCATCTCCAGCCGTGAAGAAAACCTTGCCTCTTGGATGCTGCGAGTTTGGAACTCTGGTATGGCTTCCAGCTGATTCTGGGCCTGTACCTGTGGAGGAAGCACTTCTAATGTTACGAATGCAAGGCTACATAACAAGTTTGTCTTAGAAGGTGAGTTCATTTTCCACTGCGAAAGTTCATTATACTTCTCATATAGCGTGGGCCACAGTCCTAGATATTGACACACGACAATCAAGGAAATAGATATTATGACAAGAGGCACGACGACAAGAAGCTTTAGTATTTCGTGAGAAGACAACACATCAATTTCAAACAATTTGATTAAAAATGCGACCTACAGTAAATATCACATTGATTTTAAATTCACACGGAATCAGATGAAAAATGTGGCTACCTCCAGGGGAGTTTTCGTCAGAGGCTTATGGCTGTATTTATGGGTCATATCCCTAAGAAAAGTCTACGAGCAGCAGATGAAAGCTTTACGTTACAAAGGTGGCTTGTTATGTTTAATATCTACTAAGGATGCCTGAACATTTCCGGTACATTACACTGTCTGACTCTTGCTGACACAATCTGGTGAATGTTCTTAAAAGAAAGAAGAGCAATTCTCGAGTATAACAGCAGCTTATTATTCTGAGCGTAAGATAAAGTGTCATCATTTACCTGTTGTCATGTTCTTCAGTTGCTGAAGTCCTGAACCCAGCTTGCTTTTGGCTGAGACATATTCTTCTGAGCACTGAGGAGTGTCGACTTTGCTTGGTGTACAAAAGCCATCACTAGGCTGAATCCCTTGATCCGCCTCAAGGGCTTGCAGGGAGCTCTCTACCTCCAGAAAGTCATCGAATAATACAGCATCAGGGAACTGAAATATACTTCCATCGATTGAAACCGCTAGTGGCTTTCCAGAAGGTAAATTCTCCTTTGCTCTGTTAGGCAAGGAAGAAGTGGATGCTCTTAACCGAGTGGAATTGTCAGCCATGGTGCATGAGACAGGCAAGAAGTTCTCCCGAGGATCAAATTGGCAATCCCGTGTCTGCAATTCCGGAGATATATTGGCTGTACCGCAAAAATCCATCATATCTAAATTCGAGTATATGTGGGATGACTGCGGGTGGACAGAGGTGTCAGCAATATTGGATTGGAGAGCCACAAGTTCGTGGGGGAGTGAAGTGTCCTGTATTGGCTCACTCTGACGACTGATTCCATTGAATTTATCTTCAAGTGATAGTGATTCGTCGGGGGATGTCCGAAGTAAGGCCGCAGTACGACTGCCGTTACCACGAAGCAGTAGAGGAGATCGGAGCTCGAGCTCATGGACCTGTCAATACAAGATGGGCGTCATGAGTTGATGGCCTGTGCCACAAACAGGAAGGCACTAACTAGCATATGCTATAAGGTTCCTTCCAATCAGGAAATGGCGCAGAAAGTGGAACCACCGTTCACAACTTTAACCTTAATTGGGATATGGAATAGCGCTCTTTCGTGCTTGATTTCATACAAACCATAACGACATAATCACTGGGACAAAGACTAGCGAGACTAAGGAATCGATTGTACCTTGTCCTCCAAAGCAATTATTTCTTCCTTCAGTTCCTGAATTGCAGAATCCTTGCGTCTACAGATATCCTCCAAGACTGCCAATCTCTGCAGAGCAGTCCACAATAATCAGCCAAAAAAATTTGTTCATGCTTTAAATCGAGATGTAAATTTTGGAAAGTGGATAGTTGAGCAAAGACTATTCATGTTTTTGTTCGAGTTGATTTAGGTTTTTGAAATAAATTATGCGAAATTGAAAACCGAGTGCAGCTAAATGGTAAATTTGAATTACCTGGTCACTTGCTTCCCGAGTCGCTTGAGCGGCAGCCGTAATATCATCGAGGACTACATCACGCCTTCGGCAGTCTTTCTTCAGCTCAGCTATCTCCTTCGACTTCACAAGAAACATAACCTGCACATCTTAAGACAACTTTATTATCATTTTAAACACTATCAGTCATGGTAATTGTTCATGGGAGGTATAAGCAACACCTCGAAGACAAGGATTAACCGGAGAGAACCTGATTATTCAAGAGCACCATGAATAGAGAGTAAGTGGCAATATCTCCGTCCTTAGTATATTTGATGGACTCCATATGGTCGAGTGCTTGTTTTGAAATGATACAAGAAGATTCAAGTATACTTAACTCCTGAACTAAACACTTTACCTTGCGGCTACGCATTAAGTCGTCGTAAGCGGCCTCCTTCTCGCGAAGCTTCGTTGTAAGCTCGTTCATTTCTCGTTCAAATTTTTCCTGCAATCGTTTAAACGAACTTTCAATAATCGCAAGATTGATAAATATAGTGAGCCGTGAAATATCATGTCTTTTTGTAAACCACGTAAACAAATGTAATTGGATCAATTTTGTCGGTTCAAGTTACCTGGTTCTGATGGTCACGGGATATTGCCTCGGCAAGCTTGAGCTCAGCTTTCTCTCTTTGAACTTCGCTCTCTCGCACACTTTGTTTCAAGCTGACCATCTGGTATTCCATCCCTGCGATCTAAAATCCGTAGAAACATCTGAAATCAGTATAGACTGAGACCAATACTCGTGATCGAGTTAACATATTGCACCCGGTATGATACAGGCTATGTTCAAGTATGAAACCGTTGCCTACCACAATCATACATTGTGTGAGTTAAAGATCTTGATCGTAAACAGGTGAGGCGGAACTTCGGGAGGCAAGAATGAGTAGACGAAACATGAAAGGTAACACCCCATATCGCCATAAACACGTGACCAAACCTAAAATAGAAGCACAGATAACTCCTACGATGTTCTGTAGTAGGATTCACCTTCGCAGCAGCCTTCTCAAGCTCTCCAAGCAGCCGTTGGGCCAGAAATTGAGGTGCATCAACTGAGAGACCTGCCACTCGTTGCTTGGCCACCGGGCTTTCAAAATTCTCTGAGGCTTCCCTTCCATCCAAGGGAGCCATCAATGAGTCCACAGTTTTCCGCACTGCATCGCCAACCGCTGTAGCTATTTCACTCCCTTTATGTTTCCATCTCGGGGAAAAAACTGCTTGGATATCTACCCCAAGGGACTTAGTTGCCGCAGCTTCAATTTTGCTCAGTAACGATGGTGTTTGCTCGCCATGCTTGACCTGTAACCACTGATTCCATTCCTGGATTCCTGCATCACTAGAAGACGCTAATTTTTCGTCCCCGCTCAAGAGTGCGTCCTGGAGATAGCACCTCCGGATTTTAATTTCACTCTTCTTATTCAGCGATCCCAAGTGAAGACGCAATTTAGTTTTAGAGTACATCTAGGGGACTCCATCTTCCAGGTAAGATCCACACTAAACACGTAGTTCCATTCCGATCGACCGAAACAGTCCCAATGGTGATAAACATGTGCAATGTGATTCACAAAGCAATTACAGAATGAATTAAGACTGCACAAAACTTCGTAGAAACTTCGTAGTTGAAATGTCTTAAAAGGGAGTTGGTTTGAATTGCTTACAGGAGTTAGGTGAGTGACACGACGTAGGAAACTCTCGAGCTCTCGCGGCGACAACTTGAGGGACGCCAACGCATGTGGTCCGATGGTATGCCAGATACTCACAACAGCTGCTTGAAGTGACTCAACTTGTGCACTTGCTTTTTCTACGCTCTGCTTCAAGGCCTCAGAGGCTGCCACGAAAAATCATAAATTGAGAATGTTTCTCTGTTCAAAGTATAAATGATCGGGTATCTTCCGAGTGTGGGTCTCTTTTCAATCGGGAGAAGAAGTTTAACATGCAAGGAGTTCACCAGGAACGGCGGCCGCAGATGATTGGAATATATAAGTCTTTCCATTTTCTTCAATGCAATTGACACTCAAATCTTACACTGGCCATCAGCATTAAGATCGTCGAGAAGGAGAGTACCTTGAGCTTTCTTTTCGGGTGTATTCGCACGCCGTGACAAAATGCTTGTTCTGTCCAATTTCTCTAATTTCTGGGCCTGCAGTTGCAGCATTACTAAGCATGAGATCACACCTCCTGGAACTGAAATGCCCCAAAAAGATTAGAAACATCTGTCAAATTTTCTGAGAAGCAGATAAATATGAGTACTTCACCTTCTCAATAACGTGTGAGAGGGCAGCCATGACTTGCGATGCCTCTTTGTCGAGCACTGAGAGCACCTGGTTCTGCACTCGCAGAAACTTCCATGAATTTTGCAATAAGATCAAATCATTTGCATAATCATAAGGATTCGCTCATAGTTTGATTTCTCGCAAAGGAAGGTTAGGCAAGTAGCTGCACAACTTACCTTAACTTCTACAAGAATGGTAGCACAACGGGCCCTCAGAGCAGCCGCCTGTCCCATTTCTGAAGTCCCCAGCTCCAAAGATTTTGAAAGAGAATTTGAATCCTGCGGAAGAATGGAAACAAATTTTTGAACTGCCTTAACACTGGGAATTGCGTCGTTGTTCCTTACTAACAATATCACAACATCGATTCCTTGTCTAATGTGCACAAGAAACACGCTCACGAAATGAGACCCACATGATCAAATCTACGTAATATTTGCTCTATATATCCAAAAAGACAGCCTAAAGAAATGAGGCTAAGCCATGTACCTCGAAGGAAAATCTCTTTTTGTTTATCAGCGGGGTAATAGCATCAGCTGTTATGGTTGTAAAGGAAGACTTCACAGACATCCATTCGATATGTTCTCTTTCATCAGTTGAGAATCTAGAAAATATTCGTCGCCGTTTCTCGGGCGTACAGTCCTCAAAATAATGCTCACTGTGGTTACTGTCTTCACTTTGTCCACTGTGCTCAATCAACGGATTACTGTACCACTTAGCGTCTCCAGATTGAACTACTTGAAGGTGATCTTTAGGACCTTCTATCAGCAAGATACTTTTGTTTATTGGATCATCTTTGAGTGGGGAGCAGCCTTCCAGGGAATCACTAGACAACCCACAGTTTGCTTGTCGTCTGTGCGTTTCGGGAGTCTTCATAATCGGAGTCTCAGGATTTGGTGCATCTCTTGCGCACACAGGTGTCAGTGAACTGACACTGCTTGCTTTACGATCAATATCTATTTGTTTCGGTGTCATAAATGAGAGGGGTCCATTCTCCTCGGCAGCAACTTGGTCCCACAGGTTGCTGAGCTCCCGTCTCATAAGTGAGAGAGCGTCCTCCTGTGCAAAATAGAAGCAAAATCAGTTTCAATGAACCTTTACAGCCGTAAAGTTTCATCGGGCCATCGTGTACGTTACTTTGTTTATTGTTACGCACAGCCGTTGCCTCGTCAAGATACATGCCTCTACCTTCGTACTTCGGGATGATGTCGCTTACAGTTTATCCACTGCAGCTAAAGGAGACTCTCTCTACATATCGATAAATTATTACACTAAGTGATGCAACGCTCTTCGCACAAACTCAGGAAGTTAATTCACCTTAACATCAAGACTAGGTGTTCTCAGTGCTCCGATCGTAGAACTTAGTTTGCTTAAACATACGAAATGAATTAAGATTGTCGTAAGCCTAACGCACCTGAGATTTAACTGCTTTTTGTAAACGACTGATTTCATTGTGATTTCTGTGCTTGCTCGACGCTGCAGCTGCAGCTGCTACTGCCACAATCAAAACCCGTTGTAAAGGGGCGAAACAATCCCAGGCTCGAGCTTCCTCCTCTCCCAAATTTCCTCCGATAGTGGCTGAAGAAGTTCCAGAGACGGCGTCCATTATACGCCCATCCAGAGAGATATGCGCCATCCCATTGGAGAGGTTCTTCCTCCGCGTTTCCTCATTGCTTGCTAATGCGATTTTCTGAAGATAGAGAACCTCTTTCGGATGCAACACTGCGTCTGAAACCACAAATAGAAAATAACAGATATCAATAATAGATGGAACAAAAGTCCGGCTCTCCAGACTAAATAAACCATAATCCACTTCAACCAGCAATACAGAGTAGCAGCAACATCCACATTCCAAATCATTTTGAGCAAGATTTTCCTGCATTGTTGTCTCCAATGCGGATGGACGAAGTTGTGAAGGTCTCAGAAGAAAGATCGTAACCTGACTCGATAGCATTCAATCCACGAGTAGATCGGAAATCGCATCCGTGAAGAGAAGCCCGCCTATTATGCCTCGCACTAGGAGCAACAAAATGCTTACTCAACATTTTTTCGCCTCGGCTCGGTTTCTGAGTTGGCGCCTTGATTTGACCTTTCTCTTCACTATCGTCGAGTACCGTAGGACGTCCATCGACAGTAATACCTTGTAGGGAAAACACTCCTGGTTGTTGGGAAAATGCTCCACCTCCATATCCGTCGTATGCCAATGATAATCTCCGATTAGAGAGGACATTTTCGTCCGGGGAGTAGTTATGGAATTCTGATGAGAAAGGAGATGGTGTCTCTGGGACAACCAAGCGCGGTCCTTGCGCCTTTCGGCCTTGACCAAGACGGCGGCTTACTATGCAGTTAATCATGTTGTAAGTCGATGCAAATGCAGAAACTCAAGGAAGAAGAGGACTCATCGGTCGCACGATCCTGGTAGGAATCCTGCTGCACGAGGGATGTCTTGTTAGTGTAAACTCACAATTCTTTAACGAGAGATGCTTCAGCTCTGTCCTGTATAGATACTCGTCACATATAATGCTTCCTTCACTCCTGTGAATACACTTGCCTGCAGTCTTCTATGATTAACAATCACGACAAATTTCTGGTCTCCAATTTTGCAAGAATAAAAGACTCCCTGTAGTCAAGAAACGAGTAAACGGATGCTTCCTGTCTTTGGACGATCATGTCACATGAAAGTACACTGGAATCACACATGTGCACCCTTGAAATTCTAGAACACGAGAAACGAAAGTCTCGAACTAACAACGACTGGGCACATTCCGATATGAATCAAACTATACCGAAGCAGTCCTCCAGATTGATTTGTGCAATAATTACAACTAAATTAACCTGGAACGCTCACCATATCATAATAAATGCTGACTAATTAAAAAATAATGAGAGAGAATGCCCCGCTTGTCCTGATAAGGACGAACCAAAATAAGAGTCCGCCAACAAGAACACACTAGGAGAACATAAAGTTCTCTTTCTCAAGACAAAGAATCCTCTTCGAAGACAGGACACTCTGAAAAAGAGTATCCAAACAGCATTCCTCTGCCTCAGAAAAAAAATTACCTACAAACATTTCAATATCGCTCTATATGTCACTAGAAGTTGCATATATATGTCCAAGAACCGCAAGACTTCAATAGAATGCAAGCACCAAAGTGAATTTCTTCAGTTAAGGATGAAAAAATATCATATTAACGGTCAAGGCAGCCTGTGTCAACGAAAAAGAGAAGAAAAGAACTCTGCAAGGGATTGTTGATGGAAAATGTACCTTGCAAGCGGGCACGGCACCGGTCACTTCAAAATCATCCTACTACTCAAAAGAATTTGTTTCCCTGCATAGTTATTGCCACAAGCACATAAACGCAGGGGAACGATAGAGGGAGATTCCGATGACGCGAGAGAAAGATTTCATATGCACAAAGGATTTCTTTCTCAAACACTTCCACTTGTACGAAAAGCTCTCTCTGAGCTGCTCTCTCAAGGTTCAACAACTGGTAGACCTCAACAGACTGCGTATACCAAAACTAAACGAAAATATCAAGTGAATTTTTATCAGTTCAGGATGCAACTTCGGCAAAACTTCAAGAAATGGCCATTGCAGTCGGAAGACAAAAAAATTATGCGTAGGATACAGTCGAAGGAAAATGTACCTTGCGCATCGCGCACTTCCGAGTCATTTAGCTCCTCAAAAACTTCCCGAAGCACAAAAGGACTCATTCCTGCATCGCCTTTCCACAAGCTATGAGCGCAGGGGGAACGAGGGACAGACTCCGACAAGTGACACAAAGATTTCCAAAGCACAAAGGACTTGTGAGAATCGCGGTCTCCGAGCTGCTCCCTTGAAGCATTCCCCCGGAATAACTAATATCCAATACCTGAAAGACCTCACTCGACATTCAATAGCCACAATTCGGATATGTCGATTTGAAAATTCATTTCCAAGAACAAGAATCACTCCAGAATGCAATATTCCTTAACAACAGGAAACCGAGCTTACCGACGCAAATCCGCACCAAATGGGGAGAATGGAATCGAAAGAATGCTAGAATAGAAATACAACGCCGGGAATTCTAAATTCAGAGAGCGAGAGGGAACGGATTTCAAGAACAAGATCGGGAGGCAAGCCGCTCTTGTCATTGTGCGTTGGTTGGTGGAAATTTGGGGAGGGGAGACACCTTTCCGAAGTTTGAATTTTGCTAGGCAGAATATTCCAACGGTCCGATCTTACGGACCCGGTGGCGCCATAGTTCTTTGCCGTCGATCTTGTGGCTGCCGAGATTACCGTTGGCGGGGTTGAGGCACGTCTGTATTCTACGAGCATCTCCACCGATACGAGGCCACTGTATCACCAATCATCAACAGTTTAACTTTATAGCACAAACCCGCCCGAGGGGCATGGATTTAGGGTCAAACCTGAAATTTCACCTACTGTAGGTCTTCATATTAAATGTCTTGGCACTTGACTAAGAAAATGCAGTTCCGGCAACCTACTTTCTTTTTCTCGAAATTGTTTAAATTATAATTTTTGTGACACTTTAGAGGTAGCATCTTGAAAGCTTGAAATACACTACTTTTGAACTTCTATTTTTTATCAAATGTCTCTTATTGTGAGCTCAAGGAGTACATCAATTACACCATGTTGTTTATCACTATCATGTCAAATTTTATTTGAAAATTCCTACTAGGTTTAAAAAGTTTGTATATGCTATGATTTTTACAAAGAAGCTACTTTAAAAATTATAGAAAATTTCTTTTAATCTTTAATTATAAAAAAATGAAATTAAACTTTGTATGTATGTGTGTGTGACTACATGAGAAAACATCAAATTTTTGAAAGGTATATTTTAATATAGAAAACTAATGAAGAGTGACCAAACAAAAACATAGAATAAATGTACTGTAAGGGTTTAGCAAAGTTTTGATATTTGAAAACTTGAAATGAAAGGTGAAGATTTTGAATACTAGTGTGTCAAAAAAACGAGTAATTCAAGAATTAATATTTTTTTCAGATACCACATATAAATTTTGTAGGGACATGTCAAAAATACATTTGAAGTATTTGTAAGAAATGATCACCACTTCCTAACAAATATAGTTTTAAATCTTGTAAAGGTGTTTACTAATAGTGTCCTTTGGACAACAAACCAATATTTTTTCATATTAAAGAACTAATGATCTTCATCCATTTTTTTGTGAGCAACTTCATTATTGTTATATCCACACCAATTCGTTAATTTCAAATGATATGAATCATTTTTTTTATTTGAGTTAATTTATCCATGAAATTGTACATGTATTCAATTTATTTCAATATAGAAATCATAAGATGTAGAAATAGTAGTAAAAGACTAAATGAAGATCGAGGTTTCTTTTACAATTTGATTTTGCAATTTTCTTAAATATTATAATGAATAATAGAAATTTTAGTTTTTTCTAGTTGACAAAATTGACAACGCATATCTCAAAATTTATAACTTGCACACAACACATTAACCACCGAAATTGTAATAAATAGTTAGCATAGTTCAAAGTCTACGATGTATATTATTTTATGTTTTAAATTGCATAAAGAGTAAGTACACCATTAGATTGTTCATATATGTTGTGAAGTGTGTGAATCTAACTAAAAGCATGAATGCCAAGAAATGAAAAGAAATGCCAACAATTTGTGCCATCTAAACAAATTGCTACTACAAACTTTTTAAAAGTCCTATAATAGCAAAGGAGCGATAAGTGGATACCATGAGGAAGAAGGGTGGTCAACTATTTTGACGACAAATTCTATCTTTGTTGATAAACCTCTTAAATTTACAAGGACATAATTTTAGTGTGGAGATGTCTTTTTCTTTCTATGTCAAATGAACAAAATCATAACTGTGCCAAAGGCACAAATAAGTGAAGATTAATTTTATGCTAAAGTGAAGAGGTTAATTATTAGTGGTTGAAATTTTGACCATAGAAAGCTTCTTTGCCTAACTTTTGAATAAAAAGACCCCTAATGCGAGGATTTGCCATATGATTCCTTTCCGCAATGCAAAACTTGGATATTTGTTGGCTCCAACAAACATTATTTTTTCTTTTACAAATAGTTGGCAAGGATGGAGATTATTTTCACTTTTGCACACTAGAAGTCTTGTGGTTGTCTTGAAGGTAATATAGTGAGCTACATGGGTGGGGCACACTGTATATGATCTACATTTTCAAAAGGTAAGTGGTGATTTGATATGATGAATTTTCAATAGACATGGGGAGACATTCTAAGGTATCATGTGGGATTTGGAGTCTTTAATTTGAAAATTAAAAATTCATTCACATTGTATTCAAATAATACATGCTATAATGTGTTGGAATCCTTTCACTTGCCAAAAAAATTTGAAATTATAATTTATATTTTATAATAGTAAATACAATCATTTGCTATTAAAAACAACCATGGATGCACTTACCATATATTTTTTACTTAAACAACCATCTCTAGTATACACAATACCAAATATGCTACAATTTTCAAGGGCAACTAATAGAATTGAAGAGATTGTTTCTACAATAGGAGTTCAAGTTGTATTAATAGGTACCAAATACTTTTCTTTGAAAATTTCCAATCCATCCTTTCATTGCTAGAAAATTATGAAATGACCTAAGTAGGACTTTTTGTAGTCACTTGACAACCTTATTCAAGGAAGTTGCTATTGGACCTCAAGAGATTTTAGTACTAGAAAAACTAGTAGTTTTTGGTGTTCGTTATTTAATAAGCTCCTGCACTAGGAGAGGCTTTATCTATGTAGAACCACCTTATTCTTTGAGTAAAGCCCTTTGAAAGTTCTTCACGTGTAAGTTTTATCTATGTAAAGCCACCTCCCCTTTAGATCAAAGCAAATAAGGTGTTTTGAGCTTGTAACTACATGCTATAACAATTATTAGCCTCGAACTTACGCAGTGAGGTGAGGAGGTACTAAAGAATTATCAATCTCTTTGAAAGAAAGATTTTCAATCTTCTAAATATTTCTACAAAAAGTGGTTGATTTGGTGCATTGTAAGTGACATTTCTTGAACTTATAATCAAATTTGAAAATTTGAAATTCATATTTGGAATCAAGGTTCTCAAATTGTCTAGGAGAGGTTATGAAATGAAAAACTAACTTTTCCAAAATTGGGGGCAAGTTTTTACATTTAACCACCACAATGAAAAAATTGAAGTTTTGCATCTCAACTTCTTGATTTTGCATGACTAATAAGGTATGTGCACCCATAATTATCATTGCTCAAATGTGACACCTTCATTTGAATCAAAAATTACAATTTTATTAAGAAAAAAGATTTATAAATGACAATTTGTAGTGAACAAGTATGAGTTTCTGAAGTTTGCCACCCTACAATCCACAATTGTCACTAGACCATTTATATTGGTCCTTTTATTCATAGAAAAGGGCCACAATACTATCCTAAAACCACCACAACATACATTGAGACCATGTTCTTTGATGAGTTTAAACGCACAAGGTATAAGTCCCTATTCTTGCCATATTCTTACAACTTTTGTAGTACTACTTGCACACCTCAATGATGCTCACTTACTCAAAAGTGATGCATTTGGATATTTTGTATGGCCATAATAGAACCTTCCATAGAGTGCCACAAATAAGGTCAATTACCTTACTAAGTGAATTTTACATTATATATAATCTTGGGTTCATGTGAATCTACTTAGATTGTATATATTGTAATTATAGAGTTTTGCATCTTTTTACACATGTATAGGATCAATTTCTAAAATATTGAAATCTTGGTTTTTACATTAGCTGGATTAATTTATCTTGTTTTTTTATTTGCATCTAGGAATAACTATTTGAATTTTTATTGGTAGAATAAACCTTAGAACTAAATTTTTTGACCTATATTCTAAAATCAATCAAAGGCTCTCATTGAAATAAGAACAACAAAGCTTTTCACCTCTTCTTTCATTTTTGCCTTCATTTTTTTTAATGCACCTCAAATATTTGGTTCGATCAAAAATTTGAATTCGTAGACATGCAATTTATATTGAGAGGCATGATTTAATTCATTGATTTCTTACATGTATTCATTTTTAATTATAATTGAGGTAAGTGGATAATAAAGCTAAAATCAAGGATGTTCCTTATTTTTAACTTCAAATTCTACAGCTCTTTGATGTAAGTATTAGTGTTATTTATTTGTACATGCACTAAGTGAATTAATATTTTAATTAAATTTTCTTGTTTCATTCAAAAAATGGACCTTCAAAAATGACTTCTAAAAATTCAAAATTCTGAAATCCCTAAAATGCTTTGAAATCATTATTATAGACTTCGAATGAAGTGTTTTTGCCAAATATTTCATTCAAGTAACTTCTCATCAATTCCAAATAATATTTGTAATTTTCAAGACAACCTTCCCTTACGACTAATTTGATGAAATTGAGTTATTGTACTAATACATTTGTATATTGATAGAAGCCCAAAAAATCATAAATTCAAAATAAAAATTTAGGCATAAAGGGATCTACTTAAGTATTTCAAAACAATTGTGCTAATTTGAAAATAACATTCTTAACTAGCTTAATATAGTTCAAACTTTCTCCAATATTAATATATTAGGTGTACAAGGATGAAAAGGGATCCAAAAATCTCAAGCATCAAGTGCTCAAGATGAAAGATTTTTATTGGTACAAACAAACATAAAGTTTCTATATGGATGGGAAAAGAAAGTACATTATTTTCATGAGTCATCTACAAAATCTACCTTTAGAAGGCGCATTAGAGATAGCCTTCGCTATTCATGCCACAAAGGCATGTTTAGACTTCTTCTTGTACAATAGTCTTCAAAGCAACTTTCTCACTATTATAAATCAAAGGTTCTTGTGGTAGGGTGATGTATTTTAGCAACTAGTCATTCGTGTGCTCAAGTACACTATCCAATAACTCAATCATATTCTTGTAGTCTTGTATAGATAATATGTAACTAAAACACACTCAATCATCTACCAATTATTTGCTTGTGGTCAATTATTTATTGGGAAAGCTTTTTTGAAGAATTCTCCAAATAATCCAAAAATCATATACTAGAATAGTGAGAGAGTTTAACAAAGGATGTAGGATATTCACAATATGTACATTGTATTCATATCCATACTTGCATTCATATGTATATACTACATTCACATTTGCACACATATGTGTACTTGTATATTGAAAGGCAAGGGTGATTTTTCTCTTTATTTTTCTCCTTGATTCTTAGGCTCCAATGTATGCTAGTATCAATTATGGTTGTATAGTAGATCGTGATTGCTACAAAAGCTTAGGTTTTACATTCTTTTGTAGAAAAAATGCACATGACCTAGCCAAATAACACTTCTAGGGGAGGCAACCCATTCCTGATCACTCCCCCCATTATGACATTATAATTGGCTACAACACTCTCAATATTGAAACCAACCCTTGTTGGATTTTGCAACTAGACCTTGGTCGGAAATAGGAAAGTATGTATGACCAATATGGGGTGGAACAGTATTTTTAGCTAGATATACATAGTAATTTTGTTCTGAGAAATAAAAATTTGAAAATTATGGAAATCTTATGAACTCTATTTCTGCACATACAAAAATTTTCCATTGTTAAAAACTCCCTTGCAGATAAATGTATTTGCTTAAGTAATCAGAAATGTGTTGCCTCCCCTCGATACAATTGAATGGAACTCTTTGAATGAAGAAAGAATAATATAATATTATCTTAAGGTAACGGGATTAGGCATGTTGATTCTAATTTTGTATGACAAGGCCTGATTTCTTGTCTCTCCTCCCTTGTAACCAACAATCTTCTTACATAGATTTTCAATTTAAATTGAAGCCTACTGAATATATTGTTGACATGTTGTATGTTTAAACCTAAAAAGGATAGAGCTTAAAACTATGTAAACAACCTCAATGTCCCTTTCTCTATTATGCCACCATGTATGAGTAGAAATTATTTTGTTTTATTTTTCGGAGATGAAATCACATATTATTTATAAGTCATAAAATTTCTGATTTTTTGTCAAAATTACTGCAATTTTTTCATGTAAGTGTAAAGAAAATTCATATCAAATACAAAATATGCTTGAAATTTTGAAGTTTTTATCACAAAGTGAATTGTGTGGAACATCATGGTGTGTAATCAAAATGTTCAAATCATCCTACAAGTAGAAAATTAGAGTAGAGTATATTATGGTTATAAGCCAAAGTTTAGATGGATACAAATAATTTAATTTTACAAACTTTTCATAATTTGAAGTTGGAGTAGAAAGTAGACTAAGGTTTTTTCATTTCAAGAGTTGAACTTAGATTCAAGAAAGATCATTATTTTGGCTAAATTTACATTTAAAGCAAGGAAGTATAAATTGTCCAAATACAATGAAAAAACATATTTTGTGATCCTTTTTTTAGCATCTTCTTTTGTAGAGAAGTCAATGTGATAACAACCTAATGAAGGACTTTCAACCAACATCTTGTGCAAATACATCCAAAAAATCCTAAAATAAATGGGACAAAAAAACACAATTCTTCATCTTGTTTTGCATATTTGAAATCATCTAAGTGCCATTGACTTTGAGGCTTCATGTTAACAACTAAGGACATTTTTCTTCCTTTGTATGATTTCAAAATGGACTAGAGGATGATAAAAAACAATTTTTAATCCAAAATTTTAGAGGGGAGTTGCTTGAGTGCTTCAATGAATATTATTTTATATTTCCTAACTATTGTATCATTGACATTTTAATTGAAAGAAGATTCTTAGTCCATGGATCACTGGCTTGTAGTGTTATTTTGGCCCCTCTTGTTGTGTACTTTGTATGTGAATTTTAGCCATAAAAATAATATTTTTATAAATTCTAGTCCAACTAATGTAATGTAGTTTCTACTCCAATTGGAAAATTCGGAAAATTTTTATAATTCAATATTTTTATTGCAATTCAAACTTTTGACCTATGACCATGGCTAGTTGATTTTTTAATTTTAGAATGACGTCGTAACTTTGGTTTATACCATGATGTTATAAACTATAAGATACACCTACAGTGAAATTTTCAGGTTTCTTAAGCATATTTGAAATTTAATATGAATTTTCTATACTTTCTACTTAAAAAATCAACATTAATTTCAAATTTTCAGAAAAAAAATTGAAATTTGTATGACTCGTAGAAAACATGTAATTTCATCTATGAAAAAATAATTCATAAATAGTTGCAAAATGGCAACAACCAAAGTGAAGGATTTGTGAAGCTTGAAATCCGTAATCATGGGCCCTTCCTTTCAAGTTTAATTTGTTCTACCTCTCGAAAACAATTAGTAGGGATTGTCACACATTCTTCTTCCCATTCTCAATCTTTAGAGAATGGGGATGTGGCACTCTCTAGTTGGCTTGTGGGGGGCCATTCTTTGAAGATTAACCCTTAAACAATGCTATGGCTATTTTTCGGTTAATAAATGACAAAAAATATTTATGAATAGGACAAAAGTGCTATTGTTCATACTTAGAATTTTGTGCTAAAAGGGGAGATTATGCATAGTAGTTTGACCTCCAGTAAGCACTTTTTTTCTTAACCCTTGAAGGACGTGGATCCTATGACCTAGGTAGTCACCAAAACTGCTCCAATTACTGAACCAATAGGTGCATTCTTTGTTTCTACAGTGAACAATGATGTCATCCGTCGACCACTTTCTGGCTTCAGCGTACTTTAAGGGTTAGATGATGTCATACAGTGCAAGAAGGGATGATTTCCACGGTCACCAGCCAGGCGTTCAAGGGTTTAAAATGGGGATTATTCTCCTCCAGAGGTGAAGAATGGTCCTGAAGAAGATTTTGAGTGCGAAGATTTCAATGCTCCGCTTCTCACATTCTCCTCTGCCTGCCGTTTCCACCTTCCATTCCATTCGCGTCACAAATGCGTGCACCTTGTAATTGACGCTGTCGCATTTCGTTTTTTCTGCAACCGCAGAATTCATTTCCCGTTTTCTCTCAGGTGATCCTCGCCGCGCTGCACTACCGAATCTTGTTGCCATTGTCATTCCTCTATAGAATCTCTCGTGGTGGATGTCTTGCTCTTGTTGCTGGTGTCGTTCCTCTGTACAGCCTTTTTCTTAGTTCCTTCATCGAAAAGCGTTGGAATCCTGCTCATTTTCTTAAATCCAGAAGATATGGGGCTTACTTAGGGTTTTGAGTTTTGTAGCGATCTTCTTGCTCTTGTTGCTGGTGTCGTTCCTCTGTACAGCCTTTTTTCTTTCGTTCCTCCATCGAAAAGCATTGGAATTCCTGTTCATTTTCTTAAATTCTGAAGACTCGGGGAGCTTACTTAGGGTTTGGAGTTTTGTAGCGATCGAGTATGCAGGATTGAAAGAGGTGCTACTGACACAAGTGGATCTATGTTGGAGAGCTTCGTAATTTGTAAAATCGCTTTGCAATTTTCTTCCAGAGCTTCAAATTGAGAAGGATTATGCATTGTGATGTAATTGAGCGAAGAAAACAATCTGAATTCAAACTTTTGTGGAGCAGATTGCAATTGCACGGAGAGACAAAATTCGCATTCAGAAGTGCAGCGGATTGCGATGAGTGGGAGTTCTGGTCCTCTCTGCCGACTGCCCGTTTCAAACTTGCGTTGTGGACTCTGTTTTTCGAATTGGCGATCGAGGGGATGGTCGCGCCTGGAGTCTGCTGCGTCGCTCAATTCGCGTCGCTTTTTGGTTGACAATGGGTATGCGATTCATTCTCTTACATGGTGTCCGTTTATCTATTCCTGCGAGAAATTGGCTAATGCCTGTGCAAGTTAGGAGATTGTTGAATTTTTGCTTCTTAGGTTTGATTGATCCCTAGAGAATCAAGAAGCTCAAATTGGCCCCCATGCATTTCAGGAGTATGAAGAATTTCCTTTGTCCAATTGTGTTTTACAAAAATCGAACCGATCTTTACTGATGCTGGTAACGTAAATTTGGCTCCATCTAAATTATAGTTTTCACGATATGATAAATTGAATTGGAAATTTTTAAATCACAAGTTCTTGGTAGTCACAGAGGGTAGCAGGTGCTGATGGTTTGAGATCAAGCGCTTGTAATGTTGAAATGCTTATATTTATTGTACAACTAAGCATTATGATAATTTTTTTGGATCAGTGACAAGAATGCCTGTACGTTCACGTGTTACCCTAATCCTCTGTTTCTGTTCTCTACGAATATATTTTGATTCGATGTAATTTTAGCATGGGATTGCACTCATCTTTGGAATTGGAAGTCTGCAGGATGTTATTCATGGTGCAAATGACAAGACCTGTCGGTGGTGCTGGAGCCCGAGCACTCCAAACGGATGAGGAGAGGCGGAGATTTCGTTCGAAATCACAAAATTACCCTCCACGAAGCCCTCCTGGCTCCAGGAACCCAGACTTGGAAGAAGATCTGCCGTTATTGAGAGGCACCTCACGAAGGTCAGTATTGCAACTCTTTAATCTGCTTGAAGGAGCTTGAAAGACAAGACGTTTGTCGACAGATGCATTGTCTGTTAGCAAGTCTTAAGGGACTAGGACTACCTGAATTAGTGCCATGACTAATGACGACCACTCATTCGCTTTAAATGTGGAGGGCATTCGCATGTTCGAATTGTTCGCAATTCAATAGTGGCTTCATGAATTGTACACCAAGATTGGCATGCAAAGTGTTTTTTTATGAAAATTCTTGAAAGGAGTATTTCAAAATACTTGCATGGGACTGAATGCATGCTTTTTATGTATTTCTTTTGTTCTCTAGTATATTCGCTCCACATGAGAGTCCATTTTGAAATATGTGTTGGAGAGGTTTTGAGTTTGTTATGCTAAGATTTATAGGAACGTTGGGATGCTTGTTTCCCAGGGATCCAAATATGGAAGCGGATGTTGGTTTCCCTCCATCGCGTGATGATTTTTCAGCCAGAGATGAGGAGGATTATGAGGAGGATGACAGGCAGGAACCTTGGCTCGATAAATGGAGAGGAATCAACCGGTACATTCTTGCAGGTACTTAGGTATCTATGTTTGTGGACACTCACAATTTGAATGATTTGACTTGGCTCAATTGATGTAAAATAGACTTGTTAGTGCAATGTTGTCTCCTTTTTTAGTTCTTGGTGCCTGGAAGATCCTATCTTTGGATGATTAGTGTGGACTTGCAAAATTACTCAGACGTGGGGATTCTTTTTGTATCTTGCCCAAAATTCCGAATGCTTTGCAAAATATTGGGAACAAGTTCTGCCCTATAGGGATTCATTACAAGTACTGGTTTTCAATTCCATCTTTGTTATCTAGGATACTTATTGCTTAAAGTTGTTGACCTTTTGTGCAGGAATATTTGTTTTAGGGATGGGGGCAGGCATCACTATTGATACAGTCCTTAACGTGGAGCCCAATAATGTGGCTTCTCGGGAAGTGATAGATCGTCAAACTCCAAATCCAGATGTATGCATTGCCAATGGAATGAGCGCTATGGTGCTTGACCAACGTTTATTTATTTCATTCAATCCGTGAGTACACTCTCTCTGCATCATTAAATTTCTTGGTCATTATTCTCTTTCTTATGTGAGATCGTCCAACTAAATTACACCTAATAGTGAAATTATTGTAGGCGTAACTAATTCTAGTAAGCATCTTTCCCACTAGAATTAGAAGTATCTTCTTAACTTAAGGTAGTGGAACCATTGGTATGGAGTTACCTTTCTTGTGGTTTGGAAAGTCACCCATTTACAATGCTAAGTGTCACTTGAACATGTGACTTCTAAGAAATGAGATGTCCTGGGTTTAACATAGTCAAAGATGTTTCCATAAGAAACATTGTAGATGCAATCAACTCATGGTTCAAGGTTAGTCTCATCTCGTCATAGGGACCCTAGTACTTCAAACTTCGATAATTCTTTATGGCATTCATTCCAAACTCTTAAATATGCATTATTTGGATAGCAATATCGAAATACTACATGTTTTAATGTGTTGGAGTAATCTCAATAATGGGGTCAATATCCACCAAAACAAAAATTTCATTCTAATAATGGATACCACTCAAAAAGTTGAAAGCCACAAGAATTTATCCCCTAGTTTAATACGAAATGTGTTATCATAAAGTCATATAAGATTCAATCCTTTGTACATTATATATTTGTTACAAGTGAAATGTTACATGTTACAACAAATTATAAAGAAGCATTTATGATGTAACTTCCATTGTGATTGAACTATGGAAGGATGAGGCCTTTTATCGAGGTAGTACACTATTTTTGGTCCTCCATATTGTTTCACGGTTAAGGTCTAGTGCATGAACTCCCTATTTTTCCTGAATTTGTCATTGGCATGTGAATGCTAGGTTCAATGTCTACGTATCCCAAACAGAGGTGAAGCCAGGATGTGTCTTGCGGCAAAGCAATTGGAGTGTGTTGGAAGCAAGGGGCTTGATAACCTCAGACGAAGTTCGTGATTGCAAACGAAACATGAACACGTTTGGATTTGTAGGTGACCTTCGTCAAGCCCCAGAGATTTCATGCGTGTACCATAGTGAGACTGCCGAAAACCAATTCTTGAAGGATCCTTCTAAGGCCACTCTTGGTGATGGATTCCAACCAAAGGACATTGTAGACTAAAACACTAACTTGTACTTCAATCTTTTATGTGGAGATTTGTATAGGAATTCATAGTATGGTTGTACTATAATGAGGGAGTAGATGATTTTTGTGACATCGATGATTTGAAACTTGTGCAATTGTTTCAAAACCTAGACTGTGATTTGTATTTGTTAATTTGACCCAAGACAACTTCATATTATCTTGCATACAAGATTACAAGTATGATCTATCCAAATGTTGTATCTTGATCAACTTCGTATGTGTATATTTGTGGTTTAGAAGATTGATGGATGAATGTTTGAGAGATATTTACAAGTTGTGAAGCGTTGGTAGTATCCTAAACCTTGAAAATATAAGCAATGAAAAAATCAAAGCTTTCGAAACAAAGAAAAGTTCATTAACCTTGCAAGGATGCTACAAATCTACAAGGTTTGATACACCACTTCATTGTTAACCATAGAAACAAAGAATGCACCTACTGGTGCCTAATAATTGCCAATGTTAAAATTCATAATATCATAAGCAGATAATTTATATGAATGTAATGAATAGAAACTTGTGTAATTGTCTCAATTTCTAGACTATGACTTCTGTGATTTTTCATTGTTGATTTGACTCAAGGCAACTTGCAACTTTATATTATTTGGCTTATAAGTATGACCTTCTTCCCAATTTTGTGTCTTTGATCTACTTTGTATGTGTGCACTTGTGATTTGAAAGATTCATTGATGGTTGTTTGAGAGTATTTTATAAATTGTGAAGTGCTTGAAGCACCTAAAACAAAACAAAACAAAAAAACACTTTGTAAACATGAAACTCTAGAAATTAGAAAAATTACCCTTAATCCTTAGATCGGACATAATACTTTCGTATAAACACCTTTGAATTGTATGTACAAAAGCACTTACAATTGCATATAATTTAGAAGTAATTGGTAGAAGAAGATATCACCAAAATGACAATGTCTAAGAAATTTTGAATGTCAAATGTATAGCAAGCAATTTGGATGGTCAAGCAACAATGAAGCAACAATCATTTAGCAGTAATTTTATATATTTTAATTAAAGAAAATGTAGGACTAAACAACTAAAAGAATTTTGAAATGTGTGATATACCTTTCAAAACATTTGTGTCCATTGGTGCAAAGCCTATCAAATTCTTCTAGTTCATTGGTGCAAAAACTATATGAAATTTCTCTATTGCAAAGAAACTTTTTGAGGGTGAATTATTTATTGATATTTTTGTTGCTTTAGTCCCCATAATATTGCATTGTTTTGAGGTCCAATATTGCTTTGAAATACTTGTAATACTTGTACCCAAAACAAGGATAAAATCTTCATTTGTATTTGTTCTCTACCAAATCCAAACCATAAAGTCATTTTATTAACTTATTCAAGTACATCTTCTCAAATTTTTAGATTGCAAATCACACACCCAAGTGCAAATTCAATGTGCCTAAACTTCAAAAAGTAGGCTTCTCTAGCCTTTCCTAAATGTGCGGTTCACCACTTCCAACATCTTTCAGGAAAAATACATTAGATGAAATTTGGCCCCATTAGAAGACTGCAAGTTCCCTGTAGTGGGGAACTCAATGAACTGCACCACTTCAACGTGTTGATGTGGTCGAGAGGTGACCACATCAGATTTTTTTTTTCTGAAAAAAAATTATTTTTGTTTGACTTTTTTTCCAATTTCGGGGCAAAAAAATTCTCATTTTTAGTCTTTATGACATTGACACCAGTTAGTTGTTCCCTCATTGCTATAGGAACAACGTGGGGAATAGGCCTGAAACGGCCCTCCAAAGTTGCTAAAAAACATTTAATGCTTATGTCCTAAATTTGTGAAATTTTGTCAATATGTTGAAAAATGGGTTGAAAATATATGCAAAAAAATTAAAACAATTCTTTTAAAAATTCATCTTAACACTTTAACCCCTAAAGTCTCAAAGCACTTTGACTTTCTATACTAAATTCTCACAAGAAATCAATATTGACAGATCTACAATTTAGTGAATCATCTACATTTGCATTCATATGCTCAACATATTGTTGATAATTTCAAACTGAAGGTTTGATAATTTGATTATCCAAATTTAGTTTCACATACCTCTCCTCTAAGTAATAAATCTAGTAATGGCAATAGTGAACTATGCCACCGCTTTCTATCAAGAGCCACTTGAATCCAAATCATAGCTTGAGCAAGAACCTTGGAGAATTAGCGCCACATTGTAGTTGTAGATCACACGGGGTCAACAAAGACGAAGCTCCTAGAAGATCAGAAAGAACAATGGAACGTCGATCTCCCCACATGCACCTCCCCAAATCCTAACGGTCTATTTATATGGGATTGTAGTGTAGTCCCTACCTCAACACTTGACATGGTGTCCAAGATTTCAAGCTTGAGATCTTAGATAGTTGTAGATAGGTGGCACAATTAGGAGAGTGTCTCTTTTGAGTGCACATAGTTAGCTTACCTCAAGAAACATGTAATCATTGTCAAGTTTGCAATTGAACTCTTTCCTTTAGAATGCCACGAACTTTGGATCCATGAACTCGAGAATAGGATTAGTGTTGGACATTCTAACTGTAGAGTGACTTCTCAAAAGTAAAAAAAATCGTTTTGAATGTCAAAATCAAGTTTTTGCAAGGGAAAAGCTCAAATTGCTGAAATACATTAGATAATGTACCACTTTTTTTGATAAACTGCCCCATAAAAAATCAAAAAACAAATAAAATATCTTGAAGCAGCATCAATAAAGTTGCACACAAACCATCAGATGAAATCATCCATTCTTGAATATGAATATGCACAAAGCGTCCATCCAGGGCTAATAACAGGAAGCATAGTAACCATGTCAAATGTGGATTTGAACTCTTCCAGGAGTGCACCTTCTTCCTCGTTGGAGAGAGAGCTGGGATATTAGGGTTTTGTTTCAGTCGTGAATTTTGAGTGTAGCCGATTTGTTTGCTTTGAGGCAAGAGCTCAGTCGTAGCGTTTTGGTGTCGATGTTGATGTCAATGTCGATGCAATGGCGGTAGGGGTAGCTCCTCTCACGATACGGTCTTTTACGTATTCAGCACAGGATTTCATTGTCGGCATTTGTTACTGACTGTGCCTCATCTTCCTGTGGTATGTACGTACTTTCTTACACTTCTCCATTCGTGACTTGTTTTAGTTTCCGTAGGGAACCTTCACTTTTAGATCTAAGGCGTTTCATAAGAGCATATAGTTAGCAAGTCTGCAAGTCGTAGTTTGGGACGAGTTTAGTGCAGTATTGTCTCAATGAGTGGATCTTCTGCGAAAGATCAACACTTTGACATTCGAGAAGGTCGAGATTATGAGATATGTCAATGCTTTCCATACACAATGAAGTGTTCGCCATGTCTACCGACAAAGTCTTCATTGAGGTTATGTATGTCTAATGCGCATGGAATTTGTTTGTGATAGATGCGGTGCAAGGACCGACTCTCCGTCCGAGGTTATGGATTATGAGAATGTGTGCCAATGTATGTTCCACTCGTATCGTGATTTTATTCCCACACTTACTGTGGCTTTTGAGAGTTGGTCTTTTGTCTCGAAAGATAACCATTACATTGACGAAGTTAACGTGAATCTAAGAGGACATCAGATCAATATCAAAACATTGTGAAGTAATGAAATGTTGAGTTGATGTCTACTTAATATGAACTTAGTAGTTGTTAATGTAACATCCGGTTAATGCTAATGTTACTAACAGCACACCAACATTAAGTTAGCTCCATTTGAGTTACACGAGAATTAACTTGGCAATAATTCAACGTTTCTGAGGACGATATGAATCTAATGCTTAGTAAATTAACATTGAGAACTTTCATGATGTTTGGATATTGGTGTGAGTTGAATGAGGTCCATGATGTAATCTCAGACTGACTAGTCTCACACTGCTTGGCTCCGTTGCAGCTAGTCGGTAGGAGTTGCAATCCGTTACGATTTGAAATGTGGGATACGGCAGGCCAAGGACGGTACGCCCGCATAGGACACCATTAGGGACCTGATCCCGTCATCTGTTATACACTCTGATCCTCGCTAACAAGGGCAATTCATCTATTCCCGCACTTGGTTGAATTTATCACCAAGCGGTGTAAGCATGACTTGGCTTAACATTTAGGGTCATTAATCTTTGAATGGAAATGGGGTTGTCTATGTGACTTTCAATGATCTACAACCTCCTACTAAATGCACAAGAAAATCATATATATTGATAAAAATTTCATCTCAGCCGATTTGACTCTTGTAACCGTTGCTCTGTACATCTCTTAAAAGTCACTCTTATGTGTAGTAATATAATGCTCATATAGTGCATGTGTCGAAATGCTTAAAGTGACGCAAATAGTATCCTCTTCCTTAGCTAACGAATCGTTTGTCATGCTTATAAGTAAGTTTGTCGTTTAGGGTAATTGAGGATTTGTTTTTCCGTAGAAGCATCGTTGGCTCTCAAGGTTGCTGACCTGCATTATTGCATTGTGACAGGTATGTCTCATGAGCGCCCTTGTACAGGGGTGCATCAGCGGCGGTGGTAGTGCATGTCGTCATTAACTCGAAGAATTTCCTGATAGCTCAGTTTCGGGTAAAGGTCAGTTTTATAAACTACACTGATCCCCCTATTCTTTGGACTACCGGAAGTCTTTCAATGCATAAGCGCACTAGCAACACTTTTGTATGAACTTCTGTTACAGAGAATCGGAGTTGGATTACATGAAAGCTCGGCGGCGATCTATTACGAATTGATGCAGAAATTGACCTTCTTGCAAGGCATTAGGAATTGCAGAAAGACCGTAATGCGGTCATCGTAACGGCTTTGGTCGGGAAAAAGTCGATCTGGAAGTTAGCGTCCAGTTTCTCGCGAAGCAAGCATTTGCTAGCAATCAGCGCACTATTACCTGCAGTGTGTTTGTCTTAGTTTTTTTCTCGTTTTTGATAGTCCATTCGGACCTGA
Source organism: Straminergon stramineum (assembly GCA_963920665.1). Taxonomy (NCBI): domain Eukaryota; kingdom Viridiplantae; phylum Streptophyta; class Bryopsida; order Hypnales; family Calliergonaceae; genus Straminergon; species Straminergon stramineum. The sequence continues at coordinate 20,663,078 of OY987268.1, forward strand.
TCCATTGAGATCAATCGTTCCTCTTGTGATATAGTACCCCGTTGTGGAGAGAGATCATGGAATTATCGCAGATGTACAGAGTGCTTTTGGTTGAACCTGCAGGAAGCACAGGAAGATGCTGCAATTAATGTAATATTTTCTTTATCAAAACGTCAGCAAAGACCTCTGACAATGTTAACCAAACATTTGAGGTAAGTGCCATTTCATTGACTTCTAGAATACCTACAACTTCTTGAATTATCAGTAAACTTGAATTTGACTCACCTATTAGCCACTTTCTGACAATAATCCTCAGCAGCAATGCCCTGAGGGCGATATTGTCAGGAAGCTCAAGCATCCAAGTCCATACAGTGGGTCGATAAATTCTTTCTCCAAGGTTGATCAGTGTCGCATAACGCACCCCACATGCCCCACATGCCTGAAATGGTTGTGATAACTTATTATGACGGGAGATTGCCAAGATGTTGCCTCGGGAACAATGAAGCCTGTCGAGGCATTGCAATAGACTGCCAGAATTTGGTGATCGTAGTTACATACTGTCACCAGTGTGCTATTTTGCTGCTTTTGTTGTGTATATCAATATAACAAGCTGCTCCCTTGGTTGGATTCCCTGCATCAAACTGCAGAGACGAACAATATCCTTTTACAGACAGGGATGCCTTTGGTCTCACCCATGTTCAATAATCATCTTAGAAGTTAAAGAATCAGGGTTTAGGGTTTATGAGAAATGGTCTTCAATGCTTGTTCTTCAGATGCAGACTGTCTCTATATTGCACATGCAGTAGAAAATTTAAATGAAATACATTCTTTGTTCTAAATATATTTTGGATTTGCTTACAAAAAGTTTTGCCCATGCATGAGAGGCTTTGAGTGGGTTGTTAATTAATCCCCCCAGTAGTGTGGCAGTTTTGGGGTTGCTTTCCTCATTGGAGGTACTGGTGGCATTGATTTGTGATACAATTAAAGTATGAGGTCCATAACACGCTTGGGCTTTAACAGCATTCTCTAATGCAGAGGTACATTTTGCTTTCTCATTGCCTCAGCAATGTACAAATAATGTGCAATCCAGGAGGTGGACACTTTCAGTGACCACTGTATTTGAGCTTCAAAAACATTTCAAGAATTTCAAGAAGTCTAACCTCCCCAAATTAATTTTCAGCTGTTAAATAGGTGATTTATGGACCTCCTACTTTACAGCCATGACTGTCCTGTTGAGTATTATCATGCACCCATGCTCTGGACATTGTCAAAATTTACCAATCACTAAGCATTTGTTGCAACTCTTTCATTTGAAGGGTTGGTAAATTTATGGTCGTGTCTCATCATTAGTGGCATCTTTCATGTTTCATGTGAAATGATTCAAGTTATCATCATTTGTAGAAAATAGTGGTTGTGCTAACAGAATTTTTGGCAGAAGACAGTGACAATCCTTGGATTTTACAGTGCATCAGGGCTGCATGGTGTGGAGATTTCTTCCTGTGACAGAGATATCTTAGATCCCACCATTGGGAAGCTCCAAAGGATTACAAAAGTCACAGCTCCTTCAGCAATGTAAACCATTGAACATGACACTTTTGTTGTTGGAAATTGCCACTGCAGTAGCCTCAGTTCCATAGGACATGTTTTTCCATTGATGTGCAATTTGAGTGGGTGCACTTTGCAGTTGGGAACATGATATGATTTCCACTAAGTTATTGTGATGAGGGTAGAGTTCCTTTCCTTGGAACTCGAAGTAAATGAAATCTATCCCATGTCATGTTTGTTTTTTTAATATTTGAAACAAGCGTGTTCAAGAAACACACTGCAAGGGGTTCCATCAGGAGAATAGGCTAATTTCACGCAAGGTAAAGAACCTGTCACCCCCAGGTATCGAACCCGCAACCATGCCATTTGGTTTGGGTACCTTACCACCATCACCTGGTAGTTTAGGGTCATCTTGGACCACCCATGTCATGTTTTGAGCTGCTTCGTTCATTAGATGGGGTTGAACATCAAAATTGATGATAATACCGAAGTGTTTGACAGCCATTTCTGCAAGATCCAAATTGGTTAGAGGTAAAGTGTAATAAGGTAGACCAACCTAATTCCATTCATTAGCTACCTAATTTCATCTCCTACTTTTGACCCTAGTTCCATCCAAAAAAATATCCAAATTTGTTCAAAATATTCAAATTTGTTCATTATTGACAAAATCAATGCAGTAATAACAAAGTTGGGGTAACATGTCAATCATTTATTGGTGAGTACTTAAATGTCATTATATACATGGAAAGGTGGTTATGGTTTGTTTATGGGACGTTTTCAAAAATGTTTATGATTCCACTTTGGGCGGTTTTGTAATTTCAAGGCAAACTACTTCAAAAATTCACATAAATTACAAGTTTAATTATAAAATTATGATTCCACTTGGGTTTGATTCATAAAATAAAACATACACCTCTAAAAAAATATGTACCTCTTCTTGGAATTGGCCCAAAGATATTTAGATTCAAAATCATGGTGGTAATAGGCTTGTCTACTTTATTCAACTTATTGAGAGCATTGTCAAGACTCAAGAACAAGTATGATAATATTGTCATATTTGGATGAATGTACACATACACATCTAGATGAAGGAACAATGTTTCTTCTATTATAATTATATCTACTATAGTTTTATTTCTATGCATGTGTGTGGATGTAAGTAACTTCATCTCTATTGTCAAGATTGTAAGTGACATTACCTTGGAAATGAAAATCCTATGATGAATAAAATTGCTAGTAATCACACAATATTTTTATTGAAGTAAAAAGATATCACTACATTATGACAAATGTATCTAGGTGAATAATTGATGTTTCTTTTATAAAGTACATATTTATGGATGTAAAATAGGGATATCCAAAATTGCCACTTTTTCTACTATTGATAGCTTCTATTATTAAATTGATGAGATTTTATTTTTTTTAGTGGCAAGTGATGGGAGATTTCAATGCACCAAATAACACAATATTTGAATACTATGTGCAAAAGTTATAAAGAATCAAAGATTTTTTGGTAGACATTCTAAAACTATTTCTTCAAGTTCTAATAAGTAAATCTTGATCAGAAGATGTATAGTGTGTGAACATCTCTTCAAGTGATGCTTTCAATAGGTACCAGTGCATTTAGATGTCCCTATCTTAAATAGCTTCATCGTTCTAAGATAAACTAGCCTTATTCCATTCAATATCCAATTCTTTCCCCATTGCCATATTGCGACCTTCCCTCACCACTTACCTTGATGCCAATGTTAAATGGATAAAGAAAGTTGTGCATTTAGGTGAAAACACACCAAAACATCCATGTACCCATTCTTGACAAATAAACTTCCATTGAAAATGTCTCCGAAAGTGCCATTACAACATTCCCTTACTTAATTGCAATTAGTTGAATGTTGATTCTCTAAATTTTAATTTTATGACCAAGTTATGTGACAAATTCAAAGGTTTAGGGAGCTTCTACTTTTATAATCCATACTCCATAGGAATTACATAGGAATTACATGTCTTATCCAAAAAAATATTTTTTCCAATTCATGATTTTCAATTCCTAGAACCACAAAAATGTTTTTTCTTGCTTATTTTGACAACTTTGGGTGTTTCCACCTAAGGGTTGCTAGTATATGAGCATAGGAGTGTGAGCCCATGAGTCTATAATACTAGACACCTATGTTATAGGTATATAGACTATAGAAAGTGACTATGATTATAGGATGTATATGTTACAAATACCCATATTAGAGATATTTATGATACATACACCTTCTATATTGTGGGGTATCTATATTATAGGTACCTATAATGTGGGCTCAATGCTCACAAGCTCGCATTCTTGGGCTCACATACTAGCATTGTTGGTTTCCACCTTATTTACAATTGAAACCTACAATTGACAAAACAAGGACCCATGCCCGATATCCATGATTTTGAACACATTTCAAAGTATTTTAGGTTGCTTTTAGAATGCTTGTTGATTAGATAAGTGTTGAGAGGTGATGGATTATGGCTCCCTCCATATTGGCTCTATTACATCCCTAGCTAGTGCCACATTTCCATTTTCACACCACCACCTTGAAAATTTGTAACAATTATTAAATCTACTTTTTTCCCACTTGATTCCAAGTCAAGGGAGACATTCCAATGTGTGAAAAAGATCTGAGGTATTCAGTAATTAATAAAACCCAACCACTTGGTGAACTTGTGAATCAGCAAAGTAATAGGCAGGTTTACCTTACAATTAGTCAAGATTACAAGTTCCTCATGCTACCTTGGAGAATTGAAAATAAAACTAATTGCCCTGCGTATCCTGAAAAAACTCTCAAATTCTGTACAAATATGATTGAACAAACTTCCACATGTCAAAATGCGAATGCATGTCAGAGTGCATTTAGAATCCCGATGGTACCATGAGGCAGTGCAATTAGATTGGGTTGAGCATACGTCCAAACCAACCAATTTGTAAGTTAACCCTTTAACGCCGAGATGGCCAAAAATGGCCTATGGTTTGTGTTCTGGTTGCATTTACATAACACAAATGGAATCAACATGAAATGTGTTGGACTATAAATTTGGGGGCAAGAGTAAGTTGAAAATTTAGGAATTTAAAAATAAATAAAATCATCAAAATTAAAGATTTTGTGCTTATGTAAAGCTTGTATTCTACCAAGAATACAATATAAGGGTTTAGACATACATTGGGGCGAGGGAGAATATTTGTCAAGAGTTGTAGAGGTTGCACGGAGGGTGACCAATGTAGCTGGTATGCAACAATTATAGCAACTCCATTGCAGCCCTAGTCTTCAAATACAACTTGAGTGCAAGCCTAGTCCTCGAGTCCTAATGATTTTTTTGAAACAAATGAAATGGGTCAAAACATTTTTTTAGATTTGCTTGGAAATATGAACTATGGGCCTAGTTTGTTGATTTTCTAATTTTAGAGTAGCACGATAACTTTCATTTATACCATACTCTTATGTACTCAAATATAATGGTCCAAATATGGTGAAAATTTCAGGTTTTGTGAGTCTATTCCATATTAGATATGAATTTTTTTCATTTTTCTCTTAAGAATTTCAAATAATCTCAAAGTAGAATTTCAAACCTCATTTGGGGCATAGTAGAATAATTTTTCCCCAAAAACTTTGAACTTTAAAAAGTTGTGAAATCAAACCAAATTTCATGTACAAAAATTGATTTGAGATTTCAAGACTCTAATAAAAAGTTATAGACAAATATCAGAGAGAATGTTTTAAATTGTCCAAAAAAATGTCCCTTCCAATCCCTTTCTGAAATTTGTCCATAACTTTTAGTTGGAGCCTCAAAACCTCAAAAAAAATTTAGAGATTAAACTTAGCTTAATTACCCACTTTTTTTAGGTTCAAAGTCTTTTGAAAGAAGGTATTCTAGTATTCTAAAATGAGGACTTAAATTCTACTTTGAGCACAATTCTAGTTTTTTGACAATGAGTGGACAAGCTCTCATCTTCAAATTATCCCATACCCTTTGAGGAATCGTGATGGACAATTCATTACTAAAGGATGTTCCCACACTCTGTTGGAGGAAAGATTCATTTAGAAACAATGCTAATGAAGTTGATGGGGACCTCAATTGAGACTTGCTATGACATAATCTTATAGCATGTCAAGATGTTTTGAAGTCCCCGAAGTAGAAGCTATGTTTCTAAATTACAGGGGAATGCCTCGACTAAGTGTTGCTATGACAAACCTTGTAGCATCACACGATGTTTTAAAGCATTACCCTAGTTTCATACCTTTTTACATTTGGATGATATGCATGTCCATACTTTCACTTACCTATACATGTGCCCCTATAAAATATTAACTCATGCAAACCAAAGAATATGTGAGAACGTTCATAAACATTTGTTGCTAAAATTACTCTTGTAATTAATGTTTGAAATTTTTTTTAATCGATATTTTTTATTTCTAATTCTAGGATGGGGAAGAAGTCTAGGTCCTAGGTGAAGAAGAATAAAGTAGAAAGGTGGAAGGATGTTGGGATTGAAGATTCCAATAAACATAAACGTTTGTTTTGCAAATGTATCATACCCTACTTCTAATGGTACATATATGCCTTTGAGGACCTCTTACAAATTAAATATTTAACATTTTTAGTGATTTTTTATTAATAGTAAACCTTCAAAATTGCCTATAATATTTTTCGAAATTGTCAAGGGTATTTTATTGCCTACACAATGTCAAGCCTAAAATTTTAGATCAACCAGGTATAGTTGATTGGGCAATTAGGGATAAATAGAAATATTCATTTGGCATTGGAAATTTTGTACCTAAACATGATTTGGTATTTCAAAGTTTATCTCTAATTCTCACAACTAATACTCAAACCCTATAATTGACACTTGAATTGTGTACACCACTCAATCCGGTGAGTAATGACCGGAGGTCATCAATTTTGTCACAGTGGCCTTTCTCTAGGTACACCTGACTTGTTCTCTAGGATTGTATCTCACTATGCAATAATATGGATTTACTCCATGGTATACGAACAACTTATTTTAGAACCATCCTACACTTCCCAATTTATCATGTTCAACATTTTTTTTCACTAGGTGTTTTGACATTTGGAAAATGTACTTAACTACAATATGTATGATAGGAATGTTTTTTGCCTTCAATACAGTCTATCATTGTAGACCTAAAGCCTATTGTATTCTCCTTTCATAAAACATACGGTGAAGTAGATGGTGAGTCTCTCCAAACCCTCAAGCATTAAGGGGTTAATCATCAATGTTATCTCCTTGTGAAAATAGGCTACCCCCTTTCTCTCAAAATAAATCCGTGGTTTTTAGTGGGAAATTTTGGGATTACCATGGATTTATTTTGAGACAAAGGGAATAATAAAAGCTCTTGGGTGCCATTGTAAAGGTGATATACCATTGGCACTTTAATTATTTCATTGTCGGTTGCTTTCATACTTGATGTTGGATTTTTGATCCCTTTGAACGGAGTTTGCTTAAAGTAAGTGCAATAGTAAGGTAGGAGTATTAAGCAAGATTACTATTGCATGACAAAAGTCATTTATATTGGGTCTTCTTGGCAATTGAAAGAGGACCCTATGCATTATTTTGACACCCTAAACATAGGAGTCTTAAATCATCACTAGACTTTGGTATTCAAATAGTGTACATCCACAAAATTACTATCTTTATTCTAAGCAAGAATATAGAAGTAGTGTCCGTGGTTTTTGGGTTTAAGCTCACTTAGTGTAACATTTAGAGCAATGGGAGATCTTTCTCTTCCATTGTTCGTAGTATGAATATTTTTCAAGTTGTTGACAATACCGAAAGCTTGCCTTGATAGACAAGTTTGGAACTTTACGTAATTGACAGTAGAATTGTGGATATTGGCCAAGCCTTCAATCTTGAACTCAAGATCTATATTATACACCAAGATTGAGATTCTTTTGCAAAAATGAGTTGAGGCAGCTTCTCAAGAAATGTTATGTGTTATGAGTTGGACTGATTTTCAGGACAATTGCATCTGAAGCATCGTGAGTTGCTGATAACTTAATATTTCTTGATTGCAAGGAAGTATCAAAAAGCTTGGGATGCATGAAATGCTTGATTGGTCCGCAAGCAAGATGGCACCTACTCTTGCAAGCAGGAAGCTGCAATCCACAGACAATGCAAACACAACTATGAACTACAGGTATGAAAGATTATTTGGAAACCATACAACAACTGCGAGCCCCATCTTTTCTTTCTTTCTTTTTAAACATATGACCTTCAAGGGTAGCAGCAAGGACTGACATGACACATCCATGACACGGCACATCCATGACAACCAGAGTGTTTTTAACTGTAGTTACATGCCACGAGTTTTCTCATCAAAACACAAGTAGAGGAACACCATCAAGACTATCATGTGAGCAAAGTCAACATGGGGAATTGATCTGGCAACCTCGCCCAGAAGTTCCTACCACCTGTCCCATCACACACGGGGTAGTTTAGGATCATTCCGGACCAAGTCCCATCTCTTTTCATTCCCTGAAATAGGGACAAAAACATGGGGTGAATGAAAAAAAGTCACAAACGACAAAGCATGGGGTTGACTTGGCTACTAACATTAGATTATTTTTAGCCTCCTACGAATGAGAAGCAACAGAGGTTTGGATCTCCTGAATGAAAAACGACAACAGGCTTCGCGGTAGTGGTACGAGCAATTAGAAGACAATGTGTGGAAAAGGCCTATCTTGTACTGCAAGGCTAAAAAAGTTTGTAATATAATATAAGGTAAATAAATGTCTTTCTTGTGTGGCAAGGCTATGCACTACCCATGAAGTTCCTTTGCATTTTGAGCCCAAAAAGAACACATGCAGACATACTAACTGAAGGTACAAAACTTGGACAAAAATAATGTAGAAAGGTAAAAACATAACATTTTGGTACAGTTATGTTGTAAACGTGCAGAGGGGTTCTTTTCTGTAGGGGTAAAGAGAAAGTAAAATATTGTTGGAGACTTCATGTCTTCATTGGTGGCCATGCCATATGTAATTACAAAAAATAACAAAATTCTCCTTGAAAATTGAAGTAATTTGTAGCAAATTCAGGTAAAATCAAATTTGTATTTTCAAATTTATACTATTAAAATAGATAGTTTGGTTGGTTGGATTTGTTTGTTTTGTGACTTATGTGGGGATCTCTTAGGCTATTAGGTCAAGAAGGGCATATTTAGTAATGATGGAAAGCCCTTGTGGATGCGGGAGTGCTTGAAGTAAGTTTTATCGCATGCTAACTAATGGAGGGATATTGAATTTGGAAGGTTTTATAAATTGAAAAATGGTTTCCAACTTGGGCGTGCTTTGTCCTGTGGGAAAGCCCTCAGCATGGATGTAGGATCTAGGGCTTTTTCTCATTTTTTATGAAGTGCCAAAGAGGCAATATGAAATGTTATAGTGGTGCTCCAAATTACAACATTCATCCACATATTGGATGTATAATATATTTTTCATCCACAATTTGGCGATTTCATCCAAGTTTTTTGACATATTTTCTGGCATTTTTTAGCCAATTTATTTTTTCTGGTGCAATCTAGTACAAAAAAGCCAAAAAAAAAAAGCCTCAACAGGATCAAAGTGATTTTTGTGGCATATTGATTGGCAAGCTAGGTGAAAGATATTGAATTCCAAAGTTTTTATTGGCGATGAAAATTAGAAAATTAATTGTAGAGAATTATCAAGTCTTTGAGCTCAAAGGTTGACAAGTTAGAAAAAACTTTAGAGGTTGCAATGTTGCACCATTTCTTTTACTTTTACTTGCAATAAATTGTTTGTCATACTATTTTTGTATACCTAACAAATACATAGAAAAAAAAAAAAGCTTATTAAATACAAAAATTGATAGTGCACATGGACTTCATTCTAATCCAAGTGGTTTCATATTCAATTTTGAACCTTCATAGAATTAGTTACAAAATTTTTAAGTTAAAATACAATCGTCACTAAAAATGACCACCTCCTGAGATGTATATGAGTGGTACATTAAAGAAAACAAAATATACCTCTATGTCATGATTTGTTTTTAGAGCTGACTACCTTATTCCATTTCATCATCTCCCACTGGGTGCAGATTTTCTCAAGAATGTAGCAAGAAATATGATCAAAGTTTATAAATTCAAACTCCAATCCAAGATTTTGTAGTATGGTAGAACCTCCCATGACCAGCCAAGACCCGTGGTCAATATGTAGGTAATGGGAAATTCAACAGAGAGATGACAGATATTAACCATTAGTTTTCTGGTTTTCAACTATCTTCTAGCCATAACTGGTATGACACATGTGCTTCGTTTTCAGAGCCAAATTAGTCTTTAAATGAGCAGTGATGGAAGAATCTTCATATTGGAGATGGGAGCAGGCCAACTTTTGGCTTCTAAAATTTATAACAATATGAGTTTAAGGAAAAATATTATGAAAATTCGATAACGTCTATCATTTCTATTTCTCTACATGGCAAAAATTTAACAATGCCTTCTACTACTCCAGATCATGCACAAAATGCTTAAGTGGCTGGTTATGGGCGGTTCTACTCTATGATGTATTTCGTTTTTTATCACGGACAACACTCGATCTGTACTAGCAACCAGGCTTGAGGTCATGCAGTCTGTGCATACCAAATCCAATCAAAACAAATCTCCAATGTGGAAATTAAAGGATGGCCAACATTGGCAGCGGAAGTTGGTCCATCATTCTTGTTCAAGTAACTACCAAGTCTAAGCAGTTTTTGTTTTTGTTTTTTTTAAACGAATGAACCAATTCTAAATTCCTTTTGTTTTGAAACAAATACACGATTCCCATTGAAATAAGAACAGTGCACAAAACCAGAGGAAAGGACCCCAGCGAGCATTTTTACATTTTTAGAGTACTAATCTGTGAAAACCAAGCCAAATGCAAACACCACTCCCCCACCAAGTGACCAATTCTAAGTTTCAAAGCTAACCCTTTAATGCCCAGGTCATTTTTTTGAAATTTTGCATAGTTTGCTTACATATCTGTATAATTACTATATTATTGACCTTAATTGGTTTAAGCATTAACCCTTGAAAGGCTCTTGAGGTCCCTCTATACAACATGTATTTAGCTTTATAATTCTTCAATTGTGGTTTAATATATGTATTATGATACATCTTTATATACATACTATCATGATCATTAATGTACTTTGTACTAAAAAAAATTTGGTGAATTTTTTTCTGATCGAATACCACCAAATTCATAATATATTATACGGACACAAAGGGCTTTTAGGCCCTTTTTAGGGTTAAAGGATGGGGCTAGGGTGCTTTTCAAGAGAAATTGTAAAAATTGTCATTTTTTGGTGTGTAGGACGATATTGAGAATAAAAACAATTTCCTTAACACCAAGCATACAAAAGTTTCATAAAATATTGTGGCAAAGTGTAGAAAAATTTCAGCCAATTTGATAGCATAGAGTTCAAGATTATAACATTTGAAGTGAGAGAAAAAGTATTTTCTAGCTTGCTAGTAAGGGTTAATAGACATCAAACCTTCTTAGAGTGACATTTTTCCTCTACTCAAAATTGAGACTCTAACCATTAACCGCTAAAGTTCCTTGACTATGTTTTCACCAAAAACATTCCCAAACTGCCATTTTTAGCACAAGTACCAAATTTATGAAAAAAAACATTTTTGAACACATGTTACCCTAGGATCTTGTAGTAAATTTTTTTGAAAAGATGTGGAAAAAACTTCAGAAATTTCCACCATGTGGATTGTAAGATATTAACATTTGAAGTAACAAAAGTCAATTTTTTTGCCCTTCAAAAAATCAGGCAACAACACTTCAGAAGGTCACATTTGTATGAAAAAATGTCCAAAATGGTGGTGCATCTTTGGATTCATTCTTCAAGGCAAGTTCACTATGTTCTTGAAAATTTTTGAATCCTTTGGAATTGTACAACATATAGGAAAAAAATAGTAAGTAGAAAGAAGTAGAGAATAATTCAAAATACTAAATTGTCAAAAATTTAATTATGGAATTGAAAAATGCCAATCCCAATGGTTGTAATGTTGTAATAAACAATCTACATCCTATGATTTTATTTTTTCAAAAAATATTAAAAATTGAGTTAAATAAAGGACTTCAAAGTTTATTTTAGAGGAGAGATTCTATAATTGCCCGCAAACTAAAATTCCTCATAACTTTCATCTCATTGATCAAAATGGATTGATTAAAAGCTTTCCCCATATACATAAATCTAGGAAACCAATTTCAAATTTTTATTTTTGAAAAAAGTGATTTTTTCAGATTTGCCCAAGCTGCCTGAGTTGAGAGAAAAACAACATTTTGCATCATAACTTTTCACTTGTATACTCAAATGAAATGAAATTTAGCATGCATGGAAGATATTCCTCGTTCACACCTTGTAAAAAATTTCAGCCTAAATAAGTCAAATCTCCACTCACAAGTAAGTTAAATCACCCTACAATATGAAAAGGTTAAGTATACTAGCAATACACTAGTCATTTCTTGTGCAATGAGGAAAGTTTTTACTTGAAATCCAAACATTGAAAATTTAGAGACAAACATTTCTGAATGTATGGAAAAAATTCAAGAACTTTGAGAGTGTAAATTGCAAGGTAATAGCATCTGCAGTAAGAAGAATTTTTTTTTCAAACTTGCATGGTAGGGTTAGTAAAGTTTTGATTCCTCTTGGAGTGAGATTCTTGCACCAAACATTTTATTTACTTTTGCAATTGCAAACTAAATCATGTTAGTTATATAAATGCTAATTGTCAAAAGTAGATGAAGAATTTAGCAAAAGATGTCCTAATTACCCAAATTGTTTAGAGAGTATAACTTCTGATCCAAACATGCAATTGGAATTATTTATTCTTGTGTCAAAATTTAGAAAAAGTCTATTCAAAATTGACTTTGTGTGAACCTACTTGAGATTCATTGGTGGAAACGTGGGTTGCATATACTACAAAAATGACTACGAGAAGACCCACTAGTAGTCAAATTTATCATGTAGGTCCTCTCATGGGTCATTTATCTAGTCTAAATGGCCCAAGCTTCCACTAGTGATTCATGGGAATATTGACCACATACTTGGTTCTTTAGGAGTGAAAGACAAATAGTGGATTCATTGCCTTATCCATTTTTCTAAGGTGGAACAACCCCTTAAGGTCAAAAGACCCATGGTAGACACCTAGGGAATGATCCCACTACGGATTTTTTTCAATAAATGAGAGTTGGACCACAATCAATGTCTTAGGTGATAGAAATGGAGTGATTAGTGACCTCAATAGGAACTTCCAACTTTTTTAACAAATTCATTATAGGAAGTGGCTTTTTTAAGCCTTTTGCATTAGAAAATACTCTAACTACCAATAGAGAAAATTTCAGCCTTTTCGAGGGCCATTTGATTGCATACAAATGTGCAAATGAAGAAAAAACCAGCATAAATTTTGTTACAAAGAATCTTACCAATTTGTATTGGCTTGTGTGCCCTATTGAATTGACAATTAAAATTTTATTTATTTACCATTATTATAATTATTTTAGAATTTTTATTTCTTTCACTATATTTGCACATCGGCCAAAAGTCAAATGATTCTCCATAGGGCCTAAATTTTTCTAATGTTAGGTGAGTAAGATGAACATTATGGATGCATTTTTTGTTGGTTTGGGGTTTGTCTAGAGACTCTTTTGGGCCATGATGGGCAGCACACTTTGTCAAAAAAATATAATTTCAATTGCTCTCTCCATTTTTCACACTTGTCTTTATGTGGAGAAAAAAATAAAAGAATTGAGCAATGGTGTGAGGGCAAACTCCTCATTTTGACCACAATGGTCTGTTCTAATTTACATCAAAAACCTCAGAGGTTAGTATACCCAAAATTGACACCATGTACCCTATACAAAATTAGATTCTACAAAATTTCATTTTTTTAAACCTGGAGTTTATTCCAAGTGAACCAAGAATGCAGAATGTCATTTTTGTAAAATAAAAAGTACCACATATCAATTTGTGAATGTTGTGAGGTGATATGAACCACTGAGAATTTGATGTAGAAACTCAATTTCAGCACCTAAGTGCTGAATTAGACCTTCACTTAATGTATTATAGTTGGAAGTTAATATTTGATGTCCTTAAATATAGGATTATGATACATGGTGTTAGATTTTTTAGATTGTTGGGTTTTTCTTTTCTTTCAAAACAAATGAAACAAAATTTCATATATTTTTGGTTTGGAATACTCTTATCCAACGCTAAATAGTGAAATTAGGACTCATGAACCTCCATGTAAAGTAACTTTCTTGAGGTAGGGCCTAGAAACCTAATTGTTAAGGCAACCTAATATTTTGAACACTATTTAAGGTACACCAACCTATGACAAGCAAACTGCCCAATCTAGACACCTTGGAAATGACCCATTACAATCTCACATCACACCATGACATAATTTTTCTAATAAATGAGATTAGGACTTCATTAGATTGGTTAGTGGCCAAAACCAATGCCTTGGGTGATGGTGATGGAGTTATCAATGACTGCTTTAGGAACTTCTACTTTTTTAGTGTAAATTCACTACAAGAAGTGATTTTTATATTCCTTTATGATGTGGCCATGTTAGAAAATGTTGTAGCCATGTCAAGAAACAGTAGGTGGTAAGATGGCCATTGTGGATGTTGTTTTTGTTTGTTATGAGGTAGTCTAAAGACTTCTTTGGGCCAATTAGTCATCACACTTCAAAAATTCATAACAAATTCATACTTTGTCAAAAAAAATTAAGTTCAATTGCTCTCTCTATTTCACACATTTCTCTTTCTCCCGAAAAAATTAAAATTTTTTTCAATAATGTCAAGAAGGCAAACCAACCATTCTACATGTCATAGGTTGGGTTACCTAAGGGAGGCAACCCATTCCTAATCACCACCCCATCATGGCAACATAGGGTGGAGTAGTTTCTATCAAGAGGTGATTAATGTTGGCTCACTTCGTGGTGCAACCGTGGCGGATTATGATTGGCTATAAGACTCTCAATATAGCAACCAACCCATGTTAGATTTTGCAACCATTCTTTTGTCGAAAATAGGAAGATCTATATGACCAGTAACCAATGTGGGTGGAACCGAATCTTTAGCTAAAAAATTTGTAATAATTCTATTTTGAAAAGTAAAAATCTGAAAAATTATGGAAATCTTATGAACTCTATTTCTACACATGGGAAAATTTCCCCACAATTGAAACCACCTTTGGAGATATGTGTATTTGCTTAACCCCTGAGCACCCAGAGTGTGTTTACCGAAATCCACACCTTTTAGAATTCATTCTAATCAATTTGCCACCCAAAATGAGATCCACAAAAATTGACCGTATTGATCGGTAGTGAAGACATGCTTGGAGCTTTGGGGAAAAGGACAAATGATTTCACCGTATCTTTGAAAAGATTATAATAGGCCCTTTTAGGTTTGTTGTCTAAAAATGTAAAAAATGTTGCCAAGGACTTGTTCCTCTAGTTTGCTGTACTATTTCCCACCATCAATGGAAATTGTCCATGTGTTTCAAAAAAATAAAATAAAATAAAATAATAATAGTCAAACATGGCAACCTTTCATTTTTGGGAGGCCAGATTTGAGGATCTGGGGGGCTCAGGGGTTAAGTGGTCAGAAGTGGGTTGCCTCCCTTAGTGTAAGAAAGATACATTGGTTTCACAGTCAACTTTTGCATGATGGGATTGCACGTGCCACGGCCTAACCAAACGAATTGTCAGCACCCTCCTTACAAGTTGCACTTTAGGCATGAACAAAAGCAACAACAACAGAAGAGCTTGACTTTGATTCACTGATTCACCAAACAAAACTCCATTTCAATTGTTTCTTTCAAAGTCGATCTCTGGTCACTAGCACTGAATGAAAGCCTTCTCCAGCCCCGGAGCTTCTTCCAATGACATATCCTCCAGTGGAATACTCAAGATTCCTCCGCCAAAGCCGGATTCATCATGTCCCATGCAATTGGACCAAACTTGTGAAAATTCCAAAACCTCCAAAAACTTTTGAACAATGTCAACCCACAAGGGTACATCACGGGAAACAAGCCCCCGACGTGCGGACAAATGGACGGACGTTTCATGCAAGGCGATCGATTTTCCATGATGTCAAGCTACGTGCACTAGTTTCAAATATATTAGGCACCGGACCGAGGAAGATGTTGCTTTTCAAATTTGGTCATTGGTTGGTCACAACTGCGATTTCTTCACTCACATAAATTAAATTGGGTACTTGTATAAAAATCACAATCATGCTACTTTTAAATTTGTACAATTTCAGGTTCTCGAGTTCTCGAGTTCTCGAGCAGTGTAGACAGCTCTGCGCCGCCAAAGACTTGGCTTGGTATGTACTGTACTGTGCATTTTATGTAAGCGGTGTTGTTTGAAAAGAGAGTTTTTGCATACTCCGGTAGTCAGTAAAGTAAAGTGATTCTACTATGACTTAGTGGTGTACTTAAGTTCATGAAAGTTCCGAGGATGACTTTGGTTTTCTCTTCTCATCACATGTGTAACTCGTGTGGGCCGCACGGTACGTAATTTTTTTTTACTTTTTATCTTTTTTGACACAAATGAAACAAAATTTCAATGCAAAGAAGGAAAGTTACACGGTGGCCAACCACATACGAATTTTTTTCAAAAAGTTTCAACGGAGTTTAGTGTATTATTGTATGTTAGTACTGGGTAGAGTAGGTGCTTTGCTTCATGGAACTCATTTAATTCATTGGCATATAAGGTACGTGTACCTAAAGGAGACATTCTCTTAATTGTGACACCTATCTTGAAATCTTGGACTACTATAGATAGGTGTCACAATTGGGACTTTGGGAGAGTGTCGTTTCACTACAACAAAACTTGGTAAAAAGAATTCATTCACGATTGACTGTAGTTCTTTTGACCATTGTTTTGCACAATCCCAAAATGACTACAAATTTTTCTTTTTGGATTTTCCACTAGATTTTATTTTTTAAATTGGCATGGGATCATGTAATATATCATTGGAAAGGCCTTTCCAATAATACATTGCACAAACCAAAATTCAAAAAAATAGAGTGAGAAATCCAAAAAGAAAAATTTATAGTCATTTTGGGACTACGCAAAATGGTGGTCAAAAGAACCGCATTCAATTTTTGAGTGTTGTGGATTTTTTTAACAAGTTTTGTTGTAGTACTTTTAGGTGCACATACCTTAATATAGTTTATGGGAAACCAACTCATGACAAGGAGAATGACTATTTTGCCCTATTGGCATTGTTGAAGAATTTCAATTTTTTTTCTCATGTAAAGACAAATGTGAGAAATGGGAAGGACAATTGAAATTTTCTTTTTTTGGACAAAGTATAAAGTTTTTATGAAGTTTTGAATTGTCTTTCCCAATTGACCCAAAAGAGTCTTTAGATCCCCCCCAAAAAAACCAACAAAAAGTGTATCCATAATGGTCATTTTACTCACCTAGAGCAATCACAATATTTTCTAACATGGCCACATCATGAAGGCTTATGAAAGTCACTGATTATCATGCATTTACTCTCATGACAAAAGGTAGAAGTTCTTATTGTAGTCAATAATCACTCCATCACCATCATCCAAGACATTGTGGCCACTCACTCAACCTAATGTAGCCAAAATCTCATTTCTGGAAATTTTTTTGTCACAATTTGATGCAAGACAAGAATGGGTCATTCCTAAGGTGCTTGTGATGGGTCTTTTGCTTTTAAATGGTTGGTTTACCTTGTCAGAGGTTCTACTAAATCATAACATGACAACAATATTTTCAAGGAGAAAAACACATTATCTACCAAATGTTGCTTTGCTAGCACTTTTATAGTTTTGGTTATTTTGAATGGAACAAAAAACCAAATTGAGGTTTCAAGGCAACCATGGTTGGTAGGAGGAAGACTACCTGTTTAAGGCTTATGCTAATGATGTGAGCTCTTTGATGAACCAAAAGTATGCATATACATAGGCATTCAAGATTCAATAAAACATATATCCATATATATAATTGTCTCAAGGCTCATGACTCTTCAATCATTTCATATGTTTGATTGGAACTAAAAAATATCATTTCTATGGATAAATTTCACATTTGTAACAAGGATCAAGAAAGTGCTAGAATACATTATATAGTGATTGATGGAACTCGATCTCCCCAATAATAAATTAGAGGAAAAACTATCTTTTTTTTCCAAGAGGGGGCCATGAAGCCATTCAAAGGGCTCAAAATGTCTTTTTCAAAGTTTCAAGGTTATCCCCCCCTTGCAAAGCATTGACCTACTTATGGATGGAAAATTAACAAGTAGAAATCACAAAATAGTGAGTAGTAGAAGGCCACAACAATGATGACATTGGGGTCTATTTTGAGTCATAAGGAAGCTTCAACTTTGTAAGAGGTTGATTTTTTAGTCAAATTTCTTTTAATTCAACTTCTAACTTGAGCAACATTTTGATTTTGTAAAGATATTTGTTTAGTATGAGCCTCATACAATTTACACCTTTGAAATTTTATTATTATTTCATTGTACATCAAAAATCTATGGAAGTACTTGCATTTTGCTTCCCCATGGTGCCCTCAAAAGCTTATAATGCAAGGGCAGGTTCATCTACTATATGAGTTACCTAAAACAAGGCTTCCGGTAAGAGCACAAAATTTCTGAAAGATCCTAAAAGTTAATTTGTGAACGTGAGTCTTTTGAGCCTTCAAGTTGATAGTGGCAAATGTGTACTCCCTCTGTCTCAAAATAAATTGGTGGTACTCCAACTAGTTTTCCACTAGAGACCATGAATTTATTTTGAAAGAGAGGTCCGTAGTCTTAAAGTTTTTTTATATTGGTGCAATGTTACATTAATATCAAGGAGTTCTTTCCTTTAGCCATAGGAAACATGTGGAATCTACACTCTTTTTAACCCTTTAAGGACAGACTGTTGACTGTGGAAATCAACCCTTTTGGAACTGTGCAACATCATCCACTTTAAAAAAATAAGAAATACTCATTGGAGGTCAAAGTGTTGTGGAAGATCTCCCTTTTCTTCACAAAATTCCAAGGATGAATAGTTGCAATTATATCCTACATAGAGAGATTCTTTGTCATTCATCGGACACTAGACATCCAATTGTTGAATTTAGGGGGGGGGAGGGGTCATGTTCCATACCCTCTAGGAGACACCAAATCACCAAAATGTAACCATTATTCTCTCCTGTTGTAAGAACACAACAATCAAGAAATGGTTGCATATTCCAGAAATGGCATAAAGGCATAAAACATCAGATGATTATACCATGAATGAAAATGTTGTGCAAATTGACAATTTCTTGATAATTAAAATTTCAAATTAATTTTTAGGAAACATCTTAGATTAAATACATTGAACTTTTAATTTAATTGATGACAACTAGGATCTATTGCTATGTACTAGGCTTTCAAATTTATAAGAAGAGATAAAGAATCATATAAACTTTAACCCATAAAGGACCAAATTGCATTTTTTAGCAACATAGCAATTTTGGGCAGCTTACTATGAATTGAATTTTTATTATTTTCCTTTGAAATTTTTACACATCATGTGCTCACAAAGTAGCTTTAAGGTGCAACAATTTTCATAACTTTCAACTACATGGTTAAGAAGTTATTGCATGATATTTAATTTCTAATGTTTGGTAGGTAACTTGGGCAGTAAAATAAAGAAATTTTAATAAATAAAAATTTGAACTTGGTTTCAGAAATATATATATATATATAAAGCTTTGAATCATTCCATTTTGATTAGTAAGATGAAAGTTATGAGGAGTTTTAGTTTGTGGGCACTTATGGAATCTCTACTTTGAAATAAACTTTGAAGTCCTTTATTTAATTTAGTTTTCAATATTTTTGAAAATAAAATAAAATCATTGGATTGAGATTGTTTATTACAACATTTCAACCATTGCTATTGGATATTTTCAATTCTAGAACTAAATTATTAACAATTTAGTATTTTAAATCATACTCTACCTCTTTCTTCTTCTTATTTTCTTCAAGAATAAATATGAAATACTTTTTCAATGAACTTTTTTACATATATTCCCATCTTATGTCTTCAACATATTATGGAGAGTAAGAAGTTGTAAGATCTACACATTTTTATGTAAAAAAGTTTGAAAGATGACATTGAACCATTTGGAAAGAATTGAAAATACTTCATTTTCAAATCCAAGCAACAAGATCTCACATTCGGTAAGGCTTCTTATTAGGAAATTTTAGGAGTATGTGCTCTAACAAGTTAACTAAAGAATCTTATGGTTAAATTGTTAATGAATAAATAAAGATGAAGATTTTAACCTTGCTTGGGTTTGAGTACTTTGAAGCAATTTTGGGCCTAAAAACACCAAATTAAAATCCTTCAAGAGTTGATGTAAACAACATCTAGGAACGCAACACTAAGCTTCATTAAAACATGTTGGCAAAAAAGTCAATAAGTCTTAAATTTGATTAATATAGATAATCTATTTTTGAATTCATTTTGATTAAAAATCAAGTGCCAAAAAAATATGTAGTAATTTTTATTTTTATAATTTTGAAACTAGAAGTTTTTGTTCCACAAAGGCACCAACAAACCAACAATGAACCAAGGGTACAATTGGTAAGCTACTTAAGAATAACAATTTTATAAATTTTCAAAGAAAATTAATAAATATAATTGCCTATATAGTGGCTAGATTATGTAACATCTTGGAGACTATCCAACAAACCCACATACCAATGAAGCTATTTTGCATCCAAATTTCATGCAATCAAAGCATAAAATTGGATTTTAGAAATAGGCTCCTTATTTATGTTGTCCAAGGAATTGACTAGTCTATGTTTTAATTTACACTACCTTTGCCTCCAAATTATTTCATGGTTTGAAAAAACTAGTTAAAATAAGCTTAGATTTTGTCAAAAAGAAATAGTATTGTGAGCTTACAATCTGTGTTATAATATTGTATACTAGCAGTTTGTATACCTTTACTATACCACTCTGTGAATAATTGTTATTTGCATGTTGGTTTTTTTCTAGTATAATTCCAATGTGAGCTTATTTTAACCAATGTCTGAAACTACAAAATTCTTTTGAAGTAGACAGAGTAATGAATTATGATATATTCAAAATTAGAGAATTGTAATACTTCTGGAGACACTCAAAACACTAGTGGAAATATGACCACATATAGTCTAGGACAACAATAGCCTCAAGAAGAACCCAACTAGTCAAATTGGTGCTAATTTGGGATACTCTAGTGGGTCAATTCCATAGTGGCTACGCACACCAATGTTTCTACGTGACCAATGTAGCATCTTATAGCAAATGAGGACTGCTCTTGTTTGCACTTTTTGACCGCATCTATCCTAGTAGGAGGGTAAGGAGGGTACTCTTAGGCAAAGTTGTTCCGATGCAACCTACAAATAACATTGTCACATATGGAATCCAAAGGCTCTAGATCACATCCGTTCCCTATACCAAATAGTGAAATTAGGTTGCCACACACTAATTTCTTGATGTTTGACACTGTATATAATTATTGTTTTTGTACAAGAATGCACCACTTTTGAATTGAGTATTGTTCGGTTATTGGGACTTATGAACCTCCAAGTGTACAAATGGAAATATTTGTAGAGGTATCTATTGACTTTGATGACTTGTAAAGTAACTTTCTTGGGGTAAGGCAACCCCTAAAGGACCAAATGGTGTTTTTTGGCAACATAGCAATTTGGGGCAGCTCACTATGAATGAAATTTTTATTTTTTTTCTTTGACATTTTCACACAACATGTGCCTGAGGATTAGCTTGAAGGCCCAACAATTTTCATAACTTTTGAATACACGGTTAAAAAGTTATTGTATGATATGTAGTTTTCATTGCTCAGCGGGCAGCCTGGGCAACAAAAAAAACTTCTTTAAAAATCACTTTTTTTAAAAATAAAAATTTGAAATTTATTTTCTAGATTTCTATATACATGAAAAGATTTGAATTATTCCATTTCGATTTATGAGATGAAAGTTATGAAGAATTTTAGTTGTGGGTAGTTTGTGGGTAGTAATGGAATCTCTACTCTAAAATAAACTTTGAAGACCTTTATTTCACTCAATTTTTAATATGTTTGGAAAAAAAAATTTGGTGTGTAGATTGTTTATTACAACATTATAACCATTGGGATTGGACTTTTTCAATTCCATAGATGAATTATTAACAATTTAGTATTTTGAATTATTCTCGACTTCTTTCTACTTACTAATTTTTTCCTATATGTTGTACAATTTCAAATGATCTGAAATTTTTCAAGCATGTAACTAACTTTCCTTGAAGAATTAATCCAAAGAGTTACAACCATTTGGGACCTTTATTCACAATGATCTGGCCATGTGAAGTGCAGCTGCCCGGGTTTTTGCAGAGCCAAAAAATGGCTTTTTGTCATTTCAAATGCTCATATCTTGCAATCCAAATGGTGGAAATCTCTGAAATTTTTTCTGAATCTTCCCAAACCAGCGTACTACAAGATCATACGGTTACATTTGTCCAAAAATGTATTTTGTCTAAAATTTAGTGCTTGTACTAAAAATGACAGTTTTGGAGCGTTTTTGGTGAAAACATAGTCAAATTCATTTAGGGGTTAAATCAATCTAATTTCCATTTCACTATTTAATGTAGTTTGCTCCCATCTAGTCAGATGCATTTTTTGAACAATTTTCCCCCAATCATGGGTGGATATAAGTTCAACGTGCTGGTGTAAACATATACAGGGAATTGTAACCTGTGCATGATGAAGAGTTTTCCACAAGAAATCCGGGGGCTAAGTTAATTGTCCACGGGACGATGTGCACCATATAAACCAAATCTAAGATTCTCAGGCTCCAGCGATGTGTACCGTACTTCCCAAAGAATACTTGAGTTTTATAGACCACCACAAATGATACCTCTAGTTTTCAACTGTAGAAGAACTAAGACATGGCCGACTGAAATTCTCGATCATGTGGCCCATAAAGTGCCCATCTATGAGCTGAAATTGAATTTTGGTGAGGTGAAACTTTTTGAAATATCTTTTAGTAAATTTTCCTTGAAAGACAAGTGGAATTGGCATCTAACCCAAGTTGTTTCATATTTTTTTTGGAGCTTTGTGCAATTAGTTATGAATTTTTTAAGTTGAAATGGCATAGGGCTCTAAAACCGCCCACCTCTTCAGATGTGCATTGCTCAAACATTCCTGTAAAGATTTTTAAAAAAAAAGCAACATGTATGAAGAGTGTAAATTTGAGGAGTTATGCAGTTTTAGAGCCTAAGTAGATTTTGAGCCTCCTATGTTAGAAATAAGGTAAGGTATTTTAAAAGCGCCCTTGCTCTAAAAGCAAACTTTAACACTTAGGTACATTTTATTTTTTTCAATGTGTCAATTGATTACATTTCAGGAGGTGGTCGCTTTTAGTGACCATTGCATAAATTCAACTTTGAAACTAATTCCACAAAGATCTTTAAAATATGAAACAACTTGGACTACATGCTAATTCCATTTTTCTTCCTACGAAAATTTACTGAAAATTGTTTTGAGGAGTTTAGCTTCCCCCAAATGCAATAAACTCTGAAAAGGTAGTTTTTAAGAGCAGACTACCTTATACATAAAGCATATGTATGCCATTTCCTGAGATTGATGGATGAGGTGGCCAAGTGCATAATAATATTTGGTTTGTGTGAAATGAAATGTTGGGGTTAAACAGAGATGACATAATCAGCAATTGCACTCAAAATATTAAATTGGAGATTTTGTGCTTAATTCTGAAGTAATCCTTTGGATTGTGAGCTATAGGAACCCACCAAACTTCATCGATTTGTCATTTTATGATATTATAGATTGACCCCATGTCAGACACCAGCATGTATTAGTTTAGGATGCTCCCATGCATAAGCTATAAAAGTAAATTAATTAATATCTATAAATGGAATAATCCTTGAAGGACCAAGTGACCATTCAACTTACACAAGAGATCTAGATAGTTAGGACATGTAGTCAATCTTGGTATGACGTTCATGAAATTTTGACACAAAGTGTGAACATGTACTCTCTTAGTGGGAATATCATTTTTCTCTGCTTTGGTGCCCAAATCAAAAGCTATGTTGTCCTAAATTTTTTAGGCAACCTAGTCAACTTCAAGCATCATGTGCAAAACTCTTCCTATAATTTTGAAATTTAAGAGACGTGTAACTTACATGATGCAAGATGCAAATGTCAATAAAAAAACCATATACAGTGTATAAATCTCACTCTAGGACAATTTGAAGTCTATTGGTCATGTCATGCAAGGTTGGAGAAAAAAAATTCTTCTATGGGCCACTTCAAGTCAAGAGGTTGTGGGATTGAGTGGCCAAACTTTGTTGAGAGTCTAAATAAATGGACAATAAAGGGACAAAAAAATCTAGGAATTGGAGCCTTTGGCCACCTATAGTGTGAAGCCTCCAAGGGCCAAGCCCAAGCCCAAAGTCCAAATCTATACCATTTGTTCAATTTCTATCCTTCTCTCTCTACATTAATCCATCCAATTTTTGAAACCACACTCTACTAGTCAATTTTTCAAGCAAAAGATTAAAAAAACATGAGACAAGAGTCATAAACAGCTTTGAAAAAATAATCACAGCACATTCTCTCATCATCAAACAAGGAATATGAAGGGTATAAATGGAATAAGAAGGTACAAGTAAAACATAACCAGGGCTTTCACAAAAGAATGAACATTCTACCTATGCCACTACAAAACAATCCTTCTAGTCTAATCTCTTCGTTGAAATCTTGTTAGTTTTTGATTTTTTTTATGATGGTCTCTTGACTAGAGTTTGGGTCTCTATTTTTGGTCGATCCAAACTTTGATTGAGAGTCCATCACCATGTATGCATTTGGCTACCATGTAGGAAGGATGGAAGGTGATAGATTGTGTACTAAGCTTATGCGACCTAGTGTGAAGGCTCGAGAGGGTGAAATCCTTGTTTCTTGAAATCTATTGTTGGAGATTAATGAATTGTCAACCTTCAATTGAAGTGTGAAGTGGCTTTAACTTCAAATGTTATAAAATTTCAATCCTTGCAGTCAAAGTTTTTGAAATTTTTTCCGCACATTCCTATAGAACTCTAATACAAATTTGTATATTTGAATTTTGGAAAAAAAAATCTTTTTTTTGGTCTCATTGCCCTAAAAAGTAGCAATTTTCACAAGTCTAGTGCACCTCAATCATGTAGGGGTGGTTTTCAAGGGAAATTGTAAAAAATTGCCATTTTTTAGGGCATTGACTAAAATTAAAATAAAAAATCTGAAACTGCACAAAATTCTAGTATATTACTATGACAATGTGTTGGAAATTTTTCAGCCCATTTGACTACATTGAATGAAAGAATACAACTTTTGAAGTAATAAAATCTTTTTTCATTCTTACAGAATAGGGGCAAGAGATTTCATGCCCTCTCCGAGTAAATTTTTTTATCTTGTTGAATTTGTGTCTCTTCTCTATAGAATACTAAAACTTATTTGGTACACTCCTATAAAATTTCAAAAGAAAATGTAGAATCTAGTTTGCAATGCAAGAAGGTTAAGTACACTAGCAATACACTAGTCATTTTTTGATGATTTCTTGTGCAATGTAGAATTTTTTTAATTTGATATCCACACAAAGAAAAGTTAGAGACAAACTTTTGGAATATGTGGAAAAAATTTCAAGAACTTTGACTTGACATACCAATTGCAAGATAATAGGGCTCCAAGTTATAAGAAAATGTTTTTTTTTGAGATCACCCCGACATAGCTAACAAGATTTGACTCCTCTTAGAATTTGATTGAAGAACTAATTTAAAAATATATATATTATGCCGCCATATTTTATTAATTTCATACATGAAAATTTTCAAAAGTTGATGAGCGGTTTAGCAAAAGACACCCAAAAGATGCTTGAATTGTTTGAGGTGACCAAATGTTTTGGGACAACATAATTTTTCATCCAGATGTTCGATTATAATTTTTTTTTAATTACCATGAAGAGTGTGAATTTTCCCATCTAGTGTCAAAAAAATTTAAACATTCATTAAAAATTGACTTTGTACAATCCTGTCTAAGTTTTCAAGTGTCCATTAAACATACACTTAGTTTGTAAGGGGTTAAAAGCCAAAAATACTAAAATAAATTATGTAGACCATCCAATCTTTTAGTTAAATGATACCTTATACATTTTTCAAATATTAACAAATACAACTGGAATTTAACCCTCAAGTGCTCAGCTATCTACATTGTAGATGATGAATTGAGTTTTCTCATATCAAATACTAGTACCTATAGCTGTTCAAAGTGCTTCCATGCATTGGACACAAAGATAAAAGTTAGAATAAAAGCAAGGTAAGTATTTGTACTTCAATTCATGCAATAAATATAAAAATAAAATAAAATATTAAAAGTAAAGCAATAAAGCAATATAAAATGTAGAAAAAATATTAATGGTAAGATCTAGATGATATAAAATAGAAATAGACCTAAAATAGGTGAAAGGGCAATTTAGTAAATAATGGTCATCATTGTAAGATTTTTGGAATTGAATTTTGTTTTTCTCAAGTGACAGTTGTGTTCAAAAATGTAATTGCCAAGTAACCCCAACAAGAGAAATCACATGCAACAAAGAGAAGGCTATGAGGGTTTTGCAAATCCTATTTTTATTTGTAGCAACAAAGAGCAAACCACATTTGGAGTTGAAGACAATGAACTCTTCTATAATTGTCCCCTTTGACGATTTGTTCTCCCCACTTCTACTAGGTGCTTGTGATAAAAAAAAATATCATTCTTTGCTTACCGCCGCTTTGAGAACTGTGTGTGTTATTTGTCTCACAAAAAACCATGGCTATGAAGCATGAGTAAAACAAGAGTCCCTTCACACAAGCTGCAATTTCAAGTGTATCACCCCCAACCCTTTGCTTAGCTAACAACAAACTAATGGCCATGGTAATACTAATTACTATCACTCCTTCCCTATCCCCCCTACAAGTGTGAATCTGGAATACAATAAAAAAATGAATAATAAAACTTGAGACCATGAAGATGGAATTTGACAAAACACTCCCCCTCAATGTAGACAATTTCTACAAAATATCTCAAATAATCAAAGTAAGAGACTTCAACAAACGTGCAATGTGAAAGAGACTTACTTGTTATCAAATTTGGGTTCTTCGCTACAACTACTCCCTCTTGACAAAGTTCAAGTATGGCCATGCCCTTAAAGTCTCTTGTCTTAGCCCATCAATGGGCAAAATTATTCTTGGCATATGTCTATGCCCAATAATTTCCAAAAGATAGAGCACCCAAATCTTGAAATTTGTACTTCTATGTTTCAATGGGTGAATCACTTAATGACTTGGAACCAACTCACCATAATGTTCCTCTAGAGTTGTGAAGACTTTGACATGGTTGAAAACCCCATTTAAATAGTCAAATGACCTTCTTCAAGAGGTTGTAAAAAAGAATATTGAACTTCTATTGTAGTTCAAGAGGCAACTAATCAATTAGTAAAATTCTCAACTCTACAATCCCATTCTCGAAAATTGGTCAACAAAGCGGTTTCCGGCCATAACCCTAAGTGTCTTAACATGCACAATACCCAAGGGGGAAATTGGACTACATTGGCCCTCTTGCCCACCCATGGAACATGATAGGAGACCTATAGAGCTTCCTTACATATATTAGTAGGTAGGAACATTCACTGATACAACATAGAAAGTATTTTAATGTTCCCTCTACAATGTGGAATGTATTGATATTGGTCAAACTCATTCTCCTACTACTTCCATACTCACCGATAATGATTGGCGAAACTCTTCTTGTCTTCTACTCTGAGTAACAATACTTTTTATGCCCACTAGGCTTTACATGTACAATAAGTCTACCCACCTCGGTACAGTAGAAAACATGTTTGCGTAGACTAGAGAAATGACTAACAATTAGACCCACAAGAAGCTGTTCTTGTGGGTCTTCTTGTGGTCCATTCTGACTATGGTCTCATACGACCATATCTTATATTTATCAATACCTGTATTACAAATTGTTGACTCTGCGGTATCATAAACTTAGTCAGCTGTGAGATTCATTGACGAGGCAATTAAAGATGAGCTGGATGTGGTGATTCCATACTTCAAAGTCTTCTCTGATATTCCATTTCATTTGTTAAAATTTTCATTTATTTTTTTAATCTTCTCTGATAAGTTATATGCAGTACCATTCAATGGCAGCAGAATTTTGGAGATTGAGCCAGTGTTTGCCAAACTGGCAATCAGTTATGCATTCGTTGATTTTGCCCATGGTTATGGATCCCTTTTTGTGACTTCCATGTGCTTGCAGAAACAGAGTTTGTCCAAACTTGGAAAAGTAAGGACAGTAACATAGTACATTTCAAATTTTTGATGCTACCATGTTATTAAAATTTTTTTTAATGACAATGGCATAACTGCAGAAAAGATAGTTTTTCTTCTCACAAATGGAAGCTGTCTTTGCATTGGGTATTGGAGGCCACCCCTTTCCCATCACACACCCATTTCTGCCATAAGTTATAGACTATTTTTCTTTTTAATCAGGTAGTCAGGAGTGGTGATTAGTTATAGCACAGTTTCTAATGTAGTTGTGGCACATTATGATTGGCTACAAGACTGTCAACATTGCAACCAGCCCTTGGTTGGAAATAGGAAAATCTATATGACCAATTTGGGTCAAACAAAATCTTGAGCTAAGAAATTCATCGTAATTATGTTTAGAGAAATAAAATTATGGAAAAATGTGGAATCCTTCCCAACTCTATTTCTATATACAAGAAAATTTCCCCACTTGAGAATCCCATGCCCCATATATGCGTAATTGCTCAACCCTTAAAGGACCAAACGGTGTTTTTTTGGCAACATAGCAGTTTGAGGCAGCCCACTAAGAATGGAATTTATAATTTTTTTCTTTGAAATTTTCACACAACATGAGCCCGAGGAGTAGCTTTAAGACCCAACAATTTTCATAACTTTTGAATACATGGATAAAAAGTTGTTGTATGACATGTTGTTTTCATTGCTTGGTGGGCAACCCGGGCAAAAAAAAAAACTTCTTTAAAAATCACTTTTTTTTTAAATAAAAATTTGAAATTTATTTTCCTGATCTTCATATACATGGAAAGCTTTGAATCATTCCATTTTGATTTATGAGATGAAAGTTATGAAGAGTTTTAGTTGTGGGTAGTTTGTGGATAGTAATGGAATCTCTACTCTAAAATAAACTATAAAGACCTTTATTTCACTCAATTTTTAATATTTTTGGAAAAAAATAAAAACGTGAAGTGTAGATTGTTTATTACAACAATTTAACCATTTGGATTGGCATTTTTCAATTCCATAAATAAATTATTAACAATTTAGTATTTTGAATCATTCTCTACTTCTTTCAACTTACTATTTTTTTCCTATATGTTGTACAATTCCAAATGATCTCAAATTTTTCAAGCATGTAGCCAACATGACTTGAAGAATGAATCCAAAGAGTTAAAACTATTTTGGACATTTTTTCATAATGATCTGACCTTTTGAAGTGCATCTGCCCGGATATTTGCAGGGCCAAAAAATGGCTTTTTGTCACTTCAAATGCTGATACCTTGCAATCCAAACGGTGGAAATTTCTGAAATTTTTTCCACATCTTCCCAAACCAGCTTACCACAGGATCATGTGGTTACATTTGTTCCAAAATGTGTTTTTTGTAAAATTGGGTACTTTTACTAGAGATGACAGTTTTGGAGCGTTTTTGGTGAAAACATAGTCAAATACCTTTAGGGGTTAAGTGTTTGGAAATTGGTCGTATGCCTTATATTCACACCTCATTTAGAGGAAAGTATGACCTTGAGAGAATTAACTCCTAAAGGGCGGAACCTATGATTGTGTAGTCAAACTTGAAAATTCCTCACTTTGTATCTTCTAATTCTTTGTTATTTATGAGTGAATTTTTTTGGGTTTTATTTCATCAAAGATAAAGTCACATGTCTAAATATTTCATTTTGGTCATCATTCACGTGGTCTACCTTTCCTTGACAATATATTTGATTGTCAATTTCTTTTTAACCACTAAAAGACCAAGTGAGTATTCAACGTGTCACCCCCTCTGTAGGAATATAATTTTTTTCCCAATCATGTGTCAAGATCAAAAATTCTGTTGTGAACTTTTGGGGCAGTCCGGGTAGCTTCAGGAGCATTTGCAAAACTCCACAGAACTCAATTTTTTTTAATTTGGCAAGTTTGAAATTTACATGGTACAAGTTGCAAATGTAAAGAAATAACCATGATAGTGTAAAAATCTCACTCTAAAAGGATTCAAGTCTTCTGGCCCTATCCGGCAAGGCGAAGAAAAAACTTTTCTTCAACTTCAAACATTATAATCTTTCAATCCATGCTGTGAAAGTTTCTAAGAAAATTTCCACATATACCCATACTAATCTAGTACAAATTTGTACACCTGAATTTTGAAAAAAAAAATTTATTTTCATTTTTTTCTCAATGCCCTAAAAAGTGGCATTTTTTTACAATTTCTGCTCAAATGTGCCTTAGCACTTCAAGAGTTGAAATATTTAGTGCAAAATTTCTTGGTTCAGAACAATAGGTATGAAATTTAGTTTTCCCAACCCTTGGTCACCAATGTGAATACCATGAAAATCATTTGTCTGTGAAATTGCTTAACTCCCATAGGACCAAGGGTGTTTTTCCCATGAGAAATTGTCAAAAATTGCCAATTTTTAGCACATAGTCCAAAATGAAAAATAAATTTTGTTTTCTCACTTAAATCATACAAAATTTTAGGTAGACTACTATGTCAATTAGTAGAAAAAATTTCAGCTGATTTGACAGTGTGGGTTGAAATATTATAACATTTGAAGTGAAAATAAAAACCTTTTTTCATTCTTGCAAAACAGGATTGGCAAACTTCAATTCCTTTTAGAATAAGATATTTGCTCTACACAAAAATGAGGATCTTGACCATTCATTATTAAATGATGTTAGGTTCACTCATGAAAATATTGATTAGCAAATATGGAGTTTAGCTTATACTAAACCACCTTGCAATGCATAGAGGTTAAGTGAATTGGCAATACACTAGTCATTTTTTGATGATTTCTTGTGCAATGAGGAAAATTTTTATTTGAAATTCAAATGGTGAAAATTTAGAGTAAAAAATTTGGAATAATTAAGTGGATTTTTAAAAAAACTTTGACTTCATAGATTGCAAGATAATAGGGCTTGAATTTAAAAGAAAATATTTTTTTTCTTGAAATCCCCCGAGCATAGCTTACAAAGTTAGAATCCTTTGAGAATGTGATTTGAGAACTAAACTTTTTTTGGAGGATTGTATGCCATATTTTATTAGTTTCATACATGACAAATTTCAAAGGTTGATGAAGCTTTTAGCAAAAGATGCCCCAAAGATGCCCAAGCTTCCCAAATTCTTTTGGGAAGCATAACTTTTGATTTAGACCCCCAATTGGAAAAAAAAATGAAAATTCCCATTAATGGGGTACATGTTTACACCTTGTATCAAAATTTTGTAAACATCCAACCAAAATTGACTTGGTAGAACCCTATGTGAGTTTTCAAGTGTCCATTGAAAGAACACTTGGTCTTTTATGGGTTAAAAAAGCAATACAAAGGGGTCTCTAGTCGGTTCCTCTCAGGTTTGTTTTGTGAAGGAATCAACTTCCCTGTTTTAAAAAATTATTTCCTTGATTTGTCATCACAAATGGTTACAATTTGGTATAATCCCAACCCTCATGTGAAAGGTGTATATAACTTGTCTCTTGTAACATTGACATTGTGGTGGTGGCAATAATAAATAACATTTTTCATTAGAAGATTGGAGGACAATCACTTGTACTATAGAACATGAGCTAAATTACCGCCAATATTCAACATATAAGGTAGGAGGTTTGTTAAGTGCTCATTTACCCCCTAAAGGACCAAGCCATGTTTTTGGGAAACATAGCAATTTGGTGTAGCTCACTAAGAATGGAAATATTTGTTGTGTTTTTTGGATGTGGGGACAAGGAATATCTTGCCATTCCACCAAATTTGTTTATAATTGGATTTGCTTATGAGGAGTTATGGGGGGAAATGTTGTTTTTGATGGATGGAAGGCAACACGGGTAGGGTTATTTCCATTAGAAAAAAAATTTCATCACAATGTCTAGAGGAACGAGCACAAGGCTTGGGGTAGGTTTTTGGCCTAGGTTCAAAACATATTGCTTCTAACATTTGTTTGGGACCCATAAATTGAGGACAAAGTGCAAAGAGAAGGTGCCTAGGAGACAAATGCTCCAAGAAATATAGTGATAGAAAATTTGGCTTTGAATTCAAAGAAATTGAAGTATTTGGAAACTACCTTATATAGCTTCAAAAGTCACTTAATTTTTGTTTGCAAAAATGAGAAGACAAGTTATTTATACAAGAGGGGTGGTAAGAGGTAAAACAACCCATGTGGGATAAGTAAATTAGAATTATTAGGAACTCAACCAATCATAGTTAAGTCAAAAGCAAGAATTGCATTCAAGGTAGATTTTCAAACCTCATTTAGGCATAGTAGAATAATTATTTAAGAAAAACTTTGAATTCAATTAATCTGGAAAACCGAGCTCATTTTCATCTCCAAGCAAATCTAAAATTGTTAACTTAATTGAAGAAGTTCACTATGATTTTATCTTTGAAAATTAAAATAAAATAATTTGCACTTGAATCTAAAGGCAAAATAGAGTGTACAATGTAAAGGATATCAAGTTATCCTCTAAAGGTTTTTGACTATGTTCTTACCAATAATGTCCCAAAATTGACATTTCTAGTATAAGTACCAAATTTTAGAAAAAAAAACCATTTTTGGACACATGTAACATTAGGAGTAGTATGTTGGTTTGAAAAAACATCCACAATGGAGGTGATTCTTTGAATTCATTCTTCAAGTCAAGTAGGCTACATTCTTTAAAAAATTTAGATCATTTGGAATTGTACAACAAATAGGAAAAATAGTGAGTAGAAAGAAGTAGAGAATGAATCTAAATACTAAATTATTAAGAATTTAATTCTAGAATTCAAAAATTCCAATCCCAAGGTTTGTAATGTTGTAATAAACAATCTATATCCTATGATTTTATTCTTTTAAAGTTGAGTTAAATAAAGGACTTCAAAGTTTATTTTAGAGCCCGTTTTAGAGTAGAGAATCCATAATGGCCTGCAAACTAAAACTCCTCTTAACTTTAATCTCATTAATCAAAATGAAATGATTCAAAGCTTTTCCCGTATATATAAACCTAGAAAACCAATTTCAAATTTTTGTTTATGAAAAAAGTGATTTTCTTTGATCTACTTGGGTTGCCTGAGTTGAGAAAATCTATATATCATATAATAACTTTTCAACTATGTAGTCAAAAGTTATGAAAATTGTTGGACCTTAAAGCCACTCCTTGACCACATTTTGTATGTTAATTTTAAAGAAAAGAAAATTCGTTTGTAGTGTGTGAGTCCCCAATTCATCATCTAGGACTCATAGTTTTCTTTTCTTTTTTGGTTTTACGATTTTGAGTGTATTTTAATACAAACAAAGCCCCAAAATGAGTGTAGAATAAAATAGATATGTTACATGCCAATATTTCATTTGGTCTAAAATATGATTTTATACCTAGAATACCCCAAATATCCACATGTATATAGGTTAGAACTCAATGAGAAGTGGAAGTTAGAAGGTTTGAGTGAAATTGCCCCAAATAGCCTAAATTTACCAATACAAGTGATTAGTTAGGGCTAAAATTGATTAAGGAAATCCTAATGAGGTCTTTAGGTCAATTCCCAGAGATGGGTTCTAGTTTCCACTTTACATTACAAAATAATGGAACCCCAAATTATTAGCTTATAGGAGTTATTAACTCAAGACGGACTAGTGGAGAGAATCTATTGTCGAAGGAAGGTGATCCAAGGTTGAAATCATGCTAGGGGCTCTATGGCAAAGTTGATTCACCAAGATTTCCCTTTGTGTGAAAGATTTTTTGATTACTAGTGCTTTATCCTCTCTCTTTAAATGTGTAGAAATAGAATATAAGCCTATACATATTTTGTGTAATTCCATGAGAGGTTCCACAAAAAGTTTCAAAAATTCTTAATAGTCAAAAGATGTTTTTCTAGACAATCAATTGCCGAAACCTATGATGGAAAATTCCTAGAAATTATCCAAGTGGAGGTAAAATTTCACTATAAATATCATTAACTTCTTTTATGTTAGTAAGATGCTTTAATAAGTTTGAAGACATTCCAATAGTTAGAAGTACCCAAACCTGCAAGATTCCTTGACCACTAGCAAAATTAAATATTATAGTGAAGTTGATTAGCATCTCGGAAGTATACATAAGCAAAAGAAGACCAAAGATAGATATTTTTTTTACTCACCTTTACCTACTACAAAGCCTAAGCTAGTTACTTTTCACATAAAAATCAACCTCCCAAAGCTAGGTTTTTACCCAATTATGGTTTTAAGTTGGCATTAGGTTTCAATGAGATTTTGGAGATACAGATAGAGTTTAGGATTCTAAAAGCTAGAACGTGGCCTTCAATAGCCAATGGCGCAATCTGTTTTTGATTTGGACTCTTTCTCCAAAAGTTAGAGTTTTAATTCAACGTAGAAAGTCAAAATTGACAAATTAGGGTGAAAATCTGAAGTCATAAGGTTACCTTAGGAAAAATGAGAGGAGGTGGTTGTGCCCTGGAAGAGTATAAAGGGGCACCCATTTCCCTCTCTCTCCACCCCCATTTTTTGTATTTGGGTTCTTTATTTGGGTTTGTTGGGTTCAATTTTTGTTGGAATCCTTCACATTTTAGCCAAAAAAACTTGAATGATGTTTTAGGGACCTTTTTTATCCTATTGTTGTTGTTTCCAAGCTTTGTGAAGAACTTGAGGGTTTGTTCTCACATGTTCATCTTGTGCATGTGTTGTTAGTTCTTGTCATACTAATTTTTTTGTTGTAAAAGGCAATTTAAGTGTTTGTACTAATCCTAGAGAATCCCCCCACCATACCTTGATGATGCCATTTAGGGGGGCTTCTAGTGCCTTGTCGTTAAGTATTTACTAACTTGGTTGTATGAATATCTCTTCTACTAATTTGTAATGTACCATGTAGGTGTACTGATTCCTTATTCTAGTGGAAGTATTAATATGAGCGAAATGTCTGTACTTTGTTCCAAACTTGCTCCCTTGTGTATTATACACCTATAGATGACAAAGCTTTGAATCCACTCAGGTTCAAGAGTCTTAGATTGTGTGTTAAAAGTCAACAAATGGTGGAGCTTTATGTCCCCATATGGTCCACAAAGTCTTAGATTTGGTGTTTAATCAAATCCTATGGCAAAGCTTTGGGCCCCCCCTAGTAGTCATTTCCAACTTAGTTTAGTTTCTAAAATGTTCTTAGAAACTCTCAAAGTTTAGTCTCTCAAATTAGTCTTAGTTTTTCCAATGGGGGTTTAGCTAATCCTCCCTAGGAAACTAGATTCCCTTTGAAGGGAAAGGGTGTTGGTTGGAGTTGATTATTACCCACCAGCAGACCCAACTCAGCCTATATATAGCTTGGCCAAACCAACTAAGACTTGGCTAGTCCAACACAATTGTTGGCTCTAACTCATAGCATGTGCTTTTGAGGGATTGCAATTGGTCCCTATAGATGAGTTTACGAAGCTTGAGGCCATTTTTTGACTCCCAAATCCCAAATTTGGACTTCTTAAAAGATTTGGCAGGCCCCAAGGGCAAAGGGTAGGAATAAAATCTTATTAATAGAAGAGGAAGGAAGTAGTTTAGATTTAGAAGTAGAAAGGTCAATGAAGAAAAGACAATGTAAGTGTCTCACAACTTGCAATCAAAGATACAAGAAGCATTTAACATCACTCCACCTCCACCTCCACC
Organism: Straminergon stramineum; assembly: GCA_963920665.1. NCBI lineage: Eukaryota > Viridiplantae > Streptophyta > Bryopsida > Hypnales > Calliergonaceae > Straminergon > Straminergon stramineum. The sequence continues at coordinate 20,698,616 of OY987268.1, forward strand.
TCATTTCTCTTCTAACACATTCAAAAATTAAAGCTCTTCCAAGTTGGAACTACAAGTTGTAGAAGGGGGAAAGAATTAGATAGTGAAGAAGACAATCAAGGAAGGATTATGAAGAGGTCTCAAGAATCTTGTTGGTCACTCAAGTGGGAGGTTAGGGATTAGGCATTTATGGAGTATAAGTGCCCCATTAAGCCTCGCCTTAGGAATTGGAATAGGATAGTTGGAAGGTACTAGTGCCATAAATACTAAGAAGAACAATGTTTAAGGAGATGAGGGAAAAGGTAAAGAAAGGAAGTAGTTGGGAGTCCCAACCTTCCAACCTTGTATGCACCTCCATATTCCAAGTGGTGAGCCCCCCCCCCCCTCAAGAAATCAAATATAGTGCATGAAGAGGAATTTGAAGGAGTATTCGACCATCTCAAAGACGAGGCTCAAGTCGAGGTAAGTTGCTAATTACTCTATTTTCCCTTCAATTTTCTTGATTAGCCATTTAAACTCTTAAACAAATTAAAAGCCTAAGTTAGAGTGCTAAGGTTAGGTTTTTCCAAGTTTTAGATTTTAAAGCTTGTAGAGTAGAGGCAAAGGTCTCCGGATACCTAATACACTTAGAAATCAAAGTTAAAACAAATAAGATATTAGTGGATGAAGTTTAGGAGGTAGAATGAATGAAACTTAGCAAAGTTCATCCAAAAAGAACAAGAACGGAAACTTAAGAAGAAAAATTGTATCAGACCCTAAAAGCAAAATTAAAAGTTAATTGAAGTTGTAGGATAATAGAATTTAGCAAATGAAGTTTGAATTATCAATTAGTGGTCAAACTTCATTCATCCATAACTTTCATTAGGAAAGTCCAAATTGGAAGTGCTTTATCTTTATGGAAAATTAAAATAAATAACTTTAAGAAACAAGCCTAAAATGTCTAAAAATGGTAATTGAATAGAAGTCATTCAAAGCATCTAATAAACATGAATAGCAAATTAAATCAACTCAAATTTTACCAAGGAAGAAACCTAGGTTTGGGCATGCAAAGAAGAGACCTCAAGGAGTCCATAATCATTTGGACTCAAAAACCTAGAAGAAGAGGAAGGATGAAGTTTCAACCAAGGAATGGATGAAGTTACATAGAGTCCACCCCTTCAATGCCAATTTAGGGTTTCAGGAAGCTAGATCCAACCTTAAACTATGGACAAGAATTGTGGGACAAATTGAAAGTGAACAGAGAGAAAATCATGGAATGATGAAGTTTAGAACACCGATCAATGGTCAAACTTCATCGGGTGTAACTTTTGCTAGGAACATTGGAATTTGGTGTGTTTTATGTTTTTTGGGAATTTGCATCAAATCTTCTACAACTTAGAATTACTAAATTTAGACTATCATCAAGACTATTCAAAAACCATAGGGGACTAGATAGCAGGAGTTAGTTAGGTTAATTTCTTGCAAATTAGGTTAGTTTTAATTGGTACTTTTGCAAATAGGCCTAGGTTTAGACATTAGAAAAGATCCATTGCTTGGAGGCACAATGGATCAACATTTAGGCACCCATTTGACATTGGAATTCACACTAAATCAAATTTTGGTTGTATACATCTAATTAGCAAGGGAGGTAATTAAACGTCCACATAGTAAGCTACCCAAAATATCTATGATGCCAAAAAGACATTGTTTGGAACTTTAAGGGTTAAACTACAAGGTCATAAGCACCAATCTTTAGAGTTTAGCCCCATAAAGACCAAGGAGTAGTCCAAATTTCCAAAATTGTGAAATATAATTTTGATTAAGAATTTAATGATGATTCTCAAACAAACAGTTGTAAAATATGATTCATAGATCATATCTATATGGTTACATCAACAGTACACAAACCAATATTTTTCAAAAATGATTGAAGACAAAAATTAAAAATTCCTATTAAAATTGATTATAGATTGAATATTTGTGATTTTCACAAGAATTATTTTCTTTTAAGTTCAAAGTGTTAGGTTCTAATCATAGTGCTTTTGGAAAAAATTATTTTATTTTTATGTTCTAGTAATTTTTGAATGGTCACTATTTGAATTTGAAAAGGTTATTTTTGAGGCCAGACCTAACAATTCTTCTTGAATAATAGAATATTTGCAAAGCAAAGTCTTCAAAATTGTAGATTGAATATTTGTGATTTTCACAAGAATATTTTTTCCTTTAGGTTCAAATATTAGGTTCTAATCATACAAATTTTTGAAGTTTTTAATTTTTAATTTTTATTTAATTGGTTTTAGAAGGGTCAATTTTTTGAATTGAAAAATTACTTTTGAGGTTAGACCTACTAATATGCTTTGAATTATAGAATATTTCCAAAACAAAATTCAAAATTCAAAGAACTAACACAAGAATCTTCGAAAAAATCAATGAGTGAAGAAATACATTTTTTTGTCCTTAGGATATGTTTGTGTTCATCTATTGTTCAAAATATATAGTCCTAAGAAGATTAAAGGGAGCCTTGTTGAATTATATCATGCATTCAATAAATATAGGCATCATTACACTAATTTAGGTTGGACTTCCAAGTAAAATTGGAACTGGAAAACAAGTTTTAGATTTCTAGTGATCATAATTGCTTTGGCCAACTTCCTTGATGTTTGCACTTCCATGTGAGTAAGGAGGATCTACATATTAGAAGTAACTTTATCTTGTGAAAAGGAAGAAACTACATTTAAATTGTAGCTTTATCTCGTTGTGAAACTAAAAGCAATTTAAAAGTTTAAGTGTAATGTTAAAATTAGTTTTCGAGAAGCAAAAAACTTGCTCCCCCACTTTTCAAGTACTTCTTGCTATAATCATAATGACAAACTATTTTAATTCTTTCCTTGCAAATATTGCACACTTGCATGTACTAAAATCGAAAAATGGTATATCTTATTTCAAAGTTTTCTAATTCAAGTCATGAGAAAGCCTAATTTTACACCAATAGTCAAAGAGAAATATGAATGGCACTACAAAATTTTATTTCTTTGAAAATTGATAAAGTACAACAATGTTTTTAATTTGGAATAATTAAAAATAGTGTGACTTTAGTAAATTAAGGTGATTGACTCTATATTTACAAATTTAGTGTGATGACACTACCCCAATAGATTCTACATTCATGATGATCGTCCAACAAAAATTTTATTATGCACTCAACAAAATTAGAAACTATTTAGCATATTAACATCTTTCATAAATTAGTAGTAAATGGACAGTCCTATGATTACATTTTCAAACAATAAAATCATTCAGTAGGGGAGGCAACCCATTTCTAACCACTTAAGCAAATACATGTATTTGCAAGGGAGTTTTTTACAATGAGAAATTTTCCCATGTGCAGAAATAGTATTCATAAGATTTCCATAATTTTCAGATTTTTATTTTTTAAAATAAAATTACTATGAATTTTTAGATGAAGATTTTGTTCCACCCCATATTGGTCATGCATACCTTCCTATTTCCAACCAAGGGCTAGTTGCAAAATCCAACAAGGATTTGTTTCAATATTGAGAGTGTTAAGGCCAATCATAATGTGCCACACTTGTGTCAGGAATTGTGCTAGCATTAATCGTATTAATCACCTCCACATTGAAATTACTACACCTTATGTTGCCATAATGGGGGAGTGATCAGAAATGGGTTCCCTCCCCTATGTATGGCTCCTATTTTGCAACTATTTATAAAGGAAATGTTTTCTTTTTCTTTTTCATAAATTGAAATCACATGTCAACTAAAGTAATCAAAGGGTTAAGGGTATTTTTTTTGAAAATTTGAATTTTTTTTGAATTTTTGAATATAAAGTGAACAAAATTTCATATCAAATACAAAAATATCTCCAAAAATCTAAAATTTTCACTATAAGTGTACAGTATAGTACAAAACACCATGGTGTAAATCAACTTTCCATGTCATGCTGTAATTTGAAAATTGGCATTTCATGATTATCGGTCCAAAGTTCTATTTACAATAAAATATTGAATTTTAAGAATTTTCAAATTGGAGTAGAAATTGGACTTAGTAAACTTCATTCCAAAAGTTTGGCTCAAATTCAAAAAAGATTATTTTTGTGAATAAAATTTGATCAAGACTAAGGAACTCTATGTTGCCTCGATAGACTACTAGTGTGGAAATTTGTGTTGTAGGAATCATTCTTTGTCTATTACCATTTGAATCATCTTAGAAGAATTTTGGGCATAAGGTGAAAAACACCAAATCTATCCTTGTACCCATTCCTAACAAATAGACTTCCATTGAAAGTATCCCCTAAAGTGCAATTAAACCATCCCCATACTTAATTGCTATTAGTGGACTGCTAAATTTCTAAATACCAATATTGGGACCAAGCTATGTGACGGTTTCAGTGGCCTAGGGATTTTCACTTTGAAAATTCCTAGTTCTTACATGTCTTATCCAAAGATTCACAATTTTCAATTGCACATACTACAAAAATATTTTTTCTTTTAGAAAAAGGTGCCTCCAACTAAGGTAAACCAACCTATGAGAAGAGAATTGTCCAATGCAAACATCTAGGAAATGACTTGTTACAATCTTACATCAACCCACAACAAACTTTTTTTAATAAATGAGATTAAGGGCCACTTTACACTTAGAGGCGGGGCCAATTTCATGTGTCAAAGGCCAAGAATCCTAAATGTGGTTGGATAAAAGGCTGAAATCAATCCCAAACCCTTTACACCTAGAGGCCGGGCCAATTTGGTGGAATGAAGTATTTATTAAAAAAAGACATGATCTAACAAGGCCCAAGCTTGCTAAATTGGGTGCACCAAAAATAAGAGGCCAATTCTTGGCCTAGGGGCCAATGTCAAATTTTAATTAAATTTATTTTTCTTATAAAATATTATTTTTTTCAACAAATCTGATTCATTGGATTTTGTGCAATTGGCTTGTAAGGTAGGAGGTCCATAAAGCGCCTATCTAAGAACTGAAACTGAATTTTGGGGAGGTGAAACTTCTTGAAATATTTTTCAGTAAAATTTTATTGAAAGACAAGAGGAATTGACATCTAACCCAAGTCGTTTCATATTTTTTGGAGCTTTGTAGAATTAGTTATGAATTTTTTAAGTCGAAATGGCATAGGGCTCTAAAACCGCCCACCTCCTCAAATGTACACTATTGATACATCTATGTAAAGATGAAAAAATCCCATGTACAAATAGTGTACATTTGAGGAGGTCGGTGGTTTTAGAGCCTATGCGGATTTCGAGCCTCCTACCTTAGGTTGAAAGTAGCCTTGAAATTTGAGCCCCTCTCTCCCTTTTTCCTAAGTTTTTTTGAATTTGCCCGGCTTCTTGGCCCCAAGGCCTATACATATGGGAGAATTAGCCCCCATTAGTAATTATTACTTGGGGATGGCCTCTAGCCCAAAAGGGGTGGCAATCAGCCTCAAGGAGAATTGGCCCGGTTTCTAGGTGTAAAGCAACCCTAAGACTTCATTAGGTTGGTTAATTAGTGGCCAAAATCAATGCCTTCGGTGATGGTAATGGAGTTATTAGTGACTACTTGAGGAACTTCTAGCTTTTCAATGTAAATTCCTCTCAATAAATGATTTTTTTATTCTTTCAAGTTGTAACCATATTAGGAAATATTGTGACTACTTTAGGTGGTAAGATGACCATTATAGATATACTTTTTGGTAGTTTTGGGATAGTCTAGAGACTATTTTGGGCCAACTGAAAAGCAATATTAAAAAATTCATAAAAAATTCATACTTTGTCAAGAAAATATAATTTCAATTACTATCTTTATTTATCACATTTGTCTACACATGGAATTTAAAAAAAAAATTCAACAATGACAAGGCAAACCAATCATTCTACTTGTTATAGTCTAGTTTACCTTGTGCTGAATTATTTCTTTTGATAGTTTTGGGTATTTTCACCTTATCCACCTCCATTTGAGTACCCCTAAATCTATCTAAACAAATTTTGTATGAATTTTTTTGTATCTCCTACGAAGCCTCAAATTTGTTCGTCAAACCATACCGCCAAGTCTGGTTTTCAAGGCAGATTTGTCACCATTCCACTGGACAGTAAAAAAATTATTATAACTCATAACGCAAATCCTATTTCTACACCCTCAAATTTGTGAAAAGTACAAATGTAGACGTCTATGATGAACTATTAGACTTGGCCAATGTCCAGGGAGTACCGGCATCTAATTACGACCTAGCCGAAATATTTTGAAGATTTTTGAATGGCTTAGAAACATTTAGGATGAGGTTTCGAGTGGAAAAAGAAGATTTTCGGAAATGAACTGGATAGGAAAATTAAATCTCAGCATTTAGGCCAACTACCCTTGGAATATGTAGGAAGATTACTAAGTTAAAGGCCTTTTTGCTGGCGGGCAGCTGACTGAGCATATACTTTCTAGGAAATTTGTATTACCATGTGCATAGTATTCTATTGTACAAAATACCCCTCATTTACTAGCATTTGATGTGATTGTGAGCTTTCAAGTTCTTATTTATTTGATGACTTTTATTGTTTCTATTTTTTTAAACCGTTGTGGTTTTCCCCCCTACATTGGTGGGGCCTTGGTAGCCATTGATGGCTTCATCAAGCAATCTTAGCCATAGATTCTAGATAGGGGTTGGAGGATAGGGACTCAAGGAGAGCTCTTAGAAACTCAGTTTGTCCCATCTCACAGGCAGAGTTTGTGTCACATGTCACTCAATTGCAATTCTCAAATGTCACCATTAGTCCATCACTTGCAATTCTAAATTTTTTGCTTAACTCAGTTTTGTAAGCTTTTGTAACACACAGTGTGCAGTGTGCATTGTCCGGTATTGCGGTTTATGGTGGTTTGAGCAACAATTGGAGGTTTTGGATTTTAGTGTCGCAAAATCTTCCTATGCGACCAATTTCCAATTCATGTAGATGCGGAGTTGCAGACATGCAATTTGGTGATTTCGTTATTGACATTAGTCGTGAACCCATTTGGGATTTTCGATTTGCATATTTCAATTTGCAATTTGGCAATTTGCGACTTTGTGATTTGGTGAACAAAAGAATCAAGAATTTCTACAATACAACAATCTCCGATTTCGTGATTTCTAAACAATTGTTTATCTCATTGGTTGCTCTTACTTTTAGTGTCGTCTTAGAAGTGTTGTATGCAATTTGCTCTTCTTCACAAGTTTGTTCTTCTACACCTTATAGTCTTTTGTTTTTGTTTTTTCTCATTCTCCTATTTTGTTGTTCTCTCTCTTGATGCCTTTGTTGCTCATTTTGGTAGGTTCACGCCATGGCGAAGAGTCAAAGATCCATTCGTGATCACTACTTCTCTAAGTCTCATGAAATGGAACTAGGTGAGTTTGTGGCCTCTACTTGGCGAGAGCTTCCAATCGGCAAGTAGTCCAGGTATATATCAACCTCTCCCTTCCCAATCAAAACTTGCCCAATACTTGTTGAAAGAGCAGTGGGCTACACAATTTGGATGGTTGGATTTTGCTGCTGAGAAGGGGAATTTTTTTTGCAAAGTTTGCAAGGAGAAGGAGGGCCGCTCAGTCTATGCTAAAGAAGGGTCTCGAAATTTCAAAGTTTCCGCCTTCTTGGACCATGCTCAATCCAATGAGCACAGGTAGTTGTCATGGGCATTGCTCAACGGCAGGAAAACTTTGGAGAAGGCAATTGTGAAGAGTTAGTGTCCTTGCAATGAAGCTCTACAAACCCTTTTCAAAGTGGCCTACTGCACAGGGAAGCAGTCCCTACCTTACTCCAAATTTCCTACATTGTGTAAATTGTTGTTGTCAATGAAAGCTCCTATTACAACTAGTATGTATCAAGATGAGAAGGCTTGTAGTGACCTTGTTTGTTGCATTTAGGCAATGATTCAAGAAAAATTATTTGTAGGATCTGCAACTCCCTATTTTATGGCATTATGATTGATAAGTCTACTAACATCAATGTGATTGGCCATCTTATAGTGTTTGCGACAATTGTTGAGGAAGGTTTGTCTGTAACCCTCTTCTTAGGCCTACTGCAAATAGAGAGCGGCAAGGACACTCATGTAATTTATGATACTTTGATTTCACATCTCCAAAATTGGGGGCTAGACTTGTGCAAGTTCGTGGTGTTCGGTAGTGATGGAGCAAGCACCATGGTCAGCTCCTACAACGGTGTCGCAACAACAATCCGAAATCAGGTGAATCCATTCCTCTTTGCATGTCACTATGTAGTTCATCATACAAATCTCGCAGCCTTGGATGCGGCAAAAGCACTAGATTTCAAGGTGATCTCAAGTAAGGTGGATTCATTACTAAATTTGATTTTTTTTTCTTTAAGAAATCCAACAAGCTCAAGCATGCTTTGATGGCTTTACAAGATGAATTGTTTGATGCTAAAAAAACAATGAGGCGGTATCATAAAATCCATTGGCTCAGCAGATGGCAAGCAATCACTACTCTTTACAATTCCCTTGAGTTAGTCTTGGTTTTCTTTCGAGATTTAGATGATAGTGATGCAAGTCAAGCTAAGTTAGTATTAGAGAAACTAGGTCAATTCAAGTATATTTCTATCTTGTATTTTCTAATTGACATTCTTCATTCTTTAGCCATGCTGTCTAAAAATTTTCAGCTTAAGTTCGTTGATATGACAATTGTTGGCAACATAGTTCAGACAAAGATTGCTCAAATTTGCATAATGTTCATTGTTGAATCTTGTAACTTGATTGTGGACACATTCAATGAAGACACCAGTTTCCATATCTTGTCAAAGTATGGCCCTCATGGGGGTTACTTGAGGAGGTTGCAGTTTGAGGTAAGGAATAAGTATTTTCAGGAATTTGAGTTGCAACGGTCTAGGCTAGGTACAAACTTAGAAGAGACGTTGGCATTCCAAAAATCTTTTGCGGAGGTTGTTTGTGCAAGATTGGATGCACGGTTTAGAGATAATGATGTGATTTCTTGTTTCAAAATTTTGAACCCTACTAACATGCCTTCAAGACAAGTGGGCTTGTAGAATTGGTGCCTTGCTCAATTAGAGACTTTTTTGTCCCATTATGGGATAGATCACTCTCATGGAGGCTTCTCTCTCCCTCCCCTAGTTGATGTGGGAGCATGTAAGCGTGAGTTTCTAACCTTTAAATTGCAATGTACCATGGAATGGGGGGAAAAAATTTCAAGGACTTGTGGGGTATGATAACATGGAATCATACTTTGCAAACCCAGTATCCTAACCTCCTTGTTCTTGTAGAGTTAGCTCGTGTGCAATGTGTTTCATCAACGACATGTGAGCATGCTTTTAGTGTGTAGAATTTAATTAAAACACAAGGTAGAAATAGGTTTGGTAGTCAAAATCTAGAAGCAATGCTATGAATTGCACTAGAAGGCCCAAATGAGGAGGTTGATGACATTGTTTGTGATGCTCTCCTTCTTTGGAAGAATGACACCAAGTATTGTTTCTTGTATGCTAATGCGTCTTCTTATTTGAATGTTGCAAGTGGACCTAGTGCAAATAATGCATCTTGCTCATCTGGTGCACTTGAAAATGATCATAGTCTTGGTATTTAGATTTCTTGATTTGCAATACTAACTAGACTAACCAGCCTCTGGAAAATACTTAGACCCTCTTTTGGATCCTTGTATTTTACGAAGGCTACATCCTTGGCCCTAGAATGGTAGGGGCTTGGCCATGTACAATTCCTGCCTAGGATACTTGGAAGTGGGAAAAAAAATGGGAAGTGAAAAAAAAGGATCCTTGGAAGTGAAAAAAAAACCCTACAAAACACAAAACCATACCCATTTTCCACATTCAGTAAAATTGACAAATGGAAAAAAAAAATCCAATAAAATTGCCTCATTACAATAAGAAATGGAGGATGTCAACTGATAAAAAAATTTCACTCTTCCGGCCGACTACTGGTTAAAAAAAGAAAAAGCTGAGCAAACTTCTAGAAGCTAAGAAATTGTCCGATGTTTCTACAGAACTTCCCGGACTGTGGACTTGGCATTATGTCCCATAATGCTCTTGAGCATTATCTAGTCCATTATGGTGCACCTTGTCCTTCTAGGGTTGAACGAAGCAGATGATCTACAGCTCTGCACCCCAATGCACACAATAGTCAAACACTGAAAGTCATTATTTAGATGCCAGTAACTTATTATTTCATCTGTGAGTTGACTGCTGAGGCAGAGGAGCATTGGATCTGCAAAAATATGAGCCAATCCGTTTCATTTGATTTAAAAAAATAAAAAACAAAAATAAAAATGTGAGCCAACACTCATAAAAAGTACACTAAGGTAAGGTAGAGGAGGTCTATGAAGCGCCCATTTAAGAGCTGAAACTGAATTTGGGGAGAAGAAACTTCTTGAAATATTTACCAGTAAATTTTCCTTGAAAGACAAATGGAATTGGCATCTAATCCAAGTTGTTTCGTATGTTTTGGAACTTTGTGGAATTAGTTATGAATTTTTGAAGTTGAAATGGCATGGGGCTCTAAAACTGCCCACCTCCTCAAATGTACACTATTTGTACATCGTTGGTGCAACGGAAAAAACAACCATGTACAAGTACTATACATTTGAGGAGGTGGGCAATTTTAGGGCTTGAGTGCTTTAAGAACCTCCTACCCTAATAGTTTTAATTTTGCTCTTGATTCTTTCGCTAGGGCTTGGTACGGTATTCAATAGGTTTCTCTAGAATGGAAAGGTAGAAATATCCATTCATTTTCATTTGAGATGGTGTATAGAGATGGAGTCAAACTCATAATTGGGTGTTATTTTTTCCTTGTAGACAAATGAAAATCATTACTATTAAAAAACAAACATGGAGTTTGTAATTTGGAGAGATTTGTAATTTTTTTTATAAATTTTTTAAAGTTAAACTTTGAAGAATATTCAAAGTGTTCAATAGATGGATGTTTGAAGTGCCTTGAGAAAGAGCCAAACCATTCACTACAAGCTTTTTACATTACAACCATGAAGTACCATTTGTAAGGTAGGTGCCATTCAAAGTGAACAATTTCAAATCATATTGTGATACTTCAATAGGCCTATTTGACAAAAAGTACATAAATGAGTTGTCCTTGTGTTTCCAAAAAGAAATATACAATGATTTATCCTATTAGTACTTGTAATACTAATTTGCTAAATTACTATTATTGCATTTTGATTAGGTCTTGTGCTACTTTCTTGCATTGAAGTGATCCTACAAATGACATACTAGTGTATTAGTACCCATTTTTAAAAAAAAAATTTGTAATGACACCAACTTACCCTTTCACTAATAGGTGAATCAATGTAGTGGAAATTTAATGATTTTACATCTTGCACCTTGCCAAATGCCAATATTTATTCAAGCTTTTTTTTTTAATCATTTTTTATGAAGTACCAAAGTAGCAATATAAAATGTTACAATGGTCCTCTAAATTTCAATATTCATCCATATATTGGATAGGAAATATCACATGACCACATATCACATGTCCATAATTCTACTTTCATCTACAATCAAGCAATTTCCTTGAAGTTTTATTCTTTAACTTCAATGTTTTTTGACAAAAAAATTCACAATCTATTGCCATGTTCTAGGGAAATTATTTTTTTCCTAGTGCACTAGAAAGCCCCCCCCCCCAAAAAAAAATAAAAATAAATAAATAGAGCCTTGATGTTGATGAATATGTTCTATTCTTGCCTCTTCCTGTGCATGATGTGCCACCCTTGATGTAGATTGGCCAATCCAAATCCAAATCATTGATTATCTAAGTTAGCACTACTATATGACTCCATACTTTAAGTTAAGGTTGACTATAATTCTATATATTTGAATATAATTTAACCCCAAACCCCTAAAGGTGGTGTAGATCCATTGTAAAATAGTCAAATATCATGTTTGAGCTACAAATTCTCCTTTTTCAATTGAATTCAAATGTCGATATTATAATTTTTATTGCATGACACTATGAATTGACAATCATTATGAAAATTTTCACTTTGTTTCATGAAAAATTGTCATAGTTATAATTTTTGTAACTAAAAGTGATAATAAATTTGTACATATAGCAAAAAACAATCCAAGTAATTTGAAATTATTTCAAGAGATATTTGAAGATCATTGTGAAAATTTCTCAATTATTTATTTTATTTTTTACACCCAAAACACCCCGAGCAATGAACTCCATGTCCTTTTTTCACATCAAGCTAAGTTTATCCACTTATGCAATCAATATATAAAATTAATATATAAGTTTTTAAATATTTTTCAGTTGTGAAAAAGTTTATTTTATAGACAATGATTTTTCATAAATTTTGATGGAAAAATCAAATAATTGTAATTTTAAAAAAGAAATGGTGGAAATAAAATTATTTCAATTACAATACATATTTGAATAATCTAGAATTATTACCATAAATGAAATTCAGAATGATCAACTCTGTAATTTCTATTTGAAAAAAATAATTGAAAATTAAAAAATTTGAATGGAAAACACACAATACATGGTAATATGGATTTTGACACTTGGAGCTTGCAATTGCAATAATTCTTTCAAATTTTCAACTTTTTCAAAATTTAAAATGGAATAGAGCTAAAAAATTTCTAACTTCATTCTCTTAGATTAAAATACATACCAATAATGGATATTTTGAAAATTACAATCAGAATTGACTTTAAAGGATTAAAGAACACTAAGGCCAAAAAGTAGTTGATGGAAGACTTCTCTAGAAACAAAAAATGCACCTATTGGTCCAATAATAGAAGAAGAAGAAGGGTAACTCTAGTATGAAAGTTTGGTTTGAATGAAGTGTCTATTGGGAATGGCTCAACTATCCAAGCCTCATGGACTAAGATGAAAAATTTAATCCTTAATGATTCCCTTAGGAAGTAGACACTATATTGAAGAACCAATATGTTCCTTCCCCTTGAAAATTCTTGGATCTCCATATGATAATAAGGTAATTTTTGCAACCACCACTATAGTTAGATGGACAATTATGGTAGTAAGCCCCCTACCAATGTTTGGGTTTGTATTCATGAGCACTTCACCAATGTGCCAAGGCCAAAGCCATAAACCAAGGCTGCAAGTGCATCACTTAATTAACATGCACCTCTAAAAAGCAAACATGGAAATTCAATATGACAAGACAAATTGCTTAATCTTCTATGAATCTAAGTTATTTGAAGTATTCCCCAATTGGGGATTGGATAAGCTCTTCACAAACCAAAATCATACTTGGTTGTCATGGTCATCAAAAAATATATCTAAAAATACGTGTCAAAAGTTTTTGGATATTTATCTTTTTCAAAAAAAGAATTGCACAAAAAAAGCTTCATGTTTTTAGGCATTTGCCAAATCTCATTTTCCAACTTTAATTAATTATTTGGCAAGGAATGTTAATGCTGACCATTGGATATGGTACTAACCAAATTAATTCAATTAGTATAGCACGAAATAATAACTCGAATTTGCACTGATTTTAAAATTAAACAAATTTGCAATGTGCTCCAGTATGTAACTAATGGAAATCCAAAAATGTAATTATTACACCCACCTCCCTATTTAAAAATTTTAGGATTTATATTTTTGCATTTTTCATGTTATATTTTATTTACACTTATTACAATTTGTTAGAACATTTAGAGCTGAAAAATTCTAATAGGGTTTAAAAAGAAAATGTCAAATGAGTTCTATTTAATTTCATATTTTTTTGGTAGAATTTTGTAATAATTTGACAAACTTTGGTATAATTTGTTTAAATCTGTCAAAAATAATAAATCTCACAAAATTATAATAGAAAATTGCCAAAATGAAAATCTGAAGAAACATAAACAAGAAGGTGATTTGTACTAGTATTTTCAAATAAAATTGTAACAATGCAAACTACACCATTTTTATACTATCTCAAATTGTGCAATTGTGTGTGCACATGTCATCCAAGTTTCTTCCATCATCATTTTAATGTTCATGCAAATATTCACACTAATTAGATGGCATGCATCAAGATTTGTCTCATAGCGTAAATTAAAAGATCTTACACTTTTCAAACTCTAGCACTAAATGAATTAACTTGAGTAGCCTCTCATGTGGACAACCCCGAATGTGCCACTGACCTAAAATAGACATCATCACTATGTGTACATTTACAAAATCAATATGTACCTACATAAAAGAACTAATCGATTTTTGAAACCCTTCATAACTTTTGCATACAATATCCAAATGTTGCATTCTATGATGCATTGAAACCTCCTTTCAATTCCAAACAAGAGGTTAATTCAATCAAAATAGATTAGAATCCAAAATTTGTAGGCTAATGAAAATTGCATTACATCATGCCTCAACTACAGTTTTTGTGCACAAGATGGGTCACAAACTTTAAGACAAGATGATCAAGGGAGTGATGTTTGCATACACATTGTTGATCATCACTTTTGGAATTCTATTCTCTATTTGCAAATGTCCAGAATTTGTGGGCATAATTGTGGAAAGACAATAATATGTTTGCTTTCATTATCACAAGGTTCCATTTTTCCAAGATTGTAACGTGGGCTACTAAATAGCAGTCCCTCCAAATTCACTTGCAAGAGCTTGAATTGTCAAAAGAAAAAGCTCGGATTATTTAGTAAATGTTGGACTCAAAATGTATGTGATCAAATTTTAATTTTTGTCTTTGTTTCATCAACATACATAGACGTACATTTGATACAAGCCACTTCATTTCAAAAAACTATGAAAATCCAAAGAAAAATTGAATTATTGTCACGACCCTCATCAAGAGGTGTGCTTATGCCACCTTGATGAGCAAGGGGGATGTTGGGGGTGACTCCCCAAGCCTTACAAGAGATGGGGTGAAGGAGACTAGGAGTCTTAAGCGCTTAGAGTGTTGTAGCGCTCTGATCTGGATGAATTAGAGGGCATGTAATACATGCTTGGAAAGCTTGTGAGAAGACGCATCCATGGGTTCAAAGAATGCGATAATCCAATTTGGGTGTCAAAAGTTATAGCTCCTCAAAGTTGGCAATGTCCCAGCCACATTCTAAGGAATGGGGACGTGAGAAACAAAGTTTGGGAGGATTCCTTTGAGCCAAATAGGGCATACAACATATCATTGGAAAGCTAGGAAGATAAAATTTTTAGAATGATAAGGCTTATGAATAGATGAGCGGTGAGATAAAAATTATGGGCATCCAAAGAGGGTGGAGTCTTGGAGAACTACACCTCCAAAGGGACTCATACCTTTGGAAGGCCATAACTTCCTCAATACTTGTCGTATTGGGAAAAGTGAATTGTCCACGGTGATTTAAAAAAAATTTAAATCACGAAAATGGGCTCACACTTAGGATTTGGAGCTTCGAGCTAAAAGTTATCTCAAGACGAAGATTGGGAGTCTTGGGGGTCCGGTTTTGGGGAAACCACTTGGAATTGGGTGGTCTTCCAAGATAGGGAGCATCTTGGAGGTTTTGGGTGACTTCTAATAGGGGGGGGCTGCTGAATCCTGTAGAGAGTACTATGAGGAGGGGTGGTCTCACTCCGAGATAGTGTCATGGTGAGCCAAAGTGGCCTCAGGTGGTGAGGATAATGTTGGAGCTTCACCACTACTTGTGTGTTATCATACAGTGCTTGTGCACTCCTTTATATTGGTTGGGTGATGTCCCACTCCACACTAGGCCATGGTGCGAGTTTTGTTTGGTGAGTCCTGATTAGTGAGTTGTGTGGTGAATCCTGAGATGAATTGGATTGGGCCTAATCGAGAGTTGGGTCCCATTCAAGGGCAGTTAGCACCGGTAGGGAGTAGTGCTTCCACCGAGTGCTTGGACATCAATGGAAGTTCCGCCCCATGTCATCAAATGACATGCCCAATGTCTTGTGGGAGTTAAGAGTTGGGAGTTATGGAGAAATGGGGAACCCCATGATTTGAATTGGAACCTAACATTATGGGTACATGGCATGTATAATGTTAGGAGAGCATGATCCTTGGTGTCACTAAAGGGTTAAGTGTTTGGGAAAGCACTAGAAGGTGAACTTGAGGTGGTAAGTGTCACTAAGGAACGTGACAATGATTATGGATTTTTTGCTCATGTGCATGTGTCGTAACATAAACTTTATAAATTATTTAACTCAAATACCATATGTTTTGAAGATTCGGGGGGGGGGGGGAACTTTTGGAAATTTCAAATCATCAATACTCAAATTTTAACCCTTTAGAGTCTCCCAAGGGTCATGGATTTTTAGATAATTATTCAAAAAAATAAAATTCGGAAGTTGCCTTTCTTCCAATATAAAGACATATTGTCTTGAACAACATGAAAACTCTATCCAATGTCATGTGGATAACTTTATTATGGCATCTACAATCTCGGATAGAAATGAAGTCTACCACCAATAATCCCAAAGACTATATTGCATGGTAGGAAGGCATCATAGGTTCACGATCCATTTCCTTAGTGTAATGCTTCCATTCAAATTGGCATACAAAGTCTCCAATGGATAGTCATAGCTTAATTTAACATTGTACTTCAATTTTCTTTCTTAAATTTTATAATCTCAATTATTTAAAGTGGTGAAGTGGCATCAAATGGAACCTTTTGTACTTTTAATGCATGAAGATGATGTGCCATCATTGAATATTTTCGATACCTAGCCTTGTTTTACACACGATACACCTTGTACATGGTCGAGGAAGAGGGGATAAGTCTAAAGCATGGGAGAGTCCAAGAGAATGCAAAGAATTGTAGTGGATGCATCAAAGCTATTAAAAAACCTTCGTGCCCAAACCCTAGCCCAAACTCAACAGTACATCATTATTGATGGGCCAAGTAATGATTACATTGAAGATGCTCTTAGTAACACTATTTGAAAACGTCTTAACATTTAATGTCATACAAATCTAGTAACATTATTTGAAAATATCTCAACATTTTATGTCATAAAAATTTGTTTCTTTGCTATTGACAAAGATGACAAAGATTGATGAAAGACACTCTATTTGCAATAGAGGTGAAAATAAGAACCAATACTAAGCACTATACTTAACAAATATATTGAAGATTGCAATTCTTGGCATTTAGAGTCAATGATACTAAATGTAACTTTTAGTTTAGTTTTGTCTACAAATTAATTTTCAAATCAATTCCTTGAAATATGGTAATTTGATGTCAAGCTCATATTTTATCAAGTAGTTAAATTCAAGTTATAGAAATAGGTATTCAAAGGTAATTTTCTATATTAAAACTTTCATCAAAAAATACAAAAATAAAAGTTTGTTTGTCAATATGATATGCATATGATCCTCAAAATATATAATATTCTAGTTTAAATTCTCATACTATCTATTGGGCAATGATATGATTTATTGAAAAAATTGTATGTAAAAAATCGAGGGTGTAGAAAATTTGGATTATAATACATTGTTACAAAAAATGAATCATAAATTCGTGATTCTACCTATGTAAATTATACTATTGAAGTAATTAATATACAATTCACCATATGTGCCAAACTGCATGCAAAATTAGAGAATGATATTATGATAACAAATTGACATTGAATGAGAAATACCTCCTTATTAAGTAGATTCATTGATCAAATTTGCATAGAAACTATTTGAAGAGTTAAGATACTCAATACAAAAAATAGAGGCCTAATTTATACTACTTTTTCTAAAAAATTCATAATTCTTAAAAAAATTCAAGTTGATTCAAATAGGATGAGAAATTGAATAGGTCTACACCCCGTGATACAAATTGACTGGACTAAGGATTAAAGTGGTCTATTTAGTGTGATTATATGAATGCATGTGAGATAAAATTATAGATTTCTTAAAAAGTATATAAAATTGGATATATTTTGGATTAAAGTTGAATGGCAATCACATTACTCATGATTTCTCCCATAGTTGCATTCTATGTCATTTTAGTTACATGCTTGCCAAATTCCCAAAGTTGAAAAATATTTTTGAACATGTTGCGCAAATTTTGTCATCCAATTGGTCATTCAATTATCAGGATGTACTTTCATGGATAATTTTTGTTTAGAAATTCAAAGTAACACTACACTGTAATATGATACTCAAAATATTCTATATTTCTTCACATAAAAGATATAATGAAATTTTTTATTTTACTAAAATCCATAAAAAAAGAATTTTAAAAACATGAGTAAATACTTTCAGCAATTCTCACAATTCTAGTGGAATTAGATACACAAATTAATTTTTCAATACCCACAATGACAAGTGCAAAGAAACACTCTTAGGAAATGAACACAACATATGTAATCTAAATTGTCCTTATACTATAGGTGTAAATCTAATGTATAAAAATTCTTCTAAAATTCAAGCTTCAAAGAAGTTAATTACGATATTTATACGTATATTCAACTTTACAATCTCAAATATGACATTTTCTAGAATGGATTTTTTTTTAACTTAATAGAAAGTTTATAAATGCAAGACCTATTTAGAACTAGCTCATGTGTTTAATTTCTAAATTCAACTATATTTCATTAGTCCCCAAAAACTCGAATAAAAATCATAATTGATTTTGCCTTTTTTTTTAAATAGTAATTGCTAACTATATTTTCCCTTAGTATATTTTTTTCATGAACCATAGATTCTAAAAAACCCTAAAGGACTGAATGACTATTGAACGTGCGCAAGTGTTATTGGGTAGGTGCTTATGAAGTCATTTTTTGACGAATGTTCTTTAAATTTTGACACAAGGTGTGAACTTATATCCCCTGAGTAGGAACATAATGTTTTTTTTTTTATTGGGTGCCTCAATCAAAAGTTATGTTGCCGTTAACTTTTGATATAGCTTGGGCTACTTCGAGCAATATGTGCAAAACTCCTCCTATAATTTTGAAATTTGGTAGGTTTGTAATTTATATGATACAAGATGCAAATGTCCCAAAAAATGACTATGTATAGTCTAAAAATCTCACTTTAAGAGGAGCCAAAGTCCGTTGGCCCTATTGAGCAAGTTCAAAGAACAACTTTTTTTTCTAACTTCAAATGTTACAATCTTTCAATCCATGTGATCAAAGTTTCTAAATTTTTTTCCACATATTCCAATAGTAGTCTAGGGGAGGCAACCTATTTATGACCACTTAAGCAAATACATGTATCTACAAGGGAGTTTTTAACAATGGAAATTTTTTCCATGTGCAGAAATAGAATTCATAAGATTTCTATAATTTTCAGATTTTTATTTCTCAAAACAAAATTACTATGAATTTTTAGTTGAAGATTTTGTTCTACCCCATATTGGTCATACATACCTTCCTATTTTTGACCAAGGGCTGGTTGCAAAATCCAACAAGATTTGGTTTCAATATTGAGAACGTTGAAGCCAATCTTAATGTGCCACAACTATGTCGGGAACTGTACGAGCATTAATCGTTTTAATCACCTCCTAATTGGAATTACTACACCTTACATTGCTATAATGGGGGAATGATTAAGAATGGGTTGCTTCCCCTAGTACAAATTTGTATGGTTGAATTTTGATTTTTTTTCAATTCTTTTTACTACCTTGAAAAGTGATATTGTTTCACAATTTGTGCCCAAAATGTGCCTTAGTCCTTTAGGGGTTGAACATGCTCCCCAACCCAAAATGAAAACTCTAATTTGGAAAAAAATGACTTTTATGAAAATTAAAAAGATTCTTATTTTTTTTGGCAAAGTAAATATCATCATGTAGCAATGCAATTTTTGAATTATATATTATTACACTAAATGACAATAAACATTTTAAGTCTCAATTGAATAAGATCTAAGACCATCAATGGAGTGGTACTGTTTATACTACCATATCTAGTGGTCAAGTTAAATATTTCTTGCAAAAAAATGAATTATAGTTGGCAATTGTAATTCAACAATTGAGTAAGGACTAAAATTAAAATTCGTTATTTTAACAAATTTTTATCTTGCAAAAATCATATTCCAAAAATTCAAGAATTTATTTAAAAACATGTTATTTGCCGACCTTGACCACCAAGAATGATACTATTGAATATTTTTAAATATTGAAGATCATTATAGCACCTGACATAAGATAACTTGGTAATAAACAACCACTCTATGAGCAAACAATCAAAATATGAGGTAATGCTTTGAAAGAAATTAGTAACCAAGCTTGAATTTTAACGTGTATAATTATTGAAAACATATTTTAATAAGCATCCAATGTGTTTGATATAATAAATATAAAAATCCATACATTTGATAGAAGAAGTGTTGACTAAACAAATGAAGTGTACTCTATCTTCTAAGAATTCCTAGTAGGAAGGGAAATGAAGATCTTGAGCTTTCTAAACAAGATCTTCATTTTTGCAAGTTTCATTTTTCTTTCCATCTTTACATAAACCAATTCAAACCTTACAAAAAAAATCATGAAGTATCAAATGACCTAGTTGGTCACGTCCTTGAAGAATTATCAAAAATTACTTTAAAGAAACATTTGGATGTTTATCATCTGTTTTGTGTGACACTTTTGAAGCAAGCTCTTGAAATCATTCATAATCTACCTTTTGGACTCAAGAAATCTTAGGGGGGTAAGAATCAATTCAATCCATGAAAAAAATTACAAACATCATAAACTTTTTTGGATTTTTTACGAATATTCTTATTTGAAAAGAATCCATAGCAAAATATTTTTACCTTGAAAGCCTTGAAGCATGATTTCAAGCCATTTTCCACTTCTAGGTAGGTCCTTCTGAGTGCAATTTTAGTTGGATTCTTGTGAAAATTTTACTATATGTTTGTTTCACTACTAGCTTGATGATTGGAATTTTTCAGACCAATCCAAGTCACAACTCAAAATTATGCCTCAAAAGGACATTTTCTTCGAGTTACAGGGGGCATTGGGCAACCATAACAAATAGGTTCAATATATAGGGTTGAATTTCTTACACATACTCTCAACAAGCTTAACAAATTATACTCAAAAGTGGAAAGGCATATGAGCACATGATTTTGACTTACAAGCCTTTGAAATTGGATTTTGTAAGTTTTGAACATTGTCCAAAGAAAAAAAGCCCAATTTCAAAGACTTGTAAGTCAAAAATCACGTGCTTGTATGCCTATCAACTTTGGGGATTATGATAACAAACTTGTTGAGAGTATATATATGAAAAATTTTAGCCCAATTGTACCTATCTACCATGATTGCCAAAAACTATCCTAATTCAAAAAGAACATCTTTTGAGGCATAATTTTTGCATAGTGACTTAGATTGGTCTGAAAGTTTTTAGTCATCAAGCTAGTAGTGAAACACACCTATAGTAAAAAAATTCACAAGAATCTAACAAATGTTGCACCAAGAAGGGCATGCCCCAAAGTTGAAAATGGCTTGAAATCATGCCTTAGGACTATGTTAAAAAAATAAGGATATAGGTGCAAACAACCACTATTTTATAGAGGGGAGGTATAAATTATTAAAAAAAATTCACATGCTATCATTATGTAATTTTTTTAATGGGACCTATTATTTTATACCCTATAATACTTTAAAGACTTCCAATGCCATTTTCGATATCCTATATTACTCTAAACACATTTATAATTTTTAGCCCCCATTTTTTAAAGATACCCTATTATTTGTTCACATGTATGTTGCCACTCCAACTACTCACTACCCCCCCGGAGTTTACCATATGAATAATTGAACCTATTATTGATTTTCAAATTCTATATTTGCATGTAGAATTTATCTTAATCTTTACCATTCCTTGAAAAGAAAGCCAACAAGATTTTTTTGGACACAAGGAAAAAAATTTATCATCACTGTAAAAAAAGGATCAATTGTCAAGTAAGTAAGTTAAGCTTGTTGACCAAACAAGGTAAGGTATATGCACCTAATAAAATCACTTTTTGGTCAAAATCATCAAATTTTAATATGAAATAGTTAGCCTCCTCAAAAGTAACCTAAACCAAGTTGCTTCATATTTTTATGACACTCACATAATATTCTATGAATTTTCAAAGTTGAAAGCATAGGGGAGCTATTCATACCACTAGACTCTTCTTAAACTGACACCAAGAACTCTTCAACTCTCATTAATTGCTCTTATGGACTAGTGGTGGTTTTCAGACACCAAGTGAATCCTTCTCCCCCCCCCTCCAACTAGTGGTTCGAAAACATGTGCAATGAGTGTGTCTACCTTGGAGAATTGAATATATTTTTATAAAGTAGATTAGTACAATTCTTCGTAGTCACTATTTCTATGATTTAACAATCCTTAAAGTCCCATTGTCTCCTTGGAGATAAAATGGATTTAAGGTAGTATTGAGTTTTGAATGGAGAAAGGCTTTACTTAGATGGTAAAAGATACCAAGGCCCATGTGTGGGCTGAACATAAGCATAAAGCCTTTCACTAGTTATCCACAAACCATGTGGGATAACTAGCAACCTTGGGCTGCCTTTGACTACAAGCAACACCCAATAGACTCTAAGTCTAACTAAGAGTCTAATACTACTCCTAGGGCTGTATGTACACTATCTACACTAATATGTACATGATCTTCAACACTCCCACTTTGAGAGTGGTCAAAGGCACGAAGGCCCATCCTCTCAATCAAGTTAAGGTGTTGGGGCTTCCCAAGAGCCTTGGTCAGCACATCAGCAACCATGGCTTGAGTAGGCACATACTTGAGCTCAATCACCTGAGCCTCCACTCTTTCACAAATGAAATGGTGTTGCACATCAATGTGCTTGGTCCTTGAGTGGTGAGTGGGATTCTTGGCCAAAGCAATGGCACCTTGGTTGTCACACAAAATTTGTGTGCTCCCCCCTTGCACAAAGCCAACATCAGCCAAGAGCTGCCTTAGCCAAATGGCCTCCTTGGTGCAATGGCTCATGGCCATATACTCTGCTTCCGTTGTAGAAAGAGCTATGGTGGGTTGCCTCTTGGAATTCCATGAAATGGCACCCACTCCAAGCATAAACACATAGCCGGTGGTGGATCTTCTATCCCCTTCATCACCCGCCCAATCCGCATCACAATATCCATGCAAACTCACTTCAGTTTCTCCTAGTTGCAACTCCAAGCCAAGTGTGCCTTGAAGGTTCCTCATCACCCTCTTGACCGCAGCCCAATGCTTAGGGCCATACTTGGACATGTGTTGACTCACAACACTCACCGGGAAGGCCAAATCAGGCCTTGTAGCCACCATGGCATACATCAAACAACCAACCGCTGCCTTGTAAGGCACACCTTGCATTTCAACCTTCACCTCCTCAAAATCAGCATCCATGAGCTTGGGCAACTTCTCATGAGTGTCAAGGGGTGTACCTATGGCTTTGCACTCCTCCATGTTGAACCTCTTCAAGATCTCCTCAAGGTACTTGTGTTGGCTTATAGTGATGGTGCGGGCAGCCCTATCCCTCTTGAACTCCACTCCAAGGCAATACCTCAACTCTCCAAGATCCGTCATCTCATACTCCTTGTGAAGCATAGCCTTCACTTCAAGCATCTTGGTCATGTCACTTGCAAGGAGGATCAGATCATCCACATAGAGAATGACAATCACCAAATGCTCACTACTTTGCATGGTGTACAAAGAGTGATCAGCATTTCCTCTTTGGAAGCCCTTCCTTGCAAACATGCCATCAATATCCCTATACCACGCCCTCCCGGATTGCTTCAGCCCGGGGAGGGCCTTCTTCAACTTGCATTTGAGATGTTCTTGCCCCTCTTGCACAAAGCCCTGGGGCTGATCCATGTAAATGACCTCCTCAAGCTTGGGGTTGAGGAAAGCCGTCTTCACGTCCATTTGGTGCATCTCCAAGTCCATGGCTGCCCCTAGAGCCACAATGCACCTAATGGTGCTAAACTTAGCAACGGGGGCAAATGTCTCATTGAAGTCCACCCCCTCCACTTGGGACAACCCCTTGGCAACCAGCCTTGCCTTGTACCTCACAATGTGCCCCAAAGCATCCCTCTTGGTGGAGAAAACCCACTTGCAACCCACACTTGACCTCTTGGGAGGAAGGGCAGCAAGTTCCCATGTGCCCTTGGCAATGAGGGCCTTGTACTCCTCTTGCATGGCCGCCTCCCACTTGCTTGCATCCTCACAACGCAACACCTCCCCAAGTGTGGATGGATCTCCAAGGAAAGCCACATTGGTTTGTTCTTCTTGTTGTGGGGGAAGAATGTGATTCAGCCACCAATCTCCAAGGGGCTTGCGGGTCCTTGTTGGATAACGAGGCTCCTCTTGCTCTTCTAAGGGTTGATCATGCTCTTGCACCTTGGATGAAGTGCTTGGAGAAGGGGCAGCTGGTCTCTTCACTTTGGGTGTGGCCACCTTCTTCTTGGGCTCCACCAAGTCTTCCTCTTCCTCCTCTTCATCTCCTTCCTCTTCCATGTCCACTCTTGGAGTTGTGCCCACCATTTGGGTTGGTCCTCCACTACTCCCACTTGGGCTCATCTCCAAGAGCTTGGGATCAGCTCCTTCCTCCTCCAAGAAGGTCACATCACGACACTTGATGATGGCCTTGGTCTCCACACACATCAGCCTATAAGCCTTGGTTCCCTCACAATACCCAAGGAAAAGACACTTGGTGCCCTTGGCATCCAACTTGGTCCTCTTGGCACTTGGCACCAAGGCATAGGCAATGCACCCAAAGGTGCGCATGTGGGACACATGAGGTCTGATTCCACTCCAAGCTTCTTGGGGTGTCTTGCTTGTCAAAGCTTGTGTAGGGCACCGGTTCCTTGTATACACCGCATTGGACACGGCCTCCCCCCAAAGCTCATACTTCAGCCCTTGGCCATGAATCATGGACCTAGCCATCTCCACAATGGTTCGATTGGCACGCTCCGCTCCGCTGTTTTGTTGAGGAGTGTAAGGTGCTGATGTGTGGTGCTCAATGCCATGAGCCTTCAAGAAGGCCTCAAAGGCCTTGGACACATACTCTCTTCCATTATCCGACCGTAGCACCTTCACCTTGCATTCCGATTGGGCCTCCACAAGGGCCTTCCAAGTCTCAAAACGCCCAAACACCTCACTCTTGCACTTCAGCATGTACACCCAAATCTTGCGTGAGAAATCATCAATGAAAGTCACAAAATACCTTGCTCCTCCTATGGATGTGGTCTTCATTGGCCCACACACATCTGAATGCACAAGCTCCAAGGGCTTGTTGGCCCTTGTGGCCCCATCCTTGGGGAAGGGCTGCCTTGCTTGTTTCCCCTCAATGCACCCCTTGCACACCATAGAACTCCAATCATGCTTGCAAGAAGAGAGGTTCAGCCCCTTCATAATGTGTTGGAGGCTCTTCATGCTCTTCACATTCAAGTGGCCAAGCCTCCTAAGCCAAAGCCCCACAAGGTCTTCATGAGCTGATCCTTAGGCCACACAAGCCATGGAAGTGCCATTCACCTTGGTGAAGTGGAGGTGGTACAAATTGCCCTAACGGGGGGCTGATGCAATCAAAACACCACTAGCTGACCTCACCACACACCCCACCATGTTGAAATGCACCTTCAAACCTCCCAAAGACAATTGGCTCACGGAAATCAGATTTGCATGCAACTTAGGGACATGGAGGGCCTTTTGGATCTAAATCCTCTTGGTCTTCCCCTCCACTTGCACCTCCACAAGGATCTCCCCCATGCCAAGGGCCTCCACCATGCCATTGTCTCCCAAATGAATCCTCTTCCCCACAATGGGCTGATAGGTGTGGAAGGCATCTCTATGGCTGGTCATGTGTTGAGTGGCCCCCGAATCCACAATCCAAGTGAACATGTTGGCCTTCTCCCCTCCTCCATAGGTGGCAAAGGCAAAGTCCTCTTCATCCTCCACTTGGCAAGCTTGGTGTGCACTCCCCTTGTCTTTGGCTTGGCTGCCCTTGCAATGCTTAGCAATGTGGCCTGATTTGCCACAATTGAAGCACGTCCTTGTCTCCTTGAACGCCTTGGTGTTGCCTCCCTTGCCATGTCTTGACACAAGGGCTGATCCCTCCCCTTGGGCCTCATTTTCCTTGCGCTTGGTCATCTCATGCATCAAGCGTGCCGTCACAAACTCCATGGTCAGCTCCTTGGTGGGTCTTGTCTCCAAGGCGGTGATGAGGTACTCATAGGAGGGTGGCAAACTCTCCAACAAGGTCATCACCACATCTCCATCCGTGACGGGGGCCTCCAAGCAAGCAAGCTGATCCGCAAGAGCCTTGATCTTGTTGACATGATCCAAGATGTCATCCTCCTCTTGCATCTTCATAGTGAAGAACTTCCGCCTTAGAAAGAGAATGTTGGAGAGGCTCTTGGTTTCATGGATGTTGCAAAGGGTGGTCCATGCTTGGGCTGGTCCTTTGCAATGGCGGATGTGAGCAATTTGCCGGTCCACAAGGTTGATGGCAATGAGAGCAAAGGCCTTCTTCTCCTTCCTCTCAAACGCCTTCTTGGTCTTCAAATCAGCATCTTCACTTGGAGGCTCCTCACTCCCATCCACCACCTCCCACAAATCCTTCTCCGCAAGAATCATCTCCATCTTGAACTTCCACATCCCGAAGTTCTCCCCATTGAACTTGTCAATGATCCGGACGCCCTCTCCTCCACTTGAAGCCATCTTGAATCAGCTCCCACTTGTTGGCAGCACCCACAAGGTCTCCAATCTGAATTCACCCCCCTTACACTCCTTTGGGGCGAATTGGGCTGAAATGGGACCAATCAGCCCTCACAAGCACCTTGCAACCCTAAGAACGCCACACCACACCTCACAAGCACGAGACTTCCTCTCCACACCAAATCAAACCCTAATGAAGCTCACAACCACCACATGCTCGTCACGGGCTGGTTCTACTTCAAAAACACAATTCTCCTCACAAATTGGATCCTCCACACTCCAAAGATCTCAAAGCTTCCAATCAGCCCTAGATGGAAGCTCCCACTCACAATGAGCACCTCATGGACTACAATGGCTTCAACCAGCCCTACTTGGCTCACCAAGTCACTCAAGAACCCCAATTGGATGTCACTCTCTTTCAATGACACAAATCAGCCCTCTTGAGTTCACAATGTCCACTATTAGGTCTCACACACTCACAAGGGCACAAACCAGCCCTTTGGCTTCACAAAGTCCTCTACTTGGTCTCACACACTCACAAGGGCACAAATCAGCCCTCTTAGGATCACAATTTCGTCTCACTCACTCACTCGGGCACCACTCAGCCCTCAATGCATGGAAACGCTTAATGCAACCCACAAATGCTCCCAAGCCTCACCAAGGACTCTCACAAGATTGCAATTGCCAAAATGACAATCACCAATGTACCCAAGTGCACAATCAGCCCCAATAGGCTGCCAATGTACACTTGCAAGCACAAACTCAAACAAGGAGCATGAAACCAGCCCTAAGTAGGTCTGATTTCAATCATGAGCAATCTCACACTCAAAAATGAACTCCAAACCTCACAAACCAGCCCACAAAAGCTCAAAACAAAAGATGGAATTCAAAGACTTTTTTCTTTGTTTTTGAAAATTTTACTCACACCATATGGTTTGTAGGTGACCAAGAGCCCAAATTCAGTATGCTCCTCCAAGCTCCAAGAACTTCTCCAAATGACTTGAATTTCTCCCTCATGTGCAACGCCAAGTGCGTGGGCCCATAACCTATTGAGTTTTGAATGGAGAAAGGCTTTACTTAGATGGTAAAAGATACCAAGGCCCATGTGTGGGCTGAACATAAGCATAAAGCCTTTCACTAGTTATCCACAAACCATGTGGGATAACTAGCAACCTTGGGCTGCCTTTGACTACAAGCAACACCCAATAGACTCTAAGTCTAACTAAGAGTCTAATACTACTCCTAGGGCTGTATGTACACTATCTACACTAATATGTACATGATCTTCAACAGGTAGGTTCCTACAGTCTCAATATTTGTCTTGATTTTTTGAATTTTTTTTGTATAGATAGAAAAATACATTAGCTTTCTAGGAATATAATTTTTATTTCAATCAATGTCCAGGAGTAAAAGTTACGGCACAATAAGCCCAAATTTTAAGTTGGTGGACTCCCCCCTCCAAAAAAAATTTAAATAATTTAAAAATAATTGGTTTCTCATACATTGTATTTTTATCTACATGAGAAGCTTCAGTTCATTCCATTTGGATAGTGATGTGAAAGTTATGGACAAATGAATCCGCTTGTTTTGGGGGCAATCAAAGCATCTTCTTAAAAATTAAGTATGTTTTTAACAAAAAAAAATCAAGACATTGAACTCAATTCTCGAACATAAAAAATTAGAAATTCAAAATAAATAGTGCAATTTTAAGCAAAGAAGATTCAAAGTCAAAAAATATAGTCGAGCAAGGTGCAAAAAAACTTATTATTGTCACTTTAAATGCAAATATCTTACAATCTATGTGGTCAAGCTTTCTAATATTTCTTCCACACATTCCTAGACTAGTCTAGTGCAAGATCCCATAGTTAGATGTGCAAAAAATAATAATTTTTTCTTTGCAATAAAAATGACAATTCTCAATGTTTTTTTTATGGAAAAAAGGCCTTGGGACTATAGGGGTTAAAAATTACATTTCATGGTCAAACACCATAACAGAAAATGGTAAAACCTTCTATGTAAAAACATTCCAAGAATGATAAATTTTTGATAATTTTGCCCCAATTGGCCTCTTTCCTAGTTCCCATAGGCATACATGTCTTATCCATGTCTACTTAGTACCTACTACAAGAAAATTGAAACCAAGGGAATATATTTTAATTGGAGGGGCAAAATAACCCCAACTACAATGGAGGACTGAAATTTTTTTTTCCCCTTGAAACATGGATAATTTCCATTGATTGGAGGACTAAGATTTGATTGGAGTACAATAGGATCATTTTGACCCAATTATCTTAGTAGGGTAATTGGGCCCCTTTGATCCTAGAGGGGGATATTTTGTCCCTCTCAAAAGTAAAAAATATTCTCTTGTAGAATGAGTATCCCCTTTCAACCCCCATGATTCTTCCAACCCTAATTTTCATCCACGATTCCCAAACGAATAATATGAATAAAAAAAGCTGCACTTGAAGAAGAAGTGAATTCGTCCATCAGAATGGCCAGATACAGCTCTTTGTTTAGACCTTATTGGCAATTCGGCATCCAATCCTCTAGGAACAAATGCACCCACCCCACCCCAATTTACACCCCATTAAGCTTACAATTCGGCTCTCACGGCACTCACTCAGGGCTAAAAACAAAAGGGTCCTCATTTCTAATTCAATAGACACCTGCGTTAAATCAGCCAACCCAATCAATGCAACCAAACTTGAAGAATAATACCAAAATTAAAGACCCCCCCATGTTGAGGCCTGGCTGCCGTGGCCGGGCTCTTACCTAACTTCCCTCTATTCCTCAGAACTTGCACATTCAGCATAAGGAACAGTGATACATTCAAACCCCTGTAATATCACATCCCGGCCACTGCTGGGCTCACACCTAACCATCCCGGCCTCTGTAAAGTTACATCCCCCGAAAACCATCCCGACCTCTGTAATGTCACATCCCCAGCTCCCCTCTCAGCAAACCATCCCGACCTCTGTAATGTCACATCGACTGCTCCCTCTCATTAAACACCCTGACCTCTTGTAAGTTAATGCTCCATCCACTGTTCCCTGACCAAATCACAGCAACGGACATGCCCGATTCCCACCTCCTTCTATATAAGCGAAGCTTACTCACCATCGCAGGATCCTTACTACTGTCAGTATGTCACGAGAAACTGCATACAATAAGTTAAGTTAGTGATAACAAGGAGGAGTTGAAAAGAACAGAATCACCTTATTGACTCTCGTAGCTTAGCCTACAAGAGCTTTTCTTCAATATTAAGTTAAGTTACTATCACCACATTGTCATTGATGCAGCAGTATCACAAGAACTGAAGTTGCATACAAATTGTGATTTTAACTACTTGAAAAAGAAATTCTAAACCGCCTCGACTAACGGATCTTGTAACCTACAAACTATATTTCTTTAATGTAATGTTAGTTTCACCCCACTTTGTCGGATCACACAACTAATAACGTCAACAAATGTGAAAAGAATGCTACTCTGCCGTCTTGACTCTTGCAACCGACCCCAGCCGGCAGCACTTCTTCAACGGATTTACTTTAACAAGCACTACAGTATGTGCTCCAATTTCAAATGTTACAAAGTGAGGCTGAAGTGACTTCATTGAGAATCTCGTCCATGTAAAGCTAAAGTGCCGAAGTAAGCCGTGACAGTGCTGTGACATAATAAAGGGAGGTCAAGAAGACCAAAAATATTTAATTTCACTCAAAAGGACTTCGAACCAAAGACTTCGAATCAATAGTACGAAAGCATTTGTAGCTGTTGTTCCGGCTCCTCTAACAAATGGGGTAACGTAAAAGAAACTAACTGAACCAACACCTCCCATTTGCTTAACCCTTGAACGCCTGGCTGGTGACCGTGGAAATCAAGCATTTTGGAACCTGTGACATCATCTACTTTAAAAAAAAATCAAAAATACTCATTGGGGGTCAAACTACTGTTGAAGATCTTCCCTTTTCACCCCTAATTCTGAGGATGAATAGTTTCACTTCTGTCCTATGCCCAAGAATTCCTTGTCATTCATTGGACGAAAAACGTCCGCCTCAACGTTTAAGGGTTAAAAATAATACAATACTTTTACTCAAAATGTGATCCACAATTACAAATCAATTGTGACCACGTTTACTTTGGTGGTGTGGTTTTGTCTTTTTTTTTCCAGTGAGATACAACGACTACAATTGGCGAAAAAAATAACTGAAATAATAATCTCACTCTCAACTTATTCCAAAATTGTGTCCACATGCAGCAGCAATTGTGACCACTGCATGATGATTCACTTTCGTTTTGTTTTCTACTTCTTCACAGTGGAAAAAAAAAAGAACCCATTTTCTATACAGAAATTTATTAAAAGAAACCTAACTAAACTATTTAAAAACTAAATTTTTTTATAACCGATTGGTGTGTAGTTAGTTTGACCTTGTATCATTTTCTTCCTCGTTTTGCCAGAAGTCCACTCTGGTCCGCTGGTGTTCCTTCACTTTCAAATACAGTTCTCACTTTCAAAAAACAAAAATAAAAACAAAGAAAATAATAGAAATTGGGGACGCCAATTCAGTTGCAGTGCCGACTTTTGAGTAGCATCCACCCCTCTGTTAAAAATTTAAAAATAAAAATAAAAATAAATCACCCACCATTTTGACCACCCCAAGGGCAAAATCCGCGTCAAACAACGAAACCCGGCATGTTTTTCGTCCACCCGTGTGTCTTCGTCGTCGACTTTCCCCAACGATCGTTGACTGTCGCGGGGACCGCGGGAGCAACCCCTTCCATCCTCTCCGTCCAACTCCATACAACGATCAACGACGCACACAACCCTCTTCCTTCAAAACAGTCTCTCCAGTCACCCAGGTCGTTAAGTTACCTTCGATCGATCATCCCAACCTGGGATTCAGTGCAGCTGATTGTGTGTTCGTAAGCTTACTGTTTTTGAAGCTCTAGTCTGGGTTTAGATTTTCTTCATCACCTGTACATCAAAGCAAAGCAAAGCAAGCAAACAACAAGAGTGCTACCGGTGGTAGCAGCAGCAGCAGCAGCATCATTAAATTAGTGTTGCTGGAGCATTGATGGTTGCGGCGAGGACGACAGGGGTAGCTGGGGGGTTCTGAGTGGCTTGTAAGACTGGGAGTGACTTCGTGTGCGTTTGTTTGCATATAGAGGGGGGCCGGGTGAGTGCGGGTTGGGGAGAACCTCATTTGGTTACGGAGCAAGGTTAGGGTGACTGACGAGTGGGTGGCGAACAACGTCGTCGTCAATCGATCCTTTAGTTTTAGCTTTCATAAAAATCTGAACTGATGGAGCGCCATGAGTTTGATTCAGCTCCTGGTCTGCACGTCGCGGTGCAGGTCGGGTTGAACATTGGAAGGAGCAGGCCAGGTGTGGAGCTTCCTTGATCGATCGATTGAAGGAATGGGTGGTTGGTTGGTTGATAGATAGATAGATAGATAAATTAATTGGTTGGTAGATTGGTTGATTGAGCCATTCATCAGTGCGTTTGTAGCTAGCAAGCTTTCGGATCACTAAGAGGAACGGTGGCGCAAGGGTGCAGAAGGAAGTGATGGTTCGGTAGGTCCTGCAGCGTACGTGAGTGATGGTTTGCACTGGGACGTGATCGTAGTTTGCAAGGAAACGTTCAGAAGTTGAAACTCTGGAAGGTTTTAATCTTTTCTATTGTAGTGGGTGGCATTGAGAATTTGGAGAGTGGTATTGGACGTGGCGTGTGGGGCCGCAAGTGATGCAGAAGCCGCTGTAGCTCCCGACATGGCGAACTGTTGGTGACGACGTGCTTTACTTTGGGTTTGTGGTGGCCGTGGTCCTCAGCGTGCACCTTTCGTAGCTCAATTGGAAAGTGGGTCGTCGTTTTATTGCAATGGACCGTGTCAACAGCTGCAGATTGAGTAACAGCAGCAAGGAGCCTCCCCCAGCAAGCCCCAACCCTTTGCGTCACCAGTCCAGAAGTCGTGACGTGTCGGTAGACATCGAGAGTATGTTGGAGGCCCGCACAAGCAGCTCCCGAAGCTCTGACTGGCAGCCTGAGCCTCCACCATCTGATTGCGAGGATGCTCCTCTCGGACAAGCAATGCTGGAGCTCAGCTTCGACGTGGGCCACAACCACATCACTCTCACGAGCGTCACCCCCGCCGAGGCCTCCTTAGTACCCGGGGAGTCTCGCAGTGACGGCCGCGAAGTCGATTCTCGCCGCCCAAGCTCCTTTCGTGAGAGCATCAAAACAGTGGGAACCTTAGTGAAGCAGTTCAGCCACGATTTCACAAGAAGCTCCCGAGTGCAAGACGAGAGTACTGACGACCCGGAGCTCGGGAACTGCCCGTCCATCCGAATGCAGAAAAACCCTTCTCGCGCGGAGTACGCAATCGAAGGGCTTCGTTACATCAGCAAAGCTACGGCCACTGCCGATCAGAAGAAATCATGGGAGCAAGTGGAGGCTCGGTTTCATAAGCTTGCGAATAGCGACTGCATGTTACCCAGGTCAAGCTTCGCAGAGTGCATTGGGATGAAAGACTCGAAGGAGTTTGCGAATGAACTTTACGACGCGGCGGTGAGGCGCAAGCGGAGTGAGAAAGTGCAGGCGATTAGTAAAGAGGATCTGTACCAGTATTGGATTCGGATCACGGACACGAGCTTCGACGCACGGATTCAGTTGTTCTTTGATTTGTGCGACAAGGATTTGGATGGAAGGATCACGGGGGAGGAAGTGAAGCAGTTGATCATGTTGAGCGCGAGCGCGAATAAACTCTCCAAGCTGAAAGAGCAAGCAGCAGAGTACGCCGCGCTTATTATGGAAGAGCTTGATGTCGATCGAGTGGGTTACATTGAGCTTTCGCAATTGGAAACACTCCTTCGTGGATCAGTGCAAGGATTCGGCAAAGATGCGATCGTGAATCACAGCCAATTGTTAACCACCGGAAGCAATCGTACTCGGATCACGAAATTTGTTGAGCGATCACACTATTTCGTTCTCGACAATTGGAAGCGTCTCTGGATTCTGTCGCTCTGGGTCTTGGCTATGGCGGCTCTATTTGCCTGGAAGGTTTTTCAGTACAGGCAACGGGGCGCGTTTCACGTCATGGGGTACTGTCTGTGTATCGCAAAGGGAGCAGCTGAGACTTTGAAGCTCAACATGGCGCTCATTCTTTTGCCCGTTTGTCGCAACACGCTCACTCGTCTGCGCTCCACTCGTCTTGGGAAGATCATTCCTTTTGATGATAATCTCGACTTTCATAAGATCATTGCTGGGGGAATTGCGATTGGGATTTTCACGCACGTTGTGTGTCATATTACGTGTGATATCCCGAGGTTAGTGAATGCGCCTGAGGAGAAATTTTTCAAGTATATGGGGGATGATTTTGAGAAGCAGCCGACGTATAAGGAGATCTTGAAGATGTCAGTGGGGCTGAGCGGGGTGCTGATGTTGGCGTTGATGATTGTGGCGTTTTTGTTGGCGACACACTGGTTTAGGAGGAGCTTGGTGAAATTGCCGTGGCCGTTTCATAGGTTGACGGGGTTTAATGCGTTCTGGTACTCGCATCACTTGTTTGTTATTGTGTATGTGCTGCTGATTCTGCATACAGTCAAGCTCCTGCTCCGGAATCCGTGGTACGAGCGCTCGGTACGAATCTCTCGGTACCTCTTCTTTTTTTCTAATCTCTTGTCTCTAATCTCTTGATTGTATCCGACTTCCAACATTCAAATTCACTAAAAAAGCACCCAATTGAAACTGTCACTGTTCAAAATCAATGTTCGGGTTGTGTGATTCGAGAGTCGTCCACCTGCAATTCAAAACTTGGGGATGCTTTCTCATTAGATGATGTGCTCAAGTTAATTCACTTAGTGATAAGAGGTTGAATAGGGCAAGATTCATTAGAGCATCGCTGAACACTATTGATCCCATTAGAATCCCACTATTCTAATACACACTATATGCACACTATACTGTTATTCCAATCCGAGAGCTAGGATTTCAATTTTCCAGGGGGTGTTCGTTGTGCAGACATGGATGTACATCGCGGTTCCATTACTCCTCTACGCAGGCGAGCGTTTCCTTCGCATGTACCGCACAAACTCCACAAAGGTCGACGTCGTGAAGGTGAGTCCCAAATCACGAAAGCCTCACGAAATTCTAATATTAGGTCAAACTGTTCCATCGATTTCCTGATATGGGTTCTCTCCAAATTCTTCCTCAGTTCTTCTTCCACTTACCCCCCTGTCTCCCTCCCTCCCTCCCTCCCATTCAGGCCGCTATCTACACCGGCAACGTGCTCGCCATCCACATCACCAAACCCGATAATTTCAAATACAAATCCGGCATGTACCTCTTCCTCCAATGCCCTGAGATTTCCTCCTTCGAATGGCACCCTTTCTCCATCACTTCTTCCCCCGACGACCCTTTTCTCTCCGTCCACATCCGCACTCTGGGCGACTGGACTGCCGAGATGAAGAAGCTTTTCAGTGAAGCTTGTGGTGGTCGCCCTCGTCTCCAAACAGTCAACAACTACGGTCTCAGTGGGGAGCTTACTCTTGCTGCTCGTTTCCCCAAGCTTTACATCGATGGGCCCTACGGGGCTCCTGCTCAAGACTATCTGAAGTACGATGTGTTGTTGCTGGTGGGACTGGGGATTGGGGCCACGCCGTTTATTAGTATTTTGAAGGATATGTTGCATCACCAGAAGACGGAGAGTGGCTTCAGTGGATCGGGGTTAGGACTGGGATCAGGGTCGGATCCGAACCTGAGCCTGGACCTTTCGCAAGTGAGTGGGGAGATAGCGAAGAGTCCGAGAGCAGGGGGGAAGGTGAAGAAGAGGAAGAGGAAGCCCAAGGCGTATTTCTATTGGGTGACGAGGGAGCAAGAGTCGTTTGATTGGTTTCGGGGGGTTATGCGAGATGTGGAGCAGGTGGATAACAAGGTAATGAAGCCCTTGCCCTTGCCCTTGCCCTTGCCCTTGTAAAATTTACGAGATGAATGACTCAATGTTCGTGATTTGGGGAAGAAAATAATGACTGGGAATATCATAATGACAGTCCGGGATTTTGGATTTGAAGTGACGAGGTGAAGCGAATGATAGTCTTTGGATTAGGTTTTGAAATGAAGAGGTGAACCGAAGAATGACGGTCCTTAATTGATTTAGGTTTCGGAAATGACAAGATGAAGCAAGAAATGATGGTTCCTGATTGAGGTGGTGAAGGAGGGGGAAGGGGTGAATGATCGTTTTAGATTTAGGGTTTGGAATGAGTAGGTGTACATTGTGGTGCAATTCGGTGCAAGAGTGATTTAGGGTATACATGCCTTACTTCTGGAGGACTAAGAGTTGCTTAACATTTGGTGCCATCTCAAGAAAATCAAAGAATTTTGAACTTATTGTTGCTCAAGCTGGGATACTTCTGGTCGCGAAATGAGATTGTTCATCTACTTGTAGCGTAGAGCATGCAATTATGCTATCTATCAAAGCGACGGATGAAAAATGACCACAAGTGTGCTAATTTTTTATTGAATGAAGTTATACTTATGCTACATACACTCCTAGAAGAGAAGAGCTGCAAGAAAATGTGTCATCTGTTTGGATTGCATGAGGTTACGTGCCACATACACACATATCAAAGCAGAGATGACTGATTAAGAGAGTGCTATCTCTGTTTTCATGGTGTTGCAGGAGTATATTGAGATGCATAATTACTTGACGAGTGTTTACGAGGAAGGCGATGCGAGGTCGACATTGGTGATGATGTTGCAAGCATTGCACCATGCCAAAAATGGGGTTGACCTTGTCTCCGGCACAAGGGTACGTCTTATTTGTTTTTTTGATGCCATGTTGGAGCCCTAATTGTTGCCTATCAGTTACCATTTGGCTCACTTTTGCTTCTGATCGACTGTACAGGCACGCACGCATTTTGCAAGACCTAACTGGAAGAGTGTCTTCTCAAAGCTAGCTGCTACACACCAGGACAAGCGAGTTGGTACGAATCTCTCACTCCCTTAGCTCTTCATAATCTTAATGAAACCTTATAATCTACTCGCTGGGTTATAACCATCGTGCACTCTGACACCTCCATTTCTTAAGATCTTCTTTTACAAATCGTCGTCTTTAAGATTGTGCTAAGCAACTCAAAGCTCATTCTTTTTCACACGTACTACTTTCCATAGAAAGACTACCGATTTGAGTTACCTAGGACATCCAGTTTTTGATCTTATTTTCCCTTCATTTTTGTATGTTTCGCACCTTTGTGCTGTCATGCATGGTCTGCCGAGAGTTGATATTGTTTCCCCGGTGGTTTTGCAGGAGTATTTTATTGTGGACCAGTAGCCCTAGCAAACGAGCTGGAAGGCCTCTCCAGAACCTTCACCCAGAATTCCACCACCAAATTTTCGTTCCATAAGGAGAATTTCTGAGGATGGATCTGACCAAGCAAGCTTGTAGATAGAAAATGAATCCCGATTCAGCCCAGCAGCAGCAGCAGCAGCAGCAGCCGCCGTGGAAGTTGTAATATATATACAATCTTTGTCAAAATTGGTGGCGCCCAAGGTTACCGATTCTTTACCATACAGATCAGATCCCGTTCTTTTTCTTC
This sequence comes from Straminergon stramineum, assembly GCA_963920665.1. Classification (NCBI taxonomy): domain Eukaryota; kingdom Viridiplantae; phylum Streptophyta; class Bryopsida; order Hypnales; family Calliergonaceae; genus Straminergon; species Straminergon stramineum. Next base: position 20,735,724 of record OY987268.1, read on the forward strand.
TTCTTCGAAGCGGAGAATGAAAGAATGAATCCCATTTTTTAGTGAGAGAGACATCTTGTAGTAATAGCTGAGTCTTAATTAATGAAGTAGGGCAGAGTCATAAGACCATAGGAGGTGCTCAAGGCATGCAAGCGCATCTAGCGTTACAAAGATGAAATGCTAGCTAGCAAACAGCCAGGCTTCTTCTATTGTGCTCGTGTTGTCATTCTTGGCAACTCAGCAGCCTCCAGTAGCCTCCCCTCGAATTCTGGTTCCCTCACAAGGGGTGCCAGACAAGGGTTCACCTTATGTTAAAAATTTATTGGAAAAACAAAACAAGAATTAAGTGGCCGCAAGGCCTGCTTCTTCACTTGGATGCATGGTCTCAAATTTGGGCACTTGAGTAGTCATTGAACTGATTGAATTAGTTGTCAAACCTTGTGTTAAATGCCTCCTCAAGGTCAGGTCAGCGCATGGAAAAAGTGGGTGCGCCTTGGTCAACCTTTGATGATTGTAACTTTCAAAATATCCATTCTTGGTATATGTTTTGACGAGTTCTGGGTCTACTCCATTTTAAAATTTTGAAAAAATTGAAAGAATTATTGCAATTGCACTCGTCAAGTGTCAGAATCCGAATTACTCCATATTTCATGTTTTTCAATCAAATTTTCTTCTTTTCAGATGTTTTCTTTTTCATTTATATTGGAAAAATTGTGTTTTCCATTCTCATTGTATTACTTTTAGGGTTAATTGTTATTCTATGTATGTTCACTTAGAATCGTCACGTGAAATGTGCACCTTGCATTCGATTTAAGCTCACATATATATCTTACCAGTTGAATCAAACAATTGGCAAAATTCAAACAATTTCGTAAATAACCAGCTCATTCCTATTACTTACTCTGTTACTAAGATCATAGACAATTAACCCCTAAACGACGGACTGGTCCCCGCGAGGGAAAGGCGGGCTGAGTACTGTTCATTGTGCACTGACCGTGGGAGAGAAACACGTTCATGAACAGTACCAAAGAAAGGGGAACTCTCGTTGCCCTCATGAAAATTGTAGGAGGGCAGCCTACGACCTAACACCATGCACGGGTATTTCCGTGTTCTGTCCTCCATGTCTATGCTCCCTAAAATTATGAATGCATCCGAATGACAGTATTTTTGGCCCTCCAAGATGCAGCACGTCTCCACAATTGTGTTAAAAAAAAACGGTTGAAAAACTGCATTCCTACTTCCTACAGATTACTTTCTTGTTCTTCATCGGACAAAAAACGTCCGCATCGGCGTTTATGGGTTAAGTACAGGTCATACAAAACATCCCCTAAATAATTAAAGTAAGCTCAACCGAAGACCTTACTAACCGTTTCTTACAACTTTACAAACTGTTTTCACATTGCGGTTGCTATAATTAGTGGTTTCTACAGTCACTTGTAATATACATTTTCGGTACTGTATCAGTCTAATCTAAATCATTTTCTATAACTGAAACTGTTCCACACGACCGACTCTGTTTTTTTTGCTGTTTTTTCCATGACTGCATAATTGATTCATTAGCGTTTCTAAGTTATTGGCCGGCACTCAGTGCATCAGCTACTGACGGACTTCATTCAATTATGTGGGCATTAAATTTTTATTTCCATCAGTGGTCATAAAGTTAACTTACATTGTTTGAACACTGAAAGACTTCATTTGAGGTCGTTGATTTCTTCAGTGACTTCAGTCTTTGTTGACAAAGAACGGGAAGTTCGGAGAGCCGCCTGATAATTGGGGATGGTTTCGTCAACCAGTCTTCGGAGTAGAAAGCTCAATTTTTTGGCTTTACGAAGACTTGGATTCAACTTCTGCGACCACCGACGAAGGCACTTCGGACAGTTGGAAGGTAGTCTTGTTCTTTTAATGGTCGGTAGGATGATTAAAAATTTAAAATTTAAAAATAAAAATTGATGTATTACCAGAGTAGCTAACCGCTAAGGGTAGAAGGTCCGTCTCTAAGCAACCATCTAAGAGCTGAAACTGAATTTTGGGGAGGTGAAACTTCTTGAAATATTTTTCAGTAAATATTTCTTGATAGACAAGTGGAATTGGCATCTAACCCAAGTCGTTTCATATTTTTTGGAGCTTTGTGGAATTAGTTATGAATTTTTGAAGTCGAAATGGCATTTTGCTCTAAAACCGCCCACCTCTTCAAATGTACACTTTTGGAACATTCTTGTAAAGATGAAAAAGCAACATTTACAAGGTCTACTAATGAAATTAGAGGTCAAGGCCTACTAATGAAATTAGAGAAAAATCAAAAATCAACATTTTGAAATGCAAAGTTAGGTAGAGAGGTAATGTTCTTTCTTGTTATTATTTGCAAAGAGTTTGTCCCTAGTAGGTGTTGTTAACCCTTGCTTCTTTCTACTTACTATTTTTTTTTCCTATATCTTGTAAAATTGCAAATGATTTGGAAATTTTCAAGCATGTAGACAACTTCCCTTGAAGAATTAATCCAAAGAAGCACCACCAACATGAACATTTTTTCATACAAATGTGACCTTGTAAAGTGTAGCTACCATATTTCCTATTTGGCCCCCAAAAGGATTTTTGTCAACTCAAATGCTAATATCTTGCAGTCTAGACAATGAAAATTTCTGAAATTTTTTTCACATCTTCTCAAACGAGCATACTATGAGATCCTACAACTAACTTACATGTGTCCAAAAGTGGTGTTTTTTTTTCAAAAATTTGGTACTTGTACTAGAAATGGCAGTTTTGGAGCATTTTTGTGAAAACATGCACAAGGATTTTTAGGCGTTCATTAAGTTAAGCAGACAGCACGGCCTAATCCAAGTGAGATTAGCTAATTCGGCATGAGAAGTACAAATTAATAACTTAAGTTTAGACACCCCCAGCCAAGTTTCCGGATCTTACAGGGGGCTTATATTGGGGGGACACGTGGCCCCCTTCTTCTCCTTCTTTTTTTTCCCTTTTTTATAGGTCCTGGGGTACAATTTGAGTCTAATAAGAATATAAATATATAACCTATATAACTTATTCTCAACACAACGCTGAGTGTGCGAGGGCTTTTTGCTGGATGCTCGGAAGGACTGAGGTCCAGGATTAATCAACCTCAGGGTTAATTTCCAAATTGGCCAATGGCCATTTACCCAAATCTCAGGATTCTTTTTTTCTTTTTTTTTTCTTTTTCTTTTTGAAACACATGGACAATCTTAGGATAATTATTCATTGGCAGTGGAATTCTTTTTCCCTTCTTATTTTTGGAACCCATTTCTTATATTCTACTGTATGGACCTTTCTATTTTTTAATTTTAATTTTAATTTTTTGTCAGAAGAGGAATATGATTTTTTATTCCATGGCAGCGTAACTGAATTAAGCAATTGCACCTGGTGGGTGATTATTCAGGGTCTTTTGTTGATTTATTTGCACTGAGTGCCTGAGTGGGGTCCTAATTGGAGCTGTGAATAAATGAAGTGATTTCCGGGATTATTATAAGGGAAATCAATCAGAGTGCTAATTTTGAACATTTGGGGGTTGTTTTTTTTACATTTTGGCTGTCGGGGATTCGTCGCCTTAATTTTCGTGGAGATTCGAAGCTTCTACTGACAACTTCCGTCCTTCCAGGCGGTCCTTTCTTTCCCTCCAACCAGTGTGTGTTTTTTGCACAAATTATTGTCGCCAATTGGCTTCAGCCAAAAGATGTTGGCTATAAAAAATCTCACCGGGTTTTTTCCCTTGGTTCGCTGTACTGTTTCCTCTATCAATGGAAATTTGTCCATGTGTTTCCCAAAAAGAAAAAAACAGAAAAAAACAGAAAAGATGTTGGCTATTTTTTTGTAAAGGAATTTTTCATTTTGGTGGTGGTGGTGGTCAAAAATAGCCTGATTACTGCTGTATTTTAAAACCAGTAGTCAAATTTTACCTAATTAGCACCTAGTTCTCATATAGATATCACCGAGTGTCACCCAAATATTGAAAAAACAATTGGCTCCTTCTCCAAAATGAAAATGAAAAAAAAATAAAATTATCCAACTAAAGTTGTAGTCACCAATATGGATTTAGGAAGAAGTTGCTCTTAATTGTTGCAATAATAATAAGTATAATTAAGGTTATATAATTGAAACTATATTTTTAAAATAAAATAAAGAAACAAGAAAAACTAACCGTGAGTATTGAAAGGAAGTAAAATAGAGAACATTAATAAGGTAGGAGGCTCATAAACTAAGCATCTAAGGGATAATGGTCCTATGTAGGAAAATTAGTAGATCGTAGCATTTTTCACGTATTTTTGGTAGAAAGAGAAAAGAGAAAAAATTCATTGACAATTTCAATCGTAATTTTGTGACTTTGAATGAATTAATTATGAATTTTCAAAGTGAAAGGTGCATAGGTCGCTATTGGTGCTCATAGATTGGACCAATCTTAATCAAAATCAATCTTTAAATGGAGCACTTCAAACTTAGGAAGTTTCTATAATTTTGGCTCTCAAAGAATGATCCACATCATGCTTTCAATTATTATAGCCTTACATGAATGTATATTTTTCTCAAAGGGATTTAAGAACACAATTAGAAAGCAAAAAAGTAAATTGAAGGAATTGTGATCCATTTTTGAAACTCTTTGCACTATTCATGACATTTCTACTACACAATTGTAAATGCCCACTCACAATTCGAGACTCCTATCTTAAAGGGGACAAGACAAATAAGAATTTGTTGAGACGTGTTCTAATTTGGTGATGTGCAATAGTGAAGTTGCTAGAGTTGGAACACCAAGAAGAGGAAAATGATGAACATGATTTGACAAGCTTCATTGTATCACTTTTAGAAAGTCTTGAGGATGATATTGTGCAAAAAATTGACCTTTTAATCCTAGAGAGTGCATAAGTTATTTACTAGTAGAAACATAGTTAGCGTAGACCAAAGAAATGATCTACAAGAAGACCCACATGACAAAATAGACTAATTGTGAATCTTCTCAATGTAAAATCATATGTTTTGCCCTTTAATTCCAATTGTCCATGTCCTACTCTAGTTATGTATTCCCAACATGCCAAGGTACTATTCATGTAGTCAAGGTCTACCACATCCTATTCATGTTGGTCTTATCTAATGGATTATGGAATCTAGATTGAAGATCTCAACACTTAACACAAAATTTGCAAGCACACCTAAGATGATGAGCAACACTTCAAAATTCCATGCCAAGCTCATTTTTTGGAATCTCTGGACAAATTATTTTCACTCCTCGTGCAAAAGTGGAGCTTCATTTTAAAATTGTGCATACCAAAAGCCAATACTTTGGTTGGCTCTAAGTTTGCAAGGGTAACAATGCTTTAAGGGTTGCTATTATATGAGCTTAGGAGCATGAGCCCATAAGCCTAAAAGACTATACATCTATGTTATAAGTGTTTATGTTATAGAAACCTTCCATAATTTTAGTGTAATTATATTATAGATACTTATATTATAGGTGTTTATGTTTTAAGCACCTTCAATAGTTGTAAGATATCTACTTATACATATGCTCAAGGATCACATGTTTGCATTTCCATGCTCACATGCTAGTATTGTTGACGATGCTCTTAGCATGTTGACAATTTTTTTTTGGCACAATTCTATACTCAATTCATGGACCTTCTATGTCAAATTTAGAAAATACACCATGTTGTGACCAAAATTGATTTTTCCAAATCTTTAAGATATAAAGTGCATTTTGATCATGAAAGAGTCTAAGTGAATGCATAATGTTCTTTCATATTCAATAACCTTGGTCCCTATACAAATAAGTGAAAAGAAATTCTACAACTTTCAAGTGTATTTGATTGCACTAGTAATGACCCACATTCTTACATTAGGTGAAAAATCCCTTTGTCATTGTCAAATGAAGTTCATATGACTCTTATTACATGAAATGAAGGGTTAGTTTATACTAGGAACCAAGCCAAATAAATTCAAAATTTCATATTACTTTCAATAGTAAAGTTGGGTCATTTATAATATCTTGGCAAACAAGAGGGTTTAGAATTTTTTTGTTTTCTTTGCTTGGCCCCAATTATGAAGCAACCTTCAACACTACCCTTAAATACTAATTTCATGTAAACTTCATATTATTTTTACAAAAGTTTCCTATTTTAAAATAAAAGCTATAGGCTCAAAAAAAAAATTTGAATTGCAAATTATCTACAAGTTTCAAATTTTGTAGAGTGATGAAAATTTGAAGTCAAAGAAAATTCATATGAAGATAAAAAGAAAGCCACATGAATTAGAATGAGTATTAAATTTTCATCTAGAGCTATATATTGACTAGGAGGATGTCCTATAGATGCTTACATTTAGGAGCTTTAATAGAAGCTTTTTCTTGGTTCAAATTCACAATGGTTGGTTTTTATATTTATTTTTCTTTCATCTATAATGTTTTCAGTAGGAAAATAAATAAAAATATAAGGCTAGTTGGGTCTAGTTTTTTTCCATAATGTTTTGGTCTAAAGTAGACATATCCAATCGAAAACACTCTTCTAGACGAATCCATATTTATGTTTATACAACATTTCAATTCTTGAAATGTTAAACAAATGTAGATAGGGACGCAATTGGGAAGAATGCAAGGGAAGGATCCATAATTGGTTTGTCTACCTTACATGGAATTAAAAGTTTGGAACAAAATGTACCTTACCTTGAAAAGACACTAAGGACTAAAAGTGTTATTGGATTAGATCAAACAATTCTTTCTCAAATTGAAAAATGGATGATTTTTGTCCAATTGTATGTGTACAACTTTAGTAATGCTTTATCTACATCATTGAACTAGGGCCAAGTTACATTAGTTGTTTCCTAATTTTTACATGAAATAGTTTATAAAAGCAAATGGTATTTCTATACAATGTATTTCAGTACTTTTAAATCCCCTCCCCCCCTCTAGAAACTTGTTGATGACATTCAAATTGATATCTTTTTCTTTCGAGCAAAACTAAGAAAATAAAACTTCTGACGTGTAGTTTGTACTCTACTTGAAAAAATCATACAAATGAACATTTTGTTGAATTTTGAAGTTGGAGACGTATAACCACATTTCGAAATAGTGTGATACAAAAACCACTTTTCCTATAATATTCTATACTATAATTATGCACTTCTATTCTGAAAATTTTAGATCTTGAAAGCATGCATTGTGTTTGATTTGAATTTTCTTCACTTCTTCTTCAAAAATTCATGATACTTTTTTTTTTCTTTTTGAAACAAATGGACCAAAAAATTCATGATACTTTAAAATTTTCTCAAAATATTCTGATTTTTTTCCGCATACAGTACATTGGACCTGTAATTTCATTTCTGAAAAAGAAAAAAGATAAAAGAAAATTCGCTCAAAAGTAGCAGACAGAACTGAGAATACATAGAAGTGGACTTCACGGGGATGGGCTCCATTCTAGAAGGATTGATTTTTAACCTGTGTTGGCATGGGACTTGTGTTGCAACTCTAGCAGCTCCATTTGTGCAAAGTCTTGTGATTTTTTCCTGACACCCAGATGGCCACTAATTGCATCTCTTTTTACAAGTTTTTGACCCTTAGATTTGGGCTTTCCATTGACAATTGGCAAAAGACAAGTACATTCTATATTTGTCCTACATTATGGATACATTACATTGTATGGATTGTACTACTATTAACATTTGTGTACTACCTTACTACATTATGGATTGTACTACAACTAAGTACTAACATTTGTGTACTACCTTATTACATTATGGATTGTTCTACTATCCTATCCAGCAATTGGGTTTGGTGTTTCTAAACTTTTTTCTATCCTCCATATTAAACTTTGTTAATGGAAATAGTCGGTTGAAAGCAATGCTTTTGGGTGTGTTCTTTTGACTTGCTGTGTGACTTTGATGGTGAGCCATCTGCTGTTGTGGGTTTCCATAATCTGAACTGCCAAACTTAGAACATCACTGGACCTGGGTGAACCGCCCCCCTCACTTGCCCTGAATGAAAATGCTGATTTAAAATTAAAAAATTGCCACGCACTATGAAATTTGCAAATTTTGAATTCATACTTGCAATCAGGGGCTCCTAATTAGCCGGGAGAGGTGTAGAAGATAATTTAATCAAGCACAAAATAGGGGTCTTTTCTTTTTACATGCACCCCTGGAATGACTTAGAGGGGATGAGTGAAGGTTGGTTCACCCCGACTATCTGGGGTCATCTACCTAAAGGTAAGGTAGCCGACCCATTTCCGATCACCCACCTATTTTCATAGGTTAGTCTATTATGTTTCCGATCAAATGTGTTTTAGGTGACAACTCATGCAAAGCAGGAGCAATAGAAATCTTCAGGAGGTGTACATTGAAAGCATAAAATGACCACAAAATGTGCATTGAAAGCCACAATTATCACTTTCATTGAAGCATTGTCAATTTTTTGGTAACTAGCCTAGAGTTGAAAATAGGATGACTTCTACACCAAGAATAGGATGAATGGAATCTTCACAAAAAATCATGGTAATTTTGTTATTGAGGAAAAAAATTGTATAAAATATGAAATCCTTCTTAAATCTATTTCTCTACATGGGAAATTTCTGCCCTCATCATACCCATAGTGCTCATTTGCTAAATTACTTAAGTGATCATAAATGGGTCGGCTACCTTACACTCTTCATTCTATTTAGTGTGGTCCAGACCAAAAAGATATCATTACAATATTTGACATAATATTGTTAACCATTAAAGGACCAAACGGTGTTTTGTTTTGGCAACATAGCGATATGGGGTAGCTCACAACAAATGAAATTTTTATTTTATTTCTTTGAAATTTTCACACAACATGTGTCCAAGGAATATATTTTGAGACCCAAAATTTTTCATAACTTTTGAAGATATGGTTAAAAAGTTATTATATGACATATAGTTTTCATTGCTTGGCGGGCTACTCGGGCAACAAAAAAAAGTTCTTGAAAAATCACTTTTACTAAAAATAAAATTTGAAAATTGTTTTTCTAAATTTTCATATATATGAAAATTTTTGAATCATTCCATTTTTATTTATAAGATGAAAGTTATGAGGAGTTCTAGTTGTGAGTAGTTTGTTGGTAGTGAGTATGGAATCTCCTCTCTAAAATTAACTTTGAAGACCTTTATTTCACTCAATTTTCAATATTTTGGGAAAAAAATAAAAGCATTAGGCGTATAGTGTTTATTCAAACATTTCCACCATTGGAATTGCTATTTTTCAATTCCATAAATACATTGTTAACAATTTAGTATTTTGAATCATTCTCTACTTCTTTCTACTTACTAATTTTTTGCTATATGTTGTACAATTGTGAATGATCTAAAAAAATTCAATCATGTAGCCAACTTGACTTTAATTATGAATCCAAAGATTTACAACCATTTTGGACATTTTTTCAGAACAATTTGACCTTATGGAGTGCAACTGCCCAAATTTTTGAAGGGCAAAAATAGGGATTTTTGTCACTTGAAACACTAATATCTTGCAATCTACAATGTGGAAATTTCTGAAATTTTTCCCACATCTTCTCAAACCAACTTACTACAAGTTACTATGATTATATGTGTCCAATTTTTTCCCCATAATTTGGTACTTGTACTAGAAATAACAATTTTGGAGTGTTTTTGGTGAAAACATAGTGAAAAAACTTTAGGGGTTAACCAACCTAAACCATTTTCCCATCTTAGAGGAAGGATAATCCCCTCCCCCATATGTCTAGGAGTGAACTTAGTTTTCTTAATTTGTAGAGAATCATTGGTTGGTTTGGAAGTTGCAGCACTTATTTCATTGTTTGAGTGGAAAGTTGCAAGAGAGTCATTGAGTGGTTGGGAAGTTCCCATGTTGGGGGCTCCCACTTTCTATGGAATCAAAAGCCTCCCCCCCCCCACTCTCCAAAGTTGGTTAACAATGTTATGGAGATAATTTTTTTGAGTGTTGCTCCCATGATTTAAGGAATCCACACTACTAAATGATCTAATTTTTCTTTTTTACTTTTAACAGTGTTACAATTACAAGTATACAATAGTGTAGTCTTTCCCATTTGTGTTTTTTGCAATGTATGGGATGAAGTACAATCTATTGTAAATGACAACAAAGGCTCTATTTAACCCTTCATCACTGAAAGGGACGAAAAGTGTCCTCACGTCAAAATCAAAGTGTTGTAACTTTTGCATCTAATGTCCAAATTCAATAAAACTTGTTGGAAATTTTGTGCTCTCTCTCTTTTAGTTCGCGTGGAAAATTTTTTAGACCAATCCAAGATGTAATGAGTTTTTGGAAGCCAATCAAAGTTCACAAGTTCAATTTCAATTCACCAAACTGCACTTGATGGCTGCAACTTTGGAGGCTTGAATCTCCTTCATCCAATGTTATTTTTTAATAAAATTTGTTGGGGTTATGTCCCCCTTGAAGTCTAGTTATTGTGGTAGAATTTTCATGTCAATCCAGGTTGTTTTGAATGTTTGGGAGCAATTCAAAGTTCAAAATCCCAACATTTTTGAATTACAATGAACTTCGCTGGCTTGTTTTTCTTCATACAATGTTTGTTTCCAATATTTTTTTTGTAAAATTTGTGCATACTAGTCTAGCTTGTGTGGAAAAAAATTTATAACAAGCCAAGAAGTTATGAGTGATTGAGAAGAATTTTAGTACAAGGAGGTTCAATTTTTGATGTGTTTTTTGCAACTTTTCTTGCTATTTTTTGACATTTTAAAGCCATTTGGAAGACACATTGAGTCAATTGAATGATATTTGTTTTCAAAAACGTGTTTGTATGCTGATTTTAAATCACTTTATAATTTAAAGTTTCTTCATTTGAGTAGATTTAGACATTGAATTTTGCCTCCAAACGTGTTTTTAGGAAAATTTCAGCATCTTTTTTCAACACTAAAACATTATAATCTTGTAATCTATGCCATCGAATGATACCAAATTTGGTGCATGTCATCCACAATAAGTGCACTACTAGATTGGTATAGTTGAGATCTCAATAACTCAATGAATTTATATCAATAACACTTCAAAAGGAATGTTGTTTTTGAACCTATTTAGGCCTTATGCAATGAGGGTTTAATGTGGCCCCTTGTTTGTAGGAGTAAAAGTATCCCTAGTGCAAGACGGGAAATAGGGATAGTATTAGAATTTTTGAGTGGAAGGTAAGTTGTGAACCTCATTCCATTCCAGTGATTTAAAAATTGCCCTAGTACAAAGCCACCAATCTAAACTTGAACTAAACTTTTTGCATTACATAAAGAAGGAGAGAAAATATTCTACATTAAAAAATACTTTTCATGCAAAAAGGGGAAGTTCCAATTTATTGGCACATATAACAATGCTTGAAAAGATATGACAATTATGAATCTTCCTATTGTGAACCACATTACAGGTCCTTTATAGTTCGTCAACTTCATGAGTTCGGGAAGGAAAATGTTAGGCCCTAGAATATGGAGAGACCAATGCCATTTGCATTTGGAAGTGTCTTTGGGAGTTGCTCTTTCATCATAATATTACTATCCTAGAAGCTAGCTCTATTACAGATGCTCTAACGCTATTTGAAAAGCAACACTAAATAGAATGAAGAATTTAGTTCCCCAATAGAAAAATCCGTTGAGGACTTTAGCTTCAATTGAGTTCATAAAATTATTAAGGTAGGATGATCCAATCCAGACCCCAACCCAATTGCAGTTGACCTACTAACATAATTTTACCTAATTTCTTTTTTTTTCCTAATGTTAATAGTTAAAATTATACTAAGTTCACACTGAAACATCTTGAGTGTAGAATTAGGGTTGTAGAGGTCACAATTGGGCTTCAAAATGACCAATCCTTGAACTCTCAAAGGATAGAGCAACCAAGGTAATACACATAGCAAGAAATTCACTTCTTCTCTAACAAAAAATTTGGAATTTGAGTCCCATTAGCATCCCATTAAATCCAATTGCAACAAGTTGGGAAATTATGAAAGCCCGATTAGCATCCACAAGTACAAGGTGATACTTCAACCTATGGTCTCAATGGGAAGCAGTATGTTTCTTCTTAGACCTAAGGCCACAACACAAAATTAATCTTTTTTTTTCCAAAAATGATTTCACAAAATATTCCTTAACCTCTAGGTTTGAGGCATATTTTAGGTAGAAATTGTGAAAAACTGTCACTTTTTAGGGGAGTGAGAAAAAAATGAAAAAAACAATTTATTTTTTCAAAATTCAACCATACAAATTTGTACTAGACTACTATAGGAATGTGTAGAAAAAATTTAAGAAACTTTGACCATATAAATTGAAAGATTATAACATTTGAAGTTAGGAGATTTTTTTTTCAACCTTGCCCAGCAATGCAAGCAACCTTTAACTCCTCCTAAAGTGAGATTTTTACACTACACATGGTTATTTATTTGACATTTGGATCTCGTATCATGTGAGTTACAAACCTACCAAATTTCAAAAGTAGAAGAGATGTTTGGCAAATGTTGCCAAAACTGCCTGAAAAGTTTGGGGCAGCATAACTTTTGATTTAGGCACCCAATTGGAAAAAAATTACATTCCCATTTACGGGCTATATGTTCACACTTTGAATCAAAATTTGAAGAATATTTGTTATAAAATGACTTCATATGTACATACCCGAGATTGGTTGTATACGTTCAACGGTCATTTGATCATTCAAGGGTTAAACTAACATTATTTACCAATTTTTTAATATTGTGAATCCTATTCATTGAACACATGGAATGATCAAAGGGAGAGCAATGACTCATCCTACCCTAGGAGATTGTCAATTTACACTCCTCAAACTCCCATCAATTGTATTATCAACTTTTAATTGGTATGAAATTAGAATTTGAAAAAACTATCATTGGAAGGCATCAAAAAACACTTGAAATAGCTAGGTTCAAGAAAATTTAGATTTGGATTTAAAAAAAATTAGGTGACCAAAGTAAATCCCATAAGAAATAAACAAACCTAGCCTTGGCAAATCACACTTCCAATAGGAAAAGCAAGCCAATTACACATTGCACAACCTATGTCACAATCTACAAATATTGTTAAAAAAGAATTACCAAATTATTCTTTTGGATTGTACTTCAGTCATAACACATCTGACATTTTTGGAATGGTTTGGACTCCTTCAATGTTCTTTAGATGTTAATCCTAGAATGTCAAGTTAGTCACCATAGAAATCATCCCTTTTAGTACCATATGAATCATTTACTTAAGAACAAACCAACAACACTCATTAGAAACCATACTACCGTGCAAGACCTCCCTTTTCCACAGAAATTTTCAAGGATGAACATCTATACTTTTGTCTTTCACAGAAAAACTCTTTGTCATCCATTGGGCACTATTAAGGCTGTCACATGGCGGTCATAGGGTCAATATCCAAAGGAGCATCAATTAGTTAGAGCTAGGGGTCTTGCACCAATTGAACAAATTTGAGTATTTTTTTTTTCTATGGTACTTCTCCTAAAGGGTTACAGAGTCAACCCAAGGCCCATACTGACCACAAACATCACAACCACAAAAACCGAAACAAGGACAAGGACACTAATAAACGAGTGATACAGGGGTGCGGGAGGTTAATATAATTGTACACAACATCAATATGCAACAAGTTTGTGTCCTCACCGGATGCACCTACTGTTTTTGGCCCCCGGTGCCAGGACTGGTTGGTGCTCACATGGAAAGAAAGAGATTGCCGTGATGCTAACCTAACAAACTCAATTTGGAGATTTTTAATTTAACAGACCTAAATTTTACTGTGGCTGCCTTCAAATCCTCCGCGTAGTGGACTGCTGAAAGTACTTGATATTGTATGTTGCAACGCAAATTAAAATGGAGACTTTACAACTCAGTGAGTTGCCTGCAGCCATGCGTATCAATTTTCACTTGCATTAAGGTAGTTTGCTCTTAAAGCGACCATTTAAGAGCTGATTGCCTTTTCAGGGAAGCAAAATTCCTTGTAACAATTTTCAGTCAATTTTAGTAGGAAGAAAAATGGAATTGGCATCTAACCCAAGTTGTTTCATATTTTTTGGACCTTTGTGGAATTAGTTACAAATTTTAGAAGTAAAAATGCAACTATCATTGAAAGCGACCACCTCCTGAAATGTGCACTTATGGTACATTGAAGAAAGAAAAATGTACCCATGTACCATGATTGTTTTTAGAGCATGGTTGCTTTAAAGAGCAAACTACCATAATTAGCAAATTTCTGAACGTGATTGAACAAGCTTTATGAATCGAAAATTTCATTATATGTTTTGGTAAGAGTTCTCTTGAAAACTAGATTACATGGTTGATTCTTAGAGGTGGTATGTTTGTGATAAAAGGATAGCATAAGAAATAATAGTAGGATAGGATTTGGCCCAACTTTGAAAGGGGGATGCAATTGAGGGTGCAAAAGGTATCCCTATTTTGTTTTGTGTAGGTTTTTGAAATTCTATAGCTAGTCACAATCCTAACACACTTAGATGCACCCATAGAAGACAACCTACTTTCAATAGTATGTATTCTATGGGCTATTGAATGTGAATGGTGCAAGTATCCACCTTACAAAGATGTTTTCATAACAAATTGTTTATGCATGTGTCTTGAATCTAACCCTCTCTTCGGTGATACTATAAAATAATATGCTGGTTTGTCCCAATTGTCATTGGCTATGTCACATTTCTCTTGCATTCAAACTATTGGACTTTTAGTAAGAATTGTCTTCTAAGCAATATGATTAAAAGGTTTATAATGCATCTTATTATTTCAAAGTTTGATGTTTGATAAGTTTTGATTATAGTTTGAGTGAGTCTTGGAGATTATACTTCAAAGTGATGTGCTCATAGAAAAAAAATACTATAACATTGCCATCTCACAATCCTTGCATTCTATTTAGAATGTGGAACAATCTATGTTTTTTTCATTGATGAACTAGAGTTCTTTTTCTCTCTAGAGTATCCAACAATCTAGCATCTGAGTATATTGAGTTAATCACACCTAAATATGTCTAAATAAGTACATGAACATCGCTTTTATAAATTGTCTTACTTTTTTGTTGGATCTTGTTGGTAATTGAAAGAGAATAAGAGATTTTCTTAATAGGTATTTTTGAACATCGTATGAATGTTGTAGACTTTCAAATTTTGTATTATAAATGCATCCAAAATTGAACCTAGACTCTAATTATTAGAAGGTGTACATTTTAGACAAGAATATTTAGGGATTGGTTTTGCATTAGGTGCAATTATCTAAATTACAAAGTGGTTAGTTTATTGGAAGAATATGATCTTGCATGTAGGAGTTATTCAGAGGTGTGCATATGTTTCACAAATCAAACTCAAGTAGAATTATAATTTTCTGATGAAAATTGTCATTTCTATGAATTTATAAAGTAGTCTACCCTGGAATTACAAAACCACTAATAGACTAGAGTCACAAATGTCCTACCCTAAATCTATAACCACCATTCTATGTATCTATTAGCACTTAAGCATTTCTCAACAAGGGCTTGACAAGTTTACCCTTGTTGCCATTAATGCACCGAAATTGTCACAAAAATGATGAATTTAGATGAATTTAGTAATGGAGCAATGACAAAACAACCCATTACCAACCAAGCCCTATGGCCAACTTGTAGGTACTCGGAAAATCAACAAAGATATGATTGATTTCTAATCCATTAGTTTCTTGGTTTCTGACCATCTTCTAGCTATCACAGTCATGACACATGTGCTTGGTTTTGAGAGCTAAATTAGTCCTTGGATGAGTAGTTATGGAAGACTCTACATATTTGGGATGGATGAAGGCCAATTTTTGGCTTCCAAAAGTCATAACAATTTGAATTCAAAGAAAAAAATTATGAAAATTTGACAATGCCCATTATTTCTATCTTTCTATAGGGCAAAAAATTAACATTACCTCCTACTACTCCAAATTATGTTGAGAATGCTTAAGTGGTTGGTAATGGGTGGTTCTACTATAGGGCAAAAAATGTGATGGCGGAAATAGGAAGCTGGTGGAAATGGACTGGTCTACCTTACCTCAATATCCTTCAAAAGAAAAACAACAAAATGTTGGTACAATGGCAAGTGCAAAAGTATCTGGCTTCAAGAAAATGAGACAAAGAGTTCTACATTGAAGGCCCAGTTGTAAATTTGTTTTTCTTCAACTTTTACACTTTCCGGTGCACAAAGCACTTACTATCAATTTTGTGAAGATGCGTGGCATAAAACATAATTGTGTACAATCATGTCCTAGTTCATTCAAGTAAACTTTCTCAAGATGTAAGTCACAATTTTTGGCACCACAACTCTTGTCAATTTAAGAAACTTGTCAATACTTACTTTACATTAAGGTAAACCTTCCTATGATAGGCAGAATGAATGTTTTGCCCTGCTACAATTAGCAAAAAAACTCAGAGTTTTTTCCATACAAAGACACTTGTGAGAAAAGAAGAGAGCAATGGAAATTTTATTTTTTCTGACAAAGTATGAATTTTTTATGAATTTTTGAAGTGTGATTACCAATTGGCCCAAAAGAGTCTATAGACTATCCCCAAACCTGCATAAAGTGTATGCATGATGGCCATCCTACCACCTAAAGCAGTCAAAATATTTCCTAACATAGGTACAATAATTCCTAACATGGCCAAAACAAGTAGAATTAAAAAAAAAACTTGCTTTGATGAATTTACATTGAAAAGCTAGAAGTTCCTAAAACAGACACTAATAACTCCATCACCATCACCCAAGCCATTGATTTTGGTTAGTAACCAATCTAATATAGTCCTAATCTTATTTATTAGAGAAAGTTTGTCATGGATTGTTGTAAGACTCTAATGGGTCATTTCCTAGGTGCCTATCATGGGTGGTTTGCTTGTCATAGGCAGGTTTACCTTAGATGTGGTCCAAAGCTAAGCGATGAAACCAAATGCTACCTCTCTCTATAACTCAACCCCTCAAGGACCAAGCAGTTTTTGTACTTTTTCACAAATTTGAACTTTGATTGACAGTATGCATCATACATCAAGCTTATTACATGATGTCAATTGTACTTTTGAACTTTCCTGTTCAATATGAACATCATAATATGAAATTCACTTACATATATTTCTTAGAATGTAGGGAAATGAAGTTATAACTTTGACTTGTTGAGCATGTGAGAGGCCCAAAACAGGCTCCTTGGGCCTTGAGGGTTTAATTTGGTTAGTCCTTCACTTCCATCCCTCTTTGTCTGAGTCTTTGTCCATTCCTCATGTCCAATCCAAAATTGATTTCACACTCTTTTCAATTCCTGTACTGAAGTTTCAATCTGTTCTAGTGTTTGGGATATTCTTTTGAGTTTTACTAGCTATTATCCTTCCATTCCCATATTGAACTGGTTTTCCAAGTACCAAGTTCATTTTTTTTTTCTTTATTTTATTCTCTGGTTTCAAATTTTAATAGATTTTTTCCCCATTTTTTCTTCCATGTTTTCAAATTGCAACTAACAATTTTTTTCCCCAATTAAGTTATACTCACTAACTGCTATGTTAGTTTAGTTCTCCCCCAACACTGAATAACTTAATCCCTGAAGGACCAAGTGTTTGTTCAACGTCCGTAAGAAATCTCGGGTAGGTTCCTATGAAGTCATTTTTGGTCAAATGTAAATGAAATTTGGACATGATGTGCAACCATGTACCCACTTCTTGAAAATCTAATTTTTTTTCCGATCGGGTGTGTGGATCAAAAGTTATGCTGCCCTAAACTTTGTGGGCAGCTTGGGCAGCTTTGGGCATCATGTGCAAAACTCTTCTTCTGATTTTGAAATTTGGCGGGTGTGTAGCCTATATGATACAAGATGCAAATCTCCAAAAAATAACCGCTTTGAGTATAAGAATCTCATTCTAGAAGGAGTTAAAGTTTGCAAGCCCTGTCAGGCAAGGTTGGAAAAAAACTTTTTCATCTAACTTTGAACGTTATAATCTTTCAATTTGTAATGTCAAAGTTTCTAAATTTTCTTCCACATGTTCCCAAAGAATTCTAGTACAAATTTGTACGGTAGAATTTTGAAAAAAAAACTTTTTTTTTCATTTTTTTCTTGCTGCCCTAAAATGTGGCAGTTTTTGACAATTTCTGCCCGAAATATGCCTTGGTCCTTCAGGGGTAACCCTTAAACGTCGGGATGGTAACCGTGGAAATCAACCATTTTGGAACCATGTGACATCATGCACTTTAAAAAAAATAAAAAATACTCATTGGGAGTCAAACTACTGTAGAAGATCTCCCCTTTCCACCCCTAATTCCGAGGATGAATAGTTGCAATTCTGTCATCTTAAAGAGGAGAATTTGGACAAAAAACGTCTGCCTCGTCATTTAGGGGTTAATCTGTTCATCTGCTCCCCAAAACACTCCGGAGTCCAGAGTCCGGACCAACTCTATTAATGATTGAGAGAGGACGAAGTTGTCAGGTGGTGTGGTGTGCTCCTGTGCTTGCTCCTCCTGGTCAGCACTCAGCACTGGAGTAAGTTAAGCTTAAGCTTAAGCTTAAGTTTAATTTATGCACTGACAGAGTTCACCAAGGGCATGGAAGAAGCCTCTGGTTGGTCATTGTGCACACACACATTGATGAAGCCCGTAAGCAGTGTTGTACTGACATCACTTAACTGACCAATGCGGCAGGGACAAGAACAAACAAAGATGATGAAATTAAACAAACAAACACTCAGGCCTCCACTTGGTGGCACCACAGCCACTCTTTCATCATTCTGCACACTGGAAAACGGTCAGAGAATTTTGCAGCTGCAGTTAGATCATCATCATCATCATCATCGCAGATATGAAGTGCGCAAGTGAAGCAGAATGGAATGCACACCCACAACTATATTAATAAGCCTTTACTGTTAACCTACACTAGAACAGATTGTTGCAATGCACCACCACCACCCAGGTTTCATCCAGTTGCGAGCTAGGTTTCATTGCATTTGCAAGGTTTCATCAATCTGCAAGATTTCATTAAGCTGCAAGGTTTCATTGAGATGCAAGGTTTCATTGAGAAGATGTTTGGCTGTCATTAGGGTTTAGCATGATCAAATATTGGTAAAATTGTGAGGATGAGAACATAATAGATAGATTTGTCGCACAATTTTGCATGCATTTAATGTAAGAGGTAAGTCAATCCATACATCTTGGATAAGTGTTTATATACTGTTTGTGGATGCGAAGGGGAAAAGAATGATTTTAGGTTTGTATGTTGTATGCATTAAAGTTGTCAAATGTTGGTCTAAGATGACCTTAAACTACTAGATGATGGTAGAAAGGTACCCAGATTGAATGGTGTGGTTGGGGGTTCAATACCTAGCTATGAAAGGTTAGTTTATCTAGCGTAAAATCAATCTTTCTACTTGACTGAAACCCTCATAGTGTGTTGTTCAATACGCTTGTGTCAAATTTTTTTTGTCAAATACATCAATAAGGTAACCATCACCTAAAACTGTCCGAAGGAGCTCAGTGGCACCATGTGGGGGGTGCAATGGAAAATATTTTGCAACTAGTTTTGGTCATTGGCAAGCAAAATACAAGGCAATGTCTACATTTTGGAGATGACAATGAACTATTTATTGTGAACCCTTTTAAATGATCCAAAATTTCCGTCAACTCCACAATTGATGCTGCTACTTCTCTACAACACACCATTTTGAGTATTCTACATGTTCATTTTCCAATCCCAAACCTAGGGGCAAACATTCCATAGGGGACAATTTTAAGTTGTGTTTCCTTAACCTTCAAAATGTGAACAACGCATTCCAGAGAGGGCATGCCATTGACCAAGACTCATGAAATAAAATTCATGGCAAGACACTAATAAATAATTTAAAACAATTGCAGTCAGCATACGAAGAAATACAGCACCCACTCATGGAAGTGCAGCTCATTAAGAAGCAGGTATACAACCCAACTATTGCACTGGATGGTTAAATGCTCCAACTACAACATCAATTATGATGTCCAAGTGATTCAAAAAAATCCAACACGGGATGGAACTAACAAGCTACCTACATTACAACTTCAAGTTCCTCTTGCTATTGCTAAAGTTTTGCTAAAGTTTTTTCTATTGCCAGCCTGCAAAAACTAAACCTTTGTGTATCAATGTACAATTGTAAGTTGAGTTCGCAATCTACAGAACTTTTTGGGTTTTTGATGTCATAAAGACCATTAAAGTTTGTACACAAGTTTTCCTTCTGCTAGATGTGCACAAGCTAAGCTTACATACGGATTTTTCAGTGTCATAAAGACCATTCGAGTTTGTACATGAATTTTTTCCTTACGTACACTAGATGTGCACAAGCTACATTTGCATATTAATTTTTATGTCATGGATTTGCTATAGTTTTTGGATTTTCTATAGTACATGTGATGGTTGGCAATATACTGTATTGTTATTACAACGTGGCGGATATGGACCTGTTGTATTGAGTGGTCACGCCAAGTTGTGGAACATATGGACGATGACGAGCTTGCCCTGGGTAGTCCAATAGTTCAGGTGGAGCATTCAAATATGCCCAGTTACTCCTTGTCCACCTACAGTTCACAGCCACACATTCATTATTTATTAGTACATACAAAGAACTCATGCTTTTTGTACAGTACAAATTATACTGTTTCTTCTAGAAATTTTCACTTTATGTTGAGAGTGATTCAATGTTGAAATGCTTGCAATCTTGGTGCCAAATGGTGGTTCTGAAAATTTAGGTTAAGACGGCATACCAGTCTGGACTACTTGCAGTTGGCTGTGGCCACTCAATGACCACTTCTTGTGTCGGTGTTCCATTGAGAGCAACTGTGGTTGCTGTTGTAAGTTTGGTTTCAGAGATACTCTACAAAAAAAATTAATCGTAACATAATCAAAGTCAGTACTTGTGGAATCTAATGATACCCATAAATGAATGACTTTGCTCATCGGTGACTTTTAATTAGGGCCTAACTAAACTTTACCGAAAATAAAGGTAACCCTGAGGGTTGATCTCATTAACCTAAGTTGTTTTGTATAAATACATCTGAGGGGGCTCCTTTTGGTTATGTATGTCTCTGCTGTGAAGGTCTCTTCTTTTGTTTCAAAAATAAATAAACAAATTTCAATACTTTGGGATGCTCTAATGTGTTTGATATGTTTGTGTTGCTACCATTCATGTATCTACCCAAAAGAATGCCAGGTCCTCCATATTATTCTTGTCCTATCTTTTTCAATGAAAACAACATGGAATATGATTTCCCATGGGTTTCTAAAAGAATGTAGAAAATACTCACACGCAATGTTTGATTTGCTGTATGTTAGTAAAGTAAATTTCAGTTCAAAGTTGTATCTAGATTCATCCTATGATATGATATGACTGTTGCCAAACACCACTCTTAACACCAAGTGCAAACACGTACCTTTAAATTCCTTTAATTACCAAAAAATAATTCAAGATTAGGTGGGGATAAGATCGGAAACCTACCGGCAATGTATTGGCATTCTGGGCATTTCTCTCTTCGCTAAGAGCCTCCATCTCTTGTTGCTTGTGGCGCCAGTAGGCCTCGATCTCTTCCTTCGTCAGAGAAGACTTGCTTCGCTTCATGACTGCAACCACATAACAATTTCAAATCCCTTAGAAATTCAGTTCAAGTTTATCAACAACCATTCTGAGTAGTGAACTCATCTTTATGAATACGAAGAACAATTCAGACGTGCTATCGTAAGTCTTGCAGGACAGAGTGAAGGTAGCTAATTCACATGATAATTCTAGAGACAGTCACAATTATTGCTTACTTTCGGTAGAATCCTGAAGAGAGTCCCACCCAGGCATTAGCGACCCCATAGCGCAGATCTGTGCAAGCAGGAAAAAAAAATTCAACTCTGAGTTTGTTCGTATCAAAAAAGCGGAATTCAAAGCTGTTCAACAGCAATCAGCAAAGATCAAGAAGTTCGAACCCTCCTCTTGAAACTTCAATTTCCAAGTACACAATGAAGTGGACTAGTAACATGAAAGCAGAGCCTCATTTCCATAACCAATTTGTGCTTTCATGTTACTGAACAAAAAACCCCGCTGGCTAAATCTTGGTCAATCATGCTCATTCAAGGATCTAACAAAAAAAACACTGGAACGCTGAAGAAAACCAGAATTATGAGACAAAACCATGCTCGCTCTCTATAACCAGAGCGAAATTGCAACCTCTACCAAAATTAGCTCTATATCAATCCATACTATCAATTCATACCTGGATGTATCCCTGCTGAGCTGATAAAAACAAAAGTTGCCTGCACTAGCACAGAAGCTGGATGAACTTGAGATTACCACTTCCCTGTAATAGCAAAAAACGAACAACCCACAGAAGCTGCAGTGAGTATTAGTAGATCGAGCTCATATTGATAACCCACTATCCTTGCGAGCAAAGACAATTCAATTCCAAAAGAGCTCGCAATGGAAAAACGCATCAAACGCAATGAAATTCATGGCTCTACAATGTCAATCAACAAAGAACAGTAGCCTTAACTCCAATTTCAAATTCAGGGACACAATCAATCCCTACCTGGAGAAATGCGAGTGATCGAACTAATCGAGAAGCTGGATGAACTGTAGTTTGTAGAGCAAAAACGGAACAAAGCGAGACTGACGACTGAAAGCTGTGCTAGCTGCTGTGAGTACGTTCAATTTGACTGAGAGCTCATCAAAAAACACTCTTATACTGTAGATGTGAAGACTCGTTTGCGTTTGTTGTTGTCGTCGTCGTCATGTATATATCCAACTTGCAAAGTGACGACGACTCCGAAAGTGGGCCTGGATGAGTCACCGGTCCCACCCTTCATTCTCCATCGTCACCTGTTTCAATTCTGACTCCCCTTCGATCTGTACTGTAGGAAACACGGGCGGGTTAACTTAATCCAATGCTGGACGAAAAGTTTCGAAATCAAGTTGAACTGATCGAAGCAATGATAAGCTGTCACGTTTTTCGAGATACAGATATGGCCAAACTTGCCACCCAGTGCAACGAAGTGACCGTTTGAAATGACAAACTGGATTTGGCTCCGCCAAAGCTTCGGGCTACTCTACGATATGAGAGTGAGGAGTGCCATGTGACTGCACTTTGTAACACTTTGAAAACACTTTGAAAACACTGTGTTATGTACCAGCAGCGGACATTCTTAAAGTTTTAAATGTACATGAATGAAACATAGTGGCACAAAAAGTAGGCCAGCTTCATGAATTGTGGAATAATTAGGATGTCCTACCTTTATTACTACAGTTGATAACTTATTCACAGCTTCTGTGTCTTGCGTTTTGCATGATGGTGATCTTTGTGAGGACTAAAAATACGTAATTTAGGTGCAGAGTCATCAAACCCATGCATCAGGTATGTGGCTTGATCAGTTACTCAGGAGTATTTGTGTTCAAATCGGCATTGTCGGTTACCGATAAGTTCCGAGGATTGGTGGTATAGTGTCAAGATGGGAGATCCAACGGCTCACGTAGGTCGATTGAGGTCAGAGATATGAAGGTGCTGACATGGATTGGGGTTTAATATCTTGTGCTGGATAAGGATGATGGGGGCGCACGAGGTACTCATGACGTGGACATTTTTTTATTGCCAGTTGGCCAGTTCTGTCAGCTGCCTTGAGTCACACGCTCCATTGAAAAGAATAACTTAAGTAAGTTATTTATCTCTCCGCCATTGACATAACTTACATCTCCATGTGTGATAAAAAAGAAAAGACAAGAGAAAGTAAGGTAACAATGGTATCGGTGAGTGCTTTTCTTCGGTTTCTTTGACTCAAATTAAAAGAATGTTCATCGAGAAGCATCGAGAAGCATCGAGAAGGATCGAGAAGAACACAACTACCACGGAAAAATGATTGTCATGGAGCAGCACAAATCAGGGATACAGGAACCTGGATTGCTGCGAAAACAATATATATACTATATGCAGATTTATGTACTCATAAAACTTAGGAACAAGGATTATGCTCAAATTCAACTCAAGGCTACAAAATATGTGTCCATGACCGAACAAAGCACTTGTACAAAACACTGAAGAAGTCCATCTGCACGTGTGCATGTATCAAAAAATAGAAGTAAGAACAACATATACAGAGCATGTCTTCCTTATCTTGCATCTGCGATAAAAGAAGTGAAGAACATAGTTGTGACAACTCTTGTAATTGATATAGTTTAAATTAAGAATGATATGGGTACCCAGAGATCACAGAAAAGGGTACACAAATGAATATGTGCAGATTTCTGAAATCTAAACAATACACATAATTGATGACAAATCCCATACAGGGAAATAGATCTATATCATTTGGTTCCCTATGCCACAATCATCAATCAATGTCCCAATCTTTTCGCCACTAAGTGCCTTGGAGATGTTGCCAGCCTTGCTCAAATTGAAGACGACCACTGCAAACAAGACGGCCAGGATCTGATTCAGAAATGAATGCCATTGGGTTGATATGGGCAGAGGCATATGTAACAGTAGACGAGGCTAATCACAAGTGTCTCTACCCCCAATCGGGAAGTTTCACACGTCTCTTTCCATGTAATCAGCAATAAAATTCTGAGTAGAATCCTCATTGATTGGAAATTTCATAAACCCTATTCAAAAATCTAAGAATGCCACTATTCTTGTAACCATACGTCGCAATTCTATAAGACAAAATTCTTTCATTTACTGGAATGACGGACCTCACTCTCTACCATTCCTTTGAAACACGTCTCGTTTTCATTGCACACCCTAAACCCTAAACCCTAAATCCTCAAACAAATGCTTTGGTTTCACTCATTGGTGTAGAAACAATAAAAAAAGCAAAAAGCAAATCAAGCGCTTCCAGATCAACTGTTATTACAGAATCGAGGGAGATGACGACAAACCAGTAAAAGCTCTAACTCCATGATTTCAATGGTCATTATGGACTAAAAATAGTGAAAGTGAAGCTATACCAGGAATGCAATTCTCTTGGCAAAGAGTAATCGCCGTGATGTCCATGACTGACAGTC
This sequence comes from Straminergon stramineum, assembly GCA_963920665.1. Classification (NCBI taxonomy): domain Eukaryota; kingdom Viridiplantae; phylum Streptophyta; class Bryopsida; order Hypnales; family Calliergonaceae; genus Straminergon; species Straminergon stramineum. Next base: position 20,760,718 of record OY987268.1, read on the forward strand.
CTTTAATGGCAACCTCCCGATATGAGACATGCTCCAGCAAAGTAGCTTCTTTGTTCTTCTTTGGGTCACTATCATACACCCCGTCTACATTGGTTGCCTTCAAAACTACCTCCGCACCAACTGCGCATTCCCACAATGCCAACATTACGTTAGACATCACGTCAGACCTTGTAAAGATCCAGAACTCACAAATATAGGTTCATAAGTAATAAGAAGCGTCGGTACGAGACGCTCTGTCCCTGTAAATTTAGAATGAAATATTTTACTTCAAAGTGGAGATGGAGGTTAAATCGAGGGTAAGGCCAATGGTAGACAAGGTATTGCTAGTGTATGCACTCTCTGTCCAATACCCTGCCTTGGTATATAACCCAAACGATAGCACACTGAACCACAGGTTCGCTATTTCAGTAAGGGCGTACTCAAACTTCTTCACATCCACTAAAGATGTAGCATATCTCAATGCAAAACCTCAACCGTTAAGTCCAAATCCAATGAAAGCCTTGACCAATAAGTGGTAAGACTCGGAATAGAAATTCCGCATTAGGAGCTAACAGTTGATTACAATAAAGTTCCAAAACATATTTCTATCATTAAAAATGTGGATATGATGGCCTCTTTTGATTGGATATTTAGATACCCTCCTCGAAGCTTCGTAAGATATTTATTTTAATCCTAAAAGATATGGAAGTGACCTACACTTTTGTTATAAAAAGGTGTCAAATGCTTAACAAGAAGTCAAAGCTCCTAGAGTTGCACTTACTTTCTGCCGCACGAAGGGCCGCAGCAGTATCTGTGGTGAAGAAAGGGTTGCCTGTGCCAGCACCAAAGATGACAACTCTGCCCTTTTCCAAATGACGAATAGCCCGCCTCCGTATGTAGGGCTCTGCAACCTCATGGATTCTGAAAGCAGTCATGACACGCGTTGGTATGCCCACGCTCTCCATAGAAGCCTGAAGAAATATGGAGTTCATAACAGTGGCCATCATCCTGTTCAGACAGAGCAAGTTCAATTAGCCCAGTGCTAAACTCATGAAGGCCCAGCCACACAGGTCAAGAAGCCCACTGGCAGCCCAGTTGTTGTAAAAATGGATAAATGAGTTTCATATTTCTGTTCTTTAAATAAATTGAATTTTCAATGTAAATCGAATTCTTCAAACTAGCAGTCCAGCCTCCAAACTTCAATTAGCTAATCTACCTAAAATCCAACCAGCCAAACTGGAGAATCAAATCCAGGAACATACAAAAACCTTGCAAACAGTGCCATTGTATTGCTTGTTTCCAGTGATACAATTTACCCATGGACAAGCTGCCAATTAAGAGTGGGTGTGGCCTGGCCATGATAGCTGATTCATGAAATCTTCTTCATTCCTAAGCGAAAGCTATGTTTTTAATTGTTTTTTTTTTGTTAAAAGAGACTTGTAGACGACTGTTTTAGTCCCAAAGTGCCAAGCAAATGTAGAAAGTACCCTTTGGAAGTTAACAGTCGATCACAAAATAACTTCTAAAACATATTTCTTTTGATCAAAAATTTAGAATGCAATATTTTCTTTCTATTGGTACATATTGTTAACTTGCTTGACCCTTCCTAAATAATTCATTTCAACTTCTTAAGAAATGGAAGCAACCACACTTAGCCTTTTATGCATTTGGACAATTAGGGGTTAAGCGAAACCTGGTCAGTACCACATACTGACACAGAAACAAGCAAAGCTAATGAATAACATGATAACTCATTCTAAGGGTCCCAAATGCAGAATTCTTTGAAATTTCTAGGCAGGTATTCCGAAAGATGTTACAGTATTAGGTGCTTTTGATATGTTACACGTATTTAGACAGTAGGCTGATTGTGTATATCGAGAAGCTTTAGAGGTGAAAATTTTGCACCAAACTTGGACTCTCTAAATACGAGATCCCTTCTTACAAAAAGTTAACAAAACTTATTAGGGCACATGAAATCCCATCTATGCAAATATGAAGCTCCGTATTAGCTCCATATTAGAGAGCAATAAATCCCATATTAGCTAAATATTAGCTCCATATTGTCAGAGATAGTCAAGTTCAGACACATACCCTATCTGGTCGGCTGAAGCCCGATCAAGCCCACTCGCACCCACCCAGCTCGCTCCTCGGAAGAAATTACCACCCCCTACAACAATAGCCACCTGCAAGGCACACAATTGATTAGGAACAGAAGGTCTAAGATGATTAACGTTGTCTACTGCTCAACCCTTTAACGCCAGAATCCTTTTTAAAATTATTGCATGCTTCTACTCATGTCTCTGTACATATATATTATTTATCTCAATTTCATCAAAACTGGTCATAATTTAAGGTTGTCTTTTGAAGGATTCAACCATCACCTTGGATGAATGAGACTGATTCGTTCAAAACATACCCTTGAAACATAATGTTCATCGTCTAGAATATGGACTTCAGAGTGTTCGGAGTGTTTAGGAGTTCAAAAATTCCGATCCCCAGATGCACTTATGAGCACTTTAATCAAAGCAATAAAGTTATCCTAAATCCCCTCTTTTGGGGAGGGTAGGACCTAAACCTTAATTTAGGAAGAAGACGACCCAATGTGATTAGATTGCATGCAATAATGCCTTGTTGTCAATCCAGAAAAAATAAGTTAAATTTTTTTTCATATGCAATCTAGAATCAGAAGCAAACTAGAGAGAGGGTGACTTTTAGGATACCACTACGATACTTAAATTCAGAGAAGATTACCTCCACACCCAGTCGTGTTATAGCTGCTACTTCTCGAGCGATCGCCATTGTGATCTGCAAACCAAATCCCAATCAGTGATGGAAGATACATGAAGGTCGTGATTCTAAGCACGTAAGAAGTTGAATGTGAACCACATAATCACACAATAATGTCCATTTCATAGCAAACAAGAGGAAGATAGTGTAGCAGCACGGCACACAGCACCTTGGGATCTATATTTTGAGAGCCGTCTCCTGCAAGAGCTTCCCCGCTCACTTTGAGCAGCACTCGGCGCCACCGGAAGGGGTGTGTGGAGTCCGCTGTGGTTGCGGTTGTCAATCCTGTGTTCCGAAAATCCTCTCCAAATGGTCTGCAACCATTCCACTACACTCTGTCAGGATTCTTTTCGTTTTTAACCCTTGTTAAACCTCCGTTAACGAATAAGATTAGTAAAACCCAGCCTACTTCAGGCCTCTTTAATATCACCTTCTTAGTATCATATCCTCTATTCTTCCAAAATGACCTGCAACCATTCCACTACACTCTCTAAGGGAAAAATTGCATTAAACCCTTGTAAAACCCCTGCTACCGAATAAGATTAGCAAGACCTAGCCTACTCCATTCCTCTTAATATCACCTTCTTAGTATAACATCCTCTATTCTATCACCAAAACCTAAGGGTTGGTCAGACATAGGCAATTCAAAACTCACTCTGTACTCTCCTATCACACATTGTTAAGCCACAAGCAGTTAGAACCAAAAATAATAATAAGGAATTTGGCAATTGTGAAAAAGGTTTCAGAACAGAACTAAATAGCAACGTCATTACTAAACTACTTGGTTACTGCAATCCTAAATGTTCGTTAATTCACTGTTACATTCAACACTATTGCTTAGCGCAATGTAACAGAACCAAATGATAATCACATGCATTTGGAAGTTTAAGCTGTGACATTACAAGTCGAGATGCTTTTCATGCACATTCTAGAACCATTCCCTACAACAATCTCGTGACTTGCACCATCCAAAATTTTGCACATTGATTTCGTGTTTACCTCAAAATCAATTGCAAAGAACTAAATGTCAATACGTGAAGTATTTTCACACTTAGCACAAATCAAAGCTCATCTGTGAGGTCAATAGATCCTCTAATGTCCTTTACGGTTGATGGAATCTCTATCTTACATGCCATATATTCGATCGAAATTAATTATCAATAAAATTGCAACATCAGACCTAGTTAGGGAATAACCTCACCGTGGATCACTAAACATATCCAGATCAGGCAACGAACCCAGCGCATGGATCCTTCCAACACTCCGCAGCCTCGTCTCCCAAGTCCTAAATCTACCAATTCGCTCATTCTCTTCGAAGCTCGGAGACGACCCCAACGCCTGCGGCGTCCGAAGCTCAACCGCCGGGGAGTAAACCCTGCATTGCCTTCTTCTGGGCACAATCTCCGCAAAGCCGCCCACAGAGGAAGACGATGAAGACAAGACGCTCAAGTCGGAGGATTTCAAAGGAATCGACATCCCACACGCCACCACCGCCATTGCAATTGAAGCAACGAAACCAAGATTTCTCCAAATGCAAACCCCAAAAGAATTTGCACTGAATACGAAGACAGAATTATATTAAGTAAACAGAAATCTACACAGATCAAAGCTTAGAGAAGAGGAGATAGACAGAAGGCAGTCTAACAATGCGCGCATGTAGCCGCAAATTTGCAATCAAAATTTGTAGCCCAGCAAAATTTGTAACCCTAGATTTGCAACCCAAGATTTGCAACGCAAAATTTAGGATAATTTTGGAATTGTGCTGAGAAATAGTGAAGGATTATGCTGAACGTGAATTGCAAACTGGCTCCCACTGAGGTCGGGATTTGGGAAAGAGAAGGCTGAGGTTTAGCTAGACGAGGAGACGGGAAGGCCGGAAGGCAGAGATTCTCTTTTACGTATTGTGAATTTCTTTCATTTTTGACGGTTGAGATGGGATAGGATTGTGATCTGACGGTGCAAGATATGGAGACGTGGCGTAACTGGGGGAGTTTCTTTTTAATGGGTGGAAGTAGATAAGTTGGCTCGTTGGCTCGTGGATGTTGGCTCCTGCCTGTCGTCGCTTTTTTTACTTTATCGTTGCTTTGGGAGACGGAAGTTGGGCGACGGTGATTGTTTGCTTTTTGGTGCGTTTTGGCTGAGCTGGATGAATTTCGATTGGTTCAAAACTGTCAAAGGTCTGTTCGTTCATTCGTTCATTCGTTCATTCATAAATGCCAGTACTTTCTGGCAAAAAGCTTAATTTTGTAAGAGAGAGACACTTATTATATCCAAAGTTGCACTAATTTAAAATATTGCAGTTGTAAATGAGTACTCCTTTGCCCCAAAATAATTCCGTGGTTTGAAAACATTGATTAAAATAAGCTCAGTTTGGAATTGCACTGGAGAAAATGAATATGCAGATAACAATTTTTCACAATATAGTATTGTAATGGTACACATACTACAAGCATACAATATTATAGCACATACTATAAGCACATGGTACCATATTTTTTGGACAAAATCTAAGGCTTATTTTAAATAGTGTTTTCAAACCACACAATTATTTTGTGACAAAGGAGTACTAGTTTTGTAGTTTCCACCCAATTGTTTTTTAATGGCATTGATTTTGCAAGTAACACCAAATTTACACTCTCACAAATATGATGAATTAGGCCATTTGGATAGAGCATATAAGAATACCTTAAATGCAACTCACTATATTAAGAAAACCAATTATAGCCTAGTGGGGTAGAAGATGTAGATCTAGAATAAAATCAATTATAACTTGAGAAGAATCTAGACATAAGATCTTCATTTTTGCAAATTATCCTTTTCTTCCCATCTTTATATCAATTGATTTGTAACCTTCTATAAAATTCACAAAACACCCAATGACTAAACCACTCATACAACTAAAGAATAGGCAAAAAAAAATTCTAACACATTGGGGTGCACTTCATTTGTTCCTTATAGCTCAAACAATAAGGGTTTGAAAATGTTCATCATCCACACAATAAATGAAGACTCTCTCAAGACTAACATAACAACATAGTGCATTATACAGTGTGGAAAATTGTAGCATCTATGACCCATTGCTTGGACAATGCACCCTCATATTTGATTCTTGTCAAGCCATAATTTATTTGTCTCAAAAATTCCAAACCTACATTCCCCTTCTTCTCATGCTCTTCTAGAGGTTATAATAGAATTGCCTATTACCAATCACTTAAGCATTTTGTGCATGATTGGGAGTAGTAGAAGGCATTGTTAAATTTTTGCCATGTAGAGAGATGGAAATGATGGGCATTGTCAAATTTTCATAATTTTTTTCCTGAAATTCAAATTGTTATGAATTTTAGAAGCCAAAAGTTGGCCTGCTCCCATCCCCAATGCATAGATTCTTCCATCACTGTTCATCTAAAGACTAATTTGACTCTCGAAACGAAGCACATTTGTCATAACAGTAATGGCTGGAAGATGGTGGGAAACCAAAAAACTAATGGTTACTTATTGGTCATCTCTCTGTTGAATTTCCCATTACCTATGTATTGACCATGGGTCTTGGCTGGTCATGGGAGGTTCTACCATAATGACACAGTGGGACAAATGGACTTCTAAATGCACCCACATAAGTTGACAACAGGACAAGAGACCTGATTGTGAGGAATGTGCAATTACGGAGTGTGTGATTGGGGAGCTTGTTCTTGTACAATTTTACCTCAATCAATTTCTTCCCATTTTCTTTCTTTCGTTGCTTTGAAACCCGCACTCGAATTTCTCCTTTGAAAATCTCTCACTTGTTCGAATAGTTACACATTTGTTGTTGCTGTGCAGCATTGGGAACTATTGTATTAGTAATTCGAAATCTAGATTGCTAGTTTAGGTTTGAGGCTTTTAGGATTTTGATTCTCCACTTCTTTTCAGCCTTTGCACATTCATGTGGGTTCGCCGCTGATTCTACTTCACTTTGGGTTCATCTTGGTATATAAAAAGAAGATCAGATAACAAGCTTTTGGGGTCTAGATGCAAAGAAGATGAGTTGGTTCCAAATTAGGGTTTAGAGAATTAGCTACAGTTCAATTTTGTTTCGTCTTGCTTGGATAATCTGCAAAGGCGATCAAGAAGTGCGGCAAATATTTTAAGTGAGGTTGCTCCGACATTTAGTTTGTTGGGTTCATAATTTTTTGGCTTCGAATGCAAGAAGATGAGCTGGTTCGAAAATCAGGGTTTAGTACATCAGAGATTTAGCTACTATTCTGTTTTGGTTTTGTGATAATGTGCAATGGTAATGAGGAAGTGCGGCAAAAAATGGCTGCAAGCTTGCTCTGACATTTTAAATTGTTTTGGTTCATCTTTATCATAAGTTTTAGGGGGTTTGAATACAAGATGATGAACTGGTTCGAAAATCAGGGCTTAGTATAACAGAGAATTAGCTACAGTTCTGTTCAAATTTCGTGAGGAAAATCTGCAAAGGTGATGAGGAAGGCCAACAAAAAATTTCCACATGCTTGCGGCTACTCCACCGCATTGAATTCCATTCATTCTACATGGGAAGGATTTTACGCAAGTCTCTTCTCCGTTCACGTGAGGGAGGAGATTAAGCATCTCAGGGTTTAGGGTTTAGGGTCCCCATCAGCAACCATGTCGAATTCTCGCAAGTTGAAATTCCGGACTGTTCCGAGAACGCCCCGTTACCCTCACAACAAGCACGCGGAGCCCATCCCCCTCGCCAACCGATTCCAAGAGCTCATTGAGCAGGATGAGCGGTCTCCATCGCCCACCACCAAGCTGCCTGCTCAACGATTGGGATTGGGGATTAGCACTTCCCCCCCAACCCCAAGTATGGCACAACGTCTCCAAGACCTTCTGGAAGAATCAGGGTCGAAGAACAAGGGATCGTCTTCTCATGATGTGGAGGAAAGGGTTCAGCGGAACAGCAACGTTGCAGGTCCGTTTATAATGACCATGTTTTGCTCCACAGAACTCTTTGAGATGTGTATGCCTTTTTGAAAGTTTGATGGAAGAAGTAACTTGAAACTCAGTATGTTTCTGAAGGAGACTACCGACAAGTTGAGTGTTGAGTGAGCAGAGTTGTCGTCATTATAATGGTCAAATTTTTTGTATGCTTGTCAGAAAATCAAAGAACTAAAGAATGAGGTATTTGATACCGTATGTGAAAGTTATAATTTCTGGTAAGGTATGCGTTCCTGTACTACTCACTAATTATATTTGAGCATACTTACTAGTATTAAGCTAAGCATAAATTCCTATGCACTTTAGCATGCATTATTTGGACACCATAGGAATAAGTTGTGAATTTTCAAAGTATTGTCTCTAGGTGTACCAAAAATTAACACTAGGTCTCATATACCACACTTTCACATTTTGATTGTGTATATCTCGTGTCATCAATATCTAGTTTTTTGTGATTCTTTTTGGTTCAAATGTAGGTGTCACATTTTGGGGAGTGTTGATTATAGGGGTGCATACCTTATTTCTCAAGCAAACAACTGACAGTTGAAGTGTTGAGCATAGTTGTTGCTATTACAGTATAATGGTCAAGTTTTTATGTATGCTTGTCAGAAAATCAAAGAATTAAAGATTGCGCTATTTGATACCATAAGTGAAAGTTATAATTACCGGTAGTCAAAGTTTTTAAAGGTGGATAACCTAAAACTGACATGCTTGCTTGTGTTATGGTGGTATAAATTCTTTAAATCAATATGTACTCATCATGCGGTGTTTTAGGGAGTTGCATCTAGAAACGTGTCTAACTTACGTTCCTCTACCTTTTCCATTTACTGACTTGTTGATAACTTGGTTAGTTACTGGGACACTCTTGGAACATTTGTTCTCTGCCAGATATCTGCTGATATTTATCTTAACTTGTTTTGCTTTACACTTGATTGCTCCTTAATATTTAGGGTGAGGATACTCTTTCCATCACTTTAAGCATTTTAAACCAATATGTAGAAGAGTGCTTTCATTGGGAAGCCACTGTAGAGGTGTGGAGAGATCACTGTGTGTACAAATGCCAAACTCTCTTGAGATGAAATTTTTCTTTCAAAGTGGTTATAGACAACCATTATTGAAGAGTCTTTGATGAAGAGTCTGTAGACAACCTCATTTGCATTCAAAGATTGAGTGACCATAGTCATTTAACCAACTTGCAGATTGAAGGCCACTCGAGTGTATGAGTAGATGAGTTGCTGTTGGTAACTGGGGTCAGTCAATAGAAGACGGGATCAGGTCTGAACGGCTTTAGTATCCTTTGCTGGAGTTTGATGTTAACTCACAATAGTACACCGTGTGAATGAAGGTGGAGCCGAAGCCCTGAGGAATGATGAATCTGAAACTGTGGACAGTGATACTAGCGATCATGAGGATTGGACGAAAAGCTCGACCAAGGTCGTGATGCCTATGGGGCAAAGATTGCACGAGCTTCTGCAAGAGGATAGTCCAGCTTCAATCCAGGAGAAATCGAAACTGAGGCAGAAAGGCAAAAGTACATATCACGACGATATCTTCTGTAAATTGACTGCCTATGATGATTTTGTTTCTCCCCGCTCTAAAAGCATTAGTCAATTCAACATTTCGAACTTAAGTCTGAGGATACTATTATTGTCACTTGAAGCGTTTTAACCAATATGTAGGAGTGTGATTCGTGCGAGATCAGTAGAGTATGGAGAGACCACTTTGGGTGCTTTTATCACTACCAATGAATTTCTTATGCAATTTCAGAGTGAGAGGTTGTGGACCCCTACAAGTGGCAGTAGATATCCCAATTTCATTCAAAGTTCAGTGGCTATAGACATTTAGCCAGGTCATGCTTACACCATTTTGCTAATATGTCCAAGTGTATGTATAGATGAATTACTAGTGGTAACAGGGATCAGTTTAAGAGGAGACAGATGGAATTAGGTCCCTAATGGCTAATGGTTTAAGTATCCTCTACCTTATGTCGTACCTGAACTAACTTGTCACAACTATCCCTGCTGTGTCAGGTATTCCTTGATACTGTAGCCAGTTTCTTTTCAACTGAGCGTGTCGACAGTCACATTGAGCCTGTGGTGTCAATTATCATAGCATAACAGCATCAAGTTGACTGTGTGTATTTTCAGAGTTTTTTGTGTGTACTAATGTGAACGCGTTATGTTTTGGTGCAGGACCGATTGAGTCAAATCTCGAGCTCAAGTTTGCATTCAGAGAGGATGATATCGAAGCCTATGACAATGTTCAGACGGGGACTCATATTTCTCCTCCAGACGTCACAAAGCCGCACTCGTTGCCCAGAATCTCAGAGCAGTTTCAGGAAGCTCTAATGGCAGCTCCCTCTTTTGATAGCTCTCCATTGCCTTGTGTACAGTTTCCTGTAGATCAAGACTATTCTACTCGCTTACAAAGGATTATTCAATTGGAGAAACAACAATGTGCAGAAATTTCTAAAGGACTGCCCCTTGATACATCCCTCGAGTCTTTACAGGTAGACTCTCTTTTTTTGCTGGTTCTGAAATGATCCTGAGGTGATTTTCTGGGTGTATGGAGAAGTCTAGGGCTTGTACATTGGAGCTTATTGGAGATTTCTTTGTAGGTGCTTATATCAACCAACAAGTCTTGAGACGTACTGGATACTATCTGCATCAATGAAAATTTTATAACCACTGTAGGAACGTGCTGTCAGTATTGAACCACAGAGAGTTCACTTTGCGTAGAAGAGTACAAGAGTTCAAAACTCAGTTTAGGTCAAGTTTTTTGTCACTGCATCATTTTTTTATGAAAATTCAAAGTGGAAGGTAGACCTCTTGTAGACAACCCCATTTCCATAGTGGCCAGAAACAGTTAGCCAATTTTAGTATCCTCTACCTTAGTCCAAGTCGCCTTGTGGATTGAGATTTGTAAGTTAGAAAGATCTTGAAGAAACGGACCCTTAAAGTGTCATGTTTGCCTTCATTTTTCAGAATCTTTCTATTGGTTTTGTTAGTTCAGCCACTAATTTATTTTTAAAAAATTCAGAAATTTTATTGCTTTGTGGTATGTAGGTGCAGGTCACGAAGAAATCTCTGGAGGGACGGCTGACAACGTGCAAGTGCCAAGTCATACAGGCACCTTCAAAATGGAGGGATCCTTCAATGGCATCTGCGATTGTAGACCAGGTGCAAGTGATCTTCAACTCCAAAGTTGCTGCAGAGCTCGAAATAGACGTAGGCTGCAAGGTGCAAATCAATCCACCATGGCGTGAGGTGACTCTTTTGGGAAGCACAACAAGGGTTATTCTCTGCACATATTTCTGTGAAATTGTATACTAGTGTTATTTAGCTCTCTCTTTTCAAGTTCTTGAAGGCTGCAACTCAGAATGTATAGAAAATCTCGTGATCATCACATCACATTTTTTGTTAGATGGTATATCAAGTGACAGACTTAAGCTAAAAGAATGTAAACTATGTCTCTTGAAAGCCATTGATGCTGAGTCTTCCAGGAAATGTAATATGTGACTTCCCTTTTATTAATTGAAAATACATCCTCCATCAACAACCATGTACTTTGACTCTTCTGTATTACCCAAAACCGAGTGAAGTTGTCTGATGATGACCATTATTGTGTTATGTGGAGCTCTCATTCCTTAATCTTATAAGGACAAATTGATAATAAAGTTGGGTGAAGTATTTGAATACAATATGCAAAAATTATAAGAGGTCAAACTTGAATTGGTAGATTTCCTAAAATTGTGACATAATTTCAATGTCCTTGATTTGAAAATTGTGCAAGTAGTATGGGTATGAGTATAGTATGAGCACTCTTTTTGACCTTGCCAAAAATATTGACACCTAGAATGTGAGTATGAATGGTCATAGAAAGCATGGTAAACCATCAATAAAAGAAGTCATTTGGAAGTCGTAATTGAATAGTTAGTCCATTTTGGTGCTCATTCTATACTTTTCAACTGGTTTACAATTAATATTTAGGTTGATCTTCTCTTTAGGATTTAGAACCATATTAGGATGGTCAAGTGTTAGAGGAGTTGCAAGGGTAGGATCTAAATCTCAATTTTCAAATAAGAAAAGTGAATAAAGATCAAATTGTATACAATTCAGCCTTCTTGTCATTCTCAAAAAATTACAAGGTGAACAAGAATTCAAAAGCATTTCAAAGTACTAATTGAAAGGGGCCTCAAACGGAGGACAACAATTTGCAACATTTAGACTAACTCTAATTTTTCAGAAAATCAAATACACGTTTGATTTTATACCATCCCTCAAAAATATCATAAATCTCCAGCCACATCAGGGTTATTCAAAAGCTAGCAATTCGAAACACATTACCGGTAGTCCATGCTCAAATTGTAAACAAATGGCTAATTAAAAGTTTCCACCTAATTATAAGTGTCCACCTCAAATAGAGATGCATAATTTCATTATGTCATTTACATACAGTAATTCTCAACACAATCCCCCATACAATCCTCATAGATTGAAATTTGAAAAATCTTACTCCTATAATCTTGAGAATCTCAAAAAGACAAGACCATCATTCCTATAATTCTTTCTTTGAATGATAGGCCCTAACATGCTCTCAACACATGTCACATTCACATTGGATACCACAACTTTCTACATCTCTTAGTCTGGACTCCAAGGGGGTGGGTAGAGAGAATGAAAAAAACTGAAAAACTTACAGGGGGGTGGATACAGCCGACTGTCATCGAAGCCAACTATCACTGTCATAATCAGGTTGTTCTACATACTCTGCTTCAGGCAAAACTTGAGATTCCGAATCCGTATTAGTTTCAGGAGAGTTCGGGGTCCTCTTCCGACCATTAAAAAAGCTGCCGAGCTTGGATTTCTCAGCAACACCAGGGGACCCCACGGTCATTTTTTCAACCACAGTTGAAGAGGTGACCGAGTCCTTCCAGAAATCAATCTTTGACAGACTTCCCTCAGTGGAGAACTTGCCATTGCTGCTGGTTCCTATTTCAACAGATTTCGTCGGTGCTTCAACATCCTGAGCAACTGCAGCAGGTTCAGCAACTCTAGCATGTGTGTCAGCCGAAGTTTTGATACCCGAGCTTCCGCTTCCATTCACAGAGCTCGAAAGCTTCTTCGTGGCTTGAGCTTCGCTGTTATTGTTCTGAGTCCTTTTGAGAGCTAGGGAAATGAGAGCCAACTGCTTCACTTGATGATCCTGTGGCAGAACAACATGATGTTTACTGGTTAGATTCTCGTCCTGCTAAGCTAGAGGATACAACTGTCAAGAGAACTGATCCTGTTTCAAATAGAACCTCATCAATTTGTACGCTTGGATGGATTTATTACTAATTATGACTTGGATAAATGTCTATGGCTACTGATCCTTGAATGGAAATAGGGTTGTCTATTGTCCCTAAAATAGTGGTCAACATTTGGTTATTCACTTCTATCACCTTGAAATGGAGGGTACTGTTATACACCCTTCAAATCAGGGAATCACAATGAATGATTGCATCAGAAACCATCAGACATTTGAGTGAGAAACAACTTGATCTCAAGAGAGTTTGGCTGTTGTAGTACCCAAGTGGTCTCAATGAAAGCAGGTTCCTACATAATGGATACGATGCTTGAAAGTGAAGAAATGAGTTTATTCTAAATTAAATTCGTCACCCAACCTTGGAGACGATAACAAGAGACAGAACGAGCAATGATTATTATTCATGATGAAATTTTATATGGCAGGGAAACTGCAGCACCTGCATTGCTAGGAGGGCAAGTTGCAATCCCCGCAGCTCCTCTTCTAGCCTGTCTCCTCGCTGAGCTAGGGTGGTCGCTACTTCAGACGTCTTTTGTGCAATTGCTGCAGTCTGCAAATCGCCAAAACAAGGTTATGTCATGGTCAAAGTCACTGGAGAAGCACCTCCGAAAGCACAAGGTGGAACTGCAAGGATTATATAGTACATCTCAAAGGAACCCCTGCTGGATTCACAAAGTTATTAATTGTAATATAATGATAATAAAATAAGACATTAGATCTGGAAATGTAAGTCGCTAGCCTGATGATGGTGATCTTGTGACATTTTATTTGGTAGACTGTTCTTCTGTTTGGGCGAGCATTGGAAGGGTTAGGATCGATATTAATGAAATGATAAATTAATGCAAAGTTTACGTTGATCTAATGTTACTCAATAGTTGTCAATGATATATAATGTTACTTTCAATGACACAAACATCACACTAACACTATTTTCACAATATTTATATATTACACCTGTATTAAATTAACATTAACTCATCATGAGGACTAAATCAACTCAAATGTTTAATAACATCAATAACTTTATAAATTAATATTAGAATAAGTATTAGAATCTTTAATAACTTCATAAAATCATTACTGACCTCCTGCATTGGGTCCCTCAATGTTCTCTTTGTGGCCCGAAACCGCACCCCAAGCTTCTCCACTTGTTTCACCAGCCCCCGTGCGGTGATGACAAACTCCCGAACATTCTCTTCTAATTCAGTCACCCTTTGATTCAGAGTGAAATCGACCCTGCCTCCTGAGCTTTCTCGTCGTGGAGGAAGACATGTCAGCCGCTCGAGAATCCTATATTGCACAAACGCATTGAGAAGGATCGCACCCCAAACAGCAAGGAGTGGCAGTGACAGCCAACTGTAAGGACCATGCTTGCGTGGTGACACTGGAAGTGCCTGCAATATCACCATTTGCACAGTGATCAATGCACAAATAGGATTAAAATTGAATACGAAAATGTGGAATTAATATAATAAGAAACTCTTTGCAATTTACATTGAATGTAATTCCTAAATTGTAACAGCTGCCAACAGGGTTTTTTCAATAAGATTAGAATTAGAAGAACCTATTTACTGTCGCCCCGGAGACTCTAAGTTCCTAGTTTCCACTAATGCACAAACCTTGAAAAACTTTGGTTTTGCATGATAGCATAAGTAATGTGACAAAAAATAACTCGGTGGCACATAATCTTCATAAGTAAATGATATTTTGACACATGGTCAACTACTTGGGAACTGAATGAACTCAACGACCAAATCTACGTTGCTGATTCCTTGCTTCAGGAAAATTTCAAGTAACATCATAAAGCGAATCCAATGATCCAAGGGAAAATCTCCCTGTTGTGGTCACCCTGATCGTAAGGAGGCCCCCAAATGATAAATGTGTACCAATAATAAATGTGTACTATCTTCTCATGATAGATTGGGAGGCTTCCTTATAGTGACCATAGGAAGGCCACCCTTTGAACCACAGGAAGATTTTCTTTACAATGTCCTTCAAAAGTTCTTGAAACAATCCAATTTTACCAAAACCTTCGGTTGTGCAAAACGGTACATTGGTAATGGGCACAAAACTACACTTACAGGCTTCGTGACGGACATGAGAAGGACCGTATTGAAGCCGATGGACGCAGACGCTACTCCCAGCAACTGATTCTTCTGCTTCTCCTCTTCCTTCTTCTCTTGCCCTCTAAACTCATTTCGCACAGCTGCCACTGTCGTTCCACCTCACTGGAGTCAAGGACTACATCTCCCTCTAAATCCATAATATGAAATTCAAATACTTCTAAATTCAGGGATATCTAGAACATTCAAAACAAGTGTTAAGCACATTTCATATGTAGTGATCCTATTAGACAATTCATTTCCACTGAGGGAATCAACTGCATCACCATCCATCTGTAGTACTATGAGAATCAGGTTACCTATCTAAATGCGTGTCATTGGGATAAATCACAATCACCTAAACTAATGGAAACCAGCACTATAAGGTAGAGGATACTATCCCTTCAGTTTATGCAATGACGCACACATACATATTTGATATACGAAGGATACGAAGGTAACAGAAAAGGAGGTTTGTAGTCCACAATTATTGTCAAAGATCTAATGAATTGTCAAAAGATGTCACCTGTTTCCATCATCTCCTGTGAAATTTTGTACCTAAATATTCCCAAATAGGTCTATAATAGGTTTTAGCATCCTCTCTACCTTTTTGGCTCTGGACCAAAGTGGAGGAGGCTTTTCATTGACAAAAGCTACATGTCAAGAATTTGAGAAAGCCATTACTCATAGCGAGTGACTGCTACATAGTGCTGCAAGAGACAGAGTCTCCTGTAGCGTAGCTGCGTGTAATATACAGCACTTAAATCAATGTTGCAGAGGAGAAAAACAATGCCAAAACGAAATTTGGTACCAACCCCATATTTTGAAATGCTCGACAGTAAAATTAACAACAACAGTGATTCCAACTTTACAGCAATTTCAGTTGAGAGGTCTTAGTGAGGTCAATTCTCTCCATGTAAAACCACAATTCAGTCACTTCGTACTCAGTGCGAGAAGATACCCATACCTACAAATCTCCTATCAATGTGAATCGCATTCAAACGAGCGGGCAGTACCCAAGGCCTTCCAAACAGGGGAGACTCACATGACCTGGAACCTAACCCAGAAGGAACTCCAACATAACAAATGCCGGAAGACTGAAGAACTGTCGAAAACCCCATCGCCCTCCCCACTAAATTCTCACAACCATAGAAAACAGAAACCCTAACTAAAACCCTAAACCCTTATACCCCTAAACCCCAATTTCACCCAATCCTCATGGCAATGCCCGCGCAGACATCTCCAATCCCGAAATCTCTTCCGAAATCTCGCCAATGTTCAGAAAATCACGCCATCTTCGAATACGCAAAGAACAAATTGCAGTGGAGCTCTTGTGAGTTTGAAATTGAGGCGGGGCAAACAATCTCTACAGTCCAGTGAGAGATTGAAAATTTCGTGGATCTGAAGAGAAAGGCAAGCAATCTGGAATTGCTATTGTTGTGGAGATTCCCGAAAATCGAGATCGGGAGGGGTAGGGGAGACGGAGAGTTCGATGTCTCCGGGCGTAGTTGACGAGGTTTGGTGGTAGGGAGTGGGGGTCCTAATGGCGTGCGGAGGGTGTCTATAGCCGTGGGAGCCAGTGGTTGTGTTGGTGAGATGGTTTTTGATAGGGTAACGGAGTCTCCGAGGATTGCGCCTGGCAACATTTTTTTAACCCCAAGGCGGCGTGCATTATGAACGAAGTATGGGAGAAATATGTATATGTGTAATGGAGTAAGGTAGGAGGTGCAGAAACTGCCCACTTAAGAGCATTCTTGCTTAGGATGTCTTCTATGCTGATCCAAGCATTTTCTAAAAAAAACTTCAGAGAAAGAAGAAAGGGAGACACATCCATCACAATTTGATTTGTAATTTTTAGAGTTAAATTGAATTAAATATGATTTTCTAAAGATCACAATAGTAGGATGCTTTTTGAGTCCATAGGTATTGCCATGAAATGTCAAACACTTGTTCTTTAATGGTGCAAATGGAGTCCAAAAATGAAGGTGTACTAATCTTAAACTGCAACAACATGGTGCATTTAATTGTCTAGGATGACACAAAGTCTCCCACCACTTATAACTCCACATTATGTACACTAAAATTTTGTCAACTTTCCAATCAAACTCAATCCCCAACCATTCCTAAAACTGTGCAAATGAGAATTCCAAATTGGCACCAACACTTCAATGGGCCATTTTTCATTCCTACAGTGACAAATCTTGATACACTTTAAGAACAATTCTTAAAGCATGGGCAGAGTTTGCACCTCCTACCTTATATGTATGAGTAAATATTGATAAGGTAAACCAACCTATGATAGGCAAAATGATTGGTTGGCCTTGTTGAAATTATTGAAATTTAAAAAAAAAAATTCCATGTAAAGACAAATGTAAGAAAATTCCAAATATGAATTTGTTACTCACTCTGTCCTACTAAAAAACTTCAAATCATGTACAATTTCTATCCTACTAAAAAGCTTTGTTCACTGATTTCAATTGTTGAATAAGCATTCACTATGTTAAACAACCTCATAGGGGCAAGTAAAACAATCTCGGAACATCCCTCTCCTAGCAAGCTTGCCCTTGCCCATATGAGACACCTTGTACTTGTTGCTTCCTCAAATACTAATGTTCATGATGGGTTTAGTCACCACTTGGGCACTATGAAGATTTATTCATAAAGTGGGCTAGGTTTCTTTGGTGTGGGTATTTAGGTTGGAGCACATATTTCTAAAATTCCATTGTTGCCACCAACCTTTAGATCATCCAAAATGACAAGCCGATAACATTCACAAATTGTATTCAAATATGATACTTTCCACATGGATTTGGGGTGCCTAAACAATAGTGCCTAAAGTTGAGATTTTGTGGAGATATAAGATATGGGTTATTAGTTCTTGAATGTATGTATCACTAGCACAAAGACTAAAATTACAATTAATACCTATTAGGGAAGATTTGGGGAGTTTTTTGTGGGAGTATGAATTTTTGAAGTATAGTATCCAATTGGCCCAAAACAATCTTTAGACTACCCCCAAACCAACAAAAAGTGTATCCATAGTGGTCATCTTACCACCTAAAGCAATCACAACATCTCCTATCATGGCCATGACATGAAGGAATAAAAAAAATACTTCATGTGATGACTATATACAAGAAAGGTGGAAGTTCTTATTATAATCACTAATAACTCCTTCACCATCACCCTAGGCATTGATTTTGGCAACTAACTCAACCTAATTAGCTTAAATTTCATTAATTGCAAAAATTCCATCATGGATTGGTATATAGCTGAAATGGGTCATTTTCTAGGTGATTGCATTGGGCAGTTTGCCTACCACAAACTAGTTTACCTTCAATACACATAGGTATGTAAGTATGTTGAAACAAAAATTATTGTTTATTCTTCTTCGATGTGAGTAGTGTGGTTCATTTTTGCGTCATGATTTTTGTACAACGTTTTGAATTAATTTATGAAAATCAAAATGGAAAAGAAGTGATAAAATGGAGCGTAGAGTGTACAAGATTTCGAAGTTCAGTTGCATTGGTTTAAGTACGCATGGCAATCAATGAATGGCCTTCATATCGTGACTTTGGAATCCTCCGACCTGAAATAAACTCAAGTTTGTGAACAAAAGAATTTGAGTTCCAAAGCCAGACGAATATGGAAAATGTTCATGTTCTTTTAGGGTGTTAAGTTACCTTATGATAAATTCAAGATAAGAGGGAAATATTCAGCAATCAACATAACAGCTGGTCACCGAAGCGATGCAGTCGAATGAATTTTCTTCCAACCGATAACTGAAGGGAGCTTCAGAACTATTGCTTTTCATTACTGAAGTATAAGAATCAATCTCTGTGAGATCAATGTCGGCAACCACTACGGTTGTTCGAAGCCCCATATAAAAATTCCTCCTGCTTCTATAACATTCTTTAGCAGATGTGAGAAATTCACCCCTTCTGCAGTGTAGATGGCAACAGTGAACCTAAGACTCAAAAAATCTGACATTCACATGCATTGCGCTCGTTCGAGTGGCCCGTTCCTATTTTCTTCCCGTAGCTTTCGGCACTACGGACTGAGATGAGCTCAAGATTGTGCACAAAGGGAATCTGGACTTACGGTATTTCCCAATGTTCGTGAGGCAGCTCCTCAAGAACCCGAAACCCGAAACCTGAGGTGCACAAAATCTTAAGATCGGACCTGGAAATGAAGTCCGTTGTCTTTCCCTTCACATCAGCAGAATTGCAGTAGAAAGATGATGCAAACTCAGCTAACTTCTGTACTTGTTCGACTTCCGAAAATAATGCTTTCGTCCTCTTGCGGCAGAAGTCTCGCATCACCCAGAGCTGGGCCATCACCTAGTAAACTAAGTAACCTCCTGGCTTTTCTCTCGGCCCCAACGGAAGCAAGACACTGCAACAACTCCATCACTAGTGTATTATTATCATCCGAGACTTTTGTACATAGAAATTGCTCGGCATCTATCATAGGCAACTGTTCCAGCGCGTTTCCAACAATGGAAGACCACTCTGGTGCATCGAGAGCCACACCCTGGTCAAGGATCACCTCGAGGTAGTTCAGGACCAGGGTATATTGTTTGTGTCTGGATAGCAAGGGCAGGAGAATCCTGTACAAGTCGGTACTTGGGGGCGAGTTTGAAGGTTGCAGACGGCTGGTCATCAGCTGTAGTAGCCTTTCCTGAAAGCACCCCCAAAAAATAAATGTCAATTGCAGAAAGAGTATCATACGCCCCACTAGACAAGTTGATGTAAGTAGGAAATTCACAGCACATCCAATTACCGGTAAGAGTAGGTTCATCCCAAAGGGCCCACATGGGTGCCTCCATATCAATAGGACTTGTAATAAATCACTGGAAGCGTCAAGGAAGGTAACAAAATGTATCCACAGAAAGAATGTATCATACCTACATTTTTGAACAGTAGAACTATGGTTTGAAAGTTACTATAATTAGTTATTAGCTTTCCAAAGTGGATTTTTATTTTTAGCTTGGGCACATAAGGTTACCCACCTTAGTGATCTCTAGAAACATAGGACTGGCAGTTCGGAGAGAATGTATCCAAACTATTTAGAGATCTAGATATAATTCCCCTACTGTGAAAATATCAACTGTTGGGTCTTCCAGAGCTAGGAAAAATTGCGTGCAAGGTTCTTCAGATACAACCGGAACCCTTTTAGGAATTAAGAATAAACGATCGAACGACACCGACCATATAATGATGTCAAATACCATTTAAAAAGTGTTTAGTGGCTAGACGTATCACCCAAACACTTAATCGTAATCATCTCAAACATTTT
Organism: Straminergon stramineum; assembly: GCA_963920665.1. Lineage (NCBI taxonomy): Eukaryota > Viridiplantae > Streptophyta > Bryopsida > Hypnales > Calliergonaceae > Straminergon > Straminergon stramineum. Next base: position 20,781,150 of record OY987268.1, read on the forward strand.
TGAAAATTTAGACGGAAAACTCAACAAAAGTAACCAAAGTAATAAGTCAAGCCAGAGACTGGTAACAAGAGTTGGCAGGAGAGTTGGTCATACCTGCCCAGCTTTCACAATAGGCGAAATGAACCATGCATGGCGCCCACAATCGAGCTGAAATCCACGAGTGTAAAACTCCTCCAAGACAACTTCAAAATACCCCCAATCCTCACAGACAGCGCAAGCACCCAGCATAGACTCATATGTGCGCTCAGTTGGACTTAGCCTTGGATTCGCTTGAGAAAACCGGCTCTCCTTGTGTCTGCCTCTCTTCACCGACTCAAAAATGTTCCTGGCTTCCTCAAACAGGTGGTGACGTCCATAAAGAGCAATCATGATGTTGTAGGTCCCCACATTGGGAGCACACAGACATTGCATACGATTGAAAAGAGATATGGCATCTTGCCAGCGGCCTACTTTGTCACAAGTCCGAATTAGTCCTGTGAAAGTTACTACATCCGGTTTCTTTGAAGGAAGCTTTACTAGCTTTTCCACCTGCACAATTTGAGATGACAGCGTAAGAGCAGGAGGAGTAAGATTTTTGTTGAATATTTTAGTACCTAAAGGGACCAGAGTGTTCAATTCAAAATCTAAAGTAATTGAAATGGCTCATCTAGGGAGCTTCAAGGAAGATAGCAAAATGTACCATAGAAAGAAGAAATCTTACTCTACATCTTTGAAAACTAGAAATTGTTCTGGAAGTTTATATAATCAACTATTATTAGATTTCAACTTGAACTTTCTAGTTTTATCTTGGGCACTGACAGAAGGTTGGAAGCCACTGTAAATCAAAAGGTGAAGTAGGTTCAAACCTGTACAAGAGCTTCACTTAACCGACCCGCAGTGCAAAGAGCCGAAGCAAGTGCATAGTACACCCCAGCACATTCAATGATCCCTCGACGCTCCATGTCTTGTACCATTTCAATGGCTCTGTCTACCTGGCCAGTCATGCCACGGGCCTCGACTAGAACTGCAAAGTAGTAGCAATATCACGATTATAATCATACACTCACCATACAGAATTACTCTAGTATTATTTGGTCTAACACAAAAATCGATGTGCAATAAATAAGTTCAATAGAAACAGACCTTTGAATGTTAAAGCATTAGGAAGAAAACCTCCTCTCTCCATAATGTCATAATATCTCCAGGCTTTGTCATACTGCCCTGATTTTACCATAACCTTCAACCCAAACCATCATAACACATTATGATCTTCAGTTCCCTGTCAAGATTCCCCGATTCCAACTTAATACAGCATGCAACCTTAGAAATACTTGCATCAATCAACTTTGAGAAGTTGCAACTTCCACAACCAAGCGTATCAGCTGATGGATTTTCCCTAATACATGCAGAAGAGGCTGTCACCTCTATTGCGAGGCCATAAGTGGTGGAATCAGGCGCGATTCCTGACAACTGTAATTGTTGAAAAACCCATGTCACCCCTTCCCATTGTCTATGAGGTCCACATGCATTTATTACCTGCGCAGACCAGATCACTATTCGTCAAGAGTCCTCCATTCTTTACAAATTCTCAAGAAATGTTTTGAGTGCAAAAATATCAAGTTAAGTAGCACAATCGGCAAAAAGTCACATCATCCGCAAGGATATTCTCATTGACTACCTCCATACATGCATTGCTAATCGCACTTGATTCTGAGATTCACTTTGAATTTCTTGTCTTAAAAGTCATTGAATTTGATCAGACTTATATTATCTGGACTTTATACATTATTAATGACCTGGTGGTAATCAACGAGAAAGGATAGTCTCAATAAGAGACGAGCAAATTCCAATTTTCACTTACAGCATTATAAACCACAATGTCTGGCTCCAGACGCCCATTCCAGTTTAATTGTTTTGGTGAGCCCCTAACACGCTTCTTTAACGGCCCTTTTCTTAGGGATTGCATCAAATGAAGCAGCTGCGTAAGATGGCCAGCCTTGCCAAGTGTTACAGCTATGGAGTGGTAAGCAGCCATGTCTGGATAGGTTGAATGTTCCTCCTGCGAGTATTAATGAAACATGCAATACACAACAAGTGAGTGCTACATTAAATTCTTGAGCACGTAGCATGTGTAATCGTCTATGATGTAACTCGGTTAGAAGTAAGTGTGGAAAATTCAACTGTAAACAACAGAAGGATGCACATCATTATAAAGCTCATCCATCCACTCATTACGGGTATTACAAGATTATAGATACAGTCCAATTCAAAATTCTTACTCCCAGATTTTAGAACCATAAGAAAATGACTAAAGGAAATTACTACAGCAACAACCCATGCTAACTGAAGAATGGCAAAATTGAGACTGTAGAACTTACACGCATCATGTTGAATACATTCAAAGCTTCTACCGGTCGGAGGCATTTCCCAAGTACAGCCAAAAGCGTGGTACAAACATACCTGCCACAAAAATGATACCACAGCCCTCTCGGAGATGAGAATTCAAAGCGAACAACATGACGCAATACAATACACTGAAGTTCCTAATCTCCAAACCAACATCATGAGTGTTCAATGGGTGATTGCATCATGGAGTAACATAACGTCGAAGACTAGTGCCAGCCGTGCCACCAAAACTACATTTTCGAATATCAATCACAAATCCTCACCCCTCTCCTCACTCTACGTGTCCAAATGGCCCAAAGTGGTCGCTTCTGCATCTATAGGAGCCGGAAAAAATCGTTTAGGAAACTTCAAGGACGCTAATAAAATGTAAAAATAGAAAGAAAAAACTATGTCCTACATTTTTTAACAACACGGCTGTCAGTGGGCAAGACTTGTGATCTGCAAGAGGCCATTCTGAAACAGGACTTCAAAACTCCACATAAGGGCTGGTATTTCTGACAAGAATTTAAGGCACTGCATTGCACAAGGCTCAAAAAGAAAAGGAGGAAGAATGGTAGTCACAAAGTCTGACACCCTTAATAGAAATAAATACGTTTTAAAATTTATAGTTGTTTATGATCAACTACTAGCTTACAAAGTGGAAGCAATATTTGTACATTGGCACCATGGGGAAAATCAGAACATCACGAGAATTTTTAACAACAAACAGTCGGGTTTTATTCTCATCTACTAGGTGATTTAGTAAGGGTGAAACAGAAATTAAAAGCACGACGTAAGCAAGAAAGAGATGATAGGTTTAAAATTTTGACAGAAGTAAAAAGTCACCTGTTTCGACAATGACTGAAATGTTCTCGACAATGTACCCAGTGCACGACTTCCATAGCTCTTCGCCACTCGTTACGCGCCCCAAGCATTTTCACAACCTCCATCAGGCGGCCATCCGTCCACTTCAAGCGGGCTCCATGCATGAGTCGAGAGAGAAAAAACTTCTGCTTCTTGGCCGCCTGAATAAACCTAAATTTCAATCCCCTAGCTGTCAGTTACACCAAATCCATCGTTTCTAAGGGCCTCTTTAGATTGCACAGGACGAAATAATGACCTTGAGATAACAAGATCCTAAGACTTGATTAGTGAAAAAATGAATTATTATTTGTTTTACTTTGTTTTAGTCTAATGTCGAATTTGCGATAGTCCAAATAACAACAATGAGCATGAACAGGTGGTACTCATATGACTTTATCTGGCGCTTATATGGCTCTTATGTAGAAGTACGGTATATAAGATACCAAGATTTCAAGCTCCACAGTTTAGGTTAGCCTATCGCTTCTATAATTATCTAATGACTAAATTTTTAGAATCCCCCCAACATGACTAGTAATGAAAAAGGAATCTTCATGTTTAAGAAAATCAATTTTCAGTATAATTTATAACCTAAAATAACATGGTTTAGGTGTCGACAATCAATAGACTGAACCGTGTACCTCATTGAGGTGGACTGGGCACACAAGTACCTCAAATGCGTCATAACGTCATAAACGCACCGGCCTGTTATAAACTTGATACCTCACTCTTCGTTGCACATGCTGCTGGCTCATATTCTAAGATTTCTATCACAAGATTGTTGCTTCGACTTGTGAAAGCTAAAGTGGACAAATGACTAACAAGTGAGCAATTATCTAGCATCTAAGTCAAGAGAGTGACGCCTACACAATAACAGAACAATCAAAACTCTGCATAACAAAAATGCCAGGTCTGCAACGTACTCTTCAACCAGCCATTCCAGCTGCTCCCTCTCGTCGACTGATTTCCGCTGAACCTCACTGCTCACGTCCTCATACAACGCTTCGAGAATACCCTGAGTCTCAGAAGAGACCTCATCCAATTTCTCATCCAGCAACACAGACAATGGCTCCCCTTTCCTTCTATTCACGATTTGATGACCCACCGTTCTGTCTTTCTGTCTCGGCGTTTTGGGATTGACACGCCAATCCCTCGGTGCAAGCGAACCCAAAGACGTCTCTTCATCGTATGCTGTATCATACGCATCCGTCACATCTCTAATACCTACATTGTTATCGATACCGCTAGAGGAGATTCGATTACTAAAAGAATGTTCTATGAAATGCAATTGTGATCTACTAAAAGAATTCGCTGCTGTATTATTATCTACGCGCTCACCCTGTCAATAGAACAATGCCACTTCAGTTAAAACTGCACATGTTACGTCCACACTTATTTTGTAAGAGTGCAAAAGAAGAGGGTTGGCAATCACCAGGCCCTCTCAAACCCTAAACCCCAAACTTCAAATAAATCCATGATAAGAAGGTCGATAATTATCATCCCCCTTGAAATTCGCAATCCCAATTCAAAAATAATTGCCCAATTATCATACCTCAGGCGCAGTTTCAACGAAAACGGATTTAAATGCAGAAGCAGATTTTCCTGTCCCATTGCCACTGAAATCCCCTGTGTCCAGATCTCCCACTTTTCTATGACTCAAAAGCTTCCCTTCATCAATCCTTCCGCTGACTTCGAGATTGGATTCCAATCTCACCTCACTTAAACCATCCTCGGAAGCATCTCCCGTTTCCCCAACCTGATTCCCCGAAAAATTCAAATTCTGTGCATAAGCCAGAAGCCACTCATCCGACACCTCCTCCTCCTCTTCCACCAACACCGAATGTGAATCCTCTCTCAGCCTCGTCGTCTCACTCTCCTCGAATACTTCACTACTGTCCCGTTGCACTGTTTTCACTGCATCCCTAACCCTAATTGCAAACTCCTCCTCGAACTTACTCATCAGCGAGCTTTTCCCCTTCACTCCCGCCTTCCATTCCGCAACCACGTTCACGCCGTGGTCCTTCGACAGCTTGTACTTCTCAAAGCTACTCAACCCGTCCGTCCTGCGCCGCTCCGTCTGCAATCTCGCTTTGCCATCTTCCACCTTGGCCTGCTCCGCCAGCTTCTCCAGCCTCCTGGCGCGACGCAGCTTCTTCCACTCCTCCTTCTTCCGCTTGTGGTGGAGCTCCTTGGGCGTCAATTCGGATTTCAATTCGCAAACGGGGAAATGCACTCGGCTCGAGGAGTTATGCAATGTCTCCCTGTTCGGGAAATGGCTTGGATTAAAGGCGCTTCTAAACGAGATTGAGTGAATTGAAGATGCTCTTAGGTCCATAGTGAGTGTAGGTTGCGGTGGTAATGGAGGAGGAGGGCTTACATGGTGGGAAGAGGGTGATTGATGGCTATGACGATTAGGAGGTTTGAATTGGTGAGGGAGAAGACAGGGTTTAGGGCTTGGGGTTCATCGGGGTACCGGATTTGGTTCTGGTGGTGTGGGGCGGTTGATCCTTTCGTTAGGGACCGCCTGAGAACGACGGATACATTCATTCATTCTTTCTAGTGTGCATCACTCGCCCATCCGGAAAGTAATCCCCCATTGCTTCGGTACTGTTGCACTATTGTTTCAATGGGGTCACAGTAAGGTAAAACAGCCCATTGTGGTCAGAATTAGGAGTTCGTACTCATGCCATTGCTGAAATTTTTTCATTTTTTTCCCACATCAAGGCAGGGGTAAGAAACAATGAGAGTATTTGAAATTATATTTTTTTGACGAAGTATGAATTCACTATGAATTTTTGAAGTGTTCAGCCCATCATGGCCTAAAAGAGTCTATAGACTACCCTAGAACCAACGAAATCTGTACCCATCATGTTCATCTTACACACCTAAAGCAGTCATAATAATTTCTAATGTGAAAGGCCTAAAAAAGTCACTTCCTACAATGAAATTACACTAAAAAGTTAGAAGTTCCTAATGCAATCACTAATCACTCCATTACTGTCAAGTAAGACATTGATTGTGGTCCAAATCTCATTTAGTAATAAAACCCATGATGGGGTCTAAAAAAACCCATAACGGGGTCATTCCATAGGTGTTCACTACGGGTCATCTGACCACAATGGGCTATTTTACCTTATAGTATTGAAAGTATATTGCTTGCAGTATTACAACTATATATTTTCAATATTATACAATGACCCCATAGAAATTATACTGCAACAATGGGGGGCTTTTTCCTGATCAGTTCCATGATTTTTGATGAGTGATGTTTTTGAATGAAAGTTAATTGCTAAGAATCTTGAATAGCATCCATTGGGTGGATTATTGTGATGAATATTTTCAATTGCTTATTGTGGGAGCTACACAAAAACAAAGTACAATCAAGTAACTGAGTTATGTTGAAAAAGCAATTGTTGTCTATTCTTCAACAATGTGAGTAGCTTCATGATTTTTAACTAAGGTTTTGAATCAATTCATGTAGAGGTGGGAAGGAAAGGAAAATTTGTGAAAATAAATATTTTAAGTGTAGATTCTTCTAATGTTACAATTTATTTTGCTTCAAAGCTCTACATCCGTATCTCCTATCCTATTGGACTTTCTTAGGGTTAATATAGTGAGTTGCATCAAGTGTGCTCTTATACTCTCTACATACTCATCTTTTTATTGTGGGTGCAAAATTAATTTCACTTATACATTTACTATATATTTTGGCACGTCTTTATGCATTCTATTAGTGAGGGTGCAAAATTGGTCCTCACAACTAAACTAATAGCACCTAATTGCAACTTGTTTGTAAAACCAATTCCTTCAAATTCTAATATAAAAATGTACAATTTGCATTCATGAGGGCCTATGCTTAATTTTGGATACACCTATTTGAAGCTTTGTAATATTCCTAGTTTATTCACAAGGGGCCCAAAAGAATGCATTCTAAGAGAATCTAAAACCCAAAAAAACTTTTAGACTTCTATAATAGGATCCATGCTTTGAAAGTTTAGAAGTTAATACCTTAATTAGCATGAGTTTAGAGTCAATTCCACACTAAGCACATTGAGAGACTTCATACAAGTAGAACCTCTCTTAGTGCATGGTGCCAAGCCTATGCACTAAGAGAGGTTTGCGCATTTAGAGAGTCTATAAGACCACATGTATTTTCATCTTTAATCATGCACATGGGCCACCTACTTTCTACAAGCTCTTAGCACATAGTTACCAAAATTCAAACCTTTCTAAGATCCACAAAAGTTGACCATACCAATTGATAGTGGAGAGAGGCCCAGACCATGTGGGGGAAAGGACAAATGATTTCACCATATCATTGAAAAGATTATAATAGTCAAACAAGGCAACCTTTCATTTTGGGGAGGCCATATTCAAGGCACTAGGGCACTTAGGGGTTAATGCGTGTATGCACTAAGGGAGGGTGCACTAAGAGAGGTTCTACCTGTACTGATTTAAAGAAAGGAGCGAAGAGATGAATAGAATTCTTGTATGGAATTATCTTTATTGTGAACCAGTAGTCAACTGCAGATCCTTAACATTTAATGAAGGATTGAACAAAGAATATTGTCTGTACTCTGTAGCAGTGTGAGAAACCTTTGGCTAGGATACTCAAAAGCAAGCTGTTTGCTACTTTAGCAAGCTTACTCATGAATCAGACAAGTCTCTCACATCATCATATTGAGACCAACAAATAGAAGGTGTGATCGTGTGGTACAACGAGCCTACTAGAAATCAAAGAAGCACCTCATGTGAATCTGGGTAGCTTGAAAACCCACCTTAAAGCTTCCTTTTCAAAAAGGGAAGAGCGAAAGGCGATTCAAGTCATCATGTTACATTGAAGCGGTACCTAGCAATGTGGGATCCGGCAAAATGTTCAAAACTGCTCAATTAGTCTATAACCTCATCCCCAGACCCCGAAGTTATTATGGCGGGGTTTGTGAGTAGGTCAATGCGGTGAATTCAAGCTAATCTGCACACCTCGCTTGATACGGTCACTATCCTGGTGTCGCAACAAGTAGCAATAGTTCACCTGCAGACAATCATCGAATTTAGCAAAAGCTCACCAGACGAAAGATCTGATATCCCTAGACAGGAACGAGACTTTGGTAATCGTGGATCTTTGAAAACTGGGAATCCAACGACCTTTACGCTGTCTTAAACAACTAGAAGCGTTTTTAATGAGAAAACCACTTGAAAACACAGGAATCAGATTTAATGATGGGAATCGAACCTCAAGTCGAAACAATTTAGTAGGAATCACAATTCCAGCGCCTGTCGAGACGCGGAATCCAGATAAGAAGTTCTTCAGCGACCAGAGACCGGTCTTCTCCCCGGTCAGCGGAAGTAGGTTGCCAGCGCAAACAAAAGAGTGAGCATGTATTCCGTAATCTTTCAAAAATCTTAGTGGCAAATCAAACGACAAATCTGCGAAACCAGAAACTGCTAAATCGCCACCTAAAGTGTCCTTCTTTACAACGGCAACCGCTTCTGCGTCCCCCTTCTCTGTTTGCGGCGTAGGTCTGCGAAGCTCACTGGGACCAACACCTCTAGTGCGAAAACCCAACAAAGCAGACGGACCTTTCAATTCACCAAGTAGCGATGAATGACCTCCCATGTAAAAACGGTCACTAATAGGAGTTGGTCTCGTTTGATATCCTGGTCCCCAAGGCAGTATGACACCCCCGGCCACTCCTAAATTCAGTGCTGCATTTGCAAGTCCCAAAGGGATTGCCAACCTCGCCTCCACCTCCTGTACAAGTCCACAAGGTTGAAACATATAAGCTGACTTACTAAACTGGACCCACAATGAGAAATAGGGGGCACTTATGAGACCACAAATCGCATGATATCGATATCACGCCAGCAGCCATTGCCTCATGATAAGCCGTATCAAGCAGAGATATATATCCCACAAAGAAAATGAAAGTTGGAAGTAAGAGCAGTCACCTGACGTGCAAAACGTAGAAGTCTGCTATCAGGTCCTAGCCCTGCAATCTGCGTTGTTGAGATGAAAGCAATACCCCGCCGAGGTCTAAATGCAGAGTCTCTATCGTCTCTCTTGTAGGTGTACTTAACAGCAGAGAGGAGACTGTGACCAAGTTGTCTCCGAACTGATTTAGAAGCACAACGTGAGGGATCCCTGAGGTCACGCCAGGTGAGGTTGTAGGAGATATCGTGCTGATTATCGCCAACCAAGCCTACAGAGAATCCCGACAGACGCTCCCTATAGGACGAATAGCGTTGCCAATCTTGTGTTAGGAGGGTAATCCGGGTTGCCAAAGAGGCGGGCAGTCCTTTGAACCTTGGATACGTGACACCAGCACTGAGTTCAGAGGTAGTGTCCAAGCCATAGCATCCCGTTGCATCAAGAGTTTCAGCATAGCCAACAAGATTCTTGTACTTAATCGTACCTTCCAGGGTCCATGCTTTTGTCTACACATACCCCAACCCCAAAACGTACCTTTAGACATGCCGACATGTAAACATACCACAGAAACCAACTCAAACTCGAGGTAATAGACAATCTTCTCGGTTCAGCATAGTAAAAAACTCTTAAAACACGAACATATGAATGCAGGAAGGGCGTAAGTGCAGGAAGAAGAGGGATGTGGACATGTGACACTAAAACCCTGAACCCTGCCCAATTTCTCTACAATCTTTCTCAACAGTCTACCAACGGAAACTAAAACCTGCTGAAACTGGAAACAGTTCAAGATCACATTCGCGGTGCACTCGCAGTAACTGTTACTTACAGGAGATCGAATCAGGAAGTACTCGACATCAAGGAACTCTCCTTGTAGCTAAAACTAACAAAGAAGGACAAGTTAACATGGAAATGCTGCATACACAGCCTAGCGTTCTAGAACTAGCAGTGATATCAAGGCAAAACCGAAGTGTTCACCTGCAGGCAACTTTCAATTACACCGTGACGAACCGCTTACCTCGGGTTTGGAGAACACTCCGAGGTCACCAGCGACAGGTCGCTTCACTTCTTCTACTTCCACGATCACGTTAGCCTGAACAAACATAGAGTGCATTAGCAACCCATTGATTGAACTTCCGTGCTAGGAAAAGGAGGTATCTAGCCTGCATTACCCTCACAAGTTCAAGAACTCCACGTTCAGAATACGGTTCCCAAAATCGTTACTCAAAGAGCGCAATCGGCCTCCGATGAGACGAACCATACAACACTCTCTCATGAACTACTTGCAAGGCAAGAGTTCATCTAGAAAATCTAATCGTCGGTTGCAACCGACTGTGTATACAAATTGGGTATGGAGAAACGACCTATTAATAAGACCTTCATGGAAGCTCAAAACTGTCTCTCAAATTCAAGTGACGATTTGAGTCTCACAGCTGTCACTGCAATAGGAGCAGTAGTGATCTACTGCACTGAGAAGATAGGAGAGACAGCTTCCAATACGAATACCGCTAGAACGAATAACGAGAATTAATCCACCATATGAGCTCGTGGAGACAACGCAAGCATCAAAGATAAGCTGATAATCGCAAAAGTCTAATCAGCGGATCCGCACAATCAATTCACGATTACAGAGCAAGCGTATAATAATTACCGTGCCAGGAAGCTCCTCAGGCCCAGCATCCAATGTGATGACACATTTATCGAAAATCCCAAGAGCTCTTAATCGCGAATTCGCACGAACAGACTCTTGGAGCAGATCCTGCATCGTGGACACTTCTCGGAGCTCCTTCAGCTGCGCCTCGATCACACTATCCTTCGTCTTCACATTCCCTTTGATCTCAATGTCGTGTACTCGCACATTCACCGGCTCCATGGCCAGTTTCTCCGTCATGCTCTTGATCAAGGTCACGCTCTCCTCCTCGCTGGCATCCTCCTCCTCCTCTTCCTCCACGGAACCTCCTCCATCATCCACCTGATCCTCCAGTTCCACCTCCGGCTCCCTCATGTCCTCCTCGCTATTCGCATCCCGATCCATCGCTAGGGTTTCAAGCCCGTGGACCTTCTCTCCGAATCGAGAAATAAAGAGTTAGAACCTCACCATTCTCCAATTCTGTACAAAAATGAGTCCGCACAGTTCCCCTCGCCTCGTGCGAAGGGACGACAGCACCAGCCGAGACCGGCTACTTGTGTAGGAAGAGCTCTTCTTGAGCTCTGGCTATGGCGTCGACGCCTTCGTCTCTCTGAACCTTTCCGACGGACTACGAACCTGCCCTAACCCGGGTTACACCCAAGCATCACATGACCAGGTCCGGATATATGATGCGTCTGTTTTGGTTACCCAATTGAGGTCCCCCGGTTTATGTCCGGGTTATGCCCAGTTATCACTTCCTTTTTCTATTCTGCGATACAGGGAAAAGGTCGAGATCCGGGTATGCACTGTATCTGTTTGAGGTCCAGATGTTTACAACTGGTCCGGATTGTCGCATTATAAACCACTGCTAGGAATTGCTTTGTTCATTTCCAGGGTACATTATAAGTTGGCACCCTCCTAAACTGTCAATTGTTGCTACTGTGCCTAGTTGCTATTATGAGACTGATGAAATTTTCATATTTATTTGATGGCAAGTGAAAGGAGTTTCCAATGCACCGAAGAACGTGGCATTTGGATATTGTTTGCAATAGCTATAAAGGTTTTTTTGCTAGACATTCTACAATCATTTCTTCCAGATAGGTACATATTGATTTTGGAGATATACCCAGAGTGTTGATGGTGGTTTTAAGTCCGTGGTGCATTTCAAGGTGCGCACCTCAAAGTGTGTTCATCCAATAATCAAGTTACCTTGTGATCTAACATTGCACCTTTTCCATTTGTCCTTCATCTATATTTTTTCATTTCTTGGAAGATGTTTCACACAAGACAATGTCCTATGCAATATATTGCTATTAGTAGAAAGAACTCCAACCACTCTAAGTAGTTGGCATACTCCAAATGTCTATTCATGTTAAGGCCGATAGTGGGCTCTATGTAGTTGCTATAACATTTCATAACCAAAAATTTTCCCAATATTCTTGACATCAAAAGATAGAACATAACTTACCAATATTCTTGGTGGAGGTTTTTTTATTGATGTGTCCATATAGACAAATAAAGTAGAGAGAACAAAAAATGTCTCTTGAAGTATATCTTCATAACCAATATCCATCATTGATATTACAATCATCATATCATTGAGGTAGGGGGATACAATTTGAATTCTAATAGTTTTAGCACCTTCCACCTTAATTCTCACTCTAACTATTGACAATTGATATATATTAAGAACTTCATCTTTGGTCCCATGAAATGTCTATAAGGTCAAATAAGTGACATAAAAATTATACACCATCAATTAAAAAGTAGAAATTTGATGAATTTTTATTTTTTCACTATTTTCACTCATAAACTATGAAGAATCACTATAGTTTTTTATCTTATTGAAATTAGTATAATTTCATAATATTTCAAGTATTTTTAACACAAGTATATTACAAATAGAGCACTTTAGTTAATTAATGTGACACATAACATACATACAAGATATTGTACATAATCATTGTTACATAATAACTAATGATTGTGACAATTTTACAAATAGAATATGATCTTGACATCAATTTGATGCTAATATTTCATGAAATGGTACTTAAAAAATACATTTACATCTCTATATTGTTAATCAAGCCACATCACAAAGAGATTATATATAGAATTTCATAACATTTTAGAAATATAGCGTTGTATGTTAAAGACTTTGACCTAAAACCCTTATTTCATTTGCCAACTTTCTTACAGCACATTTGTTTGTCCTATAGAATAGTGATCGAGGACCACGAGTTTCACTTGAGCGCCCAGGTATCTCGCCCAGGTATCACGCCCAGGTCCGGGCGCGTGCCCGTGTACTTTTCTATTACCCGGTTGAGGACCGCGAGTTTATGCGGGAAAGACAAGTCTCGCTTCGTCTCTCTCGATTTTTTTAGGGCTTGACGTGAGAGCAGAGCCGGGTCATTTGCAGTGGGGCTCTGGGGTTTGAGAGCTTGGTACCGGAGCGGCAAACTTCAGGGGTTCGTGTTGCCAGGATGTAAGGTAAATTGTATCTTCAAAACCCTTCACGTCATGATTTCTGCATTCTTAGTGCTTCTGTTGGAATTTAGCGTTTTTTTCGCTTCCGGAAACATGTGTGTGCCGGGCCCCGTAGTTTCCTGAGGTTTTCTTCGCTTTCATTTCTTCCTCCTTTTGGAGGTTCTTTTGTTGTTTCAACTTATGGACAGGAACTGCCCCTCTTTGTTTGTTCCTTGGTAGAAGTCAGACTTTTGTTTAAAATGCGGAACGAACCGCTTCCTTGTGACTTCTGCGCTCTGTCGATTGTCTTAACGTTATGACTGATGATTTGTCAGGAAGACTGAGTTCTTTTAGATTTACTCTGAATTCTTGGGTGCGATATGCCTCTCATGTTGGATGTACATGATGTTCATTTTACCGAATTTTCTAGTAGGTTCTGTGTCATTCTACCCTAGCTTACTCAAGTTTTTGAATTCTTAAAATTGCTGTGAATTGCCCAGTTTTTGAACCGTGGTTGAGCTTTGTTATTTAAGTGAGGAATGTTTGGCTGGTGTGGACTCCTCTTCTTTTGCATTATTTTAGATCTCGGGAGGCTTAGTGCTACCTTGTATGTGTATGATTTGCTATCTTATAGGCAGCAACATGCGGCAAGAAGTAATTCCAATGTTGTGCTTGTGTTTTGAGCCTTTGAGCCTCTGAGCCTCTGTAACTGAGTGAGAATGCATGTTGTCTGATTATTTGTGTATACCTCTCTCGAACGTATTTTAGAAGCTCCCCCTAGAGGTTTATCGAACTGTGATATCAGACGTAGTTTTTATATTGCACATTTCATTTTTTGAGTCAATGCATGTAAACGTTTAAGTCATAAGTCTGGACGAATATATGCAGTGACGTACTTGTGGGCATTAATGGTTTCATCTGAAGTGGGAATATTTTCCCTTTGATATACGCCAGATGGAAATTGTCTCAAAAGATCCAGGGCTACTAGGCAAAGGTATTAACATGATCATAGAATTATGGAAAGCATTCAGGTCTGGTTGAAAGAGCTCAGTGCGACTGTCATGCCCGGGTGCAGCTGATAAGTACATCAAGAGTTGAAGCTCAATAGTGTTGGTGCAATTATTACTGATACTTGAGTTTCGTACTGTTTTTACAGCAGACGTTATTTTTCCTTTGGAACAAAGCAATTAGCTAATCTGGTGGATCACCTTTTTGTAACATTAGTATTCCATATGCAAGAGTTCATCTCTAGAAGCAAATTTATTTGTGTTACTTACGACAGACTTGTGAGTTGCAGATTCTCATTTTGAGCTTGGATCACAGTATACAGGCCTCCATACACACTCTTGGTCACCTCGCTTTCGGCTAGATGGCTTCGTTGGTTGAGTCAGACACGGTGGTATTGAGGAGCAGGAAGGGGAAGAATTTCGTTGCTGAAGAAGAAGAGCAGCTTTGTCGGAGCTTTCTTCACGTTTCTCAAGACCCAACAGCCAGAAACGGCCAGCGGTTGACGGCGTTTTGGGAACGTGTACGGGAGCACTACAACAACAACAGACCCGTGGGTGGAGGTGAACGACCTGCTAGGTCTCTGGAAACGAAATGGGGAGTCATTAAGCATGACGTAGCGAAGTTCATAGGAAATTACAAAGTTGCAGTCGCGCTTTGTCAATCGGGGACGTCATCACATGATGTGTTGCAGAAAGCTTTGGAGCTTTACAAGTCCAAGCATCCAAAGAACCAGAGCTTTGTTTTCATACACTGCTGGTTTCTTCTGAAAGATATACCGCACTGGGCTGAGCCGCTTGATGAGGGGAAGAGGACAACGCCTCTGAAGAGACTCGTTGACCAAGACTCTTCTTGTCAACGAGAGCTCGTACCAACAGAGGCACCCACGTTGAATATTGGAGAGTCTAGCTTCAAGAGGCCCCAAGGATCGAAAACCTCCAAGGAGGAGCAAAGAGCTATGAAGCTCAAGGAAAGTGCTCTGTGGGCTCAAGCTAAGGCCACTGCTGACATGGCCGCTGCTACCTTCAAGAAAGCCAAAATAATGGAAGAACAGAGTATAATGAACCTGTTTACGTTACCGGACGAGACCTTGGTGTGCGAAGAAGCAAGGGAGTACGTCAAGCTACGGCGAATTGAGGAGCTTCAGAAGCTTAAAGACCGGCTTGCTACCCAGGCCTCAGCTCCCTTGACTTTAAGCCAACTCCCTACGTCACCCATTTCTCAGGAATTACAGGCACAACCGTCAGCCACTCAGGTATCGAGTATCGCGGACACAAGCTTCACCAGGATCATTATCTGAAATGTTGAGTGTAATGTGTAGCTGCTGCCTTTTTTTCCCTTTTTGAGCCCATGAGGTCCATTCCTCAGGTTGTCATGTACAGGTTATCCGCTTCATTTTCACCTTATATAGGATGGAATATAATCTTCGGGCGAAAGTGATGTAATCCCTAAGTCTTGGTCTGAGGGTCTCAGGAATGGGCAGGGATAATGAGAGTGCCCTCCGCATCGCTCAATAGCTTAAGGCTAGAATCAGTTTGTCAATTTTGAGGACGCCGCCCCTGTTCGGAGATTTTCGGTTTCGGTTTCTTGAATTTCATTGAAATATTACGCTTTGTATCTAGCAAGTTTGGCGGTTTTATATGGTTGTGATCATTTATCTGAACATCTCGGAGTACAGTTTATGGAAATCCATTGTGTTTTCGTCTTTAGTCTGCCTCACATCATAGATCGCATGGGAAATCACGGAGGTAGTGGATTTTAACCCCTAAATGCCCAAGGCGTTTCGTGAGCTTCTTGGAGCATGTTCTAAATAAAATTAGAAGGCACAGATTTGATAAGTTGCAACTTTTTTGCAAATTGTAACCTTTCAGCTATATGTGTTATGAATCATATGGGGAACAGAAATTACTAGAGTACCGGTATCTCTTATGGATTTGCATATATTTTATAATCCACTGTATTGGTATCCTAGGAACATAATAGTAGAATATTGTGCTGATTGATACAATTGGTATTCTTGGAAAACGACTTCAGAATCCAATATGATAGTTAAATCTATTCATTATACATATGTCTAAAGGTTGATTTTTTGGGAGAATGAATGCCAACCTAGAGGAAATGAATGACACACTTCAAGAGTGTATGTGACCTTATACATAATAAAGATCACTATTCACAAATAACATCATCATATGTGTATGCACAAATCTTTCTACCAAAACAAAACAAATTTACCTTGCTTTCAAATAAAAGGTGTATAAACATCTTCTAGAAATTTAATGAAACAAGTGTTACAAAATTGTTAATGCAACAATATTCTTGATTCACATGTCAATGCGTACAAAAAAGTGGCATATGATTTGGAGCTTCCTTCAACTATCTCTCCACTATTGAAGTCATTGTATATAATAAATTTCACCAACCTTTTCTGTCAATTCTAAGTATGTAATATCTTCTAGATAACAACTCCTCCAATCAACCAAAAAAACACAAGTTTTACATAGTAGGTGCTCCTATACATTTTGAATTCATAAAAGAATTCAAACCATTTTGAGCTTCCTTCTCCATTCAAATATAGCTTTGTGTCCAAAATCACACATGTTTTAGACATAGATCCCAAATGTATTCAAGTCGTTTTAGTAGTTTAAATACAAACCTTACAACTTCAATTTTTTTAACTTGGTCTATCAAGTCCAAAAAATATGAAACAAAGTGGGTTAGATGCAAAATCTTTGAAAATTTACAATTTATTCATCATGCTTCTAAAATTTATAGACAACCACTTGCATTTTGGTTCATAAGCATTTGCCAATGTGCACAAATTCATCACATAGTCCCATGGACATGTGGCCATAGAGCAAATAAGGTAAGAACACACACAATGAACACTACCCAAAATATGACAACTATATTTGAATCATAAAGCATTACAAAAAATTAGATATTGATTACATTAGATGAACAACATCAAAACATGAGAGCCTACTAGAGTCTATTGTTGTTTTCTGGTACATCTAGAGGGTGAACTTTGAAAATTTATAACTTAATATTCATATAGTGAGAAAATAATGCATCCCAAAGAGGTATGAAACCCTCTTCTAGTTGCCAATAAAATCCATTAAAATGTTTTGTATTTAATAACTAAGCTTAGTTGTAATCAGTGAAGATTATTGGTGTGTACATCTTAAGGTCAAATTTTGGGGTACTTCCTTTCTATGACACAATAATATTAAACAATTTTCACTTCCAAATTGCCTAATGTTGGCCATGTTGTGAAAACAAGTCACTATCCCTTAATTCACAACTTCTCGCAATTAATTAAACACCCTCCGCAAATCAAAATGAATAAATAAAACATGTGATTTGCCCCCCCCCCCCCATAAAAAAAAAAGTTTTGATACATGTACAATATATAGAATACATATGGAATACATACAATATGATGTATGGAATATTGATGTATTAGATGAATATTGACATGGTATATGTATAGGGATATTGAATATAGTGACATGCAAAATATAAATGTGACAAATAGAATATCGATTTGATACAATATGTGGATAATTATAATTATAATTATATATATGATTTCGAATACACTTGTAAATCCCTAGTTCCTCAATCTTTTATTGAATTTTTGCATATTTCTGCTTATAACTTTATGAATATATATTATTCATCTCAATCTAATCAAATTCACCGTGTAGAAAGTGCTTTTAACCCTAAATGTTTCCTACTATGTTTTCACCAAAAACTCTCCAAAATTACCATTTCTGGTACAAGTACCAAATTTTAGAAAAACAACATTTTTGGACACATGTAATTGTTGGATCTTGTAGTACACTAGTTTGAGAAGATGTGGAAAAAATTTCAGAAATTTTCAATGTGTAGATTGCAAGGTATTATTTAGCGTTTGAATTAACACAAATCATTTTTTGGGCCCTGTGAAAGAATGTGCAACTATACTTTACACGCTCACATCTCTATGGAAAATTGTCCCAAATGGTGGTGCTTCTTTGGATTCATTCTTCAAAGCAAGTTGTCTACATGCTTGAAAAAATTCAAATCATTTGGAATTGTACAACATATAGGGAAAAAATAGTAAATAGAAAGAAATAGAGAATGATTCAAAATACTAAATTGTTAAGAATTTAGTTATGGAATTGAAAAATTCCAATCCCAATGGTTTTTATGTTGTAATAAACAATCTACACCCAATATTTTCATTTTTTTTCAAAAATATTGAAAATTGAGTTAAATAAAGGACTTCAAAGTTTATCTTAGAATAGAGATTTTGTAACTACCTACAAACTAAAACTCCTCATAACTTTCATCTCATTAATCAAAATGTAATGATTCAAAGCTTTCCATATATATAATGAATTTCAAATTTTTATTTCTTAAAAAAGTGATTTTTTAAAGAATTTTTTTGAGTTGCTTGGACTACTTGCTTAGCGATAAAAAGTACCTATCATGCAATAACATTTTAACCATGTAGTTAGAAGTTATGAAACTTGTTGCGCCTTAAAGATACTCCACTAGTATATGTTGTGTGAAAATTCCAAAGAGGAAAATTAAATAGAAATCCCATTCATAGTGAGTTGCCCAAAATCTATATATTGCCGTAAAAAACGCAATTTGGGCATTTAGGGGTTAAGAAAAGTCAAGCATTGGTTGGGATGAATGAGAAGTTTGTGGTTCTCATTGTAGTTAAAAAAGTTTTTGGATACTCTCTATTCATCATCCATATTTAGTGGACATTAGAGCACCAAAGGAATAATCCCTATATTGATTGTAATCTAGCATGTTCAAAAAATATATATATGGTAGAACCATCCATTCCCAACTAGGACCCTATATGCAATCTTTAGGTATTGGGAAATTCAACAGACACTATGATTGATTTCTAACCATTAGTTCTTGGTTTCTAACCATCTTCTAACCATTAATGTCATGACACATGTTCTTGGTTTTGAGAGACAAAGTAGTATTTGAATGAGCAATTATGGAAGATTATAAAAATTATAATCCTCATGATTTCTATTTCTCTACATGGCCAAGATTTTACATTGGCTTATATAATCAAGAAAATGCACATAATTACTTAAGTAGTTGACTATGGGTGGTTCTACTATATATATGGGGGTAATGAAAAATCAATTCACTCACTTAAGGTAAACCAACCCATTTCCACTAGCCTCCTATTTCCACCATCCTACTTTTGGCCCCATCTCCACCATAGAACTCATCTAAATACATTTATTTTTTTGACAATTTCAATGCATTAATTCCAAGTTGGGTAATGTGTCGGTTTTTAATTGGTAGATACTCAAATGCTAGTAGGTACATGGAATGGCGGTTATAGTCTGTTTTAGGACATTCATGACTCTAGTCTATAGGTAGTTTTGTAATTTCACGCAAGCCACATTAGAAATTTATAAAAATTATAAATTTTATTGGAAAATTATAATTCTAGTTGAATTTGATACATGAAACATGCACACCTATGAAAAACATGTGTCCTTTTTGGAGTTGGTCCCAATATACTTAGATTGCGCATTACGGTGGTAATAGGCTGGTCTACTACCTTAGTAAGAGTAACGAGTGAATGAAGTGATTCACTCACTAAGGTAGCCAACCCATTCTTAACACACACACAACTTTTTACAATATAGGTTGATGTTTTTCCAATCAATAGTGGATTACATTTCTGCTCACAACTAACACATACTAGTTGGAGCAACATAAGTGTTCAAGAAATGTACATTGAAAGTCTAGAATTATCATTCTCATCAATTTTGTAACAAGCCTATGATTGAAAATAGAATGACCTATATAGCAAGAATAGGTTTCATAGAATCTTCACAAACATCGGAATTTCATTTTTGACGAAAAAAATGTAAAATATTTCAAATCCTTCTAGAATCTATTTCACTACAAGAGGATTTTTTTCCCCTCACCAAGCCCATCTTGAAGCTATGTTGAATTCTTTAAGTGGTTGGAAATGGGTTGTAAGCTTCTATCCCCTGAAAAGAGACAGCCCCCCAAATCACTACAATTAGTTACTAATAAGTTACTCCATATAAGGTAGAAACACCCATTAGCGTCCCTAATCCCATCCTTGTACCCTAGATATCACTAAATGTGTCCCTAGACTTTAGTTAATGTGTCCTCAGTATGTTTAATTCTAATTGGTTGACACATGTGAAGGACACATACTTAACTATAATTCACTAATAGCTGATTTTTGCAGAGTTTAGATTTGGATCCACCTACGTCACACATACAGTGATCTAGGAAGTGAACACTTTGAAAAATCATAGAAATTACATATGACATCCGAAAAACTATTTTTCTTTTAATATTTGTGATTTTCATTTGCTAATACTACAAAAATATAATTCTATAGAAAAGATGCCTCCAACTATGCTGAATTGCTTATATTGACACTTTTGGGTGCTCCCACCTTAACTTGCATGATCGGAATCCAGCCCCACACAAACACTGACACGTGAATTGCTCCGACGTGGAAGGGTGGGTGGGACCTGTTCCAGTTGTGCCTACCACTTGGCACGCTCCGGTTCTAGTACCTTGGTCTCCACCTCCACTACATCCGAGCTGGACTTTCCAGGGAGGCTGCAACTGTTCCCTCCTTGATCTGGTCAATATTCTTGCTGGGAAAAGGCCTCCCCGAAAGGGCACTGAATCTTGGACAGAATCCTACTTACCACGCCTGTCCTTTACAAATTAATTTTTTTAATACATCTAAGCTTAAGGTACGTTCGCACTTGGCATTATGAAAGAACGGCTCTTAAGAAATAAGAGCCCTGTAAAATACTTGGTAGGGCCCTTCTTGCTAAGTCGGCTTGGGGGAATAATACTCCCATACTGTGCAAGCATATATTAGCTTCTAGGTGTTCATACCTGAGGGGACTGTTACCAATGCCCCTCCCCCTCTCTCGCCTCAGTTTCAGCAGAAATCTGTTGCTTCTTGTTCTCAGAAGTTGCACTGTGGAGTTTGTGAACAAATTTGGTCTTGCACTAAATGAATTAGGTGTTGCACAGAAGCTCTCTCACAATTTCCATCTAGCGCCTTCAATTGTAGTTTGGTTGATTCTATCTAGATCAAAGAGAGCTCATGGAGACTGTAGAGGTTTGTTTTCAACAAAGTTGTGGGGCTTATTTCTCACTGCCATGCATTGAATATCTTCGACCAAAGACTAAATTCTGAAACCAAGTACTTGGCAAGTACTCCCATGTCTGGTAATGGAAGCAAGGGAAATACTTGAAGCAGGTGAAATATTTAAGACGATCAAAATCCATTCCGTCTCTAAAAATCCACAGATCCTTCCTGAAAACTTCACAACCCAATACATCAAACTATCGAACCGAAGCTTCAAAAAATTCGACAAGAAAAGACGATGCGATTCAATGCAGGTTGCAATCACAACTCCATCTATGAGCCAGGTGAGGCACGGTGCATCTCCTTTCTTTTCGTTGAACTAGATATTGCATAGACTATTGCACTCTCAATAAAGCATACCCAACAAAGATTCAACATTTAGAATTGAGTATTCATTGATTTGGCAACAATCGATCTGCGATCACTCTTCAAGTCGTTGCAACCAATCGAGGTGGTCTATAGGAACAGCTTTTCCACCACTTTCGAAAACCACTCTTTCGTAATGAGGCATCATGACCCCCATTAGCTAAGACTGCCCACAATTTTCTAAAATTTAGATTTTTTGAAGATTGAAAGTTACTTCTTAGGAGTCAATGTTTAACCCCTAAATGTCTAGATTCATCTCCAGAATTGACAATTTGAGAAAAATCATTATAAAGTTCAATTTTGAAGCATATTTTGGAATTAATATAAAAATAAAAGTTGTAGATTTTGATTTGTAGATTTCATCTGTATGGTTAGATTCACCAATGCTATCACCAATCTTATTTTATAAATTTTGAAAGAGAAATTCCAAAATTCCTTCAAAATTTGATTACAAGCAAAATATGATCATTTTTTCAGTAAAATTTGTTGGAATGGATTTGAAATGGGGTTCTCTTGGTACAGTGATTTTTTGAAATTTTTGTATTCTTCAAATCTATGACCTCATTTTGGCAAATCATGTTTTGAACTAAAGTCAATGCAGTTTGACCACTTGACATACTTGCAGATTTGTAATTTTAGAAAAATATGTATAATTGTAACACCAAATCCAACCCTTGTATAGGACAACAACTTGATAATGTATCTCCACGAATTAAAATAACTTTCATCCAAGTAGTTAGGAAGATGAAACTATAGTTCGAATTTGTTCATCGTCTAGAAAATGGACGTCGGAGCGCTTAGGGGTTAAAATAGTATTCGTGAACAGTTGCCGCAGGAGCGCTCTTAAATGAGCTCCACATCACCACCCACGTAGGATCGGTAGTTACAAAATCGCTCAGGTGTGAATGCCCTTGCAATTAACAACCCGTTCCTATCCAAATACCGGTTGCCTAACAATAGGTAAGAACAGACCATTAGGCTATTACATCTTGGCTCTTTTATTAACCTTTAGCCTTTTGAAATGACCATGTGCATTTGGGGGACCACAAAGAATTGACCCCCTCATTGCTCTACAAAAAGGGTATACATAGGAGGTCCATAAAGTGCCAAGGTAAGAGCTCAAACCATCTAAGAATTTGGGGAGGTGAAACTTCTTCAAATGAATTTTTCAATAAATTTTCCTTGAAAGAGAAATGGAATTGGCATCTAAAGTGTGAGCACCCAACAACATCAATACAAGCAATTCAACATAATTGGAGGCATCTTTTCTTGAAATTTTTATTTTTGTAGTATCAGCAAGTGAAAATCATGAATATTAAAAAAAATAGATTTTTCAGATGTCGTATGTAATTTCTATGATTTTTCGAAGTGTTGGCTCTCTAGACCATTGAATGTGTCTTGTAGGTGGACCCAAATCTGAACTTTGCGAAAATCAGTGGTTAGCGAATCACAGTTAAGTATATGTTCTTCACATGTGATAGTCAATCAGAATTAAACATATGGAAGGCAAAGTCTAGGGACCCCATTAGTGATGTCTAGGGTGCATGGATGGGATTAGGGACGCTTTTGGGTGTTTTTACCTCTACCCAAGTCATTTCATATTTTTTGGAGCTTTGTGGAATTAGTTACGAGTTTTTGAAGTTGAAATGGCATAGGGCTCTAAAATCCAGCCCACCTCCTCAAATGTACATTGTTGGAACATCATTGGTACAACCCAAAAGCAACATGTACCAAATAGTGTATAGTTGAGGAAGTGGGTGATTTTTGTTTGAGCCTAAGTGCTTTTAGAGCCTCCTACTTTAATTGTAAAAAATTGCCCCCTATTTTGTGCAGTGTTTTTTGGTATTTCTTCATCTCTCCCATCCAATCTAGGGCTTTTGATTGCAAATATGAACTCACAATTTGAAAAGTTTATCATGTGTTGCAAATGAAATATTTTAGTGTTTAATTGCAAGGCAATGAGGGGGGGAATTCACCTTCACCACATTGTATGTCTATGAAAATGGAGCAACCTACGAAAAAGGGTCAATAAATTGAATACTATAGTGAACTTTGAATAAGTAATTGTAGGATTTAGTGCTTAGGTCGATTTCAAACTAGAATAAAATCAACTCAAATATGACTACACTGAAATGAGGTTATTTTGTATAATTGGATGAATAATTGGTTAGTATGAAAATTAGTATGACCAATCTTATAGTGCCACCCCTCACCACAAATGCTACAACGCTACTACTGCAATCAATGTTGAATAGTTTGGCCTTCTAACACTAGAAGAAAATGAGGGTTTCTGTGACTACTATTTGCAACTGGTTTTGTAGTTGCATGAGATGTTTGCACCTAGATGACAATTTAGAGCTTGCAATTGGAGTAGACAAGTTGGACTAGTTGCAAAAAAATTCAAAGTTGTTTCTCATCCAATAGCCTACTTGAAAGTTTGTTGATGAACTCTTCTAATGTGATTGTTGTTGTGGAAGTTATTTGTGTGCGACTAGTTTGTGACTTATGTACAACAGGTTTGCAACTTATATTCAACTAGTCTATAATTCATAGATTTGTAGATTTTGAAATTTTTAACTCAAAGATTTGTAGATTCAAAATTTTAGATCTATTTTTTTTTAGATTGACAAATCCAAATTTTTTTTAACTTTAAATATTTATAGATTTTTGTAGATTATAGAAATCTACAAAATGTACAAATATTAGAATTTCATTATCAAAATTCATTACATAAGAATGCTATAACTTTGATATGGGACAAATAATTAAAGACTTAATAGTAGTAGCATTTTTGTTGTTTCATAGTTGCATGCTAGTTGTATTCTAATTAAAATCTAATCATGTTTTAGTCAAACTCTAGTCAAATTGTAGTTGTAGTCTAGTTGCATTGTAGTTACACTCTAGTTGCACTAGAGTTGCTTTCTAATTGAATTGCTATCAAATTTAAATTATATGCAATTGTAGATAGACACATTGGACACTACAAAATGTAAAATTGTTCACATCAACAATTTTGATGAATATTGGATGTAAAATACCTCACATCAATTCTTTTGTTACAACCCTATAACTGTAACTATATTTTGTGACTACTTTTGCAACTACAGTATAACTATGTCAAAGTTGGTGCAAATATAGAGGATTGTAGTTGCAGGGTAATTGCATAGGACTATAGTTGCATTTTAGTTGGTTGTAGTGGATACATTTTTCTTCTAATGCGATAAATAGTTTTGACCATACTAAATAACCATTTTAGTGTAGCAACTTAAAAGATCATAGTCATAGTACTTGAATTTGTAGATGTCTTTTGGCATGGCAATACAATTTATGAAATCACAATGAAAAGTTAGCTCTATGAGCTAGATGTCACTTTTAAGTCTCAACATACACATATCCATTATAGAGCTTCTTCCCAATTTGCATCCCTTATTTACGTTTGTTCAACATTCTAGCCTTTGAATTGTTAAACAAATGTAAACAAAGACTTAATTAGGAAGAGGGTCTACAAGAAGGATGCCTACCCAAACAAAAGTCATTGTCATTTGTCCCAAACCTTCTTCACTTTTACACCCAATATTTACACTAGATGACATGCCTAATTGGCTAAAAATCTCCTCATAATTGATGAAAAAAAATTCTCAATACTATAGTAGAAACTATACTCAATTTTAAAGTTTATAAGTTATCATATTTTCTTGTATACAATATGAGTACTACTAAGGTAGTCATACCCTTCACTATTTTCCCCTACCCCATTTTTTTTTTAATCAAATAGGTACCTATTGAAGTGTCACTAGTATATCTTCAAATCATTCGCTTTGAATGACTCTTGCTTTGGGCAAATAGCCCTTCATGGATGTAAAGAAAACAAGCTTTCAATGAATGATTTGGGGTCTTGCTTTAAGTGCTACAAACATGCACCTATTGAACACTTTAAAGTTTCTTCTAGTTTTGACTTTCAAAAATCAAATCAAATACAAGAATTTTCCAAATTTTTAATTATTTTTTTCAACATCACTGATTTCCATTTGACTGAAGGGCAAAAAGAACTTTTCCCTCCATCTACACACACCAGCTTAAATGCACGGTAATAGATGTCTCTACTTTAACTTAATATAAAACGTTGCCGATCACGATCTCTTGAACAACTGTAGGTTACCCACGACGAATCGACAGACCCTAAATAACAAACGGCCCCCTGAACACCTGTCAGAATCCCCCAGGCGTCCGTTCTGTCCGGCGCCAGAGCCGCTGTGATCGCCTCCCTTCAGCAATCCACTCCTTATGTACATTCCCCTTCTAAAATCTTCACAATGTGTTCATTACAAGCACCACCAGCCGCCGGCTTTGCAATCCAAGCATTCTTCACTACGAAGTATGACTTCAGCTTGCGACGCTGATGCCGTCCACATTCAATTCCACGCTCCTTCTCCTCTATGCTGATTTCATGGGCACCGGCTCAGCTTCATGGTAAGCTCACTTCAGCTATGAAGTTTTCAGGAAGCTCCTTGTGCTGTTGACTGAAATGTGTGGAGCTTATACTCTTTTTGCAAGAAGACGATCTCGTTATAGAGAGGTGCTTTTGAAATGGTGTTACATCTTTGCCAACTTTGGTACTCCCTGGTACAATTGTGGTACTCTCTGGTACTAGAAGGACATGAAGTTTTCCTATACGAATCTCTGGTTCTGTCCTTAGCTGGGAATTCTTTGTTTTCTTGAGGGCTAATGAAGGGATTACGTCGCGATGGAGAATAGACATAATTTCTTGTAGTAGACTGTATTGTGAGCTTTGGGTATTGGTCTTTGAATACGTCGATTTTGAGAATGAGAGGCTATTGAGTCCATGTGTCAAATGTTGACAGTTTGCAAGCCGGCTATGGAGTCTTGATATACTGAAGTCGAGGTTTTGGTCTCGGTCTTGATTGATGGTGAGATTTTTTTGTGACAGATCGAGTGTAGCAGGGTGACGGAGTCGTTCCAGCTCGGAATCAACACTTGGAAATCATCAAAATGAGCTACGGTATGTGGCGTACACTCTGATATGCTTTCGGTTATATATGTCTGTGAACGATGGGATTTATGTAAGAAACCTGAACTTTTTTTCACTAGACCTTTCTGTGTCAGTCCTCGAATTGTCGCACAGATTCGAGTAATGTTGCACTATTCTGTGCTTGGAGCTTGAATTTGATTCTTCTGCTTCGGGTTATGTTTGTGAACGTTTGTTTTTATGTATGAATCATATCAACCTTGTCACTCGAGCTTTCTGTCTCAGTCATTGAGTTATTGCGCGGCTTGACTATTGGTGCACTATCCGTTCATGAATCTTGAATTCTTCTCCTTCCTACGCTACTGTTTTGGGTTACATCTGTGCACAATGGGCTTGTATATGTCTCAGTACCAGTAGTTTCTTGTTGTTACAAGGTTGAGATGAGCTTGGCTTTTATTTTTCTGACTCTCTTTGGATGTTGTGCAGGCAAGCGAAATGGATGGGAGGACGACGTGGGCAGGGAGCCAGTGGAGCGGCCGCTGCACAAGGTGAAACTGCTGCAGTTGATTAAACACCATTTGCGGGACTGGGCTGGTGTGGCCGCCATGATTGGCATGGAGATTGTGGTCTACCTAGCTATTCCGCCGTTCCATCGGTTTGTGGACGAGACCATGATGCAGGATTACAAGTTCCCAACCCAGGCGGACACTGTCCCCACTTGGTCTATTGGGGTATTCTTCCTAAATCATTTTTATTGGATGCTGAGAGGATTCCAACGCACTTTAGCATGAGTTATTTGGACACCGAATGATTAGGTTGTGGTACTACAAATTTGGTTGTCTAAAGGTGATCTAATAATCGGTTCTAGACTCTCCTAGGCTCTCATGATTTGATTGAGTATATCTTTTGTCATCAATATCTAGGTCAGGGTGTCACTTTTGGGGTAAATATAGGTGTTGCATTTTGGGCAGTGATTATATGGGAACCCATACCTTAGCGGGATTGATAACATTAGCTATGGGTTTGTGTTGCCAGAAGCCGTTCATGATGAAATTTTGTCGTCTGTACTGCAAGTGGAGGCAGTAAGCAATGGTTTGAAATGTTACTATTTGTAGTGTCCAATGAAGCTGAGGCAGGTGAAAAAAGTAGTGGTAGAATGTGTAATGTCGATTCTTACTAGTATAACTCTTACATTGATGTGGTGACGGGAATAGTGACATTCTGAGATTGTTGAATACTGAGAAGTGTAATGAAGAGTGTATGGAGACGTGTGAAGATTACACGATTTTTATTTGAGGAGAGACCCTTTTGATCAGGGGCTTGTCGATGCTGAGATTGCTCATGAAATTATGGGTTTGCAGGTTGTGGCGGTGTTGATTCCGTTCCTTTTCTTCCTCGCTTACTTCATTCGGAGGAGAAGTATTCGTGATTTGCACAATTCTTTCCTTGGTGAGTACACTGGGCAATTATTACGGCACTGTGTAAGGGATTCTTGTTGCATCTTCTGTAACGCGCATGAATGCCTATAAGGCTCAAATTGTTATTCGTGATTTGTTTGCACTCTTGAGCGAGTCATATTGGGACTTCCTTTTATTTAATTTTTACTTATTTTCGGATCAACGCATGCGATTTTATTCTCTGGTATTAATTTCGGTCCTGTCTGAATCATATGCTCCTCAATATGGTCAACCGACTTCGTCATTTGAAAACCATGAAATCTCGGCCCTGTAGAGGGCTACTTTCTACTGAGACGGTGGAGTTAAGTACTTGGTTCATCACTTGATGTGATTCAAAGTGAGCATAGGATTTTCGCGTTCACCCAACCTTGGTTGATCCCGTAAGCTAGCCAAAGAATATCCTCGGGTTTGGCGTACTCACGAGTTGTGGTTACATCGTTTTGCAGGCCTTGCAACGGCAATCACTATGACTGCGCTCTTTACAGATTCCATAAAGAATATGGTTGGAATGCCTCGTCCCGACTTTTTCGATCGGTGTTTTCCTGATGGCATTGCGGTATGGTCTCTAGATGTACTACCTAAAGTATGTTTAATTCTCTTTTCAAGTATTACCTGAGGATTGAGCCAGCAATTCCGTATCATTCTAGAGCTCTGGAGACCGCGTACTTTTCACTGCAGCTACTTTGTGGTTGGCAGTAACCTATCTACACTTGCCTATGTAGTTGGGTGAGTATGAAGCTTATCGTTCTTATACTCAAGTTTTGAGAGGAATAAGTGCCAGAGAAAGAATTGGTGCATTTTATGGATATCGCGACCCTCTCTTGAAATAGCGGACGAGTCCATTGTATTTTCAGCTCCATCAAGAATGTTATGGGAGGATGTGATGATTAATAATCTTCTCTGAAAAACCGTGATGTGTCGCAGGTATACTCCAATGACTCACGTAGACAAGCTATCTGTCACCCAACTAACATGGCAGAGTACAAAGATGGTTACAAAAGTTTTCCAAGTGGACACGTTTCATGTAAAGCTCCCGTGCTTTGTTTCCTTGTAGCAATTCGTATAGTGAAATGAATGATTGTCGTATTAAGCTGCAATTATCTCGTGTTCACTGCAGGATGCAATACTTGAACTTTCTAGCTTCAGATAACTACTGCATATGAAAGTGTGGCTAAGTTAGTATTCACTGTTTCGTCTGTCTCTGTCTAAAACTCTTCATTTCCGGCTGTCCTACAGGGTGCTTCGCTGGCCTCGGTTACCTATCTTTGTACTTAGCGGGGAAACTAAGCCTCTTCGACAAGAGAGGCTATTCTTCGAGAGTGTTTTTTGTTTTCGTTCCTCATCTGGCTTCAGTACTGATTGCCATTTCTCGAGTTAACGATTACCAACATCGCTGGGTGGATATCCTTGGTGCCGCTGTTATTGGTGAGAGCATCGACTCAATCTCACCTTACCTTTAATCTGTCACCAGGTCTTGATTCCTAGACTTGGTACTTTTTCTAAAATAGGTTGTACTTGAGGATGCTGAAACCAATCAGCAGGAACGTGGCGGATGGATGTATTGCGACAAAAATTAACTCTGATTCCACATTGTGAAAGTAAATAATGAACGTGATGCTGTTTCGTGGACTGCAGGACTCCCCATTGCATATTTCTGTTACAGACAACACTTCCCGAGCATCTATGCCGGGTCATGGGGTAAGATCTCGTTTCTGAGACTCCTTATTTCAACCACAATGAAGACTAATCTAAGACCACTTCGAGACTTTTAGACAGAACCATGAAGAGAATATTTGTCATGATTTATGAGGGCGAGATCTCCTTATGGTCACAGTGATCATGCAAAGGCTTCTCATGGGAAATTCTGCTTATGTGTTGTCTTATTATTCCTGAGCAGTCTTACAGTATTGAATATCCTGTTTGTAGTTGTATGTAGAACTTGTCTATGATAGCTAGTTGATACTCTCTTTCATAGTTGAGCTTGTTTTCATGGAAGACATGCCAAGGCTATTTGGACAACAAGTTTTTCGATATTACAGAATCTTGGCCTCAGAAATGTGATGAGCTGATGTTGCAATTCTGTGTTGATGACCAGCCGGATACCCATTTGAGTACGAGCCGCAGGGAATTTTCAGTCATGGTTTACATGGTCCTCGAGCAATTCCAACAACAATGGCTCCTCAAAACGATCTGGAAATGGGAGCACGAGACAAGTCACGACCAGGAGTTTCGACTGAAATGGCGTAAAGGGCTGGCACTGCCAATCATACCTTTACTGTGGCAGGGGCGCTTAACACTTCGGTGGGCGTTGCGTTTGTACAAGGATTCTCATTCTTTTTCTGCATTTGGGTGATGTACAATAATGATAGGAATTTTCTTTTTATGTTGCAATATGCTCTGATTGTGTAAAGGCACTAGACTTAACTAGACCTTCAAAAGGGGCCATCAGGCGTGGCAGTTGCTACCTATGCCTATGACAGTGCTCGTAGAACCACCCCCAACAGACTCTCATAGGTGAAAAAGCCAATTTTTCTGTAACTGTTGCATAGCATTTTGTACTTCATAGCCAGTCGAGGATGCTTATTGGACATTACTCTCTCTTCCAAATGAAATTAGTACTGTCGGATCTTGGATTAATATGACTATTTGATATCGTGGGCAAGGATTGCTGTGTTGGCTTTGGATCGCCCTCCTTAGCAATCGCCATGCTCCATGTGGTGAGTGCTGGTGAAAGTGATAGAAGAGGGTTACAATAGTTAGGAGAGCTTTGGGGCTTTCAATGTATTACAATTATTTGAAAGCGTGCTGTTTTACCCGAGGTTGGTATCTTGCAGACTGTAGATGGATATGTTGATATACTAGCAGCTGCTAGAACGTGTTAGCTGGACTAGCATTTCCAGTTATCCCACTTTGATTGACACTGATGTGAGTTGCTGACCGTCATGCCTGCACATCTGTGAATACCTTGTACCGTCAATGAAAGCTGTGTTGACACTATTATTGCAGGATATACCAAGCAACTATTTTGGCTGTGTAAGGCGCTTTACACCAAATACTTCGGGTTTTAGAAGTAAATATTTTCAAAGTTGGCTTGGACACTTTTGTAGACCTTGGTAGTTCCAAAGTCGATGACGACGTCTTTATCTGTGAGCCATATTATTTGTTCAGTAACTGCAATTGAATAACCCCAGTTAAAATGCTGTTATGTGAAGCGTTTTTTCAGTTGAAGAGCACCTGTTTCGCGCTCTGGGCAAAACCAATTGACCGGAGACCGCAGTTACACTCGCACACATATTAGACAAAACTGGTAAAATGAAACCCTTCATATTTGAAATGCAGATCCTTTGGAAATTCTAAAATTTTGTGAGGCTGTCATATTGGGCTTGCCTCGAACCCGAGCAGTCTGAATTGCAAGTGATGAACAGATTAGCAAACGTTACTGTACGTGCAGCGAAGGGGAAGGGCATGCGCTGGTATATGCCAGAAAAAGATGGACTTGATGAATTTTTATAGAACTGTGGATTCTATATAAGGTGGGAGAGATGAAGCTATGAAACGGGGTTTTAACATGAGACCCTGCATAAAAATTTTAGCGGCAACTATTTTGACAATTTGCAACTTACAATTGTTTGTGCACCTTTCTTGTTGTAGCCATCAAACCCTACCATGGGGTTGGACCTTTTTGTTTCGATATATGTTTTACTACAATCATTAGGTTATGAATTTGTGGTTTAGAAACAAATGTGATTGAATTTGAATGAAAATTTTGGATACAGATTAGTAAATATTGAATTAATGTAAACAAAACTTGATGTTGGATGAAATTTGAAAGACAAGTACATTACTTGAAATAGAAAAAAATAGGATAAATTATCTTACAATAATTTTTCTAAAATATTGCAAAGTGTCGGAGAAGAAAACCTGACAAATGCTCATATTTTCAAATGAACATGAAAGAGAATTATTAATCCAAAGCTTAGGAACTGAATGAATATGAGTAGTATTTTGGGGAAAGAATAATCATGTTGTACATAATTGAGTGAAAACCTTGCACATTGCAAGTAATCTGCAGCAACTTCAATTATTCCTTTGGAAGGATACAGTTTTGAAGGAAAAAGAATTGAAAATTGATGGACCCTAAAACCCTATCACCCTACTAGGTAACTACACGTAATTGTAACCCCTACCTTATTGAATTACAATGCATACCCATCTATGTTTCACAACCTAAATTTAGAGAAGTCATTCTTTTCTTATACATGTGGCACAACTCTCATAAGACAAGAATGACTATCTTAGATTAGATATTATGATATTTAGGAGGGATCTACATAGTGATCCATGTAGGTGGGGTTTGCAATTAGATGTACTTATCTTATCAAAGTCTTGGTATAAAAGACCTTTTGATTAGAAATGTAGTGAATACTCTTATTTTTCTTTACTCTCATATTGTAAATGTAATCTCCTTTCTAGTATGGTAGTTTAGACAACCTTGTCTACTTACAATTCAACATTATAGGTCATGCTTCTTACTTCCACTTCAAACCAACTCACAATTAAATTCATAGAGAAAAAATAGGGCACTTGTAATAGTAAGAAATTTACTTGCTTCCAATTCCATTGATGCCCATGTACTAAGGTAAATTACCCTCTGATAGGCCAAAGGCTCATGCCACGAATAGCTAGAGGATGTCGCATTTCAGTCTTGCATCAACCCATGACAAAAGAAAATTCAAAACACAAGATTCAAGCTACATTAGGTTGAGTTAGTAGCTTCAATCAATGTTTTGGATGAAAGGGATGTAGTCATTAATGACTACAATAGAGACTTCTACCTTTTGAGTGCAAATTCATCACACAAAGTGACTCTTTTTAGGGCCTTCATGTTGTGCCCATGTTAGGAAATCTTGCAACTACATCAGGTGAGTAAGACGACCATTATGGATACACTTTTTGTTGGTTTGAGGGTAGTCTACAGACTCTTTGGGGCCAATTGGATATCACCCTTCAAAAATTCATAAAAAATTCCTACTTTGTCCAAAAAATAAAATTTCAACTACTCTTCCCATTTCTCCCATTTCTCTATGTATGAATTTCTCTTCTTTTAAAAAAATTTCAGCAATGCCAACAGGGCAAACCATTCATTCTGCCTGTCATAGGCTGGTTTCCCTTAAATTAATTACTCTTCAATGGCTGGTCACTGGTCAGTGCGCAGACAATACCAAACAATTTCAATGTAAGTTAGAGGCTCTCAAGGCATCATATCCAAAACAAACGTAAGTTGACTTTCAATAATGGGTTTGGTGATTTTCAACAGTTTTTTTTTGTCTATTGCCAATTGTAACGTACCGTGCAATTCATGTGCAAACCCATTTAAATTATTCCTATCAAGCTTGACCTCCTCCCTTTCAAATTTATTTGGTTATCATGAGGTCATTTTTGACCGCCCAACTGAACTAGTTCTCCAATTTTGTTGAATGCCGGAATCCTGGAATTTATTAAAAAATTTAGAATACAAAAAATTTCAATTCTAAGTTTATTAAATGGGTAAGTTAGGCATTTGTACCACCATTTGTTTGTTCGAAGTGGGTCACTGGCTTGGCTGCTGAACTCACTATGACTATGAGTGAGCAATGCCACTTTTTTTCACAGAATTTTGTACAAAGAAAATTTGAAGACTTAAATATTGGGCTGGTGACCATGGAAATCATGCCTTTTGTTATTGTGTGACATCATGTTCTTTAAAAAACAAAAAAATACTCATTGGAGGTCAAATTCGTATGCAAGGTCTCTCCTTATTGCACAAAATTCCAAGGATGAATAATAGCACTTTTGTCCTACATAGGAAAAATTCCTTGACTATCCTTTGGAAGAAATTTTATGCAATCAATCTAGTCTTCTTAGAAGCATGTGTGGGGTAAAATACTTGTGCCTTGGGCATTGTTGCACCTTGTTGTCTTTTTGTGCAATGAAATGATCTTCTTTTCATTTGCTCCAAGAAAACAAAAATAAATAAATAAATTTTAGGTGGGCACCTTCAACTACATCATTGATCCAAAATCACCATCATTACTATGGGTACATCTCGAAAATCAATATGTATATATGAGGAAGAAACAATTTTTGAACCTTTTCCCAAAAAATATTTGACCCTTCATAACTCTTTGCATAAGGTATCCAAATGTCACATTCTTTGGGGCATTGGAACCTCCTTTTACTTGCCAACAAGAAAATATGAAAATCTAATTAGTCTAATATTAGTAACTAGGCACAATAGCAAAAGTGGTGGTTGAAGGGGGGGGGGGGGAGAGGAGGTACCCACTTTATGTAGATTGAATGATGCTAGAAGATATTTGATTTCAAAATTTCTTATCTTCAGAATAAAATTGGCAAGTCCAAGGGTCATTTTGAAAGTCAAACTTGAATTTCACATAGTTCTTGATTTCAAATGTTTTAAAGCTTATCTTAGTCAAAAACAACTTTCAATCATTCTTCCTTGGAGGAAAGATAATGCCTCCCTACACGTCCATGAGTGAACTTAATTAGTTGTAATCTATAAAGAATCACTGGCTAGCTAGGAAGATGCAACGCTTGTGCCATTGGATGAGTGGAGAAGTTGCATGAGAGTCATTGTGACAGCTAGGAAGTCACCATAAGTTTATATGTTGGTCAGGAGGCTCCTACTTTCTCTAGAAGCAAAAGGGGGCCCCAAAACATTGGTTAACAATGTTATGTACAGCTTTCTTGTCATACCTCGACAATTGAAACCTTTGCTATCTTATTCCCACTTCCCAATATGAAAAAGCGACCTTGTCATAAAGGAAAAAAAAAGAAGCAATTCTATGTGTACACTTCCTACCAGTGGATATAAGTTCCAACTGCAATCAAAGTGTAAACTCTTAACTTAACTTTCTGTCTCAGATTCGGTCGCCATTGTTTTCTGCCCCACAGATCCCAATAGCCAAAAATCATTGAAGTTACACTACCTATCATACAACGCATAAGTTAAAGTTAGAAAAGTTCGTTCTCTCACTTGCTCCGAGCCTTTTTCAGAATGTTGCAAGTTTAATATTATCATATTGATTTTCCCTCCTCGCTGCTCGAGCTTGAATGGGTGGCAACCGGAAATGAGAGACATCTGCTTGGCATGCATACCATAAGCAGTTTACTTATGTTGGGATTCGGAATTCTCGATCGATTGAAGCCTTATATAAATTCATAGGTTGTATACCCTGCTGGGTGGGCTGCATGAGTCATGCATGCCATGCATGCCGTGCATGGCCGTAGCTTGATAATTTTGCCTTGGGAACTGGGGCAGCAGCCCCAACGACTGTTGAATTTCAGGGCAACTTCAGAATCCTGAGCCTCTCGGATGACTTGGTTCAATTCTTAGGAAGCCAGTTGAGTTGATATGATACCACAACTAACCCTAAAACCCATAAATGATGTGGCAAACGTTTTTGGTCCGATGAATGACAAGGAATTTTCTTGTGTAGGATAGAACAACAACAATTCATCCTTGGAATTTTGTGTGGAAAGGGGAGATCTTCTACATTAGTTTGACTCTTAATGAATATTTTTAAATTTTTTAAAAGTAGATGATGTCACATGGTTCCAAAAGTTCATGATTTCCACCAATCTAGCATTTAAGGGTTAAACATCGACACGGGCGTTTTGTCTTGATTTCCACCAGTTGAGCGTTTAAGGGTTAAATATCGGTACAGACATTTTGTCTCCAGTGGATGACAAGGAATTCTCATGTGTAGGACAAAAGTGCAACTATTCATCCTTTGAATTAGGGGTGAAAAGGGGAGATCTTCTACAATAGTTTGAATGACCTTTTATAGATATTTCTGGGTTTTTTATCGTATATGATGTCACATGGTTCCAAAAGCCATGATTTCCACGGTCACCAGTCCATCCTTTAAGGGTTAAGGATTAAATGTTGAGTTGGTGATTGTGGAAATCATCCCTTTTGGCATTGTATGACATCATCTACCTTAAACCTTAACCCTAAAGTTCCTTGATTATGTCATCACCGAAAACTCTCAGAAACTCTCATTTCTAATACAAGTACCATTTTGTTGAAAAAGCATCATTTTTGGACACATCTAACCATAGGATCTTGTAGTATGCTATATTAAAAAGATGTGGAGAAAATTTCAGAAAATTCCAGTGTGTAGATTGCAAGATATTAGCATTTGAAGTGACAAAAATCCTTTTTTTGGCCCTTTAAAAAAACGGGCAGTTGCACTTCATAAGGTCACATTTGTATGAAAAATGTCCAAAATGGTGGTGCTTCTTTAGATTCATTCTTAAAGTCAAGTTGGCTACATGCTTGAAAATTTTTAAATCATTTGGAATTGTGCAACATATAGGAAAAAATAGTAAGTAGGAAGATGTAGAGAATGATTCAAGATACTAAATTGTTAACAATTTATTATTGGAATTGAAAAATGCCAATCCCAATGGTTGTAATATTCTAATAAACAATCTCCACCTCATATTTTTATTTCTTTCCAAATATATTGAAAATTGAATTAAATAAAGAACTTCAAAATTTATTTTAGAGTAGAGAATCTATACTTGCCCACAAAGTAAAACATCTCATAACTTTGAACTCATTGATCAAAATGGAATGATTCAAATCTTTATATACAAATTTAGAAAATCGATTTCAAATTTTTATTTTTGAAAGAAATAATTTTTCTTAGATCTGCCTAGACTGCCTGAGTTGAGAAACAAACTACATATTAGGCCATAACATTTTACTCATATTTCCAAATCTCTTGAAATTTAGTGCATATGAAAGATATTCCTCATCCACACCTTCTATTAAAGTTTGGGCTAAAAACATGAAAATCTCTAGTCACATGTATTTGCCCAAATTTCTTTGTTGCCAAAAAATACACCTTGGTCCTTTAGGGGATTAATCATCCCTTTTGGAACCATCGGACCAATGACCGTGGAAATCATCCTTTTTGGAACCATCTGACATCATCTCGTTAAAAAAATAAAGAATACTCATTAAAGGCCATATTCGTTCTATTGAGACCTTTCATAGTCTCAATTTTATCCTCGACTCAAAGATAAACCATTTTATCTCTTTACTGATATTTTTTTATAAATAGGTAACAACACCAACTTTTAGAATTTCATTATAGGATCACTATTTGAGCATTATTTATTTTTGGTTTCAATTCCTATTTTTTTAAATGAATTTTCCAATAAATAGCAATTTGTCTCAAAATCTGCGAAAAGTCTCAATATTATGAATATGACCTTATTAGATGTCTAAGTACTATAGAAGATTTTCCCCTTCCACACAAAATTCCAAAGATGAATTGTTGCATTTTTGTCCTAGATAAAGAGATTCTTTATCATCCATCAAACTTTAAACGTTTGTGTCAACAATTATGGGCTAAGTTATAGAATATATCTCAATTAGGTTGGATTGAAGGTGATTAACCCTTAAACTACGTTGAGGACATTTTCTATCTAATGGATGATAAAGAAGTTTCTTATGTAGGATAGAAGTGCAATTGTTCATCCCTAGAACTTTGTACAAAATAGGAGAGATCTTGCACAATAGTTTGACCTCCAATGAGTATTTTTGTTTTTCTTAAGTAGATGATGTTACACGGTTCTAAAAGGGATGATTTCCACAATTACCAATCCATCCTTTAAAGGTCAAGAAAGTCAACAATCACATTGGTATATTGGTTTTTCTAACTTTTGACTTGTATATCACTAGAATTTGAAATTACTATTGTTGGAAGTGCATTCAAAAGTGTATTGAATAGAAAAGGTACCCGAAATGAATGACGTGGTTGCAAGTTCAATACCTAGCGGTAACAAAAGGTTTATATGGTGTGAAATTAGCCTCTCTACTTGATGGAAAGCCCTTGTAGCGTGTTGTTCGATATGCTTGAGTCCAAAAAAAAGTGTTTTGAATAGACAATGAAAAAAATTCCAATAAATTCAGAGATTAGACAACCACTTCAAAAGCAAGCTAAAAGTTAGAAAATTATAGAGGCTTAGGCAAATCATAATTACCAAAGCAAAATTTGGCAAATTGCACTCCAAACAAGCCTACCAAATATACCTCTAACTTTTAGACATTAGACAATGAATACACTATAACAAAACTTGGTAAAAAAACCGCACTCAAAATCAAGTGCGGTTCTTTTGACCATGTTTTTGTGTAGGCCCACTATGCACACAACCACCAGGGGGTTTTCAATTTCTGACTACAATTTTTTGGAATTTGGTGTGTTTTTTGTTCATATTTTCTTTTCTTCAAATGGATTTTAAATTTAAATTAGAAAATTATGTTTTTCATTCTACCCTTCATTTATGATAAAAACTAAAAATTATTCTAATGGTATATTATAACTGACATAATTTTATTTCCACCTTTAGCTTTAAAAAATTACAATACTTCATTTTTCCATCAAAATTATTGAAAAAATACAACATAAGTAGAAAATAAAATTTTCCACTAGCAAAAAATATCAAAATTTTACACATGGCAATAAAATAAAAGGATAAATTTGGTTTGATAGTTGAATTTGACTTCAAGGTCTTTGTTGTGGTTATTTTAGATGTAAAAAAATAAAATAACTAGTTGAAAATTTTCCACACTAATCTCTATTTCTACTTGTACCACTCAAGAAAAATTCAAGTAATTTGGATTATTTCTGTTCTTTTTACTCATTTTTGTTCAATTTTTGAAACAAAAATGATAGAAAGTGATCATTTTTCACAAAAAAAAATTGGAATTTCTCAAAGTGATACATAATTCAGAGTTTCAAGTAATAAAAACATAAGATTGTTTTCTTTAAATACAATTTAAAAGACGAAATTTAACTCAGACAGGAAGTTTGACCATTTCACAATGGATTGAGTCCACCACCAGGGCACCAGGCATGGTAGTTTTACGCAACTTCCCTTTCCCTTAAGTTATACCAAAATGAAGACATGAGTGATCAGCGAGCGGGCCAGTGCCAACTGATGCCAAAATCTACGAGTATGTGTCATGCTACGAGTTACCTTACTCCAAGGGCAGTTTGTGTTTTCAACATCCATAACTTAACTTAACTTCACTTAGTCCTAGCTGAGCTCAATGGACCCACTAGTCAAAACTTCGTTTTGGATTTTATTGACACATGTCCGTCCCTACTCAATTTGCTTATAAATATGAAAATTTTAGGAGAGAACTTTATGTCTCCGTGCGCATGCAAAGTCCAAGGAGGTGGTCGGTGTGGAATCCTCTGCTGCTATTTTTTTGGCCTCTAAAATAACATAACCAGCTCTGGCCTCTGGTTGTGTGCATGGCAGGATGCTAAATCCTGCAAACAAAGTGGGCCCCGCAGGGACATTTTGTGTTTTATCTGGGGGTAAAAGTAAAAGCTGCCCCTTATTTTGAGCTGTGTCTAGGGTATATTCTAGACTTCTCATAGGTAATGTGGGGTCTCTGATTGCAAAAAATGAATTCGGAATTTGCAAAAAAAATAATGTGCAAAAAAAAAAATTCCTGCATTTTCCCCATGGTAAATCTGACCCTTGCAGAGCCTACTTTGTTTGCAGGATTTAGCGTCCTCCCTAGGCATGTGTCTGCTAGATGGTGTTTCACCTGCGAGCAGGATAGTTTGATCATAATCACACGACATTCATCCATGAAGGCAAGAGTTACATGAGTTTTCATCCTTGAACAGAGTTGGTTACATCCTATAACCCACTCACCACCTCCTAGTGGCTCAATGGTTACCTAGTCCATAGAAACTTAGATGTTCAATTGGGGAATGTAGATGCACTCAAGCATTTGAAAAAGTTCTCAAAGTTGCCCTGGGAATTTGTGTCTCTTACTCTCTTTATACATTGAATAGGAATATTAAGGGGACCCATGCTAATGAATTGACATTTCACACTACATAAATATCTACCTTTATTGTACATCATTAGTTATTGAAGTGTCCCAAGGGTGTACATCATGTTTTAAACATCTACAGTTTTCGACAATCAATCCCTTTTAATTTTTTAGTCCCCTTAATACCCCTATTTAGTGTAGGAGTCCAAGTATGGTGTGGGGTGGAGACAAGGGCATTGATTGCATTCTTTCCACTTTTCAAAATCATCAAGTTGATCATCTTAGTATCACTTGAATATTGAAGAAAGAATTGGCTACTTCTCCCAAATGATTAAAAAAAATCATTAATCATAAGGTATCTAACTCTTAGTAACTTCCATTTCATTTTCATCTTTTGTCCTCTCTACCTAGCCACTATTTCAAGTATTGTGTCAAAGGTGATATTGATTCTCTCTAAATTTGCTTCATGTCTTCATCTATAAGGTAAACCAGCCCATGACAGGCAAACTACCTAATGTAGTCATCTAGAAAACCATCCATTAGAGTCTTACATCAACCCATGGCAGATTTTTTGTGATAAATGAGATTAGGACTACATTAGGCTGATTTGTGGCCATAATCTTGTCTTGGGAGATGGTCATGGAGTTATTAGCGACTATCATAGGGCTGTTACACCATTCAAGTGTAAATTGGTCATAAGAAGTTATTTTTTTATTCCTTCATGTCTTGGCCATGTTAAGAAATGTTGTAGCCATGTTAGAAAATGTTCTAATTGCTTCAGGTGGTAAGATGACCATTATGGGAACCCCTTTTGTTGATTTGGGGTAGTCTACAGACTTTGTTGGGCTAATTGGGTTGTACACTTCAAAAATTCATAAAAAATTCTTACTTTGTCCAAAAAATAAAATTTCAATTGCTTCCTTCAATTCTCACATATGTCTATGTATGGGAAAAAATCTGAATCATTTTGCTAATGGCAACAATACAAACCACTCATTCTACCTGTCATAGGCAGGTTTACCTTAGTAGACCAATCCAATTTTGTTCACTACTCAATTTCTTCATCCTACTTATGGCTTGGTTCCATCCAAAAAAACATCCAAAGTTGTTCTTTTTCTCCCAAAATCATTGCATTAATAATGCCAACAAGGGCTAACATGTCAATCCTTTAATGGTGATTACTTTAGTACCATTTGGATGCATGGAAAGGTGGTTATGGGTTGTTTATATGACATTGATGGCTCCACTCTAAGAGCAATTTTAGGGGCAAACCACTTCAAAAATTCATAGAAATTAGAATTTTTATCAAAAAATTAGAATTCTATTTGGGTATGATTTGTGAAATTAACGCACAACTCTGCAAAATATATGTCCCTCTTCAAGTTGACCCCAAGATATTCAAATTGCGAATCGGAGTAGTAATAGGCATGTCTACCATATTCTCTCTACTCAAATGTATTGCCAACTACATCCACTAGCTACTGAAAACAAATCAACCACTTTAGACTTCAATTTTACAATTCATTCAAGTTGCATGTTTAGAGGGAACTAACTACTACGGTGACGAGTCTATCATGTAAGGTTTAACCCCTATATGATCAAGGGTAGAAATTTTGAACAATGGATGAATGCAAATACATCCCAAGTTCACAAAAGTGCATTTTTCATTCATCAATTATTTTGAATATTCTTGTATTAGTTCTTTAACATATGTATGACATAGATTTTGAAGACTTTGATGTGAAAATATTTTATTATTTGATACGTCTAGCCTCAAAACATAACCTTTTCAATTTTAAAAATGACCCTTCAAAAATGACTTGAATAAAATTTTTTAATTGAAACCTTCAAAAATCATTGTGATTAATATTTTGAACTTCAAGGAAAAAATACTTATGAAAATCACATATATTCCATCTGCAATCAATTTTTCACTTGAAATTTTATTGGAAAACATTGGTTTGTATAAGTAGGTGTGGATATGATCTATGGATCATATTTTACAACTATTGTTTAGGGATCATCAATAAATTATTCTTTGGGGTTGCATTTCATAGTACTACATCTTTACAGTTTTGGAAATCTAGACTTCCCATAGTCCTTAACCCCTAAAGAACCATCATGCATTTTTTGGCTACATAGCAATTCAGGGCAAGTACATGTGACTAGAGATTTCCATATTTTTGGCCCAAGTTTTAATAGAAGGCGGAGACAAGGAATATCTTTCATATGCACTAAACTTCATGACATTTGGAAATATGAATCAAAAGTTATGGCCTAATATGTTATTTTTTTTTGTAAATGGGTAGTCTAGGCATATAAGAAAAAATCACTTTTTTTAGAAAAAAAAAATTGAATTTAGTTCTCTAGAGTTATTTTCATATGGAAAGCTTTGAATCATTCCATTTTGATCAATAAGTCAAAAGTTATGAGGATTTTTTATTTGTGGGTAGGTATGAATTATCTACTCTAAAATAAACTTTAAAGTCCTTTATCTTACTCAATTTTCAATATTTTTGAAAAAAATTAAAAACCATAGGATGCAAAATGTTTATTAAAACATTACAACCATTGGGATTGGTATTTTCAATTCCATAATAAAATTCTTAACAATTTAGTATTTTGAAC
This sequence comes from Straminergon stramineum, assembly GCA_963920665.1. Lineage (NCBI taxonomy): Eukaryota > Viridiplantae > Streptophyta > Bryopsida > Hypnales > Calliergonaceae > Straminergon > Straminergon stramineum. The sequence continues at coordinate 20,823,898 of OY987268.1, forward strand.
CATTCTCTACTACTATCTAATCACTATTTTTTTTCCTATATGTCATACAATTCCAAATGATTTGAAAATTTTCAAGAATGTGGCCAACTTGTCTAGAAAAAAGAATCCACAGAAGCACCACCATTTTGGACTTTTTTTCATAGAAAAGTGAGTTTGTGAAATGTAGTTGTCCTATTTTTTGTAGGGCCAAAAAAAAGGATTTTAGTGAATTTGAATGCTTACATCTTGCAATCCACGTCATGGTAAAAATTCTCAAGTCAGCATACTACAAGATCGTATAGTTCCATGTGTCATAAAAAGTTTTTTCGCAAAAATTTAATATTTGTACTAAAATGGCAGCTTTGGAGCATTTTCGGTGAAAACATAGTCATAAAACTTTAGGGGTTAATTGAAGGAGTTAAAAACATTCCATATTCATGTTTGGTCAAACTTCATTAATATTCTATATTCAAGTACACATTTCAAAAAATATAATATTTTTTTATGAATTAATATATATAATATTTCACTTCATTTTTTATAATTAAAAACATTAAAATGATTTTTACATGATTTAGAAAAAGAATATCTATGTAAAATTCATAGAAATTATAAAAATGCTGAAAATGGTATGAAATTATTAGAAAAATTGGAGATGATAGTGAAAAACATCATGGTGTAATTTGTTTACTCTTTGAGCTCATACTAATAAGAGAAATTCAATAGAAAATTTCAAAAATAGTGTATTTTTAAGCTTTCAAAATCTTCAAAGTGTCACAACAATTATAATTTTTATAATTTTGTAAAAATAAAAATAAATTAAAAATATCATAGAAAATAAAATTTCTTTGTCAAACTCTACAACATTTAAAATAAAAAACTATGTGAAATTTAGGTTTGACTTTAAAAGTATGCCCCATTGGTAGGTTTGTCCTTTAAGGGTTAAGGCAAATGCACCCAATTTCAAAGGCTAAAAACTCTAAAAAGGGAAGGCATGCTTTTCAAATATTTGGCTTGCAAGGAATTTGAAGAAATTATAGACAAGGGGAGATTCTAAAATTAAATTCCTTGGATTCCTTACTTAATGTGTTTGCTTGAGGGGACAAGGTGAAGAGTAACCTCCATCCCATCTTAACCCTAAAGAACCATAAGGCCACCACATAGCTTCTGCAACTACATGTGTAGAAAATTCGAACTACAAACTTCACTAACAATCCATGGACAAAAAAGAGACCCTAGATGATTGTTTTTGGTGAATCCATCTTCCATCGGTACATTCCGATCGAGAAATGATCGAGTGAAAATTTTTTGATGATTTTTTTGAGAATGGAAAAGGTGCCTTGGGTTGTCAATTCACATCCTTATATCTTTTTTTTCCACTCCTCAAAATGATTTGAAAAAAAAAACACATCAAATCATTATGATATGTACTTGTAGAAACAAAATCAGAATTTTGGGATCACTTTTGAGCATTCCAATTTCAAACTATGTACAAAGTTCCGCCTAATTGGATATCTTTCATCAATCTTGTCAATGGTGTCATTTTCTCAAAAAATTTGTGATTTTGTGGATTTTTTTTCATAGGAAAGCTACATAAGTCTTCTTTCATTTCAATGGTGGCGATCATTGAAATCATTCCATGCATTTGTGGAATCATGCTTGTTACAAGAGCTAGTCAAGAAAACAAGAGCTATGCTCAAACACCCCTGCTCCTTTAGGGGTTAACCCCTTAAAGACTAAATGTTCAAATTTTGAATAAGAGATGAATGCAAGCACATCCCATACACCCAAAAATGCATTTTTTTCATCCATTTATTTTTATTTTTATTTTGTGTTAGTTCTTTACATTTGCGCGATATGGATTCTAAAGACTTTGCTTTGAAAATATTCTATAATTCGAAAGATATTGGGAGTTTTGGTCTCGAAATGTAGCTTTTTCAATTCAAAAAATGATCCTTCAAAATGACTTGAATAAACATTTAAGTTTTTATTTTTTTTAATCATTATGATTAGAACTTAACATTTTGTCCCATGTAATTTAGGTTGAAACCACTCCAACAATGAATTTTTAAAGAAGCTAAATGCAACCATTTTACTTTTTGAAAAGGGTTGAATTACCAAGGAATAGAAGGGGAGGTGTGTGTGTGAATGTATTAGTTTACTCTACCCTAATTGCATGCATTCAAAGCAACAATTTCATGGAAACTTGCAAGTCTTGTATTATAGTTGAAAGACTTTGTCGAAGAAGCTCTTCATTGTAAAGTAGGAGGTCCTTGAAGTGACCCTTTACCAATTCATAAATTGTAGTTTCTCAAGAATTTGGTTTCTTGAAATATTTTTCAGTAAATTTTAATTTAAGAAAATAAAATTGGCATCTAACCTAAGTTGTTTCATAATTTTTGGACCTTTATGGGATTAGTTACAAATTTTTGAAGTTGAAATGCAAGGGGCACTAAAATTATTCACCTCCTTAAATGTACATTACTTGTACATTGGTGATGCATTAAAGAGTTCAATATGTACCTCTATGTTAGTGGACGCATTTAGAATTTGTGCAATTTTAGAAACTCCTACTTTAGTCTAGTTGGGCTTCTTGACAACTCTACTACTATCTTATGTATCTAGAATTTTCAAATTCCCACTTTTTAACTTAACCTTGAATTAAATAGACATTCAAATCTCAAACAATAGATGAATGCAAACATGTCCCAAGCACATCAGAACTTTCTTTTCATCCATCTAAATGTTTGTGAACTTTGTGTTAGTTCTCTTACATTTTAGATTTTGTAAATTTTTCTTTGTAAATTATTATCTATAGTTGAAGAAACACAAGTATGTTTGACCTTAAGAACTTACTTTTTCAGTTCAAAACATGTCCATTTTAAAATTACTTGAATAAATAAATAAAATAAAACCATCAAAATATCATTATATTTAAAACTAGACATTCTAAATTTAAAGAATCTTTTTGGTGAAAAATATAAATATTCAATGAATAATCAATTTTAGAAAGAATTTTAAATTATTGGTTTCAAATTTTATTGAAAATATCTGTCAGTGTTGTAGATGATCCACCAATCATATGAATCACATTTTATGACTTTTGTTTAAAAGTCATCAAAACTATTGTTTCATTTTATAATACATTTTCACAATTTTGTAAATTTGGACTACCCTTTAGTCATGAAGAGTTTAAAAAAAATTTAATCCTACTTAATTATATTAGAATATCAAATGGGAATGTAGAAAAAAAAAATTATAGTATTTGATTGCTTAGATTGCAATATTATAGCATTTATAATTAGAAGTTTTTTCTTACCTACTAACATGATCCCTTTTTCTAGTGTATTTTCTATATTATGTATAGTGTTTTTTAGGAGTGCATTCTATATCATGTTAGTTACATGCTTGCTAAATTTTAAAAATAGAAGAGGAATTTTGTACATGTTGTCCTTTATATTGCGTGAAGTTCTTTGCCATCTCTGAAAAACTTTGTGCAATATAACTTTTGATCCATGCAATTGATCAGAAAAAGAACTATATCTTCACAAAAGATCCATTCAAAAATTGATTTTGCAAGATCCTTTTCCATTTTTCAACTGGTTGTTCTATGACTACTTGGTTCTTCCGGGTTAAATCATTCAATCATCTTTTACTATATAGTAAATTGCATGGTTTTAGTATTTAGAGTTTGGGCATCAATGCCATACTGTACCTACTTTCTTATTTAGAATACTTTAGTCACTAGACTCTAAAAAGATGTGAAAAAAATATAAGGTGAAAGGTTTCTTATATATATATACTCGGGGTTCAATACTAGAGGGTAAGGAAAACTTGGTTTTGTATCATACTATCATTTGAAATGCATGTTAACATGAATTCTAGTGGGGTTCATTGGGCCTAGGCAATAGCAATGGTTGGCTTAAGGAACATGTTGTATAGGGCATCATGGTGCTCAAGAATATAGAATAGGAATCAACCATGAACTTTTTTTTCTATGCTAGATTTTGGATTTTGTCTATTTTGTGATAGTTTTAATATACAATTTTATACCCATTTTCCATGTGACCTAAATCTTGTATAACGCAAAAATAATGGTCGCAACAATCCATCTACAAAAATTATCCCTTAAAATTCATTGACTATTTTTTACAAAAGTATTCTACACTATTACTTTTAAGTGCATTGAGCACAATTGAAAAAACAAAATATTTTTCAAACTTTCATCTATACAAATTTGTACTAGAGTAATACAGAAATGTGTAGAAAAAATTCAAAATGTTTGACAACTGATAGATGTGAGATTGTAATTTTTGAAGTTAGGAAAAAATTTGTGTTGTGCTAATCAAGGTCAACATAGTTTGACTGAACTTTGTGGAGAAGGAAGCAATAGATATCTAACTTTAGAAATTTAGACCATTGGGTAGGTAGTTATGTTTGTTACTTGCATGTCAATTTTCAAAGACATTAGAGGTGTCTAACACATCATCTTGCTCAAAGAGGACATCCAAAGAAATGCAACTACATGAATAGAGGCTTCATTTTTTTTTTATAACTCAATTTTGAAAAGAATCAAAATTCCAACAATGAATACAAAGATTTCCTTCTCTAGATCATGTACAAAAAATTTGAAAAATAAAAAAGTCTCATGAATTTATAGTAGAATTTGAATTAATGGTTCCAATGTTGTTCATAAATTGTTAATTTGAGAGGATTAAGTGAAAATTGGAAAAAAAGAAGAAGAACATTTTTACTAGAATACAACATTGAACTACTCTACCAAGGAAATCTATGGAAAAAATTTTAGACCATTCAACTTCATAGATTGCAAGATATATACTTGTTCCAAGCTAATGAAAAAAATCCATAGCTTGCTTGATTGTTTGCCTCCTCTATCAGCACATTGCCCAAACTATCCCCCCTAAACTTTTGGGGCCCCATAATTTTTGACTTAGGCATCCAATTGGAAAAATAATTCTATTTTCAGAAAGCTTTGTACAAATCCCCATCTTTGAATTTTTTATTAAATCACTTTCATCTACTAAAAATTGATTTCACATGAACCTACCCAAGCTTTCAAAAACCTTGAAAGAAGCTCCACATGAATGTAACCTTTGTTAACCCCTAAAGTCCCAAAATTCCTACGGGGGACTTTTGGGATTTTAGGTAGGCTTGTGTGATCTCAATTTTTGACATGATTTTTTGAGACTTTTTATAAAGATGGAAAATCATATTAGCTTTTGGAGAATATAACTTTTATTTCAATCGGTGCCCGAGAGCAAAAGTTATGCCATTCTAAGTCAAGAAAGCAACTCAAGGGGCAACCCCCAAAAAATTTAAATTTTTTTTAAAAGAATTCATTTTTCATTTTTTTTTCTCAAATATTCCATTTTTGTCTACATCTGAATCTTTGAATCATTTTGTTTGGACTAGTGATGAGAAAGTTATGGAAAATCTTGTTTTTTAGGCAATCTAAGCATCTTCTTGAAAAAATTACTTATAGAATTCATTTGTGAATGCAATTTTCACAATCTTTTGAAAAGAATTTTTGGACAAGGTTAAGTTTGATTGCTAGAGCAATCTCACCATTGGGAATGCTATGTTTCAATTCCATCTTAGAGCTATTAACAGTTTAGTTCATCTTCAACATACTTCTAAAGTTAAGAAGGTTTCAAGCCAAAAAATCTAAGTCAAGCAAGGTGTAAAAAATTTTCGTTTTTTTACTTTAAATGCAATTATCTTGCAATCTAAGTAGTCAAAGTTTTTGAAATTTCTTCCACACATTCTTTAACTAGTCTAGCACAAGATCCTATAGTTAGATATGAAGAAAAAAAATAATCCTTAAAGCTTTTTGCTCTTTGCAATAGAAATGGCAGTTTTGAGTGGTCTTTGATGGAAAAGGTCTTGGGACTTTAGGGGTGAAGGTAACTACACCTAAAATGAACCACTCCTCATAATCGACCCCTATTTTTTAAGGGAAACTAAACAAGGAAGATACTTGAAATGGCATGCATCACAAGGACAAGTGTAAAGTGGAGTTAAGGGTCATTTTGAGAAGTGTGCAACTCTATATATAGTATTGTGGAGGTGGCAACCTTACAAGTGGTATATTTTGGATATTATTTCTGTTGTTTTAACTTCTCTATAACATGTTTTGATTCTTTTAGTGTGATTTCTTCATGTGTCTCAAATGGATTTTCACATCACCTACATGAAACTTCTCGCATCCTACAGCTTGCATCTTTGAAAATTTGTAACTAATTCACAATGTGTCCAAAAATTATGAAACCACTTGCATTTTGATTCACAGACCTTCACCAATGTGTAAAAATTGTTGTTCATTTTCTAGAGCAATCAGATCATGCCACATAGCTTCTTCGTGCCATTTTAGGTTTAGTTATTATAAGGTACCACAAACTCCCTTACAAAAAGTAGCAATATAGTAGAACCACCCATTACCAACCACTTAAGCATTTTGTGCATGATCCGGGGTAGTAGAAGGCATTGTTAATTTTTGCCCTATAGAGAGATAGAAATGATGGGTGTTATCAAATTTTCATAAATTATTTCGTTAAATTCAAATTGTTATAAATTTTAGAATCCAAAAGTTGGCTTGCATCCATCCCCAATAAATAGATTCTTCTATCACTACCCATCTAAAGACTAATTTGGCTCTCAAAACAAAGCACATGTGTCATAACAGTGATGACTAGAAGATGGTGGGAAACCAAGAAACTATTGGTTATTTAACCTCTAAACGTCCAAATTCATCTCCAAAATTGATGATTTGAGAAAAATCATTACAAAGTGCTATTTGGAAGCATATTTTGGAATTGGTGTAGAAATAAAAGTTGTAGATTTTGATTTGTAGATTTCATCTATATGGTTAGATTCACCAATGCTATCACCAATTTTTTTCTATAAAATTTGAAAGAGAAATTCCAAAATTCTTTCAAAATTTGATTATAAGCAAAATATTATCATTTTTTGAGTAAAATTTTTTGGAATGGATTTGAAATGAGGTTCTCTCGACATGGTGATTTTTTGAAATTTTTGTGTTCTTCCTATCTATGACCTCATTTTGGCAAATTCAATTTTGAACTAGAGTCAATACAATTTGACCACTTGACATTAGTAATTTTAGAAAAATATGTACTCTAGTAACACCAAATCCAGCCCTTAGATAAGACAACAACTTGATAACATATGTCCACAAATTAGAATAACTTTCATCCAAGTAGTTAGGAGGATGAAACTTGAGATTCAATCTGTTCATCGTCCCAAAAATGAACGTCGGAGCATTTAGGGGTTAATAGTCATCTCTCTATTGAATTTCCTATTACCTATGTATTGACCATGGGGCCTGGCTGGTCACAGGTGATTCTACCATGTAGGTCACCACTTCGCGTCATCAAAAGTTCAAAAGATGACACCCTTTCACCTTTTTTCACAAGATGTGTAACCATCCATCATCTGCCAAATTGAAAAATGTTTAATTGAAAAAGGACTACCGTAGTCCAGTCACACTGAACTGACTCACCAAATATTTGGTGAAATTTGGTGTCCAAACAGACTCTTCATTCATGCCAACCCCTAAATTAAATTAAATTAAAAGAGAATTTTTTTTCCTACCATCTTTTTGTCTTTCTATGTTATTCAAAAACTTGTCTTGTACCTCGGCATTAATTACAAATGGCAGTCCAGGAGACGGAGTTCCACCAAACAACACTGAACAAGACAATTCTGTGGATTTCCACCAAACAATGTGCACATAATGGAAACATGACTGTTCCAGCATTTCAATAGAAAATAGGGTCAATGTCCCTGCATTAAAAGCTACCACTACCATAGAGGTACATTTTGCTTTCTTCAATGTACCACTATTGTATATTTCAGGAGGGGTTGCTACTAGTTAGTGACCCACTTGTGTTTCAACTTCAGAAATTTGTAACTAATTTCACAAAGGTTCAAACAAAATATGAAACCACTTGGGTTGGATGCCAATTCCATTTTCTTTCCTACGAAAAATCACTGAAAATTGTTTGTTTCAAAGAGTTTAGCTGGGTTCCCCATAATCAGCAATCAGCTCTGAAAAGATCGTTTAAAAAAGTTTAGACTACCTTAAATTTTCATTTGATACCAATTTCTTAAAATTTCTCAAAAAATTTACATTTTGAAGTGTGGGATGCAATTTCATGAAGGAATTGGTGTTTGGTAAATGGGTAATGCTTTCTTCTTTCATCAATGTATGAGCTCCCACTGCTGCCCAACCCAATGTGTGCAAAATATATGGTGCAGGACTGGTTGCCAATCATAACTTTAAAAATTTATTATTTAAAAGCCCCCCTGCCAGTCACCGAACTTCAAAATTTACCTTATTGAAACTCCCTTGTGAATTGATGACGATGGCCATGACAACATTGCTTACGTGTCTATTGATGCTTGGAGATATTCTTCAAAACTGGTACAAGTTAAGGTGGGAACCCCCCAAAACCGCTACTTTTTGCTACAGTGCATAGTTTCTATTATTAGGCTGGACAAATTTACTTTTTTTTTGGTTGGCAAGTGAAAGGAGGCCTTCCAATGTAACGAAGAATGCAATATATGGATCCCACATGCAAAAGTTATGAATTGTCAAAGTTTTTTTTATAGAGGAGGTTCTAAGATTGTTTCTTCTACATAGATGCTTACTGAGTTTGGAGATGTACACAAAGTGATGATGGTGGTTTTAGACGTAGTCTGAAGTTTTGGGGGGGACCCCTTACTAATCTATTGGCTAGTAATATGTTTGACACTAATGCACTAATTTATCCAATTTGCAATATTTCAATTACTATATGTTTTATGATTTATTTGTTTTAATTGAGATATTATATTAACATTACTCCAAAAGGATTGGGATAGATTTCATCCAATATTGTCCCAAAGTGTCACTCTCTAGTGCATTGAGCCAAAAAATGGTGGAAAGAATCTTGAAATTTAACCATATAAAAGTGATATAGGCTAGAAAGTAGGTAAATAGAGATATCCTCTAAACTTAATGTAGAGATTTAGGTTGTATTTTTTCCTTGACCTCCAATAAGTACATGTAATTCATAATCAATGGCTTGAATCTTACCATTCTAGATTGATTGCACTCTTATGAGCTTGATTTTTTAATCATGCAAATATTAAAGGTTTAGAATAAGAGATACAAATAAGAAATACAAAGTTGAAAGTAGATGGTGAGTTGCATCTAACTTTGAAAGTAGTATGGAACATAGTGAAATATATCCTATTAGATTAATTGCAACCTTGCAAATTCAAATGAGCATTCACTTCAAAAACCTTCAAAGGAATTGTAGCCTTTCTTAGTTCTTTTTTATAATCAAAAGAAGAAGACTAAAAAATCTGAGCATAAAACTTAATATGGCTTCAATTCAATAAAAACAAAGATGAATGAATGTAGAAATACATTATAAATATTTATCAGGTAAAAAAACTTTGTGCCAAATTCTAAACCCAACACCATAATACTTTAGAAGAAGTCAACATATATGTCAAGTCAATCCTTGGTATGCATGACTATTTTTCCTAATTTGTACCAACCTTTGAAACTCATCATCTCTTGCATCTATGTTTTAGGGGTTGAATAGTAGTAGTAGTAGTAGTCAATCCATTGAAAATGGATTTCTACACCAAACTCTTTATGAATCTCACTCAGGTTGCTACACCTAAGACATCTAAATAAACAATTGAACATAGTTCTTGCTATTAAATTACCTAATTTTTTGTTGGATCTCATTGGAAATCAAAAGAGTATTGTAGATTCCCTTCTTCTCCATTTTTTTAGATACCATTTGAATGAAATTTGAATTGTCAATGTGCTGAAAATAGGTGTATTTGAAACTGAACCTAGGCTCTCATGAATGGAAGCAATACCTTTTAATTAGGCAAAAATATGTAATAATGAATTTTAGAAAGGGATCAAAATTAGATTTACTTTAGTAATTTATGGATATTGCTATTACTTCACCAAAATATAAGTAATCACCATCTTGGACACTTTTTTAAATTAAAAAAAAATCAATTGATAATAAATTAATGCCTAAAATCCCATTTTCATATTGGGAGACAAATGACAGTTTGGACAAGCTCCTATAATCTCACATTTGACTTGATTTTCAAAAAAATTAAGAATAAATACATTGGTATTCTAGAAATATAATTTTTATTTCAATTGGAACCCTCAAGCCAAAATTATGCCCTCCTAAACTCCAAATGCTCAAGCCCGAGCAAGAAAAAATAAAACCTTAATATAATTGTTTTTCTTCATAGATTATATTTTTTGTTTATATGGAAAAATTCTACTCATTATTTTTGGAATGGTGATGTGAAAGTTATGAAGCATCTTGTTTGTGGGTACTCACATGATTTTTCTAGAGAAAAGAAGACATTGGATTTGTTTTTGAACTTGATTTTCATTGGACTCTTAACTCAATTTTTCAATATAAATTTTCTTTCATTCAAAATTTGTAATGCAAAAGTTTTAAGCTAAGAAAATTCAAAAGTCTTATAATCTAGTCACACAAGGTGCAAAAGCCCTCCATTTTCTTCAATTTTAATGCAAATATCTTCCAATCTACATGGTCAAAGTTTCTAAAATTTCTTCCACACATTCTTAAACCAATCTAGTGCAAGATCCTATAGTTAGATGAGCAACAACAACAACAAAAAATCAGATTTTTTTGCTCTTAGCAAATGGGAGTTTTTGAGTGTTTTATTTATTTTATTTATTTATGAAAAAAGGCCATGAAACCTTTGTGTGTTTGTGTCAACACTCTCTTTCAACAAGAGAACATATAATAAGAGAGCATATGGCTGCTTGCAACCACCCAACCGAAAGACACATGACCCAAGTCTTCAGTGGGAGACTTGGAACGCACCTACTCCACCGATGTCACCACCACCAAAGGAAACCTACAGCAGCCTTTTCAAAATCTTAAATCAGTTTGTGCTTTGTCCCATCTGCAGTCCACCTTGCCCTTCCTTTCCTTGTGGCAAGGTAAGCTTAAAATACTCTTCGCTTGGGCTTGGGTTGTACAGTACTTTCCTTACTCTCCTTTTTGCAACTGAATAAGTTAAGTTAAGATATATCCTTTCATTTGCACAACAAAAAAAATGAAAAAATGAAAAAATGAAAAAATGAAAAATTTTAAAATCTTAAATATATTCCAAGCCACCTGGCCGCTCCAGTCCTCCTCTTCATCTGACTCACCTGTTGACTGCCCCACCTGTACACCCACCCTGACACTCACCCTGTTAAATCTCATAAAAGCCATTCCACCAATCACTACAAAAGTACCAATCCTCAAAACCCAACCAACCCGAATCAATAAGCACTTCGCAGACCTGAATTCCTGATAAACCTGAAAAAGTTCCCCAACACTCCTTACTCACCCCGCAGCAAGTGACCCTCCTCCTGTCTTTCTGTCTGTCTGTCTGTCTGTCTCTGTGAGACTAGCTAAGCTAGCTGGGTGTCCCAGGCAGTCTTCTTCTACACTAACTTAAGTTTAGCTTCTTCAATTCCTCGCTCGCACTCCCAGCTACGGAGCTCCGAAGCTTACCTTCACCCTTTCTCTTCTGTGGATCCCATTGCAACCAACCAACCAACCGACCATTCCAACACTTCCATAGCCCTGTTAATTTGGGGATCCTCGACTGGTGTCTCCAACTTCGAACTCCACAATTTCGGGCCTCAGTCTTTGGGACGTGTCCCTGGCCTTGGTGTATTTCTTATATATGGAGACTTGTTTTGTGTTGTTTCGGAGAAGGTAGGTAGGTCGGGAGAGAACCAGCTAGAGAGACAAGAGACACAGACACAGATACAGGGACACAGAGACACAGATACAGGGAGCTCGAGAGAGAGAGAAAGAGATAGAGAGGCAGAGAGTTCCGTATTGAGAGATGGAGGTGAAATTGAGCAAGCCTTGTAAGCGGACTGTTCGGCAGTATCCACCTCGGAAACAGCAGGCGCGTGTGGATGGATGTACCAGTGGGGGTAGTCTTCCTTTGAAAAGAAGCTCTTCATATCGAGGTGTAACAAGGTGTGGCGAGAATGAGAAAACAGTGAGAGTGAGAGTGAGAGAGATGCAAGGAACGCAACAGGTTTTGTTTTGTTTTGTCTGTTTTTTCTTCGTGTGGGGATGACTCGACTGGGAGAAGGTGCACGGATGGAGTGGAGGGATCTGAGTGTGTTGAGTGCGTGCTGGAGTTTGATTTCATTCTTTGGAATTTGTTCGGAGTGAGGAGAGTGTGTTTGACGTGTGCGTTTTTTCGATCTATATTGGTCATATATATGCAAGTAATTAAGGATTGAGTGGACTCAGAGGATGTGTGAAGTGCTGGTTGTTGATAGCTTTTGAGGTGCAAGGATCCACTGGAGAGAGTGTGCACAAGTGTTGAATGGTTTTTGATTTCATTTGGGGGTGCAATCAAGGACGGACTGGATCGAGAGAGTACTGTGCCAACTATTGATTTTTTGATTCCTTTGTGGCCAGTGACAAGGTGCAAGGATTGACAGTCCATACAGAGAAAGAGAGTCCAATGGCTATGGCTTTTTTTTTATTCATTTGCCTGGGGGAGTATCTACATTGGATTGTTGAATATTGGAGGATTGTTGTTTGTGTAGGCATCGTTGGACGGGGAGGTTTGAGGCTCATTTGTGGGATAAAAGCTCCTGGAATGACAAACAGCATAAAAAAGGACGTCAAGGTGAGCCCCAAACCATTGCTCTTGCTCCCCAAGACCCCATTTTCTTAACCCCATTTTCTTAACTAGAGAAAGGCCACGTCATTTGCACTTCCAAAGCCCGTTTCGGGCTTGACCATTGTGACATTTTAATGTGGTAGTTGTTGGTAGTTGTGGAGAGTGTTCTAATTTGTGTGATCGCTTGGTTGTTGGTGCTGGTACGTGGTGGGTGATCAACCTGGACTCTGCTTCAACAGTTTATCTAGGTGAGCCTGTCATGTTTGCAATAGGACGGCTGTTAATGCTCTTAAAAAATTGGGTTAAATAACTAATACGAACTAAACTTTGGTTTGTTTTTGTCCTGAAGGGGCTTATGATGATGAAGCATCTGCCGCACAAGCATACGATCTTGCAGCTCTCAAGTATTGGGGTCCAGGAACTATCATTAACTTCAAGGTACAATTGCAAACAGGTTGCCGTGAAATAATATGAATTATTCCTAATTAACTTGTGATTAGTACTAATTAACTTTGCTTTCGTTTTTCCTGGCAGTTGGAAGACTATGAGCAGCAGCTTGTGGACATGGAGAGCATTTCTCGAGAGGAGTATCTCGCCACACTGCGCAGGTTAGTGTTTAATTTGCAGAAATTACTTGCCCAAAAATAGTCCATTTGGGAGATTAATTGTATTCTCAAAGTGTATAGGTTTTGGACTCAAGTGACTGGGTTTTGGTGCAGGAAGAGCAGTGGTTTCTCAAGAGGAGTTTCCAAGTACCGAGGCGTCGCCAGGTAATTTAGTACCTGGACTAAAAATAGAAGTTTATAACTAATTATAGTATGTTTCAACCTCTCTTTTAGGATTCAAAAATATAGGGTATGACTTCTTCTTTCTTTCTATTAGGTACCGTCCTAGGCTGCCTAAATAATTCATTTCTAGTCCTATAAATACGGAAGTGGCTTGTTTTGACTCGGCTTAGGGCTTAGCATATAAATGCTTAAAGACGTGGGTACTTACCCTGGAAATACTAAAAATGTAAAAACTAAAAAAATAGTTGGAGCTTGATATTGGAGTTGAGTCAAGTCACCGAAGTTGAACTCGAAGGGACCGATCCCAGATATTCTGGGATCAAAATACTGATCTTCTACAGTGAGGAATTAACACAGTCAAATCCCAGATCAGTGGCAATCCCAGATATTGCAGTCAAGGTCGCTGATCTCCTCCAGTGACTGCCAATGGACTTGAGGTTTAATTTGTGTCATAGTTGTGAATTGTTTTTTTTGCAACATTTGCAGGCACCATCACAATGGACGTTGGGAAGCCCGCATTGGTCGTGTTGATGGAAACAAGTACCTCTACCTTGGCACCTTTGGTACGTTCTAGTGTAGAAAGCAAATAAAAATGTTAAATACAGTGAACAGTAGATCAATATATAAAGAATAGCTGTTTAGAAGCATGAAAGGAGGGCTTGTGATTTTCATACAAGAACTGAGTGTATGGTGAATTGCAGGCACACAAGAAGAGGCTGCCCGGGCTTATGACTTGGCTGCAATCGAACACCGAGGTGCAGCTGCTGTCACTAACTTTGATCTCACCAGCTACAGCCAGTGAGTATTTCTAACATTGAATCTAGCCGTAGCTTCTCATGTGGGCATCCATTTGAGTTTGCAATGGGTCTACTACTCTCTCGTGCAACACAGTTTTGTGCACCATTCTCATTGATTTTAGAAACTCAACCCCCAAATGCCCAAGCTCAACATAGAAAGTCCATAGAATGCATAACTTTGGAAGCTATTATTAGTGTAACTCTCACAACTTAATTATTCCTTCGCCGGTTTCTGTGTCCTTGGTTTGCTTGGGATTTTGTTCTAAAATGGAGGGTATGTTTCTTCTTTTTATAGGTAAATTTTTTTGACATTCCTTGCAGCTTCCTATATAGATATGGACTGCTATACTGATATGGAATCAACCATTTTTAGCCATTTGGGCTCGCAGGGATTAGTGTCGGCTGTGTGCTCTTTCATGTATCAATTTGTTTTTGGAATTTCTTCTCATGCTCATTCTGTTGCAGAGATTTATCAGAAACACGAGGACAAGCGAAGGAAGGATTTTCAAAATTGAGGTACACACGAGACGGTGGCTCGAGTAACGACTTACAAGAGTTGAGCAGGGCGGCAACGCACTCACCAACGGCAGATGCAATGACCGGTGCTAATTTTGGGGACAGGATAGACACGTTCAACACCTTTTTACCAGTCATGTCCACGCCGTTTGTGAAAACAGAAGCCAAGGAAAACCGTGTATTTGCGTCCTGCGAGGATGACGGATTTACAGCGGAGGAATTGTCCGAGATGGAAACAAGCGGTTCCAGTGATGTCACCTCAGTCACGGAACCCAAGGAGGAGGAATACGATTGGTCCCAGTACACCAGTTTTGAGTTGCCCTTGGAGGTCTCACAAATGGAGTGTGAATCGCACCAACGGTTCGAGAATTATACGGCTTCGTTTTGGAATGGCTTCATGAATGTGTTTCCACATGGTTCGCATGAAGGAATTGAGCAAGATTCTTTCATTTCAAACGTACTTTCCGGGGAGTTGCCAAGCACATCATGACGTCAACGTGTTGGGGGTGGTGTAAGGTGCAAAAGAAATCAATGCACCTTTTGTAAAACGTATCACATTTTTACCACTTGTGCGTTACAAATGATCAATTAATGCACATTTCAATGTGGTAGTCATTACACAAGACTAGGGAGGAAGCATTAAATTATTAGACGACATGGCTGTGCCATTTTGATGTTGTAAATATACAACAAATACTTGAGAGAAAAATGTCATAGTTGATCAAAGATGATCACCAGCATTGAAAGGGCATTGGAGGGTTGCCTCAAAAATCTCCACCTCGACATGAGGGGTGCTCCCATTTAGTAGAACACAAACGCTTACACAAGGTTCTTGTGTAACTAAATTTTGTTAAATCTTCTCATTACATGTATTCTCTTTGCAGGGCGAGTTGTGCCAATCATTTATTGAATGATGGAGTACATGAATGGTTTTCGTACTCCTTGTATTATCTGCTCAAAGTTGTTCGAGCACCCTGGGAGTCTGTTCTCTCATTAAACACAAATGTTTTGCACTTTCAACAAAAATCTTGATTCATTGATATTATACGAAAAGCTGGGGTGTCTAAAAGTTCCAAGCCTTGTCCTATGAGGATGAAGGCGATTTGCAAAACACAATCTCAAATTCTTGAATAACTTACTTTTGAGACAAAAGAATTGCACAATTGGTATCGCAAGCTCTGACCAACCCTAAAAATTAATTTCATGTCCAACCAAGGTTATGCCAGTTGATTTCAAACCCAAGTGCAACTTATAAAATTAGGTTGCTTCCTTTTCTTCTCAATTTGCTGACAAAATTTGTGCAGCTGTGCAGTCATGAAAACATGATTGGCTTAGAGTTTCATTTCTGCTGCAGTCTGATGCCTTTTGGGGATCGCAGAAAACGCCGTGGCTGGTGTGGGTATGACGTGGTGCACCAAAACTGGTTGTCACGAGCCTGTGCAAGTTGTTGACGGGGGAGGTAACTTATAACTTCAATGGAAGTTAACTTATATAGCTTACAACCACTTGCAGTGATGGGAACTGAAAGCAAGCATTCAATGAAAGCTCTGCTTACAAATGAACCGATTGTGTTGGCCCGTGAACATCATAAGCATACAGTACTCTGCACACTGCCATCTTGCACAGTACAGCAATTTGATTACAAATGCAAGCCCAGCTTGTCTTGGAAAACTTCTGGGAACGAGAAGAAATGGAGCAGGACAGTAATCACTTATTACGAGGAACTGGAGATTGGACTCCCCAGTAAGGCCGTCTTTACACTTGACAAGCCGTAGGCCGAGTACATGAAATTGCAAGGTGCATTGTTAGGGCCTCTTCACACTATGGCCGTCCAAGTCGAGAGGCCCTGGGATTGAGTGGCCAAACTTTGGTGAGAGTCCACAGAAATGGGGAATAAATAGGCCAAAAAAACTAGGAATTGGAGCCTTTAGCCGGCCATAGTGTGAAGCCTCCAAAGGCTAAAGTCTAAAGTCCAAGTCCAAAGTCCAAACCTATTCCATTTTTTCGACTTCTCTCCTTTCTCTCCACATTAATCCATCCAATTTCTGAAATTTTCAATGAATTGTCACCTATTTGACAATTTTTTCAAGCAAAAGGTTAAAAAACATGAGGAAGGAGTCAAAAATGGCTTTGGAAAAATAATTACAGCACATGCTCTCATCATCAAACAAGGGATATGAAGAATATAAATGGAATAAAAAGGTGTCATTAAACATTGAAGGGAAGTAGGTTCATTGAATGCTAAGACTTACCATTTTAGTAGTGGAGACTAGGTTTCAAACCCCAATGGTGACACAAATAACAAATAAACAAAGGAGGGCATCCTATCTATTTTTACAAAAACAGTCCGATCAAATGGCTGAGATCTTGTCAATTTCTGAAAAAAACTTGACGGACTCTCGATTAGGGTTTGGGTCAGCTAGAAATGGAGACCCAAACTCTAATTGAGAGTCCATCACCATATAGGCATTTGGTTGCCATGTAGACAAACAAATGGGCAACGGACTTTGGACTATGCCTCCTTGTGTGAAGGCTCAATAGGCCAAACTCTTGGATTTCTACAATCTCATTGGCTAGAACCGACAGACTCTCGGCCTTATGCTGTAGTGTGAAGTGGCCCTTAGTATGAAGTGGTTGACACTATTTTCATACTATCTCAAATAGTGGCATTGTTTTTCACCTTTCATCAAATTGTCATTAAAAGTTCATCCATATGTGCACACTAATTATGTCATATTCATCCAAAATCTTCCAATTAACCCCTAAAGGACCATTGTCCCTTTAGGGGACAAATGGGATTTCGGACACATACCTGTGGTCTCAATTTTTATCCTGATTTTTTGAAACTTTTTATGAAGATAGAAAAATTGATTATCTTTGTTAGAATATTATTATTTTTTCATTCGATGCCTAGGAACAAAAGTAAACCCCAAATAAGGTCAAAACAAGGGAGAGGAGGCAACCTAAAAAATTCAAAATTTGAATTTTATTTATTTTTCCCTGATAGATTATATTTTTTTTTACATGGAAAGCTTTGATTCATTCCATTTGTATTTGTTGTGAGAAGGTTATGGACAATCTTGTTATGGGGGCAATCTTAGCATCTTCTTGAAAAAAATAACTTGTAGGATTCATTTTAGAATGCAATTTATACAATTTTTCAGAAAAGAAAGGTCCACATGGTTTAATTCATTTGCTAGAAAAATCTCACCATTGGAATTAATGTATTTTAATTCCATCTTAGAGATATTAATAATTTAGATTTTCCTTCTATCTTGTACCTACTTCTAAGGTAGGAGGCTCAAATTGTAAATGGGCATTTTTCAATCATGCAATAGAATTGTCATGAATGGTGCAAAGAGTTTCAAAAATGGATCACAATTCCTTCAATGCACTTCTTGCTTTTTAATTGTGTTATTAAATCCCTTTGAGAAAAATATACATTCATGTAAGGCTAAAATAATTGAAAGCATGATTTGCATCATTCTTTGAGAGCCCAAATCATAGAAACTTCCTAAGTTTGAAGTGCTCCATTTAAAGACTCATTTTGATTAAGATTGGTCTAGTGTATGAGCAGCAATATGACCTATGCACCTTTCCCTTTGAAAATTCATAGTTAATTCATCCTAAGTCAAAAATTATGATTTAAATTGCCAATGAGTTTTTTTTTTCTTTTTTCTTTCTACCCAAAATACGTGAAAAATTCTATGCTCTACTAATTTTCCTATAGAGGTCCATTATCCCTTAGATGCTCAGTTTATGAGCCTCCTACCTTACTTAATAAATTTTTAAAGAATAAAAATTAAATATTTTTGGATTTTCTTTTTTTTCCTAGATTCTCAATTCAATTTTCCACCACAAAGATTTAAAGCTCAAAACTCTATAGTGCAAAAAATTAAAGTTAAGAAGGTTCAAAGTCAAATAATCTAGTCCTGCAATGTGCTAAAAAACTTATTTTATTTACTTTAAACATAGATACCTTGCAATCTGTGCTGTCAAAATTTCTATAATTTATTCCACATATTCTTGTACTAGTTAGATGCAAGATTCTAAGGTGAGACTTGCAAAAAATAAAACTTTCAAACTTTTTTACTCTTTGCTATAGAAATGGTAGTTTTGAGTGTGTTTTTCAGAGAAAAAGGCCTTGGTCCTGTAGGGGTTCATGTAGGGCATCTTGCACTATTCTAATTCATGTACTATTTGAATTATTCTAAATAAGGTAGGAAGTCCATAAAGCGACTATATAGGCAATTTCATTAAAATGGCGGTATTACAGTAAAATGGCGAAGAATATGTTAGGAATTGCATGACATTCCATCAAAATGGCAGAATAATACCGCCATTTTAATGAAATTGCCTATCTATGCTTTAAAGCATTTTCAAACATTGTTTCCCTTTGTCTATACTAATTGCATTTGCTAATGTACCAAATGAATGCTTTTAGAGACTAATGCAATTTCAAATTCAAATTCAAGACAAAAAAGTAATGACAAAATATGAACAACTTGCATTAGATGCCAATTCCATTCATCTTTCAAGGAAAATATATTGAAAAACATTTCAAGATTTTGAACACAAATCACAAATTAACTAGAAAATGGTTACTTTTAAAAAAAACTCCTACCTTAGTTACCAACAAAAATACTTTTGTAGCAACAATGATTTTGTGCTCTTATGAATACTATTACAATTGATGTACTTCCTTATCATATTAAGCTTATATGACCTTGAAGGATTTACATGACTAAGTTACAATATCCTTAGTCTTGGTTTGATGTAGGAACACTATAATGGTACATCCCAAGCATGTTCACGTAGATGCTTTTGTAATGAGGTAGACTCTAGGAATGGTGTTTCAACCCCTTTACATTATCTAGAGTTCTAAAGGACATGTCATCCTGCCTGTAGACACTATTCATGTTGCTAATGTTAGAGACAAAGATTGATGATTGGCTGGAGGAGCTATAGGTTGGGTGTTTGTCCCTAAGACTATGATTGCTAACTTACTTCCTTTGCCATGCATAAAAGCAAAAAATCAATGTGCAAGAGTCAAACTCTAACATACCTTTGAAAGTGATGAGCTTGAGAATATCTTCACCAATATGTGTACTACTACCATGACAAGTGGTTTTGGGAGCCCGGTCGGTTTCTTGTGTCTTACTAGTCGGAGATTTGTGAGTTTGTCAACATAGGCCACAACAAAAATCAATTGCCACACCTTAAGTTATAGTGTCTCGAGCATTTGACTTGCAATATGGTATGGATATAAACCTAATGGTCTAATCTTGACCAATGCATTGGTTGTGCAAGTCACCGTCTTATTATTCCGTAAGGACTACTTTGGCTAGGTGATGGGAGATTGAGTGGGCCGAGGTATAAGCCCAAAATTGGCACCATTACACCGTGTACTGGCAAAGATGCTATGATAGGGTGGACACACCAATAACCAACCATCGTCCCATCCGCAATCAATTGGGTATCAAAAATTCAAGAGACATTGGAACTTATTTCTGTCATTCTTTGAACATAATTAGGAAAATAGGTTGTGGTGGCACTTTGGTACCCAAAGTGCTATGACACAAATCCCTCATTTTGCGTGCTACAATCAACAACAAGTTGTCTCTAAGTGAGTAGTTTTGGAAGACTCTAAACATTGGACATGAATTTAGACCAACTTTTGGCTTTTATAATTAATAGTAATTTCAATTCAAGCAACAAAATGACCAATTTTTTTTTGCAATCTCTGCCTGTCATTTCTATCTTTGCACATAGTTACGAAAATATTTGTTTTGCCTTGCACTACTCCAGATCATGTCTAGAATCACTTTAAGTGGTTGGTGATGGGTGCCTCCACCTTTGAGGTTGCATTGGCGAGAGCACATTTTTTTTCAGTTCCGACTCATCAATTTCCTTACCACTACTAAGGTAAACCAACCCATGACAGGTAAACTACCCAATGTAGACACCTAGAAAACCACCCATTTCAGTCTTACATCAATCCATGGCAGATTTTTGCTAATAAATGGGATTAAGACTTCATTTGGTTTGTTAGTGGCCGAAATCAATGCCTTGAGTGATGTTCATGGAGTTATTAGTGATTGTTTAGGACCTTCTACCTTTCTAGTGTAAATTCGTTTGAAGAGTTAATTTTTTTATTCCTTTATGTCATGGCCATATTAAAAAATATTGTAACCATGTTAGGAAATTTTGAGACCGCTTTAGGTGATCAAATGACCATTATGGGTACACTTTGTAGTGATTTTGGGGTAGTCTACAAACTATTTTGGGCTAATTGGGCGTCACACTTCAAATATTCATGACAAATTGATAATTCTTCAAAAAAATAAAATTTCAATTGCTCTCTACATTTCTCTTGTTTATCTATATATGGAATATTTTAAATTTTTTTCAAAAATGTGAACATAACAAACCAACCATTTTGTCTATCCTAGGCTAGTTTAGCTAAAGGTAAAATAACCCATTACGAACCTTTTACCCATTGTGGACTCCTAAGAATGACCCCATTATGGTTTTGTTTTAGTTATTGAGATTTGAGCCACATTCAATGTCCTAGTTAACTCAAATGGAGTAATTAGTGACCACATTACGAACTTTCATTCTTTTCGTGTTAGTTCATTGTAGGAAGTGCCTTTTTCAAGTCTTCTACATTAGAAAATATTGTGATCGCAATTTGTGAGTACAATGATTGTTATGGATTAATTTTGGTTGGTTTTGGGGTAGTCTATAGACTCTTTTACCCTATGATGGGCTGAACACTTCAAAAATTCATAACAAATTCACACTTTGTCGAAAAATATAGTTTCCAATGCTCTTGCCATGTCTATCACTTGACTTTCTCTTGAAAAAAAAGTAGAAAATTTCAGAAATGATAAGAGGGCAGACCCCCCTATTTGGTCTGTATTGGGCTGCTTTACCTTACCTTATGTCAGTAAATTATTGACTGTTTCCATTGAGGATGCCACTCTAATTAAAAGTTTACAATGCAGAAACTGTTAAGTTAAGTAAAGTAGTCTGACCCTTGTGTTGGAATGATGTCGAGAATGATGAAGCCCCGGGCCGCCTCGGATCGATCCATCCATCACCGGCAGTGCTACTGACAAGTGACAAAGAGAACTCCAGTATGTCATGATGCCATAACTTTAACTTAACTTAACCCCTAAAGGACCATAAGGCCACCACATGGCTTCTGCAACTACATTTGTAGAAAATTTGGAATATGAACCTCATCAATGGTCCATGACCAACAAAGAGACCCTAAATGATTTTTTTTATGAATCCATCGGTACAATATGATCGAGAAATGATTGAGTGAGGGATTTTCTATGAATTTTTTGAGAATAGGAAAAGTATTTTGAGCTATCACTTCACGTGCTCATATCTTTTTTTCCACATCTCAAAATGATTTGAAAAAAATTGCACATCTAAATCATGATGATATGTACTTGTGGAAAAAAAATCAGAGTTTTTGGATCACTTTTGAGAATTCCGATTTCAACATTTCAATTTCAGCGCACATACAAAGTTCTGCAGAATTGGATATCTTTCATCAATTTTGTCAATGGTGGCATTTTCTCAAAAATTGTGCAATTTTGTTGATCTTTTTTTCATAGGAAAGCTACATAAGTCTTCTTTCATTTCAACAGTGGCGATCATCAAAAATCATATTACATATTTGAGAAATTATGCTTGTTACAAGAGCTAGTCAAGAAATCAAGAGCTTTGCTCAAACACCCCCGGTCCTTTAGGGGTTAAGTTACACTGTTCCAGAATGGGAAAGCCCGACCCTCAGCACTTTGGAATTGAACTGAACTTAACCCCTTGTCGCCCAAAGTTGAAACATGTGTAAAAGCATCCTTGCTTTTCAAGTGCTATAAGTCTAAATTTCAATGAATTATGAAAATCTCAATCGTACAATCTTGTAGTGTGCCTATTGTAGATGGTGTGAAACAAATTTGGGGTCATTTGACCATACAAATTGAATGATTATAATGTTTTAGTGTTGAAAAAAGATAGTGAAATTTTCTTTAAAACACATTTGGAGGTGAAATTCGATTTCTTAACCTACTCGAATGAAAAAACTTTAAGCTACAAAGTGATTGAAAACCAAAAGATAAACACTTTGGTGAAAAAAAATATCATTCAATAGACTCATTGTGTTTGCACATCTATGGCTGAACCTCCCTCTACTAAAATGCTTCTCAGTCACTCATTACCTTTTGGATTGATATGAAATTTTAACCACACAAACTAGACTAGTATGTAAAACTTTTTCAACAAATTTTTTTGTAAACGGAACACGTATGAAGAAGGTATAAGCCGCGGAAGTTCATTGTAATGCAAAAATGTTTGGATTTTGAACTTCGAATTGCTCCCAAACATTCAAAACAACTTGGATTGGCATGAAAAATTTACCACTATAATTAGACTTTAAGAGGAACAAAAAACCAAAAAAATTTATTGAAAAAAATATTTTAGGAAAAAGTTACAAGACTCCAAAGTTGCAACCATTAGAATGCATGTATTGAACTCAAATTTAACCTGTGAACTTCGAAGGGCTCTCAAAAACTCAGTACATCTTGTATTGATCTAAAAATTTTACTAGTGAAACTCACTAATGTGCACAACTTTTCCAACAAGTTTTTATTGAATTCAGACATCAGATTCAAAAGTAACAACACTTTGAATTTGACTGTCAAACAATAGGAGGACACTTTTCGTCCCCTCCGGTGATGAGGAGTTAAACTTTAGTTTTTGTTTGGTGGTTCTCTCCACCATGCTGCTTGTGGATGTTGGTTTTGTTTTGTCTCCTATGCAATGAGATTCTATTTAATTTGTGTCAAAAAACAATAAAACTTAAAATGTAATTTAACCCCTGAAGGACCAACAAGCGTTTTTTAGGCAGGTACGTGTGATTGGAGATTTGCATATTTTTAGTCCAAATTTTAGTAGAAGGTGGGGACAAGGAATATCTTTCATATGCACTAAATTTCATGACATTTGGAAATATGAGTAAAAAGTTATGACCTAATATGTTACTTTTTTTTGTAATTGGGCAATTGGGGAAGATTCGAAAAAAACCCTTTTTTCAAGAACAAAAATTTGAAATTGATTTTCTAGAGTTATATGTACTTGGAAAGCTTTAAATCATTCCATTTTGACGAGTGAGTCAAAAGTTATGAGGATTTTTTGTTTATGGGCAATTATGAATTCTCTATTCTAAAATAAACTTTAAAGTCCTTTATCTTACTCAATTTCTTAGTATTTTTGGAAAAATAAAATAAAACCATAGGACATAGATTGTTTATTAATTTATTACAACCATTGGGATTGATATTTTTTAATTCCATAATTAAATTCTTAACAATTTAATATTTTGAATCATTCTCTACTACTATCTACTTACTATTTTTTTTCCTATATATTGTACAATTCCGGATGATCTGAAAATTTTCAAGAATGTGGCCATCTTGTCTAGAAAGAAGAATCCAAAGAAGCACCACAGTTTTGGATATTTTTTCATAGAAAAATAAGCTTGTGAAGTGCAGCTACCATGTTATCCGCAGGGCCAAAAAAATAATTTCAATGAATTTGAATGCTTATATCTTGCAATCCAAGTGGTGGAATTTTCTGAAATTTTTACCACATGTTCTCAAGTCGACAAAACACAAGATCCTATGGTTACATGTGTCAAAAAAAAATCTTTCTTCAAAAAATTTGTCCTTGTACTAAAAATGGCAGTTTTGGAGCATTTTTGGTCAAATGTAGTCATGGAACTTTAGGGGTTAAGCTCTGTCAGTCCATCCATTTGAAACACTGGAACTCAAGATCATCATGTCCACTATCTGTCTGTCTGTCTGTTCCTCAGTTCCCATGTGCTCACCTTCTCCATTTCTGATTTCGATCTGTGCCCTTCTTCTTTATGAGGTCATTGGTGACGCTCTGGGGAGCTTCCCTTGCACCCTAGAGAGGGGAATCACGAGGCAGCTGCATGCCCAGATGCACTTATTAACAGGGCATCCAAAAGGTGCATCATGGACTTCAAGGCATGTGAACATGGTGCCACAATGGTGCATTGAAATGCAAATAAGTTAATTTGGTGCTAACCTCCATACCAACCTAGTATGGATAAAATGACACTAAAATGATCTGTATGCTGCCTTTGGTGTCAAAATAGCACCAAAACAATCTGGCCCAACTTTTCTGATGTGACTAACTTACAGCAGTGGTTTGGTAATCCTTAAAAAGGCTGGTGGGGGAATCACATATACTAAAAAAAATTCAAGATATGCAATGGACACCCATAACATTCAGTACTGTAGTTGTCTCTAGTACTGCCTTCCCCTGAATGGAATGATGTAGAATATTTCACAACCAAACATTAGCTATGAGTAACTTACACGTGTGGAAAACTTTCAAAATAGTGAATGGTACTCAGTTAGGGTTGTTGGAATTGCAAGGGGCAGTAGTAAAATAATTTGATACAAATTAATCTTTAACAAACAAAAATTCAATTAATAGAAATCAATGTCATCAACCTTGGAATTCCCATGCTCTATTTTGTAAAACATTCCTAAATCGTAATACGAAATGTGAAGACAACTCTTTACATGCATATGGGGTGATAGGACTTAAAACAAACAATGTAGGATATGAAAATTAGAATTAGTTAGAGCTCAATCACTCATAATTAAGGCAAATTAAAGCAAGAATTGTATTTGAAGTAGAATTTTAGACTTCATTTAGGGATGGTATAATACTTTTTTTCAAAAGACTTTGACTTAAAAAAGGTAGGAAATCAAGTTAAATTTTGTATCCAAAAATCAGTTTGAGATTTTGAGATTTCAATCATAAGATATAGACAAATTTCAAAGAGGGGTTGGAAGGGACATTTTTTTTTGACGTTTTTAAACATTCTTTTTGAATTTTGTCGACAACTTTTGATTGAAGGCTCAAAATTACAAATGGATTTTCAGTGATGAAATTTATATTGATTTAACAACTTTTAGTAGTTTAAATTTTTCTTAAAAGAGTGTTTCTACTATGCCTAAATGAGGTCTAAAATTCTACTTCAAGCATAATTCCTACATTTTGACAATGAGTGTTGAAGCTCTCATCTTCAAATTATCCCATACTTTTTGAAGATTCATGATGGACAATGCCGATTTCTATATAGAAATGACATATCCACCTTGGACTCCAACGAATGTCTTAGAAACAATTTCTTCAATTGCCTATAACATACTTTTTTTGATGAGAGATGGTTTAATGACATTTATATTTGATTCTTTGGATTTTTTGGTCACCATCTAAGCATTTACTATTTGTTATTTTGTTTGGCTTGTACTGCCACTATCAGTATCCCGAAACTTAAGCTCACTTCAAGAGTCCTAACGTATGGATGAATTTTGTGGACGAAGACACCAACGAAGAAAAGGTAGCCTTCCTGAAGGTTATTGAATGTTATCCCTTTACACTAAATCTTCAATAGAAAAATCATTGAAAATTAAAATTGAAATTGAATTTTTTGATGCTTAGAGTAGACTTTAAAGGGAATTTAATAAAATTATAATCATCAAAAATGATACTTTGATGAGATTTTCTCTTAACTTTGAATTTTAGTTGACACCAAAATATGGTGTCTTGGGCATTTGGGGGTTGACATTGGGTCTCGATCAACAAAAATATAAGATTCCTTTTTATTTTCTTCCTTAATTCATGTTCCTTTTGTATCAAATACCCCCCAAAGAAATATGTTATGCCCCAAATTGGGCTTCCCAAACCTTCAAGGGCAAATTTTGAACGTCAAACCCAAATCAAGATGTTTGTTTCTTAGAAGATACTGAAGACGACATCTTCCATACTAAATTGCAATCCAATTTTTTTATATCAATAAATTTTTTCTGTCTCTAAGAGATGCATCTATCATATTAAATTTTGCATTTCAAATCTAATATGAATGTGTAGTTATTACATTAGAGATTTTTTTAGAATTTTTGTATGATGGCTTGGAGTTTGCCCTTGCCTTTAGAATCTAAGGTTGGAAGGTCATTGTTAATTGGTCATTTGTACAAGCTTCATGATGCTTGTATAAGAGAGATTCTCAATTATTTGCAAGGGTTTAACCCCTAAAGTTCTGAGGTCTTTTTTTCATCAAATTCCACTAAAAACTCCTATTTCTATTGCAAAGCCCCCAAAAGTTTAAAAATTGTTTTTTTGGTGCATCTAACCATGAGATCTTACACTAGACTAGTACAAGAATGTGTGGAAGAAATTTCAAAAACTTTGACCACGTCGAGTGTTAGACATTTGTATTTGCAGTGAAGAAAACCATTTTTTTGCACCTTGCATGACTAGATTTTCAAGCTTTGAACCCTCTTAATTTAAAATTTGTTCACTATCAATATTGAATTAAAAAAACTTAAATTGAAAAATAGAATTGAGAGTCTAGAAAAAATAAAATAAAATAAAGTAAAATTCATTTTCATTCTTTAAGAAATTGTAAAGTAAAAGTAGGTACAAAATCAGAGTAGAAAATCAAAATTATTAATTAAAAGTAGGTGCAAAATTTGATGAAAATCTAAATTGTCAATAGGTCAAAGATGGGATTGAAATACAATAATCCCAACAGTGAGATTGTTCTAGCAAGCTAATTAAACCCTACTAATTTTATTTTTTTCAGAAATTGTGAAATGAATTCTATAAGTTCTTTTTCAAGAATATGCTTAGATTGTTTGAAAAACAAGATTGGCCATAACTTTCTCATCACAAGTCCAAATAGAATGAATTAAATCTTATTATGTAGACAAAAATAATTTCTATGAGATACAAAATTTTAGAAAATTTATTTTGAATTTTTGTGACATCTATGAGTTGCCCGATGAGCTCAATTTTGGGCTTATTGTGGCATAACTTTTGCTTCTAGGCATTGATTCAAGGAAAAATTATACTCCTCTCAAGCTAATGTGTTTTCTTATCTTCAAAAAAGTTTCAAAAAATTTGGACAAAAATTAAAACCATAGGAACTTGTCCAAAATCCATTTTTTCCCTTGAGGGGCCAATGGAACTTAGGGGTTAAAAAATGTTTTTTACCCCTTCACTGCCTATAGTTGGCGAACATGCAAGATAAGTAGACTAGGGTGGATAATTTCTCTTGTGGCATTGAATTTGTTGTCACTTGAAGTCGCAAGTCTTTTTCTATTGTAGAGCAAACACATTGCATTTCTTTGGGTAGTGAGGAGTTAAGGGTAACAAGATTTTCGAATTTACTTCTTGCCATTATTAAGCTATTCTTTTGAATTGCACTTTAAAATGAGTCTTCATATTTTGGGAAATTTGAACTGAACCTTGGGTTAAAAGCCAAATGATTCTTGGTCATACAAAATAACGAAAGATTTCATCTAGTATTTTATGTGCATCTTCAATATAGGGTATGACATCTAAATGATCATATTTTATTTATTTATTTTTATATCTAATATAATTTCTGAAAAATGATATAGAGTTAGGGACAAAAGCATCCATTGGTTTCATTGATTTGCTTCACCACATAGACATTACTTCTCCAAAACTTTACAACTAACTACATATTTTGAAAGCTATGAAAGAGAGACAAGTTATAAAAGTTTCAGGCATTTTAAAAAAAAGAAAAGTAATAGTTAAAAATAAATAAAAATAATAAGCTAAAATCACAATTAGAAGGCTCCGCATTTTGTTTTAAATACACCATTGACTAGTCTACTATGAATTTAATACTAATTCTTTTTCAATTTTCAAGATGTGCTTGATTTGAGGTACTTTTAGATTCAAATGAATGGTCTAAAGCCAAAACAATGTTGTTGGATGATGATGTACATGACACATTCATTGGGCATTATAGGTGCAAGATTGTGCTTGGTAGGGAGTAAAAGGATGGTAAAAAAATTGGCCACACCTCAAATTCTAATATGTTTTTTTTCTTTTCTCAACTTTCAAAACATATAGATAGTTTTAAATTTGGTGAATAATTGATTTTGTAGTAAACTTAAGGTCCAAATGAGAGATGGACATTTTTGTCCAAATCTCTACATAAATATATGTTTACCCTTAGTATATTTTTCTTAAATTTTGAAATTAATATTCAAATGAAGTCTGTAATGTCTACATTCTAATCTACCTCACAACTTCAATTTTTTGGGGACAATATCTTTTTAAGCCTAAACTTCAAAGCCTATAATTATGTTTTAAAGTATAGAATGATTCAAAATTTAAGTTCACACTATTGTAATTTTATAAAAATGTTATGGATTTGTTTATGAAAATTTCATATTTCTATAACTGCTAGAGAACTTGTAAATGAACTCAAAAAATGTCATTTATACATACGTTGGTGACAAAATGGAGCATACAAATTGAAGAACTTTGAAGTTCAACAACATGGTCATAGGTCCATCCTTTCAGGTACATAGATTTGTCCTATAGTGAGGGCGGCAAATTAGCCTCACCTGCAAAATTAGTGTCACTACACAATTTCAATTTGTGGAAACTGGTACAATACAATACTCTGGATTGGTATTTCAACTTGCACTAATTCAAAATAGTCTGTGACATTAGTAAATTAGTGTCACAACTCACTATTGTAGCAATACCAGGAGTGTATAATAGTTTGTTGTAATTCCGACCCTCTTTTTCAGACTGTCCCTAGCCAGGGTCTGAAATTGACATTAAGAGTTTGTAAAATGGATATGTGCTAAGCATTGAATGTTTTGTCAATGATGTCAGAGTGGTTTAACATTTGTCAAATGTTCCTTTATAATTTGCTAGTGGATGGAACAAGAGCCAAGGTGGGTCCATTTTTGAAATGTTTGCCTAAATTCAAAAAAAATTCCCCCAGAACTTTGAATGCTAATATTTTCCAATCTATACAATCAAACTTGATAAAAATTTTTACCACGTGATCTCATACAAATATAGTGCAAGATGCTACAGTTAGATTTTTTAATTTTAATTTTGTTTTCTTGAATGAATGCAGTAGAAATGACAATTTTCGAGTGATTTTTGTCAAAAAATAGGCCTTGGCCCTTTCAGAGTTAAGTTTAGTAAAGGTCGCATTTTGAAACCCTGTCTATTACTTTTTGCATGCTGCAATGCTTGTTTCTGGTGAAGCCATATCTTTTTTCAGACTATGCATGTGTGGGTTTTGTAAGGCCTACTATCATAAATAGGTAGCTATGACAGAATTCTTTAGAAATTCATAAGTAATTCAGAAATGCTCCGAAAAATATGAAACCACTTGGGTTAGATTCCACATCAATTTTTCTTCAAGTGAAAAATAAGAAAAAATAATTTCGTGCATCTGAGAACCATCGAAAAGGCGAACCAGCCCTTAAAAGGGCGCTTTAAGAGCAGACTACCTTAGTGTGGTTCCACCTCCTGTGTTTGAGATGGTGGGCCATAACGTCGTTGCCACGCTGCCAGCTAGTATCACACTGCTTTCCACCTCACTTTCCACGTCACCCACCTACTCCAATCAACTACTCCCGTCCTCTTCCCGCCATTCACAACCCCTTTCCCCATCTTCGACAGAACCCACATTATCATCCGTAACTGACTACTGAACTCTCCGATATTTTCGTCCACCACACCACATTCATCCAAATATCAGCATCTTATTCATCCCCCCCCCTTCCTGCTGCTTAGACTGCTCGCCCTGGTGCAGTTGGGTCGGGGTGGATTGACCCGGTCGAGACTATAGTAGCGTGAGGAGCCGAATGCGGAGGTCCAGCCAAGGGTGAATGTAAAAAAAAGACCCCTTATTTTGTGCCTGATTAATCTATTTCTCTATGGAGCTCTCAGCTAATGTTGGGTCTCGGATTGCAAATATGAACTCAAAATTTGCAAATTTTTTCATGCCTTGCAAATGAATCATTCCTGCATTTTCCCCAAGGGTAAAATGAGGGGGCAAAATTGTCTCCATATTTGGCTCATTGCACTACTATAGTCTTGACCGATTGACCCCCTCGTTCATCTCCCCTTAGTCAATCTAGGGGTGCATGCAAAAAAACGAGACCCCCTATTTTGTGCTTCATTAATTTATCTTTTGTACTTCTCCTAGCTAATTTGGGGCCTCTCATTGCAAATATGAATTCAAAATTTGCAAATTTTATCATGCATGACAAATAAAAAATTTAAGGGTTTTCCCTTGGGGATGAGTGAGGGGCCAAATATTTGCCTGCTCACCTGAGTTCAGCTCACTTACCTGCTGGCTTGGAATTTTGCTCGCCCGTCCAATGGTAATTAGTTTGTTAATATTTTCTATAACCAAAAGATTCTAGCCAATAAAAGAGATTATCCCTTCATAGTTATCCTATGTGGTGCACTGCTAAGTGGGATTCAGGTGCTATAATATTATTATGATATATTCTCTTTCACTAAGAGGGGTAAACTCAAGGTGGGCGGAAAAGTTGAGATTAGGCAAACAGGAAATTTTTTCCCAATTAGATTGCGAAATGGAACCCCAAACTCTATTGGGACTCAGTGCTAGTACTAGTTGTGTGGCACTTTGAAGGGTGGCTTATACCCAAGTTGGACCAAAGGGTATCTAGAATTATCAGAGTAGTGATTGGTGGAGAGATAGGTGTGTTCTAAGTTGGATTTACACTTTATCTAAGACCTATGGCATTTTCTTGGATGAGAAGTCCACTTGGAATCCTACATGGCCAAAGTAGATAATTTTTTTCTAGTTACTAAAAGCTTTTTTCTTAAACATCTCTATGAGGTAGGCCTACTCAATTCCTAAAAGACCATGACAGGCTAAAAACTCACAACCATAGATTTTGTTTATTTAATTGATCTTGCAGTTGATAATATTGGATTTAATAATAAATAGATATGGCAGGGCTATGGTTTCTTTTGGGTTTATACCAAGACCATGCAAAGTTCCATCAAGGTATACAATCTATTTCCAACAAGGGTCCCATTTGCACAAGATAGGGGGACCTATTTTTTTTGAATGAGGGGAATATGATGTGGATTAGCAACTTCATTGTTGTGTGACAAATAACACATTGACACTTTTAAATAGCCCATTTTAGTTTTGTACTTCTTAGAAATAAGTTTGCCTATACTTTGAAAACAAGTTTGACTGTAATCTACACTTCCTTAATTTTTACTAATTCCAAACTTGATGAAAAACTAGCAAAAAAATAATGCAATCTTCATTATTTTCTATTCTTTGACCAAAGAAAATTATTCCCCCACCATCGCTCAATCAGACATATACTAAGTTGCTTAACATTGTCAGAAACAAGTAATGTCCTTTATTGGTTTTTTTGTCTTGAGCTCTCTCTTTGCATTGTCACATCTAAGGGCCACTTCACACTACGATACAAGGTTGAGAGTCTGTCGATTTCAGCCAATGAGATTGCAGAAACCATGAGTTTGGCCTCTTGAGCCTTCACTCAAGGAGGCACAGTCCAAAGTCCGTCGCCCATTTATTTGCCTACATAGCAACCAAATGCCTACATGGCGACGGACTCTCCATTAGAGTTTGGGTCTCCATTTTTGGCTGACCTAAACTCTAATCGAGAGTTCGTCAAGTTTTTTTCAGAATCTAATAAAATCTCAACCATTAGATTGGACTGTTTTTGTAGAAATAGGTAGGATGCCCTTATTTGTCAAGGTGCCCTTATTTGTTTATTTGTTTATTTGTGTCCCCATTGGGGTTTGAACCCTAGTCTCCACCATTACAATGGGGAGTCTTTGCATTCTATGAACCTACTTTCCTTCAATGTTTAATGCCACTTTTTTATTCCATTTATATCCTTCATATTCCTTGTTTAATGATGAGAGCATGTGCTGTAATTATTTATCCAAGGCCATTTTTGACTCCTTTCTCATGTTTTTTAAGCTTTTGCTTGAAAAAATTGTCACATGGGTGACAATTAATTGAAAATTTCAGAAATTGGATGGATTACAAGTCGAAAAAATGGAATAAGTTTGGACTTTGGGCTTGGACTTTGTAGACTTCACACTATGGCCAGCCGAAGGCTTAAATTCCTAATTTTTTTGGCCTATTTATTGCTCATTTCCTTGGACTCTCACCAAAGTTTGGCCACTCAATCCCACGGCCTCTCGACTTGGACGGCCATAGTGTGAAGAGGCCCTAACAAAGTGAGTACCCTGGAGTGCTTCTGGTCTGGCCCTGGTCCCAGTGGCTTCCTGGGTTCCGCCTCTCCTGCCCGTCGGGCCGAAACCCCGACTGGGACTTCAGTGCTGAGGTGCGGGCTTAACTTTAATTACTCACGTCAAACGTGCGCATCCGTCCTTCTCTTCGCTCGCCTTCTCCACTGCGTCCCACGCAACTTCCCGGCTCCCACAAATCCAGTTCACAACGCATTAGATTTCCAACATTTCCAACATTTTCTACTTGAAACTCCAAATTCCTGATCACATAGAATTGAACTCTCACAGAGATTGACGAATTCTTGAACCCTGAAGCGCTCGTTTCTTTGTGCCAAGAGCTTTCGGAGTGGCCACGGGCGATTCTCAGATGTTTCTTTGTGACAACGACACGTAGAATCGGTGGATCAGGAGGTGAAGTGGATTTTGTAAGGATTTAGGGATAATGGAGAGTTTTACAATGGTGATGATGACAGTGATGGCGGGCTTGCATTCCGTGCTGGGATTGGGAGGAAAGGATCATCCCGTGGAGATCGGGTCGCTGTGGTGGTGGATTTATGGCGGCATTTCGGTTTTTCTAGTGTGCTTTGCGGGGATTATGTCTGGATTAACTCTTGGTTTGATGTCGCTCGGGCTTATGGACTTGGAGGTGCTACAGCGGAGTGGCACTCCACTTGAGAGAAAACAAGCAGGTAGATTGCACTCCACATAGATTTATGTTATTTTCTGGAGTTTTTGAATGTGGAGTTGATTAATGCTTTTTTTTTTCTCTGGCTTTGAATTCTCTGTGCAGAGAGAGTTTTAATTCGAGCATTGGATTTTTAAAAAAAATTAGAAAATGGAATTTTTAATGTAGCTCTTGTCTGCGTTTTCGAGAGTATTCTAATGTATTGCAATATATATTATTTGGATGACTTATGAACGAGTTAAGAATTTTCAGAAGTTTGCTTGGAAGGTGAGTAATTCCATGAATTTTCTCTTCAGCTGTTGTACGGTGTCATATTCACTAGATTCTGGATTCTAAATGTATACTTGTCAATAACATTCACTCCAATTATGACCTATCCGTGCCAAAAGGTCTCCCAGCATTAGGATTCACTACCTTAAGTTTCATTGGACATAATGTAACCACACCTTACAGTTATATTGACACTTTGACACTTTTAGCAATTAGCGCAATTACTATTACTAGGTTTGTCTTATTATATTCTTGTCAGCAAATCAAAGAGGATTTCAATGCACTAAAGAATGCGTTATTTGAATGAAGGATCTAGCAGTTATAACATTCGGTAGATGACCCCAAACCAACACAACTTCGAATAGCAAGGAGGTGTACATTCTCAAAATCAATGTGTACTTGTTGTGCATGATTTTAAGATCTTAGAGTGTTGCATGTAGGTTCGTGTCTCAATTAGTTGCCTCTACCTTATTGCCTATTTGCGGAGTTTCGTTACCATCAGCCAAGGGCTTTCCTAATAGATGCTCGTTTTTCTGAGTTCTGAAAACAGCCGCAATAACACCGGTTGTGACAAAGCAGCACCAGCTCCTTGTAACACTACTTCTCTGCAATGCCGTGGCCATGGAGGTATACAATGTCAAACCTTGAGGTTTATCCTTGCACGACGAGTTTGCACTAAAAATCAAAAGGTCGCAGGATCTGCTGTAATTTCTTATAATGTAGAGCTCTTTGAATATGTTTTTGTTAGAGAATCATGTCATCGCCTGAGCATGGAATGGACGACCGAGTGCTAAACATACCATTTCTTGAACTCTGAAAGGTTTTCGTTTGGGTCACGAATATTTTGAAAGTCAGGAAGAGATTAAATTTGCTACATGTGGTTTCCTACCATGACCTGGCAGGCCCTTCCGATATTTCTCGACAAGATGTTCAATGAGTGGGTGGCTGTGATTCTTTCAGTTACATTTGTACTTGCGTTTGGTGAGGTAAAGTTCTTGATGAATTTTGAGCAACTCTTTATTATGAATTTTGAATTCTTTTGGTGTTGCGTGCCGGCTGCTCGTTTGAAAACTGAGGATTTTCCGTGATAAGTCTGACCATTCAGTGTGTTTGTCATTTTGGGTTCTTTCAGGTCATACCTCAAGCCATATGCTCCCGATATGGGTTAGCTGTGGGCGCTAACATGGTCTGGCTGGTGAATATAATGATGGTCGTTTGCTGGCCCCTTGCATATCCAATTGGTCGGGTTAGTTCTTTTAATCACGCCGTAAATGTTGAAGTTTTTATACAAAATGGGTGTGGCAATGGTCTTCATGATTTGATCTTGAAGATTCAGAATATTTGCCTACTGAGAATTTTACTCTTTATGGACTCTGAACCGAGGAGAGGACGCTTTTCATCAACAGAAGGTATATCTGCAGTGAATTTGAGGAAGTTTAAGGAGGTTTGGCACTACTCGGAAAGCGAGTCAGTGCTACAATGACAGAGCCTCTTGTAGCGTGGCAGTTTGTTTACTTAAAGAGATTGCTGGTTCATCTTTTGCTTACATTGTGCTTGTATCTCTACTCGCTGTCCTGTGTACTTTTGACAGTTACTGGACTTCCTACTCGGACATGATGATTCGGCCTTGTTCAGGCGCGCACAGCTGAAGGCACTTGTTTCAATCCATGGAAAAGATGTACGACTTCTAGTTGTTTAAGAGCTGTCCGTGTAAATAGGCCTCGCAGAAAATTTGTTTTCGAGGACTATTTCTGTTACTAGTTCCTCAATCTTATCAAAAGCATCTCAAGGAGATGTATGGTCGTTCAGTGGTTTTTATAACGCAGAATGATTGGTGTGGTCAGTGGTTATGTCAGAAGCTGAAGATCTAGTGCCCCACCGATCTCAACTAGCGTGTGTAGTGTTTTCAAAGGAGCTCTTCCTTCAATTCATCTGGGGTCTGTATTTTTCTGGAAAGAGTTGCAGTTATCATTAACCTAAAATCTCTACTGTTCTGTGCGGATGCAAGGCTGGAGGTTACCTAACCCTTGACGAGACAACAATCATTGCTGGAGCTTTAGACTTGACTGAGAAGGTGAGTTGCATGCAGAGCTCTTTCAATTTTTGCAAATATTGTTACACAGGCTATGAGTTAGTTTGCAAGTTTTTCGCTATGTATAGTTGTTGTGACACACTGGTTTTGTTATTGTCTCAGTGTTATATACTCTGATTTATATCATCTGCTACTGCTGAAGAGTTGTCTTGAACGTGGGCATGTATTGCTGCAGACTGCAGCTGAAGCCATGACTCCAATTGAATCGACGTTTCTGTTGGATGTAAACACCAAATTAGATAGGTGAGGGCTTTATAAGTGCACTCTTGTAGGTACCGGCATGCAATGTTTGGCTCATCCATTTTTTAATTTCTCAGAGATCCTAACTTGGGCTGCTCACAGGGAAGCATTGGGGAGGATCATGACACGAGGGCATAGCCGTGTACCTGTTTACTCTGATAGTCCTCAGAACATAGTTGGCTTGTTGCTGGTGAGTTATTCTTCACTGTCTAGAGTATCTGAAGCCTGTCCGTTATGTGCTAGTTTTGAGATGAAATCTCTCCAGAGACCCAATCGCTGTAATCTATTGGAGCAGTTTGTGCAGTCTCAGAGTGGGAGATTGTATTGCTCTCAAACTCTTGAGTTACCCACGGTGAATTTGAACAATGAGTATAGTGGATTCTAAAACCTAATACGGAGTATTAATCAAGTTATTTTTTTCCATTCATTTTTGTTAAATCTATTCGAAATTCTGTTTCGCAGAGTGGATAAATTACTCTGCTTGCATGAAATGTGTGCAGGTGAAGAATCTATTGACTGTTCGAGCTGAAGAAAATACTCCTATTAGTGCTGTTCCCATTCGAAGAATACCCAAGTAGGTTGCGAAAAGGATGACCTTTGATGGGCCTTTGTATTCTAACCTCCTTTGTAGAATAGATTCTATGTCGGGTCTTCCATTGAATTGTTTTGAATGATGTTACAGATTGTGATGTATCAGCATGTGGTAATCCAATCCATTCTAATGGTTATAATCGTATCAAACAGTATCAGTCAGTAGTAGTTTGTACTCTCTGGCTGCACGATTTTGTATATAGATTGGGTTAGCAACTGTTACGAGAATGTCGATGTTGAAGCAGATCAATGGGTGGAACCAGATTTTAGGCGTTCCAAGTCTCTTTCTTGAAAAGACCATGATTTGGCTAATCAAGATCCGGATATAAATCAGAAATGTCCCTAGAATCGCTAAATGTTTTGGATACTTACAATGCAATGTTGTTGCACAGACTGCCGGAGGACATGCCATTGTACGACATTCTTAACGAATTTCAGAAAGGAGGTAGTCACATGGCTGCTGTAGTGGCCATTAAACAAAGGAAGAAGTGGCCCAGTTTTGGACAGAAAGAGGAAAAGAACGGTCTCAAGGATTACCAAGTTGCTGAAGCGGGTATTGAGGAAGGTGATATTGAAA
The DNA here is from genome assembly GCA_963920665.1 of Straminergon stramineum. Taxonomy (NCBI): domain Eukaryota; kingdom Viridiplantae; phylum Streptophyta; class Bryopsida; order Hypnales; family Calliergonaceae; genus Straminergon; species Straminergon stramineum. Next base: position 20,861,360 of record OY987268.1, read on the forward strand.
AGGCATATGTGCATCGTAATGGCGGAGGAGAGCCTAGTTGGAATGCAGAGCACGAGCCGTTGAAAGAGGAAGCTGAATATAATCGTGAAGATGGCAACAAGCCAAAGCACATACAGGAAGGCGATGTAATTGGCATCATCACCATGGAGGATGTGATGGAAGAACTTTTACAGGTGCACTTACAAGGCACTTAAATTATAACTTCCTGTTAATCACTTTATCAAGTTCTGTGATGTTTGTGTAGTAGTGCTAGCCTCTCCATCGAGGGACATTCACAGGAAGGTTACTTAAATTACACTGATGCAATTTCTGAAGTGCTTTACGTCCCTAGATAGTTACCATTGAGCAGCATCAAGGACGTTCTCTGTATCATTCGTTGTGCTGATTGTATGTTGGCTCTACAGGAGGAGATTGTGGATGAGACAGACGAGTACATAGACGTCCATAAGAGGTGAGACTATCTTCCTTGTCTTTTTTTTTCTCTTAATCACCTACTTTCTGCTACCCTCTGTAATAGTGCTGAGGTTACTTAACAACGTTGAACACGAGTAACGTGGGGTGGAACGTACTTCATGGTCTATCATAGTCTTCCTCCTAGGCATGATTCCCAGAGTAGGCCTTGTTGCAGATATGTGGTCTCTTTGCCACGGGATGATATATCACTGCTATCGGTTGTGCAAGAACTCATTTACTTCTAACATAACAATTTGAAGTCCAACCCATTGCAGAAAAGTCAAAGTACAATCTCATGTGCATTTTGGCCATCAGATCTCGCAGTTTAAAAATAAATAAAGAAATCTGCATTGATGAAATGTGTTTCCTCTTACCCTTGAAAATTTTAGATTCTTTTGGTGCAAAATGAATTTATATGATTTTATAGGTTAGGGTTACAATTGGAACGCAAGTTTCCAATTTGGAATCAAATGGTATGTTTTTCTATAAAAAATACTTAGAATTTAATTTGGAAATCCAATAGACGAACGTCTTGTATAGTTTAGTTTAGGCCGAGATTGCAAATGCAAGAAACTCCACAATAAGTCTGAAAATTTCAGACTTGAAACTAGGCACGATAAACTTCGTTTTCGTAGTTGGGCAAGAAAAGTCATCTTCAAGTCAGACCAGCAAGCGTTCACTACCTGTGTATATTTCCTCAAAGGGCTTCACATATTATTCACGTACTTAGTCATGTCTGCATGGATGAGTCAAAGTGTATGAGTCATAGAGTGTGAGCAGTCAAAAGTATGCCGCTGAATCCCTTTCTTTTCGTATATTTTCTTTGTTCTATCTTCAGGATTCGAGTTGCTGCGACAGCAGCGCAGATGAGTAAAAGTGCCACCCTTGGTCGCCGGGCCTCAGTTCCTAGTATTGTGAGTTAACAACTAAACCCTTCAATTTATGCTCGTTTTGAAGCATATTGTTCCTTATAACGATGATTTCCTGCATAATTTTCTTACACCTCGAATTGGCAATTGGGTCCCTTCTACAGTGTATTGTAGATTGAATATTCCTTCTACATTACCATTGTAGAACATTGAATCTAGTATATTTCTCTCCTCTCCTATACACGGGCTGATGATTATCTTTTTTAAGAAATAGGAAGTGCGTTCAAGAACGTTATGTATACAAAATCTTATAACATTTGCCATGGTATGCACAGACAATGGGGCTCTCAAAGCAAGCGCAAGAGGCAGTGCAAAAAGGTCGAGCGGAGGCCTTGGCAACGCAAATGGTATCCGACAGACATGGTGATCGTCATCAGAAGAAGAAAGTTGAGAAGGGTCTTACTGAACCACTATTGGGGTCGAGTCCTAAGGCGAACACTGATTCACCGAGGACCTCATGAATTGTTTTAAGGTAATTACACGTAATTGCCTCCCTCATCCGAAAGCAACCCCGTGGAAACTCTTGTTTAAAATGTATATGTTGTGAACATGAGAGCTTAGGGAGCTTAGGGTTAATTTTGGATGTTTTCATTGAAGATATTCTTTCGTATTGTGTTGTAAGATATTTATCTGAAGGTCCACTGTAATGTGGAAACCGTGAAGGAATCCTACAGTAGAAGTCACCCAATGAAGATCGGCAATCCGGATAAGCGTAGTCCAACAACAACATTCAAAGGAGTCTGTAGGATTGGACGCACTAAGCTTAATGGATGAGAAGAAATATCCACAGAAAATGAATAGTATCGTGCATTCGTGCTGCCACAGTTTTATGCTATAGATAGCTCCTCGTCAGTAATTCATAGAGAGGTGCACATTGATATCGCAGATTTGCTGACGTGGACCCCTTTGCACTTAACTTTGTACCGAACATTCTTAACGAAGCCAGGAGCCTCCCTCTTTTCACTGGTTTAGAATGTTATGTGTTCACCTCTATTGTACAATAGGGTACAATAATCTTGCGAACTAGGTATTGTGTTTTTCAAAGAAGTTTGCATAATATTGAATTTAATTTGCATTTTTTGTCTTGCATGATTAACATTCAATTCTCATGCAATCACAATCAAGCATACCTAGTTTCAGCGTCAACAAATCAAAACTCCATTTTTGGTAAATTTTTTTATTTAATACTTATGATTTTACATGATAATTGATTGAAAAACATTGATGATGAATTTTTTTAATTCCTAGGAAAACATTGAACTTGAATAGATATGTGGGAAACATCCATATTGCACATCTTTCATGTTGACTTTAGAAGATTGGGTTCGTCATTGTGGAAATCATTCTTTTTGATATCGTATGCATCATTTGCTTTAAAAACCCAAGAAAATTCATTAGGAGGTCAATTTATTATGCAAGGCCTCTCTTTCAATTTACACAAAATTCCAACGATGAACATTTGTACTTATGTCTTACATAGATGGATTCTTTGTCATCCATTGACATGTTTAGGTTGTTGAGTCATTATAGGGTTTAAAAACACCCCATTAAGTAACAAAACCATGATCTATAAAGAATATAGTGTGAGGTGTCATATGATTATACTTTGTAAAATAAATATCTTTATATTTTTATTAGATTTTGCTCTTGTGATCTTAATTTTCATTAAGATTATTTGAAACTTCTTTTGAAGATAGGAAAATACACTAGTTTTTGGGGAATATAATTTTTAATAGAATTGATGACCAAGAGAAACATTATGCCACCCTAAGTCTAAAATTGGGGTTATTAGACAATACAAAAAAATCACAAAAAGTCAAAATAAAATTTTCAAAATTTTGTTTTGTTTTTAGAAAATATTTTTGTCTATATGGAAAGATTTGATTCAATCTATTTGATGAGAAAGTTATGGACAATCTTATTTTTTAGGCAATCTAAATATGATCTTGAAAAGATAATTTATAGGATTCATTTTTTAATGCAATTTTCACAATGTAAAAAAATAAAAGTTCAGCAAGGTTCATTTTACTTGCTAGAATAATCTCATTATTGGAATTCTTGTGTTTCAATTCTATCTTAGACCCTCATTAATGATTTAATTTTTCCTTCAATCTTGCAAGCATTTCTATTTAACAATTTTCTAAAGAATGAAAATCAAGTGTACATTTTTTGAATTTTTTCCCCTAGACTTACAACTCAATTCCTTCAACATAAGAGTTTTTGTGCTGAGAAGATTCAAAGTCTTCAAATTTAATTAGGTAAGGACAAAAAAAGAGTTTTTATCACTTCTAATGTAAATATCTTGTAATCCACATAGTCAAAGTTTTTGAAGTTTTTTCCACACATTCTTATAATGATTTAGTGCAAGATCCAATGGTTAGATATGCAAAAAAAAAAATTCTAAAGTGTTTTGCACTTTATAGTAGAAATGGCAGTTTTTGAGTGGAATTGAATGAAAAAAAAGGCTTTGGGGATTTTAGAGGTTAACCAAGATAAGAACTTCCTTACCTTCATTGGTTTAGAATATTATGTGTTCACCACTATTGTGATGTCATGAATTTGTCTTAATAAATTTGCCTTGCCAATATGGTAACTACAACTAATTGTGACATAATTCTAAAACCAACCTATACAAATTCTTGCCTAAAATGTAAATCCTCATGGCACAAGAGCACATGGTCGTTTTTCGGTGCACCTATTTGCATTGCATTGAGAATTCATAGTTTATTCATACAATAACCAAAAAATATATTCTATAGAAACTTGTAATGTGTTTTTGACTACCAATAGATCCATCAAAAAAATTGTAGTTCAACCATGTTTAATCCTAAAAGGATGATTTTAGGAGTTGCATTACTTTATTTAATCTACCGGCATAAAATCTTGATATCTAGATTCTTAATCTGGAAATTAGAATGTATTCAATTTGAAGAGCAAACCCATGATGAAGATTGAAAACAATGATTCCTATGCTTGGCACTTAGAATATGCAAAAATAATTCACAAATTGGAATCCCAATTTGGCAATGACCATTCAAATAGTGTAAGAAAAATATAAAGATATGTTAGGCTATTGTTAGGAACTAACATTGACTATTTAAAAGTACCTACTCATACTTATATAGGACTAGGCATATCCACCTTATATGCTACAAGATGAAGTTCTTATTTTTTTATAGTATTTTTATCTTCCATTTGTTTCTATGAAAACCTTGTTGTCAACTTGTTATTAGAAGGCCAATCTTACTAGATTGTTATCTAAAATTGCTAAAGATGAGAGTCTAAAGTCAAATTCTAATTCTAATTATTATCAATCCTTTGAAAATTTATAGTTTATTTGTATGAAGTTTAAGACATTATATGAGAATTTGGAATGATCTTTCTATTAGCAACAAGATCCAACTTGTGTAGTTGTGCTAGGACAATTCAATAACAGGAACCACCCTCAAATGCTTCTTTGGCCAATCCTAGGGGTAATCACTTAATCACTTTAGAACATCACCACTTTTATATCAACGCACATCATCTACAAATTTCAAATGAAGATTTCACAATTTATACTTGACCTACTATTATATTCCTTTGCAACAACAAATAAACAATTTTTTTGTAGGCTTGACAACTCTTCAATATTTTCCTTTTTTCTTATACAAATCTTACATTGATATAATAATTTCTTTTTGATTTTGCACACTAGAAGATCTATGCTTCTAAACATATCAAAACCTTTGAGGCACCACGGAGCATTATTTGGTATTGGTGGAAATGCTCTTTTTATTTAAAGGTGAAGAAATCAAGGATTTTGTTTAAAGCAATTTTTTTGATTGACTTGTGACATTGTAGAGAAATGTACTTAACTCTTAAAGGACAAATTGGTGACTATAAAATTCATCACTTTTGGAACCGTGTGACATCATCTACTTTAAAAAAATCCAAAAATACTCATTGGAGGTCAAACTAATGTGCATGATCTCTTCTTTTTGCACAAAATTCCAAGGATGAACAATTACACTTTTGTCCTAGATATAAGAAGATTCTTTGTCATCCATTGGACAAAAAACATCCTCATGTCCTTTAAGGGTTAAATACCTTGCTAATCTCTTTCCATTTCCAAATGGATGAAAATAACAATACTAGCCCATTTTTTTCAAGTTAAAATCAAATACTTACAATTGGATGAATGCAAATTCATTGGATGAATGTTTGATTCCTGTTTCATCCACAATGTACAGATAAATCAATGTAAATACTCTCATCACTCCAGTCAAGATTCGACAGATCCACAGAGTTGGAAACTTCAAACTCAAATCCCTAGAAATACTTGTGAAATCGTCATAACTTGAGATCAATTTATTAATTTTGCATAAGTACATGATACGATCAATCAAGCTAGATCGGTAGATTGCCCAGATGGGTATCAAACTATCATTTCACCACTACAGTCTACAGAGACTCTCTACGTAATATAAGTCAATCCCGCTACAAACTCCGAAGCATTTCTCAACTCTAAATTTTCGGCTCAGAAATACGCTCAAATCAAGAATTCAAATCTCGAAAACGACGTGAACTCGTAATCCTTTTCACAGCAGTGACCAAAATTGTATGCACAAGCTTGATGGAAGTGTGCTTTTGATGTTATTCTTTTATTTTTGAGAATTTGACTTTCATGAATTTTTAGTTCAGCAGAGGCTCCTTGAGATCCTGATCCAAGCGCCGGATGTCCACTTTGTAGACGTCGTGGTGAGGCTCTAATATCTGAGCCAGCACAGTCCGCTTCCGACGTCTTTCCAAGCCTTGACCCCACACCACCAGGTAAAATCCGGCTACTGTCAACAAGCCCCCCAGAACTCTGTAATACAAAACAAAATTAAAAATTAGGCAAACATTGAATAAACAATCAAAAAACAATACTGGAATATCTACCACAAGTGAAAAGGATAAATACCCATAGAATATTAGTTTCAGACACTATCAGAGATGTAGCAGTCCAAGCACATCCTCGTGGGAAGGTATCATGTGCAAGCTTATGTAGAGGAACCATAGAATTATAGAAATACTAGTATAGACATGTGGAAAAATCCAATTCTATATTCTAGAACAATGTTCTTCATTGTTTCACGATTTTCTTGATTGAGAATGATCGAACAAGATTTAACGTCGAAGTTAAATCTTGTAACTTGAAAGTAAAGTCAAATTATGGAAAACAACAGCCCGAGTCACTCCCATGCCTGCCTGTACATATTATTCTCTCTCAAAAAGACTATAATTTCTTGTTATCTAGTCCAGGGTCCGCTAAAACAACCTCGAGAACATGGTCCACACAACACTCAAGAATGTTACAATTCAGGAAGAAATAAGAAAATCATGCCAACGAGTCCATGGCTCGAATGCAATGAGAAGAGAGTGTGAGAAATCTTACATTCCCATGTAAAGTGTGTCCTTGAGAAGCAACACCGACAAGACTGCGACCATGACCATCTGCATAGGCACGTACAAAGACACAATGAAGGGACCTCCCTTCTGCACGCACCAAGACTGGAGCACCAAGTTCAGCGTTGATGCAATCAGAGCCTGGGGACACACACAAACACATCCCAAATCTCAGTTAAAATCGTAAAAATTCGTGTAACTTTAATCTATACCAGTCCTAGTTTAGAAGGGAAATACCGCTTGGGAAACTGGCTTTAACCAAAACCTAGCACAGGATTAGCTTGGTTCAGAAAAATCATGATTCTCATAGATTACCGCGTACAGAACGCCCACAATCTGCGCCATAGATGTGAGCCGAAACTGTGCAAAGTGGAGCTTGCCAGCGCTGATAACGCCCAGAGCTCCCACTTGAATGAACCCGAAGAAATACGTGGCTGCGGTCGTGCTTAACAATGCTGGGTACACCCGCATCACTGGAGCCTGCATACACAGAATCAGAAAGCCCAAATCATGTTAAAGGTGTCAAAGCTACAGCCGCGCTTAGATCAAATTCCAAGATCAGGTTCCAGAACTCCACGAGAGAACTCGTACTTGTGCCGATTTCGTAACGAACTTGCAAATCGATCCGAAAGCAAGAAGCACAAGATCGAACCAAGAAACCTCTTCCTTTGATTCTGGATCCAAGTTATTTACTAAGCTCAAAGTACAATAGTTGACATGAAGTTGCCCAGATGGCCTACTGTAGCACAGTCTGACAACCCTACAGTGACTCAACCAAGGAGCAGTGAGGTACTACTGCCAGTAATCCCACGGGCACACAGCGACCACTGGTAGGGAACATAGTCAGTAAAGAGATAACCACAAGAGCCAGAAGACCCAAAACTGGTCTAATCGGTCAAGCGGATCTCAGCGTGCGTTGTCCCCATTCCAAAAACCATGTTCCTACTACAGATCATGCACTACAAACCATATTGCCACTGTTGTAGACGACGCTTCTCTAGAGACCATAACGTCAATTTCGCTAAATCGGCAATATCCACAAGCTAAAAATTGTGACATCTGTCTATCTTCACAAGTGTCTAATTTCAGACCACAAACTAGGACGGGTATAGATTATGGGTTCACGCTGCCCGTCCTGAACTGCGCCAAAGTAAGGGAATATCGCCAATATAACGAAATTGACGTTCCATGCACTGACCATGCACTTTAGACCATTTTTGCACAAGTGCAGAGACCGTGTTTCCACTAGAGATCATGCAGTGCAGGGTCAACCATGTCCAGCGCAGTTTCCAATGGTTCCATACGTTCACCAAGTTTAAGAGTATAATCAGAAAGGTCAGCAAAACACACCTGGCAAGTGAGATAAACCGCCCACGAGACGCAGTTCATAATGAGGAAAAAAATCCCCAAATGAAACTGGTTAACGCTGAAATGCGCCACATCGTGGTGCAAATACGCAGCCAAGTGAAGCAACGGCTGCACCGTCACCCCTGAATCAGGGCCATCAGATGCACCCCCAAAGAGCGCTATTCCCTTGTACACAGACATGGTGACGGCCCCACCGATGCAGATGGCCGTCCCCACCACTTTGGCAATCCCCTCGCGCCGCCGCAAGTTCACCTCCTCAAATCTGAAACAAAAACAAAAACAAAAACTCAAATCTCACAACTCATGAGCTTCTGTTGCTGGACAAAAGAAACACGATTAAAAAAAACAATGGGTCCCGAAATCCCAAAGGCTCCAGAAATCTTCAGTTACAGAGTGACCCGGTCGCTACTTGTTCGGTTTCGATTGGTTTGCTTACCCGAGAGCGGCGGCCAGCAGGAACGTGAACACGGGGATCATGTTCTGTGAAACTGCAGCCATTAAGGGAGATGTAAGTTGGAGACCTGCCAGAAATAATTGTTGAGAACCCACTACTCTGGAATCACCACCACATTTCGAGAAACAGAAAGTCAGGGCCTCAGATGAACAAAGTGTTGCTACTACTCTAGCTACTGATCAGTATCGCCCATCAATATATGAGCACATGCAGATGAAAACAGATGAGATCGGGTACGAAATTCAGGGGAGACAGAAACTAACCCTGTCAATGCCAAGAGGTTCAAGCCGCCGAAGATCTTAAACGACATGGGCGGCCGCTGACCCCTACAAAGACACAACAACATAGACGCACACGGTGAGCAGGAACATTTGCAAAATCCGTGAGAGAACTCTCGAGAAAGCTCTTGAGGAAGCTCTTCAGAAACCTGAGAAAGCCTGAGAAAGATTGAGAAAAGCTTCAGAAAAGCTGGAGAAGGCTGGAGAAAGAGCTCGAGGAAGCTTGCGAAAAAGCTCTCTGAGAGAGTTTGAGAAAAGCACTAGAGGGAGACTGAGAAAGTTCTTGAGAATGCTTGGGAAAGCTTCTGAGAGAGCTGTAGAGAAAGCTCTTGAGAAAATTGTGTGCCTACCTTTCGAAGTACCAGGCGAGTGGCCCAAGAATGGCGAAGGCGATCATGTTTCTATACATGGAGAGCAAAAACTGATTTAATCCCGCGTCCAGCGCCACTCGTGAGAACATCTGCAAGCCCGCATACCCGAGCTGCACTATGACGAGCCCGGCGTGCACAATCCGAATGCTGTGCGTCTTGGGCGGCACCATACTAGTAGGAATCAACGGCTCCTCGCCCACCTTCCAGTCCTCCACCACGGACTCCACAATCCCGGAAGCAGCCATCGATCTCTCCAAACAAACACAAACCAAACAACAAAGCAACAAAACTCACAGACACCACTCGCAGAATTGCAGATTCGAACTCAACCACGCTCTGGAAACTCGCAATGCTACCGCAGCAGCAGATGGGCTACGAGTAAAAGCTTCAGTTGTGGTGCATGGGAAGTCACGCCGCCTGCGATAACTAGCTTTGCAATTTGATCGAGCACCGCACCACAAATGCTGTGGCTGATGATATGTCTAAATGGTTGCAAACAAATAATCTCTCTGGATCTGACCCACTGGCTGGCTGGCTGGCTGCTGAATCTCCTTCACTAGAACTGCGAGCTTGAAAAAATCAGCACCGCAGAAGAAGAGGGAGAGAGAGAGAGAGAAGGAGGAAGTACCGAGAAGCGGTGGAAATCGCAAGCAGCTTGTGCTTGCAGAGAGGGTTGTGGTTCGCTAAATACTCGAAGTCGCAGTAAAATTGCAGTAAAATTGCAGCAAAAATTTCCTATCTATTTTTGCTAAATACAACTGTAGTTTGGGGCGGGGATCGATCCACTTGCAAACCTGACAACAGTTGGGTCCCGCTTTCAGTATACTACTGTAGAGCCTTCACTTCAAATTTCTGTACTAATTTCTCGAAGAATCGTGTTTTTTTTTTTATTATGAAAGTATGAAACGGAAGAATTCATTCCTGATTTGCTTCGAAGAAAAGAAAATTATTGGCAAACGAATGTCTGTGGTAACTTGGAAAGGCTTCATTTGTAGTGAAATGGACTGAGATTCCCTCACATGGCTCTGTGGCACTGTGAATTATAATTCAAACAACCAATTTGTTTATTTGTTTGAATTTCTTTTGAACTTTTTTCCTTTTTGGGTGGGCAAGTTTTGGGTTTCTGACCGACTGCCCGTATAGGTGGAAGGAGATGAGATAAGGCAGGTTCCGCTTGCAGCAGCCACCTTAAGGCCAGGCCACCTCAAGGGCAGCTCACCTCATCACATCAAGTGGCGGGCTTCCAGTGGCTTCTTCCTTGGCACTTACTAGCAGTAGCAGTGAAGAAGAAGTCGAGTGGCCACGTCACTTGCCACCTAGACTGGTACTTCCCTTTTGTTTTTACTTTTTAGGGGCCTTCGTTTGAAAAACTGCGTGTGCAGCGACCCGTCAATGTTTTAGAAGAAGTATAAGGTACAGTACAGTATGTTACAGTCAGTGACAGCAGGCCGGGGAGTGGCCCTTACTAGGGCCATCTATATTATTTTTTCAGCAGCAGTGAGACAAGCTCTATAATTGCACATTTGGGGTGGGTATTTTGTCAGAATTGGTTATGTGATTGGAGCAGCTTTCAGTTTCCTTCTTTATATTGAAACCCGGAGGACCAGCTTTCACATTACATTTCAAACCAAATCGTGAAAAAGCAGATGAAAGTTCCATGTGTTTCAAGAAAGAAAAAAAAAAAAAAAAAAAAAGCACGTGAAATTGTGTTTGGAAGCACGGGAAGCAATGACATGGAGGTAATTACACCTAAAAGTGTCCAAATAAGCTTTTTTGAGCTTTGGTTCTACTTAGAAAATGACCTTCATTCTGCAGGATCTTGTTGGGGTAGTTGAAAAAAGATTCCAAATTCTCTTAGCTTCAATTTATGGATACAACAAAAATGAAATTATGGACTTTTGAAGTGTTGAGGATAGATGTGCCTAGATTCATCCTTGTGCTTTCCTATTCATAGAGTTACTACTACACTTGCTATTCAACATATATTCTTTGGTGGACAATTTGTGGCCCATAATCGATGTAGTTTGAATGCTATACCGAAATGATTCTTTAGTGCAGTCTTAGAAAACATTTCTCCAGAAGAGACATCCTATTCAACATCATATTTGTAATAGTGTCCTTGTAGCATTTTATGGAGTACATGGGTGGCGTTGGTAGATTGATCATCCCAATCTTCATCCCAATCAATTATTTACCCACAATAAATAACCATTTTGATGTAGTAATAAGGTGAGTATAAGATTTTTGAATGTTTTTTGGGGTGCAACATTTTGCCAATTCCTTCTAAGCCAAGACCAAAGATTCACCAAATTCTTCTTCTTAAAAGAAATCCTAAACCTTGATAGGAAACAATTAGTATCAATTATTTTAAAATAGCATAAACAAGAGTCTTTATCTTACACTTGATCACCACATGAACGCCAATCTATAAAAAGTCCTAAAAATTGTCGTTGTTACTCCTCTTTAACCTTTACAAGACGAGGTGGTCATTGTGGAAATCCTATGTTTTGGTACAATGTGAATTGTTGGATTGAAACAAATGCAGAAGCACTCATTTCATTAGAAGTCAAACTATTGTAGAAGACCTCCTCTTTTCACACAAATTTTGGAGGGATGAATAGTTACACTTATGTTTTGCATGGAGAGATTCTTTGTCATTCATTGGCTGAAAAACAGCCATGGCGTCGTTGCTTAAGGGTTAAATTTTCAATCTAAGTTAAGATACCTCCAAAAATGTTTGAAACTCATCAATTTCGGAAGGGCGTGCGGTTTCAGCCGCCCATGAGTCCCAGGCGGAGTATGAAAGCCTAATAAGGTGGCAGTCATTTGTTTCAAAAGAAAAAAAGAAAAAAAAGCCTAAGGTGGCAGGATCAGGAAGGAGATGAGCTTTCAACAGTCAACCCTGCGTACCTGAGTAGGCCTACCCGGAATTTCTCCCCCATTGTTTAATCCATTCGTTCATGGATGAATCCCTAACGTAGATTTCATTGGAGCACAACTAAGGCAAGGCAAGTGAATGCAAACGAGCCAGGGCCTGCCAAGTGGGTGGTCGTGATTATTCCAAACCCCATGCTAGGTTGGGTCAAAAAACAAATTAAAAATTAAAAAATACATGCTACACTTAGGCTAGTGAGCATTTGGAATGGGATTACGGGAAATCCGTTTTTGTCTTTTTGTGATAGGCCTAGGCCTTGATGGCTGGATTCCCTTGAACGGAAGTCAGTCCAGTCCAATCATCAGTCAGTCAGACCCTTTGGGTCCGCCTTCATTAATAATAAGTATTTAAATAATGAGGTTATACTAAATTAAGTAATACTATAAAGTAATAAGTCTGCACTTTGGGGGTCTCGTTCTCGTTCGCGGGGACTTGGAGGTACCGCCACATGCTTGTAAGTTCCTTATTATTTCGGGTCACTGGACGGACGTCGCTCCTCCGTTCGTTGTTGGGTCAGCAGCTTCCACGAAGGTGGCGAGGACCGTCTTTGGAGTAATAAGGAACTTACTAGTAAAAGCTTTATTTAGTGGGGTGGGGAGGTGGGGGACCCATGTGCCAAGGTCGGATCTTTCCCGGGTTCCAAGCAATAGCACGAAGGCCTCATTCAGTCATTCAGTGATTTCAGTCTGATGAAGGAACTGAAGGCCAAGACACACTCACACAAGAAATGCCCCAACCTACTAGAAGTAAGTTAACCCTTAAATATCGACACGGACATTTTGAGACCGATGGATGAAAAAGGATCTTCCTATGTAGGACAGAAGTGCAATTGTTCAATTAGTGGAATTTTATGTGAAATAGAGAGATCTTGCACAATAGTTTGACCTCCTATGAATATTTCTGGTTTTTGAAAAGTAGATGATGTCACACTATTCCAAAAGCGATGATTTCCATAGGCACTAGTCTATCCTTTAAGGATTAACCCTGTAAGGAAAGGATGCAGCCCCCCCATGACCAAGGTAGTCACCAAAATTCTTCGATTATTGGACCAATAGGTGTATTCTCTTTTTCTATAGTCAACAATGAAGTCATCCATCTAACCATTCTAGTCCACAACATCTTTACGGGATTAACTAGCATTCCAACTGGAAATAACTATAGAAAGAAAGGATATAATAGTACTTATCAATACTTTGAAATATTATTACCAACAACTAAAGTGAAAACACACCCAAACCATCAAAATAAAGTAGTATGCTCTTAGAGTGACCTTTTAAGAGTTGCCATTGCCTTTGGGGGGAAGCTAAGTTCCTTGAACAATTTTTAGTACATTTTCTTAGGAAGAGAAATGGAATTGGTATCTAACCCAAGTCATTTCATGTTTTTTGGACTTTTGTGAAATGAGTTACGAATTTTTGAAGTTGAAACAAGGTGGTCACTAAAAGCAACCACCTCCTAAAATGCACACTACTAGCACATTGAAGAAAACAAATTATACCTTTGTGTTAGTGGTTGCTTTTAGAATATACTATCCTAAGCAATTTAGCACACTTGAAGGTACCTTTTCTAGCACAGAAAAAAAAACATTTTTGTAGTATTAGCAATTGAAAATCAGGAATTTTCAACAAAAAAATATATAATTTTTGGATAAGACATGAAATTATTATGAATTTCCAAAGTGGAACTCCCTAGGTCACTGAAATTGTCACTCATAGCTAAATACCTAAATATAGAAAATCAACAATCAACTAATTGTGGTTCAATATGGGAATGGTTTAGGACTTGTTTACACCAAAAAAACTTTGGGTTGGAGCCTTAAGGAATGGAATGTTTTGATTGAAAGATAGTATCGATATCTAGCTTTGGGGCTTATACCAAATAGACTATTTGGGTTCCATCATTTTGGAAGGCCCATCATTTTTCAATGGATGAAAATCCTTGTTGGAATCCTGTGTGGCCGAAGTGGATAGAGACTTCCTAGACCTAAAGGGATTATTTTTTGTGAAGGTCTCGGAGGTATCTAATCACAAAGACCAAGAAGAAATTTGGAGAGACTTTTTTCATCCAATAATTTATGTTTGTTTACTACTTGTTTTGGAGCCCTCTCTAGCCTAATTATTTTTGAGGAATTTTCTATGGATACTTCTACTTAAAAAATTCAGACCAAGTGCACAATGGGACTTCACGTAGATGGAAGTGAGATGGACAAGCCTTTTTCATATGGGATGCGTATATAAGTAGAAATGGATTTTTTGGACTAGTGCATGAGTGAAATTCTCCCACCTTAATCATATAGAACTACTAATAGGATAGAAAGGAAGTATTTGAGTTGACCAAACCATAGTGCCACATTTTGATGCTGAAGATACATATAGACACTAGCTTCTTGCTCCCCATGTGAATCCTTGGCACAAAGGGCTACTACTATTGCTTGCTTTGATGCTTAACCTACTCATTTTTGCCAAGTGAATCAAAAGTCTTAACTAATGCATTGAAGTGGATTTGGTTGGAATGCCTCCTATTGAATATTTGGATATGTATGCAAGTAAACCATTGAGTGGTTGCAAACTTCACCCATACCAATCCCATGGAAGAGGTCCCCAATCAATTAATGATTTTTTTTTCTTTCTTAAAACATCAATTCATGATTTAGCGCCGGACTCATGAAGGAATGATCCAATATTCAAATTGATGATGTTCAATTGTTCGTTGGAAGTCATAATACTACTGTAGAAGACCTACCCTTTTCTCACATAATTCCGAGGATGAATGAATAGTCATAGTTTTGTCCTGCATGGAGAGATTCTTTGTCATCCATCGGACACAAAATGTCCGCTTCGATGTTTTGATGTTTAGGGGTTAAGGGATACACCACACAGGCACACTCCCTCCTTTGGGAATTGTAAAATGTTTTTTGGTGTTGGGAATTTGAGGAGCAGAGGAGGAGTGCCGTGTGGCAGGAACTCAGGAAGAGCAGGGCGGGGCGGGGATGTTCCGTTCAGGGGAAAAGTGCAGTGACTGGGAGTGGGAGGGAATAATAATAACTTCAACTTGGTAGGGGAGCCGCGGCGCACAGGAAAATGGTTGGCCCAGGGCGAAACATTCACCCCCGTGCTCAGGAGAATAAAAAAAATAAAGGTACGGCCCTAGGCCCTAGGGCCTACTTAGGGGCCCTTCGCTTAATTAGGCCAGGTCGGTCGGTTTGCTTTCTCCACCAGTACTTTTTGCAATTTGGAAATCAATAAAGAATTCATTTTGACAATTGGATAGTTTGGATTTATTTTATTCTTATTGAAATAACGGATCTTCAATTGCACTGCCTCACTTTCCCACCCCCACCCCCACCCTAAAACCCCAAACCCTAACCCCGGTTAATTAGAATGGGACCCCCATGATCTAGTCTATAGTAGTGCAACGAGGCCTATGCGGAGGTCCAACCAAGGGTGAATGTAAAAAAAAGAAAGGACCCCCTATTTTGTGCTTGATTAATCTATTTATGTACACCCCTCCTCCCTAATTTGGGGTCTATGAATGCAAATATGAACTCATGCCTTGCAAATTAACTGTTCCTATGTTTTTTCTAGGGATAAAATGTGGGGGCTAAACGGTCCTTACATTTGGCTTGTTGCACTATGATAGACTCGATGGACCCCCATGGCTAGGCAACAAACTACACTCAGTAAGGGTATTAAGGGGACCTATACTAATTAATTGACATTCCACACCACATAAATATCTACCTTTATTGTATATCAATAGTTATTGAAGTGTTCAGGGGATATACATCTTGCTTCAAACATCTACAGTTTTCCATAGTAAGTCCCTTTAATTTTTTGGTCCCCTTAATATCCACAGGACACTAAATCCAGCAATCGAAGTGGACCCCACATGGACATTTTGTGTTTTACTCGGGGATAAAAGTAAAACCTGCCCCCTATTTTGAGCCATGCCTAGGATAAGTTCTAGACCTCTCCACACTAATTTGGGGTCTCTGATTTTAAATATGAATTCAGAATTTGCAAAAAAATTATGTGCAAAAAATAAAAAATTCCTGCATTTTCCCCATGGTAAATCTAGCCCTTACAGGGCCCACTTCGATTGCAAGATTTAGTGTCTTCCTTAATATCCCTATTCAATGTAGAAGATCCTGCCTTCAGCCTGCAGGGAGGGAGATGCCCTTATGCATTGAGTGTCGTTGCCAAGGGCTTTGGAAATAATTGGTGGTGATGCTCTTATTGAGTTAAGCTTTAAGTTAACTTACTTTAGGACCCCATTCACTCCATTCCTTGGGTCAATTGTGCACAATGTGCAAGTTTACTATTACGGTAACTTTTCAACTTTAGGTGAAGGAACAATCCAGCTGGGGTGGATTGACCCCCTCACTCATCCCCTCCAAGTCAATCTAAGGGTGCATGTAAAAAAAATACTATTTTGTGCTCTATTAATTTATTTTCGAACTATTGTTCCCTAATTTGGGGTTTTTGATTTCAGGGTTTTTCCTTGGGGACAAGGGGGGGGATAAATCCACCCCAACCAACAATCCCAACCAAGAATCTCCCTAATTGTGCGATGAGTTGAATGCAAGGATTGTTTGGCCACCACGTTTTACCCCAAGGGAAAACATAGGAACGTTTTATCTATAGGGCATAAATTTTTTTGCAAATTTTGAGTTCATATTTGCAAATCGAAGGCTTCAAATTAGCAGACCCCAAATTATCTATGATCAGTTTAGAGAAATAAGTTAATCAAGCACAAAAGAGGGGTGTTTTTCTTTTTACATTCACCCTTTGTTGGAGCTCTACATTTAGCTCGTCACACTACTATAGACTCGAACATTGTGGACCAGTGAATATCAAAATTCTAGGAAGGAGTGGTACGGAGGAAGTGATATTGTATACAAAGTTCAGATTCCACAAAAATTAAATCACTTTGGTTTTTAAAAAATGTACCACACATCATCTTATGAATGGTGTGAGGTGATGTCAATCCTTGAGAATTTGACATAGAAAGTCAATTTTGGCACTCAAACCAACTTGTGCCAAGTCAAACCTTCACATAGGGTAGTACTTATTGTATTTAGTATATCTAAAAGTTCATACTATTGAAATGACCTTCAATACCATTTCCATTTCAAAACCTTGCACTTTCACTATTGTGCACCCTCTAAAATCACGGAAAGTTGCACTTGGAAATATTTCAAATAGGTCAAACTCTCATATGTGCGGAAAAAAAAAGATAGGCAACTTGAATTCTTCTTTAGCATAATAACCTCTAGTGTGACATTTTCCCGACTATCCATATGATGTGATAATTATTTGTCAATAGAACCAATGGAATTTTTTTTTTGAATTGAACCACATATGCAAACCTCACAGCTAAGTTTGCAGGGCACTAAGAGTATCCCCATGGGAGGCGCGTCAAGTGCACTTTTTGCATGTGGTTTTGAAGTCCGAGGCCTCACTACTCTTCCTATGCTCCACGGTAGATGTGCCAAGAAGGAGCACTAAGTGGAGTATTCAATTGAAGGGTCATTTTTTTCTTAAAAATCTAACTAAAAAAAATTTAATTGTGAATTCTATGAGAGCATTGATATTATCATCCACCCCACAAGGTCCCAATAGCATTTTCATTAGAATTTGAATGGACTATAGAGAAGGAAAGCTCTTTATAAATACATGGGGTGGTAGGAGAGAGGACAACTAGCCATGTATAAATAAGAAGATTTCCTTCTCATTCGAGAATTCAAATTCAATTGATTACATTCTCATCAAAATTCAATTGGCACAAGTCAAGGAAACTTATGTAGTGCAAAATGCAATTTTTATGAGTTTTTATGATGTATGTGAAAGAAACTTCATTGCAATATCAAATGACTTTGAACATATTCAGGGGCCAATTGGGGGTCAATAACTCAAAGGCATAGCCAAAATTCAATGCAACCCTCTTGGCACGGCACACTGAAGCCACACTACTTCACAATACCCTCTTCAAATTTCAGCGTGGTCGGTGGGTTTTTTTCACTTGGCGCACCTGTCATGGGGAAGAAAATCAGCTGGGACGTGCCCAATGAGTGTGTTGAGTCTGTTTAGTGAGTTGGTGTGTAGATGCTCTAAACCTGTCCCACCAAGTGTGCAACACAGGGTGAATTTTGTGTTTTCTAAAAATAAAAATAAAAACCCTATTTTTGTGCCATGTTAATTCTATGCTCTTCACTTCCGACAACTAATTTGGGGCCTCTAATTGCAAACATGAATTCAAAATTTGCAAATTTTGTCATGTGTAAAAAATAAAATTATAAAGTCCTATGCTTTTTTCCATGGATAAATTCACCTTGTGTGTCCCACTTTATGTTACCATTTAGTTTCCTTTGCAAAGTGTTTTTGTTTCTTGTTTTTTTTTAACACAAATGCATCCGACCTTCACAAAGTTTCGGTTTTGTTTTTTTGTTTTTTTCTTATTTTAAAAGGAACCGGTGTTCATTGAGAGAAAAAGAAAAGGGGGGAACAATCAATCAATCAATCCAGCTCAGGTAGCCGGTTCAGCCTCCTGGGGATGTTTATTTTTTTTCCTTTTTTTTGGACATTCCCCCACGACAAAGTTTTGAATTAATAACATGGTATTCCTGCTTCGGTTGATACTTGCCACACTGTAAAAGTATGTTTACACTTGGTGTTAAAGAGTGTTGTTCCTGAAGGTCTTAGGAATGAATTTAGACCTATTTCTGTACTAGATTCATATTGCAAACATCACTCCTAACATTAACCCCTAAAGGACCATAAGGCCTCTAGGTGGCTTCTGTAACACTGTTTTTTGCACCCCTGGTCCTTTAAGGGTTAAGTGCAAACATACTTTTAGTTATGGAGTACTATGGGATTCCTGCTTCTGGGAGTCACTCAGGAACTTCAAGGCATGTGAACATGGTGCCACAATGGTGCATTGAAATGCAATTAAGTTAATTTGGTGCCAACCTCCATACCAACCTAGTGTGGATAAAATGACATTAAAATGACTTGTATGCAGCTTTTGGTGTCAAAATGGCACCAAAATAATCTGGCCCAACTTTTCTGATGCAGTCCTGCACTCCTGCCCCACT
This sequence comes from Straminergon stramineum, assembly GCA_963920665.1. Lineage (NCBI taxonomy): Eukaryota > Viridiplantae > Streptophyta > Bryopsida > Hypnales > Calliergonaceae > Straminergon > Straminergon stramineum. The sequence goes on from OY987268.1 coordinate 20,880,671, forward strand.
CCACTACTGGACAAGTTAATATACTGTACTCCTGAGAATCAAACATCCCCCCATCCGTCCTTCCCTTGTCCGGCTTTTGCAAGCTGTGCCAAGACCTTTGTGAAGGCCTTCATCAGGGTGGCTTTCATGAAACACTGTGCCCCAGTGCATGCACCTGAGAGTTTACTTAGAACTTACCTTTGGTAAGTTAGCAATCCCTCGACACGGGAGGACAGGAAAACACTGGACCCTGCCACTGACAAACAAGCATGGGAGAAAAAAAAGAACAGAAAAGGTACATCAGAAAAGTTGGGCCAGATTGTTTTGATGCCATTTTGACACCAAAGGCAGCATACAGGTCATTTTAGTGTCATTTTATCCATACTAGGTTGGTATGGAGGTTGGCACCAAATTAACATAATTGCACTTCAATGCACTATTGTGGCACCATGTTCACATGCCTTGAAGTTCCTGATGTAGAGCTGCCTAGTTCCACCCAGATTTGCAAGCTCCATCACTGGGGATCTTGTGCAATGAGCTTAACCCCTAACAGACGCAGCGGACATTTTTTGTCTGATGAACCTCAAGGAATTCTCCTCTGTAGGATAGAATTGCAACTATTCATCCTTAGAATTTTGTGAGAAAAGAGTAGGCCTTCTATAGTAGTATGACTTCCAATGAATATTTTTTTATTTTTATAAAGTAGATGATGTCACAAGGTTCCGAAAGGGTTGATTTCCACAGTCATCAGTCCATCCTTTAAGGGTTAACCCTAAAAGGATGGATTGATGACTGTGGAAATCAACCCTTTTGCAACCGTGTGACATCATCTACATTAAAAAAAAATATCCATTGGAAGTCATACTATTGTAGAAAGTTTTCCCTTTCCGCACAAAATTCAAAGGATGAATAGTTGCAGTTCTATCCAAAAAAGAAGAATTCCATGTCATTCGTCAGATACAAAATGTTTGCTTTGGCGTTTAAGGATTAAGCTTGTTAGAGTTAATCATACACGTCTTCTTGTGTTTGTACACAAGAGTTAGAGGAAGGTTTTAACTTTTAACTAGGAAATAGTACAAAAGAAACATGGCACCAAACTCAATCACACCTGAGTTTTGGTGCTCCAAGGAGTTTTGCCCTTTGTTTTTTTTCCCAAACTCTAACTCTTGGTTCTACAATGTACAGACTTTACGACTAACTCTATTGTAACTAGTATCTTTTTTGACACAAATAAAGGGGAACCTTTAGTGTAGGAGGTAAGGAATACAAGAACATAGCTACAAGCGGTGTGAGACAAAGTAATTTAAGGGTTAGTATAGTAGATAAGCCACAAACAAGGTGACTTCCCATAGCTGAAAAACAAAACCAGTTTATTGGCCAATGAGTGCCCATTGGGATTGCTCCTCGATCATCTTTGCGAACATCCCAAAACGACACCATCTCCTCTCAAAGTGACCAAGCACTGCCTCGGTGGCCTAGATTTTTACATTTTTCGGAGAAATAAGTAGTGGAGAGGACTCAAATATAAGTGGAGTCATAGTAATTGGATAAGAACTAAAATTGATGTGAGTTTTCAAACATATTTGGTATAGAAATAGAAAATTGTTGATATTAAGTTAACTTAGGTGGGTGGAAGAACATGATTGTCTTAAAAAAGGTTCAAAATTTGATTGACATGCCCACCCTAATCCCATTTGATGACTATTTTGAAAGCACTTCTTTTTATTGTCTAAAGTTGCAACTTGTTTTGAGAAGCATTTGATGACAACTAAGCCCATCCAAACCAACATTTAATGACCCACATCTATATCGGCCTATTACATCCCTGAATAGATATGAATATGGTATCATATTTTGACAATAGCACTCAATTGCTTGCCAAAGAAAATGGGTTATACACTTTGTGGAAATGGACAACCATGTTGTGCAAATGGGAGGTGCTATTAGGGGTTGGAATTAGATGATTGACGCTATTAAATTGATCTACCTTGGTAGTAAGTCTTGTCTGTGGATGTTCATCTGTAAGGATTGTTTTATACCCAAGGTTGTATCCATTGACCACAATACCTCATGTACTCCAAGGTACTCCACTATGTTAGATGTAATAGTGGGAAGTGAAAGCCTACCAAAAAAATTGTGATGATAGTTTGGATGGTCTTAGTGTAACCCAAGAAAGGCCATATCTATTACTCCATATTAGATTTGACATTGTGAATTGCAAGATCAATTAAATAGACAAACTCTATGGTTGTGAGATTTCAGCCCATCATAGTTTCCTAAAAATCCATTAGGCTAACTTCAAAGAAATATAGTAGTCAAGAAAAAAGCTCTAAAAAATTGACTGACAAAACATTATTTATGTTGGCCATGTTGGATTTCTTGTAGACTTCTAATTTATGAAAAATGACATGGGCCAAAGTATAAACCCAACTCCAGCCACCCCTATCTCTTCACCAATCACTACTTTGATAATTCAAGAGAGCCTTTGGTCCGGCCCTAAGGTGGCAAGTAATCCACTTCATGTGCTTGTGTGTCCCTCACTTAGTGGTAGGATAAGCGTCCACCTTCACTTCACTTGAAAGTGGAATGCATCCGCACCAAACATCTGCCACCTCACCCATGATTTCAGCACTGAATAGCCACATGGCAGCTTCTGAGAAGCCCAGTTGTACATCACCCCATGCACTTACTAGTCATGCACTTTAGTTAACTTACCAGTCACTTGTGAACACTCTCACTGAGTGGCCCCGAGTGACTGGCTGTGAACAGAACTCATTGTCATTAACCCTGTCATTAACCCTTGAAAGGCCCTTGGGGTCTCCGTATACGACCCATATTTAGCTTTAGAACTCTTCAATTGTGGTTTAACAGATGAGTTATGATACATTTATATTTACATAATATCATGATCATTGATTTACTTTGTACTGAAAAGTATTTGGTCAATGTTTTCTTGATCAAATACCACCAAATACATAATATACTATACGTCTGCAAAGGGCTTTCAAACCCTTCTAGGGTTAACTTATTTGTGTACAGTGCAATGGTTTTCTTCCATTTGAAAGAAAGACCCGACAAGCCATAAAAAAATGGACGTTTCGTAAAAATGCCGTATGTGTTTAAAAAAATAATATTGGCATGCAATACAACGAATGACAAAGGGCCAAAAGAAGGAAACATCTCATAAGCCAAGCATATGAAAAAACTAATGAAAACACTAGATGTTGAAATGAAGAAGAAGGGTTTGTTTTAAGTCTTATTTTATTTGAAACAAGGGTACACCACTCCCCCAATAATGCTATCCCAAGTTCATGTAATGTGTGTGCCTCTTCTTTGGCAGATGGATCTGGTGTGTACTTGTTGTTGTCTAGTTTGGGACAATTCTCCCATCAATTACTTTAAAATTTGCTCACTTGGATGGCATGACACAATTCAAGTAGGAATGGTTCCTAGGTGCAATACCATCCTCATTCAAGACTTTAATTTGCAAGTGCAGCAATGCTTTTCAAATACCAAAAGCATGGAGGAATTCTTGTGTTCTTGGTGTTTTAACTTTGTTTTGAGTAGTAGCAACTAGTACGTTACAAATTCGATTATGCCTCCTTGGTTACTTACCCCATAAAGGTTCCTGAGTATGTTTCATCAAAAGACACTTCAAAATTGCCATTTCTAGGAGTGTAAAGAGCTTTAATGGAAATAAACTATATTTTTGCTTACTCAACCATAAGAGCTTGTGCAAGATATGTATGAAAATGATTGTGTATAAAAAATTTCATACACCTTGATCATGAAGAGTGTAAGAAATTAGTCTTCAAAGTGAAGAATTTTTTTTTTCTACCTTGTGAAACTAGATTTTTAGACTTTGAATCTCCTTAACTTAATTTTTTTGCACTACACAGTTTTGAGGTTTTAATCTTCATGGTGGAGATTTGAGATGAAATTCTAAAAACAATATTTTTTTAAATTAAGAATTTTCGTTCTTAAGAGAATTATTGAATAGAAGTTGAGATAAGATGGGAAGGAAAATTATATTTTTAATAGTTGTAAAATGAAAATGAAATGTGTCAATCCTAATGGTCAAATTGTTGAAGCAAGTAATCTACACCCTAGTTATGTTTTAGTTTTGAAAAATTGTGAATATCGAGTTCGGAACAAATCCTATACACTATTTTTTCAAGAAGATTCTCTAGTTACCTACAATACAAGGCACTTCATAAATTTCACATCACTTATCCAAATGGAATAAATCAAAGATTTTCAAAAATACATAAATATAATTTATAATAAAAAATAAAAAATAGACTTATTGCATTTGTTGTTGTTGCTTGGAGTCAAGCATTTTGTGCTTATCAGGGTATAATTTTTTCCCAAACACCAAATGAATAGAAATTATATTCCCATAAAGATTATCCAAATTATGAACAAGATACATATCATGTATCTAATTTACTTACAACTATGTACTTCCTCCTACAAAAGTATCTATACGTCAAAACATATTTACCACCTTCTTGTACAATCATGAGTTTTTTGATGTAGTTAACCTATCCAGAGACTCCATTCTAATAGAGGTATGTAGTCCAAGTGTTATTTGTTCTTGTCTCTCAAATAAGACATGGGACCCAAGATGAAAAGATTCTTAATGTACACTAGCCATAGAATCTTTGTTATTATATATTATAAAATATACAAAATGTGAGTTGATGATATAAGTGACAATTGTTCTTGACTCTTTGTGAGAATTTTACACAAGTGGATATTTTGCAGATATAGACATTAAACAATAAATGTACAATCAGGTCCAATAATCTGACGAATCCCCCTCCTTGTGAAAATTTAGCTAACAAAAGGTCTATGAACTTCAAGATGCTCTTACATGCTAAAAAAATGCATAGATTTTCAAACCGCAAAATTGTATTCAATTTGTAGTAAAGTGTACTTAAATATCATACAAGAACTTCCGGAGAAGTGGAGGCAAGCTAATAGTATGAAGTAGTTAGTTTGGCCTCCTAATTCACCATAATAGAAAACCTTTGGAAGACAATCAAAGATTCATTGCAACACCGAACTAGTCCAAAGAACAAGCAAAACATGATACAAATAATTCAAGCCATATTGTATGGAATCAAATATCTCTTTAGTAATTGCAAATGCTCTTTTCTAAAATGCCCAACAAAATGCAAGTTGTAATTTTAGCAAAGGGTCACAACACTAGATGGTAGGTAGTGTATAGAAAAGATCCAGATTCTTCGTATATGATTTTGAATTTCACATGTATGTATGTATTTGTCACAATGATCAAGTACTACTCTTTCATTACAACTTCAACCCAATTTGTTGTTTGAAAATCTATCCATTCTTTTACTATAAGGGAGGCAACCCGTTTTTGATCAGTCCCCCATCATGGCATCGTAAGGTGTATTAATTTCAATCAGGCCGTGATTAACATGATTAATGCTCACACAATTACCAACACAGTTGTGACGCATGATGATTGGCTACAACACTCTCAATATTGATACCAACCCCTGTTGAATTTTACAACCAACCCTTGGTTGAAAATAGGAAGGTATGTATGACCGATATGGGGTGGAACAAAATCTTCAGCTAAAAATTCCTAATAATTTTGTTTTGAGAAATAAGAACCTGAAAATTTTGTAAATCTTATGAACTCTATTTCTGCACAAGGGAAAATTTTCCACTGTTAGTAAAAACTCCCTCGTAAATACATGTATTTGCTTAAGTGGTCAGAAATGGGTTGCCTCCCCTAGTACACCCCAAGCTTCCTGAAGTTCCTGAACTTTTTGTTGAATCTGCCTGCCTGGGAACAAAAAATTTGTTACATTATTGGACCGGCCTGTACTGTGCAGTCTGTAATGTTTTTTTTTTAATTTTCTTAAAAGATTGAGTACGGGAAGCGGAAACTAGTCCATGTGAAAGTGCTGCAGCCAGTAATGACAGGTACAGGGCAAGGAATATTTTCAGCACTTTTCCTTTAACATAACTTTTAGGTCATGCTTTCACTGCTGCTCCTTCTAAACGTACAAACTATCATAATAATACTCCAGTGCCTGACAATCCTCACTTAGCCTACAATTTTCTGTTGAAAAACCTTTGTAACTTATCATACATCAAGTATGATTCATGTCTGAAGCTCCCTTAACCCTTAAACATGGACACAGATGTTTTGTGTCCCATGGATGACAAAGAATCTTGCTATGTGGGACAGAAACACAGTTGGTCATCCTTAGAATTTTGTTCAAAAAGGACAGATCTTGCACACTAGTTTGACCTTCAAGGAACATTTTTGGATTTAATAAAGTAGATGATGTCATATGGTTCCAAAAATGAAGATTTTCACAGTCACTAGTCTGTCCTTTAAACCTGATCATGCAATTTCTAACTAGGATGAACTACTCTAAAGTAGGGTTACCCACATCTAAGCATGTTTTCTAAAAAGCAAGTCCTAGAAAAAACAGGAAAAAAAAATAGATGCTTATTGCATGCTCTTCAAGATGTGAACATTGAAAGTAGGACATGGTACTAGAGTAGGGGGATCTACCAATCACTCTGTGATTTGTTCTAACTTTTTTTGGTATTATATATATTTGAGTATTGTTCGTGGATTTTGCCCATCTTTATTGCAATTTGTCTTGATGTGATAAAAAAATGTAGAGCTTCCTAGCACTCAAGTAAGTTAATGCTTGTTAGGAAAATTTGCTTAATGTAAAGTGATTCTACCCAATGCAATTTTAGTTGGTGAATAATCTCACCAATCTTACTTGGTTTTTGAGTTGGCTCCCATTGCACTATTTGAATGGGGTTTATAGTGCTTATGGAATGTTTGCATTTGGTGATAAAGAGTGTTATTATTGAGACTCTTAGGAACAAATTTAGACCTATTTTGGATTGGATTCACATTGTAAACATCACCCCTAACACCAAGTGCAAACATACCTTCAAATAATATCATGGATGAGTAAAGGATGCCATATGATCAAAATTGGATGGTTATCTTACTTGCTTGAATGCATTTTAGGGTGCTTGTGGTGCTTCCACCATATGTGGCCTTATCATGCATATCACAACATGCCCACCATAAGAACAATTATTTTGGGTGCAAATGAAATAGTCAATTTTGTTCTAAGAATTGATGAACAAGCCAAGATCTAATCACAAGCAAAAAAAGAAACCATTGAATTCAATATAACAAAGACAGATCAAATGACAAACCTTGCCAATACAATACAACCCACACTAAAATGCATTACTATACACAAGGGCGAGGGTGTACATGGAATTGAATGACATGATTGGACAATACAACTAGAGGTGACCAATTCTAGTTGAAGGAGCAAGGATCCAAAACAAACCTCAAGATCTTAGATTGCATCCCTCAAAAATTTGAAGTGATGAGGAATATCCACGTAATGATGCATACAATGATTCTATAGATGCTATGGATTGAACATAATGAAGTGGTGTTTAACAACATTAGGTGGATCCCTATCAAGTTGTTGCAATGCATTTGGTTGGGCTTGATTGACTACGGCTGCAATGACTAATGGGAGGCATCTTGCAACAAAGTCAAGGGCGTTGGGAGGTTACTAGAGCGTATTTCTTGGTTAGATGGGCTCATGATGATTTGTTCGTTGTTATGATGAACAAGGCACCGAGATGGACCTTCTCCGGTCCTAGAATTGGCTTTGTTTTCCAACCACCTTACATGGCTCATGCCTCGATAGGGAGCCTACCCGGCCAAACATTGGTTGTGGTTGGCGTTGCGGCCTTCCTTTCTCTCTTCTTCCTTATTTTTTTTTCGTTTCTTTTCTACCCTAGGTTGCGTGCAGTTGGGGTCTTCTTCTTGTGTCTCTCTTGCAAAAATGGTTTCCTTTGCTTGTGTCAAAAGAGAAAAAAAAAGAAAAAAAACTCAATATTGATGGACGCAAATTCTATCCAAATTTCATGTCTTCAGATTTGTCTAAGGTAACTACACCTAAAATCACACACTTTAGATTCTTGCCTAAAATGTACTCCCACTTTTCATGAGAAGCTATGACCGCTTTTAGGCACACCTATTTTCAACACTTCTAGTTTCTTCATACAATGTCCCAAAAATGCATTCTAAGAGAATCTAGAATCCCCTTTTGACCAACAACAACAAACCCACAACAATTTTTTCAATATAATAATGGAATTCCGTTTCATTTGTTTCAATAAATATATATATATATATATATAAAATAATGGAAACATTGCTTCGTAATGCAGAATTGCTTCTTTGTGCCCATTTTAGGTGGAGTTACTGTAGATCACGGAAGATTTGCTGATCTGTCCTCAGGACATCAATGTATAAAATGAATTAAATCTTTGGCCACAAGTTAAGTTACCACAAAAGCTTCATGTCCTTGAGCGAGTTAAGTGTGCACTCCCATGCCACCCTGCTGGACCCAGTCTACTGTTTGGGTGTCCCTTGCGAATCATAAAGCAATGTATTGATTGATAAGGTTCAGTCTTATCTGAATGTTTTTGCCCAATCTGGCATTTCTTCAAATGCTCATACTGATACAGTGGAGCATCTCCAGCAGTACAGGGAAACATCATCTCGGGGAAAGAAATACAGGGATAGGCTCACTTTTGGTACAACAAATTCTTGTTTGCTATCCCACCCATGCAACTTGCTGTTTTGTCTTTCAACCAACCATGATGCTTTTAAGGTAGAAACATCCAGAAGTGTCCTCGTTTCCATTCATGTACAAGGTGTAAGCACCCAAAACCGTCAATATAAGCAATTCAGCATAGTTGGAGGCACCTTTTTCTAGAAAAAACATTTTGTAGTATTGGCAATTGAAAATCACGAATTTTTCAAAAAAATTATATTATTTAGATATGACATGTGTTTTCTGACAATTTTCGAAGTCACAACTCCCTAGACCATTGAAGGTGTCATGTAGGTGGACTTGAAATCGAAACCTCACAACTTTAGCAATCAATCAATCAATAGTTTGTAAGGGGATGATTTAATGATATTTTATAGGGACACTTTAATAAAAGCCTAGGGATATTTCTAGATAACTCTACAATACATTATGGGAACAAGGATGCTATTGGGTGTTTCTACCTTAGTAGAGTTCCCTAGAATGCCCTTAGGCTTTCATGAAATTGTCCTTGTACTATGTCATAAAATCATCCCTTTACAAACTGCTAATTGGTTGACTACTAAAATTGTCAAGTTTTGATTTTAGGTCCACCTAATTATGTGACAATTTCAGTGGTTTAAGAATTTGTCACTTTGAAAATTGATAGAAAATATGTGCCCTATCTCAAAAATTATAATTTTTTTTGAGATTTCATGATTTTCAATTGCTAATACTACAAACATATTTTTTTTCCTAGCAAAAGATACATCCAACTATGATGAATTGCGTATATTGACATTTGTGGGTGTTTCTACGATAGTGACTAAAAGCAAAAAAGGATCTACGTAGTTGCTAATCCAATGAATTAGTTGTGGAAGAAAATACAATCCATTTAAGGCGGAGTTGTTGTCCCAAGCAAAATTGTTATTTCGGGCAAAGTTGTTGTCCCCAACAAAAGTGCAATTTTGGTGGGGGCAAGGATTTATTTGCTCACTTTTCATCCCAAAAATATTGCGTTGGGCTCGTTTGTTGAATTGCTTGAGATTCTCTTAGGGCACCAACATTTGCTTACCAAAAACAATGGATCTAGTTACCATAGTTGTTTTGGGTAGAGCAAGTCCATTGTGATTATAATAGAATTGGTGGTGTACAATTAAGGGCAATACCATTACATTAGAATGTACAACAACATTACACTTTTGTCCACAATGGATTTGCTCTTGTTGGTGTCTACAATGCACTCAAATGCCTAATTACCTTAAATTAGGATGATTCATTGTTGTCCTTTTTTTTGTTGCACATATTTTGACTTGTCAAACTTACAATTTTAGTCAATACCTATTTTTACAATAAAACAACAAAACTAAGGAATTTCCACAAGTATTCTAGTCAATAATTCTTTGAAGGAAAAAAATTATAGACAAAGAATGGAACTCCAATTCATAAAAAGTTGATATAAATGAAGACTTTGTTCAAACAAAAAGACATATTATAGGTAGTCAAGGCAATAGTGATATAGCTCCATGTTGAATGTTTAATCACTGCATCCTTTGTCCAAACAATTTGAATGAGTGATTCCACTAAATATTAGAATAATACTACAACTTTGACTATTAGAATTACTTGTACTAAAATTATTCCAACTTTTGCAACAAAACCTTTGTGGCTTAAGGAACATTACATATTCTTCAATTTGCCAAAATTGGATTTTAAATTCAAGAATGCTTACAAAGTTAGGCTATAAATGTATAAGGATGAATACATGACCATCTCAAATGGATGAAATTGTGACAAGTAGTATCATATGTACTTAACTCCAAAGGTGGTCTCAAATTCTTTTTTTGTCTTGGGCATTGAAGTTTCACAAATTGAAGTATGAACTAGTGACCAAAGTTAGTCCTCATGAATATTGAAGAGGATTTAATAACACATGGTGCTTCAAGTTTGAATCATTATTGCACCTCCAACATGTGAAAGAAGCTTCAAAGTGGTCACGTATACTACTTGGTGTTGTATTTGAGCATGATAAGGTCTACATCATAACATGACATACAAATGAAAGATGCTAAGAGACTCCTCAAAACATCGCCAATATTTTGCAAGAAAAATGACTTGCTACATGGGAGCTCTACAATGTTGACTTTGTTGATTTAGACACGTTGTGATGTTGGTCCCATACTCTTCCATGCCATGGCACCATGCCATGTTCCTATTTGTAGTATTGTTCATGCATGTGTCATGTTGGTGGGCCTCCTCACATCCCAACAAGGTATATCAAACAAATATCTTCACAATTCTTCCTTGAGGATACCGCAGAATTGTAGCACACTACAACAAAAAATGACATAGGAAGTGGCGTGCCAAATAATTTTTTTGAGTGGATCGGCCTAGATTTCACCGTCTCTGTGTCCGTAGTGGGGGTGACATTACTTTGGGCTTAGTAACCACCGTGCCAAGCCCATATATAGACCAATAATGGTGATGTTCTTACATGTATTAGTTGGTGGGTACATTCACCAATACTGGAATATAGAAAGCACTTTTCTATTTTCCTCTACATGTGTTAATATTGGTGGAACTCATTTTCCTACTTCTACACTCACCAATAATGGGTAGAATTGGTTTTGTCTTTTAGTACCTTTTGTACCCCACAAACTTCACATATAAACCTACACAATCTAGTATTGAATTATCAATCCAATGGTTTCAATCTTACCATATTTGAGTGAATTGTAGTAATTATTTTGGGAGAGAACAATGTTGTATATAGTTCATGTAGACCTTTTAATAATAGTATGTCCACACTTGGTGTTAGAGGTATTGTTTACAACATGAATCTAGTCCAAAAATAGGTCTATGTTCGTTCCAAGGACCCTCAGTCACGACATTCTTTAACACCTACTGCAAACATACCACAAAGGGATAATACAATAGAAGGAAAAGAATTGAATAATTGACTTTTTCCAACTGAACAGTTCTTAGTCGAGACCTTTTCAATTATTTTACTCAAATGTGGATCTATGGTTTGTGGTCCATGGCTCCCACTGGTCACACTAATTTGATTATTACCATGTTGGTGAAGAATATGAACCGGGGATTTGGGATTTGGTGACGACTGAGGGCTTAACTTATAACATAACTTACTAGAGAGATTCCTCCAAGCTCCAGACAACGCACATCACGCACATCATGCAATTTGAAGTACTGTAGATTGCTGTAGCCCAAAGGGATCCAATTGCAAGCATGGGCTTGGGTAGGATGCCACAGTCAGTATGGGGGGACGTTAAATCCTCCATTCAAATTGGGCCCTGCAGGGTAATCTTGTGGGTTATTCAAGGGTCAAAGTTAAAAAAATGCCCCGTATTTTGAGTGGTGTCTAGGGTATATTCTAGACCTTTCCTTCCTAACTTGTGGTCTCTAATTGCAAATATGAATTCAGAATTTGCAAAAAAAATAATGTGCAAAAAAAATAAAATTCTTGTGTTTTCCCAAGGTAAATATGTCCCTATGGAGCCCAATTTGAATGTAGGATTTGATGTCTTGCATCAGTGTCTATCTACTTAACCCCCATAGGACTAACGGTATGTTCACACTTAATGTTAAAGAGTGTTGTTACTGATGGTCTTCGACACAAATTTAGACCTATTTCTGGACTAGATTCACATTACCACATCACCCCTAACACCAAGTGCAAACATACCTTAAGGAGCCCATTTCTGGGTGTGTTTTTTGCAGGCCTGCACAATGGACTTCATAATCTCGTACCTTTTTGAAAAACCACCTACACAGTACACACGAGGGGTTTGTTTGTTCACTTTGTAGTCGACCCAAAAGATGAGCTAAGCTTATGCTTCCCTTTTCCAACATTGAAGGGCGTGATGGTATAAACATGACTGCGGAGTCATTGGTAAGGCATTGTTGCGTCTTTGTCTTGATGCAGAATTGAGCATCAGCAGCAATGGCTGGAGCCTCACTGCAATAACTTATGCCTTATCCTCTGGAGTTGTCCTTCCTCACTCTCAAGGAGAGCCGGCTGGGATAGGAGAATTGGATTGCAAGGCCCATGTTGTTAAAGTACATCGTTCAAGTTTCAAGTAAGTTGTAAACAAGTGTAGCTTATTAAAAGTATGTTTGCACTTGGTGTTAGGGATGATGTTTGCAATGTGAATCTGGTCCAAAAGGAGGTCTAAATTTGTTCCTCAGGGAGCTGACCCCTTACTAATCACAAATCCAGTCTGGCAACATAGGGTGGAGTAATTTCAATCAGCAAGTGATTAGCAACAATTAATGCTGGCATAGTTCCCAGGCAGTTTGTGGTGCATTATAATTGGCTACAGTACTTGCAAATTTGGACCCAGTCCTTCTTGGATTTTGCAACTAGCCCTTGGTCTAAAAGAGGAAGATTTGTATGGCCAATATGGGTAGAATAGAATCTTCAGCTTAAAAATTCGTATTAGATATTTTGTGAGAAAAAAAAATCTGAAAAATTATGGAAACCTTATGAATTCTATTTCTGCTCATGGGAAAATTTTCCCTAGTGTTAAAACCTCTCTTGCAGTATGTGTATCTGCTTAAGTGGTCGGAAGTGGGTCGGCTCCCTTAAGACCCTCAATAACAACGCTCTTTAACACCAATTGTGAATATACCATAAGGGAAGTTTACCCATTATGCCAGATTCTGTATTAGAGTTCATCATGAATTGTGTGCAGTGTAAGATATGACAAGAGCTAGAGTATAAGAAAAACATAAGAAGAAACTTCTTGAAACAAAAGAATTGACGGAGGTTTGATGGAGTTTGGTGTTGAGTTTATGTTGTACTATTCTTGATTAAACCTTCCTTTGATACCACTATTAAAATAGAGGACAACCTTTATGATTTATTCTATTGGATTGCAGTGCCTCTCTTCTCTTTGCATGTCCAAAATTTATGGATTGAAATGTTTTTTTTGTTTTTTTTAAACATGTAGACAAGTTCCATTGCATCAATTGATATGTTTGGTTGTTGCAGATAGGGAATCAATTAGGTGAAGGAGGGTTCATAATGAAAATAAGGTACCTATAGTAAACTTGCCAATCACCGAAGAAATAAAAATTCAAATCTTTATCCACATAAATCTAGAGAATTTCATATTTTGAAATTTGGTGTGATTATTAAATGTCTTGTTGAGATTCACCTTCAAAAAACAAAATGAAAAACGATTTCTTCCTACAAATTTTATTGCAATCTATAGGTAATGCAGCTAAAATCTAGTTAAAAATTCCTTGCAACCCTTCAATGTACAATGTGCTGTCATTGGGTGGTGATACAAAATTTTGTTCCCATTGCAATTGTATTGGTAGTTGCATCGTGTGGTTAGTGTTCGGTAAATGGAAACAATTGTTGTGTGGTTTTTGGATATGTGCGGTCAATGGCAAGTTTACTCTACCTTAGAGCATTGCCAATGGTGTAAGGGCAACCAAACCAAGATAGTAGAGAAGCTTGGGGTGAGCTCTCAGGAGACCCCCACTTTGATACAACAATGGCACCTTCGGACTCATCAAATTTTGTAAGCAAAATGTTTTGGGTAAGAAGATTCAAAGATGTACAAACAAGTCACTAAAGGTGCCAAAAAAATTCAATTTCTTAACTTTAAATGCATATGTATATTGCAATCTATAAAATCAAAGTTTCTGAAATTTCTTCCACACATTTTTATACTTGTCTAGTGCAAGATCTTGCAATTAGATATGCAAAAAATATAATTTTTAAAAATGATTGCTCTTTGCTATAGAAATGGCAATTTTGAGTGTTTTTTAATGAAGAAAAGGTAGTGGGACCCTTAGGGGTTACAAGATCCAATTAAAACTATCATAGTTTAATAACCTAAACTATATAGAGATGCTTATTTAGTCACTTGTAACATGGGTTTACATAAAGTCACATCATGTCCAAAACCTCCATCATCACTCTTTGTATGTCTCCAAAATTAATATTTATGGATGTGGAAGAAAATATTTTAGAACATTTATGAAATAAAACTTTGACCCTTCATAACTTTTGCATAAGGTATTTAAATGTTGCGTTCTTTGGTGCATTAAAATATGAAAATTTGACTAATCTAATAATAGTACAAACATAGTAGCAAAAAGTGGAGGTTCATGGCTTATTTATAAGATATCCAAATGATACATTAGAATACTCTTTCACTTGCCAATTAGATTCAATAAAAATAATTTATGTTTAGCAATAGTAAGTATGCTCAATTGTTATTAGTGCCAATTATTTATGCACTTACCTCATCTTTGAGAAAAGCACTAGTAGAACACCATTGGTTTGTACTAAAACATTAGGAAATGTTATAGAGATACATTGACTCTTTTTTTTTTGGGGGGGGGGGGGGTTAGTGAGTGGTTGGAGTAGCAACATTTGTGCGAACAAATGATAGGGTATTTTAAAAACATGGGCACAAAAAATTATAAATGGGTTTAGAGTAATATAGGGTATCAAAAATGGCATTGGACGTCTTTAATGTATTATAGGGTATGGAATAATAGGTCCTATTAGAAAATTACATAATGATAGCATGTGAAAAAAAATTTAATTCATACCCCGCAATAAAATAGTGGTTGTTCGCACCTACATCCATACTTTTTTAACACACTAACCCTCCCATGCATTCGCTGAGGTTATCTTTCATACATGATTGTTTTTTGTGCAAATCACAACATTGTAATAATCTCCAAACTTTTTCCTTTAACCTTATAAAGACAGGTTGGTCATTGTAGAAATCATTCTTTTGGGTACAATGTAAATCATATACTTAAAAAGACCCAACAACACTCAATGGAGGTCAAACTACTATGCAAGACTTTCCCTTTTTACACAAAATTCCAAGGATGTACACATGCAATTCTATTTTACATAGAAGGATTCCTTGTTATCCATTAGACCACTTTGGTTTGCAACATCTTTACAAGGTTAATCCCTAAAGTTCATTTATATTTAGAAGCCCAAAATTGTTTTAAAATACTAGTCTCCAAAGCAAAGCTAAAATCTGCATCTCTATTGATTTTTGAACAAATCCAATTATAAGATCCTTTTGTTAATTTGTTAGTATAAAACCTTCTAAAACATTAGAATAAAAAATCCTACCAATTGCAAGATCATGATGCTTGGATGTCAAAAAATATTATTTTAAAGTCTTTCCACATGGTTTGGTTTCATCATTCAAACTTTTTTCACATAAATGTGTAAATCTTATAACTTGCAATTCTTTATAATATGTTGAAGAATAACTAGGGAATACATGTAAAAATTTTCAGATTTTGTTTTTTCATATTTATGCTTGAAAAAAATAATAAGTAGGAAGAAAGAATGATTTAAAACTTGAAATAATTTTTTTTGTTTAGTTATGGAATTGAAAAATGTCAATTCCAATGGTTGTAATGTTGTATAAAGAATCTACACCCATGAAGTCTCAAGGCTTTTCTTCATCAATTAACACTCAAAATTGTCATTTCTATTGCAAGGTGCTATACCTCCAAATATTGGGTTTTTTTTGCTTAATCCCTAGAGTAGAGGTGCTATTCTGTGAGCATGTGAGTATGAGCCTATGAATGTCCAATAAGGATTATATGAACGTTGAGCTTAGAAATTTGAAGAAGCACTAGAAAACTTAATAATATTTGTAAAAATAGATTCCATTGAAAAGTTTTGGTCCAAATTTACTATTTGTAGAAAATTGGAGTTACCTATTACTGCTGACCTATTACTATGGATTTCTTGTACCTATTGTCATGGATTTAATGTAGAATATAGATAATATGTAGAATTCAGATGAAAATTATAATTTTCAATGTTGTCTAAAATATTAGAAGTATACATTATGAAAATGATGAACTCAATTGATGTGAAAGATGAATAGAGATGGAAATAAATTTGTATAGAATATCGATTGATCATTGTCCTATAACAACATGGGTCCTCTCAAGGCTGATAGGAGGGTACCAATAATTTTTTCATGTTTAGATTTTAGAAAAAAAGTTGTTGATAAGAACTATTTTTATAACTAATGATCTTTGGCATAGTAAACTTTATTTTGGATGATCGGTGTCTTCTCGTATCATGAATCTTCTGAGGGTCAATGGGAGAATATTGTCAATTGGAATTCTTTACATGTGGAAAGAGCTTAGTCACATCGAATTTCATTTCTCTTGATGACTATCTTATAGTAGTATAGATCTTCTCAGAGCCGATGGGGGATACCTATACTTCTATCTTAATGTGTTGGTAATTGAACTTGTTAAGATTTTAGAAGAAAATATTTGGTTGATAGGGATTATTTTTGGAAGGAATGAACTTAGTTACACCAAATTGTTGATTAGTTGATTATTGTCCTCTTCTAGGATCTCTCGGGGTCCAATTCTTCTATCTTTGATTAGATGGTCCTTTGGTTAATCACTCCCCTCTTATTGCTTAGAACCTCTCGGCGTTGAGAGGAGGATTGAGCACTCACCACTTTAATGTGCTACTTATTGAACTTTTCTAGATTTTAATAACCAAAAAAATTGGTTATCAATTTGGATTCATTTGAAATTGATTGAGGTTGTTCCATTGAGATATAAGGAAGCCGACCCATTACTAATCACAGACCCAGTCTAGCGAGGTAGAGTGGAGTAATTTCAATCAGGAGGTGATTAGCAACAATTAATGTTGGCACACTTTGCAGGCAATTGTGGTGCATTATGATTGGCTACAAGACTCTCATATTTGGAACCAACCCTTGTTGGATTTTGCAACCAACCCTTGGTCAAAAATAAGAAGGTTTATATGACCTATATGGATAGAACAGAATCTTCAGCTTAAAAATTTGTAGTAATTATTTTCTGTGGAAAAAAGATCTGAAAAATTATAGAAACCTTATAAACTCTATTTTTTCTCATTGGAAAATTTCCCCACTCTTGAAACCTCCCTTGCAAGTATGTGTATCTACTCAAGTGGTCAGAAATGGGTTAGCTCCCTTAATCACTTCCCTCTTGTTGTTGGGTACCTCTCAGCATTAAGAAGTTCCCTGTAGCCTTGAGAAAAAAAAAGTTATTTATTTATTTTTATTTTTAATTTAAAAAAAGTTTTTTTTTGCAACTAGGGGGCTCCTCTTGGCATCTAGAGGTACCCCCCCAAAAGAGGGGAGTGACTATAAAAATCAAATTCTCCATTAAGCAACCTCAATTGATTTCAAACAAATCCTAATTAATCACCAATTTTCTTCTTCTTCAAATCTAGCAAAGTCCAATGAGTAGCACATCAAGGTTGTTCACTAGATCATGGTAACAAGTCCATGATAATAGGTTCATGGCAATATGTATTGAAATTTATCAAAAATAATAAATTTTGACCAAATTTTTTAGATGGAATCTCTAAAAAATTATATGCTCACAGGCATACAAGCTTAGAAGCTCATGCTCACATGCTCACAAAATAGCAACCTTGATCCCTAAAGGACCAAATAATCTTTTTTGACAACAAATCGATTTAGGCAATTCATTACAAATGGAATTTTTATTTTTTTTCTTTGAAATTTTCACACAACACGTGCCAAAGGAGTAGCCTTAAGGCCTAACAATTTTCATAACTTTTGAATACATGATTAAAAAGTTATTGTATGATATGTAGTTTTCATTGCTTGGCAAGCACCCAGGTAGCAAAAAAAATAATTCTTTAAAAATCACTTTTAAAAAAATATAAATTTAAAATTGATTTTCTAGATTTATATATAGGTGGAAAGCTTTGAATCATTCCATTTTGATTTATGAGATGAAAATTATGAAGAATTTTAGTTGTAGGTAGTTTGTGGGTAGTTATGGAATCTCCACTCTAAAATAAACTTTGAAGACCTTTATCCCCTAAATGCTTGAGGCGCCAAATTTTGGTGTTGATAATAATTTGAAATTAGATAAAACCTAACCAAGGTCCTATTTTTAGTAGTTTATATTTTTGAAAAATTCTTTTTGAAGTCTAGTTTTAGCATCAAAAATCTGATTTTGAAATGATTAATAATGATTTTTCTATTCAAGATTTTGTGCAAGGGTGTTTATGGCAATCTTGATTTTCCGTAGTGTTGGGGGCTCCTAGAAATGAGCTTCAAATACACTAGATCTTGAAGAAAAAATCACGTTTGAAATTTGTTTAAGAAAATTGTAGAGTAGATTTTGAGAAGTCATAAATTGATTGGAGTTATGCATGTTAGGCCATTTAACCTCATAGTTTTTTGGTGACCAACTTTTTAGATTTGACATGTGAAAAGACGATTAAAAGACTTCAAATCACTTTTGTAGTTTTAATACCCTTAGGATCAAACATTATAACCTTTCAATCCATAAGTAATATTGTTTTCTTTTCTTTCCCTATATAATTTCTAACATATTTGATTTGAATTTGTATGGTTGCAAATAAAATAAAATTGATAAAATTTGTCAAAATGATGGATTTTTGTTCAATTTAGAACAAATTCCTAAAAGCTCAAAAAAGGCCTTCGACATGTAGGGGTTATTTAACTCAATTTTTAATATTTTGGAGAAAAATTAAAAACTACAGGTATAGATTGTTTATTATAATATTTTAACCATTGGGATTGGCATTTTTCAATTCCATAAATAAATTGTTAACAATTTAGTATTTTGAATCATTCCCTACTTCTTTCAACTTACTAATTTTTTTCTATATGTTCAATTCAAAATGATCTCAATTTTTTCAAGCATGGAGCCAAACTTGCCTTGAGAATGAATCCAAAGAATTACAACCATTTTGGACATTTTTTCATTATGATGAGATCTTGTGAAGTGTAGCTATCCAAATTTTCGTAGGGCAAAAAAAAGGAATTTTGTCACTTCAAACATTAATATCTTGCAATGTACAACATGGAAATTTCTGAAATTTTTTTCACATCTTCTCAAACCATAGTAATATAAGATCCTACTATTACATGTGTTCGAAAATGTTTTTTTTTCCAAAATTAATACTAGTACTAGAAATAGAAATTTTGGAGTGTTCTTAGTGGAAATATCATCAAAATCCTTTAAGGGTTAATTGATTATAGAATCTTTTACTACACTATGTAGATGGAAAGATATTTGTAGATAACTTCTAAAGCCCCTATGCCATTTTTCTATCAAAATCCCTTCAAAATTGTCATTTTCAATGCAAACAACATTTTAACATTCATTTTTTTGCATATCCAACCTTGGCATTTTACACTAGACTATAATGAAAATGTCTAGAAGAAATTTTAGAAACTTTGATTGTATCAATTGCAAGATACAAGTATTTTTAATGAAGAAAACAAACTTTTCTGCTCATAGTTTGACTAGATTATAAGGCTTGAATCCTATAAACTTAAAAATTTAAACTAAAAATTTTGGATTAAAAATATCTAAGTTGAAGAGTTGGAAAAAAAAAAAAATAAAGAACCTTGCAATTTTTTTTCTTTAACCCTTGAATGATGTGGCGGAGGATTATTGTTCGATGAATGACAAGGAATTCTCTTGTGTAGGATAGAATTGCAACTATTCATCCTCCAAATTAGGGGTGGAAAGGGAAGATATTCTAGAGTAGTTTGACTCCCAATGAGTGTTTATGGTTTTTCTAAAGTGAATGATGTCACACAGTTCCAAAATGGCTGATTTCCATGGTCACCAACCCAACGTTCATTGGTAAATAAAAATTGTTAAGTTGAAGTAGGGATGAGAGAGAGGAAAAAAACTAAATTGTTCATTACATAGCTCTGAGATGAAATTGAAACACACTAAGATAATTACATTAGTGAGATTATTCTAAAAAGCAAACTAAACCATGTGCAACTTTTCTTTTCATAAATTGCTGAAATTGAGTTAAACCCAAATCCAACACATTATTTTCTCAAAAATTTGCTAAGATTCTCCGCAAAACAGAATGGAATGAATCAATCTCTTCACATAGAAAATAATATAATCTATAAGAATTGATTAATTTTTTTAAATATTCAAAGCATTTTCTTGTTTATTATGCTTCCCACCCTCACCTTTTTTGGGCCTATTGTGGCCTAGCTTTCACTCCTAGCCACCAATTGAAATACAGAATAATAAAAAATATTCTCACAAAGCTTTTCAATTTTCTTATCTTGAGAAAATCTTGCCAAAACCTGAGCTCAAAAGCAAATCCATTTACTTGCATCCTGTAATCAAGAAGATGCTATCAGATAGCACACAAAACTAAAAGTTCCATAACTTTCACATATGTATGGTAGAACCACTCATGACCAGCCAGGCCCCATGGTCAATACATAGATAATTGGAAATTCAACAGAGAGATGACTGATAAAGTATCCATTAGTTTCTTGGTTTCTCACCATCATCTAGCCATCACTGTTACAACACACATGCTTGGTATTGAGAGGCAAATTAGTCTTTACATAAGCAGTGATGGAAGAATCTATGTGTTGGGGATGGGTGCAAGCCAACATTTGGCTTCTAAAATTCAAAACAAACTGAATTTAAGGAAAAAAATTATGAAAATTTGTGAACGCCCATCATTTCTATCTCTCTACAGGGCAAAAGATTAACAATCCCTTCTTCTACTCCAGATCATGCACAAAATGCTTAAGTGGCTAGTAATGGGTGGTTCTACTATAATCCAAATAGAATGAATCAAAATTTCCAAAAAAGTACAATCTGTGAAATAAATTAGCAAATTTATACATCAAGACTTTTTTGTGGTGAGGCAGTGCTCAAACTAGCAAATTGTTTTTGGGTATGGGGACATATTCATCGGTCTAACACACTGGTTACAATAAAAACCATGTTTCACTACAGCTCATGTGTTTTTTCAATTTTCAAAAGGGTTCAGAAAATTCTTTTAAAAATTGTGATTATAAGATGGGATAAGTGTTTTGCAGCAGAAAGGCTGCATCCCTAGGCTTCTATGAAGAAGGGTCATGGTAGTCAATTTACAGAAGATATGAGCGACATATTACTACAGATGCATACTTTACGAAATTATAATATTTTTCGTCATTGTATGGCCGACTCAAAAGTTCTAGTCAGAGTAGTAGCACATGGGTAAGCAGTCGGGCATGATGTTTCGAAAGCTCCTATTTCGCAACCTACGAAGGCAAATGTGGACGGAAAAGGGTTCGTTCACACCCTAGACAGGCACTTGTAAATCTAAAACTCAGATTTCATCAATCCTTTCAAGTCAATGACAATGGGATTTGCATCCCCAAGATTTCAATTTCGAAAATTTAATATTATTGCTACCGTTAGTAATCAACTATGACGGAAAGCATGACTGACTACACCCATATGTGGACCCGTTTCTTTGAGACCCACACACGCAACAGCGCATTCTGGGACAGCAAACAACATAATCACATACCAACCCAACTGTTTTCGACAGTTCTCTTACTCGAACGTTATATGTTCATAGTCAGCACAAACCTAACGATTCTGCAATTCCAACAGTAAACGGCAGAGAACAACCCATGAATGGCCTCAAACCCACATTCCGACATTAGCATCATTCTCATACTATTCTGTGTCAAACAGGCACGCATGCTGAGTTGAATTCGTGCTAAGCGAAAAAAGGATTGATTTGGATTGAGATCAGCCGAATGAATACGGTTACAGTCTCATCGCTAAACTATTAAAACGAAAGTCTTAGCTTAGAGTAAATATGAAGTTGAGAATCTGCACCCCCACTAACAATGCTATCATCCTTCCACCAATCTGCACATAACACCTGCATGCAACAGATGAAAGAGTCAAAAGCTGGTCGTGCAAAGAGATCCATGAATCATCCAAAAGGATAACAGCATCATTCTAGGATGGATTGGACAATCATAAAAAATCCACAAAAATTCATCACTGAAGTAACACAGAAGAACAAGAAGCAATTGATTGAGATACTTACTTTGTCTTTGTTCTGACTTAAAGTAATTAGAGGAATAGTGGCCCTTGTGTCCCAAAGCTTTACAGTACCATCATAAGATGCTGTCAATATGTGGAAAATTGACTTGGGATGCCTGCCAGATACAGATATGTACAAAATAAGCAGCCAGTCTTATACACAATGCAAATAGTAAACATCATGAAAGTACATACAAAGTACAATTTCTACTCTGATTCCCTTACAATAACTATAATCCTTGCAAAAAACTACATCCAAAAACTGCACTCTGCAGCTACACTAAGAACTTATGGTAATCTGGCAAAGCATACTAAGGGCAATTCCGCATTAAATAAGGATAATTTGAACGTAAAGGGTTAAAGCATCACTAACCACTTGCAAGCAGATATCCAGCTCGTGTGTGACGACAGTTGAAAGACAGGGGCAACAGTTCCTGGTAATGCAGAGAATTGTTTATTTCAACTGACGCGACAGAAAATGACACGTCCAAAATATCAAATAACACATTTGAAGATCCTACTGATACAGATGATCAGTAATTACGCTGCCAGCAAAGCAAGTACATGGGTAACTTTTCAAACTTCACAGGATGATCAAATCCAACTTCTAACAAATACCTGGTAGCCGAGGATCCCATATCCTAAGCAGGTGATCAGCCCCTCCAGCTGCCAGTAAAGCATTGCCTTCACCTCCTACACTCAAGCAGTGTAATGCTTTGCTGCAAGTCTGTTCCATTCACCAGACGTGCCAAGCTTCACATTAAAGATAGAATATGCCACCTCACGAACAGATGGACTCTCTCCAACCCACATCTTAATTGAATGACGGGAACTCATTCACAGAAGCAATACCTACGGATGAATATAAGCACGAACATTCTCAGTAGAATTTCAAGCATAGGCTGTACCAGAGTTTGGGTAGCAACACCCGTCTCCACATCCCAAGTTCTTAACGAGTGATCCCATGAAACAGAATAGATAGTATCCCGTTCCGCCCAATCAAGACCTCCAACAACTTGGGTATGTCCATGAAAGGTTGCACTCGCTTCGACCTGTAGATGTAAAAAGAATTATCAGCGGCGAACAGACAAAGAACATAATGAAACAAACAACCAATGCAGGACCGCAAAGGATTCCAAATTCGAACATGTAGGGAATTTTCCGATTACCTGCTTCTCGGAAGAATTTACAGCACCAGTCTCCAATCGCCTTTTTTTACCACCTAAATCCTCCTCACCCTCAGGTTCTTCCCCTAGATTCCATAACTTGATGGATGTGTCCCATGATCCTGAACAGACCTGATCACAACCAATGCCAAATATGTATTTAACAGCCAAAGCCAAGTATAACAACTCAGGAATACTCTTTCCTCAAACCAGTGACGAATTGAGAAAACCACAATAAAAAGTGACAAACCAGTGGAAGAAAGGAAAGTGATTGTCTTCGTGAAATATTACCCGACTCCCGGAGGGACTAGCTGAAACACATTGGACTGACGACGCATGTCCTTTTAATCGCTTTAGAGCTTTTAATGTTGACGTTGTCGAAGTCGCTTCATTCAGAGCAACCTGCAGTGGCATAGCATTGTTCAATACGCACACAATAGCTCGTGCTCCATGGAACCGTGAAGACCAATTGCCGTAACTATCAACTGGATTAGAGGTATATTGATCTGAGACCAGCGACAGTTGACATGTGGACAGCAAAAGATGAGCATTTAAAATAACAAATTTAATGAAAGACGGATATATGGAACCCATATGGAACCCAAAGTCAAACAAAACTCAACCCCGAGCAACGATGGGTACAACTGGAAATACGCAGAGAATACATGACCAGAATAGCCACATATTCGTAGAGTACGACCAGACGTTGATGTGCCAGGGTTGTAACGGTCGCTGCCATAAAATCAAAAACTAGGTTTTCAATGGCGACATTGACCTGACATAACCCTGGACGAAAAAAACATTCACCAAGAAAAAATATCAATACAATCTTTGTAAATAAATGGTGTCATTAGTATCTAGCAGTGTGGAACCTATATGGAACCCAAGGTCAAACAGAACTCAACCCCGAGCAACGATAGGTACAACGGGAAATACGCAGAGAATACATGACCAGAACAGTCACATATTCATAGAATACGACCAGACGTTAATATGCCAGGGTTGTAACGGTCTCTGCCATAAAATCAAAAACTAGGTTTCCGAAGACGACATTGACCTGACATAACCCTGAAACGCAAGTCTCAATCAAAGTAGAGGTAAACTAATTGGTGCGCGTGATACGAGGCAATATGGAACTCATATGGAACCCAAGGTCAAACAGAAATCAACCTCGAGCAACGATGGGCACACCTGGGAACACGCCAAGAACGCATGACCAGAACAGTCACACGTTCATAGAGCATCCCAGACATTAATATGCCAGAGTAGTAACGGTCTTTGCCATAAAATCAAAAACTAGGTTTCCGAAGGCGACATTGACCTGACATAACTCTGGAATTTAATAGTTGAACTATGATTTGTTAAGTGAACTATGTAGATCAAACTAAATGACTCCATTATTCCTGAAACCTACCTGCCAGAAGCGCAGTGAGTGATCTTTGGAGGCTGTGACGAGCTGCAACTGCTTGGCGCTTGCTCCTGATACGGGAGTACTACTGTTAGTTATCAGCAGAAGTAAAGAATTATAGACAATTCAAGTTATTCTGGAGAAACAACTGCTGCGAGCAAGCAAGTACGAGCCTACGAGATCAAATGGAGGCAATATATCGAACCTGAAGTGGGTATAGGGGCAAGTGATGTTATTACATCAGTGTGACCTTGCAAGAGGAACACGCACTCTCCTGAGGCATTCCAGATCCTGAAAATGCACATTTTTTTATAGATTGTCAGCAAATGAATCAAATTGATTAGAATCTCTGACGTGCTCTACAGACCAAGACCACAAATATCCTCGTGCACAGGGTGTTACCTTCCGTGGTTGTCATATGATCCGGTCGCGATGAACCTGAAACGTCAACAACAAGAGAGTCATAAATCACATTGTCTAAAATAAATAGTGCAGGAGAGAGATTCATAACACTCAAAACCATAGATATCGACAAACAACAGAGGTAGAGGATCCTTAAAACGTTACGAACCTAACCCCGACTCTCATACTCATCCCTACTACCAAAAGCAACTCATCTCTCCCAATACACTCGATAATACATATCGGCAAGTGCTGTAAGCACCACTTGGCTAAATGTCTGTAGCCACTGATCTTGGAATGGAATCAGAATTGTCCACCTTAACCTCCCAATAAGAAGTTGCATATGATAAAGACTTGATCTCAATAGATTTGTCTCTTTTAAAAAGAAAGCTCTCCAAAGCTCAGTGGTAATCTCCTCCACATATGTCCAAAAGCTTAAAATGACGCAGAACAAATCCTTAACCTTGAATCACTAACCTTGAACTGACACCACTGACAGCGCTGACCCACTCATCATGCGCCCGAGGCTGCTGAGGCTCCGGTGGTAATACTACAGGAATATATTCGATCGTCAAAGTCGTTTCCTACAGGTGAGAAGATCAAAAGTACGAATCAACGCAAAGGCTCTGTACAGAAAACGCAAAGCTTCACCAAGACGAATCCAACCAAGCCTGCACACCTACAGAATCGTGGCCAAAACTTACCGCAGTGATTCCTTTCGTGAGAAGAAACTGCTCAACCGAACTCCTCAGGAGCTCCCCGTCGACCAAAAAGTCGAACGGCTGCGGCTTCTCTGAAAGGGCAATTGAACTTAGACTGTCAATGAATGCCAATGGAGAAGAGACAGAAAAAAGGATTTTAGGAGAAGAGTGGGATTGAGGAGTACCTAAGCCGAGGAGAGTGTTGACGACTTCGGAGAGCCCATATCGGCCAAGCTTGGCAGGAATAGCGAAGGCAGAAGTGACCACTCGAAGCGCAGGCGGTAACTTCGTAATGAACTTCACCTGCACTTGCCTGTCCACAACTTCCTCTCCGTTGGTGTCCATGGCGGCAACCTCCGCCGACGATCACCTAGCAAAATCAAAATGGGAGATGGGATGCTCGAGGAAATCTAGGGTTTCATATACATCTGGACGTCGAGGGGTTTTAGGGTTTAGGGTTTAAGGAGCGAGGTAGATATCCGGATTGTGCTGGTTGATATCTGGATTACGCTCTGGGTTGCTCGCGTAGAAATCTATGTCGGGGTTGTGCTGGCAGATATCCAGGTGTCCCGGTTGTGATCGTAGATGTCCGGGTTGTGCTAGAGGATATCCAAGTTTGCATCTCGGTTAATATATAATCTTCTATACCCGTATATTATATGTGGATTAGGGTGGGTAGAGGGGGAACCCCAAGACGGTTCTACTTAGAATCCCCAACCCACACTCTCCAAAAAATTTAAGAAAAAATTAAATTCATTTATTCAAGAAAATAAAAAATCTAAAAAATCTATTTAAAAATGCTTCATACAATTGAATGGAATGGAAAGTGGATGGTTTGCCTTGTCTCATTTACTAAACATAGTAGTATGGTTAATAGATATATTTGGATTGAAGGAAAGAACAAATGAGGGTAACAATTATTCCCTAGAGATTAGCAATTGCAATTGACAATATTAAACAATAGTAGAGGTTGTGACGCCTTCTCCAAGAATAGAACTTCTATGATGAATGAGGAGGTGTGGAGTCAAAAAACAAATCAATAGAAGTTCCTTGTCCATAAAGAAGGTCTAAACCCCTTATTATTGTGTGAAGAATGAAAATGAACACATCTTATTAATCTTCCCCACAACTTTTCAATCTTCACACCCATTCTTCACCTCAAGAAGAAAAGGAAAAAAATTCTCAATATTTAGAGAATGGACTCTCCACAATTTAAGGAGAGAATGCAAAGTCTTCATTCTCTAAAGATTGAGAATAGGAAGAAGGTGTGACCCCCCTAATTGTGGTAAAAAAAACATTTCCTTTCTCTTTTGGGGAGCATGTTCATATCTCTAACCATGAAAACTACAAATGCTTTTCACATGCCATTGTAAAAAAATAGAAAAAAATAGAACTTCTAGGTGCAGGTGAAGCACTTGCCTTGCGAAAATTGTATGTAAAACATAGAATTTGCAACTTTGTTACAAATTAATCTTTTAAAGAATATTTGATGTCTAGGCTTGGTCAACTTCAATAGATTTCTACATGAAAACACACATTTCAAAATTTTGATATTTTTCACACCTAGTAATATATATCTAAAATTTAATCTTGTTTTTTCATAATGAAAAAAGTCAAATTGAATTTCAAATTACTTTTTAAAGGTATTTCATTGTAAAAATTAAAGTAATTACAAAAATGCTTAAAATAATATGAATGGATAAAGAAAAATGGAAATATTAGTAGCAAACATCATAGTGTAATTGGTGTACTCCTTGAGCTCACACCAAGAGAATTTCAATAGAAAATAGTTGAAAAGTGGTGTATTTTATAGGCTTTCAAGATGCTATCTTTAAAGTGTTAGAAAATTTACAATTGAAAAAAAATAGATTGAAATAAAAAGTAGATTAATGGAGTTATATTTTCTTAGTTAGGCTTAAAAACATTCAAAATAAAAAATTATCTGAAAATTCAAGTTATGACTTCCAAATGCCTAAGGGGCTTTCAATGTCTGTTATGACAAATCTTTTAATTTATTGAAAAACTTCCTCCGAGAATTGGAATTAAATGAATTCAAAACCAAGTGATGAACAAAGCACCAATGAGTGCAATAGATGTCAATATCTTTGGGGACATGCCTATCAACTTCTTAGAGCATTATAATTTAGTCATTTTAGAAATAGTGTGACTTTAGTAAAGCACTAACAAAGACAAATCATCATATCACTTGGAGTAGTCATGTGTGGGTTTCAAATTTCAAATCCTTGTAAAAATTCAAAAAGCTATTATTTACCATGGATTGTAGAATTGGGGATTTGGAAATTTTTCATAATTACAAATCCAAAAGTAGTTTTGAAATGTCACAAAAAAAAAAAAAACTAAATTCATTTGTTCTAATAGTGAGGGTGAAAATTAAGGTCACATTTCAAAATTAGTACCCCTATAAAATGTTAATTTTATGAAACTTAGTACAATACAATAATATTTGAGCCTTCTGTGATTTTTATTTTATATTACTATATTATATTAGTTTCTTTCATTTTTTGATGAAGTGCCTCTAATCTAGTAGGTTATATTACTTTGCATTCTTACTAATAGAATACTTTAGTGATGCTTGATTATCCACAGTTGCTAGTATGTGAGCCTAAGATCTTGAGCCCATGAGCTTAGAAGCCTAGGCTCCTATGTTACTAGTACCTATATTGTAGGTACCTTCCATAGTTATAGGATGCTTATAATTATAGGTGTCTATATTGTATGTACCTATGTTATAAGCACCTTTTATGGTTATAGGATGTTTATATTATAGGTGTCTATGTTGTAAGTACCTATGTTATGAGCACCTTCAATGGTTTTAGTATATTTATATTATAGGTACCTATGTTACAAGCACCTTACATGGTTATAAGATAATCATATTATAAGTATATATGTTATAAACACCTTTAATAGTTGTAGAATATCTACTTACACCTAGGCTCAAGGCTCATAGGCTCATATGCTAGCGTTGTTGCTTGATTATCTACTCACTTACATTAGATACTTGAAAAAAATTAAAAGAAAAAAGAAAGTAATTGTAAAGTTTGATCCCTGTATAAGATTTAGAGTATAACACTAATTTTATTTTATTTCCCACACTTAGATCAAAGTACATATAATTTTCTATTTCTACTTTAGCTTTCATTTTTTTGCCTAAGGCATGGGAGCACTTTTACTAACTAAGTGATAGTATCTAGCACATAACCAAGCTAATAATTGATTCTATTAGTGATTATAAAAAATAAGTGTTGCCTCAAAAAATTGTATCTTACAATATTATTTTCTTATGAACAAGGAACTTTTCGGTCAATTTATTACTCTTTGTGCATAGATCAAATTTATATTTCTTTTTCAAAATTTCAAATTTCACTTTTATACCTTGTACAATGGAACATTCTTCACTAATGGGGAATTTCATTAAAATGGCACCATTCTACAACTTTGGCAATTTTTATGGTTTAGACTAGGTAGTTTGAAAAGTACACCTATTTCAAATGTCTAGAATCTTTAACATTTCTAGATGTCAAAAGTCTACATTTATTCTGGATGGAACTTTTATAGTTCAAATTAGGCAATCTAAAATCTATACACTAGTAAACAACAATGTTTTAGTCAACAAGAATCAATTGACATTTCTCTATGTTTTCCACCAAAAAATAGAAAATTTGCGCTAACTACAATGCAATTTTTAGAAATTTGCATTCTATCCAATGCAATTTTGAAAAAACATTAGTTGGTTTTTGTTGTCTAGAACAAAATTTTCTACTAGTGATATAAGTCTAAGATTTCTAAGATCTATACCTATATTAGATGGCACTTTTATGGTTAAGACTATGCAATCTAAAAATGGCATATGAAATACCACCATCTTAACAAAATTCCCCATACTATTATTTGTTAGTGTCTAGCATGAAGCTCATTGCTTGTAACATTTGTATTACAATTGTATTAGTTTGTTGTAGACTAATGAACTTTGTAGTCCTTTTTTTGGCATGGATGAAAGTGCATACTTATCCTTCTAAATTTTAAATTTTACTGGAATTTCCTATGCATGTGAACACTCTTAACAACTATGCAAATGTTGTGTATGGGTTCAAACTAGTAAATAATAACAAGCAGCTACTCTACATAGGGGCTCTATGCACCATGAAATGGCTGTAACAGCCAATTGTGTAACTTCATCTCATGAATAGGGGCTCTATCCTCATAGCTTTGACAATTGTTTTTTTAGTAAAGTCCTCTTCAAACTTCCTCTTTTGTAGTTTTGGATAATACCAAGTAAATTGTGGGCTCTATGAAAAAATTATTTATTTGGATTCTCTATTTTTATATTTAGTTTCTATTTGTACCCAAAAGATGATCATTTTTTTAATTAGGAAACCTACCAAAAAAACCACACAATAGCTCGTCCTTTTATAAATTGCTAAGCTTTCATAAAATGTATGAATGTAGTAAAAAATCATTTGTTCTTTAATAATTTAGTGCTAAAACCTCAATTGTCTATAGCTCACGAAAAATGCAACTTCTTTTATCAACCTAAAGTTTTGAAATTCTTTTCCAATCTATTTATCTACTTAATATTACTAAAACATGAAAAGGTTCAAACAAAATATTTAGCAATTTGAGTCTATATTTAGATCTTTAAAGCAATTGGATCCAAAAATAATCTAATAATTTAAGGTTTGGGTGTAAGAAAATTAATCTCAAATATATTTTTCCTATTCATTTTTTATTTAGTTCACATCCAATTTCTAGCCAAATTTATTTTGAAGCAATTTTGAAGAGCGTTTTAAAATCCCTAAATTTTTGCAATACAACATTGTTTCAAATTATATAAAAGGTATGACCCATGCATATATAAGTGTTTCCATAACTCCTACTTATACTTTCTTGATTTCAAAAGAATTCATTACAAGATTTGTTTCAAAATGTCCATTCAAGTGATCAATTCTCCAAGTGCACAATATATAGTGCACTAAAAAAATATGCATTCGTAGTTCTAAAACCATTGAAGTACCCATTGTATGAGAATTTGAAAAAGACTATGTATTAAATAATTTATATCAATATTTTATTAAAGTTAGATATGAATAAATAAATAAATAAAATTGACATGCAAAAATTCTTTAAAGAAAAATGTGTATCGTATAGATGGTTTGAAACCCTAATTTTCAATCTTAAATTGTCCACAAATGCTCTTGTATTTTTTTTAGTTGATGATTTTTGTAATTGTTTATTTTACAATCTTCGATTCCTTCTTTTGTATCTACTTCTAGTTTTCACAATATGGAGTGTAGATTTTTATTCACATGTTAGATCTTAACTATGTCAAACGATTTATCATGTACACTTCGAAAAGTAAATTTAGAAAAAGATTTGTACCAATCTAAAATCAACATTTTAAAATCTGAAATTAATCATTTACAAGCATCTCAAAGACAACTATTATCTCATGTTGATGAGCTTAAATGTCAAATCAATACTCAAAACAAAGACAATATGTGTTGCAAAGACCATCGCCTTCAAACGAAGACATCAAATAACTTACATAATGAGAATGTAGAATGTTCAATACAAAATGTAAATGATCTAAAACAAAAAATGGAAGTTCAAACAAAGATGCTTGAACTAACAATTAATGTATATTTAAAAGAAAAATTTCTTGGCAATAATGAATTTACCAATGATGAATTGAAAATGCAAAAAAGATTGCACAAATTAATGTTTCAAAAAACAAAAAGACAAAAATGGTGAAAATATTAAACCATAAAAAACTCAAACCATAAATTTTGATTTAAATTTGAAATCACCAAATTTACATTTAAGAAAATCACTCCTGAAAATTATCATCAATGAATAACATTGTTGATGTAGATCAATTAGAAATATTCCTTTCTTGAATCATTTCATAAACTATCAACAAACTCAAATCCAACAATTTACTATCAAAATTCAAAAAATTGAATTCCAAATTCATATTAGACATTCTACAATACAATATTAATTTGAATTTCTACACATTCTTTAATGAATCATAAATTATGTTGGTAAATATTCAAATTATTATATCAATTTCATATTATACCAACTATACTATAGAAATAACACAATTACATTGCAATACACAAAAGTGTTTGAAGTTTAAACATTCAATTTTAAGTTTTTAAAATTTTATAAACATAATTGATATTTATTTTTGATTTTGTAATAAATATCATATTACAGTGATATAAATAATATGGAAAGTGTGTTGCCTTCATCAAGTGATTCACCAATGCAAGGAACAAAACATGCACATGATTTACATTCACTATGTAATTTTTGTCCTACTCAAGATTATGGCAAAATAATTTCAGAAGATGAGAAACTAATGGCAATGCAAACAATATCAAATGCCCATTGTGGAGTCCATGAAGAAAACTTATCAAGCTCATTATCAACTGAAAGATGTTCACCTCCAAAATTGGTTCAACCTTGGGAAAATGATGTGGTACTTCCTCCAACAATTGCAAACCAACCAATTTCTAACAATATAATGTTTTCTCACATGCCCTGCTATTCATGTGCTCCATTGCACAAAACTCCCGATGCATGTTTAAAGTCTCCTATGAAAAACAATGTTGTATTATGTCAATCATGTTCTCCTCCTCATGATTGAACTGAGTTACCTCCTCGTTTTCTAGTTGCTTCTTCACCATCTAAAACAATCACTCCTACATTATCAATTTCAATTTCTTGTCTGAAAATTCTAACTTCTAGTTTAACGTGTCCTAACTTACAATCTATTGGTTGTAACCCATCAAATTCATCTTCCATTCCTTCCCTAAGTTGTTTTCCAAACTCATCTCCATGTTCAAATCCAAAACTCATACAAAAACCGCATTCAACACAAGTTGGCCCAAAACCTAGACCTCCTTCGATTAATTGCTTACAATTTATAAATCCACATGTAGAAAAAACACATATTGTTCAAAGTAACAAATATGCTTCTCAAGGGTCCAAAGTGAGTGCCCAACCTTTATCTGCTCTTCCTCATTTTTCTAAAAAAGCACAACAATCACTTGTTGAAATCCCATCCATACAAATTCAAAAACAACCATCTATATCTTCCCATCCATCTCAAAATCAGCAACCATTGTCCATACCAATATCAAAAATATCATGACCCAAAAATGAGAAGTTGGATTCTAGTTTAGATTGTGTATCTCAACTTCCTTCATGTTTTAATTTTATTACTCCTCAATCTTCACCTTCAACAAGTCCTCATACTCAAAGGCCAAATTTTGTTCCATCCAATAACATTACTCCACCTAAAAACCCACCACAGAGGATAGAGCCACCACCATTAATACTATGTCAATCTTCAAGTCAAACATCACCCAAACCAACACCCACTTGTAGTATTGAGTCACCACCACTACTACCATGTCAAACATCTTCTAATCCACTTCCTCCAACTTCATGTAAACAACTTCAAACATCTCTCCCTCCTAGTTGTCAATCTCAATCTCATTCATCATCTGATTGTAGTAATAATTCATCTATAAAACCTTTTCAACAATCTCCTTGTCAAAAAAGAGCAAAGTCTTTTAATTATGAAGATAGAATAAAGACTCCACATTGTTCAGAGACAGCAAAACCTTTAGATCATGCACATCCTTTTCCTTGTACTCAAAATTCTCCACCATTGCCAAGTAAACAATTTCCTTTACAACTATTACCAACTTCTATGTCCTACTCTTGTGAACATCTAGAAGATGTTTGCCTTAATCATTTAGATTCTGGAAGTGAATCACCCTTGTCTAGCCCATCTTGTTTCAACTTCACCATTCCTAAGTCTCTTGTTTCTTGCCCTGAATGCTTCACTTATCGTGTAGGAAGTCCCCTTGGTTATTCACAGACATTTACGGCTTCACCTCGAGAAAACCAATCATCATTTATGCGTCTTCCTTTTGGTCCTTGCTCTCAAAATAATCTTAGGCCTACTATGAATCATTCAACTACTCAAACTTCGTCAAAAATGCAATCACTTAAATCTCCTAATCAACTTCACAAAAGTAAATCACCAGAATCATAGTGTGAACAACTTAGACCACCTTCTTAATTGCGTGAACATCTTCCTCATCAACCTAAATCACCTTGTTAATTGCATGCTCAACCATCTTTATAAAGTTTATTAAATCCACCAAAAGGAGGTTTGTTCATTAAATCATTATTAAAATTGTTCATCATTAAAACAATAAAATTAAAATACTTTCACATTGAAATTGAAAATTGTGTAAAGATGTGAAATGTAAAGAATGAATCAAAGCATGATTTGTAATATAAGAACTTGCAATTTTTTTTCTCACATGCAATTGAATATTACAAATTCCAATTCACATGTAATTATTTGATTAAACTAAAAATTATATAAAATTATAGATTTATAGATTCAAAAATAGGAATTAGTATAAATTAGTATAAATAGATTTTAAGAAAAACTTTATAAGATGAAATACTAATTTAAAAATCTAAAATGATTGATTAAAAAATAAAATTTTAATTTAATTATTCTAAAATTTATAATCTAATTGCATTTCTTCAATCAAGAAGATTGTAAATTGATACTCTACGGATAAACTTAGTAATCTACAAGAGTACAAGGTATGCATATTGCACTATAAGACAACCTTAGCTATGTTGTGTTGAACCTTGTATTGCTAGGAATGTAAAATTGAGTTTTTTTCATTTTCCTTCTATATATACTAATTAGAAGAACCACTTGAATATTTTAAATAAATAAGGGTGACCTAAAGTTAAAAAAAGGTTCAACTTTGTGAAAACTAATATATGTATTTAAATAGTCCAATCTGTATGATTTGGATTGGGTATTTTGTAAACCATAGGCAATGATCCAATTTTGTATCATATGGTTGATCCTTCCCTACTTCACTTTAAACTGTACTAAGAGGAGATATGGACTCATATGGTATGAGTTGGTCGAGAGTTGCTATTATTTGGGTCTAAGAGTGTGAGCCAATGAACCTAGAGGAATATACACCTATATTATGGATGTCTACAATATAGAAACCTACCTTGACTATAGTACAACTATACCTTATAAGTCTTATAAGTCTTTATTATTAAATCTTTCTTATAAGTCATTTTTATGATAAGCGCTTTCAATGGATGTAGGATATTTACTTATACATATACTCAAGGCTCACATGCTTGCATTTTCATGTTCACACATTAGCATCATTGTGAGTTGGTCCTTCAAAATAAACCATATACCACCTTGAAAACTTTTATAAATTCCACAAAGATGCAGTAAGGTGTATAATAGAAGTTTGTAGATTCCTCCAATAAGATCTAAGATATATATCCTTGACATTTATTGAAATATGTGCAATATATTACACAGTAATGCCATAATAAAATATTGCATGAACAAATGTTAATGTTTTTAAGTCTTTCTATCATACTTTCGTGTATGGTTAGAAAATGTGACCAAGCATCAACCATTTCTAGTTGTGATACCTATGAAGCAATACTTATTTGAAATGCATACAACAATATATACTCTTAGTGTCTTTCCTCATCTCCATTCCTTTTTTTATTGCATTCAAAATAACACCCAAGATATTTTGAATATTAATGATCTAAATAAAATGTATGCATATATGAAATGTTTGCAATCAAAAACGATCAATGGCTACTAATTTTTTTGGGGAGGGGGGGGGCTAATTAATTGAGCAGGAAGTCGTTTGTCTTTTGAGTGGATAGTCACTCATGGGTATTCAATTTGATTAATTTTCATATTAATTATTTTTTTCACTCCCCCCCCCCCCCCTTACTTGTATTTTTTTCAAACAATCCCCCTTGCACTTGATATGGGATTATGTGATTTCTAAATGTATATCACATGCATTATGTGATGCATCTGTATTTCAGTTTTCATATTCTATATCTATATTCCATATTTCGTATCTATTTTCTGATCAATAGTAGCGGAAGGGGCTTTTTTTTATAAACTCATTGATGGTGGGGGATTTTTTGAACCAAGGGGGGGCAAGGAGGAATTTCCACCTCATCATTGTTGCTATTTCCCCCCTAAAAAAACTAGGAAAATCAATGATAGAGGTGGTGGAGTGATCCCTCAATCAATGAATCATTTTTTTCCTTGAAGGGGTAGGGGAAACCAAGCCATATAGTTCTGTAATAAAAAAAGATAGTTACTTTAGGGGACTATTTGTTCTTGAAGACTAAAATTTGTAGAGAGGAAAATATTGATTTTGGATGATTTCTATTTTTTTTTCCTCCAAATAAATTTAACAAAAAAATGAACAAAGAACTCTTCTATTTAAACATAATGTTTTTTTGTCCAACCAAATGTCTAAAGACTCTTGTGTTTATTCTCTAAGATTTGTATACAGGAGATTTGCAAATATTTTATAATTCAAAGAAAGCAAGTATATTTCACCTCAAATCTAATTTGATTTCTATTTCCAAAGTATTGCCTATCAAAAATGACTTCTAAAAATGATGATGAATCCCTAAAAATCATTGAAATTAGAAGATAATGTTGTAAACTTAAAGATAAAAGAATATTGTGAAAAGGAATGTAAAAGGAAGTTTTGAATTTTGATTTCAATTATATTGATAAATATTGGTTAGTGAAATAACAAATCAAACACATGGATGTAATCCACAATTCACAAATTTATTGTCTATCTCAAATTAATCATTAAATTAGTTTTTAAAATATATATGTAATGTTTTAGAATTTGAATTATCCATAGATTTGATTTTGATAGACAATTTTGCAAGTTCACTTTAGACTTCAAGATTTTTAAAGGGTTTCACAAGAAAAAATTCAACCTTCTTAAAATAATCTAGACTTCGAATCACTCACTTTTTCAAAACCAAGTTATAATATCACTTGTAGACAATAGCTACTAATTTATAACATTATCAATCAATGCAAATGGGGTATTTTGGGTGAAATAGCCTAGTTAAACAACATTTAGCTTGTTTGTTTTTGGTCTTTTTGTTGAAAGTTAATCTTTGAGCACAATAGGAAAAAAAAGTTTAAAAAATTCACTTATAAATAATTGTAACTAGATTTCTATAAGAATGGTTGAAAATTTACAAAAATCTTGACAACGAAATTGAAGTGTTTGAAATTTAAAGAGTTTCTTTATTCTAATTCTAATTTTGTATTTAATTTTTTGGATACCTCTAATGATTAACTTCATATTGTTGGAATTATCATAGAACAATAAGTTTACTTTTGCTCCTACACCAAACAAAACTCATATCTATAATTGAAAAGTTTCAACTGATTAGCCTTTCTTTTTTTTTATAAGAAAGTGCCACAATGGGGATCACTTTAAATTTGGTGAAGCATTGTATTTCTACATTCATCCATATTGGACCAAAAATTACTTTTTGGTTATATTCATGCACTTTATCATCAAAATTTGGTGGCTTCATCCACATTTTTAATAGAAATGAAAAAAAATTGGTGAAGAAAAGATTACTTTCATCTAGTGATAAGTAGACATTTAGTTTGAATGGTGAAATCTAGGCCCATATTGCCAAAAAAATAGGGTGGGAACCTTTCTTCTAACCCTTAAACATTTTGGGAGAATCTTGAAGAGAACTCCAATTTGGTACTCAACTAAATGTGAACTCCTATGGTAATATTCTCTCTCTTCACAAGATGCTTCTATCAATCTAAATCTTGGGTTTTAAACCACAATTTGAACTTGTTAATTTTGCATTGAAAATCTAATAAAAAAAATTTGAATAGTAGCTTTGAGGTTGCCTATAGCCTTGACAAGGGCCAAAACTCAACATTGATTGGTTATTTGAACAAGTTACTCAATGCCCACTTTAGGAAGATTCCCAAACTCAAATTAGGGTCTCCCTTTCCATGACCTCAAATGTCCTTCAAGAGTTAACCCCTAAGCACTCTGGTGTCCATTTTTTAGATGATGAACAAATTGAAATTGCAGTTTCATCCTCCTAATTGCTTGGATGAAAGTTATTGTAAATTGTGGAGATACTTTATTAAGTTAATATCCTATCTAAGGGTTGGATTTGGTGTTACTAGAATACATATTTTTCTAAAATTACAAATGTGCAAGTTTGTCAAGTGGTCAAATTGCATTGACTTTAGTTCAAAACTGGATTTGCTAAAATGAGGTTATAGGTTTTAAAAACACAAAAATTTGAAAAAATCACCGTGTGAAGAGAACCTCATTTCAAATCTATTCCAACAAATTTTACTCAAAAAATGACAATATTTTGTTTGTAATTGAATGTAGAAGGAATTTTGAAATTTCTCTTTCCAAATTTATAAAAAAAGATTGGTGATAGAATTGGTGAATCTAACCATACAGCTGGAATCTACAAATCAAAATCCACAACTTTTATTCCTATATCAATTCCAAAATATGCTTGCAAATTGAACTTTACAACGATTTTTCTCAAATCGTCAATTCAGGAGATGATTCTGGACGTTACGTTAAGTTTAGGGGTTAAGCATTGCACTTCCGTCCCTTCTGTTTAAAAATGATTTACATTATTCACATTGTTTATAATAATAAATTGAAATCCCGGTTTGAATTGCAAGACGTTACAGCCTGACCAGCAATCCAATTGAATCATCCTTTTGAGTAAATGCTGACCAGTCTGAATGGTCGATTCCTTCCGCGAAAGGAGGGTGAGAGATTTCCTGTCAATATGGGTGCCAGCACACTAGCGAATACTTCGCGCCTATTATTTACACACTCGGTTGCTCCATTGCCAAACAAGCACATCTCCGATTTGTAAGAAATCCTCTTAAAGCTCCCGGATACTAGGACATAGCGCGTAGCTCACCTTATCTACCCCCAGATGGAAGAAGGATTTACTATCAAAAAACGACCGATTTGATTACTCGAAATTTGAAAATTATAATTCAGTTCGGGCCATATTCTCATCACCAGAATCAAAGAAGAATATTGTATGTGTCGGTCCAACCTAAGAATTTGAAAAAAACTAAGGCACCATCCACCTGCTCCAATTTCTGCAAACGCTAATATGGTCCAATTTGAGCCTGCTAGTTTCATTTTCAAGGGTACAGAGTTGAAATTAAGAATCTAAGCAGGATTTCTTCAAGAGCTCGAACAGACAATCGCAACATGTATAGAATTCATCACAAAGGTAAATCAAAACCACGGAATTGCGCAAGCATTTTCGGTATTTCCTCTTTTGAGGTAGGCATAGTATACACAATGATGTATCGCCCACCTAATGAATCAATTGTGGTAATTCTACAGTAATATCTTACAAATCACAACCTACACTAGTGGTTTAGGGTTGTCTAGTTTTAGGTTGAAAAGTGGACCTCGAACCAAAACTGAGGTTCAATACAATAGCAAAATCTATCAAAAAAAGCACCGAAATAGGCCACCGATGTATAAGAACATCAGAGTCTATACACAACAAGAAAACACGGAAGTACAGCTTTAGGATTAAACACAGTGAGATTCTCTAGGTTTGCTGTCAAGCCCCGTGAAATCGAGTCATAGCCATAGGGTAAAGATGAAGGGTCGTTGAATCGCGAGCTTTTCTCAGCAGTCCTGAAGATTCTCCCAGCAATGACTCTACACACCAGCATAGCATGTTTCCCCGTCCAATTCTCCTTGTCTTCAGTTGCAATGACTTCATGAGCTTTACCACTAGTTGCTGTTGTATAGATTCCCCTCTCCTTTTGCACTTCGAATCCCCATCGAATAATACTGCAGACGTTGCAAGCAGAGAGGCTGCAGAGATTGGTGGAGCCGTTGGTCCCTAAACTGCATGTGAATGAGGAACCGTAAAACCGTAGAAGCTCATTGCCGTCCGCCAAACATCGTTCATGCTGCATTCCTTCGTCACTGGCTGCTCTCTTCACCATATCTCGATAGCTGTGAAAATCTGATATGTTTCTACTTGTGTTATCAATCTTGAGGATTCGTTCTATTCTCGCCACTGGTGCCCCTTTCAGTAACCAACTTGTCTTGAATATGATTTCAATGACGTTCAGCGAGGAGTTGCCTCTTTCAAGCTCCGAAACTGCGCCACACACGCAACGATTGAATTCATCAGATATTAAAAAAATGCATGTTTCGTTGAACCTATAGGGAAATCTCGCGCAAGTCCCAATTTCCATTTACCTAGCGCATAAACTAACATTAGGATTTGTCGGCTAAGTCGGGTTGAAGTAAGATTCAATTCCTCTCGATATCAAAACTTAGAAGCTTCCATGTCAATGAGGAAATGAGACCTTCGGACCATTTCAAACAGCTTCAACTTCCACTCCAAGAAATGAGACCTGGGACATAATCAAAAATCTCCTTGGAAAATCATACTGACGAAAGCCTAGAATATGAACTTCCGAATGAAATCCTCGAAGGGAACGGCTTCTAGGGTGGCGAAATCTACAATCTGTGTAAGACAGGGCAAACCCTGCTACAATCTGACAGCCTAATACACGGGCATGGCAAGGTGTAGTCTGTCACCCTAACATCTGGAAATTATCACTCACGAATCACTACCTTATAAGAAACTTCAGCAATAGCAGAGAGATGAACGAAACTAAATGTCAATGGATCATCCTTTTAATGAGTGAGACAACAGAAATGGCATGACATAGGAAACTCAACCTGTAATACGGAACTAAAGTCAAAAAGCATGAGGAGCATATGACGGAATGCTCTGATCGGTCTCGCCGTTCAAGGCAAGTCCATATCCATGTCATTTATTAGGTAGATTCCCAACCAACGACAGATGCAGTTCCTAGGAAAACATTGACAAACCAATAATCCCTACTGAGAAATCACTTAAGTTTTTCTAAAGGCAAGGATACCAAGACATACCAGCATGTCGGACGACCTGGTGAAGCTCTAACGCCTCGGGTTTCAGAAACGCCTCCCCACATTTCACACACACGTACTTCGGTGTCAACGACCCGTGATGTCTTGGCACCATCCCTCCGTCACACGAATGCATGCTACACTCACAGCATCCTTTCACTATGCAAAAATTCTCTCTCGATTTCCCGACTTCTCTCCTCTTCAAGATCTCCTGCGGAGGATTAGTGCTATTGAAGCTGTACTGTTTGAGGAAACTCTTGTTCTTGTTCTTCGCCTTCTCCGTTGGCGCGCGGGGCATGTAGTCCCCGTTTTTGTTCTGGTGGACGTAGGCATCGTTCTCCGAGGGGCTGACACAAGTGGAGCCCGAGAGGGAAGAAGATCGGTGACTGCCGAGCAACGTGCTGCTCCCTTGGAGCATTTCTTTCAAATTTGCGATAGAAGGAGT
Source organism: Straminergon stramineum (assembly GCA_963920665.1). Taxonomy (NCBI): domain Eukaryota; kingdom Viridiplantae; phylum Streptophyta; class Bryopsida; order Hypnales; family Calliergonaceae; genus Straminergon; species Straminergon stramineum. The sequence goes on from OY987268.1 coordinate 20,922,234, forward strand.
ACAACCTTGGGTGCACCCATGGCTTCGACGTGGAGGGGTCTTGGGATGTTCGCTACGGAGGGGGGTGGAGGAGAAGGAACCTGAACGCGACTCGTATGAGATTTCCGAACTGGATTCAGACTTGAATGTGATCGATTTGGCTTTGAATGACATAGACTTAGCCCATGAGAAACAAGGGCCCGGCATTGTTGGCTAACTTCGGACAAAGGTTCAAATCACGGTTAACACTAAAGTCCATTCGAAGACTTCGCCATTCCAGCGATTCGTGTAACAATAGCAGAAATATACTCTTCGAAAAAACCGTTACAGAACCACATCCAACAAACACAGATTTGTGATTCCGGCAGAATGTCCTATGCAGTGGACTCTTCTCAAGAGTGGTTAACTAAGCTCCCCAAATCCTTCTGCAGAAGCCTCAGGAACCTACCAACAAGCCTGACTCCGGCAGAAGGATCTGTACGCTCGACTCTGCTTAAGATTGGATGGCTAAACTTATCAAATATTTGCCGCAGATGGCAGAGAACTCATGAAATCTACCAATGAGCGTAGATCCCGCTGAGATCGGTACTGAGGAATCTCTAGATGAACTGATGATTCGCGCCACAAGTCCAAGAGGCGCAAAGGGCACCACATTTAAGAGATCATGCAGAAGAACAGACACCCAATAATCATTCCCAATCCACTAAATTCCTCCGACATAAACTCTCCGAATTCGTCTCCCTGGCTAGACTACGCACAAATTCCAAGCTACTTTCTAATACATCCTTTCTAACCACTCAGGAGAGACAAACCGAAACACCAGCACCGACCAAACGATACAGATGCACTACAATGTAGCACAGTCGCCTGCTTCGGACAAAGATCCGCAAACTCCTCGAGGTGGAGCAAACTGAACGGCAAGATATTCAAACATCCTTTAAAGGGCAGATCTAAGTCATACACAACAAGCGAAGCTTGAGAAAGGCATCCCAACTCCGCCCCCGGGAACAAGAGGACGAACTTGAAACAACAACACTGACACTCTACAACGGTTGTTGTGATAATGAAGGGCCGCCACGGCTACAGTCTCTAGAACAAGAAGGCCATCAAGCCTCGAGCCCCGTGCAAGTGGCTAGTCAAGGCGACGACAGACAGGGTACCCAAAAAGATGCTACACCATCATCGTCATCTTCCCCAGTTCCGTCGCCAGCTTTACTACAAACGGCTCTAATATCACATCCTTTGTTCTCTAATGTCACCAAACCCTAGGGAATTGACCTCTGGGTACTGACACATCCAGTTCAAAAGAAGGCGGGCTTTATCTTACACCTCTAGGTGGAAACTCTCTCTTCCTACCTTCAATCCGGCTACCCTTCCTACATAGTCAAAATGAGTTGTATTCTTTTATCTTTTAATCTCATCGTCTATTTCAAAGAAAAATGGAAAGGAAGAATAATTTCCCACCTTGTTTTGGTTGGTTGGTTGACATTATTTGAGATATTGTTCACGTTAAATGCAACAATGTGATTGGTTATTTAGAACATTTATAATGAGAGATTTGGAGATGATAGTTTGTTGCAAATTGTTGTGAAGAATCGATTGAGTGTTGCCCTTAAGACTCCACCCCCAATTTGAAACTCACTAAGGGAGTTAACATTTAATACTTTTTCCCTAGAAAGAAAGCGATTTGGACAATAGAATTTCAAAGGTCTACACATGTCTGGTTTATTTTGAGACAAACTCTAGAGATTGAAAATTGTTGATGACCAAATTTAGATGTAAACGAGAATCCTCGCTAGGCTTTGAAATCCCTTAGTTTTGAACTATCACTATTATGACTCACTGTGTCTCAAAAAATCGTATGCAAATGTGATTATAAAGATCTTGACAAGTGTAAAAAGAATTGTAGACTACTAATTTTGGCACTCACAACCTCAAGTAATTGTTTAGTGCCAATTCTTTATATACAAAACTCTTGATTTTCACAATAAGGTAGGTTGATATTAAATAAACCACAATCTCATTCCATCAAATCTCCCCCCTAAAGTCCCAAAGCCCTCTTGGGATACATTTGGGATTTTAGGTAGGCTTATGTCACATTGATTTTTGACATGACTTTTATAAAAAAATTGAAGATAGAAAAAAACAAAAAAAAACAAAAAAAAACATGAGCTTTGTGAAAATATAATTTATATTGCAATTAGTACTTGTGAGCAAAAGTCATGCCATCCAAAGTCCAAAAAAGAATTCATTGGGAAGAAAAAGTAAATAATTCAAAGTTCAATAATTTGTTCTAATTGATCATGTTCTTTGTGTATGTGGTATGCTTTTATTCATTTGATTTGCAATAGCAATGTGAAAGTTATGGAGCTTTCTATTTTGCAAGAAATCATTGCATCTTCTTGAGAAAATATTTTTCTCTTAAGTTTTCACAATTTAAAAAAGGGAAGTTCCATAAGGTTCAATTCTCTCGCTAGAACAATCTTACCATTGAAACTTTTGAAGGCCTAAGAAGTCATGTTATTGTATATTGAACAGGGGTATTAAGGGGACCAAAAAATTAAAGGGTCTGGTAGTGAAAACCTGTAGATGTTTGAAACATGATGTACATTCCCCAGACACTTCAATAACTACTGATGTACAATAAAGGTAGATATTTGTATAGTGTGAAATGTCGGTTAATTAGTATGGGTCCCCTTAATACCCCTATTCAATGTAGAATGTCAATCTAAAATTGTTCAATATTGATACTCCAAGGATGAGATATCTTGGACTGTCCTAGATTAACATTCTACAATGCATGCATTTTATTTTATTTTGATAGTATTGGCATTTTGGCGGTATAATTGTCTTAACTTACACCAGCCCACCTCACTGAACTTAAGCTTACTGCAGAACCCCAATGATCATTCTGAAGTGTGACAAAATCCCAATAACTTACAGTAAGATATTCAACTTCTCCAACGATCACTTGAAGCAGTGTGCCATTCAGTAGGTCTACCAGTGTACTTGCCCTAAAGTACTGACCAGGCTAATCCCAACGCTAATCCCAATGCTAATCTCAATTAGCCGAGATTGATTAACTTAGCAGAGGCTGCTTGAGCTCATATCTCGTGTGAGAGCATCTCCTGCACACAGGTAAAACAGCCCTGCCAACTTATTTTTGAGCGGCCAAGTGAAATTCAATCCCCAGCAGCACTAAGGTAGACCAGCCTATTACCACCCTGATTCGCAATCTGAGTATATTAGGACCAACTCCAAGTGGGTCACGTATTTTTCAGAGGTGTGTGCATGTTTCAAGAATCAAACCCAAGTGGAATTATAATTTTTCAATAAAAATTGTAATTTCTATGAATTTTTAAAGTGGTCTGCCCTAAATTATAAATCCGCCACTAGACTAAAGTCATAGATGTCCTATCCTAAACCTATAACCGCCATTACATTTACCTATTAACATCGGAGTTTCCACCAATCAAAGGCTGACACGTTACCCAAGTTGGAGTTAATGCATTGAAATTGTCAGAATAGTGAATGGACTTGAGTGAGTTTTATGGTGGTGATGGGGCCAAAACTAAGATGGCAATTATAGGAAGCTGGCGGAAATGGGCTGGTCTACCTTATGGTTGGAGATGTAGAGGTCCAGGCCTCTTGAATCCGCCTGGCCTCTTGTGGAATTTTTGATTTGTAGAGGGGACCTTCACAACCCCTCATTGTCATTGGATTCCATGTTCTGACAAGTGAGAGGTCATTGTGGTGATGACAACAACAATTTGGAAGCCATAAGTTAGTCACATTTGTGGGTTGGTGTGAACCACCCATCTCAATCATCTTCTCGAGGTCTATGAGTTTTTTCCTAAGGATACATGTTAAAAAAAAGATTTTTAACTATTTTGTGCTTGATTAATCTATTTTTTAACCACTCCATTTTAATTTGGGGACTCTAATTGCCTATACGAATTTGAAAATTCTTAGATTTTATGATGCTTGGCAAAGAAGTAGCTCATGTGTTTTTCCTAGGGATACAACTAGGGATGAATATTTCCTTGTAAATGAAGACGTAAGTGTTGTGAATTAAACAATTTTGTGAACCAAGAGGTAAATGATGTAGAAGACTTGGTACATTTTGACTAATGTAACTAACGCCCTACAAGCTCATTAGTCATATTAGTCACAGTATATGAAATCTTATATATATATATACAATATAAGACACTTGGTTGCAAATTTGTAGGAACATTGGACATCTTTAAAAAAATTATAATTTTTTTATTGTTTTAACTCCCAACCCAATAAATAAATAAAATTGGAGTTGACATGTCCAATTTCATATGTTAATATGTTTGTTTAGGATTTATTAAAACTATTGGGTAGTGTTTTAGACAATTTTTGAATACAAAAGGGAAATATTTTGGAAGATTTGTTCAATTGTGACTAATGTAACTAATGTCTCCAAGGGGCATTAGTCACATTTGAGTAAATTTGCCACAACTATTGTGTAGGGAGGTGAATTTTTTTGAAAATTTGTATATATGTTCAAAATTATGTAAGAGGCCTACTTACAAATTTTTGGGAGCATTGGATACCTTTAGAATTTTTCTTAATTCCCAATCCAAAAACTAATAGGAATTAGCGTTGATATGTCTAATTTTATATGTTAGGATGCTTGTTTAGGATTCATTGCAACTATTGGGGATTTTTTAGACAATTTTTGAATACAAAAGACAAGTATTTTGGGAGATTTGTTCAATTGTGACTAATGCGACTAATGTCCCTCGGGGTCATTAGTCACATCAGTCTCAATTAAGTAATTTTGCTACAACTTTTGTATAGGTAGGTGAGTTCAAAAGGTTAACCTATTTAGGAATTTCTGTGAATTTTCTTTTATATATGTTCTACATTATGCAAGACACCTACTTGCAAATTTGTGGAAGTGTTGGACACTTTTAGAATTTTTTTATTGTTTTAACTCCCATCCAAAAAATAAATAAAATTGGCATTGGCATGTCCAATTTCATAAGCTAATATGCTTGTTTAGGATTTATTACAACTATTTGTAATGTCTTAGGTGATTTTTTGAATCAAGAGGTAGAATTGTGGAAGATTTCATCAATTGTGACTAATGCCCCTTTCAAGCATTAGTCACATAGTACTATGTGATTATGAGACATTCTTAAATTTTTCATAATTTAGATTAAAAATTAGGATTTTAGAGGAGATTGCAAGAAGGTAGCTTATGAAGGATGTGGTTGTCTATGGAAATTTGATTCACCTACCAACTAATGCTAAAGAAGTCCTTTACCAACCCTCTTACTTCAGGTCGCAAGAGATTTTCTAGCCCCGCCTTGCTATTGGGGCCTGAGCCACGAAGGCTCCGAAAGATATAATTAGAGCTCAAGAAAATGATCGACAATAAGGTAAGAGCATCTAATGGCATCCCTGAACCCAATGGCATCAGACTCAACAAAGCATAATCATTTCAAGCTATAAATGTATATAGACAATAGAGAGCTTATTTTTTTGACCTAAATTGAAAAGATGATAAGATGTCTACAGTCTAGCTACATTTATGTTCTAGAATGATTTCTTGGTCTAGAAAGGGACACCATTGAGTACATGGATGCCATTGGGTGCTCTTACCTTAGTAAGTTATGCTTCTTCTCCTTTCTTACAAGCTTCTTCTTTTTCTTTTGTACAAGCTCCTTCTCTTTTGCGTTCTTTAAAGCACAGAGTACACTATTTGGGGGTACGCCCCGGCTCCAAGGGACATGAGAAGCTGGGAATAGTAGTGCTCATGGGTGGAGTTGATTTATCATATGATTCATGAATCTTGCTTTTCTGGGGGGCAGGCGGAGAAGTAGCCTGAAGGAAGGGTCGGAGGGGAGGCCTTCTCCAGCAAATAAGCAACTGCATCTGCATGCTTAACTTGTTAGTGGCTCTCGGCTTCCGGGGTTAACTTGCATTAAGTTAAAAAAGGGAGCTCTAACTTAGTTAAACCTGGCTCTTTTTTTCTTGTCATTTTTGTGTCAGGAATAAGGTACAATCCTCTCACCCTTTCGCTCTGGTTTCCTCATCATTACCTCCTCAATATCCTACGAAGAAAAACTTGGCGTGGATTGAAGAGGTTTCATTAGAGGGGATTTGAGGCCTCGGGAGGGCCATTTTCAGGCTTGTTCCCTTGCCTGTTCTCTATGCAGTCCGGGAATGGTTGATTGCTATCAGGAAAAAGTTATCAAAAATAAATAAATTATTCGTTCTGAAATGCAAAAAAGAAGTTAAAGAAAATTCATTTTTTTTCCTTGACGTGGTAGTGTTGCGGCCATGTCAATCTGCTACAGTGGCACCTTTCTTGCATTCCCCACAGCCTCGGAACTCGCAGTCTCCCAGAGGCCTCAAATCTCCCCTAATGGCCTGGGGAAATTTTTGGAGGAAAATTTGGAGGAGGGCGTGTCTATTAACTCCTAAGCGCCTAAGCTTTTTCAAATGTGTTTTGACTATGAAAAAAGAGCATGGGCTTATAGTTATCCCCAACCCCCCAAAATATATATTTTTCAAAATCTAACAATATGGATGTCTAAAGAGCTTGCTTATTAATGTCCGTACCAATTTAGAGAGCAAAATTGCATAGAAGTTGTGAGATTATAACAAGAGAAATACACATTTTCTATTTTTAGTATGCCACACCTCCCCCACAATGTATTAGAAATTTGCATACAAGATTTTTTGGGGATTGGAGGTGACATGACTAACTAAAAATTGTGTTAGCACACTAAAATGCACTTCCAAAAACCTTAAGTTCAAATGAAGAGCTATCAAACTCATTACACAATCCACCTTGCAATTGTTGAAATGCAATTTTTTTAATAAGTAGAAATCGCAATTAACTCCAAATCAACATTTTCATGTTTAAATTTTCAATGGTGAATATCATGAAAATACTTTACTCTTTCTATTGGGACCATTTTCAAAGCAAATGGATAAGAACAATTTTTTGGCTCTGTAATCAAGTGAAATTGGCAAGCTTTGCTTAAAGCCAAGAAATCAAGTAAAATTTGCAAGTTTTACTCTTCCACTAATGTACATATTTGCCTTTGAGGACCTCTCAAAAATTCAGTATTTTCAATTTTCTGTGAAAAATAAAAAATTTCAGTAGTTAACCTTTGAAACTGCCCATAAAAAATTTTAAAGCTATCACAAGAATTTAATTGCCCATCCCCAAATGAGCTTGAAATTTTAGGTCAACCAAATATGGTCGATGAAGTAGTTAGGAGTTAAGGTAGCAGGCTCAAGAATGACACATCTAAGGAGAAAAATAGATGTGTGGAAGAAACTATTTGACCAATGACTTCCACTTTTTTTTATAGACAGAGAAATGGAAAATAAACAAACTGCAATTTAAATTGTAATTTTCTAAATTTTCTGAAATAGATACAATTTTCCAAAGTGAAAAGTTTGTAGGTTGTTAATAATGTTCATAGACTTTAGCAGTAATGAATTATCATGTGCCTTTAAAAAGAGCAGATTGGTCCACAAATAGATGAAGTGGGTGCTCATTGTGTTCAAGAAAGTGTCTAAAATCAAGCAAGAGAAATTTGTACCCTCAAGTTTATATTTATCATTTCTTTCTTATTGTCATCTTGAATTTTGTGTTCACAATTAAATGATGCATTCATGATTATTGAATCACACATAATGATAGTCCAAAAGCATTGCTCACTGTCCTAGAATCATGCACTTGCAGTCACATTTCCCTACCTCAAAAAATGGTGTCCATTTCAACAACCACATGCTCTATACAAGGGCCGCTTCTATGGTCGCTTCTAAATGCCTCCTCCATTTCGAAGCCTCCTACCTTACTGTGTAACCGAAGTGGTGTTTTTGATATTAATTTAAAATCAAATTGATGCTTCAAACCTTGTAAACTTTCTAAGGTTTCAACTTTATTTTCACAAAGTTAAACCCTAAATGCCTGAGGCACCAAATTTGAAGTTAAATAAAATTTCACTAAATTACTATTTTTCATAGTTTATATTTTTGACAAATTCTTTTTATAGTTTAGTCTTAGTATCAAAAAACAGACTTTGAAAATGATTGATTGTGATTTTTCTATTCAAGGTTTTGTGCAAGGGCATCTATTGCAATCTTGACTTTCTTTAGTGTTGAGGGCTCTTGGAAATGAGCCTCAAATACACTAGATCTTGGAGGGAAAAAATCATAGTAGAAATTCATTTAAGAAAATTGTATTGTAGACATTGAAAAGCCATAAATTGATTGGGGTTATGCATGTTATGCCCTTTAAGCTCATATTTTTTTGGTGACCAACTTTTTAAGTTTGACATGTGAAAAGAGGATCGAAAGACTTCAAATCACTCCTGTAGTTTTAACACTCTCGTGATCAAACATTCTAATCTTGAAATCCTTAAGTGATATTGTTGTATTTTCTTTTTCCATGTGATCACTAACATGTCTAGTTTGAATTTGTACAATTACAATTTTAAAAATAATAAAACTTATTAAATTGTTGGCTTTTTGTTTAATTTGAAGCAAATTCCAAGAAGCTCAAAAGAAACCTTGGGCATTTAGGGGTTAAAGGTTGACCCATGTATAATGGCCACAAATTACAACTAAGCATAATTACATAGGATGCTAAATTTGTTGCACAAAGTGAAACACGAAGGGTAGATTTTGTGTGATGTGAAAAAAAGCCCCCTATTTTGTGTCGTGCTAAGGGCTACTTCACACTATGGCACAAAGCCGAGAGTCTGTCGGTTTCAACCAATGAGATTGCAGAAACCCAAGAGTTTGGCCTCTCGAGCCTTCACACAAGGAGGCACAATCCAAAGTCTGTCGCCCATTTGTCTGCCTATATGGCAACCAAATGCCTACATGGCGACGGACTCTCAATTAGAGTTTGGGTCTCCATTTCTGGCCGACCCAAACTCTAATCGAGAGTCCGTCAAGTTTTTTTCAGAAATTGACTAGATATCAACCATTAGATTGGACTATTTTTGTAGAAATAGGTAGGATGCCCTCCCTTGTTGATTTGTTGATTTATATTGCCATTGGGGTTTGAAACCTAATCTCCACTACTAAAATGGTGAGTCTTAGCATTCAATGAACCTACTTACCTTCAATGTTTAATGCCACCTTTTTATTCCATTTATATCCTTCATATTCCTTGTTCGATGATGAGAGCATGTGCTGTAATTATTTTTCCAAGGCCATTTTTGACTCCTTTCTCATGTTTTTTAACCTTTTGCTAGAAAAAATTGCTTGAAAAATTTGTCACATGGGTGACTATTCATTGAAAATTTCAGAAATTGGATGGATTAATGTGGAGAGAAAGGATAGAAGTTGAAAAAATGGAATAGGTTTGGACTTTGGGCTTGGACTTTGGAGGTTTCATACTATGGCCGGCTGAAGGCTCCAATTCCTAGTTTTTTTGGCCTATTTATTACTAATTTCCTTGGACTCTCACCAAAGTTGGGCCACTCAATCCCACGGCCTCTTGACTTGAACAACCATAGTGTGAAGAGGACCTAATTCTATATTCTTCAAATCCCCTAGCTAATTTGGACATTTGATTGCAAATATGAATTCAAAATTTGCAAATTTTATCATTTGTAAAAAAAAATCGTGTGTTTGTCCCTAAGGGTAAATTCACCCTCCACGACCCACTCTGTAGGCCAAGTTTAGTGTCCTATCATATTTACTATTATTAAATATATAATAATGAATTATATCTTATGAGTTTTTTAATGCACTTTAGTACGCATTGGGGGTTTAAGAGTCTCTAGCATTTGGGGGGTTAAAAACATCATTGCTTTTGAAATGTTACGAGTCTAAATGTCCCTAAGGTATAGAAATTTCAATGATACAATCTTGTAGAATACATAATGTAGATTACATGTATCAAATTTAGAGTCACTTCGCCATATAGATTGCCCATTATAATATTTTAGGGTTGAAAAAGGATGCTGAAATTTTCCTAATGATACATTTTGAGGTGAAATTCAATCTCTTAACCAAGCTCTAAACCTAGTGAAATGAAAAAACTAAAAACTAAAAAGTGCTTCAAAACCAATATAGAAATAAATTGGTGAAAGAAAGTATCATTTAATTGACTCATTGTGTCTACAAAATACATTTGAAATGTCAGAAGTTGCAAATATACCATCTGAGGCTGAATTTCATTCTACTAAAATGCTTTACCAACACTCATAACTTCTTAGATTGATATGAAATTTTAACCACGCAAACTAGACTATTGTGTACAACTTTTCCAATTTTTTTTTAATTGGAAATGAACATCATATGAAGAAGAAACAAGACATTCAAGTTTTTTGTAATCCAAAAATGTCTAGATTTTGAACTTCAAATGACTCCCAAACATTCAAAACAACTAATGTTGATATGAAAATCTTACTACATTAACTAGACTTCAAGGAAAATCAAACCCAATAAATTTTAATATTGAAAACAAACATTGGATGAAGGAGATACCTCAAAGTTGAAGCCATCAAAATGCAATTTCATGAACTCAAATTGAACTTGTGAACTTTGAATGGCTCCCCAAAATATCAATATTACAACACAAATTAGAAGAGAGAGCATAAATTTTCCAAGAAGTCTTGTTAAATTTAGACATCGGATGCAAAAGTAACTACAATTCAAATTAGACTTCTAAACTATGTGGGGACACTTTTAGTCACCTAAGATGCTTAGAGGTTAATTGGACATTGCATGAATAAGTTATGAGTTTTCAAATTTGATTGTCTATAGATGTATCAATAATCAACATTTAGCTCTCCTAGACTTTCATGTTTTGACTGTGTAAATCTCATATTATCACTATCTTTTAAAAAATGATTGTTTGGAGTCTAAATGTAGATGTTGCATTTTAAGCTATGTTGATTGTGGGGGTACATATGGAAATACCATACAATCATCATACAATGAAGGCCAAAATTTGTAGTTGGTCAAGTATTTCTTGCAATATTAATGAACTATGTTATGACTTTGCTGCATAATTATTGATTGAAGAACACTAGTCACACATTGAAACTTTGGCATTACCTTCCCTCGTGATTCATTGCTTGTCCACGTGAAAGTGCATATGACTCTTTCAGTTTATCATTGATATAAGCATATTTATTGCAATATTTATTGATGAAAATTATTGCATCCTTGTATAACAACAGTAACTATTTATATAAGGGAGCCAACCCATTTTTTATTAGCCCCCCATTTCCAATATGTAGGATGCTTTCTTTCTGTGAAGCTGTGGTGCAATTCCTGGAGTAGTTGTATTGTACTATGATTGGTTGCAAGGCTCTCAATATTGCAACCAACCCTTGGTCGATTTGGTAATTAGTATATAGTCACAAATAGAAAATTCTATACCACCATTATAGGTCAAAGAGAATCTTTCACTAAAAAATTCATAGTAATTACATTTTGTGTAATAAAATTATGGAAAAATATGCAATGCTTCTAAACTCTATTTTAGCACATGCAAAAAATTCTACATTCGAAAAAACTCTGCTCCAAATATGCATAATTGTTTAGTTGGTTGGAAATGGGTTGTCTACTTTAGGTTCCTTTATCCAGAAAAAGTTACCTCATGATTCATCGCTTGTCCACGTGGAAGTGCATGTGACTCTCTAAGTTTATTTATATTCTGTAAAATGTTGAGAATTTAGTGAGAGGCAACCCAATTTCACTACACTAAATAGTGAAATTAGGTTGCCCCACGCTATATAAATACTTAGTATTACATTACAAAAATGGACTAGTTTTGAATTAGGTGTTGTTGTAATTGGAACTCATGAACCTTCATTTGTACAAGTGGAAATATATGTAGAAATTATTGTTGACTTTGATGGCTTGTAAAGTACCTTTTGGGGGGTAAGTCAATCTAATTGTTAAGGCAACCTAATTTCACTGTTTAGGGTAGTTTAGTGTAAAGCGTAAAGACAGCTCGTCTAGGTAGCGATTTATAATGCAGGATTGTGAATCCTTTGACGGTTTGCAATGGCTGCGAGAGTTTAATTAAGTTACTTTACTTTATGTAAGTGATTTAGATCTAACATGAAGAGTAATACACATGATCTATGGCAGATTACTAAGATTACTGAACCCCATGTGATGAGCTGATTTTAATATTAGCCAATTATGATCAATACACTGGTTTTAATTCCAAGTGACGTACTGCCTTTTGCACTAATGTCTAATAAAAAAACACTGACTGCAATTTTCAAATTAAAAAACAACTTCTCCAGCCACTCTGATATTAGAATTATCAAGATTGTTTCATACTTTAATCATTGTAATTTATCCTGAAACATGGGAATAAAGCAACCATACAGTATTTATCTAAATAATAATTTAAAACTGTGAGTGATAATATATAAGATTACAACCATTACATTGTCTTAATCAAAATTTGCATAAGAAAAATTGGATTGAAATAAATGATTTACCCTAGTAGAAAGGAGGTAGTGTAGAAGCACCAGTAGTCGATCATTTAAGCAATTTTGGAGCAAATTGTGTGTAGTATGAGGTTGCGGAAATTTTTCCCATATAGGAAGATAGGAAATATGGGGATAGCAAAATTTTATTCCTCAAATTGTAATTACTGTGAATTTTGGGAGGCAAAAAGTGCTTTGGACCCATTGCCAATGTCTAGAGTCTTCTAAGTCTGATCATTCAAAATCTACTTTTCTATTCACTAGTTCCTACTTTCTTGCTCACTGTTTTGGGACATGTGTCATAACTTGAATAGTCCCAACCTTAAAAAAGGAAAAAAACACATACATTCCAAACTTGAGTTCTAGCCTAAGGTTGAAAATACTACCCCCTACAAGTTGGAGACTAGGTGTGGTTGGCAACTAGTGCTTCTACCTTGGCGGGTATCGAGTTATAGTGTGATGGCATTGATCTAAAAGTCCATTTGCCTAGGCATATTGCTTGAGTATGTATATGTGAAAAAATATTTATAAATGTTTACTATATGGATTATAATATGCTAGCATTTGAAGTGACTCAACCAAATTTGTATCCTACCTAATAATTCTAGTTGATTTTCTACCCCTTTTGTAGAATTCTTTTACACTAAAGATTTTGAGATTTTAAAGATTACCATAACAAAAGCCATCTTAGGTACTTTATGCACTAAATTTCGAAGGTAGAGAAGGGATTTCATTAATTCTTGCTATGCCCATGTGTTAAAAAGATTAATGCTACATTCAATGTTTTTGCAAACAATATACATATCTCATGTTTTCAAAAGACACAAAGATCCTAGATGGATGAAATGATTCTTGTATTTTCTACAAAAGAAATAATTGACCTAAAACTATATCTTATATTGAATTTGAAATGCCAATGTAGGCATTGTGGAGTCTAAAAAGACGATTGGACAACTTTGAAATAAAAGGTCCTAGCCATTCCTATCATGTTACTTGTTGGTCCTAAAATTTGATCACGAAATGTTTTTCTATAGTTGTTGATCTTTGTCATTAGAGGACATTTGAGGGCTTCAAGGTTGTTCCTTGCATTGTTTCCAATGCTTTGTGCTCCCATAAATTAGGAACTAACCCATAATGGGATGAAGTTTTGAATTTTTGGAATAAATAATTAAATTTCTTTCACCGAAATTTCTATAAACTACTAATTAACCTAAAACTGAATTAAAAAAACATTTTTTTTCAAAAATAATAATTTTAAAAAATTTGACGTGGTAGTTACTGTGCCATGTCATACTATTGATGTGGTAAGTTCCCACAACTTGGGAACTCAAAATAACTCGCAGTCTCTTCATGCCCTCAAATTTCATCTAATGTTCCATTCCTTCTTTTAAATTTTATGAACTTTGTTCCTTTCTTTTTTTCATTACAATAGTAACCATTGAGCTCTTAGCAACTGATTTCCATGTGGCTTTTTGATGCCATCATTGCCTCATGAGCATAAATACATGCACGCCCATAGGTAGATAGATAGATATGCACACACACATATATATACATATTTCTATTTCTATTAGAATAACGTGTTTTACTTGATATTTCTTATGCTTAGATTTGTAATTTTAGGAAACAATGTGTAACTCTTTGCATATTCTCTAAGATATTTAGGTCGATTAAATACATCATAATAGGTGTCTCTACCTTTGAGGAAAGCAAAAGATGGTGAAAGTACATATTTTTGGCTCAATTTTAATGTTATATATAAACATATATATTGGACATTTTTAGTAAGAAAGATTTAGAATTCTAAACTCCAAGATTATAAAACTTGAAAGTTTGATTTTTTCGGAATGCGAAAAAACTTGAAGTAAAAATTTTAGATCTATAGATCAAACAAATTTTTTGGCACCTTGCACTTGCTACACAATGGTTTTATCCACTTAGTTGCTCTTCAAAGCTTTACCATAGAGACTAAAGAAGTTGAGTTTGTAGTTCATTATATGAAAAGAACTCACCCTAAGTACTTTTCGAATTGGAATTGGGCAATTTTTGGATTGTTGAAAAGATATTGAAAATTTCATTCACTCATTAAAATATACAAGAATTTTCTTCCTATATCTCCCCCTAAAAAAACTATTATGGATTTAGGAACAATAAAGGAGCTACACAAAAGAAAGCTATTGTCTTTTGTAGCACATTCAACACTCTATTATTTTTAGTAACAACCTTCTTCAACTTCCTTACATTTTCTATAAATGTACATCTTATTTTTGTAAATGTATGCAATAGTATGAATCCACCATAGGTTTCAATGTACAAAGTTTGTGTTAAAGCTAATATGAATTGCATCAAAATTAACATTGAATTAAAATAAAAACATTTTAGGTGCATGGTAGATTTGTAGCAATGATGGCTTTTTTCATCAACATCAAAGCCAATAGATCTTTTCATAACAATTAGAATTAGAATTGTCCTAACAAACATTTGAGCACGATCCTTACGATTAGCCCCCGAGCACCCCAACGCCTCAAATCCAGACTCTCAAAAATGAAAGGTTGCCCTATTTAACTATTATATTCTTTTCAATGATAAGGTGAAATCATTTGTCCTTTCCCCCATGTGCTCCAGGCTTGTCTTCACTACCAATTGGTACGGTCAGTTTTTGTAGATCTGATTTTGGATTATAGTTTGATTGGAATGAGTTTAGAAGGGTATAGATTTTGGAAAATACACTCTAGGCGCTCAAGGTTAAGATGCTTCGATTTTGGTTGGATCAACTAAGGAAGGGTTTTTAATTCTCTTAACCTCTACTGTTTTGTTATTGTATGAATAAACAATTAAACTTTAAAATGTTGATAAAAGATGTACACGAAATTGTACCTAGCTCACACTTAGAAAAGTTCACATTTTAGGCATGAATCTTGACAATGTAGGTTTAATAACAAGGTTGAAATTAGACACAAGGGATATGCACCCATAATTAAGACTCTAGGAATAAAGTACCTACATTTTAGCTATAAATCTAGTAATATATTTAGATATTGATACACAAGATTTACACGATTAAAATATGAAAGTCTTGGAAAGTCTAATATTGAAATGTGGTATACATACAAACAATTATTTGAAATTTTGTAACTTAGTCCTATAGTATTCAAATAATGCATGCTAAAGAATATTAGACTCTTCTTTCTTTTTTCTCAAAATTACAATGAAAATAGTTTTTCTAATAGTTAATATACTTAGTTGTTTGTATTGTGGATTATCGGTGCACTCAACTTAAGGTAAGTAGTCTAAAAAGTGGCATGTTACCAAGTGAATTGAAATTAAAGTTATTTATTGCAATGAATGATTTTTTAGTGACACAAAAATAATGTCTATAGTGAATGCAAGAAGTTAGATAATTTTTGGAATGTTGTATATTTAGTTTTAATTTTTGAAAGTAAAAGCTAATATGTTGCTAGTTTAGTTCATAGGTGGTGTAGTAATCACATGGCATGGTTTTGTAAATAAGTCATGATGTAGCCTTATTTGGGCATGCCCCAAAGCTATCTTCTTGTATTTAACCCTTAAACGTGTCGACGTCCATTTTCTAGATGATGAACAGACAGAAACTCTAGTTTGATCCTCCTAACTACTTGGATGAAATTTATTTTAATTTGTGAAGATACGTCATGAAGTTGTTGTCCTATCTAAGGGTCGGATTTGGTGTTACTAGAGTTCATATTTTTCTAAAATTACAAATGTGCTAGTATGTCAAGTGGTCAAATTGCATTGACTTTAGTCTAAATTGGATTAGTCAAAATGAGGTCATCGATAGGAAGGACACAAAAATTTCAAAAAATTACCATATGAAGAGAACCTTATTTCAAATCCATTCCAAAAAATTTTACTCAAAAAATGATAATATTCTACTTGTAATCAAATTTTGAAGGAATTTTGGAATTTTTCTCTCAAAATTTATAAAAAAATATTGGTGATAGAATTGGTGAATCTAATGGTATAGGTGGAATATACAAATCATAATCTACAACTTTCATTTGTATATCAATTCCAAAATATGCTTCCAAATAGTACTTTATAATGATTTTTCTCAAATTGTCAATTTTGGAGATGAATCCAGACGTTTAGGGGTTAATTTGCCCCTCACTAATTGAAAATGTAACATTCATTATGATATTTTTACTAATTGAAAATATAACATTTATGGCTTCTTGTTTACTTATAATTTTTCTTGTGTGCTACATTGCCATTTTTCTCAGGGTTTGAATTTTGTCCCACAACTTCTCATTTTTTCTAGACACCATGTAGATACAAGTATTGAACTTTGGTATATCAATTCTTGAATTCTACATTAATGATACGAGACCCTTTAATAGGGGCAATTTCAAGAGCCTAGTCACTTCACCCCCTAAGTGCCTTAATTCTTTGTTAATTGTTTGCACATTTTTGCTTATATCTTTACAAATATATATTATTTACATCAATTTCATCAAATTCACCACACGAAAAGTGCTTTAAAAAAATGAAGCATTGGTTAGGATGAATGAGAAATTTTGTGGTAAAAAAAGCCCTTCCAACTTTTCTATTCATTGTCCAAATTTTTCACGTTGGAGCCCTGAGGTTTTAAGAATATGTACCTTACTTAATCTTACCTTAGTTTCTAGTCGCTTCAAAAAAAAAAGAATAGCAGGGAAGATTTTTTCTTCTTCCAAGCAAAGGATTGTAGCTCACTTTTAAAGTGGTAAATGTTAGTCAATTACAACATGCATTTAAATGCTTTCATGTTTGGTCCAAGATGACCCTAAATTACCAAGTGGTGTTGGTGAGGTATCCCAATTGAATGGCTTGGTTGTGGGTTCAATACCTAGTAGTGATAGGTTCTTTAGCTTGTGTGAAGTCAACTTTTCTTGTTGATGGAAACCCCTTGCAATGTGTTTCCTAAACATGCTTGTTTAAAAATAAATAAATAAATGCTTTTTACATTTCACTGGCTCAAGGAATTGAATTTTTACAATATTAACCCAATAAGAACATTGCAGACAAGTATAGTCTGATGGATGACTTTGTTGTTGATTGTAGAAAAAGAGAATGCACCTATTGGTCCAATAATTGAAGAATTTTGGACACTACCTTAGTCATGGGGTGTGCATCCTTACATGATTAATATGATTCTATTACATCTTTAACCCCTAAATGCCCAAGGCTTGTTTGGAGCTTTTTGAAATTTTCTCTAAATTGAACAAAAAGTCAACATTTTCTTAAGTTGTACCAATTTCTTTTGAATTGTAACCAAGCAAATTCAAACTAGACATATTAGAGATCACATAGGAAAAGAAAACATAACAATATCACTTATAGATTAAAAGATTATAATGTTTGATCATAGACTCAGAAAGAATTCTCCAAAAATATAAACTACTACTAATAGCAATTTGGTTGGGTTTTACTTAACTTCAAAATTTTCAAAACACCAGAATCTGGTGCCTTGGGCATTTAGGGGTTAACCCTAATCATAACAACATGAACGTGTTGTATACAATATACCGGTAATAACATACTCAGAATGATACTCCGGGCCTCCGGAGTAACTTACCAATTTCCAAGAAGTCGGGACATGCTTGGAGATTCTGAACTACAGGGGTAAGAACCAATCACAAGGGGACAGATTGTCAGAAGGGGATTGGTCTAAAATGACCACTGTTTAGTTTGAAAATAATTATTACTACCAAGTAAAATTGATCTGTAAGTTACTGTACTGTTGAATAAGGTGTGAATAACGGTCATAATTTTTTGAATGTCAGAGGCCACGGTTTGTAAGATAAGCTGTCATGAGCCTAAGCACGCTAAGCCTACAGAAGCTCCTTTTGATGATTTTGAGGAATGTTTAATTAGAACCAACAAATAGCAGGATTAGCTTCGGAAGATTTGAAAAGAAAGGTATTATCCATGTCTTTCAAGCAAAAAAAACAAAGGTATTCTCTTTTCATGCCAACGATTTTATAAATAATATATGCAGTGATTAGGTGTGTTTTTGTTTATGTTTTTTATTTTTCAAATCCAACAGGTTTACCTGAAAAGAAAAAATGTCTATTGCCTTCCTTTTTTCTTGCAATGTACTGTGTGATTGATTTTTTCAATTTGTGCCCACCTGAGTAAAAGAACGATGTATATTTTTCTGTCACCGTTGGCTATGAAACAGTGTGAAACGGGTATATTTTCAATGTTTCCCGTGTGTATACCTTTGGTATTCATAGATTTGGAAGATATGTAAATGTTAATTTTGGTTTGGAAATATTTGTTAGGGACATGCAATAATTAGGTATCATTAATTTTATATATATATATATAAATTTCAAAACATTTCTCCATCCACTAAGGTAAAGTACCCCATTCTAGATCCATTGGGAGCAAGCCCATTGCGGATTAAATTATGTTCGTGGTGTAAATTTTAAGTTTTGAAATGTAAACCATAAACATAATTTAACCCACAATAGGCTTGCTTCCATTTGGTTTGGAATGGGGTACTTTACTTTAGTAGAAAGGTGGTCTTGGAGATAGTGTGAGA
Source organism: Straminergon stramineum (assembly GCA_963920665.1). Lineage (NCBI taxonomy): Eukaryota > Viridiplantae > Streptophyta > Bryopsida > Hypnales > Calliergonaceae > Straminergon > Straminergon stramineum. The sequence goes on from OY987268.1 coordinate 20,941,245, forward strand.
GTATGGTTCTAGAGGCCCATTTGGGCACTTGCTTAGTACCCAAATGGGCTTCGAGAACCATGTTCTCACATTGCCCTAAGACCACCTTTTTACTAGTGATCACCCTTCTTCAAAGATGACTATACCTTTTGAATTAGTAGGTAAAATGTACCTAAGAGTTAGAACAAATTTCGCTTTTTCTAAATTATTCTATTCGATAAATAAGACTTATAACAAATATATGTAGTCAATTTCAAAAAAATCAAAATATTGGCTAGGAAGATTTTTTAATTAAAAAAGAATTTCCAAATATTAGATACACATACACATACTTGGAACATATTCATCAAAACCTTAAATATTTGTACATCAAAATTGACCCCTTGTATAATAGAGGATGATTAATGGATACACTTTATTCTAGAATCATATCTAAGGGCCCTACCCAACTCCAATCTTTGTTGGTGACATTTATTCCCCCCTTTCTATCTTGGAGTTCCTTCACTCCTTCTATAGTTCTCTTTTTTTAACCAAAAAAATCTTGATCAAGACAAAAGCTCTATCTTTAGTGATTTTTCAAACTCAAACACCTTAGGGATTGTTCCTTGTGGTTTGTCTTTGGAGACAAACCTAGTTGATGATAGCTAATCCCAAGAAAAAAAATATCCTATGGACAGTGCAAGTAGGCAAGGGCTAATTGGTTGGAGCAAATAGTTGATGGACTTCTTCAAGTGAAATTTTTATTTTCCCAAAAGGCTTTAAATCAAAAATTGGATTTTAATTGCAAATATCTCAAAATTCTTTAAAAGATGAAGTACAAACAAATTTGACAGTAATGAACAAGATCCTACAACTCTAATTTTGAAAAATGACACATTTAAAAAAAATTCTTTAGAAATGGCAATTTAAAAGTGATTTTGCAAGGTGGATTCACTCAATTCATTAGGGTTAATCAAAGTTTTTATTTTTTATTTTTTATTTTTTAAAAATCCTTTGTCTTACATTTTGATTTTCAAATTTTGTAGACTTTTGAGTAACCATGATTACAAATTTAGAAATCACCTCTCTCTCTTTTTTTCCCCTTAAAACACATGGACAATTTCCATTGATAGATGAAAAGGTACAATGAACCAAGGGAGCAAGTCCCAACGAATAAGGTAAACTGGGTTTTTTTTAGGCAATGAAGTGCCTAATTGCCTCCAAAAAATGGGCAACTTCAAGCATATAGAAAAAAGGGGGATAAATGTGTTAAAAAATGCCAGACTATCATCATGGCCCTGCACATTGTTGCCACAATGTTTCCAAAACTTCATTTTATCCGTCATGCAGAGCCATCACAAATAAATATTGCATACAAAAATTACATATTCAAAATTGTATACTCATAGTTGGCCTCATTCAATTCAAATCCCCCAAATGAAGGAGCCAGGAAATGCAGAACCTTCTTAAAAGAAAGGCCACATAACCATTTGTCTGAAAACCAAAAAAGAAACATTGAGTTAAACCACCCTATGACAACCTAGCTCTCTAATGTAGACATCTACAAAACGACCCATCATAGTTTTCTATCAATCCATAGGAGATTTTTTCTAATTAATGAGGTTAGGACTTCAATAGATGGGTTTAGGGCCAAATCAATGCTTGGTATGATGGTGATGGATTTATTACAGACTGATTTAGCAACTTCCACCTTCCTAGTGTATAGTCATTAGAAGAACAAAATTTTTTATTCCATCATGTCGTGTTCATGTTAGAAAATGTTGCAACCATATCAGGAAGTATTGTGATTGCTTTAGTTGATCTGATGACCATTATGGCACTCTTTTTGATGGTTTTGGAGGAGTCTACATACTATTTTGAACCATTTGGGCTGCATACTTCAAAAATTCTTAAGAAATCATACTATGTCAAAAAAATGAAATTTCAAACGCTCTCCCAATTTCTCATGTTTGTCTTTTTGTGAAAAAAAATTAATTTTCAATGGTTTCAACATGGCAAACTAGTCAATTTGCATGTGATAGGTTGGTTTACCTTAAATTAACTTTTTTTAAGGCCTTGATCTAAACACAAGGATGCTTCCAGCTTCTAAAAGAATGGGAAACAATAGAGAAAACAAATGCTCCTAGGGCACTTGAATGTAGCACATGGCACTATTTTTCTTCATTGCCATGAGTGACAATGTTGTGGTTGTTCAATTTTAGGATTCTAGTTTCAACTATAGTTTTTGTTTCAATTTTTGTGCAATGAACTTCTCAAATGTTTGAGCTCATTTTCAAGGATGTAGGATGCAATTTCATGTTGTTTCAACTTTTGAAATGATGGGATTGGCGTGAATGGTGTGATTGAAGTTGTGATTTGACTAAGTGCAAATTAGTAACAATTGGGTGTGTCATTGTTTCCTTGAAATATTTTTTTAGGTATGATTTCCCCTTTGTTTTAAAAAATCATAAATTACATTTAGTGGCATGGTACTTAACCCCTAAAGGACCATAAGGCCACGAGGTGGCTTCCGCAACATTGTATTTTGCACCAATAGTCCTTCAAGGGTTAAGAGAGATTGTGTAGAAGACAACAACATTGATCAAAATCTTGCCATTTCACTAAATTTGGTCCAATGTTGGAACTAAATTTATTTGATTGGTTGGTCTCAATATTGCTCTTCTTCTATTGTTCCTTTACTTGATAAGATCTCTATATGTGGTGCTTAACCCTTGAATACCGGTCTTGTCACTGTGGAAATCAACTATCTTTGGGCATTGTGTGACATCATTTACTTTAAAAAAAAAAAAAAATACTCGTTGGGAGTCAAACTAATGTAGAAGATCTCCCCTTTCCACCCCCAATTCTGAGTATGAATAGTTGCATTTCTACCCTACACAAGAGAATTCCTTGTCTTTCATCGGACAAAAACATTTGATGTGTCATTTATGGGTTAACTATTTTTTCCAATTGATCAGTCTATTGTTTTTTTCTAAATCTATATTTTGTTAAGGGATAGTTGAAAATTTTGAGTTCAAAGCTTTGCTGTGGCTATGAGGAGGTTGAAGACTTTTCTACCAAAGTTTATGTGGATTCACATTAGCAAAGCCAACTTTGAGCTTGTATCCTACAGGTCAACCAATCCTAATTTTTCCCATAGTATTGTTGACACAATCTATGTAGCCAACATGCAAGATACATTCAAATGATATGATTTTGAATGTAGGTGTAAATTTGAGCTAAAGATGGAAACTAAAGCTATTGATAGAAGGTAGAATCATCAGATAGTATTATTTAATTAATTATTTAATCATTTTAATAAATTTGAAAGAAAAAATTATTTTTATTTATTATTTATTTTTATTTAATATTTTGACAACACTTCGATGGTTCAAAGTAAGAAGAATAGCCTTGAAACGGTCTTTGGGAGGCCTCAAATCCCCTCTAATGTTGCTCTACCAATAATGGCATTAAAGAAGCAAGAAGAGCTTGAGCTCATGAGCAAGAGGATTTGTCAAAAACAAAGAGCTCTTGGCTTAGAAATTTGATGACTTCTAGTTAAAACTAGACAATTTGCTAGCTAGGTAAATTATACATGTGTAATTTAAAAAAATAAAAATTCACCTATTCACTAATCACTCTACATATTGGATTTGTTACAATAGATTGGGAACCATTGTGAAGTTTGTCAATTGAACATTGTCAAAGTATTTGCTTGCAACAATGCCACTCTAGATCCCAGAATGGGTATGTACATCACCTTCTTTGCAAGTTTTTTCTAAATTTTTTTCTAGTTGCATGTGAGCTAGGAATGTAATTTTCTAGATCAATATTTCAATTCTTGTGGTTAATTGTCTTTTTCAATATTGTTTTTGATTTTTTCAAAAAAATTAGTTTGTAAAGCAACACTAAATTGTGCAAAATCAGTTTGGGGTAGTTGTGCATTCACTCCTTGAAAATAGTATGACTTATGTTGTTTTATGTGGTTGTTTTTCTTGCCTCTACTTTGAATCAATCATAATATGCAATAGATTAAGCATTATGTAGTTGGTTGCAAATGAAATTTTCATGTTCACTCAACAAGAAATATGTGGTCTTCACCTTAATAGGGAAAATTCTTTGAATTGAGGATGCAAACAAGAGGGAGTACATTATTATATATCCTTGGCAAGGGAAACCACTAGAACTTGATAGGATTCTTATTGCATCTCAAATATTTTTTACCTCAATATACTAAGCACAATGTGTGTTTTTTGGGCAAAACTTCGCAAGATTTGTCAAAATTTGACCATTGTAAATTTTTCCCTCCCAAACTTGGCCTCTGTAGTGAAGCCAACATAAGAGACACTAGTCCACCCCCACCCCCCTGACTAAGCACTAAAGTTGAACTAGTATTGGTTATTTATAAAGTCATGCTCAAACATGTACAATTATTTGGATTATAGCTAGTGCTCTTGATGACTACTAGTATGTGCATTGAAGTATTGAACATTGTGAAGACATGGTTACAACCACTTCTTCAAGATTTGAATTAAAGATGAGAGTTGCTCAAATCCTTCTCTAATCCAAAAGATATTTTGAATATGCAAGAAAAACTTTAGGTGTATTTTGCAATTCTCATATCAAAGTTAATTCTCCCCATGCTATAGTAGAGTTTAATATCAATGACTTCAATAGACTAGGTAATTCTTTTGTATTGCTTCATGCTAGTTCATTTCATATTGGTATAGTAAAGTGCTTCATTGGAAACCTAAGGGGGTAGTAATTTGTAGTGATGATAATATTAGACAATTTGAATATTTTGATTTTTGGAGATGTAACATAAATTGTCTCATGAACCACATACCAAATAAAAGGTGAGTTCATGTTGTGATCAAGGAATCTGCCTCTCTTAGTGATGTTGTTTGACATAACTTATTCTTCTTCTCAATGTGTAGACAATAGAATGACTTATTCCAATTGGTTTGGGATGCATTAATATTATTTAATATTTTCTTCCCTTCGAATATTAAATATTAAATATTATTAGTATTTTATCAACATTAAGACAATCATATTTGAATTTTTTGCAATAAAATTAATAACATATTACAAATTTGGATTAGTAGAATCTAGATACTATAATTTCACATTTTATCATAAATACCAATGTCAAACACCCTCATATAAATAGAAGATAGAGGATACTACCATTATTAGTGACTTGATGTTGTCTCCTATATTGCCTCTTGTTACCAACACAACTCTTCTATTCATGCACTTATTAGGAGGATTTGAGACATAGTGAGAAATGTCCCTCAGACTTATTCTTGTCCAACTATTCATGGAGATTCCCCTTTCCATGTCCAACACTTGCAACAAGTGATCTTACTTAGTGAGATTGTCATAGTGAAAATAAAATTGAGCATTGCTAAGAAAACATTTCATTAAACCTAAAAGGATGGAGTCCATGCCCATGGAGTCAAACTACAAAATTTGCCACTTTCTATCTTCTATTTTAATGCTATCTATGAAATTTGGAAGGTTTATTTTTCAGAGATGATATCACATGTCAAATTTATGTCATTAAATTTTCAGAATTTTTGTGAAAATTTTAAATTACCATGAATTTTTGAAGAAAAAGTGAAGAGAATTCAAATCAAACCCAAAACATAATCATCAAAAGAGAAGTATATTTTAGTATAGAACATTTTCTTATAAAATCCTCAAAGAATTGAAATTCAAAGTACTAAAGTTTATTGAATAGGGATATTATTTTCTCCAATAAACTAATCCATATTAATTTTGAAAAAAATTACAATGACTTGACCAAGATGTGGATATAAAGTTCATTAAGTTGCACATACAAACCATCAATTCTTCTATATGCAAATAATACTTTCTCTCCTTGACATACTTACAATGCTAAGGTCAAATTTGGAGTGCAAAATACATTGATAACCATAATTTGCCCAAACTTCTATGATTTTTACCTTTTGTTTAGCTTTGGGAGTAGTTTATTTTCAATGTCCAATGTCTAAACTTGAGATTTCTTGTATTTATTCAAAGTACTTTGGGATTCACTTCCAATGATAAAATTCCAAACCCTAAACCCATGAAAAGTTAGAAGTTTATTTGGAGGAACAAATTCCGGGTATTGGATTGAGGATGGCCTAAGGAAACAAGAAATTGAGTGAACGTACGCACACCTGCAGCTGAAAACAAATAATCCAGGCATCCGCCACAACAATAAATTTCAATGTGCATGAGAAGAATGTAGACATATTACGTCCGATAAATAATGTATCCTCATCTCTAACTCAAGCTGCCGTTACTTCGACTTCAAATGACTTCGAGTGCAGCCTACACTAAATGGAACTCAAGCATATACTTATGTTCAACTGTCACTGCCATCATGGTCTTCTCCTTCCAAAGGCCATCCACCTTACTGGCTACCTCTCATTGCTCAAGTCTTTTGAGAATCTTATTTGCTGACCTCTTGGCGGCATGAAGACATCCCTGAAGTGCTCCACCTTTTCGGCTTTGATTGCTGGAAATCTTCTCGCCCCATGTAAATCAGCCTTGCTAACTACCATTACCTGCAAGAAATTCATGGAGATTGCTTCAAGGGTGCGTGGGGGGTGGGGTTTGAAAACTTCTCGTACTGAAGCTTCTGTTTTCTCTCGCTCACTCCGAGACATGATGAAAGGTGGTCTGTGTTGCCAGCTTAAAGTTATGGTGTATCAGATCAAGATAACCTAACTTGCTCTTGAATTGACGGGCTGCAACGGTTGAATCTGAATGTCTTCAACTCCACCTCGCCGGGATTCTTTATGGACCTGCAGCACACTACGAGCAGTTTCCACAGCACTCTGTCCGCTAACAAAATGGTGTCGACATACTGGCATGTAGACATCTGCCCCGCCAATGACCTCTGTCTCGGTGTCCACAGTCTTGCGGAAGGTGAACGAAGCTGGTTGATTGCAAAGTTCACATCGAGCATGGAGCTTCGTCACCGAGTCGGCCAACGGTATAAGGTCCAGCGCAGCCCCAAATCTGCGTCTGTGAAAGGCGTCAATTAAGATCCCTGCTAGCTAGTTATCTACCATAAAAGCACGGTCATCGTTGAATGATAGAAATTTCCAAAGGACAAGAACTGTCACGAGACTATGTTCACCTCAGAAAGTCTCCGTCAAGTCCAGCCACAATGACCGTCTTGTTGTCGAGGTCGGCTGCACTTTGACAAAACTCTAGCAGATCGTCGAAAAATTGAGCTTCGTCGATCCCAATAACCTCAATCTGCAAGTGATAGAAAATTCAGCATTCAGCTCATTATGTAAGGGTAATCTAGGACATTACTGCATATCATCATGTAATCATCTAGACGAATATAAGTCAGGTATGTGAATAAGAAAAATAGAATAAGGTTTCACAATAGAATTTTCAACCTGTCGGTATTCTTCTTCTCCGACATGCTCTCTAAAACTTGTAAGACATGGGACAGCCACACACGGCATTTGAACCCCATCGTGCGAGACCACCGCCGATTCAGAGTATCTATTATCCTTGTCCGATTTCACCAAACTCACCTTCCTGCAACCAATGCCCCCCCAATCCTCAATACCTACGAGCCCAACACTACCCCGATAAAAGAAAAGGACACGAGTGCGGAAGGTATAGAAAGACATCGATTTGCTTGTGTGGGTACGGTACGAAATGACACTTTAAGGTCGAGGATACTAAAACGTGAGGGACTTAACTTCGTGTCCAATCATACACTTGGTTGGACTCATTAGCAAGTGGTGTAAGCATGACTTGGCTAAATTGCCTGGAAGGGGGGCAGTCTACAGTTACTTATAAAGGTCTACAACCTCACACTTTGAAATAGCATAAAATTTTCATTCATAGTGACAAAAATTGATCTGAACAGATTTGTCTCTTGTGCCCCAAGGGGTCCCTCCACAGCTCTGTATTGATCTCCCAATGAGCAGTATAGAGTGTGAAGATCAGTATAGGGCTGTAGAAATCAGCATTCTCCATAGCTCTGTACTGATTTCTACATATGTCAAAATGGTTAAAGTGGAGAAAATAGTATTCTCACTTAGGCTCCCCGCTGCAATACCATTCTCTACTAGAAATCGGCAGATTGCCGAAACAATAGGTATACTCCCAACTACGAGAAGCCGAGAACGATAATAACCATTCCAAGCAACATGCCCCAAACGCAGGCCGTCTCATTACTTGTAATACAAATACCTCCCCAATACCTTCTGGTACAGGGCACGACCCTAGGTTTAAACTACACAGGGAAAAAATGTACTAAACCCTCAAAATCATGTTGCCAGAAGTGGCTCTGCGCTCGATCGCACACAAAATCCAATGCATTTTTAAAACGATTCGAAAGAGAAACAACATTAATCAAATTTGAACTCTAAACCATTCATTTATTTGAATGTTGGCACCATCAGGAGTTCAAATCATAGTGCTCCCTGAGAGATACCATACAAAAGACTGGATCCGAAATCGACAAATACCTGCCAGCATCAGCTTCCTTTCGAATGCGTCGCAAAAGCGCTGTGGTCTTCCCAGCAAACATCGGACCAACAATCAAGTGTATTCCACCTACATTCTCACGCTCATAATCCTCCGACACTACCCCATTCTTCACGAAACGGCCTTCACATTCACGTTCCAGTCCCACACCATCGCCATCCCGAACTAGAGCTCTACAAGGAGTCAATCCATCCCAAAACCGCGTCGTAGAAGAAGAATTTGACGGCACGGCAGCCATAAGCCGCAATAAGCCTTCACAACCCGAACGCTTCACACAAACGGCGAGGGGAACGCTCCTCCTGGAACTGGACAGAGGTGTGATCGATGGCACTACAACAACCGAGCGCGAGGACGAGGTGCGCCACGAAAGGACGGCAGCCATAAAGGATCGAGCAAGGCAGAGTAAAGATGATGAATCCAATGTGAATCCTGGACATCACCAAGACTAGAATATAGATCTCTTGTCGGAAGAAGACGACAAGCGCTTCAAATCTTCAATCGTTTGCAGACAATCAGTAGTACCATACCTTGGGATTCGGAATTTGCGCCATATCCGAATCTTGCAGCAAGTGTCAAACCCTAAATTCGCCAAGCTCGTGAGCAGACTTCAGCTTTTCTTAATTGGAATAGTAGACAAGAGCAACGTATCGCCCAAATAAAAAACGCTAAACGGAAGAGAACTTCTTCTCCATTTGCACGGCAGCCATAAAAGATTGAAGCAAGGTAATGGAAAGCAACGTTCGGGGTGGAGTTGGCTTGTTTATCCAATTTGTACAAGGAGCCCGGGTTTTTTCAAAGGCATCGATTTTGTGTGTATTTTGTGTCTTCTCCTTATCAAAATCTCCTGGTTCATTTCTTCTAGTATCAAATTCTCACTGGCCAATTTCCTTTAACCCTTGAACGTTGGGCTGGTGACCGTGGAAATCAGTCATTCTGGAACCATGTGGCATCATCCACTTTAAAAAAATAAAAAATACTCATTGGGAGTCAGAACTATTGTAGAAGATCTCACCTTTACACCTCTAATTTTGAAGATGAATAGTTGCAATTATGTCCTACAAAGGAGAATTCCTTGTCATTCATTGGACAAAATTGTCCACCATGTCGTTTAAGGGTTAAACTTAAATTTGCATACATTGTAATCTTCATGTTTATAGACTTATCAATTTTGAAACTAATCTCCAAATTTCATTACATTGGACTCATGTGGACCATGGGGGTTGCTACGCCCCCCCTAAAGTGATACCCACCCCGTGTCCAAGCATTCCAAGCCCCCTCAATGGCCAACCCTAAAAGCAATACCTGCCTTGTCTAAGTACTCCAAACCCCTTCAATGACCAATTCTAAAAGTGATACCCACCTTGTCTAAGATCACACAAGCTTCTAGCACCCAAGGTATTAGCTTTGAATTTGAAATGGCAAGCAACTAAAATTGACAATTTCATCAAGACAATGGCTATATAACCACCTTTTTACTTTTGTACACCATTGATTGCCACTCCTATCAAATTTTCATCCCTTTTTTATTTGGACACAAATGAAACGAAATTTCATTGCTAGAGAGAAAAGTACAATTCTTCATCCCGTTTTGGATCCTCCAATTTCACACTCCAACCAGTTATTTTTCTGAAGGCACGGCTAACAATGTACTAACAGGAGGTTGTTATCCCGTAACATTGGTGAAAAAATGATGAATCCAAATGCCACGGTGAATCCTGGACATCATGAAGACAAGAATCTCGACCTTCTGTCAGAAGCAAATGAGCACTTCAATCGCTTCAGTGCCAAATGGTACCGTGTCTTGGTCTTCGGAATCTGCGCCATATCGGAATCTGACAGCATGCACAAACAAGCGCTAAACCCAAAATTCCTCCAGAAGAGATCATTTCTTCTCCATCTGCGCAAGATTGTATCGAACTGCTTTGCTTGAAGTTAGCGGCGTGTTGAAGAGACGGACTCTTCCTCGGATTTGCACAACATGCTGGAGATCAGCAGTACAGATATGTGTGCAGGAGGCTGGAAGCTAAATTGATAGTACAAATTAGGGGAGTCATTCAAGCAAACTCGTGGCATCGCGTATTTGGTTCAGCAAAGTCACCGAACTTTCTTTCCTACTCGAAATTATGATGAATGTAGAAGTTCAACGAGTTCAGTGAACTCACTTGATGAATACAAAAGTTCAAGAAGTTTATTGTTGAACTTATTGTGACTCCCCCTATTGTGAGTATGTAGCCATGAGGAGTGAATTTTTGGAGTCTAAGCAAAAGGTTGGGGAGAGATTTCTTTGTAGCAAAATAGTGAAGACGGCATACTAGAGGGATATCTTGAAGTCCAATGCAAAGATTCATGTTGCTTGTTTGTTCTTGGACTTGCAAGTAAGGGTAATTAATAATCAATAGAGTGCATCCTTAATAATTTTACCCCTTTTATACTCAAGTTTTTAATCAATTCAAACATTCGAGGTATAGAATGAAAAATATAGAGGTTTGAAATTGATCACGAGTTCATCCCAAATTGCCAAAGGTACTTGAGTAGCAAAGTGAAATATATCCCAATTAGATTAGTTGCAACCTTGCATATTCATATGAATATTCAATTTCAAAGCCCCCCCTACACTATTGGAATCTTCTCTAATTCATTTTGTGATCAAAAGAGGAAGATTGAACAAAATAAAGCATGAAACTCAATATTGTTAGAACAACATTCTTTCAATTGTTACTATGGTATTCTAGAATAGGGAGCTTGTGAACTAGAGATTCTTATTTGAGGTATAGTAAAAGTCTCTATTTGTACCATGTAACAATTTGTGCTACTTTGTAGTCTATATTTACCATTACAATACATTTAAAAATGTAAAATGTACACTATTGCTAGATGGTACTACAAATAGAAGGGGGGCTAAATTGTGGTACGAGTAAGGTCTCTTCTTTTAGAAGGGCCCACAACTAGACCTTTAGAGTAGTTCCTATTATTAAATTTTCATAAATGCTTATGGATCTTATTGGCAATTTGAAAAAGATTTCAAAAGATTTTTCTGTACATTTTTAAATATCATGTGAATTAAGAATAAAGCTAGTATGAGTGTTGAACGGGAGCATGGAGTATAGACCACCTTCGATAGTTATAGAATACCTATGTTATAGATACATATAACATTATCTATAAAGTGCCTTATGTTATACTGTACAATAGCTTTCCCTTCTACTTATTTCCAAGATTTTTAAGGACAAACCTTCAATTTTATTAGGTGTATGGAAATGGATATATTTATCTTAACTCCTACAAGTCCTTTACATGAAAGGAAATATAGATTGAGAATTTTTAAGGTAGAATCAATTATTGTATTAAAAAAATAAAGACTTAAGATCTCCATTTATGCAAGTTTTTATTCTCTTCTCAATACATCATGAAAACTACTTTAGAACCTTGTACTAAAACCATCAAGTATTGAGTGATCTTGTTGATTACATTGTCGAAGGATAGACAAATTTTATTTTTTTAGCAGACTTGAATGTACTTCATCCGTTTTATATAGCTCAACATAAAGCTCTTGGAATTACTTGTAATCCATCTAATATGATGCTAGGACTATTTGTGGTAAAGTATAGCTATGTATACTTGAATGTCTTCTAAAGAAGAAGGCATTCCTTGTCATAAGCCATTAATGTAAAATTCGAAAAGTTCGATGTATGTTTTTATAAGAAAATGAATGATCTCTAAATGCCAGATTACAAGTGCATCTCACCAAATGCAATGCTCTTGTTACAAAACACAAGTTGCAACTAAATGTGAAATTTAACAACAACGGTTCATTTGGAATTTTTACAATCAACCTTTTTCCATTTCAAATTAAAAATTCTCAATTTGGATCTAAAAGTAGTGTATTTGTGAGGTATGACTAAGCAAAGAGCAACATAATATTTTTTTAAGGTTGCCTATACATTTGACAATATCTTTATTAAGCTTTTGAGCCTTGTAATTCAATTTCTACTTTTGCAAACAAGATCTAAAGACTTTAGATTTGAGTCAAGCCTCATGTTAGTAAGAAGTATGAAAATTTTCAAAGCAAAATGTAGTCGTAATTTTTCCAAACTTTTTTTTGTCTATTTGGCTTTATAGGTGTAAATAGAGTAAACAAATAGTCTATTTCCCATTGTAGTATGTTAAATAGTCAAATATCTTGTATGAAAGTCTAAACAACATGAAATAGATTTGAACCGGGCTAATAGGCTCACATATGAAATAGGTTGAATAGCAAACATGTACTTTCAAGTTAACAATTGCATACCTGCAACTCTTTCCTTTTGGAAGACTATAAGTCCAGATGTCTAAGAGTTTTTTTCTCTCTTTCACTCGAAGAGCACACGTCTTAGCTTGTCAAATCATCAAGAGCTATACTACTTGCCAAATATACTATCAATATATTGAAAGTTATTTTAATCGTATGTATCAGCTTGATTGTATGTGTAATTGAATATTGTGGAACTCAAAGGGTATGATAATTTTTGTGTCAATTAGTGCGTACAATTGTTGGAGTATTAGTTTGTACAAGTCCAGTTAATTGGAAGTTGTGAATCAATTTGCCGAGTGATCAAATTGTTGTGAATGTATCTAGTCTATTGCTAAGTGTGCATGTGTATTAAATTGTGGAGCTAATTGTTTGAATTTGTTGTGTATTGTGATGGCTAATTCTATTTTGTTGTTTTGTGAGGATTGTATAACAAGTCATTAACTCCTAAGGTTCCTTGACTATGTGTTCTCCAAAAATGTTCCAAAACTACCATTTCTAGTACGAGTAAAAAAATTTAGAATCTTTTTTTGGACATATGTAACCATATGATCTTTTTGTACTCTGGTGGTTTGAGAATATGTGGAAAAAATTTCAGAAATATTCAGTTAGTGGATGGCAAGATATTAGCATTTGAAGTGACAAAAATTCTTTTTTGAGCCCCACAAAAAACCGGGCAGCTACACTTGACAAGGTCACATTAGTATGTAGAAATGTCCCAAATGTTGGTGCTTCTTTGGATTAATTCTTCAAGGCAAGTTGGCTACATGCTTTAAAATTTTCAAATCATTTGAAATTGTACAACATATAGGAAAAAAATTGTCAAGAGAAAGAAGTAGAGAATGAATCAAAATACTAAATTGTTAAGAGTTTTCTTATGAAATTGAAAAATGTCAATTCAAATGGTTGTAATGTTGTGATAAAAAATCTACATACTATGATTTTATTTTTTTCAAAAAATATTGAAAATGGAGTTAAATAAAAGACTTCAAAGTTTATTTTAGAGTAGAAATTCTATAATTGCCCGCAAACTAAAACTCCTCATAAGTTTCATTGCATTGATCAAAATGGAATGATTCAAAGCTTTCCCCGTATATATAAATCTAGAAACTAATTTCCATTATTTATTTATTTCTGAATTTTTCTTTATAAAAAAAGTGATTTTTTATTATTTGCCCGAGCCTCAAGCTGCCCGAGTTGAGAGACAAAAAACATTTTGCATCATAACTTTTCACCTATATACTCAAATGAAATGAAAGTTAGCACTCATGGAAGATATTCCTTGTTCACACCTTGTAAAAATATCCTACCTAAATAAGTCAAACGTCCGCTCACATGTACTTGCTCCCAAAAGTTATATTGCTAAAACACAAGGCCGATCCTTTAGGGGTTAAGTTGTTCGAGACATTAACTTGTCCAAGTGTTGGAATTTGTGTATGACTTGTATTGTGTATTGATGTATATATGAAATTGCCAGAGTTGGTTGATGGACAATTCATCAGTGTTATAGAGTAGAGTAATCAAATTGTTAAGTTATCCGAGAAATGAATATGGTTAAGGTAAAATAGCCCATTAGAGATATTTTACCCATTGTGGACTTCTAAGAATGACCCCATTGTGGTTTTCTTTTAGTGATTGAGATTTGGGCCACATTCAGTGTCTTAGCTAACTAGAATGGAGTAATTAATGACCACAATAGGAACTTTCAATTTTTTAGTGTTAGTTCATTGTAGGAAGTGCCTATTTCAAGTCTTCTATGTTAGAAAATATTGTGACCACAATAGGTGAGTAAGATGAGTGTTATGGATTAGTTTTGGTTGGTTTAGGGATAGTCTACAGACTCTTTTATGATGTGATGGGCTAAACACTTCGGAAATTCGTAACAAATTCACACTTTGTCAAAAATCTAGTTTCAAATGCTCTCGCCATTTCTATCACTTGAATTTCTCTCAAAAAAAAAGTAGAAAATTTCTTAAATGACAAGAGGGCAAACCCCCCTACTTGATCTGTAATGGGCTATTTTACCTTAAGTATAAATTTTGAAATGTTGTGAGTCAAGTAGGTGTTTGCTTACTCTTATGCTAGTGTCTGTGAATTTACCAAGATTAAGGTACATTTAGACTTGGCATTAGTGACAAAGGAAGTAGGTAGTTTCGAGATGATAAAAGCATGCTTGTTCCCACTTGCGAGGTCATGTAAATGCTGAGCCTAGGTAGATGCCCACTTGGCACCAAAAAAGAGCGGTGGTGAGGTGGACTTCGAATTTCACTATTGCGCTTGTTACATTTTTTGTGCCGCAGTCTATGTGAGACTTGAAAGAGGAGGAAATGAAGATTTTAGAGAGTTGCTACCAATTTTAATTAATCCACCCTCAAATGAACGATTAGCAAAGAGCGGCGCCTGCACTTTGACAACTACCGGCGGTAAGTCGGAAGACCTTAAAGCTCGGACTTTGGATTTACCAAATTTGTGCATTGTAAAATCAATGACTACCACCAAATGCATTTGACCTACAAGTATAAACTTAGACCCCATGTCTCTGTCTCCTATCGCTCTTCCAATAGTGTTGTACAATTCTATAGATCTACCAATCACTCTACTACCTTCGATCACTCCGTCGCGGATGATTAGGTCTATGTTGATGGTACTCCTACGTTGATTCTAATGTGTGCTTCGTGTGAGCCCCTAATTTGTCACCAAGGGCTCATTCTTTTCTTTTTTTTCATATTTTTCCATTTTAATTGCACTTTATTATACAAAAAACCCTAAAAAGAGTGTAGAACCAAAATAGGAATGTCACAATTCAATATAGTATTTGGTCTAGTTTGAGTATGTTGTAGCTAGAATGGCCCGACCACGAGTTGTAAATAGGTTAGAACCCAACTAGTTGTGGCAAATGGGTCAATTATGAGTGATGGGCATCCTAGGCTCAAAACCCCATATGGGACGGGCAGCTCTAAGCTAGATTTGGTCGAGGAAACCCTCGTGAGGCATAGGAGTCAATTCCTGAAGATAGGTTCTAGTTTCCCCATTCCACCGATGAAATAGCAAAACCCCAAATTGTTGGTTTGCAGATGTCGAAGATACCAAGGCAGGACCGTAGAGGAATCTAAGGTCCATGGAGGGTGGTTTGGGGTTAAACCCATGCCTGGGAATCAATGGCGCAATCAGTTCGCTAAGATTCCCCCTGATGTGGAATATTCCTTGGCCATCGATAGTTAAACAAGGGGGTGGAAATTGTCCCCCTTGGGCCGATGTGTAGAGTAAAAGTATGAGCCTACACATGTGTTGTGGGATCCCATGGGAGGTTCCACAAAAAGTTTTGGAATTTTCTGATAGTCAGAAGATGCCTTTCCAAACGATCAACTATCCAAACTTGCGATGGGAAATTTATGGAAATTCCCCAGGTGGCGGTAAAATCCCACTAAGAATTAGAATAGCTTCATTTATGTTGATAAGATGCCCCGACAAGTTTCATGACATTATGATAGTCAGAAGTACCTGAACCTGCAACATTCCCCGACAATTAACGAAAATTTAAGTCCTCGATGGGTTTGACCGACGGAGCAGGAGCATATGAAAGCGGAATGGAGCACAAGATAGGTCTTTTCTCACTCCCCCGTACCTACTTAGAAGCCTAGGCTAGTTACTTTGGCTAGAAAAGTCAACCCTCCAAAGTTGGGATTTTCCTCGGTTTTTGGCATTAAGTTGGTGCTAGGTTTGGTTGTGATTTTGAAGATAGAAAAAGGGGAGGGATTTCTATCGGAATAAAAATGGCCTTCTGAAGCCAATGGTGCAATCCGTTTGCGATTCAGAGTTAATCTCCAAAAGTTAGCTTAGTGGGCCAGTATAGGATGAAAACCTTGAGTTTTGGATAAAAATTCAAGAAGATAAGGTTAACTTAGATGAACGAGGAGAGGTGGGTGCCCAGGAAAGAGTATAAAAGGGCACCCCTTCTCCTCTCTCACCACCCCTTTTTTGTATAATTGGGTCCGTTGGGTCCAATTGATGTTGGAATTGTGGTATTTTTAGCCACAAACCTTGCAACGGTGTTTTTTGGGCACTTTTGGCCATTGTTGTTTTGGGAGCTTGCAAGGTCTTTCGTGGGTCCCTTGCCTTCTCTTTTTGATTGAATGTGGCACTAACCCTTCCAAGCTTGAGCTTGTATACGTTCACTTTGGTGGGTCCCTTTTGGCCACCCTCTTTGTCTTGTTATTGTACTAACTCTAGAACAACCCCCCATATGACTAGCGATGCCGCTTTGAGGGGCCTTTAGTGCAAATCGTTTATGTTACTAACCCACATCGCTAGTCCTTTGAGTGTCAAGGTCCCTCCCTCTTCTTCCTTTTATCCGTCTTTGTACCTAACGTTGATGTGGTATTCCTTGGTGAGAAACACGAGGGTGTGAGGGTAGTGGAGCCCGCTGTACAATGAAGCTTCGAACCCCCGTAGGATAGAAAAGTCTTAGTGGTGCGTTAAAAGGGAAACGACGACGAAGCTTTGAACCCCCTTGGGGTGAAAAGTCTTGGCGATGTGTTAAAAAGGGAAATGATGGCGAAGCTTTGAACCCCCTTGGGGTAAAAAGTCCTAGCGGTGCGTTAAAACCACCTCACAAGAAAATCGTGAAGCCTCGTGGTCCCTTTTCTTACAAGGTTTAGTTCCCAAAACACGAGGGGGACAAACGAAGGTTTAGGTCCCAAAAAGAAACCATAGGAACTAGGGGTCGAGATTGGCATAGGTGACAATTAGTGACAAGTAGAGTAGTGCCTCCTTCCAAACAAACCTAATAGCAAAACCACAACCTTTTTACCCTCTTTTTTTAGAGCCTGAGGTAGGAAAAGAGAATAGTCCAACAACAATCCTGTAGTAGCCTAGCAGTACGGCAGTAGCCCAACAATCCAATAGTAGCCCAACTACACCCCCGACACCTCCAACAATCGGATAAGGTAGGAGGTCGGGTGATGTCCGTGCCATCATAGGGGCTGGGCCCTAGGAATCGGGCGATGTGGGTTCTGGTACCTGGGAAGGGCCATGGATCAGTGCTACGGGTTCCGGGTACGGGGGAGGGGCTCTGCGGGTTTCTAGTACTGGGAGGGGTTCTAGGGATCGACGCTAGGGGTTTCGGTATTGGGGTGGGGCTCTGGGGATCAGGGTGGGCTTTGGGGTCTAGTACTGTAGGGTTCCGGCATAGGCTGGTCTTTGGTTAACATGGAGAGGAGAGAGAAGGGGGGGGGATTTTAGGCTGTCTTGGACCGAAAGGCACTAAAAAAAGTTGCCATCTGAAATTGGAAGGAAGAGGGGGGAAGGTCCACAACACAACCAACTACGCTAAGTAAACCGTCGGGGTGGGGAATCCAACTCTCCGTCTCCCACAAAACGTCACCACAATAGAAAAAAAAGGAACAAGGATGGCGTAAGGCCGGAAGAATGAGGAGAAATGAGAAAGGGAAGGACCATTTGAAGGTGAAGAGTAGAAGTGGATAAGATAGGAAGGGAAATCTCCAAGACTTACATAGGCTCTTAGATTAGAAGTAGGTAATCACCCCAAGATTAAGTGTGAAACGTAAGTATAGGACGTAGGAGGTATGACGTGAGAAGTATGATGTACAGGATTGATAGGACGTGCGGACGTCCGAGACGTCCGGACGCGAACGTAGATGCGGGGTCCACAACGTCCGATGATAAGCGGACTAGTGGACGTTCCCGTCGTCCGCCCGTCCGTCGCTGCCCGTCTGCCCCGCCCGACAGTTTCGTCCGCCAGTTCGCCCCGATCGACGGTTCTGTCCGCCCGTTTGCCCCAAACGTTCGCCCTTGCCCTTCCACCCAAACCCCCGACCGTCCGCCCCGACCACTATCTCGTCCGCCCATCGGCGACCCCGTCCGCCCACTCAGTCTGCCGAGCGGACAGGCAGACGCTCAGGGTGTAGTCGCAGCAACTTTCACTTGCAATTTTCGAATTCATTTTTTAGAATTTTAGAGCGTGTAATATATCGTTGGAAAGGTCTTGGAAATACCTTTCCAATGGTATATCACACGCCCCAAAAATCAAAAATCTCTAATCGAAAATGTCAAAAGAAGTTTGTCACCTCAAAACATGGGCGTCCACCTTGTTGTTCGCCCTCTTGTTCGCTAGGCGGACAGGCGGACGGTGAATGTGGACAGGCGGACGGCGAATGGGGAGGAAAGGCAAGAAGGAGAGGCGGGCGCAAGGGGCTATGGGTGATGTGTTTTCAAGTTGGTGGAATTCAACCTATGGTGGACTGGCGAACGGGTAGATAGGCGGACAGGCGGATAAGTGGACGGGGAGGAAGGTGGGAGCAAGAGTTGGATGCGAGAGTCAAGTGTTTTCAATTTGGTGGAGGTCGGCCTACAGCGGACGGGCGGATTAGGGAGAGGGTGAGAGGGAGAGGTATTTTTAACTTTGTAGAGGTAGGCGGATGAGCGGACGGGTAGAGTATGCAATGCATGGTGAATGAAGAAAGCTATAGAAATTATGTCTTTATTATGTTATATAGTGAGGTACTAAATCAATACAACTATGAAAAGTGTCACCAAATAGCCTCTTCATTGGAAAATCATTTGATTTGTAAACAAAAAATTCAAATGGATGTGTAATTAAAAGGAATTTAGTTTTACATTGGTAGTTTTTTACAAGTTTGCCATATCAACAATACTTTTTGGCTAATAGCAAAAGATATTCAAAGTCAAAATTGTAACAATTTAATTGGTTTCAATTTCTAATTGATTTCTATGCCTTTGAAGGAAAGTAATTAATTCCTAAAGTCTCAAAGGCCCTACACTCTTATAGAAGACTCTTGTGAAATATGATCTCAATGAAATGATTTATTTTTGAATTTTTATCCAAGATTCTTCGCTTATTAGCTAAATTTTTCAATAGAAAATATTATAAAATTAAAATCGTTAGTGCCAAAATTTGAAGTGAAGAAAATGAAAAGCCTAAGAATCAAGTATAGGAAGACAAAATAAAAGATTTTTTTTCTTTAAATACAAATATCATGCAATGTATACATTTAATGTTATCAAGATGATAACATTACTCCCATACATTTTTATACTAGCCTAGTACAAATTCCTATGGTTAGATATAAAGTTAATTTATAAAGTTTTTTGCTCTTCACAATAGAAATGGCAATTTTGAATGATATTTGATAGAAAAAAAAAGCTTAGGACTTTGGGGTTCAAGATTTAAAAAAATCCTAGGCCTACACAACTACATAAGCAAATAAATCAATATTGTAAATTTATAATCTACAAGATATGATATTATGAACCTTCTCGTAAAATCATTTGCGAAAAAGTCTTGAGATGAAACAGACTTGTAATCATTGGAGTATGACCTACTTATCTTAATTGTTGTATTTGAATTTTGAAAGCTCATCATATTTGAAGGTCAATCACATTTTACACTACCTAAGCCCTAATATTTTAGGGTTGTGATAAATTTATTGATGGTTTACAATTTAGGGTGCACACATGTATACATAAGTATAAGCATGTATGATAAGAACCTCCATTTCATTTTTATTGTATAAATGCTTACTTTAATGTAGTCCACATTATATCATATAAAATTATATTAAAGTACTTAAATCATTTTGAGCATCATCCTATAAATGTTGTAATAGAATAATGAGATAATATAAATTCTTTTAGAATATTTACGTTGGTGTTTTACACTATCAATGCATTCTATAACAAAAATTGATGAAATACTCTAGGTTATAATCCAATGATCCACAATTGTGTAGTAGCCCATAATAAAGTAAATCTTAAGAACAATTGAAACCTAAATGACAAAGATAGTAAGATCTACATATGCATCACATTGTCATGATTGCATTCTAAACTTCAAATATTAAAAAATAAAACATATTTCACATATCACACTACTATTTTTGAAAACTCCTACAACGTTATAAGTTCATATGTACAATTGAGGGATCTACAATTTAGATTTTTTTTGTAGGGTACAGGGTTTGGAAAGCATGTTTAAATGTGGGGAGGAAAACCTGGAATTATTCTTTTCTTACATTAATATTGCATTGGATACTTGTCGCATTAAAGAGTCTTTTTCTGGAAATTAAGCTGTAGTTTTGCACTTTTCAAAATTAAATGTAATAGAACTGTTGGCAGACAAAGGTCAAGTAGGTTAGATAAGGAGGGGGATGGCATGATGTTGGCTCAGAAGGTCGGGGCAGTTGGCAATGGCGGACGGAAAGTCTCGTGGCGGATAGGAGGGCGGACGGCTAGGTGGACAGCCAAACACCAAGGTGGACGCTCACTTTTTGAGGCACCAAACTTCTCTTGGCATTTCCGGTCGGAGATTTCGGTGTTTCAAGGCGTGTGATATACCATTGGAAAGGTATTTCCAAGACCTTTCCAACGGTATATTACGTGCCCCAAAATTTTAAAAAACCAATTTGGAAATTCGAACTAAAAGTTGCTAAGACTACATAGTGAGCATCCGCCCAGCTGATTGCCCATCCGCCCGTTCACTTGGCGGACGGCTAGGCGGACGGCCAAACACCAAGGCAGACGCTCACTTTTTGAAGCACTAAACTTCTCTTGGCATTTCCGGTTGGAGATTTTGGTGTTTCAAGGTGTGTGATATACCATTGGAAAGGTATTTCCAAGACCTTTCCAACGGTATATTACGCACCCCAAAATTGTAGAAAACGAATTTGGAAATTCGAATTAAAAGTTGTTGTGACTACATAGTGAGCGTCCGCCCAATTGATTGCCCGTCCGCCCGTCCGCCAAGCAGAGGGGGGGGGCGGACAGGAGGGTGGATAGGAGGGCGGACGGCCAAACACCAAGGCGGACGCTCACTTTTTGAAGCCCCAAACTTCTCTTGGCATTTTCGGTTGGAGATTTTGGTGTTTCAAGGTGTGTGATATACCATTGGAAAGGTATTTCCAAGACCTTTCCAACGGTATATTACGTGCCCCAAAATTGTAAAAAACGAATTTGGAAATTCGAACTAAAAGTTGTTGGTACTACATAGTGAGCGTCCGCTCAGTTGATCGCCCGTTCGCCCTGCCCGTCCGCCGCGACCACGCTGCCCGCCTACGAATGGCTCTAGGGACGCTGCGTCCGCTGGAATCCATGTGTCCGGACGTTTGGATGATGGACGTGAATTCGGGGCGGATGTTCGGATTTGTCAACCCTGATGACGTAAGAAGTAGGATGTGAAAAGTAAGATGTAAAAAGTAGCCCAACTTGGAGGGAGGTATGACACGTACCTAAAGTTAGCTTGGTAGGTGGGTTGCCTTAGAGTGTGGGGGGAAAGAAAAGAGGGGAGGTGGAAAGAAATAGGAGAGGAAGCATAACAATCAAGACCTTGTACCCATTTATTCTATGATTAGAATAGTGGTTTGTTGTCTCATGGCATGGGAGTTCATGGCGGAGGTGGAGCTTCTGGGTGGCACAATTAAGGACTTAAGTTCCGAGGTATGAGCAAAGACCTCTCCAAACTTTCCCAGAGCTTTAGCTAAAGTTTAGTAGCATGGGCCAAGGCCTACCCCTGAGGCAGACCCCCAGGGTTGTAGGTCAGGTCAATTCCAGGGACATAAGCTTAGAGAAGAAGATCGTGGCTTTCCGAAACCCTAAAGCACACCCAAATTGGACAAACATTGAGCAAGTTATGGCCAAATGAAGTTTAGGATCAAGTTGGATGAAGAATAGCTAAACTCTAGGTTAGACAGGGAAATAAACACACTAGAAAGAGGCTCCCACCTAGGGTCCAGGGACGAAAGAAAAAGTCAATTCCAAATTGTAGGTTAGGAGAGATTAGTGGATGAAGTTTGGGTAAGACTTGGATGAAAATTCAGTAGAAATCCCCGATCGGGGCCCAATTCTAGATATGGGTAGGGGCCATCCTTGTGAACCATCACCCAAAATTTCGGATCTTTCTGAATTGGGGAACTAGGTGTAATTGATGGATGAAGTTTGAGGAACCGAGTAGCGGTCAAACTTCATCCAACCATAACTTTGGCTAAGAAGGTTGGATAAGGTCGAGTCTTATATTTTTAGAAATGGCACGAGATGAACTAGAGGGTTATTAGGATAGTTCTGCCCTAGGTCGGGTCTCACCCAAATCATCCAGCAGGCCCTCTATTTAGTCGGCCCAAGACAACGGAAGTAGTTTAAGCAAATCTTGCAATTGGGGGTCACTTAGGCACTTAGTAAAAAGATCCATTTCTTGGAAGGCATAGTGGACCACGCTTAGACACCTGAAAGTAGGAGTCACTTAGTCGAAACCCAGAACCTAGTTGTGTTCGCGAATTACCAAGGGTGGGTAATTTGGCACTCACACTTCGTTCTTGCTATGACAAAGTCATAATGTCTACTCTCTTCACTTGAATAAATTTGTCTTGGAGCTACAGACTTCCAAGCATGGAGAACTTGCTACATGTTGCATCACACGACACCACAAGTGGAAGTCAATTTGCCACAACAGAAGGTAAGTTCCAATTGATGTCCTTTTCTATGGAGGTTTAGCTGACGAGGTGAACCTGCAACAACCACAAACCTAATCTAATGCTTCAAAAAGTTTCTATATAATGAAATTTTGATCGTGTCTCATGCATGGTGGAATGTGAAGGTACTGTCATGACTGCCAACACCAACATACAATCTGGCGCAAGGCCAACAGTTCAATTGCCACGCCCGAGCCTTCCTTCTAATGTTGTAGTGGAGTCCAATCTTCTAAAACATGTGAGGAAAGATCAAGGGCCTAATTGGTTGCGCAAGATATCACAACTTTGGTGAATTGAAGAGAGACATGTTCTTTAAAGAGATTGACATTGTTGATACATGTAACCTGATGAATCCAGACTCCACCAAGTGGCTACAAGTCAGCCAAGAAGTTATGAAGGCCAGTTACTCACCATGTCTATGTGACGCTATAGCATGCAAAACAAAATGGAATCAAATTGTACTTGAGTACAAGAGAATCGCTGATTTTTTCACTCGAATTAGTCGGAATGGAGATGACTATTGGGATATGACAACAATAGACCGCAAAACTGAGGGACTACCACGATCCTTCCCACGTGATGTCTTCTACAATATAGACGAGTGGTTTAGAAGACAACCAACAACAATGTAGCCTTTGCACACCCGAGAACTGCTCTCTCATGACGACAACAATTGCAGAGTCAGGAGACCACGGAGCACACAAAACAACAAAGTGGGTGACAATGAACTGGAAGGGGAGGACCCTATGGACATTGCCAAAGAAGTTGAAGGCACTCATGATACCAATGTCCACACACCGGCATAGGGGTTGAGTAATTCCACAGCCTCTAAAGCATTGGCATCTGTGCAAAATGGGGTACGAAGTGCACGAATGAGGATTGGACTTCCTACTAGAGTGACGCCATTGGTGTTAAGTTCCAGTGACATTGATGATTCAAATGTGAGATGTCGTGTGGGGAATACTATAGTTCGAAGAAAAAGTATATTGGGACATAGTCTCATTACAAAGGCAACAAAAGCAAGTGGTGACATCATGGCCGGGCTAATGTGTGAGATGGACGAAGTCAATAGGGACCTCGAACGCTCTAAGATAGAGGTCCAGCTCAAATTGTTCTCGTAATAGATGGAATATCAATGAGAAAAGGACTGTCGACTTCATGAAAGTAGTTGCATAGCAAATGAGAATCCGAAGTTAGCTATAGAAAAACAAGGAGAGGTAGTGA
Source organism: Straminergon stramineum (assembly GCA_963920665.1). Classification (NCBI taxonomy): domain Eukaryota; kingdom Viridiplantae; phylum Streptophyta; class Bryopsida; order Hypnales; family Calliergonaceae; genus Straminergon; species Straminergon stramineum. Next base: position 20,965,746 of record OY987268.1, read on the forward strand.
AGTATTTGGCTCAATTGTCATCCGTGTTAAGTGTAGGATTACACCGCCTAATCGAGAGGGCACTAGGAGCACAACCACATGCGGCTCCTCCCACTATGACAAGACAATGTCAGATGGTGCCAAATGAAGACCCTCTAGTCTTCTATAGACTCCCCCAAACAATAATGCCAACACTACAAGCACAGCGCCTACACCTTCCAATTCCATCGCTTATAGCTAGAGGCCTAGAGCTTGTCATTCACTTGCAAACATGGCACACAATGCTAGTTAGGTTTGAATGATAGTAGTTACAAGTTTGAAGCTATTATGAGAGTATGAGATTGCCTATGTAATCAATTGCGTAGCAGGTGCTTCAATTCTTATAAAGGAAAGGACATTTTAAATGCATAAAGGGATTAAAGGTTATATACACCAAATTGAAATAACTATGAATGTCAGGGGAGGAAACTAGTTACTTACCACAACATTTCACAATGGCATGTTCCATTGCAACGTGAGGTAGACGTCAAGTTGTTGCCGCTTTTCAAATCCCTGTGGAAGGGCATAGTCACCTTAGGTCACCTCCAAGGATTTGACATTACTAACTTGTTCATTTGCACGGTCCTCATCCAACCCTTCAATGCGTAGAACATGCAATAGTCTCTCAACGTCCTCATGGGATTGCTCCAATAGCAAATTGTGCAAAATAGCACAACACATGATTACGTCAAGTAAGAATGTCACCTACAAATTAGACTTCACCAACAACTCACGAAATGTTTGTTTCAAGATGCCAAAGGCATTCTCAACAACACTACATCCTTAGCGAAGTTTCCAATTGAATAGGCTGTTGGCTATGGGCATGTTTCCTTGTCGTGGATGCAAGACTATCAACCAAGGCAAGAGAGGATAGCCTGAGTCTCCTAACAAGTACAAAGAGAACCCTTGAAATGATATTGTGGTTTCCCATAGCATATTGTTCATTGCTTTTTGATACAAGGTAGACCTCTTCAATATACGGGAGTCATTTGTTGACCCCAACATCTCCAAGAACAAGTCAAGAAAACGCTTTTTATTGTCAACCACAACTTGACAGTTTAATGTATAGCCCCCAGATTTGAAATAGAAATAGTCACCTGAGCCATAACGAGGCTTAGAGATGGTCACATGGGTACTATCAATGGCACCAAGCACTTGTGGGAGATTGCATAGTTGTTGAAAGTCAGCTTCAATTTGAAGTAGCTTCTCCCCTATTGGCCAAGTAATTTTTGATCTCAACGCTACATTAATTGCTTGGATTACTTAACGTAATACCAATGATACTATACTCTTTCCAATAGCGAACCTTTCGCTACAAATAAAGAAACTTGCACCATGAGTCAATTTGAACAAAGTACAAGCAAGATGAATAAGGACAGGAATGGCTAAGCGATACTTGGTGTCCTTTTTTTGAATTGTGGGCTTCAGTAGAGCGGCCAAACTGTAGACTGCAGGCTTGGTCATTCAAAACATTGTCACCCAATGCTCATCATCATATTGGTCCAAGAGAAAGCAAGAAAACCAAGTAGTGGACCTCGGTTTCACCTAGTAGCTAAGGTTATCATCCAAGAGAGTGAACACATTTGACAATTTGAAGCTACAAAAGGCCGCACGCATGACAATTTAAATGTCTAGGGGACATTCTTATGAACACTCAACAATCCTCTGCAGTTCATTCTCGTTGTCCTCTTCGTTGTCATGAAAAGGTGGAGAATCAAATGCTTGGTTAGTAGAAAGGAGTAGCAGTAGAAGAGTAGATGCTATGGCCATGAATTCAGAAGGGATAGCCATGAACTCCATCTAGACAGTGAGAAATACTACACATAAAAGTGGTGGACAATGAATTTAACGGTTGCAACAGGAAGACAAGAGATTGTGGCAAGGTAGGAGACAAGTAATAGAAACTAATAGCAATATTCAGTAGTTGCAAGCAATATAGGCAAAAGACAATTTTGACACAATAGCCAAAAAATATTCAAAACCAACAATACATTTCGTGAATGTCAAGCAAGATAGGGAAAAAAATTGGAATGTGGGCTTGGCACTCACTTGACAATGTTGGAAGAAGACAACAAACCCTAAACCGCAAGGAATACAAACCTGTAGTGATACCTTGTTCAAAATACGAGGAATCCCTGAAGCAATTGAAGACGCCGAAGTTCATAGCAAACAAACTTAACAAACGCAAACCTTCGTTGTCAAGAAATAAAACAGTGATGAACAAGGGCGGCAAAACCCTAACAACAATCAGCAGAGCAAGGAATGGTCCTCCTTCACTTGCCCAATAGTTGAAGAAACAATTCCAAAAAAGGAGACACACATGAAATGATAAGCACAATTTCACAAGACGTTGGGGGGGGGAACCATACCTCTCAATGATACATCAGAGGACAGGAATTCTAGTTGAGGAAAAAATAATTCATTGTCACACACAATTGCCCTTCCGAAATTGATTCACAGGCATTCGCCAAGATTGGGGCATTCTTCCAAAAGCATCGAAGGAGAATCAAATGTGGCTACTACAGTGCACAAAATAGGCACTAACAACAATTTCTCGAACTCTACTACATCAACAAATTCAACAAGCACAAAGACAAAGGCCAAGGGAAGTGAGGGACAACAAAGAATAATATCCAAATAGTGATCATGAAGATTGAGGATGAGACGAGTGCTACGAGCCCCACCTCCCCTAACTTTACATACAGATTGCTTTAGGTGTGACCATTTGCTGTAGTTTTCACTTCTTTCACCTGACATGGCACTTAGTGAAATCGAAACCATTGCCATATGTGAACAACATTGAATTTTGTCATTGAAATTTTACGTCCGTCTTTTCCGCAGCTACTTCGACACAATTACTTCAACAATAATGTACAAAAATAGAGACCCTATTTTGGTCCCCTCAAATTATCTTTTAGGAACGGGTCCTTTGTAAAGCCAAGTGTGATTGTACCTTTAGATGTGTAAATTGTGAGATCAAATGGGAAACTATCTGTTGAGTGTTGTGGCATAGTAGTGGATATTCTAATTTGCTAGAGAAGTGTGAGTAGTCAAAGTAATTGAATTGGGATCTATTCCTACTTGACCTTATAGACGTTCTTAATGTCTTCTCTTACATCAAAAAAGTCTTGCACTATTCCTACTCATGTTGTTTAGCAAATGCCTATCCTAGTTGGAATCTCATGTATCTAAGTGTAAGAGTGGGAGTACTATGTAGTTTTGGGAATAATCACGAGGAACTCACTAGCTTTTTCATAACACTCAAATCTTTGAAATTTGAAGATTTTTGGTGAATCCAAGCTATGTTACGTATTGTTGCATGTTAGTATCTATTAGCTAAAACCACCATAGCTAACAACTTCTACAATACCAAGCAATGATCTACAATGATTTGCAATATTAGGCTTGGTGTTACATGATCTACAACAACGGTTGCAGAACTTTGCTTCTCCACAACTTCTACAATGCATATTTCACTAGTGCACAACTACTAAATGACAAAGTTTCTTGCTACGAGCTCCTCAAGCTTGCACAAACTAATTCATGCTTGTTGCTCCACTACACCACTAATTTATGCATATTGTATTTTTCAAGCTAAAAAAGTCCTAAAATGATAGAATTGGAATGAGTTTTGATGATACTGAATACGATTGAATTGCTATGGCCATCAAACAAAACTTTAAAGGCTTAGATTTTATAATTAACATCTTTAGAAGACAACAACCAACTACCTATTACTTCTACATGTATAGGATTGAGTTTTTTTACCAAACAAATTTATGAAGTTTCATAAATTCTTTATCTAGATACCACTAAAATTAGTGGTATAGTGAAGCAACAAGAAGGTTGGGCAAAGAAAAAGGGACCTTTATTGGTTTGAGGTATGGAAGAGTTAGCCATATAGTTCCTATTGTAGTTGGACATCCTCGTTTTATGATACATAGTTGCACTTCTCATCTTGAAAGTATGCCAATTTCACTTCTTGTGACAATAAGTGACTTCATGTCCAAGTACTCCATAATATGGGCAAAAATCATCATTAAGGCAACACTTTTTATCTTGTATAGTAAAAGGCTTGTATTGTATTGTGTTAAATTGGATATCTTCTACAATAGAATGAATGCTTGAGATATTTGTTGATGCAACCAAAGGAAATAAAGTCATATATGATTTTGGTGAAGTCTAAAAACATTGATTTTATTATCATTAAAACAATCGATTGTCACAATTGACAATTTGGTTTATTGCTTCATTAAATGTTTGAGGATTAGGCTTGCTTCATTAAATGTTTGAGGATTAGGCAAGGATATCAACAAATCTGTTACATCATCTTGTAGTCCCTAAGGGAATCAATTTGTGAGTGTTTCTTCATCCCAATTGATTTCAGAGGCTAATTGCTTGAAGTCTAATGTGTATACTAATGCAAATTACAATCCTTGTCAAAAACAACGGGTCTTGGTTGTTGTCAACGAATCTTGTCATGCTCTTCAAAAGCCTATACAAATGTTGCTAAGAACAACTCAAAATTGTTCAAGATCAATGATATTTTTTCTTATAGAGGCATAAACTAAGATAGAGCTTATCTCTTAAGCAAAGTCCCAAATAGTCCTTCTTGCGACTTGTTTGTTGGATAAAATTGAAGTTAGAAAAATATAGTAAATTAGATTTGATTGAAAAATCTTCAAAATTTTGACTTCATATCATCAAACGTCTCTAGAAGGCTAATCTATGGTCTCTAGAACTTTGAAATACTTAGATGCTAAGCAAATGGATCCTCCCCTTGAATTAATAGCATCATTGAATCTCTAGATGGAAAACTTGGAGGGATGGTACTCGACATATATTGAGAAATTCCAACCTTGTGGTTACTACTAAGTCTAGTGACAAACTCTTTGATATGGTTGGTCATCATTGACAAGGCCTCAATAGCTTTTTGAATGGTGTCCAGCTTTTATTTCGGCAATTTAACCATACCAATATCTACACCTTTTGATATCTTGAATTCACTTTGAAGAGAAGCTAAAAAAAATTATATGGAGACAAATTCAAGTTAATAGTAGATAATTGGCAATCTTTAAAATGCTAAAATTCTTTATACAAAAGAAGGGTAATCCATTCTCAATCTAGAAAAGACATTTAGTGTGCAATAATACTAGCTTAGAAAAAGGTAATCAACAACTTCTAAAATGCTATAGTGCTTTTGAAAAGGGAGATAATCCATTGTCAATCAAGAAAGGCCAAACTCTAATATTGTTAGTGATAGTGTTGCCAAATTATTAGGGACACAAGAATTAGAGAACAAAAAGTACAATAATGCATTAAAACAATTCTTAAAAAAATATATTGCACTAGATTGATAACTAGATAAAATACAAGACAAGACAATAGTGGAGGATTGCTCCAAAACTAGTGTTGCCAAGACTAAAGAGTCCCTTGTCTTGCCTCCTACTTATACTACTATTCAATGAAGTTCTTGGGAGAACTTCTTAAAGACTATGGAAGCTTCTAGAATACTATAGAAGGTTCTACAAGATACTACACTAAATAGTGAAATTAGGTTGCCTCACACTATATAAATACTTAGTATTACATTACAAGAATGCACTACTTTTGAATTAGGTGTTGTTGTAATTGGAACTCATAAACCTTCAAGTGTACAAATGGGGATATATATAGAAATTTTTGTTGACTTTGATGGCTTGTAGAGTAACTTTTGGGGGGTAAGTCAAACTAATTGTTAAGGCAACCTAATTTCATTATTTAGTGTAGATGACTATCAAGGTATCTAGAAGGTCTTTGAATATTCACAATACTATTTGCCTGAATTAAAGGTTGAAACAAAACAAAATAAAACTTTTTAACCAATAGTTGGATCTTTGTAAAAATTTAATTCCCTACAAAACTAATAGTTTGATTTTTCAATCTAAAAAAAATTTGGTATTTAAAAGAATTTTAAAGATTAATTAAATTGGTTGCAATAACTATATACACCTAGCATCACTAGAAGAAATCTATATTATTCCAACCAATGTTTTTTTGTTAAATTTCACACAACTACTTTGGATATAAATATATAATGTAGTTTCAACATTGATTTAGTCACAATTCTAAAACTTTGTGATATTTCCAATATAATTGTGTTAAATTTAACAAAAAATGTCAATTGGAATATTGTAGATTTCTTCTAATGCATGAACATGTATGAAGTTGTATGTGAATATGGGCAATTGGGAAAAGAGAAACATAGGTTGGCACCCATTTGGTTGAAGTTTGAGGAGTTGATCAATATTTATCCTCTATAATTATATAGGGTTTATCCAAATCAATTAGTTTAGAGAAGAAAAAAATTTAAATGTATTTTTGTAGAATGAGGAATACGGAACAATACTCAAGGTTATAAAGTAGGATCACCAAAATCTATGCATATTCCTAAGAGCAAGCCCTAAAAAAAACAAAGAAAAAAATAGATGCTTGTTGCATTTTCTTCAAGGTATAATCATTGAAAATATGGCTCAATTTTAGAAAGCCTACTAATTCAACTTTAACCTCTTACTAGTTTTTGACATCTTATAATTAAACATTGTTCTTGGATTTCACCCAATTTTATAGCATTTTTGTTTGTGTGATTCAAAAGTAAGAACTTCTTAATACTCAATAATACATGTTAGAGAAACTTGATGAGTTAAACCCTAGAAAGATGGGCCCATGACTACTAATTTGAAGCCTCACCATCCATCATTTTTTTGCTACCATTTTGAAACCAAATATGAAATCATGTCTACTATAAGTTGTAAACTTTTTACATTTTGGGGGGAAAATTTTGGAATTATTGTGAACTTTTTAAGAAAAAAATGAAGAAAACTCATATCAAACACAAAATCTACTAAAAAAATCTAAAATTTTCACCATAGGTGTATATTATAGTGTATAATATCATGATATAAACCAAAATTACCATGTTATTCTAAAATTAGAAAATAAATTAAGCATAATTATAGGTCCAAAATTCATATTGCTGTAAAATATTGAAATTACAAACTTTTCAAAATTTCTAATTAGAGCAGAAATTGCATTTCACAAGCTTCATTTCATTTGTTGAACTCAAATTCAAAAAATATAATTTTTATAGCTAAAATTCACATCAAGAGTAAATAGCAAGAAATGGCCAAAATACACTTCTAATAAGGAACAACCTCTAAAGTAATAAAACTCTCTAAAGCATGTTGATTGTTAGTCCCGACACAACTTGCATACAATCATCATTAATGCAAATGACCCTCCCTAATGCAATAGAACCTCTCTAAAACAATAGGGCTCGAATCACCTTCTAATATTACAATACAAAGGTTTATTAATTTAGAGAAGGTCTACACATTCAAGAACTAGCAATCTTGGCATAAATGAAATTATCTAAGATGTCCACTAGCTTCTATGGACAAGTTGTCAAAGGACACTTATCAATCTCAAAGGACACGAAACAAGAACAATATGGGAACAACTTTCCTACTACACTCACATACAAACACAACAATGTGCTACCACTTATTATATTCCCTAAGCCAAGACTGCCAAGTATTATTATGTTAGACAAGTTAATTTATTGACTTACAAAGTATCAACTTAAGAGGTTCAACTATGTAATAAACCTCTCTAATGTAATATATCAAACTAGTTTCAACCCAACTCTTTATAGAAGTTCTATTATACAAAGGTGATGCATAGATTAAGCATCTTCTTCTTTAGAAAAGTCAATAATATCGTAATGAGGAAATTTGCAATACTATTCACTAAAAATGTACTCAAGCAACTTCCAAAAAAAATATTGAATGAGAAAACGTTATTATCCATTAGGTGAAGTCATCCATCAAACCACTCTAGTCTACAGCGTTGTTCCAGGGTTAAGGTGATCGTACCATACATAATCTTCAATCAAACATAGCATCATCGTTCAAGGCAGAGTTTGGAGAAACTATGGTGTGGAGACTGATAACTATCAGTTAAAAATGGAATGGAAAGTTTGGTAGTAAAAATTCTACATAGCGCTCTGTAAAAACAAGAACAAGAACAAGGGCTCTCTTGATTTTACAAGCTCTCTGTTCTCAAATGCAGGTTGGCTCAAAACTAGAATATCTGACCCACGAATTGTCACCAGTATTATTTTTTCCTTAGCCCCACACTTAAAATTCCTCCCCATATTGACGGACCACCTACTAAAGGGGGCAATGCTTATTGAATCAACCATTTTCTATTCTAAAATTTATTTAAAGAAAATTCAATAATGTAGAATGGTGCAAGATTAACACACTAAAACGTGTCACTCCGAATTCACGAATCAAATATAAGTGCTAATATTAATTTCTTATGGTGGTTACAGGGTCAATCGACGCAACTCGAATTCTCTCACAAAAAATTCTTCAATTGATCTGAAACCTTGCCAACCAATCGTCTCTATTGCAGATACTACAATGTACATTTCCACAAGCACATCCTTATGGTACTAAATGAAACTTAGGTAATCCCTGCAGGAGGAGATATCCTACAATCCTTGTGAAAACAAAAAAAATACTTCATTCCACTAATCCTACGATCCGCTTCTTTAGAGTCTAGGCATTCCAATCATTTGAACTGTGCAAGCAAGAATAAAGCAAAGGGGAAACAGAGACCTGCGCCAGAACATGAAGCAAAGTCTTCTTTTCTGCTTCAGACTCTGCTTTGATTAAACACCCAGATCTGCATCACCCTACCACATGACCTGCATAAATTGTGCCAGCTTCACTCCAGCCTGCAAAGAGATCTGAATCATAGCACTGCCAAAGTACCATAGTGACGTAAGAACGAGGAAGGATTAGCATGGCAGCTGAAAAATTTAAATATACGAAAATAAATGAATTTCTATTCAACCCTAAGCATATAAACAAATCAAAATCCAATCTGTAGGACAGTATTTCGTCCATTAGGTCACTATTTTGTCGCTGGAGTGGCTCCAAAAACTCGGCGAAGGCTACCAACTCTGGCGAATCTTGCCTACATTTTTTTTATTTTGGAGCCTACAATACAGTTTCTGGCAATTTACAACAGATTTGCTATATAAAATCTGGCTAAACAAGCACATTTTCACCTTAAATTTTCAATAGCCTTGTAGCTAGACAAAAAATTTGTCGAAATCTGGCGACAGATAGTCAAAAAGAACCACTAACTTAACCCAGACTAGAAAAGAAATATGGGACCATACTTTGTCAAAACCTAGCCACCTTGAGTCGCCTCGAAATGCAAAGACTGCTGCATTGCTCCCGCCGGTTTTTTCTCTATTCCAAGGTCCACAAACAACCTGCTTGACACACGAATATTAGGGAGTGCAATAAAAAACGTGGAATAAGCATGAGAACATAAACCCTTGAGCACATACGGCTCAGAAGCATGTGCAATGCATTTGTCCTTATTCCTCAGCTCGAATGGCCTTAAATAAGCTCCATACACAACATTCCAACAATATTTGTCTCTCAAACAAAGATAAATACCTCATAGTCTAATCCATGTACATACAGAAGACCAGGGTCCACTGCCGAAAACGATAACCCAGTGACCTGCACAGTAGAGACAGAAGAACTTCAGAATCATGATAAATATTATCCACCTAAGTTCTTTCTGGCGATTGCAGACGTAAATAAATACGTCAATGCTACTATCAAGTACTTAGTAAAGCAAGCAAGTGCCTACCTCATACTTTAAGCAACTGGTCCATCGCGACCTTGGAGTCCACCTGTCAGAATGCAAGAAAGTATTCAGAAGCAAACCTTGCATGATCAGGAAACAAACCTTGTCACTCAGGTCCGAAAATACTTGGAACAAATAACTAATTTATAAAGCCACATGCCGAAGCCTGTGAGGAGCAGGGTGACTCACTTCAAGGGATCCATAACAAGGATTACACGCTCAGCACCACCTATGGCAACCAGTCCCTCGGATGAGCAAGCAACGGCATTCAAGCACTCCCCAGAGAATGCACCCAACATTCGTTGAACACATCCACCTCGCTCACCTTGCCTCAGGTCCCAAATACTCAACTGCAAAGTTAGGAGAACAGTGAGCGGACGTGATACACCAGGAGTAGTACCAAGCAATTCATTCATCTAAACGCTTCCATTCGGTATATTGAGTATTAATTCATATCCAAAAGGTCCCCTGAGATCGTTCAATTTAACACAATGTGGAGGGGTTTGCGATAGACCTGGGGCCCTTCTGTAACAGCTAGCACAGAGCCATTATCAAATAATGGTCCGTTCAGGAAGGTTAAAGAAGTAGGATGCTGCAATCTGACACCATCAACCTAGTCGTCAGAAATTTTCATCAGAGCTGAATGTTTAGCAAGTGAGAGAGTTCTCCACCCTAAAATTGTTTAGTAGTGGCACGGCCTCTTTGACAAGAGTGTCAACTAAGAGTTAATTAGAGCGAAGTCATGCCAAATCAAGGAATTCAAGGAAAATTAAATCTCGGAAATACTTTCACATGTGAAGACAAGGGCTCATTGGCTTTAAGAGATCTCACTTGGTCAAATATATCTAAAATTGCAAAACAAGTTATGAGGGATTCCTTATCATACCAATTTAGAGGGTGATCAGAAAGGGTTCTCTAGAATGATATACCACTCAGCAAGAAGAATGACATTTTGGCAGAGATCCAAAACCATCTTGTGGACAGATATAATAAAATGTAAGCATGTCATGAATTAACCGTCAGAAGTAATAAAAGCTTACCACACTTACGTGCGTAGTGTGCGAACATAAATGTCCTTATCGTACAGATCCACCGACTTTGCCAAGCCACGTCCAACTGCTGCCTGCTTGAAAGATTAGAACATTCCATCTGCTTGAGACAGTCTACAAGACTGACGGCTATCAATTTTTAGGTAAGCTCTGAGAAGTGATTTATAAGGGTGAACATACAATCGATAACTACTACGTACTCTGCTGCACATCAATGGTGAATTCCACTAGAAAAAAGTAGTTGTTAACTCTTAAGTGCACTCGGGGTGCGTGACGATAACTTGACCTATTCTAGAGTCTATCACAAGGTCACCTACAGTACATGTTTTCAGAGCATGCACAACCCTAGAATGGAAAGGCTTGGGCATCATGTACCAGAGTGGGCTGCTGACGGCTGAAGACGATACCAGCCCACCAGCCCTCACCAACCCCTGCGTCCTCTGGTCCTGCTGAATACGAAGATCCTGCAAAAGTGCACACTAAATCAAAGCAATTTCCGTGTTGTTTGACCGGAGCTCGTTCGTTGAACAATCAGTGGACTCTTGAATGGAAAAATCAACCACCATCCAGGGTTAGCCAATGTTATTGAATCTGCAAAATAGAGCATACGGTAGGGAACCCAAGCCCATGGCTTTCAGCTGTCTTATGTGATTTTCCACTATTAGAATGGATTTGACTTTTTTTGGTTGGAACTTCTCCCCATTTTCAAGAGGATTCCAACGCACTAAAAAATGTATTATTGGATACAATAAGAATTGTTGAAGTACGAAGGATTAGAGTCTCAATCATGAGCCTAGGCTATCCTTGAACTCCAAATATTGCATCTGCAATGTATCTCGGGGAAGAACCATTGAATGTGCTAGAACCTAAATAATCTCATTTCTTACAAGTCACCTGTTTAGATGACACTTGCATAGTAAATGGGTGACTTTTCAACTCGCGGGATAGGGACTCCCAGGCAAATGGTCCTAACCTTGTATACAAGAAGCAAGAGGGAGAAAAGCGAAAAAGCGAAGAGAAGAAAAGGGGTTCGCTCAATCATCGTACCTTGAATATCAGAGTTCAAGGTGGTCACAACAAGGCGGCCATATGCGTCAACTGAACCCAGGAGGAAACCTTCGTCACCTGATAAAGTCAAAATTTCAAAGTTTCCATTTCTAAGTCTTAGTGATAGAGTCAATTTTCGCAAACTTCAACACAACCAACCCATGTCTTACATGCCCAACACGTTGCGAGCATAGTAAGGCTTCAAAACACAAGTGACACAAACTCTTTATCATTCTCCATGCCATGTCAGAAGAACATTTTTTACTGCAAACTTACGTGGAGAAGGAGTGAGGGCAATGCCCTGTATCTCAGCCCGATGTGGACATTGTTCAACTTGCCAGGCACCTGCTACCTGGAGAGGACACATAAAGTTGAAATACACCTCAGAGTCATAACAGATTAAGAAGCATCGTGCGATACCATGCATCCTCCACAGTTTATGGACTCGACCTATAAGGAAACAAAGAAAATCACGTCCACATGGATACACTATAGACGAAAATAGATGGACATCAAATGATAACTTCCTGCCATACCAGATTCCTTTCTAAAATGATTTGGTTAGCCCAAAATCTACGTCATCGAAAAAGAACAGAACTTCCTTACCTCGGAATCCGCAGGAATCAGCAATCCCTCCTTGCCGGAATCAACGCCAGGCTCCTTCAAATCCATCTACACGTAGGTTTCCAGAAGGCTCTCAGATACTAACACAGTAACCCGATTCACATCACAGTCTCTCATTTAAAATAGAATGTCCTCCCTGAAACAAATCAGACTACCTATAATCCTCATGTAAGAATTGAAGACTTAACTTAACCTTTACCAGTTATTGGAGAACCAGTTATACAACTGAATGCATTGAAAACTTGAGGTCGATAATGGGACTGCATCGGCCTTACCTTGATACAAAAGACATCCACACCAGAAGCGATGTAAATGTTACACCCCGTGCCATTCTCTGCAAACTGGCCATCACATTCACACACACCACCAGGATTACACTTAATTGGAAAAATATTTATAATCACAATTCACAACACAATCTATCCCGAAAACTCAAAAGGATATGGAGTAGAATTGCACACAACTTACTGCACGACTTATTCCAACCAGAGAATTGAAAATTTTAGTCATAGCCAAACCGCAGAAAATTCACGAATACTCACATGAGTGGCCACGCGATGAGAATGTGTCGCGGCTGGCGACGCGTCAGGTAAAAGATTGGGCGGGACCGTCACCCTTTGCAGCGTCCGCACGCGCACCATGGCTTCAGCCTAATTGCAAAACCAGCAGCAAATTGTAATGCAACGATGGTAGAACGGACCATCCAAGAGCCTGTTGGGGTATATCTGCAAGGAGTTTGACATGAAACTTAAACCCTAATTCAGGGTTTTAGCACTATTGGTCATCGAACGAACAAAAAGCTCATTCATAGGGGGGCAGCGTTCACACTCTTACCTCTTTAATGTCACCAGCATAGCTGCCTATGATTGTACGGAGTTCTGGAACATTGTGACAATCAACTGGTGCCGCGTGTAAATTGTGGCTTGAATGAAGTATCTGATGAGGGGCTGCTTTTGTGGGTACTTTAGAGCATCGCCAATGGTCGTTCATGTAGGCAAAACTTCTTGTGAAAGGACCTCAAAAGAGTGTCAATACAAGGCTCTTGCTCAAATACTACACCGTGTCTAATTTTTTTCAATTATTTGTTGACACAAATGAAAGAAAATTCTTTGACAAACCATGTCCAAAATTTGAGGAGGATCACCCACTTGTGCAACTTGCAATTTTAATGTTCAACTAATGGCAAGTTTCACTACTCTAGAAGAAAATGAAGGATTTTGTGACTACACTATGCAACTAGTTTGTAACTAGTGATAATTTGTAGACTTATAGTTGCAATGCACACCCTAAAATCTAAGAAAAAGGTGTGGTAATTGCAAAAATTAGGCCTCAATGTGACTCATTTGCAACTTGTTTGCAACTTACAGATTTGCAAATTTTAAAATATTAATCTCAATGATTTCTAGATTTCAAAATTTAATATCTACCTCCTTTGTAGATTTAAGAATTTTAGAACTACCTTCTTCTAAATTTTTGAATTTCAAAACTACCTTTTTCTAGATTTTAAAATTTCAAATCTACCTTCTTCTAGCTTTCAAAATTTTGGATCTATCTTCTTCCTAGATTTCAAATATTCAAATATTGGTATATAATAGATTTCATTGGTTTAGGATACCTTATAATTTCACAAAATTTTAAATTTCTTGGATTTTCAATATTTTGTGATTGCCATAGATTGTAGAAATCTATACACTATAGAAATCTAAAAATCATAAAAATCTAAAAATTGTAGAAATCTTAGAATTCTATCAACAAAATTCAATGCATAAGACTCCAATAACTTACAAGTCTTATATGTCCAACCTAATGGTATGAAACAACCAGAAAGTGACTAGGAAGCAACTATGGTCATGTTGTAGTTGCAATCTTTTTCTAGTTGTTTCTGAGTTGTTTTTTGCAACTATAGATTTCTTGCTTTGCAACTGAAACAATCTATCAGTGTCGTAAAACAATGACATAAAACAATTACATTAGATTTAGTGCTAATAAAGAGGATTACAATCTTAGGATAGTTGTATTGGATACTAGTTTCATAGTAGCGAGTTGTGTTGGACACATTTTTCTTTTAATGTTTCCTGGTGTACAAAAATAAAAAGAATCTCATCACTATTGATGTCTATTTTGAAGAAGAATACTAGCATTTGCCAAAGTTGCAAAAGAAAGGCAAAAATGTATTTTTTGGCTCTACCAAAGAACATGTTTTATGACATCGTTGACTTCTCGTACAACCCACATTAGAGTGGGTTGGATGTTTGGACTAAGGGTTACTATTATGTGAGCATAGGAGTGTGAGCCCACGAGCCTATAATACTATATACCTATATTATAGGTGTATCTACCATAGAAACCATCTATGATTATAGGGTATATATGTTATAAATACCTATATTATAGGTGTTTATGATATATACACGTTCTATGGTGTGTGGTATCTATATAATAGGTACCTATAATGTAGGCTCAATGCTCACAAGCTCGCATTCTTGGACTCACATACTAGCACTGTTGTCTTTGGACCATTGGAGAATTAATTATGAATTTCTTAAATTGAAAAATTTGATCATTATAAATGTGTACCATGGGAGTGGCCCTACAAGAAAGCTAATTTTGTCCTATTCAATAAACTTAATGAAGGGTCGTTTTCCCAACTTAGCGCTTAAAGATGAATGTCAATGATAATGTTTTTTTTGTATGTGTTGCATTACAACTAATATTAGAGTGATAAAGTCCTAAAATATATATTACAACCTGTAATTCTATTGAAGCCTATTGCTTGTCCATTTCTTAGTCTCTACTAAACTTATCACAAAACTCCCTTCTTTACTAAAAATGCTATTATAATGATTTAGAACCCAATAGCAAGTTTTCAAGATTTGTTTTTTTTTATCATTTTGAATCATGCAATAGATCTTCTAGTGAATCTTGATTAAAAATACATTCATTAATTATAGGATCATACCATTCCAATGCACACTTTCAACATATGTGACTTTTCAATAAGCCTTATTAACCTCTAAACTCCCAAAGTTCCCACTTTCTTGTATCCAACAATTGAATGCACTTAGTTGGCGAAACTTAGTTATCCATGGCTTTTGTAATCTCCATTTTAAATATTTGATTCACAGTATAAAATAAACCTCTAATCTAGAAACATTTAAAAGTCTAGACAAGATTTTAAAGTTATGTATAATATATAGCTACAAACCTAGTTATTAAGAAGATAATGTAGTAAAATAAAATTTGTCTAAGAAAGAATCTCTATAATTTTTTCTCTCCTAATTAGTCAAGTAAGCAACTAAGATGACCAATGCTCAAGTAAATGGTATCCTAGTATAGTAACTTATATAGGTTTTCCACCTACATGAATGAAGATTATATTTTATGGTTCTACTACCAATATCACATATTCATCGTAGTATAATTGAATTTCTAGTATTTTTTACATTTGCACAACCAAGCAATGCATTAATAAGTTGTTTGCCATTTTCTCTTCATTTCGACTACTAAATTCTTAAATAGTTGTTGGTTAACTACTTAAAGACTAGAAGGAGGTAGTCCACATTTTCAAAATTGTAGAAATGCATCATGAAATGCAATTCAAAATAATAATTTAACAATGATTTTCAAAAAAAAAATTGTAAAATATAATCCATATATCTTATTCATATAGTTAGATGAAGCTACTTTAACCAATGTTTTTCAATAAAATTTAAAATATTTTTTTTGAAAATCCTAATAAAATTGGTTATACATTGAATATTTGTAATTTTCACAAGTATTTTTCTCTTTGAATTTAAAATGTTAGGTTCAAATTCTAATGATTTTTCAAAGGTTTTTATTTTACTTATATATTGAAATCATTTTCGAAGGGTCATTTATTGAACTAAAAATAGTCAATTTTTGAGGTATGATATACTTCTACACCTTATATGATAGAATATTCGCAAAGGAAATTCTATAAAAACCATGCCATACAAATGTTATAGAACTAGTACAAGAATCTACAAATATTTAGATGAATGAAAAAGCAAAGATTATGTGTGCTCAAGACATGGTTTGAAATGTATTCATCTATTGTTTGAAATTTGAATGTCTAATCTTTTGGGGGTCAAGGTCTTGCAAAAGATAATGTGGATTATTTTGTGAATAGCATCAACACCTATGAAAAAAGACATGCCAATGGGCATCCCACTCACTAAACATCATACACAATATCTATAATAGAACTATTCATTAAGAGCATCTTTAGTTTTTACAAGCCTTATCTTTTAATTCCTATAAATTAGTATATGTAATATTCAATAAAGCAAATCCCATTGTTTGATACTAATTGGATCTTGTAGACTTAATATATTTATTAATTGAAACATGAGAATTATCAACTACACAATATAGAGGTTAGAGGTTAAAACTGAGTTCATTCAACTTTTAAAGTTGTCTAGAATACAAAATCAAATATATCTTTTCATACATACAAATCTAGTGTTTTCAACAAAGTGCACAAAATGCACAAATTTGGGAATCTATGTCTAAGAGTTTGGAGACAATACCACACGTTTGCCTTGGTGATGAATGTCTTTATATGCACTAAGAAATTACCTATAATAAAATGAAATTGGTTTCTTAAAAATGTGTATTTTGTCCTATTAATAATAAAAAAATCAACCAAGTAAAACTATGTTTAGGTTAAGCTATGCCTAACTATCAACCAAGTTAAAACTTTGTTAAATATTCAATAGACATCCATACCTTAAATTAGTCTACTTCTTTTGTTTTGTTTGTTACGTTGAGATCTCCTAGACCATGCATCCTCACCCACATTCTTGGTACCATTGAAAAGCCCTCAATGAGGAGGTGTGCATGGACTTAGTTTTGTGGTATTTAGTTCTATGCACTAGAAGAAAACACGCAATCACCTGACTGCGAAATTTAGACACTCAGATGTCCGATCAGACATTAGGCATGTCGACGTAGGTGTCTAATCACATCGCGTCTGCAAAAATAGGGGTCGGACATCCAAGAATTAGCTTAGATAGCGGCATGCTAAGCACCGGACATCCAAAAAAACACTGGTCAACGGGTGCCAGAACTCTGCCATGTGGCTACAAATTTGGTGCCACGTGAACACGGGCAGCCAGGTTGGCAATTTTCTCATCCATCCAATTTTGGTGATGTGGCATCTGATGTGTACATTGACCGAGGAGTCAACATTAGGTGACGTGGCATCTTTGAATGCTGACGTGGACAATTTTCGTGCGTGGAGAAGCCTCTTCTGGAGCTTTCTACATACGTATGAAAGATGTCTTTTCAGACATCACAAAGTCTAACACGATGCTGTCCTAGACACAACTATGTTAAAGACAATGTTTATGCGGAACATGCACTGCTGGTAAGCACTACGATTCTAACGCCATTTGTGTTGTCTAAGGCTTTCACAGTGGGGCATTAGACATGGTTAAGGACATGTTCATGCAATTTTCTACTAGACGTGTGGCACGTTGGATGTCAACATTCACATGTACAACATTTTTACAAGTAACAAATCATTTTAGACAACATGTGCATGCTTCATACCAACATGCTTGAAGATTGGGTTTGAGCATGGGATGTCTGAAATGACACTAACCAGTTAGGCAATTGAGAAGCACAAGTCTGTGTAGACAATGTTTAGGACGTGTATAGGGCTATGTTTAATGACATGCTTGCATAGCTTTTGATGCTTCCACGTTTAGGACAAGCTTAGATGTGATAGCAATGTGCACTGTGAGACGTGAATGAAGACATGTTGTAGACTTCACGGACATTGACACTGAATTGAAGGAGTCTAGGATTAAGTCCTACCTAACCACATGGTGCATTCTTATGTGCGCTTGTATACAGACATTGAGACATCAAAACAATGCGGTGCAACATTGCAATGATCATGAGGACATTGAACATTAGACATTGTACCCACATTTGAAGAGACCTAAACAACACTCTGGCATGGCACGTATTTACCAAAGTTGGTTTTACACTATATCAATGAATGACATTGCATAGCAAGAGAGCTTAGCACAATCACAATACTTGAAATACATGCACCATTGAATGGAGGAACCTTTAGGCAAACAAAAAATATCATATTCATATATAGGTAAAGTGTTGCAAGGAAAACAAATCTCCATGAGGAGAACAAAGCTTTTATAAAAGGCAATATAGCACAACATGCCCCACAAAAAATATGATAGACACTAAACCCGTTTAGATAATCATGAAATAGTGCCACCAAGAAGTTCTCACAATGTTGCGTGAAGCGTCCTCTATATCTAAGCAAACATCTGAGCGTTGAAGGCAAGGTCTCCATGGATAGGAGGAGTCCTGCAAACAAACGCTGGACGTTAGTGACAATCGACAAACAAACAACTGAAGGCCTACCAGCCACATATCCATGCTTTTGAGAGAATCAAAACACACCTCAATGGTCATTTCTTCCGTGATGCTTCTCCTTTTTGGGGTTGCCCTCCTCCTGTAGGGGGATTGGGTTTGGGCACTTGCTGCATGGTTCCCTTCGTAGCCTTCACAGTGGTGACCACTTGTATTGGCTTTGGTGTTGGCTTCAAGGTCCTTGTCACTCCATTGATGTGAGACGACGATCCCATAGATGGAAGATTTGCAACCTGATTGCACATAATACTACCATACATACTATTAGAACTAAATGATAAAACACTATAATAAGAGAGAGATACAAAATGTCCAATACAATGTCTAAAACAACACACCAATGTCTAGCTCCCATCTATGTTCTTGTCCTGTCCAATATGAGAAATACCTCTCGAAGGTTGGAGTGCCCTGCCAAGGCAATAGGAGTACCCTCTCCCTCGATGGATGCAAGCTGAGCCACTATGGAATATGGATCCGCAGGGACGTCCACGGGAGCGCTCACCGCGTTATCAACAAGCGTTGCAAGGGGGTTAAGGGCCACTCCGTCAATGCCGGGAGTGGTACCCGCAGCAATATCAACCTCAATTTGTTCGGGATCAATGTCTCTTGCGTTGTTCGGTGGATGGTCCATCAAGTAATCAACCTTAGGCTCCACGTCCTCATCTGCATCCACGCCAACGTCTGCACTAACTTCACTAGCCTGCACAACATTGGTTCTATCTCCATCAACGTCACCTGCAGCAGTGTTGTGAGCGTTAAAGACTTGGGAATATCAATGTAGACGTTGCCCTGCAAGATTGCCAGGCTTGCGGGCGTTGATGCAAGTATCTAATGCTGTACACTATCAGGGCCAAAGGATTGCACAAGCAAACGGATCAAGTTATTCATCTCAACAAGACGACCTCCAATCTCCGACCTTCATATATTTCAAGATATCAAAAAGGACGTCTAAGTACAGGGATTTCCAAAAGGATGTGACTCAAGAAAAATAGTTATTGTTGTAGGCAGAAACTGAGATTCAACACGCACAAGACCTTGATCACTGATCATGACAACACAAGTCTCACAATTACCGATTTGAACACCATATGACTACAACAGCATGGTCCCATGGTCTTGGAATTTCACCATGACATTTAGACATCTTAGACATCCACAACGACGGATTTACATCAACAGCAACATGCTATCTCACCAAAATAATCAATAAAAATATAAGCCCAAGCCCAAGCACCAACACCTTGGGGGGCACAGCCAATCCATGTCAACACAAAGAATTTAAAACATCAGGGGGGCTTCCAATGGGGGCCTCAATGTTCATGAACATAAACTACGTTTCCTGACCTATTAAAACCCTAAACCCACAGAGGGGCAAGAATCTGTAGTTAACAACTGGAATCAGATTGTTTGCTTCAATGTCCAAAACAATGTCTGCATCCACATTGACATGTCCGCACCAAGACTAAGACCTCGTATCAAGCATCAAATGACCGGATTTGTGGCATCACACAAGCATTCTCACCCTAAAACTAACCACAACCCTAATTAAAGCTCGACAAAGGCTCCGTGAGGACAAGGGTTGAGGATGAAAGCAACATGATCAAGGCAACAAGTTCACTGAGATTATTCCCCCCTGAGCCCCGACATAGAAATAAGAAGATGTTGTAATGGAATCGGACCGCCTTGACTCAATGTCGAAAACAGGGTCCAAGATAGCGTTGAGACGGCCGCACTAAGACTAAGACCTCGTACCAAGCATCAAACGACTGGATTTGTGGCATCACACAAGCGTCGTCACCCTAAAACTCACTTGGATTGTGTAGGCGGCTACTTCTACGGAGGTTTTGGGTAGATGCAGCGGGCGCCTCAACTGCCTCCATTGTTGAGGTGAGTGATGCAGCCACAACCCCCTCCAAAAAGTTCTTGAAAATGCTGAGACCTACACTATCCCTATCGAGATCATGATCTCCTTTTGTTAAAGCTTCTTCTCCACTTGGAAACGGAAGACAACTATGCGCACCTAAGTGAAGTGTCATGTTGCACACAAAAGATTGCTCTCAATTCCAAAGCTAAATTTTTGAACAGTCTGCAAGAAGATGCCTTAGGGTTCCATGCGACAGGCAAAAGCAGGCGTCCAGTTTTTTAGGGTTCCACGCGACAGGCAAAAGTCGGTGGCCACTTTTTTAGGGTTCCGTAGTCACGATAGAACATCATAACGTCCATTCCAATGTCTTCTAAGACATCTAAGAGTCCCAGGTGGCACGCCTTTTTAAACCATTTCTATCAAAATAGATGACAACAACAGTAGTATAATATAATTTCAAAATCATGGAGGCCTGCCCATGTTTCCATATTTTTTTTATGAAGATGCTTAGAGGCCTACATATGTTTCCATATTTTATTTTATTTTATGAGGATGCTTAGAGTCCTACCCATGTTTCCATATTTTAGTTTTAAATAGGATGCTTGGAGGCCTACCCATGTTTGCATATTTTAATTTCAAATAGGATGCTTGGAGGCCTACCCATGTTTGCATATTTTAATTTCAAATAGGATGCTTGGAGGCCTACTCATATTTGCATATTTTTTTGGATTTTATGAAGATGCTTGGAGGCCTACACATGTTTGCATATTTTTTTGGATTTTATGAGGATGCTTGGAGGCCTACACATGTTTCCATATCTTTTTTGATTTTATGAAGATGCTTGGAGGCCTACACATGTTTGCATATTTTAGTTTTAAATAGGATGCTTGGAGGCCTACCCATGTTTGCATATTTTTTTCGATTTTATGAGGATGCTTGGAGGCCTACCCATGTTTGCATATTTTTTTCGATTTTATGAGGATGCTTGGAGGCCTACCCATGTTTCCATATCTTTTTTGATGTTATGAGGATGCTTGGAGGCCTACCCATGTTTCCATATCTTTTTTGATGTTATGAGGATGCTTGGAGGCCTACCCATGTTTCCATATCTTTTTTGATTTTATGAGGATGCTTGGAGGCCTACCCATGTTTGCATATCTTTTTTGATGTTATGAGGATGCTTGGAGGCCTACCCATGTTTCCATATCTTTTTTGATTTTATGAGGATGCTTGGAGGCCTACCCATGTTTACATATTTTAGTTTTTAATAGGAGGCTTGGAGGCTTGCAAAGTTCTTTCATGAGATTACTTGAAAACAATAGAGAGATTTCAAATGCCATGCATGTTTCCATATTTTTAGTTCAAATGAACATTGTCAATTTGGACACTTTCAATCAATTAAGATGTGTTAGTTCGGACATTTTTGGTCCATTCTTTGTCATTTTAGACATTTGTTTTTGAATGTGGACATAATTAGTGTATGTCGACCTTTGAATTTGGACCGTTTTATCTTCTTTTGTTATTTCCTAAGACGGATTTGGAATACTACAAATGTGCTCACGTTTGTTTTCTTTAGTGGGATGGATGTTCCTCCTTTTGGGATTATTGAAGTTATGAGGCCTACA
Organism: Straminergon stramineum; assembly: GCA_963920665.1. Lineage (NCBI taxonomy): Eukaryota > Viridiplantae > Streptophyta > Bryopsida > Hypnales > Calliergonaceae > Straminergon > Straminergon stramineum. The sequence goes on from OY987268.1 coordinate 20,988,113, forward strand.
CATGTTTTCATATTTTTTTTAATTGGGTGTAGAACATGTCTCCATTCTTTTCCTAAGTGGGCTTTAAGGGCCTACAAATTTTTTCCTAGAAGGTCGCCTAACACATAGCCATCTGTGCAGACATCATGAGAATACTGTAGACGATATGTATGTCTTAGTGCATGTTTTAGTGCATGTTTCAATGCTCCCAAAACATTCATATGACATTGCCAATTTGCATTGAAGGTGCCTCATGTGAACCCTCTACGCAATGCACGTCTTTGTAGTTTCCCACATCATCATGCTCCTCCATGCCACTTGTTCTTATAACTTTTGTATCAAACTATTAAGAGCACTCATGAACCTTCCCCCATGGACATTTATAGTTGGAAATCATCTTCCATGGTGAACACCCTAAACATCATAGTAAAGTTTCATGCTTTAGACACTGCATAAGCTAAATTCTTGTGAATTCAATGCACGTCATCTCAGACAAACATACCTTATGTTGAAGTGCACATGTACAAGACAATGAAGACTACCATGCCCCATTGAATGTCTTAGGGAATGTCCATATTGCCTTATCCTAATCTCATCATCAACATCCTCTTGTCTCATGCGCCTCAATGTAAACACTTGAATATTAATAAGAAGATCACCCTCAACGCCAATAGGTCCTTTGAGACATCATTTACAACATTAAACGTCTACGTGGATGTCTTTTGGGACGTCTTGAAGTTGCTCATGGCATTCTAGAGAAGGCCATCAGAATGGTTAAACTAAGAAATTGTTGACGTGGCAGTGTCTGCCAAGTCAACATATTGTTTGCCACATCAGCTTTGGACCACGTCATCTACCACGTCATCACTTTTTAACATACCCTACCCAAAAAATGATGCCCAACTCTTTTTTTCAAGTGGGCAGCGTTGTTATTTAAAAATATAATAATGTAAATGAAAATAACCCATGGTCAAAGTGGGTCCCCCCTGCTGACGTGTCAAATATTGTTTTTTCAGACAACCATTTGAACATGATGATGTCAGGCACCATCTCAACGTCAAAGTGGATGCAAATAGCAACACCACCGTGTTTTTTCACGTAAATTTCACTTTTTTCATCTCCAACATCCACTTCAACCCCTAGTAGACATAGAGATGTACAAGAAGACATGTAGACACCAAGTTGGACATGAAATGTCCAAGCCTTAGACAGGAGCATGTCAAGGCCCGACACCAAAAAAAACGTAATTTCTTCCTGTGATGGTATGAAAGTTATGGATTTTTGAGTTTTTGTTTTTTTTTTAAAAATGAAAAAATAAAATTTACTTTTATCTTGATTGTGGCAACAACACAAGGCATACTAGTCTATACATTAAATTAGATTGTTTGTTTTTTGTTTGGTTTGTTATAGTGAAATCTCTTGGATTATGCGTCCCTATATCGCATTTTGGGTATTGGTGGAAAGCTCTTAGCAAGGCGGCATGCACGGGCTTTGTTTTGTGACGTTCCAATTCACAATAGAAAAGATATTGAATTTTGAAGGTTTTATAAATTCAAAAATTAAAGAATCACTTTTTATTTTTTATATTTCACTCTATCGTGGCTACAGTACAGGTACACTAGTATGACTTCATAATATCTTTAACTAAAATAATAATAACATGGGGGTTTCTATTATGTACCAATGTTCAGAAAAAACTGGTAACTAGTTCAAAGTTAGCCAATGGAATTGGGAAAAATAAACATTGGCAAAATTCCAATGAAAACATCTAAAAAAATTATATTTCAAATTAAAAAAATAGTGGAAATAACTAGACTCCTTACTTAAAAAATTGGTTTCATTTGGGAATTGAGGGAAATTAGCCAAGAAAACTCAAAAAGTTCTCCAAACACTATTGGGTGCCCGGGGTGAAGTGCCCCCCTTGCTCATCCCCCCTAAGGGCCTCTTGCCATGTGAGTTGGGGTAGTGGAAAAAGCACTAAAAGACAAGAAGTGAACACCAATTGTCTTGCCGGCCTCGGTGAGTGGAGAAGTCAGATTGCAAGGTTCACTGATGATCGGTGGACAAGCCCATCGGTGGAGTTTGGTCAACTTGATGGGAATCATTACGTGTGGAATTGTCACTGGATCTCTCTCCCCACCCACCCGGTCCACATAGCACTACAAATTCTTTTTTGACATTGTAGCTTCATTGGGGAACTTCGCCGACCCGACTCACATGGCAAGAGGCCCTAAGTCATCATTCCAAAGGTGCATGTAAAAAAAAAGATCTCCTATCTATCTTGTGCTTGATTAATTTACCCTTCCACACCTCCCCGGGACGAATTTGGGGCTTCTAATGATTGCAAATATGAATTCAAAATTTGCAAATTTGATCATGTGTGGCAAATAAAAAATTCCAGCGTTTTCCCTTAGGGACGAGCGAGGAGGGTCAGTTCACCCCGGCCTGTTGAGTGGGTGCCCATGAATTTATTTGCGATGCCATCAGTTGGCGCCCTTGTGGCAGCTTCTGAAGTAGAGTGACGTGGAGTGACGTGGAGTAGAGGTCCCTGACTCATCATCATCATTTTCCTCCAATCAAGGGGAAGATCGTTTGAGCCACGTGTCAGTGAAAAGTGTTCCGCAGGGAGTGAGCTTCATTGAGTTGGCAAAAGCAGCATATTTTAAGGGAGGCAACCCATTTCCAACCACTTAAGTGGTTACACATATCTGGAGGGCGAGTTTCTTGGGTGGGAAAATTTTCTTGAGTGCAGAAATAGAGTTAACCCCTAAACGTCCAGATTCATCTCCAGAATTGACAATTTGAGAAAAAATATTATAAAGTGCTATTTGGAAGCATATTTTGGAATTGATATACAAATGAAAGTTGTAGATTATGATTTTTAGATTCCATCGGTGCGGTTAGATTCACCAATTCTATCACCAATATTTTTTAACAAATTTTGAGAGAAAAATTCCAAAATTCCTTCAAAATTCGATTACAAGCAAAATATTTTCATTTTTTTGAGTAAAATTTGTCGGAATGGATTTGAAATGAGGTTCTCTTCGCGTGGTGATTTTTGGAAATTTGTGTGTTCTTCTTATCTATGACCTCATTTTGGCAAATCCAGTTTAGAACTAAAGTCAATGCAGTTTGACCACTTGACATACTTGCACATTTGTAATTTTAGAAAAATATGAACTCTAGTAATACCAAATCCAGCCTTTAGATAGGACAATAACTTGATAACATATCTTCACAAATTAAAATAACTTTCATCCAAGTAGTTAGGAGGATGAAACTGGTGTTTCAAACTGTTCATCGTCTAGAAAATGGACATCAATGCATTTAGGGGTTAACTGAAGAGGTTTTCCACAATTTTTCAGATTTTTATTTCTCAAAACATAATCACTAAGAATTTTTTAGCAAAAGATTTTGTTCCTCCTACTCTAGTCATGTAGACCTTCCTATTTTCCTCATGGACTAGTTGCAAAATCCACCAAGGATTGAGAGTGTTGTAAAACAATCACAGTGTGCCACAACTACATAGGGAATTGTGCTATAATTAATCACTACCATCTTCTTGTGCGTGGAAATAGAATAGTCTTTAGAATCTTACCACCCATTTCCAACCACTTAAGGAATTCAGTATAGCTACAAGATGAGTTTGGTGAGGGAAAAAAATTCATCATGCAGTGAAATAGATTTTATATGAATTTTAAAATGATTTTCTTTTTGTCAAAAATGAAATTTCTATGAACTGAATTCTAAGAAGATTTTGTGAAACCTGTTCTTGCTATACAGGTCATTCTATTTTCAATCATAGGCTTGTTATAAACTTGATGAGAGTAATAATTGTGGCATTCTATGTACATATTGTGATCATTCTAGGCTTTCATTGTACACTTCTTGAACATTTATGTTGCTCCAACTAATATGTGTCAATTGTGAGTAGAAATGTAGACCACTACTGATTTGAAAAACATCAACCTATACTGTAAAAAAGTGGTAGTGGTCAAGAATGGGTGGGCTACCTTATTGCCAAAAGGGGGCGGTGATCAGGAATGGGTTGCCTCCCATAGAGCTTAACTTAACTTAACCCTTGAACGCCGGGCTGGTGACCGTGGAAATCAGCCATTTTGGAACCGTGTGACATCATCCACTTCAGAAAAACCAAAAATATTCATTGGGAGTCAAACTACTGTAGAAGATCTTCCCTTTCCACCCCTAATTCGGAGGATGAATAGTTGCAATTCTGTCCTACACAGGAGAATTCCTTGTCATTCATCGGACAAAAATCATCCACCGCGTCCTTTAAGGGTTAAAAGTGCTTTTCAAGCTTTCCAGCCTTCAGTTCTTCCCTCCGTGGCTCCGTGGCTCCGTGGCTCCCTCCGTCATTCCTTCATGAGTTCCAGGTGCCCAAGGCCCTTGGAAAAGTGCAGGAGGTTCAGGGCATCAGCAGACTGTTCGACTCATGGCAAGCTTCCATTTGCGCAAAACTGCAGTGTCACCGATCAGACTTCTACGTTAACATATAAGTTACGCAGGACGCTAAATCCTGCAAACGAAGTGGGTCCTGCAGGGACATTTTGTGTTTTACCTGGGGGTAAAAGTAAAACCTGCCCCCTATTTTGAGCCATGTCTAGGGTATGTTCTATGCCTCCCCTAGCTAATTTGGGGTCTCTAATTGTAAATATGAATTTGGAATTTGCAAAAAAAATAACGTGCAAAACATAAAAAATTCATGTGTTTTTCCCCATGGTAAATCTATCCCTGTAGGGCGCACTTCGTTTGCAGGATTTAGCGTCCTCCATAAGTTACTTCCACAAAGCTCCTACAACCCTACACCTAGCTAACTTAACTTACGTTAACCCTTGAAAAGCCTTTGGGGTCCCTCTACAGGACTCGTATTTTGCTTTATAACTCTTCAATTGTGGTTTAATATGTGAATTATGATACATTTTTATTTACGTACTATCATGATTATGAATTTACTTTGTACTAAAAAATATTTGGTCAATGTTTTTCTAATCAAATACCACCAAATACATAATATACTATACAACCGCAAAGGACTTTCAGACCCTTCTAGGGTTAACTTAGTTCCAATCCTTATCCCAAAACAACTAAATGGCTACAGATGCATTCCTAAAATGTACCCGGGTGGAATATAATGAGGTGGAAGCACCCAAAACCATCAATACAAGCAATTTAGCATAGTTGGAGGCATCTTTTGCTGGAAAAAAATGTTTTTGTAGTATTAGTGATTGAAAATCATGAATTTAAAAAAAAGAAAATTATAATTTTCAGATATGGCATGTATCTTCTATGAACTTTCAAAGTCGAAGCTCCCTGGACCATTGAATGTGTCACATAGGTGAACCTGAAATCAGAACCTAACGATTTCAGTAATCAACCAATTAGTAATTTGCATGGGGACAATTTAATGACATTTTACTCGGACACTTCAATGGAAAGCATGACGATAACTCCTCCATTTGAACTCGGTCTTGCAAGATAATTTTGTGGGTTATCCGAGGATAAAAGTAAAAAATCCCCCCTATCTTGAACTGTGTCTAGGGTATGTTCTAGACCCTCTCCTAGCTAATTTAGGGTCTCTAATTGCAAATATGAATTCAGAATTTGCAAAACAAAATATTGTGCAAAAAATTAAAAATTCCTACTTTTTTTCCGAGGTAAATTTGCCCGTGCGGGGCCCAATTCGAATGGAGGATTTAACATCCTCCCAATGAAAGCTTAGGGACATTTCTAGAGAACTCTACTATATGTTAATGGGAATAGGGATGTATTTGGGTGTTTCTACCTTAAAGAGGATGAGGATGGAGTTTTCAATTAATTCTATTTATATTTAGGGGTACATAATGCCTAGGGAGTGTATTCATTGAAGTGAGTTTGGAAGAACGCTCATATGATGGTGAAGTTTGCTAATATTTGAGATGTTTTAACCCCTAAACGTTCAAAGTCTTCTCCGAAATGGGAGATTTGAGAAAAAAAATCATTATAAAGTGCTATTGAGAAGAATTTTTTTGGAATTGATTTACAAATAAAGCAGTAGATTTTGAGTTTTAGTTTCCAACTATACAGTTAGATTCACTACTACTATCACCAATATTTATTTTTATAAAATTTGAAAGAAAAAGCAAAATTCCTTTTTAATTGGATTATGAGCAAAAAAATTGAGTAAAATTTGTTGGATTGAATTTGAAATGAGGTTTTCTTGACATGATGATTTTTTGAAATATGTGTCTTCTTAAAATATATGATCTCATTTTGGCAAATCCAGTTTTGAACTAGTCAATGCAATTTTGGCTTGGTCAACCACTTGACCTACTTACACATTTGTAATTTAGAAAAATATTTACTCTACTAACATGAAATTCAACCAACAACTTGATAAAGTATCTTCGCAAATTAAGATGACTTTCATCCAAGCACTGAAGAGGAGGAAACTTGAGTTTTAATTTGTTTATTGTCCAAAAACTCAAGTTTCCTCCTCAGTGGACACATGTAACCCTAGAATCTTGTAGTACATTTGCTTGAGAAGATGTGGAAAAAAATTCAGAAAATTTCATTGCAGGGATTGCAAGATATAAGCTTTCAAATTCACAAAGATCCTTTTTTGGCTCTGCTAAAAAATGGGCAGCTGCACTTCACAAGTTCACACTTGTACGAAAAAATGCCTAAAATGGTGGTGCTTCTTTGGATTCATTCTTCAAGTCAAGTTGACTACATGCCTAAAAAATTTTAGATCATTCAGAATTGTACAACATGTAGGAAAAAAATAGTAACTAGAAAGAAGTAGTGAATGATTTAAAATATAAAATTGTTAAGAATTTAGTTACGGAATTGAAAATGCCAATTCCAATGGTTGCAATGTTGTAATAAACAATATCCATCCTATGGTTTTATTTTATTTTCAAAAAATATTGAAAATTGAGTAAAATAAAGGACTTCAAAATTTATTTTAGAGTAAAGAATCCATATCTACTCGCAAACTAAAACTCTTCATAACTTTGGACTCATTGATCAAAATGGAATTATTCAAAGCTTTCCATGTATGTGTAACTCTAGAAAAACAATTTCTGATTTTTTTTTTATGAAAAAAGTGTTTTTCTCTAATTTGCTTGGAGTGCCCACCGAGGGAAAAAAATAACATATTAGACCATAACTTTTTACTCATATTTCCAAATGTCATGAAATTAGTGCACATGAAAGATAGTCCTCATCCCCATCTTGTACTAAAATTTCAACCTAACATATGAAAAACTCCAATTACACATACTTGCCCAAATTTTCCACATTGCCAAAAAACGCATATTGATCATGTAGGGGTTAGAACAACAATTGTAGACTTCTATATGAGTAGGGGGGAAACAAATGAGGGTATAGGAGTGAGACTTTATTGTCAAGTTTTTTCACTTAATGAAGAATTCATCTTTTTTGTCTAAATTCTTGATGTGAACTAATGATAACAAAATGGTGAAACCAACTTGATTCAACTATCATACTATTTCACCATTGGTTTCTTTGATGCTTTTGTCATTTGCAATAGAAAATTGTATTTGGAGATTGCATGACCTTGTACATATACTTTTACAAATAACTAAAAAAATGGTCACAATAATCGATTTGTTCACTACGATATTTTTCATTGAAGTGATTAAATTGATCCATGTGATTAATTTCTTTACACTGACCATTTGATCACTATGATGAAATTGAACACCATATTCAAATTCATCCCTATATATATTCAAAGATGTAAATATTCCTTAATAAAAGAAAGACTACATAATCAATTGGACATTTAGATAGAGAAATAATGAAAAAATTCTTTGAAGTGCACAAATCCACTAAAAACCTTTATGAATGCTTTAAAGGATTCTTTATCAGTAGCTTATCTACATTAATACAAAATTCGAGACATATATCTTCATATAGGACCCACCACATTACATGTGATATATGTTGGTAAAATAGTCCATACTACAAATAAAAATAGTATATTATTAATAATGAAAACACAACTAGTACAATAAATGCATTAATTATTCATATCTTGAGGCTTCTATTAAGAATGTCTGCCTTGCAATTGTCATTTGCAAGCAACAAGTCTCATTTGTTGATGACATGTTCTTATCATTGTTAACAATGTTTAGTGTTTAGAAAAAAACTTTTTCTGTTACATGCACATGTGCCAAAGAGTTTAAACTAATAATGAAGTGATGTGAAAATTGAGATACTAAAAAGAAGCGATGTGACAATTGTTACACTAAAAAATGAGGTGTGTTACTCCAAACTCTAAAAAGGGAAATATTGTGACACTTAATATTCTAGAAAGATAATAGTTTGGATATCATAGAGTATAAATGGGTGAAAAATTGGATACAATAAGGTAGTGGTGGGACAATTAACCCCTAAAGGACCAAGTGTCCATTCAATGTATGCAAGAAATCTTGGGTAGGTTCCTACGAAGTCATTTTTGGTCAAATGTTCATGAAATTTGGACATAATGTGTAACTATAGTCCCCCTTCCTAAAAATCTATATTTTTTTCGATTGGGTGCCCAGATCAAAAGTTATGTTGCCTTAAACTTTGTGGGCAACTTGGGTAGCTTTGGGCAGCATGTGCAAAACTCTTCCTATGATTTTGAAATTTGGCAAATGTGTAGCTTACATGATAGAAGATGCAAATGTTAAAAAAATAACCATGTTTAGTGTAAGAATCTCATTCTAAAAGAAGCTAAAGTTTGCAGCCTTGGCATGCAAGGTTGGAAAAGAATTTTTTCACCTAACTTCAAACGTTATAATCTTTCAATCCGTGTGGTCAAAGTTTCTAAAAATTTTTCCACATGTTCCTAAAGAAGTCTAGTACAAATTTGTGTAGTTGAATTTTGAAAAAAAAAAATTCATTTTTTTCTTGCTGCCCTAAAAAGTGGCAATTTTTTTTACAATTTTTGCCTGAAATGTACCTCGGTCTTGTGGGGTTAATACTTTAACCCCTAAAGGATTGAATGATTGTTGAATATATGCAAGTGATCTTAGGTAGGTGTGTCTGAAGTCATTTTCAAATGGATGTTCTTCAAATTTTGACATAAGGTGTGAACATGTCACCACTAAGTTGGAATGTAATTTTTTTCCTATCAGGTGCCTCGATCAAAAGTTATGTTACCCTAAACGTTTTAGGCAACTTGGGCAATATGTGCAAAACAACTCTTATTCTCCTAAAATTTGGTAGGTATGTAACTCATATGATACAAGATGAAAATGTAGAAAAATTAACCTTGTATAGTGTAAAAATCTCATTCTAGGAGGAGTTAAAGGCTATTGGCCCTATCGGGCAAGGTCAAAAAAAGACTTTTTTTTTCTTAACTTCAAACGTTATAATCTTTCAGTCCGTACAGTCAAAGTTTCTGAAATTTTTTCCACACATTCCCATAGTAGTCTAGTACACATTCGCACAATTGAATTTAGAAAAAAAACCTTTTTTGTCATTTTTTTCTCACTACCCTAAAAAGTGTCATTTTTCACAATTTGTGCCTAAAATGTGCCTCAATCCTTTAGAGGTTAACATCCAAATTTACATCATTTTTATCCTATTGTTGTTCAAATATATCAAAGTTAATTGTAAAGGAACCCCCAATTTGAAACATGGGAGTCAAAAGAAAGGTTTAACTCTTAAAAGACCAAGGCCTTTTTTCTACAAAAAACACTCAAAACTGCCATTTTTAGAGCAAAGGGTAAAAGAATTTGAAAATTGTATTTTATGCACATCTAACCGTAGGATCTTACACCTAACTAGTATGAAAAATGTTTGGAAAAATTTTCAGAAATTTTGACCGCATAGATTGCAAGATATCTGCATTTAAAGTGAAGAAAACAAGTTTTTTCACACATTGCGGGACTAGGTTATTTGACTTTGAACCTCCTTAACTTTAATTTTTGCACTACAAAGTTTTGAGCTTTAAATTTGTATGGTGGATAATTGAGTTGAGAGTCTAGGAAAAAAAATACAACAAAAACAAAAAATTTATACTTTAAAAAATTGTTAAGTAGAAGTATGTACAAGATAGAAGGAAAATATAAATTATTAATATCTCTAAGATGGAATTAAAATGCACGAATCCCAATGGTGAGATTGTTCTAGAAAGAAAATGAAACCATAGGAACCTTTTTTTTGGAAAAATTGTAAAAATTGCATTCAAAAATGAATCTTGCAAGTTATTTTATTGGGAAGATGCTTTAATTGCCTGAAAAACAAGATTGTCTATAACTTTCTTAGAACAAATCCAAATGGAATGAATCAAATCTTTCCGTGTAGAAAAAAATATAATCTATAAGAAAAAAAATAAAGAATAAAAAAATTCGAAATTGTGAAACTTTTTTTTTTTGCCCCCTCTCCTTGGTTTTGAGCTTATTTGGGCATAACTTTTGTTCTTGGGCCCCAAATGAAAAAAAAAATAATATTCCCACGAAACTTATCAATTTTTCTATCCTCATAAAAAGTTTCAAAAAATTAGGACAAAAATTGAGACCATAGGTACCTACCCAAAATTCCATTTGTCCCCTGAAGGGACAATGGTTCTTTAGGGGTTAACTAAGAATAATACAAAAGAAACACAATACCCAACTTCATTCAACTCTAATTTTGGTGCTTCAAGGAGTTCTATCCTTTGGTTTTTTTCAAACTCCGACTCCTAGTCCCTCATTTCACACACTTTACAATTCACTCTATTATTTTCCTAAGGTAGGAATACCATAAACCTTGCTAGAAGCATAAATGGTTTCCATATACCTACTCTTGTCATTTCAAGGCATAAATTACAAGACTAAGTCCATTGAAAAACATTTGTAGTGTTGGTACGGCTTATGGTATTTCTACCTTAAATCTCATCAAATTGGTTTAACCTTGTAAGGGTGCCGCAGACTTCACTATTAACTGTAGAAAAAGAGAATGCACCCACTGGTCCAAGAATTGGAGAATTTTGGTGACTACCATGATCATAGGGCGCTGCGTCCCTATAGATTTAAACAAACAATTGACTTTCCAAGTATGACGCATTACTTTGGAAGAATGAGAATTGAATGAAATACCAAAAAATTGAATGAAACATCACTCACCCTACCACAAGTGTTGCTAGCTATCTTCACCATCCCTAATATAGAGTAACTTAACCCTTAAAAGGACGGACTGGTGACCATGGAAATCATCTCTTTGGAAACCGTGTGACATCATCAACTTTAAAAAAAACCCAGAAATACTCATTGGGAGTCAAACTACTGTAGAAAATCTCCCCTTTCCCCCCCTAATTCCGAGGATGAATAGTTGCACTTCTGTCCTACTTTACTACACAAGACATGGGGAAAAAGCCCTCAATCACATCAGTATTGTTGCAATATTGTTGCAATGGTTGAACAATCCAATATAGAAATTGGATTGTCGCAATATTACAAATAGTATTGCAACAATACATGTTCAGTACACCTACTAAAAATATATTGTTGCAATACTGGATTGTTCAACCATTGCAATAGTACTGATGTGATGGGGGGTTAGTTTCATGATGGAGAATTCCTTCTTTGTCATTCATTGGTCAAAAAAACGCCCGCATGTAGGCCGACTTTGGAGCCTTGCATATCCGTACCTTAAGATAGGTTGTTTGTTTTGTTTTGTTTATTTGTTACGTTGAGATCTCCCAGCCCATATGTCCCCAGTCAAGTTCTTCGTACTGTTGGAAAGCCCTTGGCAAGGAGGGGTGCATGGGCTTTGTTTCATGGCGTTTGGATCTACAATGGGAAAGTTATTGAATTTCAAAGTTTTTTTGAATAAAAAAAAATTAGAAAATTACTTTTATTTTGATTTTGGGCACACTACAGTAGTGTATATCTATTAAAAGGGGCTTGCTAGCTCCGGGGTTCAGCATCCCCGAATCTTGTCGTGAGGAGGATCCCATATCCTCATTTTTGGTCCTATCTCCAGTAGCCCCCCTGCTCCGAAGTTCCTATAGAAGCCCCTCCATCCATGCTTTCAGGAAGGTCTTCGAACTTCCAGCTCCGTCAGTCCGTCCTCGCATGCTTCTAGAAGTAACGGTAATAATAAGTTCCCACAATCCCACCTCCTCATTACATGCTTCTGGAACAGTACTCCGTCGCTTTAAGGTAATTCTAATCCCACTGCCTAAGTTAGTGCCTAGTGGCTAACAACTTCCTGGGGGGGGGGCAGCATGCCATCAACGGCCAAGATTCATAGCTCCATTTCTCACCAAAAAAACAAATAGAAAGTCAGACGGAAGCCCAGACATGGAACAAACATCAAAGCCAGTCAGTTAATGTCTTTTCAGTACCCGGCACTCATCATGAATTTCTTCCCTTCGAAAGTTCGAATCAGTCTAACTTATTCTACCCATTGGCTGATTGGCCCCCCATCGCCCCCAATTGAACTTGAGGACGACGTTTGACCCCCATCACTCATGTGGGAATACGACCTTACAATCAATGCCTGGCAGCTACTGCGAACCACTGCGAACCACTGCGAACTACTTTTCCAAAGCAGACTGAGGGCAAAGTCGTCAACCCAAGCATTCCGGAAGTTGGGGGAGCTGCCCTGGGAACTTAACTTAACCCCTAAACGCCGAGGCGGACGTTTTTCGTCCGACGAATGACAAGGAATTCTCCTATGTAGGACAGAATTGCAACTATTCATCCTCGGAATTAGGGGTGGAAAGGGAAGATCTTCTACAGTAGTTTGACACCCAATGACTATTTCTGGTTTTTATAAAGTAGATGATGTCACACGGTTCCAAAGTGCTTGATTTCCACGGTCACTAGCCTGGCATACAAGCTAGTTCATTGTTAGCCGGTGCTTGCATGGGAAAATAACCGGTTGGAGTGTGAAATGGAGGATTTAAAATTCGACAAAAATTAGTAGGACCAGTACCAAATTGTATGCAAACGTAACAAGTCAACATGTAATCATCTCTTTTATGAAATTGTCAAATTTTAGCTACTTGCCATTTTGAATCTAAGGCTAATACTTGAATTGTTATAAACATGAATGTTCTTAAACATGGTGGGTATTGCTTTAGGGTTGACTATTGAAGGGTTGGAACAAGGCGAGGGTATGTATTGCTTTAGGGTTGGTTGTGGCGGCTAGCCTTGTCCCATCATTTGTTTTTGCCAAATGTAATAAAACTTGGAGTTTAGTTTTAAGATTGGCATGTCTTTGAAAGAGGGGGATTGTAGCCTTTGCAAATTTGAAGTTGAAGAAAACCGGCTAGAGAGAATTCGATACTAGAGGAAAGGAATTGGGAGATTTTGATTGGAGAAGATGCAATTGGTGTCATTGGAAAAAAACACATCTCCTTCTAAAAAGAGTAGGCAAATTATTGGAGCAACTCAAAAACCTTTTTTAATGCTACTCAAGGACACAAGACAAGGAGAATGGGAGATTTATGAATCTTGGAGTGTCTAAAAGACAAAATTTCTTTTGTCCAATTTCATTCTACATTTTGATCAATACATATGAAGTTCTTCACAAATTCTAGTGAAATAAAATTTGGTCCCATTTGAGGATAAAACATCAACTATGCATAATTTAAAGCTTGATGACTTGATTGCAAGACATTAAAGAGCCTTACTCATTTTGATTATGAGGTCTTTGTGGTATCACATTTTGTATGGCAAAGTGATCAATGCTGCAATTAAATACTACTACTTGACATTACAACTTTTCCACTAGAACTATTTGAAAAATCATGTTGTATTTGGGTGAATAATATCTCTTTGGTCTACATTAATCACAAACCAATTTCTCTTTCTAGATTGTATTTGAATTATTTTTAAAATTTGAAATGAAGATAATGTATTCTTACATACAATCTAATACAATTGTCTCCTTTACAAAATTAGAATATAGCTCCTACCTTTGCAACATTAGATGTTTTTTCAAGCCTTGAGAACACCATTTCAAGGTTGTTTTTGGCTCTATGAACTAGCTTGTGTTGTTCAAAATATTTAATCCCTACAGGATCGAGGCACATTTCATACAAAAATTGTGAAAAACTACCACTTTTTAGGGCAATGAGAAAAAAATGAGAAAAAAGAAGTTATTTTTCAAAATTCAACCGTGTAAAGTTGTACCAAACTACTATGGTAATGTGTAGAAAGTATTTTAGAAACTTTGACCATATAGATTGAAAGATTATAATGTTTAGAGTTAGGAGTAAAATTTTTTTTCAACCTTACTTGATTTTACACTATGCATGGTTATTTTTTTGACATTTGCATATTGTATCATGTAAGTTACATACTTGCCAAATTTCAGAAGTAGAGGAGGTGTTTTGAACATGTTGCCCAAAGCTGCTAGAGTGGCGTGAAAAGTTTAGGGTAGCATAACGTTTGATCTGGGCATTCGATCGGGAAAAAAATTATTTTCCCACTTAGGGGGGACATGTTCACACTGTGCATCAAAATTTGAAGAACATCCATTACAAAATGACTTCATACATGCCTATCCGAGATTAGCTTCATACATTCAATGCTCATTCAATCCTTTAGGGGTTAAATTATTAAAAAATTATAAAAAATTGAAAATGATTAAAATAAGAAAAAAATAAAAAAATATTTATAAATATTTCTTTTCATAAAAATTAATTTCAATTTATTAAACAGTTATTTAAATAATAATATATGTTGTGGCCAAACTTTGGCTATGTTAAACTATTAATGTGGCGTAGTTCTTGGTGTATCCTACAGTCCGGGAACATAGGGGTCTTATTGGGTACCTCAATCACATCTAATGCTCCAAATCCAAGCAAGAATTTAGGCTTTTCTCATCTAATGGATGCTAAAATCTATTTGTTACCTAGTTTTTTTTATGGATTGTTGTTTGTCCCAAGTCAAATCCCTATAAAATGACTTCAATCCAATTGGGTGCAAATGCCCCAATTGAGCTCAAAAATAGAGGACATATGCTATAAATGACAATGGTTCCTTTCATTGAAGTATTAATTTTTTTATAAATAAATTTTGATGGCAATTAAAAAGGGATGTTGATACACTTCAACATTCATTTTTTGACACTTTAATTAGTTAGAAAAGATTTTGAAGACCTCCTAAATTACAATACACCAACTTTATGTATTAACTTTATATAACAACTTCACTAAAACTTGTAAGGACAATTATTTCTTATATTGCCAATTGCTAGTTCTCTATTTTTTGCATTTTGTTTGTATGAAGAGTGTCACATTGCTTTGTGTTTCAAGAATGTTGTTCACCTATTTTTAAACAATTGTAACTCAAGTCAAAATAGTTAATAATTGAACTAGTTGAACTTCACTCTAAATGAAAATTACCTTTTCAATTCCATTTGATTATTCAAATCAAAATGTACAACTATAGAAAGTACCACATGCCTCCCAACTAATGCCCCCATCTATAGTGATTACCATTATCCTATCAAGTACAAGACAAGGTCAAAATAACACATTGAGGCATTTTAGATAACTTTAATATAATAAATAGTCATTCTAAACCTATGCATCCTTTGTCTTTGGGAGGTGATTGTAGTTGTTAAGGAGATTTTCTTAGTTTTTTTTTCACAATTATCCTTTAGTTTGCACAATCAATTATTTTTTCAAGTACTTATTCCAATTATTGCTTCTATTTGTACTACACTTACTCCTAAAAGGACCAAGTGGTTGTTGAACAACCAATTGAAAATTCAAATAAGTTCCTATGATGTCAACTTTTTTGAGATGGATTGTTTTAGAATTTTGACTCCAGGTGTGGACATGTACCCCCTAAGTGGGAAAATCATGTAAATTAAAATTAAACATCAAACATTGATTTTGGCAAGGATTGACAAATGATAATTTAGACGCTACCCAAGATAACTTACTGTAACTTAGAGGGAAGGTTTATTTGGAAACCGCGAGATAGTGCAAATTCAATTTTCAAAGCTTGTGAACATTGCAAAGAAATTCCGATTTATTTCTATCAAAAAAGAAAAAGAAAAGCGTGTGAACATGACCGAATCCCACGTTCATGGGCGAGACTATGGTAGTGCGATGAGCTGAATGTGGAGACCGTTTTGCCCCCCGCATTTTATCCTTGGGAAAAATGCAGGAACAATTTATTTGTAAGGCATGACAAAATTTGCAAATTGTGAGTTCATATTTGCAATCAGAGACCCTGAATTAGCCAGGAGCAGTGTTAAGAAATAGATTAATCAGGCACAAAATAGGGGGTCTTTTTTTTACATTCACCCTTGGCTGGACCTCCGCATTCGGCTCGTTGCACTACTATAGTCTCGACCCGCGTTCACCAGAACCCGCGAACCAAAAGAACAGACACAACGAATATAACCCGCGCATATTCACGGCACCACAATCCCGAACGAAATCCGAACTACCAAAAGCGACCTAAAACGAACCCCAAACGTGTCGAACCACGCGGTCACAGGGGGTCACCGTGGACGTGGACGGTCAGCGATGGGCGGGGCGGGGTACACACGCCAGTAGGGATCACCGTGGACGTCGACAGGCACTAACCGCGGTCACCGATTGCGTCGGAACGTGCCAGGCAATTCCGCTCCGGCGGGGAAGCGAAGCAAGAGCGACGGAGCCAGCCTGCCAGCGCGGGGCGGGCGGCAGCTACTCCGTCTCTTTCCGCGCATACCCGACGTTTCCTAAGTCGCTAGCTTCGGCAGTCGTCACCGCGTCTTCGAGAGCTCTCCATCCACCTCTCTCATGCCCCAAACCGGTCACTCTTCTGGCAGATCTCGGGCCCTTTTCGCATTGATTGGATGGTCGGGGCACCAACTCTAGGGTAGATCTGGATCTCTCCGCATTTCGTTTGGTTGATTTCGTGAGCGGGAGGCGATCGCTTGTTTAAGATTTCGCTACTTTCGTTTGGGAGAGTTTTTACCTTGGTTAGGGTATTGTGTTTTGGGGGAAAACAGAGTGTAAGTTAGTGTAGGCGAGAGATCGTTTGAAGAGTATAGTGTGGGTGAGAGATGGTGTGACGGGTGTTGGAGGTGGGGTGCGGTGGGGTGGGACCCGATGGATGGAGAGGGGAGATAGTTCGATCCAAGGTCGTGAGAGTGGAACCAGCGACGCAGGAAACAGGGGATGCATGCCACCTGCACTCGGTTGAATGCATTCGTTGTGCTGCATCGCGCCAGTTCCCATGGAAAAGGATGGAGGGAAAGGGGGTGGCAAGATGTTTACCTCCTCTTCAGAGCCCAGCAGTCCGCATCGATCTGCGAAGGACCGCCAGAATAATGTGATTTCAGCTAAGGTGATTACGAACAATAGTAGTAATCATATCGGGTCTGCTGCTGCTGCAGGTCCTCCCGGTTCGAGCCGATCCATGGCGTCGTCGTTGCCACCCTTGCCGAAAAGCAGTAACAACAACAACAACAATAACAACAACGGAGGGGCTGTTGCGGTGAATGGTAGTGATGATCGGGTGGACGGGCCTCCATCTGTCGGGGCCGGGAAGGTTTTTACGGTCACGCCGGAGGGAGGAATGAAGACGGCTACGAATTTCTCTGGAGAGCTTTTTCAGGTGGTGGATACGAAGGCGGGCACGACGCCGCAAGGGGGAGCGCTCACGAGCAATGTTGCGGGGATTTTGTATAAGTGGGTGAATTACGGGAAGGGCTGGCGGCCGAGGTGGTTTGCGCTCAAGGAAGGCGTGTTTTCTTACTACAAGGTTCACGGACACGATAAGGTCACCGTGAATGACAACCGGTTCAAAAACTTCCGAATTATTGGGGAGGATTCGCAGAAATTCATGAAGAAGCAGAAGCCCACTCATACGCATATGCACACTCATGTGCACAACCGGGATAGCACTGATCAGAGCCAATTCAAAGCGTCCGGAGAGATTCATCTTAAGGTGAGTTGGCAGAGGAGGTATCTAGGTTCATTTGTGTTTTACAATGAAATTCGATCCTGAAATTCACTTGCACATTTTAACGATAATTAAAGAGGAGCTGTTCAGTCCTTACTCAAGATTTTTGCTATGTGAAGTAGTGAGTGGTCAGAGTGTGGAAAGCTTTGAAATCTGAGCAAGAAGCGACATACTCAAAGATTCACAGATGACAAGATTGAGCTGCTTAACCTCTGCGCTTGTTTTTCGTCGACTGTCTTGTCTTATGCACTTGTCGAATTGGTAAACTTCCCGAAACCTGGTTGATTGATAGGGTTCACTTCACCTCTAGTGCCGTGCTGATCTCGTTCATTTTATCATTCGGATCGCTCTGTATTTTGAAATAGTTGCCTTCTTCGAACAATCTTCTGTGATCCTTTTTATCGTCGTCAGAGCTTGTGTCAACGTTAGGGTTTCGTTGTTTTGTTACCCTGACGTAGTCGAAGTTTCGTTTTCCTTTTGTGCAAGGATTGCGACTACGAATTCGTTAGATCATTCTTGTTTCGGTTAATGTGGTGCCTCATTGTTGAATAATTATTCTCAACCTTATTCGTTTTCCTATCTCTACAACGGGCAGATTTTTAAATTTCCTTGTATTTTTCCCTAACCCGATATGCAGCTTTCTAATATTTCTAGTCAAGCAATGATTACAACTCATTAAAGTGTCAGTCTCAATTGAAATATTTTAGCTTGAGATTCGGTTCGACTCGTTCACATTCGGCTATGATCCAAGGGCAGGGTGTTTTATCCATCGAAACTCTTCTTTGTCATTCTGCAGTCTCGGAAATTGAGCTCAGTTAACGTGACCAGAGTTTGTTTTTCCATTCTTGACCAGGTGTCTTCCCTTCGCAATAGCCGGTCAGACGATAAGAAATTCTACATCTACACGGGAACCAAGACACTGCATCTACTAGCAGAGACAAGTGCTGACAGGCAGGACTGGTTATCGGTCTTGACTGCTGCTAAGGAGTTATTTCCTCGGAATTCTATGCTCATTGGTCTGGTGACCCCTTCAGAAGAAATTACCATCTCTACCGATAATTTGAGGGAAAAGCTTTTGGAATTTGGATTGAGTGAGGAAAAGGTGAAGGAGTGCGAGGATATTATGTTGGCGGAATTTTCGGATGTGAAAGAGCAATTGAAGGTTATGCAGCAGCGTCGCCTGACATTGCTCGAAAGACTGCGGCTGCTCGAGGTATACTACTGCAATTTTCCCTCCTTGTGAAGATTTGTATTGCTTTCCTACAAGTCTGTCTCCGTGCTGTTTGACTTTTCCGTCCATTATAGAGACCGTGATGCGGTGGATACTCCAAACTGAAGGTTGGCATGGGAGGATTGGGATGGCGTGGTTGGTTTGGTATTTGCATGGGAGGTAAAACCTAGCATGTTGATAGTGAAATGTTCACCTTGCAGGCAGAGAAAGTGGAATTGGAAACAACTGTTGTCGACGAAATGCAAAGTCAAGCAGGCGGAGGTGGGCTTCATGGGCTCAAGAAGTATTACGGTATTTCTTGAAATTCTGATATATTCTCTCTATGTCCTGCGATTGCTGTCTTTTGCCTACTTTTCAATGAAAACGATGTTCCTCGTGACAGCTGTCCTGGAGCGTCTGCACCGAGTTCTATTATCGTCATTGAACACAGCATTGAACTAGTTAGAAGCGTTGTTGTTTTTTGAATTCAATTTTTAAAATTTCAAGGGGTTTCGGGGTTTAGTCTTTCCATATATAGCATTTCTATGGCGACTATTTGTAACCAGTCGCTGAAGATACTTTGCACGTAAACTCCTCAACAACTTTTAAAAGGATTTGTCGTTTGCTTGGTGAGTATCTGGCTTCGGCTTGTTGTAACCGATTATAAACGCACTTTTTTCATCCTTCTGACAGGTGGAAGTGACACTGAGTCGGACGAGGATAATGGCAGTCACAAGGGTGGTGTTGAGGTTGATTCTGACGATGAAGATGATGTCTTCTTCGAAGCTAAAGAGACGCTTAGGTCTGTGAATTCTCATAAAAAACTCCATCCAGAGTCTCCCAGAGAGCGTGAAGTTAACATGGACATTGTGGGGTTTGATTATCCGAAAGTGTCTCGACGGAAATCTTTACCAGAACCAAAAGAGAAAGAAAAGAGTGTGAGTTTGTGGTCCATGATCAAGGATAACATTGGTAAAGATCTTACAAAGGTCTGTTTACCCGTTTACTTCAACGAGCCCATCTCATCTTTGCAGCGATGTTTTGAGGATGTGGAGTATTCTTACCTCTTGGACAGGGCAGCAGAATATGGAAAGAGGGTGAGTCTTCTTCTATCATTTCAATCTCTTTATGCCGGGTGAAGTGACTGACTAGGTCCTTGCGATGAAATAAGAGCTCTCCTTCTGGTTGATGTACTTTGTCTATCCCGCTTTGTTGAACTAACCGGAATTCTGTCTGTTATTAGGGGAATAGCCTCATGAGGCTTCTGTGCGTTGGAGCTTTTGCTGTGTCGGGATACTCTTCAACAGAGGGTCGTACTTGTAAACCTTTCAATCCTCTGCTTGGAGAGACTTATGAAGCCGACTACCCGGACAAGGGTCTGAAGTTTATCTCCGAAAAGGTGTGTCATCATCGTCATTGCAGACTCTGCGATACTTTCAGAACATATTTGATGAACGTACCAAGTGCGCTGGTTCTGAATTGGAGAGCTGCGTTTGCGAGAGCTAGAGATGTTAGTATTTAATTAACAGCTTGCAAATTTTAGGTCAGAGTGAACTCTCATAATCTGGCTTTTTCTATCTCCATTCTTTATCTCGCAGGTGAGTCACCATCCAATGATTGTGGCATGCCACTGCGAGGGTAGGGGCTGGAAGTTTTGGGGTGATAGCAACTTGAAAAGCAAATTCTGGGGTCGTTCCATCCAAGTGGACCCTGTCGGCATTCTTACGCTGAAGTTCGACGATGGTGAAGTTTTCCAATGGACGAAGGTACACGCTTGTTCATAGACGTTGACACCTGTCTAAGCTTTCCGTGTTGGTATTCATTACCGAAAGATCAATGTTTGATGAAGCTCTTTCACTAAGTTTGAACTGGTTAGCGCCCTAATTATGTGTTTTTGCAGGCATGTAAATCTGTGTCTGAAGAGCTTTCTAGGATTCTGCATTCATAGTTCTTACTGGTTCCAGACTCCGTTCACGATCATTTGCAGGTTACAACATCCATATATAACTTGATATTAGGGAAGCTCTACGTGGACCATTACGGTACCATGCGCATACAAGGCAACCGAGAGCTTTCTATAAAACTGAAGTTCAAGGAGCAGTCGATTATTGACCGAAACCCACATCAGGTCCTTCTACAACTCATGTCACTGCACCTATCATGTTATTTTTCAAAGCTGCTATGTAGAATCTTTCTCAGTTACTGCTTGCAGACTGAAAGTGGTGAACTAATTCGTAACCCTCATAAAGCGGTACTGTTAAATCTTGGGGTCACTGTTTCCCTTATCTTGCTTATTTTCCGTAAATTGCTTTCGTATCGTCCGCAGGCGTTATAAGGATTATTTGCTTTTCTGTGGTGGTGTTTAAACTGGTTGAATGTTAACATACATGTGTAATTTAGGACTGGCAGAGGATTGATTTGGGTGCTAATATTTGGAGGCTCAAGGCAGTTATTGAGTTGTACTACCTCCGTCCCCAAATGATCTTCCTGTTGACCAAAATGTTCATTAAGGCGATAAATAACATTTTTAAGACCCGGTTTGCACTATAAGTAGAGTTTGGTGCACTCTTAGTGTCCTAGAAACTTTGAGTTTCGGAGCCCTTTTCAAAATGCAGTTTTGGAGTGTTGAAAAGTGGAATTTTTGGGGCATCTTCAAAGAGCACTATTGGGCATTTAATTGTTGAGTGTGAGATTGTCATCTTATGGGCATTTAGTATAATTGTTGAGTGTGAGATTGTCATCTTATGGGCATTTAGTATGGGCTTAAGACCATGTGTGGACCTTTGTTTTGCCTTTCAAAGCTTCATCTCCTTCAGTCGGGCAATACTCAAAGAGATGAAAAAATTAAGAACAAACAGTGTTAGATTGACCCCTTTGATCATTTCTTTTGTCTTTTGATTGATGATTGCATGTATAGAGGAGGAATTATTGTTTGGAGTTGTTTTGTTTTCCTAGAGAGAAATCACTCAGTTTGGAATTTGACCACCTCGCAACGTCACAAGTGCAACATAACATGAAATTTTGGGCCAAAAATTTAAAGTCAATAGGAAGATCATTATGGGAGAAATTGATATATTGTTAGGAAATGTAGTGTGGACGCTATTGTTCACCGTGTCCAATTCAGTGAACGTGCTCCATTCTGCTTTTCTCTTTGGTCCACGGTTGAATTCACACTTTCTGTATTTTGGTCGTATTAATTTGCTTCGGTGAATTTGCAGGTGCAAGGGTTTGTGCATGACAAGAGTGGAGCTAAGATTGCAACTCTGTTTGGAAAGTGGGACGAGTCTATGTACTACGTTATGGGAGATATTTCAGAGAAGTCGAAGAACTACGATCCTATGTCCGAGGCTGTTTTGTTGTGGCGTGTTGCTGACCCACCGGAGAAGTTGACTCGTTACGGTCTGACAGCCTTTTCCATGACTTTGAATGAGATCACACCTGGGCTGAGGGTAAGCAGTTGGATTTTCGGTTCTCATTAAATTGTGCTAGTATTGTTCGGCAGTTTTGGTAGGTGGAGTTTTGGTTAACATATTTAGTTCATTTTGATTTAGACATGTTCGTTCGTTCATTTACCTATTAGTGTATGCTGTTTCTTTTGAAGGAAAAGCTTCCACCTACAGATTCAAGGTTGAGACCTGATCAAAAGCACCTGGAGAGTGGGGAATACGATGCCGCTAATTCAGAGAAACTACGACTTGAACAAAAGCAGCGGCGAGTGAGTTTTGCTGGCTTTTTTCCTCTGCTAGTATCAGAGTATACTGGTGTGTCGAATTGGTACCTGTGTGCCTAGTAAATATAAACATTGATGGTTAGTGCCCATGTATGCTCTTGTAGAAATGCACCATGATATTTGCAAGGAAGCATTTTGGAAATTAAATTTTGTGTGTTTGGTTGTTCCAGGCTCGGACTCTTCAAGAGAAGGGCTGGCAACCACGTTGGTTCCGCAAAGGGAAGGGGAAGGATACTTATGAATATGTCGGAGGTTACTGGGAAGCACGGGAGAAAGGGAGATATGAAGGCTGTCCAGATATTTTTGGTCAAGATCCCCAAGACGAGAATGTCCTTTTAGACTGAAGGTTCTGGGACAGAGGGTGGGGTGATGAGACGTGTTTGACGCATTGGCAGTATACAACTTTGTAACATTACCGCTGCAACCTCCTTCACTTTCGCACCTCTGACGAGGAATTGAGTGTAAAGTTGTTGAGGGTGCGTGGCTGGCTAGGCGGGGTTTAGTCTTAACATGGGTTATGTATATGTAAGTTTTTTTTCGGGTCAGGATCAGGATAAATTGTGAATTATCTCTCAGAATTTCGGTACTAGCCTCAGAATAGGCGATCTTGGTTTCATTGACAACTGAGATATCGTTCAGTCTCACCCTTACTGCGTCAACTCATTGTTTAGATTTTATAACCCAGTTATTAATGGACCCCTCATTTTTTCTCTATTTAATTTAGTACGTTGGCTTCCAAGATGTGCATAAAAAGTCTCGTTATTATTATGGTATTTTTGCGAACCCGTATTGGCTACGAATGGTGTGTTTGGAATTTGGTTCTTTATACCTTGGGTCCTATGTTTCACCTGTTGCTGGTGTCTGTAATTCCGTATTCGATGATCTCTTTTAAATAGCTAGGTGTTAAATTTGCTTAATTCAATTTGCTGTTGTAGTTAATGCGATGTTATTTTGTATCAGGTTTGAGAATTATTTTTAGTGCCTATCTATGCCGTGGAAGTGTCTAAAGCTATCACCTAATGTGGTTAACAACTTTTCTTTTAAGTGACAGAAATGGCCTGGTTGAACTTCGCAGCGCAATCGGAGGTATGCACGTGCGTTCTGTGAAGGTGCTCAACATCTTTTACCTGCAATTCATGTTGTGATTCCTCACCACATTGATCTTGACTCGAAGTGACGTATTTTAGATCAGATGACTCACATCTCCATTGAAGGCAATATGGAATACAAAACTTGTAAGTCAGATTATTGCTGAGTAATCTGGTATTCTGTATTCGACAGAATCATGTCAACCTGTTTTCAATCTAGTGCTATTCTTCAACGAATATCTTTGTGAGACTTCCCCATGCCAGGTATGTCTATCTTTGGTTACGCTGTACTCCTAAAGATGCATGTCAGAGATCGCATGATCAGATAATCATGTCATGGAGTGATTCAAGGCTACCTGCTCGTACAGTGATTTTAAGTGAGGGCGTAAGGACTTGGCATTGGATTTCGTGCCATTTGGGTTTGAGGTTTGTTGGTTCCACCTGGACCTCGGTTAGTGCCATAGAAGCTATCATTTGCTTGAGTATTTAGTCCTCGAGTGTCGTCACTTCCTAGCGCATAGGGGCTTGGCATAGGCCGGTTCATGGAACTGTTGGAGCCAGGCGCAGCACCACCTCCACCTCCACTTCCGGCTTGCCATCTTGACTCTATGATACTTCTGCTGACGACCAAGCATATATAGTAAAGCTCTCCAGCTAAACCTGAGAAGAAGGTAAATGCAGCTGCGGCGCCAAATATTCCTCGGTGCATATTTTCACATGTCATGTACTTGTCAATTTTCTCGTTTCCAGTTACCAGTTGTCGTTGTCGGGATCTGAGAGCATTCTTATTGGCTCCTGCTAGAAAGCATATCTCTGCTATTACAAAGCATAACCTGCATTGGAATTATAATTTCAACGTGAATCAGGTTCATTTGGAAGAGCAATGGAACGAATAACTAATAAGGTAGACACTATTGTTGTCACTTAAAGCATTTTAACATATGAAGGAGTGCGATTTTGTGCCATGTATAGGGTTGTGGAGAGACCTTTCGGTACAAGAGTCAAATTTGTATTTATCACTGTATGATTTTCTGATGAAATTTCGACGTGGGTGGTTGTTGACCACTATGTGTGACAGTAAGCATCGCCATTTCCATTCCAAAATCGGTGGGCATACAGTAAACCAAGCATGACTACGCCACTTGCTAATAAGTCAAAGTGTTCAAATGCATGATTGGATGTTGGTAACAGGAGTCGGGGATCAAGTTCCTAATGATTACAGTATCCTCTGGTTTAGACCTGGGGGGAGGGCATTAGTCGGTGTACCAGAGAATAATGAAGGAAGCGATTGCGCATGATTTTGTACTGCCGGGTTTGTGCTCGCCGTCGAAACAGAAGCACTTGGTGAGGGCCATGACAATCACTTGTGCTATGGCCAGGAACGCGAAGGCAGCCACTGCATATGACGATGAAATGTCAGAGTCATATCTGCAGTAATAGTAACCATTGTAGGTCGAGTTGGTGAGTGTCTTGTTGGGGTAATCGAACACCCAGCTTACATTTCCACCCGACGAATTCAAGCTCACATACGTGACAGTTGCCTGCAGAATAAGAGAATCAGTTTTAGGTCATCCTCTTTCGTGACATTGTGGTGGTTCCAATCACAGGTACGTACGTTTCAGTGAATCCTTACCGTCTTTTATTGTTCGTTACTTTTAAATTTTGGGGGAAAACATCATGATGCCTCTGTATGGCGTCTGATTGCTTTGGGATTCTCTTATGATTTGGCAATAGCATTCGGTGTAGGGCACATATGGTGTGGCTCTAAAGCATATTCCTACCACCCGTTTTACGCTCTCCTGATCAAACATCGGTGGAATCCATATAGGACTGGGTAATGAGGTTTTGAAAGTGGGGAATGAGGAAATTAGCGAACCTGGGCTCGATGCTCCTCGGCCGCAATGGCAAGTCCGAATGCAATTATATAACACGTCAACAGCATCACCACAACAGCCCAATTCACCTTGTTGGCCGCCATCTAGGGAGAAAAGAGGAGACGCAGATGTCCTTGGCAGGTGCCGTTCACGCCACCTTGTCAGAAAGCCATTCTCATTTCATTGGGCGACTTTGTGGTGAAATGTCTAATTCTGGTGAGAAAGTGATTCCCTTTCTTATGCAATGAGAATTTCGCTGCTCATGGTGGGTACCGATATTCATGCTCTGGAACGGATCATCTTGCCACCACAGATTGGCATCATCATGCCGGCAAAGTCACCTTGCCTTCTTAAATCTGTTGCCGACTCTGGAGACTATTCTCACAACACTACGTTGATGATATATCTGACATGGTGACATGCTTTTCTTCAATTTCCTGCATGGGGAAACAAGCTCCAACAAGCCATTCAGCACGAGACGGTTTGCAGTTTCCATTCCTGCACAATAATATCTGCTCAATTCGCATTCCAGTGTGCGAGAAAATGCCTTCGTTCACAACCCTCCGAAATGAGCTCCTTATGTTGCGATTTGACAATGTGGCATGGTTGGATTGATGGCTAAGAAGCGTACAGTCTTCGTTCAGGTCACAGAAGAGAAGACCTTTGGGGTTGCAATGAGATTCCAAGCAACGTTTTTCTAATCTAAGTCTTCAGTAGCACTTGGGCCTTGAAATAAGGTATGGGTCACTTAGAGCTGCCACCTGAAATGTACACTTTACATCCATTTCAAGTGGCGATTCTGGCTGCCCGCCCATTGCATCAGCACTGAAAATGTACTGAAATACTATTTGCAGTATTGTGGCAATACAATTTCAATATTGGATTGTTCACCCATTGCAACAATATTGATGCAATGGGGGGTTAGTTTCATGATGGGGTGCACATGGTTTACATTACATTCAACCCTGTCCAAAATTGAACCATTACAATGAGCAAACTCATCACAAGGCATCAAAAAACATTCAATAAACTACACTCTTTGGGCCATTTACCTTTCATAACATTCTTGAACTTTAAGGCATGAGTCCTTAGCTTTCTATGAAGCAAAACTCCTTTTACTCTAAAAAGTCTTGAATGCAAATTTGTCCAAGATTTGTGGGCCACTGTAATAAAAAATATTCTTGTTTACACTATTTATGGAGAAGGACCCTAGACCTCCGTATTCAAGATTGATATATTAACCTTGAAATGATGTTGAGGATGCTATGTGTCCTTTGGATGATTTTAGGAAGGTCTATATGATGGAAAAAATAATTTCATCTAATTTGGGGGGAGTTGTTGGGTGCTTTCACTATTGTATTATTTATTTCCTTTTGTATTACAAAGAATTTAATATAGTTTGACATTTTTCCCAAAAGATTGAAATTTTGATGACTTACTTGTTCCTCAAGTTTTTGAAGTTTGCATCACAAGTAAAGATGTTAACCTCCAAAGAACTAAGGCCATAATTTTGTAAAAAGCCACTCAAAACTACCATTTCTAATACAAAGAGCAAAATTATTTATTTGAAAAGTGAAATTCCTCTTAAAAAAACTACCCAAAGTCAAGTGGCAACCAAAAAATGGGAGATTTTAGGTTAATTTTTTTTGTGATTTGCTTGCTTTACCTAGAATTTGGATATGTGATAAAAATGAGAGAAAATCCATTTCATTGTTGTCATAGATACACAATGTAAACTCAAAAGTTTTGTTCATGGCCATGTAAATTATTAAGAAAATCCATTATAAGTAATTATTGCATATATTATAAGAAAATGTTGATAAATTTATTGTAATACAATTTAACCCTTGAACCCCTAAAGGCTTGAGGTGTTTGAGGCCCAAAATTGTTTCAAAGTACTAATACCCATAGTAAGTATTGAAGAATAATAATGACTACATTGGCAATTATCCTATTAGTATAATAAGTTCATTCTAAGGGAGATGATCAAGTAGAAAATTTTTGTGCTAATGGATTCATTCCTTATCTATGTAACACAACTTTAAAATACACAATCTCTCATTTGAAAACACATTCAATTAATTCAAATAATACTCAACATTCCAACTTGGAAATTATATTTCACACTACAATGACACTATACATACATAACTCTGATACTCATAACATTAATTTGGACTTTAACTTTGCTCCAACTTAGCATACATCTCAACAACATAGGCACATACCTACAACAACCAATTTGGTATGTAATTTCCTTTTATATTAATCAAATTGGCGATAAATCACTGTTACAAATTCATCACTTTGATTAGTAACTCAACATCCTTTTGACAAATTTCGATAACTCTGACCTCAACTATACGGTCTTTCACACATTTATAGCTTCGTACTTTCTATTAACTCTACAAATTCTCCAATTTTCAGCACTCTCTTCCAACTAGGACACCAACATATACTTCACTCCATTAACATTCTCACAATCAATCACCCACACATACACAACCAAAGAAAATGAAATTACACAACCTGACTAGCTAGGACATGCACTAGACTTTTACTCAACAATAAGTGATTTTCAACTTGGAGACACTGGCCTAATAGGGGCCAAAAATTGGTAGTTACTGACTTGGGAGAGACAACCCAACCACCCACCAATTCTTGTCTTAACTTCCAAATTGACTTAGCTTAAAACCCAAGTGGCATTTTGAACATCTGGACTCTTACTATTTGAGTATCAACTACCAAATAGGAACCACATGCACATAAATAATTTTAATTCCTAACCATCACATTCCCATATGATTCCATACAAATACCACTCCAACTCAACACATATCCATTAGTTTGTCAAAGTAGCCACATCGTCCCATTAAATTCTTAAAAACAAGACACAAAAATGACTCCAATTTGTAACAAAAAAGTACCCCAAAATCACCTAATTGGAACACAACTAGTGAAACTACTTGTCAAAACTACAAAACTACACACAACTTTACACAAAAAGATTCAAAATTTTGCTCCAACTAGGTAATCTACAATATGGCCAAAATTTTCATCTATATCAATTCTCTAAAAATTCAACCACAATATCTTCTAAATAATTTGTTCAAGTACATCCTCCCAAAATTTTAGAGTAAAAATCTACACCAATTGCAAGTTCAATGTGCCTAAACTTCAAAAACTAGGTTTTCTAGTCCTTCCTAAAGGTGAAGTTTTGTCTTTCAACATTTTAAGAAAAAATACAAGCATAACTAGTGTGTTTTATCCAATATGTGGAAAAATGAGTTGAAAATATGTGGAAAAAAATTAACCAAAAAACTTTTATATTCATCTTTCAAAAATTAATCAAGTAGAACGTGGTACTTGATGAAAACACAAACTAAATAGCCATTAAATTTTGACAAGAAATTGAGAATTCTAAGTCCCAATGTTGAAAATGTTGTAATAAATAACACATATCCTACAAATATTTTTTATTTTTATTTTTTCAAAAATGAGCTAAAAAAATGATTTTATATGTTTTTTCTACCTTTATTCTAGGGTTACTATTTTTTGAGCATGTAAGTGTGAGCTTGTGAGCATATAATTTTTTTGGAGATTCCATCTCAAAATTTGGGTCAAAATTTATTATTTTCAGTAAATTTTAGTACATGTTGCCATGGACCTATTATCATAGATCTATTACTATGATCCCTTGAACAACCTTGATGTGCTACTTATTGGACTTTGCTAGATTTGAAGAAGAAAATTTTTGGTGATTAAGTAGGATTTGTTTGAAATCAATTGAGGTTGCTTCATGGAGAATTTGATTTTTACAGTCACTCCTTTTCTTTTGTTGGGTACCTCTCCACGCTTAGAAGAACCCCCTAGTTGTGGAAAAAAAAATTAATTTAAAAACCAAACCAAACAAAAACAATTTCTTGTAGCTAGAGGGATCTTCTCAATGTTGAGAGGTACCCAACAACAAGAGGGAAGTTATTATATCTCAATGAAACAACTTTAATCGATTTCAAACAAATCCAAATTAATAACCAATTTTTTTCTTCTTAAAATTTAGAAAAGTTCAATAAGTAGCACATCAAGGTGGCAAGTGCTCGATCCTCCTCTCGGCGCCAAGAGGTTTCAAGCAACAAGAGGGGAGTGATTAACTAAAGGACCATTTGATCAAAGATAGAAGAATTGGACCTCGGGAGATCCAAGAAGAGGACAATGATCAACTAATCAACAATTTGGTATAATTAAGCTCATTCCTTCTAAAAATAATCCCCATCACCCAAATATTTTATCCTAAAATCTTAACAAGATCAATTACCAGCACATCAAGATAAAAGTGTAGATATCCCCCATCGACTGTGAGAGGATCTACACTATGATAAGATAGTGATCAACAAAAATGAAATTTGGTGCGACTAAGCTCTTTCCACATGTAAAAAATTCCAGTGAACGAGACCCTCCCATTGACCCTCTGAAGATTTGTGATGCTACAAGACACTAATCATCCAAAATAAAATTCATTGTGCCAAGGATCATTAGTTATAAAAAGTTCTTATCAACAATTTTTTCTCTAAAATTGTGAGCCCCTAATTCATCACCAAGGGCTCACTCTTTTTTTTTTTATTTCGTATTTTGTTGTTTTAAATGCAATTTTATATACAAAAAGCCCCCCAAAGAATGTAGAATCAAAATAGGTGTGTCACATACTAATATAGTACTCCCTCTGTCCCAAAATGACCTTCTTGCTACAGAAAATGTTCTGGATTAAGGTAAAAAAATAACATTAAATTATTTTTTTTGAGTAGTTAGTAGATTGTGATACACTCCTTCTACCCTAAAAATTTCAGTTTCAAATAATTTGTCAAAAAATAGTTATGGTTTTTTGAAAAGTAGGATTTGGGGGTCATTTTTTTGGAGCACTGCTAGCCAATCATTTCTGAAATTTCCTGTGTAGTGAGCTCTTCCTCCTGTTGTCCCATGTTGTGCACTATTGTTCCTACATTCTTCCCACACTGATATTGTCCACAGTATACTTCCATTGCTTCCAACTTCAGGAATTTTCAGATGTGTTTCCACCGAATCAACTACAAAGTAATGTAGTCCTAAAATAAAGAATTCCTAAATAACGAACAATGGAGAAAAAAAAAGCAGAAAGGAACCACCGTAGTGGGATTTCGGGAAACACTCCAGACCGAAGACCTTGGAGCCCACCATGATCATTAAATTACTCCCAATATTAACTGATTCTCTGGGCCTAGCTACCCTTTGACTTGATGGTTGCAGTGTCTACCCCATTCTCCATTACAGGGAAATTCATTTCGCGGGCTCTTCTTCCACGTCACAGAAGGAAAATCATTTTGGGACAAAAAATTAAAGCCAAAAAGAAGATCATTTTGGGACGGAGGGAGTATTTAGTCTATATTTAGAATATTATAGCTAGAATGGCCCAACCACAAGTTGTAAATAGGTTAGAACCCAACTAATCGTTGCAATTTGGTCAATTACAAATGATGGGCGTATCAGGCTCAAAATCCCACATAGAAAGGACATCTCTAGGCTAATATTGGTCAAGGGAACCTTACTGAGGCATATAGGTTAGTTCCCAGAGATAGGTTCCAGTTCCCCTATTTCATCGACGAAATAGCAGAACCCGAATTATTGGTTTGCAGGTGTCAAAAATACCAAGGTGGGACCATGGAGGAATCTAAGGTCCAAGGAGGGTGGTTTGGGGTTAAACCATACCTGGGAACCAACGGCGAAGTTGGTTTGCTAAGATTTCCCTCGGTGCAGAAGACTTTGCGGCCACCGATAATTAAATGAGGGGGTGGAAATTGTCCCCTTTGGGCCGATGTGTAGAGTAAATTTATGAGCCTACACATGTGTTGTGAGTCCCATGGAAGGTTCCATGAAAAGTTTCGGAATTTTTTGATAGTCAGAAGATGTCTTTCGAAATGGTCAACTTTCCAAACCTGCGATGGAAAATTCCTGGAAAATCCCTAGGTGACAGTAAAATCCCACTAAAAATTAGCATAGCTTCATTTATGTTAATAAGTTGACCCAAAAAGTTTCACAACATTCCCATAGTCAAAAGTACCCAAACCTGCAACATTCCCCGACAATTAATGGAAATTAAAATCCACGGTGGGTTTGACCAGTGGAGTGAGAGCATACAAAAGCGGAATGGAGCGCAAGATAGGTCTTTTCTCACTCCCCCATACCTACTCAGGAGCCTAGGCTAGTTACTTTGGCTAGAAAAGTCGACCCCTCAAAGTTGGGATTTTCCTCGGGATTTGGCGTTAAGTTGGCGTTAGGTTTCATAGTGATTTTGAATATAGAAAAGGGGGAGGATAGGTCTTCTAAACTAAAAATGGCCTTCTAAAGCCAATGGTACAATCCGTTTGCAATTTGGAGTTAATCTCCAAAAGTTAGCTTAGTGGGCCAACATAAGATGAAAACCTTGAGTTTTGGATGAAAATCCAAGAAGATAAGGTTAACTTAGATGAAGAAGGAGAGGTGGGTGCCCGGGAAAGAGTATAAAAGGGCACCCCTTCTCCTCTCTCACTACCCTCTTTTTGTGTAATTGGATCCATTGGGTCTAATTGATGTTGGAATTGTGGTATTTTTAGCCACAAACCTTGCAACGGTGTTTTTTGGGCACTTTTTGCCATTGTTGTTGTTTTTGGAGCTTGCAAGGTCTTTTGGGTTCCCTTGCCTTCTCTTTTGATTGAGCGTGGTATTAACTCTTTCAAGCTTGAGCTTTGAAGCTTTTTACTAACTTCCGAGGTTGTTAGGGTTGTGGGTACTTACCTTGAGGGACCCTTTTTGGTCACTCACATTGTCTTGTCGTGTACTATCTCCAGAGCACCCCCCCCCCATATGACTGGCCATGCCGCTTTGGGGGGCCTTTAGTTCAGGTTATTGATGTTATTAACCTGTGGCGCTAGCCTTTGAGTGTCCAAGGCCATTTCTTGTCTTTTGTTCTTGTCCCTAACCGTGGCGTGTTATTCTTTGGTTGAGAGGCACGAGGGTGTGAGGATAATGGGTCCTGCCGTATGACGAAGCTTTGAATCCATAGGGTAAAAGAGTCCTCGTGGTAGGTGAGATAAGTGGAGAGACAGCGAAGCTTTGAACCCCCTAGGGGTGGAAAGTCTTAGCAGTGCATTAAAACCACGTCATGGGGGAATCGTGGGACCACATGGCCCCTCTACCCACAAGGTTTAGTTCCCAAAACACAAGGGGAACAAACCAAGGTTTAGGTCCTAAAAAAGATACAATAGAAACTAAGGGTCAAGGTTGGCATAGGGAACAATTAGTGACAAGTAGAATAATGCCTCCTCCCAAGCAAACCTAACCCACCACCCAATAGCTAAACCACGACCTTTTACCCCTCTTTTTTTAGAGCCCAAGGTAGGAAAAAAGAATAGTCGAGTAATAGCCCAACAGTCCAACAGCAACCTAGCCACACACCCAACAACCGGGAGAGACAGGGGGTCGGACATCGTGGGTTCCAACACTAGGGAGAGGTCAGAATTTGGGAAGGGGCCGCATATTGGGGTTCTAGTACAGGCGGACTAGGTTGGGACGGGATTGGAGTACGAGAAGGGGTCGGGTACTGGGTAGGCTCTGGGATTCAAGGCTGTGGTTTTTGGCACAGATGAGCTCTGGGTTCAGGGCGGGCTCAGGAGTCAGGTGCTATGGGGTTCCGGCACAAGCTGGTCTCTAGTTAACACTGGGGGGGATTTTGGCGGTCCAGGATCAAAGGATACAAGAAAAGATGCAATCTAAAATTGGAAGGAAGAGGGAGGAAGGCCCACAACACAATCAACTACACTAAGCAAATTGTCAGGGCGGGGAATCCAACTCCTCGTCTCTTGCAAACCACCATCGCGGCAATGAGCAAACAGATAAAAGAATGAAAAGGTGACAAGAAAAAATGACAATTTGAAGGTTCGGAGTGGAGGTAGATAAGGTAGGAGGAGAGAATCCTCAAGGCTCACTTAAGCCTTTGGATTAGAAGTAGGTAATCACCCCAAGATTAAGTTTGAGACGTAAGTGTAAGACGTAAGAAGTAGGATGTGAGAAGTACCTCAACTTGGTGGAGGGGATGATGCGTACTTAGGATTATCTTAGTAGGAAGATCAGGGTTAGTTGGGCCACCTTAGAGTGGGAGAAAAGAAAAGAAGGGAGGACAAAAGAAATATGGAGAAAAATCGGAAGTTAATTCCTTGCACCAATTTATTTCATGATTAGAACTGTGGTTTGTTGTCTCACAACGCGGAAGTTCATGGCGGAGGAGGTAGAGCTTCTGGGTGGTGCGATCAATGGCTCAAGTTCTGAGGTATGAGTGAGACCTCTTCACACTTTCCCTAGGACTTTAATTAGAGTTTAGAAACTTGGGCCGAGGCCTACCCCTAAGACAGACCCTCAAGACCATAGGTCAGGTCATTTCTAAGGGCATAAAATTATAAAAGAAGGTCATGGCTTTCCCAAACCCTAAAGCACGCCCAAATTGGGTGAAAATTGAGAAAGTTATGGCCAAATGAATTTCAAAATCAAGTTGGATGAAGAATAGCTAAACTCCGGTTTGGATAGGGAATCAAACACATTAGAAGGAGGTTCCCACCTAGGGTCTAGGGCCGAAAAGAAAAGTCAATTCTGAGTGGTAGGTTAGGAGAAATTAGTGGATGAAGTTTGGGTAAGGCTTGGATGAAAATTTAGTAGAAATCCCCGATCAAGCTCCAATTACAAATCTGGGTAGGGTCAATCCTTTTGAACCATCCCCCAAAAATTCGGATCTTTCTGAATGGGGGAGCTATGTGTAATTGATGGATGAAGTTTGAAGAACCGAGTAGAAGTCAAACTTCATCCAACCATAACTTTGGCTAGGAAGGTCAGATAAGGTCGAGTCTTATATTTTTAGAAATGGTACGAGATGAAATATAGGGTTCTTAGAATAGTTCTGCCCTGGGTTGTGTCCCACCCAAATCATCCAGCGGGCCCTCCATTCGGTTTACCCAAGACATTGGAAGTAGTTTAAGTGAATCTTGCAATTGGGGGTCACTTAGGCACTTAGTAAAAAGATCCATTGCTTGGAAGGCACAGTGGCCCACGCTTAGACACCCAAAAGTAGGAGTCACTGAGTCGAAACTTAGAACCTAGTTGTGTTTGCAAATTACCAAGGGTGGGTAATTTGGCGCTCACATGGCCCAACTACCCTCATTTCTACTTACGAGGCTAATTAAGGATGTGTCATTGCGTCTTACAAGGTTGAACTACCTCTTATGTCTAACCTTGCGATAATCACCTAATTTTAATCTAAGGGCTCAAACAAGATGTGAAGATTCTTCCCCTATCCTACCCCCCTTCAATTCTTCCTATCATGTGGTCTCTCCCTCCTTGTCAATCTCTCGTGTCCCTGGCCATTTCTTCCTACTTCTTTTCCTTGGATAGTGTTGTAGAGACAAGGAGTTGGCTTCTCTACTCCAAGGTTGGACGGATTACATTTGCCTTCTCTTTTGGTTTCTTGCTTGGCATGCCTATTTCTTCTCTTCCTTCTTTAGCCCTTAGCCTTAGTTTTTTCTAGACTCTCCCCTTTTCTGAACGAACTTCTAGACCCAACTAGTGGAATCAATTGTTGGACCTATTGTTGGACACCAACCCTCCTCCTTGAAACTCCATACCTTTTCTTTGTGGCCCAACTCTTCTTCCTTGAAACTTAGCCCTCTTCTCCAAATCTTCAAACCTCGGCCCCCGACATTGACACCCCCATCTCTGTTGCCTAACGTTGAGAACCTCTAGCCTAATCCTTGGAATTCCAATGTCGACATTGATAGCCCCCTGACCCGATCCTTGGAACCCTGATGCTCAACACTAACAGCCCTTGACCAACCCCTTATGTGAGCCCCCAATTTGTCACTAGGGGCTCATTTTTTTTTCGTATTTTGTTGTTGTGACTATAGTTTTATATACAAAAAGTCCCCCAAAGAGTGTAGAACCAAAAAAGGTGTGTCACATACCAATAGAGTATTTAGTCTATATTTAGAATATTATAGCTAGAATGACCCAAACCACAAGTTGTAAATAGGTTAGAACCCAACTAATCGTGATAAATGGGTGAATCATGAGCATACCAAGCTCAAAATCCCACATAGGAGAAACATCTCTAGGCTAATATTGGTTGAGAGAACCCTAGTGAGACATATAAATCAATTCCCAAAGATAGGTTCCAATTTTTCCATTTTAATAATGAAATAGTAGAACCCCAATGTTGGCTTACAAGTGTTAAAAATACTAAGATGGAACTGAGGAAGAATCTTCGATCAAAGGAGGGTGATTTTGGATTAAAACCACACCTAGGAACCAAGAGCGAAGTCGGTTCACCGAGATTTCTTCCAATGTAAAAGATTCCTTAGCCACCAATAATTAAACGAGGGGGTGGATTTTCTTCTCTTAGGCCAATGTGTAGAGTAAAAATATGAGCTTGCACATGTACTGTTAGATTCCATGGGAGGTTTTACAAAAAGTTTCAAAGTTTTTTGATGGTTAAAAGATGCCTTTCCAGACGGTCAACTACCCAAACCTACAATGGGAAATTCCTAGAATTTTCTCACCTGGCGGTAAAATCTCACTAAAAATTAGAATAACTTCTTTTATATTAATAAGTTTTCCCGACAAGTTTCAAGACATTCTGATAGTCAAAAGTATCCAAACTTGCAAGATTCTCCAACAACTAGTAGAATTTAAATTTCACAATGGAATTGACCAATAGAGTAGGAGCATACGGGAGCAGAATAAGGCCTAATATAGGTCTTTGCTTACTCCCCCATACCTACTTAAGAGCCTCGGCTAGTCACTTTTGCCAAAAAAATCGAACTCGAAAAGTTTGGTTTTACTTGATTTTGGTGTTAAGTTGGTGCTAGGTTTTGTTGTGATTTAAAGTTAGGAAAAGGGGTGGGGACAAGTCAAGATGGAAAGAGGCCTTTTGAAGCCAACAACACAATCCATTTGTGATTTGGAGTTAATCTCCAAAAGTTAGGTTTACGAACCAACATAAGATGAAATTTTTTGAGAATGAGGATGGAAATCTAAAAAGATAGGGTTGCCGTAGATGAATGAGAGGAGGTGGGTGTCTGGAAAAGAGTATAAAAGGGCACCCTTTTTTCTCTCATACCACCCCCATTTTTTGTATTTGGATCCGTTGGGTTCAATTTATATTGGAATTGTGGCGTTTTAGTCACAAACCTTGCAACTGTGTTTTTTGGGTACTTTTTGGTTGTTGTTTCTCTTTTTCAAGCTTGTGGGTCTCTTTCACCTTAAGCTCCTAGTACTAAATCTCCAAAGCCTTTAAGGCTTGAGAATTCATTTTTATTGTGTTATTGAGAGGTTGTAGTTTCGTATATCCTTTGAGGGGGTTTTGGGTCCCCTTTTTTGTCTTGTCTTGGTACTAATCCTAGAGTAACCCTCTATATAACTTGGCAATGCCACTTTGGGGGGCCTTTAGAACAAGTTTGTTGTTGTGCTAACCCTATGTAGCTAACCGTTGGATGTCCAATGCCTTTTTTTTGTCCCCAAATACTAACATGGTGGTCCCTAGAGGAAGCCAAAAGAGAATGAGGGTTAATAGGTCCCGCCATAATGGTGAAGCTTTGAAACCTTTATGATCAAAGAGTCATAGTTGTATGTTAAAAGTGGAAAACATGGCGAAGCTTTGAACCCCCCTTAAGGGTCAAAGTGTCTTAGTTTTGTATTAAAAGTGGGAGATACGACGAAGCTTTGAACCCCCTAAGGGTAGAAGAGTCTTAGTGGTGTGTTAAAACCACTCTATGGGGAACCTTTGAACCCTCATAGTTATCTTGTATAAAGTTCAGTTTCCAAAATGCGTTTGGAACAAAACAAAGTTTAGCCCCCACAACATAGAAAATAAAGATTAGGTCAATAGAGAAGGGTGTGAGCACCAATTTACCCACCTTTAATAAATCGTCAGCACAACCAAGTTCTAGGGTTTAACTAAGTGAATCCTACTTTTGGATGCCTAAGTGTGATCCATTGTACCATTCAATAAATGGATCTTTTTTCTAAGTACCTGAATGTGAGCCAAATGTACAAGAATTGCTTAATCTACGTCAAATGTCCTCGGCTAATCTAATGGATGAAGCCGTTGTGGTTTTTAGAAGTGAATCACTTCTTCAAGGAGAAATTTAATTTTAAACCTTCTAGGGAATTCCTTTCCATTTTCAAAAACCTAAAATTTGACCCTATCCAACTTTCCTAGCCAAAGTTATGAGGAGATGAAGTTTGACCACTACTCGGTTCATTAAACTTCATCCATCATTCAAGTTTAGTTCCCTAATTCAAAGTGACTGGAATTTTTTGGGAGTGGTTCAAGAGACTTTCCCTTACCTAACTCTGAAGTTTGGTCCTAATTAGAGACTTCTATAGATTTCACATCCAACTCTAATCTAAACTTTATCCTTGATTATCTTTTTGGACTTTTGTGTTTTTTCCTAATTGAGGGGGTCCTATGGGCTCTACTTAACTTCTCCTAGAAACCTAGTTTTCTACCTTCCTCATTCAACTTCTACTTCCTAGATTTGTAATTGGTTTCCCTTAGTGTCAAGGTTCAAGTTAACCCCTAAAGGACCAAATGGTGTTTTTTTGGCAACATAGTGATTTTAGGCAACTCACTACTGATGGAATTTTTTTTTTTTTTTTCTTTGAAATTTTCAAACAACATTTGCTCGAGGAGTAGCTTCAAGACCCAACAATTTTCATAACTTTTAAATACATGGTTAAAAAGTTATTGTATGATATGTTGTTTTCATTGCTCAGCAAGCAACCTACGCAACAAAAAAAACTTCTTTAAAAATCACTTTTTTTAAAAATAAAAATTTGAAATCTATTTTCCTGATTTTTATATATAAGGAAAGCTTTGAATCATTCCATTTTGATTTATGAGATGAAAGTTATGAAAATTTTTAGTTGTGGGTAGTTTGTGGGTAGTAATGGAATCTCTATTCTAAAATAAACTTTGAAGACCTTTATTTCACTCAATTTTTAATATTTTTGGAAAGAAAAAAAACATGAGGTGTAGATTGTTTATTACAACAATTTCACCATTGGGATTGGCCTTTTTCAATTCCATAAATAAATTATTAACAATTGAGTATTTTGAATCATTCTCTACTTCTTTCAATTTACTATTTTTTTCCTATATGTTGTACAATTCCAAATGATCTAAATTTTTTCAAGCATGTAGCCAACATGACTTGAAGACTGAATCCAATGAGTTAAAACCATTTTGGACATTTTTTCATAATGATCTGACCTTGTGGAGTGCATCTGCTCGGATTTTTGCAGGGCCAAAAAATGGCTTTTTCTCACTTCAAATGCTAATATCTTGCAATCCAAATGGTGGAAATTTCTGAAATTTTTTCCACATCTTCCCAAACCACATTACTACAAAATCCTACGGTTACATTTGTCCAAAAATGTATTTTTTCTAAAATTTGGTACTTGTGCTAGAGATGACAGTTTTGGAGCGTTTTTGATGAAAACATAGTCAAATACCTTTAGGGGTTAAGAGGAATTAGTGGATGAAGTTTTAAGCACCGACTAGCAGTCAAACTTCATCCATCAAGAACTTTTAGTGGGAATGTCGGATTAATAAGTATCTTACCAATTAAGAAAGCTAGAGTTAGGGGATACAAGAAAAAAATAAAAAATTGCCAAAAATTAGTAAAGAAAGGGAGGTTAACCCCTAAAGGTATTTGACTATGTTTTCATCAAAAACGCTCCAAAACTGTCATCTCTAGCACAAGTACCAAATTTTAGAAAAAATACATTTTTGGACAAATGTAACCGTAGGATTTTGTAGTAATGTGGTTTGGGAAGATGTGGAAAAAATTTCAGAAATTTCCACCATTTGGATTGCAAGATATTAGCATTTGAAGTGAGAAAAAGCCATTTTTTGGCCCTGCAAAAATCCGAGCAGATGCACTCCACAAGGTCAGATCATTATGAAAAAATGTCCAAAATGGTTTTAACTCATTGGATTCAGTCTTCAAGTCATGTTGGCTACATGCTTGAAAAAATTTAGATCATTTGGAATTGTACAACATATAGGAAAAAAATAGTAAATTGAAAGAAGTAGAGAATGATTCAAAATACTCAATTGTTAATAATTTATTTATGGAATTGAAAAAGGCCAATCCCAATGGTGAAATTGTTGTAATAAACAATCTACACCTCATGTTTTTTTTCTTTCCAAAAATATTAAAAATTGAGTGAAATAAAGGTCTTCAAAGTTTATTTTAGAATAGAGATTCCATTACTACCCACAAACTATCCACAACTAAAACTCTTCATAACTTTTCATCTCATAAATCAAAATGGAATGATTCAAAGCTTTCCATATATATAAAAATCAGAAAAATCAATTTCAAATTTTTATTTAAAAAAAAAGTGATTTTTAAAGAAGTTTTTTTTGTTGCGTAGGTTGCTTGCTGAGCAATGAAAACAACATATCATACAATAACTTTTTAACCATGTATTTAAAAGTTATGAAAATTGTTGGGTCTTAAAGCTACTCTTTGGGCACATGTTGTTTGAACATTTCAAAGAAAAAAAAAATTCCATCCGTAGTGAGCTACCTGAAATCGCTATGTTGCCAAAAAACACTATTTGGTCCTTTAGGGGTTAATCTACAATTCAGAATTGACTTTTTCTTTCACCTCTTGACCCTAATTACTAGCTTCTTACTAATCTCTTTGATTTGCTACCAAATTTTATGTCTAACTATTTTTCATCTAAATTAAATCCTAACCTTCATCCAGTGATAACTTCCTTGTATTTACTTCGTTTTTGGTGTGCCTTAGATTTTTGGAAAGGTACAAACTTTCTCTTTAGGTTTCTATCCTAAAAAAATAAAAAATGATATGACCTATGGTCTTAGGGGTGGTCCTTGGCCAAAATTAATAACTACTTATTAAAGGAATTGGAAAAGTTAGAGATGGGTTGTCTCATACCTTGGAACTTGAGTCATTGATCGTACCTACCGGGAGTTCTCCCTCCTCCATCATGAACTCCCTTGATATGGTGCAATGAACGGCCATTTTAATAATGGAATAAATTAATACAAAGTTTTGTTCGTTGGTTTTGTCCTATTTCTTTCTCTCCCTCTTCTTTTCCTTCTATACTATTCCTCTTACGTTATGTGGCTGCACAACTACCCTCATTTCTACCCACAAAGCTAATTAAAGATGCATCATTGTATCTTACAAGGTTGAACTACTTCATACGTCATACATTGTCATGTAGAGTGGAGAACGCTTTAGGAATACGCAAAGTATTTGGCTGCAACTGGGAATAGTTTCCTAGGAAGTTGAGTTGAATCTTTGAATCTTTGAATCTTTAAGCTGTTCTTCATTGGCCTATCCTGAAATGATTCTAAATGGGTTTAAAGGTTAGGGTAGGTGATAAGAAACCACAGGCTTCGGACGAGTAAAACAAGATCACTACTCCATAAGCGAAGCTGTCTGAAAGATTGGCTTTTAAACTTCAAAGCCACGGTGACCAGTAATCATGTCCCACCAATGGGAACAATAAAAATAACGACCTTGTAGATAATCAATCCCACTTTGTCGCCACAAACACAAAATGGAATTATTATTGGATACCCTCATAACCCACAATAATGTTTACAATGCAAAAATGAAAACAAGAAGCTTCTAAAACCAGCTAGAAATAACAATAGAAAGACAACAAGACTCCAAAACTAGCTAGAAATAACAAGCCATAAGCCACCACACATGAGTCTTCATGTCTTCAAGTCTCCAAGTCTTTAATTAAAATACAAATCTAAACCCGATCTAACTACATTCTACTCAAAAAAAGAAGGCAACAAACATTCCTTTGCTTCACTACCTATAACTTTTGCAATTTTTCTTCAAACTAAAAAATTAATAGCTTTCTAGAAGTAAATAAATTCTCCTACCTTCACTAAAATTTTCACTTTCAAGTGATTCTTAAAACAAAATTTATAACCTTGCAAAGTCTTCGGTTTCAAACAACGAAGACAATACACCCTTTACCACTCAAACACCCATATCTTTCTCCACAAAACTCTAATTCTTTCAAGTAATGAGTCTTTGGAAAGATAAAAAACTTCTCTATTGCACCAAAATTTCAAAGAGATAAGCAAAAAATACAAACTTAAATGGTTGCTCAAATTTCTGCTCTTCTTTGTTGGGAGGCAACATACCCTCTTCTACTCAGATGCTTATAATTTTTTGCTCCCAACTTCAAATTATATAAAAAAAGTCTCTTTGAAACGGAAATGAAAAGAAGATCATAACCCCAAATTTTTCATTCCAAAATTCCTTATACATCATAAGATATAGCCTCTTGAATTCTCGATCTCTAAAAATATAACACACCTACCAAACTCACACACACTACAAGAAGAGAGAAGATGCCTAACTACCTTCCCCTCCCCTAAAGTAGATGGAATCAGCTCATGTACACATCACATGGGCCTCTAAACACCCATTGGCTCAAAGGAAATACCAAAAGGCAAATCCCTATTCATCTTTCAAGGCCAAAAAAACCCAAAGGTCAAAACTAAGAGGTAAACTACTTCTATCTCCCTAACTTTCAATTCTTAACACATAAATGGAATACAAAAACTTGAATTTGCTAAAAACCTTTAACCAAAACTAAATGGAGGTAAAAACTGAAGTCGAAAAAGAGTGCTACTCCATTTGCAAGAACTTGAGGATGCGCCTAACCATGTTTGCGACATAATCTGCAAGCTCGGCCTTCATTAAATGATTCACTAGCCCTTTCAACCAACATTGGTGGTGAAGGCTTTCCTTCACTGACCTAACTATACAATAATATTGGTCAATGCTTAGGCCCTCATAACTTGCTTCAAATGTCATATCTTGGATGCCCACTTCAACACATCCAACTTGAAGTAGAATCACCAAAGCATGAGCATCTCTTTGAAGATTTTTGTGCCAATGCAGCTCTACATGAGGTTTTTTCAACAGATGAGAAGGTTCAACTTCATTTTACAAATGGGTTTGCAATGGTGACGAAATCGTCGAATGAGATGGTTGAATTGGCAATTGTGACAAGGAAAGCTCTAGCTCAACCTTTGGTTGAAACTCTAGGTCTTGTGCCTTCATAAAAACCCTCCAGTTCAACATTCTAGAATCAAACTTCAAACTCACTTACAGATTTTATAAAATTTAAAAGAATTTCCCAAACTATTGAAACTTGTCCGAGACTTTCGTCTTTTAAACAACTCCATAGGCAATAAGTGTCACCTTGAAGCCATTGGAATCGTCACCAATAAATTTGTCCTTCAAATTGTAGAATCTATTTTAAATACAAATAAATACACATTTTATACAATGTATATATTTACATCACGACAACATCTTATGTCTAACCTCATGATAATTACCTCATTTTGATCCAAGGGCTTAAATAAGCTAGGGGGAATGTTGGTATGTGAACATGGAGCGGTGAGCGGTGAGCGAGAAGTGGGGATTGGTGAGCGGGGTTTAGGGTTATTGGTTTAAAAAAATTTATAAGAATAAATCGATTAAAAATTTGCTAGAATTATTTGGGAAATTGGATTGAAGTTGAAGAAGAAGTTGATGAATGTCGATGGAAAATGGATGAAAGTGGTTGTAAAAAGTCGATGAAAGCAATTGGATGAAATGGATGAAAGTGGTTTAGGATAACAGATGAAATTCATTGGAAAAAAGGATGAACGAATTTTAGGGTTTGGATGAAAGTGTGTCAAGAAATAGATGAAAATAGATGACAAAACAAGATGAAAATGGGTGAGAAAATGGGTGAGAACTTCCTATGAATAGATGCCATGTTGGGAAAGACATCGGAAAAAGGCTAAGATTACGTTTTAGGTTTCCATTTAATTGAAAAGTGGTTAGGATTTAGGGTCCCATTTTCTGTAGAAACAATTGTCCTATGACCGTACAGGTGTAGTCTACCTACAACTGTGGGTTTACGTCTTAGGGTTGGGTTTAGGGTTTTAGGATTTTAAATCAATTTTGGTAGTGCAACCTCAAATCACTATGAATAACATCATCCAATTTAGAGCCACGAACATTCAAATGATATAAGTAGACCTCAAATAGGAAAGAAAGGAGAAATTCAGAAATTGTCAATCACCAATATGCACTGAAAATACCATAGTGGTGCACAACAACATTTTAGTCGAAGTGGGCTGAGGTCGAACTACCCTCACTATCTGATGTCTGTGAATCTGATTCTGTAGCACAATCATCTATGAACTCCAATACACAAGGATCTACCAAATGGGCCCTAGAAGTTGGCCTCGGATTTAGGGCAATGAAATCCTTGGAAACTGCCTTAGCATACACGGGGAATTGAAATGGCTTAGGGGGAC
This sequence comes from Straminergon stramineum, assembly GCA_963920665.1. Taxonomy (NCBI): domain Eukaryota; kingdom Viridiplantae; phylum Streptophyta; class Bryopsida; order Hypnales; family Calliergonaceae; genus Straminergon; species Straminergon stramineum. Next base: position 21,032,348 of record OY987268.1, read on the forward strand.
TTGGAAAAAATCCAGGGTTGGAAAAAAATGGAACCTTTTTAGAGTTCTTCATTGTCGGGTCTTGCCTGTAAAAACAAGTGAACAAAGTATTAGATCAAATGAACCCATGAAGAAAACAGTAAATTTAAACCATAGAACTCAGAGGAAAACTTACTTACTGAATCGTGATGTCTTGACAATAGCTTGGACCAATACATCCATGTCGTCAAGATCTAGAGCGGTTGTAGGAGGACGTGGCGATGGCAGTTTTGGAACTGTGCGCATGATTGGAGCAATGAGGGCATCAAAGATAGCCTTGTCCTCCTCAAATGCCAGAATGTGCCGACGTGTGGCACGACAAGCTTGAATGCTGGCCCCTGCTAGCATCCAAGAGAAGTTAAAGTCCAAGACATTGAAATAGCTATATTATCCAATAATTCGATAGAAATTAGTTGAACAAAGAAAACAACAAGTACCTATAGATGCACTATAGTCGACGACGACATCCTCAGGTTCAGAGCATGCTTCTATAAGCATTTGCATGAACTGTCGAGCTTTTTCCCAAAGACCCCGCCACGGTTTGTTGCCATTCATGGTGACGTCCTCCTTGTTACAGAAATTCTGGAGGATGTCGTCCTGTCCCACATTGACACCCACCGCATCGTGGGATGGGACAAATTGGAATGGAAATTCCTCCTGTGTCTTTGGTCCACATTCCTTAACCACCAGGGAGATGGCAAACCTCATTGTCTGCATGTAGAAGAAGTAAGAAATCTAGTACAATTGATAAGGAAATGCAAGAGAAGTATTTAGGAGTCTAAATGGTCTCTTATCGTCTTAGTGGGATTAGCAAGCGAGGTCAAGTTGAGATGATTCATGCTGAACCAAGTGATGAGTATCCTAAAGTTGTACTCTTTGCAACATCCGAGGATGTGGCTTCTGTGGGGAACAGAGGGGGCTGGGTACATCACCAATATACCACCACTGTCGTGCAAAAACTCTTGAGCGAAGTCAAAAACTAGAACTAACCATTGAGATGTAAACTCGTTCCATGTAGAAATGGGGCCAGGTGGAACTGATATGGTGGGCACATGGAGACCTTTGGGAACATCCACGATGATCAAGTCCACAGCTAATTGGGAATCAAGGACCCCATTGAAGTAGCGATCTTTGTCACTGGAATGCTGCACGGAAAAATGTTAGTGACAAAAAAAGAAGAAGGTTACAATATTGAAAAATGTATATTGAAATACAAACGTCACTATAGAAAACAAAGCCGCGGTTTAGGGCCAACGAAAGAAGAGATGTGTGATTCAATCGTGGTTTAGGGTGTTGAAAATGATAGAGGCAAGGTGGACACAAGAAGAGATGAAGGGCTTACCATGGCCAAGAAGGATAGGACATTGTCATAGGCCTTTTTAGTGCCTTGAAGATTAACCAGAGCCAAGTTCAAGATGCTCTCATCAATATCCGGAATAGGGTCTAGATTATGAGTTGTTGGCGTCAATCCATGCACCAAATGCTCTTGAGTAAGGGAAAAACCTGACGACCCTTCTTTCACGTCAGCTGCACTAGTAGCCGGTTCCTACAATGGTATCTCAGCCTTCCTCTTCTTGCCCTTCTTGTTAGCCTTCTCTTGATCCTTCTCAACCTAGGCAGCAAGTCTCTTCCTCTTGTTTTCCTCGGTCTTCTTCTTGGTATCCTCCAATTACTCCAATTTCCTCTTGTCAGATGCTTCACGCCTCTTAATGACCCTATCTCGTGCCTCCGGGTCTAATCCGGCGAATTCATCGAACTCAAACTCAACAACCGCGGTATCCTTGAGCGTTTGAAAAAGAATCTCCTCTTCCGGTGGAGTGATCCCGAAGTTGTACTCCAAGTACCAAGGGCAAGCCTGCAAATGAGAGCTCGTCCAGTTTTTCAATTGTGTGGACGAAAACATACAATCTCCGGAGGATCGATCTAGCCACGTGGTGAGAAATGGGGGCAAATCAACCTTTGCAAGGGCTTTCTTGCCATATAACTCGAACTTGAAGTACCTACAAATGAATTTTGCATGTTAGTCTATCTCACTTCATGGAAGAGTAGTTAGGTGTGTGTAAGACCAAATTGCAATAGAAGTTTAGAATATATGGAAGTGAGCACATGTCTCAATATACATCACAAGAAAGTTTAAGAGAAATAGAACCAACTCCATTAGAAAAGATCCTAGACAACTCAATTAGACTAGACACATTTACATACGTAGTTCTTCGTTGACTGTGAAGGCACATTCAATATTAGAGGAAGACAACGGAAATAGTTATTCAGAGAGACATGTACCTGTATATCACGCGTTTAACTGCCAACACAGATCCCCTGAAGTCCTTGAAGGAGTCTGACTTCTTGAAGGCGTTAGCACCCTTGAACGTACTTGTATAAGCATGATCCCAAAGCTTCATTCTCCACCCCTCCAAATACTCGGAGAGTGTTTGCGGCTTGGTAGAGACGGAGTAGTCCACGGATATATTATCCGCCTGGATTATGGAGTCAAACATCTTAGTAGTTGTCTCCTCAATCTGCTCGTATATGGGATTGACCATCCTTGGTAAAGTTAGTGAGAACTCTATATATTTTTGTATATTAAATTAAAGGAATGCGAAGATAGCAACTGAAATTTACTACGTTACTATGAAGAGGGATAGGAATGCATAGAAAAAAATATTACCCCTGCATACCAGCATGCCTTATTAAGGAAAACCTATAATTTTTCCTCATTCACAGGACACGGTGGGAAGCGGCGTGCCTCTCGAGTGGGCCCTGAGGCATTGATCCATTTCAACCACCTGATCTTGAACATCACATTGACGTTGACTGTCGCAATCATTTACAACTTCTCTAAAGTCAACTTGGGGCTAGAGTATAGGCTCCAGTGCTGTTCAATCTTTGTCTAAGCAAAGAACACCTCATTAGAAACAGAAGACTGGAGTTGAGCTTCAATCCTCTAATTTCAACTATAAATGGACTATACCTCTTCCAACCAATCTCTTCCAAGTGCAGGGTTGGCCACCGCTACAATCTTCAATAATTTCTTGTATAGCTTCTTTGTGGTTTCCTTAATTGAACACCGCATTGCCGTTGCAACTCCCTCTTTGGACATCTCATCATCCACGGTTTCTTCTTTGTATTTTCGAACTGCAACATCAACAGCTGCTGCAATTTCTTGCTGAAATAGCAAATATAGTACATGAGAACAAGGTATGCTCGGATAGAAAAGTAAAGTAAAAAACAATGAGATATTGAGTTGTATTGAAATGATGACCAACTAAGAAGGGAATCATAGTTTACCTTGAAGATGAAGGAGGTGAAGACCTCTAGGGGCATGGAATACCATGTCCTTCGTGTAATCTGCTGGCAGGTTTTAATGTCATCCTGACTGAGAAGCTCGTTGAACTTCTCGAGATCCATAACTCCGTATCTTTGCACCCGATACAAGGTGTGTACGAGGTTTGTCTTGACATGCGAATTTTCAGTATGCCTAACATACCATACCACTCCAGCATATGAGGTGCCAATGTAAAAAATAAAACCAAGAATTTGAATCAAAATGAAGATGTGTAATAAGTTTAGTTGGTTAAATCAAAGTAGGTAAAGCATACTTGTTGATGTCGTGCATGGCTTGCATTGCCACCCTGATACGATTCCGTGTATCAAGTACCATGGAGTCTACAGAAATATGCCACTCCCTTTCTGTTCGATGAAGTTGGTTGATATGGTTCATCCAAGCTATACGTCTATGATTTCCATCACAGACGAAGAACTTGTAGTCCACCAAGTACTTCAGAGCTGCTTTGGACTTCAAAGAAAGATTGAATTGATCATTGACGGAATTCCATATGGGCCTCCACTCATCTTTCTCTCTGTCGAAGAAAACTGTTGTCTAACCATCTTCATCCGAAATAGAGACATAAAAAACCCTTGCTCCTTCTTCGTATCCATGGCTAAACTGATTCTCAAGCAATGTTAGATCACAAGAGAGTGTCGGTTGGACCATAGGCATAGGGACCAGTTGACAAAGAGGAATCCGCATGCGAGAGAGATCAGAGGTGGTCAACCACAAACTCGAAATGATAGACATTGTGTCCATTGTTTGGGACCTCCTGATGTCATCCTCCATGAAGTGATGTTGACCTCCAGGAAGATGGTCCTCCACACCGTCATCCATTTCGACGTCCGAGCCAATGCCTAGCTGTGAATCCACATCCACCATCGTTGACCCAGTCGACCTCGTAGGAGAGTGAAGAGGTCCTAATGAAGTAATGTTCTGTATTGAGCAGAGAAGTATAAGAATATTATAATTCAAATGACAAATCAACTTCAGTTGTTCACGAGCAAATAAAATAAGCAGACGGACTTGGGAGACTGATAATAATAATAAAAGAAACAATTGATCAAGTACTCATTCGTGTTATCTCAAAGTAACCCCAACGAAAGTACTCAATCCGCCTCAAACATCGCAAACACAAGCCTCAGTGAGAGACCTATACTGTCCACAACAAAATATAAGAATATCAACATCAGACACTACATCCGATGTGACCTCTACATTCACATGGTTGCATGTGCAATACTTTGTCATGTCCTCAGTATCGTAATCGACAACCATATCCTGGTCATCTCCTACGGTGGTGAAGGAGGAATGAGGAGGTGATGACTCTCCTTGACTGGACATGTCATCATTGTCTGTGTCTAAGTCCCGTATTAACGCGTCCAAGCTTACCTTAGGTCTTGGTAATGGATTTTCCAGAATACGAGGAGGAGGTAACTCGTCCGCCTCCATCTCCACAGAGACCTCAAAAGGTACTTCTTCCAATGCTTCTATGTCACGACTTCCTTCAGTCACATCGATGATAACATTGGCCAGGGTAGCCGGGACATCCTGAATAAAAACAACTTAGATTATGAAAAAATCATGAAAAGAGACATGGAACAGAACGTAACTCCAATTCCTGAGAATCTTTGGTGTTCGAATCACTTACGTAGAGTCCCCCTCGATGCAAAAACTCTCAGGATTATGCCAACCATCCATGCACATACTCGAATTTGGAATACATGCACATCAAATATAATACGGTGGTACACATATAGACACCAAGGCAGGGAATCCTCTCGGGCCCGAGAAGGGTCCTAAGCGTCCCATCGGTATGCATAGGTGTACCGAGACTACCATTTGCAAAGAGCAACTTGATTAGGAGAACCGAGCACGGAAACCAAAAAAAAGGAGGAATGTGTGACGCCACAATCTGGGAAGCCCCACGAACCCGAGGTGATCGAGACTCACTATAATGTGATGGAGAAAAATTAGACTTCAAAACAGAAAACAAAAATTTGAAAGATGACTGTGGCTGTGTAACTCAGCTCCGTATGCATGAGTCCTTATCCCCCCTCAGACCTCTCGGGCCCGAGAGGGGACCCGGGGGTCACCACCGTATGCACAGATCACCAAACAATCACTCTTCAACAGGATCTCAAATCGGAAAACAACAAAAAAAACTATGAAAGAAAAAGATAGCGGTGAAAGTATGACCCCAGTCTGGGATGCCCAACAAACCCGAGGGGATCGGGTCTCACCGAAATGTGATGGAGAAAATATAGTATCGAAAACTCAAAACCAAAATTTGAAAGAAGCTCGCCACTAGCTAGGTTGGCCCCGTATGCATGAGTCTCCATCCCCTCCCAGACCTCTCGGGCTCGAGAGGGGACCCAGGGGCCTCCAACATATGCACAGTTCACGAGACAGTCACTCCACAACAAGATCTCAAATCGGCAAACAAAATAAAACTGTGAAAGAAAATGATAGGGGTGGAAGGAAGGCCCTAGTCTAGGATGTCCAACCAGCCCGAGGGGATCGGGTCTCACCGAAATGTGATGGAGAAAATATAGTATTGAAAACTCAAAACCAAAATTTGAAAGAAGCTTGGTGTTGGCTAAGTCGGCCCCGTATGCATGAGTCTCCATCCTCTCCCAGACCTCTCGGGCTTGAGAGGGGACCCGCAGGGCTCCACCATATGCACAGTTCACCAGACAGTCACTCCTCAACAGGATCTCAAATCGGCAAACAAAATAAAACTGTGCAAGAAAATGATAGGGGTGGAAGGAAGGCCCCAATCTGGGAAGCTCCACAAATCCGAGGGGATCGGGTCTCACCGAAATGTGATGGAGAAAATACAGTATCGAAAACTCAAAACCAAAATTTGAAAGAAGCTCGCCACTGGCTAGGTTGGCCCCATATGCATGGGACCCCATCCTCTCCGAGACCTCTCGGGCCCGAGAGGGGACCCGGGGGCCTCCAACGTATGCACAGTTCACCAGACAGTCACTCCTCAACAGGATCTCAAATCGGCAAACAAAATAAAACTATGAAAGAAAATGATAGGGGTGGAAGGAAGGCCCCAGTCTGGGATGCCCAACCAGCCCGAGGGGATCGGGTCTCACCAAAATGTGATGGAGAAAATACATTAACCAAAACTTAAATCCGAAATTTGAAAGAAGCTCGGCGTTGTCTAGGTTAGCCCCATATGCATGGGACCACATCCTCTCCTAGACCTCTTGGGCCCGAGAGGGGACTCGCGGGGCTCCACCGTATGCATAGTTCACCAGATAGTCACTCCTCAACAGGATCTCAAATCGGAAAACAAAATAAAACTATGAAAGATAAAGATAGGGGTGGAAGGAAGGCCCCAGTTTGGGAAGCTCCACAAATCCAAGGGGATCGGGTCTCACCAAAATGTGATGGAGAAAATATAGTATCGAAAACTCAAAACCGAAATTTGAAAGAAGCTCGCCGTTGGCTAGGTCGGCCCCGTATGCATGAGTCTCTATCCCCTCCCAGACCTCTCGGGCCCGAGAGGGGACCCGGGGGCCTCCAACGTATGCACAGTTCACCAGACAGTCACTCCTCAACAAGATCTCAAATCGGCAAACCAAACGCTTTGGGAAGAAAAATGTTCGAAGTGTGTTTGCGGCCCAACTGCAGGAAGCCTCTCCGGACCGGGAGTCATCGGGTTTCACTGACTTGCTATGGAGGTTACCCCGACTACTATCAAAGTGAAGGATTTGGAAATGACTTGATTCTTGAGTTTTAAGACTTACTCTTGGACCTAATGTCAGTAGTGCCGCTACAGCACCAGGGACTTCTCCAACTTGGTTCCGTCTTGATCGCAAGTTATGCTCCATCACCATGGTTGCTGTAATGAAGAATCTTTAGTGGATAATCTTCCGAATCCCAAAGTCGTACATACAACTCTCCCTTGCAAATAGGTGAGCAGCGATTGGAGACCAAGAGAGACTATCAACACCGTCTCTCCTCAAAAGATAGGAGACCCTGTCTGTGTGTACTTCCTTCAACGTCGGTGTTGGCGTCTTCGTGGAGGGTATCTCTGCCAAACCTACGGGGCTCTAGGTCTGGTATGTCCAGACCTATCGTCTTCTCGGGTTATCAATTCATGATAGGTGGACAATAGAGCTTCACTTGAAGGTTTGATCAAAGATCCTATGGGTTCCAGGATCTCGTTCAACTAAAATTACTGGTTTATTTTTCGAATGCAAATCACATGTAATGAGATATGTATGGGATACACACTGGATCTGGCTTGCCTCATAAACTGACTTGTCTGTGATCGTTCCAGAAGAGGACTTTCTGTACTTGACAGTTTTATGGGGGGATTATAGAAGAACTTACTTTTAAGATTTATGTAATTTTTATTCAACTCAGACATCTTCCTTTATTTTATGATTCTACGAGTCGAGAATTTCTTTTCCATTTCTATTTAGATCCAACTATATTGTGTAATGATTACAATGGGATACAAGCTGAAATTATCATTTCGACTATTCGTATTTGAGGACTTCTGACACGTTGTAATTCTAATGTACAATTTTATTTTATTTCTTCTAGAATTATAATAAACCATTCTTTCTTTTCCTTTGACTCCTAATGATGAGAGTATTTATATTTTCTTAGATGTGGCTACAATATGGAAAGAGTCTATCCCTCAAACCCTCTGGAATTTAGTACTGTTCAGTTCCAATACTAGCTTCCACTTTATATTCTATCTAAATTTTCATAAAGGGTTAACTACAAATGACACTTTATATTGGAATCGATTATTCCATGCTTGTTATAATAATTTTCTGCGTCTCTATATTTATTTTAATATTTTGTGAATGTTATGCTTTTGGTTATAGCCATGTGTTGTTGATTCGTGGGTTTTGATCATAGTTACTTTGTAGGGAAATCATCCTTATTCAGGATGAGACATGGTGGCTCTTGAGAATAGTAGTCTAGTGAGGAATTTTGAACATATTGGATGCATGGAATGAAATTAGTCATTGTAATATAAATGACGTAGCTAATGCAATGTTATATACATAATTCCATATTTGATAAGTACTAGTATATATTTTTAGTGGCTATTCTTTTTGACGTCTACTAGTAAACAAGTATCTAGGATATTTGTTGTCAAGTGCAATCAATGAACCGTCACCTTCCCTTAAGTATGAAGCCGTCAGCGTGTTCCTAGGTTTAGTGACTACATGCATTAATTCGTAAATGGTTCAAGATGACCAATGTTTTCATCTGCACTTTCTATTTCAATGATTTCAGAGGTGTCTTACCATCTTCTTCGCTCATTCTAGAAGATGTCACACTTCCCTTTCGTTTCAGGAGATTGTAGCAGTAACCATTCTAAATGATTTCCAAAGAAGTGCTTTACAGATGTGCTCACTTATGACCTTTGTGTTGTTCCTTGATGTTCCATAACTTATACTTAGTATGTCTTGTTCTCAAGTTCACGTAGGGAGTGATTTGTAGTACAAGTTACATTGTATTGGGTGAGAAAGAGAGTGCTGTAAGAGCGGGATTTAATTCGATGGTAGACTTCATTAATATGGTTGCTGTCAATGCAAATGGTGAAGGGATACCAATCGTTTTTCCAATGGGACAAGGTGGACTTGCCGAAATGTCGGCGGTTAGATTAAGTCTTAGGTTCCAGTTGAGATTGGATTCGATCCATGTCGATGAGGAAATTTATGAAAGTGAGTCAGGTGTTCTTACTCACATTGTCGGACAGTTACTTGCATCCAGTGGGGAGAACACTTTCTAGAAATTGAAATCCAGAAGGTACAAGGCCTACGGCATCCATAATTTTCATGGTTCAAATTCCAATGACAGAGTGACATTCAACCGGTCCTCTACTTTGTCTTATAAAACTCCTCCCTTGATTCATGTTAAGGTTGAAGGTCGTTCTGAGAAAGTCACCTGCTTGAGTTCTGATTTAGATGTCAATTCCCCTGAACCACCATCTGACTTAGAGACTCTTCCTGCGGTGCCGACTTTGCAAAACTTAGGTGCCCCAAAAGAGAATGCGACGAAAGACCTAGATGTCCGGAATATATCTGGAGCATCTGTCCTTGACTGTTTGAGAGGTCTCCGTAACTTAAAAGGTTGCAGGAATGCTTTGTCCAAAATTGATTACGACACTATTGACATTCATAGAGTGACGGTGTTGCCACCAACTTTTAACAGTGATGTAGTTTATGAATTGCCAACAATTGACAGTCTTGGGGCTCCATCTCAAGCCAAGTAGATGATTGGGATGGATAAGCGATACGATCGACATGTTTGGTCCTAGACTGTCACAACAAACATAATCAACCGTCAAGGCTTGTCGTTTCGCACGTTAGTTTGCTTAGGCCATCTTAAGTGTATGAACACTGAGTGTGCGTTCTTTAGTCGTGTTCACCAAGTGCAGGAGGTCAATGAATTGGAATGGGAAGGTTTGTCACCCACTACACTTGAGGTTGGACGTACGCATCCTATAGGTTCTACACTTGCATGTAAAATCTACAAAGAGGCACCATCGAGTATTGCACGGTGTAATGCACGGGTTTATTATGTTGGTGGAAACCCGAAATTCACTAGGGCGTTTGTCCATCTTGGAATTCATGAACATCCGGTTAAAGATGGTGAACTCAGAGACATGCAGGAGAAAACGCGAACTCTCATTGGTGACCAGTTGGAGAAAACACCGTCAACGACCAATTCCTCTATTGTGATGGAGGCTACTAAGGAACTACTTGGTGAACTACTTCTACATCCGGATGGGGAGCTGCCACACACCTTGGACTTTGCTGCCCTTGTTCCTGTATTGGACAAATGCAAATATTTCAGCTCTCCAAGTATACGGAACAAGGTAACTTCCTTTAAGTATTTGAGAAGATTTGGAGTGATAGATAGCATTACGAAGTTGAGGGGATCGAGTGCCTGGGCCTTCGTTCAAGAAAGTAAATTTCCAGGACAGGGGACAGATGTTGATAAAGTATTCGTCTTCAAAATGTCCGAGGTGGGGCTAGGTAGTGGAGTCGACCTGGTGAAGCGCATGCAAACTGGAAGGGACCTTCAAGATTCTTGGATCATGTTTGATCACGTCAAGCGTGTTAGAGGATGGACAACTATGGCATGTCATGTTTATGACTCTTCTTATTGTCGTGTGATGACCATTGCATGTTGCGACATGCAATCTGAAGATTGCGCAACACAAATTTTGTTCTGGAAGAACTTGAATTCTGTACTTGAAAGAAATGGTGTACCAATGACTCAGTTCAAAGGATTCATGGCAGACAATGCTCAAGCGAATTGGAATGCTGTAAGGATGGTCTATGGTTCTGGTGACATTGCCGAGCCAATGGAAAATCGAGAAAGAACATGCCTCTTCCATTGGTCTCAGTCCATGGAAAAGCATACAAAGGCTGAAATTCGTGGGGACATGCAGGATCAACATCGTATGCTATGCAAACAGTACAAGAATGCTACTTCTCCTGAAGAGTCCGAAATGCGTTACCTTGCTATTAGGGCATGGTGGTTGTCATCAAGTGCTACTACCAAAGAAGGACTCCATCGATTGGAGCTATGGCTTTCATTTTGGCATTTCCGTTATCGCCAATGGGGTGGTTTCATGCAACTGGTAAGTCTTTGAACTACATGACTTTTACTTCCTAATCATTTTGATACTGTTATATCTATCCTGAGTTCTTCAAGTCTTCTTATAGGCCCCACCATTGTTTTGTCTCTTGAAATTGGGGAATGGCTTTACCATAGGTTGTACACCATTCATAAGTTGTCGTCACTGTTGAAGTCAGTCATGCATGAGAACTATATCCTAAAGAGCCTATCGGGGCCAAGTGGGGTTACTTGAATACCTAGGATCATGGATTCATCGTTCATTTATGGATTGGCTATTGAATTCCTTGAACCACTAGCGGATAAGTGGTGCATGGCTCGACTACCCCTTAGGGCCATCTCGTTGTTGAGAGGGGCCATTCGGAGGGTACCCTCATGCAAACTCTACAAGCTCTTCTGATTAGACAATGTGCTTCAATGGAGTAGTTTTAAGAAAGCATTGTAGGGCGGTTGGACCGTCGATGAGCTTTGTTGGTAGCCTACTTTCTTCTATATTGAATATTGATTACATTGAAGTGTACAAAGATTTGATAATGGTATTTCAATTCTACATTTTTCAGAATCTTACGGAATTGGAGCTTGCAGAAATGCCATCTTGCAACTTAGCCAAGACTATCCACAACAAGTGGCTTTAGCAATCTAGAAATCGTGGAAACGATTTATACATTGCCACGGTAGACGATTTTGTTAGAGCTTTCATGCAAATGGTCCGATATTATCAATACCTCAAGGGGAACCAAGCCGGGACAGGACCAGGGAAGGAAGAATTACTATTACGTGTTGCCCAACGATCGGCTAAGCGATCTGGAAATCCCAAGGCTCTAACGGATGCCATTTCAAACATTTCTGAAGTGGCAGAATTTCTGAATAGAGAGATCCATTTAGAAGGTGAAGAAGTTTTTGGGTCACAGAAAAGAAAGGCAAACATGCCACTTGGTTGCGAATACGATTCTCACAGACCAAACAAGGTAAATTTCTCTCATCCTTGCATCCACACAAGATCATGGAGAGGCACACCAAGTGCAGAAGATTTGAATCCAATTCTTGAAGATGTTGCTCCAATGGTAGATGTGCACACTCACGACGTGATGTTCAACGAGGAAAACTTAGGCCAGAATATTGCTCTGACCTCAACTCATGTATCAGCTATTCAAGAGAGTGTGTGTGATGAGATGCAATGGCACATTGCTTGATTACCGAAGACATGAGCGAAGGCGTGCTTCGCACTTCAAGCAATTACTAGAAAGAAGTGTATAGCCAAAATAGTCCACAACAACATGGCAACAGCAACACCCACTTACATAGGTATGATGGTGAATTATAGAAAGAATTGTAATGAAGGTATGCAATTTTTCTTCTGCAACGACGACATTGAACGCTATGTCAAGGGAACACGTAGAAAATGGGTGGTATCAAGACCCCCTGTTCCGATCATATGGCCTGTTCAAATGGGCACCAAACTCTCGAAGGCCAAAATTCTTGCCTTCGAAGTGGCCGGTTTCCAACTTCCGCAACGTCAACTCATTTCACCCCGAAGACTGTTTGGTGGAGAAGCAGGCATCGATTTGGTGCGTGGCTACCCTGTTCCATCTCTACCTAATGAGCATCCCAACATTCGAGTGGAGAAAGTCATTCGTCACAACCCGAAGGCCCCAACAACCAAGCACCAGAACAATTGTGCTTCGGCCTTGACTCTAAATGCACACATTCAAAGGGTAACCATGGTTCCTCATCCTCGATTTGGTTGCATAGTCTCTTTCATTTCTGGTGTAGAGCCTCGAACTGAAAAGTATATGCTTAAAATCTCATCATTCCCAGATTGTACCTGCCCATATTTCAAGGAGATGAAGCTAAAGTGCCTTGGAAAGCGTGGAACCTAGGCAAATTGTAAGCATCTTTACTTTGTCTTCACTGTCATTTGCAACCTCCAGTCTACATCAAATGGCTTCATTCATGCTACAAGTTTTAGTTTCAATGAAGTCAAGGAAGTCCTTAGTGGGATACTAAATCATTTGGGATCAAATTAAGATTATATTTCTACAAAGAATGAACACTATGTGTGTTCATTGTACTCATCATTGAAGATGTAGTGAGACTACAAGGGCCACTACATGCGCTTCAATTATACATGTGAATTTGCACCCTAAACCAATCTCTAGTCTACTAGTACTTCGCATTATGTTTCACTGTATTTTGTCTCTCACATCAGCTTAATGTACCTTATGTTCCTTACTATTGTGCCTCCACCGATTCCTAGCATGCGACCTACATGTAAAATCATAATATATTGGTCATGAATTGGGGTTCTCAAATTCCTTATACAAGCAAAATGGCCTCGTCCCAATGTCCTAGAAACCCTTAAAATATATACATAATAGGTTTAATTGCATTCTACTGTATTATGGTTGTTGAATCCCACACTTTCATACTCCATGGTCTTAGGTCACCCTACTTCCATGGTCATAGGTCAAGCACCGAAGAAGTTTTAGTTTATGTACAACAGAATTTTATACTGGGTTTCACATTTTCTTCCTTTTGATTTTCTTAGTTCACCTACTTTTCATCCACTATTTCCATCTATTTCCTTCTACTGTTTCATCTATTGTCATCCACTTTTTCATGTACTTTCATCCATTTTTTAAAACTACTTCCACCCAAATTTTTTTAACTTTCATCCAATTCTTTGCTAACTACCAAAAATTCCTTCACTTTCATTAAATTTTCATCGACTTTCATCCAAAAAAAATTTCCCATCCTTCCCTTTCTTTCCTTTTTTGTCCAAGATCTATGCTCACTACTCCCCATTCCATGCTCCCCACTCGTCGCTCCTTGCTCCCCACTCACATACTAGCAACGTCCAATAAGCTAGGGAGATTCTTGCTCTATCCTATTTACTCTCAACTCTTAACCCTCAAGTATTCCTCCCTCTCTCACCACCTCTCCATTCTCCCCACTTTTTCTACCTTCTTGTTTGTCTTGTTTGTTTGTTTGTTTGTTTTGCTTTGTGTGGGTTGAGGAAGATGGGGAGTTGGCTTCTCCACTTCAATGATCGGGTGATTGGAAGTCGAACTTGATCCTTGCTTGTTTCCCATTGGTTTCTTTGGCTCTTTCTTATATTTTTACTCAAGAGTGGGTAAATTAGCTCTTACAATATCCAACAGTTAGGAACAGTATAACCATCCACCAAATTGCAAATAATCTAACAACAAAATTATATTCCAAATTAGAGTAAATATATTATCAATGTACACATACCTTGATTTTGTGGACATGGCCCGTTTTGCAATAGGAGACCATTAGTAGTACTAAGGCCATATTTGTTATATTGAGACCTTTCGCAATCTCATTTTTATCCTTGACTCGAGGATAAACCATTTTATCTCTTTACTAGTATTTTTTTATAAATAGGTAACAACACCAACTTTTAGAATTTCATTATAGAATCACTATTTGAGAATTATTTATTTTTGGTTTCAATTATTTTTTTTTTAAATGAATTTTCCAATAACTAGCACTTTGTCTCAAAATTTGTGAAAATCTCAATATAACGAATATGGCCATGTATGTGAACTGCAAATACTTGTATTTTTTGTATAGGTACTTTTGCAAGATGGATATTGATGAGGGCAAGTTCATTCATGCTCCAAATTATAGCTTCAATAAATTGAAGCTTCTTCTTGTTCAAGTTAGGATTATTAATGTTTTTGAATAGGCATGGCCATGATTTTTAAAATAGTACATTTGTAGCACATTGTCCTACAATTGTTAGAGTGAAATGCCTTGAACCATATAGAATAGAAAATCTCTTTGTATTCATTATTTATTTGGACTATGTATCTTTAGTTAAATATTTTGAAGTAATAATATATTACTAGCATAGACTAGCGACTATGAAGGATGAATGCAAGATAGACCAATACCATTTTATATGACATTTGAAGTTATGGAATTGTCATCCATATAAGCTCTCGTTTTGTCACTTAGGACTCATTGTTTTTTTTCTTCATATTTCTAGTCTTGAGTGTAGTTTTATATACAAAAGTCCCCCAAAGAGTGTAAAATAAAATTAGGTATGCCACATGCTAGTATATTATTTGGTCCTAAATAGAGTATTTCCCTTTACATAAACCCAAATATCGCATGTAAATAGGGAAGTAACCAAGTAATTGTACAAAATATAGATATTTAGTAGAAATTATCCAAATTGCCCAAACTTGCCTTGCATGTGACAAATTGTGGCTAAATTGGGTAGAAGGAACCTAGTTGAGAACCCTCAATTAAGTCTTAGAGAGAGGTTTTAGTTTCCCATTTCATTTCACAAAATAGTAGAAACTTCAATTATTAGTCTACAGGTGAAGAAAACTCAAGATGGACTAGTGGAGTGCATCTACAAACAAAGTACGGTGTTTCGAGGTGAAATCATACTAGGGGTCCAATGGCAAAATCCATTTGCTATGATTTTCCTCTGTATGAAAGATTCCCTATTTGTCAAATTTTAAAGGAGATAGCAAGATTTAATTCTCTTCCTTAGCATATAAAAAATAAGAATATAAGAGGTTCCATAAAAAGTTCCAATTTTTTTTATAATCAGAAGATCCTCTTCTAAACAATCAATCTTAGAAATTTACAATGAGAAATTCATAGAAATTATTAAGGGTATGGTAAAATCTCACCAAAAATTAGACCTCCCTCTTTTATGCTACTAAAATGTTCCAAGAAGTTTTAAGACATTATGATAGCTAGAAGTACCCAAACCAATAAGATTCTCCGACTACCAACAAATTTAAAGATTACAACAATGTTGACTGGCATTCCTAGAGCATATGAAATCGGAATGGGGCCCAAGTTAGGTCTTTTATTAATTTCTCATGCCTTTTAAAGAGCCTAAGCTAGTTACTTTTTACTAAAAGTCAAACTCCAAAAGTTTGATTTTCAACCCTTTTGAGGTTTAAGGTGGTGCTAGGTTTTGATGAGTTTTTGGTGATTGAAAAAGGGGTGGAGGATTTTTGACTTTTGGTAGACTAAAAATGGCCTTCTGAAGTCAATAGTACAATACATTGTTGTAAGGTTTTGCTACCTATCTAGAAAAGTACAAGGCTTCTGGCTATTTGTGAAAAGGAAAAGAATGCCTATGACTAAGAAAATCTAATCCCAATACTCAATCCAACTACAAGGACTAATTATAACCCATATCCAATAATACTTGCTTTAGATAAAAGTAAACTTTGCTAGTGCTTTAGCAAATTCACTTTCACTTGAAATCCTCAATAGAACTCAAAAATTAACCCTTGAATGTTTTCAACTATGTTTTCATCAAAAACACTCTAAAACTTTCATTTCTAGTACAAGTACAAAATTTTAGGAAAAAAACATTTTTGGACACATCTAACTATAAGATCTTGTAGTATGCTAATTTCAGAAGATGTGAAAAAAATTCCAGAAATTTCCACCATGTAGAATGAAAGATATTAGTGTTTGAATTGGCAAGAATCCTTCTTTTGGCTCTATGAAAAAACAAGTAGCTGCACTTCACAAGGACACATTTGTTTGAAAAAAAATTCCAAAATGGTGGTTATCCTTTTGATTCATTCTTCAAGGCAAGTTGGCTACATGCTTGAAAAATTCAGATCATTTGAAATTGTACAACATATAGGGAAAAAAAAGTAAATACAAAATTGTGAGGAATTTTGTAATGGAATTGAAAAATGCCAATCCCAATGGTTGTCATGTTGTAATAAATAATCTACATCCTATGATTTTATTTTTTTCAAAAAATACTGAAAATTGAGTTAAATAAAGGACTTCAAAGTTTATTTTTGAGTAGAGAACCCGAAACTGCTGCAAACTAAAACTCCTCATAACTTTCATCTCATGAATCAAAATGGAATGATTCAAAGCTTTCTATGTACATATAAATCTAAAAAATCAATTTCAAATTTTTATTTCTTAAAAAAGTGTTTTTTGAGAAATTTTTGGATTGCCCAAAGACCAATGGAAATTACATATCATGCAATAACTTTTTAACCATGTAGTGAGAAGTTATGAAAATTGTTGGGCTTTAAAGCTACTTCTTGAGCGCATGTTTTTTTGAAAATTTCAAAGAAATATAAAAAGAACTCCATTCTTAGTGAGCTACCTAAAATTGCTAGTTGCCAAAAAAATGTAGTTTGGGTGTCTAGGGGTTAAAACAACTCTCACTAGAATACCAAAAATATAAGCTACTCTTACTAAAATACAACCTCAACACTTAGTGATAAATATATTTTACGTCCAAAAAGATTATTATCACTCTTCTATTTATATTTAATTGAAAGAAGCCAAGCCCTTTTATACCCATAGAAAAGACTCATGGCTACAAGCAATATGGAATAAATTTCCTATCTTCCTACCAACAAGTCAAACAATCCTCAACCTTCAACTATCACCCAACAAGCCTAACCACTTTTTTACTTGGAACCAATACAAATATAATAAGGTGCCTATCTTTTAACTAGGAACTGACCCATATTACAACATGATTTGGAGTCTTTCTCCAAAAGTAAAGTAAAAATGTGAAGCTTTGGTTGTGTGTCATAGAAGTTGGTGTATTGTAGGTGCAAAGCAACTTCACCACTGCCTAGGCAAATAATTAATTTGAAAATTTTATATTCAACACCTGAAAAAGGAATTTTTTGAAATTCGACTTTTTGGATTAATCCATTACTTTAGTTTCACCTTACATCCAACCCTTGACCTAGATTTTCTACCGTAATACAACTACTTACCTTATATAGGAGTCTCTTATACATTTTGAAAGGCACTAGGTGTGAGAAAATGGAGAAGACAAAGCTTTTATACAAGTGTGTGATAGGAGGTAAAACAGCCCATGTGGAATACACTAGAACAAAAGTGCATTACCATGAACAAAAACTAGGAGACATTTTTGTTCACTACAACACAATTTTCTGAAAATTGTATTGTAGTGAACGCAGTTTTTAGAAAAACATGTTGCAGTGAACACAAATGTCACCTAGATTTCGTTCACTGCAACATAGTTTTCTACGAGTGATATGTAGATTAGGATTACTGATTAAAGAGTTCAACCACTCATAGTCAAGTCAAATTATCCCATAGCCTTTGAGGATTCATGATGGACAATGAATTTCTTTATAAAAATGACCTCTCCACCCTTTGATTTCAAAAATTTTCTTGATGGTAGATTGCACACGGATCTTGTGTTCACCTTGAAGTCCTAATTTATTTGACTTTTTGCTCATGTAATGCAATTTATATGTGATATTTAATTGATTTTTATCATTTATTTATATTTATTTTTCACCAAATCTTTGATATAATTTCTGAAATAATTTTCCATCATTTTTTTTTAATTAATTATTTTTTTGAAAAGTTGCTCTACACCTAAGGTAGTATATGTGTGATTTTTGAAATCACATCAGAGCTTTGACTTAAAGGGTTAGAAATTTGGCAAAAATACACTTGACATTAAAGTTTTAACTTAGAGAGTCTTAGAGAAAATCCCATAAAAACAATGTGTTTGGTCGATAGTAAAGTCCCCTTCTATATCACCAAATTTAATTTTCAAAACATAGTTTTGGAATTCCAAGTTTAGCCTTCAAAAGCCTTAGTGACAAGAATTCCCAAATAGTTTAAATAGCATTAGAAAACAAGTACCTAGCCATGGCCTTTTGAATCTTATGCCACAGGATCTTTAAGAAAAATTAGGTACTCAAAGAGTGACCTTTGGTAATCCACAAGTCCCAAAAAATTATTAGATTTAGTATTGATAACATTCCGTTTAACTAGAGGGACCAAACCAGAACTAGTAAAAATTGGAACTAGAGCTCATAGGGGCCATGACAACTAGTCAAGTTGGAAGGTCCAGACCAATCAAAAGCCAACATACAACAACTCCTCACCATTGGTTTGGCTTGCCCTGTCATGCCGGCCTAGGGGTGGGGCCAACTAGGAACTGCTAAGTGTCTATCAGAGAACATGCCTAGAGATTGTGCAGCCCCAGCCTAGGGGGGGGGGAATTTGTGTAGGTGTTGGTTGGGTTTGTACGTTGGCCCGGAATATCTAGGCCATATAGGCTAATGGTTCAAAACTAGTTAAACTACAATTTCGTCATTTAATAAAAAAATTGGAATGTAGAAATGGTTGTTTGAAATCAACAAACAAATTACTCAAGTAGAAGTAGGAAGGAGGGAAAGGATCCATAGATATAATCTCAATTGGAAACCTCTCATAGCTAAAAATCCAACCCTTGAAGAGAGTAGAAGTCCAGAAGGAACTTGAAAAACTTAGCCAACACTCAAATTAGATAGAAGCTTCAATTTCAACTAACTAGAAAAGAGAGTGGAGTTGGAAAGTTACAAATTGAAGAGTAAATAAACTATTTGGAAAGTTGGAAGATTAAAAACAATCAAGGATAAGGAGGAAATCTGAGAGAGGTGTTTCAAACTATAAAGATTTGAATAGAATACTAATTGACTTGGATAGGGGATAGGAAGTTCAAAAGCCAATTATTATTAAAATAAATTATTCAATCCAATCAAAGTCAATGGCATTTGAATAATTGAAGTAGAATAGTAGTTAAAGAAAAAGAAAAAGACAAAAGGAATGAAAAGATGGAGTAGGAGGGGAAAAACTTAGAAGAAGTAGAAGTAGTGTATTTCAAATCTTTGTATTGAATTCCAAAACTTAAATGGTGAGCAAGCATTGAATTTGGAGAACAAAATGGCCCAAGTAGAAGACTATGAGAATGCATAGCAATAATAGTACAATGAGGCACATTCCGAGGTACATTACTAAAACCTCTATTTCTACTTCAAATTAGCTTAATAAACAAGTGTTAATTAGGTCTGAGGCCAAGGTGCAAGTTAGACTATTAGGTTGAAGTGTCAAGTCAAATTTTAATTCATAATACTAAAGTAGAAGTTCAAAGGCTTCAAAACCAAAAAATACTTAAAAATCAAAGTCAAAATGAGTAAGATACAAGTATATTAAGTTTAGGACTTAAAATGGATGAAAATGAGGTAAACTCATAAACTTGTAATAAGATTAGGAAGATAGGAAGTAGTAAAAATCTAGAAGTTAAAAGTCAAAATAAAAGTTACTTTTGAATTGTAGATTAGAAGAAAATCATAGATGAAGTTTGAGGAATCGATTAGAGGTTGAACTTCATCCATGCATAGCTTCCATTAGTAGAATTCAAATCCTAATTGTCATTGTGTTTAGGAAAGCTAAAGTTAGTCTCTACAAACAAAAATTATCAAAAGTCTAAAAATAGTAAATTATCAGGTATAGTATTGAGGTGTAGGAAACCTAGGAACCTCAACTAAGAACTTAGAAGGTGAGTCAATGTTAGAAGCTTAGAACTTAAACTCTTTGAGCTAGTTGAGAAGAGTCCAAGCATACCTTAAAGTCTAGAAAAAACCCCAAACTCTGTAAAATATGGAGGGATGAAGGTATAACAAGGAATTGGATGAAAAGTCAGAAGAATGAATCAACTAGGCTCAAGCTTGAGCTTTAGGAATAAATTAACACCTTAAGAAAGTTTGAAAAGTCTCAAAGAAAATCAAAATAGGAAACTAGTAGAAAAATGTGGATGAAATTTTAATAGCCATTCCAAAAGCTAAACTTCATCCACTTATAATTTTTGCTAGGAAGGTCAAATTAGTTTGAGTCTTATGTTTTCAGAAAGTGCATGAAATTATTTACAACTTGAAGTAGTTAAATTTAGATTGTCTCTACTTGTACTAGTTAACCCAATGGCCTATTGAATTTGACCATTAATGTCATTTCTAGTATTTAAATTGAACTTCCTTCACTCTTCTTGTATGTTTGTGCATACTTAAGCACTCTAAAAGGATACATTGCTTGGAAGGCACAATGAACCAAGCCTAAGCATCCAATTAGTATAAAGGCGACAAATGAAACAAGAACATGATTGTGCTCACAAATTTACTAAGGGTGGATAAATAAGCATTCACCATCTACTTTAACTTTTGAAGCATGAATCTAATGAACTTGAAATTTTATTGGAGATGTCTACCTTTATTGCAATCACATATCTTATTTTTTCAAATTAAAAAAATAAATTTAAGTCAATTTTGTTACTTTGTCACATTTATGCTTTGAAGTTTGGGGATTTTAGCATAGAAAAATACCTAAAATTATTAAATTAAGAATCTAGAGTTAAAATTTTTGTAGACTATTTCCAAAATAGGCGAGAATATGTCTACCAAAGGGAATCTAAAATTTCATTATTTTATGTCTCCTATGTTTGTGCAAATAGGGTTCATTGGAGCTTGCACTTCTGAAACATTGAATATGGTTTTGACTTCATTCTTTTGGTGAAATTTGATCAACATCAAGACCTAATAAATTGCCAATTTTTTGTTTTGTTCATAATTTTCTAATTAATCATTAATTTATACCTTGTTGTATCTTTTTTCTATGATAAATTATCTTTTATTATACATAGTACTATTTCAATACTTGCAAGTAGTCCATAGTACTTGCAACAAATACTTTTTGCTATTGATTTTTCTAATCAATGGTTAATATTAAAAGTACCACTACAAAGCATTCATAATAATAAACGTCTGAAATCCAATTTGGGACAAAACACTAAAAATTGTGATTAGTTTTTCTTGCAACCACTCTGAACTAGGAATTAGTAATGGATTTAAAAATAAATAATCAAGTGATTTTATTTCTATTTTTTATTTTTTATTTTGTTTATACTTTTGGTAAGTTTTTAGATGTCTTGTGTATTATATTGTTTTGGATTCCATAAGGGTGTTTTTTCCATTAGGTTGGAGTATATTAATGAGAGGTCAATGAGTTTGTGATTTGATGGTCCAAATTTGAATCTTGTGAGGCTACAAATTATGCCATTGTACATAGTCTCTGTCACAAACCGTAATTGTAGATGTCACCATGTTAGTATTTAGGAGTGTATAACTATATAGAATTTTTCAAAATTTCTAATAGACAAAAAGGATTAGAACCCTTTAAGCCTAAACAACTCATTTAGACTAAGATGATACCCCAAGTAATCCGTAACGGGGTCCAAGACGGATCCGGATTCTGGAAACCCGGATAGCGACAACCTACAGACTAGACTTCCGGTCTAGAAAATAGGGACCCGTTACCCGTAAACGGTCCACTTTACGAACGGTCGGTATTTTGATGGGTACTTAACCCCGCCGCTCTCATTTGTTCTTCTTCTTTTTCCACAACTGTTTTGTGCGCGTATAGTTGAGTGAAAGAGTGGTGAGTTAGTGCTTGGGTGAGAAACTAGAGTGTGCTCAGATTTCAGAGCAATTTGAGATGGCAGAGGGAGATATCCGGAAGACTTTGGTCATGGGTCGGATGGTTTGTCCAACCATTCCGGAAAGGTTGAGAGAGAGATTACAGTTAGAGGATGATCTGAGTGAGATAGGGTGTGTTGGTCTGTTCATGCGGCCATGGGCTGTAAAGAACGACCAAATGATCCAGGAGTTGATTGTAGGAGCCTCAAACCAGTATGAAATGATGGTGACAGGAAGGCCTGCAACCTGGACTGATGAAGTCTAGGCTAAGGTTTATGGATTCCCTAAAAAGGGATCCGGTTTAGCTTCCCAAACCGACAAGTTTACGGTTAGGAAATTCAAGAACACAACCCATTCTAAGGAAGGGTATGCGATTAGTGACTGCCTGGATGCAAGGCAGAGGCATGTCCTAGAATTCTTGATCCCTATCCTCTATCCGGAAAAGCCTACCTAGATTACGGTTATGGTAGCAAACACCATATTTGGTGCTTTTGAAGGTAGACCAGTCAGTTGGGGCAAGGTAATTGGGTCAGTGGTATCCAAGCTTGCCGCCAACGTAGGAAAAAGAAAGACCAGCCCGATAGGTCCATATCTTTTCCACCTCTACCACTACGCAAAGCTTCTAAGCGATGCGGAAATAGTGGAATACAACACCGGAGCCACCATCCTCCAATACGGCCTCACGGAAGAAGTGACAACAAAGCAGCCACCAGTAGAAGAGGAGGAGGATCCGGAAAAGGACAAACAACTCTTGGAGCGGAGGCGACGGAAGTCGACGGATCCGACATCGTGGGGGAAGCTTCCGGCCCAGCAAAAGATATCAAAGGAGGAAGAAGGAAGCATATCCGGATTCTTCAAGATTGGGTTCAACTGGGTACTACAAGCACAAGAGTACCACGAGAACCTGGCGGATCTGCTAAGGAGGATTAGCCGGGAGTTGAAGACAGATCCGAAAGACATCCTCGACGTCTTGAGGAAACTCTCGAATCCGGAAGTTCTGGAGCGGAAAGACAAGCAGATTGAAGCCCTGGAGAAGGAGAAAGTGAACCTTCAGGCAAGACTGAGATGGGCTCAAGGGAAGATGGCTGCAGCAAAACAAAGGGAGAAGGAAGCCATGCAGCTGTTGAAGAACCTATCCGGGTTGGTGGACAAGCCAGTTGACTTGGTGATAAAGGCGGCTCTAACCCAGAGTCAGTTGACTGAGGAAGGGCACCTCATCGGGTCCAAGGTGATCTGGATACTGGTGGACTTCTCCTCGCGGATGGAGATTACGCTAAAGGAGATGAGGCAACTGCTTGGACGGATCGACCCTGACTGGGTAATGGACTTCTCTAACTTTTCGGAGATCCATTTCGACACGAAAACTCCAGTCAAGCTCACAACCTTGATGCCACTGCCGTCGAAACTAGAAGCCCCGCGGGAAACTCTCCGGTACTCGACAGAACCCTTCTCCAAACAACTGGAGAAGACAATCCGGAGGAGCGTGAAGACAACACCTGAGCCAAGTAAGCAGCCGGATATGACACGGAAGTTGGCACCACCAGAGATTACGGTTTCTCCACCAGTTCCGGTGTTTCACCTTCTGGAAAAGGAGCCACTTCTGACACCTCACACCTAGACCCAAGGTGAACTGGCAAAGTGGATTGGAGGATTAATGAATCCAACCCAGACCCATCCGAAGGAATTCAAGCATATGTTGGAGGAGCAGCAACCAAAGAAGGAGATCGAGCCCATCATGCTAGATGAGATGTCTCTAGGCGAGGAGAATGAGAGGGAGATAACTCAGATTGAGAAATCTGAGGAGGAAGAGTACCGGACTGGATCGGAGGACGAGGATGAGGAAGAAGGGGACTACTCTCCTCCGGAAATCCAGAAGATATAGACCCAGGCGGCGTTGCAGATGATACCGATCAAGGCAACTCCGAAGGCAACTTCGAGGTCATCCACGCGAGCACCAATGAGTCAAGGCAGGAGCAACCAAAAGAAAGTGCGGAAGGGAAAGTAGTTAGGACCTTTCTTTAGGCACTTAGGATTTAAATTTTGAATCGGATCCGGATTTCCAAGTGTGGGCCCGAGTTCCAAATTTATAGGATCTGACTTTTTCGAGTTTCTCGGGAAGTCTATGAGTGGTCACCTAGATTTCCGGGTGCCCTTTTTGCCTTTTGGGCTTTGGTTGTTTTTGAGTTTTTAAGGGAGGAGCAGGTTTGTTGCCTCTCATTCCATCCTAGCATTATAGTTTGTATTTTGTCATCCTTATTTTAATCTGAGCCACTAAGTGGACCCTCAAGGATTGATCTGTTGTATATCTAGCTTCCTTGTGTTTCCTTGTGAGTGTATGAAGTGTAATTGAGGAGGAGGAAAGGAGGAATCAAGATCTGAAGGGACTTGGATCTGATTTGTGAGAGGAGTGTTTGTGTCATAGCCTAGACATGAGATTTTGGTCTTGAGCACGTGTCTTTAAACTCCCGGAACGGGAATCCGATTAGGAGTGGTGTAGGTGCGGGTCCGGAACGCTAGGGAGGGTTCTGTGCGGAGATAAGCAACCGCCAGCGGAAGAAAGCCACATACCACTTATCGAAAGGTCAGCCAAATCCTAGGATCAGTTTAGCAAATGACCTACAATCCCTATATCAGTACCGATTTCTGTTGGTTTGTCATTGTAGTGGGGAAGACTTGTTACGGCTCTAAGTGACCTGCCTTCCGGATTGGCCATCCAGATAGTTGTGAGAGTATTTCTGGTCTGACCTAGTGCAACATTTAATCTAGGTGTGTTTTATGTAGTTTTGAGAAGAGAAAAGAGTGTGAGGAATAAGAGTGGTGAGTCCCTACCCCTCTATACAATCAAAGGTGGACCCTCTGAGGGTAAAATAGAGGTACCAAAAACCAGTGTTAGTAAGGGAAGTAATGGATCCGGATTCTGGATTGGAGTAGATCCGGATTGGATTCCGGAAAGAGAGAGCTTAAGTTGGTAGAACGGATAACCTAGGCTTGCAATAACATACTAGAATCCCATGGGACGATATTTCGAGTTAGTTTACGCATTTGGGTGTTGTAAATGGTATTTACCGCACGCTACGCGTATGACAATCTCTATTTTAAGCTAAGTAACAATAGCATGGTTGTTTGTTTGAACAGTTTGACAATACGACGAACCTAACATCCAACATGTCTAGTAGACCCCCTTGTTCATCTAATAAAGTTAACTTTAAAGTTTTCTTTTAAATAAAGCATTTTCTATTACCAATATTGACATATTAAAGTTTCATCTTATTGAAGTGTCTCTATTTAATAAACACTTATTACATTCAAAGTTTTGGGTCATCATAAAAGTGAGATTATAAAATTGTCTTAGCTATCTTATCAAACAATCATGTCAAATAAGATCCTATTTATTCGACACTCATCTTACACAACATGCAACATCAAACAAATAATAAGACACTTGAATCCTGAAATGCATCCAATAGAACAACCCTGGACAATAGTAGGTCCAACAAAGTTGTAGTAGAGTCTAGTTATTTTCGAGTCCCTTTTTTTGAATATTTTATATTGAAAACCTTTTATTGCATTGAAGTGAAGTTTTCTAAATGTGTAGACATTTAAATTATAATGGGCAAACTAAGATTTCATATGTCCTAAACTAGCTTTCATAGTATGCTTCCAATAACAATAATAATTAGAGGTATAAAAAAATGAACTCCATGGGTATAGGATTACCACAAAATTCATGGTCAGGGGTCTCAAATTTTACTATAAATAGCAAATATTTCTCTTTTTCTACATTTAAAAAAATCTAAAAATCTAATATAATAAAAATAAAGTTCATATTTGAGACTTTAAGCTCACAATTCCACGTCGGAGGCTCACAAGCTTGCCACTCTAGGCTTGTGTGCTAGCATTGTTGTCTCTTAGGTGTTTCAAGGTCAACATATGATACAAAAGAAATCTATGTGCTTTTAAAATATAATTTCAGAATTGAAAATAACCTCCCCCTAAAGGATTTATTTTGTCAAAATTCAACCATCTACTTAATTCTAAGAAAAATTTATTATGAAGACTTTACACAAAATTTTATTTTTTCTAAATCCTGAAACTGAAATTGACTAAATAAGCATTTGAAGTAATTGGTGGGTTCAACTAATATTTCATTTTATTCAATGTAAATTACCTACCTAGCATCCAACCGCACATGGTAAAAAAACTAGGATTTTGGTAGATGCTAGTTAAGGTGCTTGTACAAGAAAGACAACCATTAAGAACCCTTTGAGCTCTATTTTGTGTATCTAGGTGCAAGAAATATTCTTGTTGGTTGGAGCTTTCCAATTTCAATCTTATTTGTAATTGCCACTCTCTATTAGTGGCTCATTGCATCCTCTTTTGTACCAACTTTCTAGAGAGTTTGATTATGTCATTTTAGGTCAGGCTTTTAAAATTTGGTGCTTGTTTTTAACCCCTCATTGCCTAAGGCTTGAACAAGTTCAAAAATATCATTGCTTTTGAAGTCTTATAGATCTAAATGTAATTGAGTTATAGAAATCTCAACCATACAATCTTGTAGTGTACTTGTGTAGATGACATGAATTAAATTTGGAGCCATTTGACCACATAGATTGCAAGATTATAATGATTTGGACTTTTGGTGTTGAAAAAGGATGCTGAAATTTTCCTAGAAACACATTTGGAGGTGAAATTTGATTTCTAAACCTACTCAAATGAAAAAACTTTGAACTATTAAGTGATTCAAAACCAACGTTCAAAAACATTGGTGAAAAAAATGTGATTTTATTGACTCATTATGTTTGCTTTGATTGTCAAAAAATAATAGAAAAAAAGTTGCAAAAAACATATCAAAACTTGAACCTCTTTATACTAAAATGCTTATCAATCACTCATAACTTCTTGGATTGATATGAAAATTTAGCTACACAAACTAGACTTATATACAAAACTTTTCAAAAAAATGATTGGAAATGAATAGTGTATGAAGAAGAAACAAGCCATCAAAGTTCATTGTAATCCAAAAATGTCCAAATTTTGAACTTTGAGTAGCTCCCAAGCATTTGAAACAACTTGGATTGACATGAAAATTTTACTACAATAGCTAGACTTCAAGGGGAACATAATCCAACATTTTTTTTTAATTGAAAACGAACATCAAATGAAGGAGATACAAGCCCCAAAGTTGAAGCCATAAAATGTAGTTTGGTGAACTCAAATTGAACCTATAATCTTTGATTTGGTTCCCAAAACTCCAATACATCTTGTATTGATTTGAAAAGTTTACCACAAAAACTAGAAGAGAGTGCAAATTTTTCAACAAGTTTTATTGAATTTGGACATTGGATGCTAAAGTTAGAGCACTTTGAATTGGATTTGAAATTTTGTGAGGACACTTTTGGTACACTTTGGCAATGAGGGCTTAAGGGATGTAGTGGTCGTAGATCTTTCCACTTCAAAAATTTAGTAATGTTGATTAATATTGCAAGTTTTGTTGATGTTGCAAATCAAGTTGTTCTTCCTTGGATATTTTAGCATTTTGAATGAATTTGTTAGATTTGAAGTACGAAGTGCATGATTCAGGAATTGTTTTGGTGTTGATTGAGGATTTTGAATATGGTATGACCAATGAGGATTTTATGTGACAAGAGAAAAAAAAAAAAGGATTAAGTTGCAATTCTCTTAGTTCAATTATTTTTTGGCATATAAAAAGAATCCGTAGATTTGTACTTCGGATATTTTTATTGTATTTTTGGTTGTCATTTGGGCTCCTTGTAAAAGTGTACACTACAGATATTATGTTCTACATCTTGCTCAAGACGTCAATCTAAGTTCCCTCAATGATGAAGGCAAACGTGCAAAACTATATTGATGAAGGGCTTTTCTTGCCGATTTGCAAAGTTGGTATTGCCAATTATGCTTTAGAGGCTATGATATCCATAATAAAATTACCATTGCCAAAGTCTCTAGAAGTGGAAACAAGGCCTTGAAACCTTCACTTAGAGCTAGTGCATCACTTGTAGCCTAAAGAGCAATTGCACATTAGGTATACTTTATAAACTTATAAATTGAAAAATAGGAGGATCTAAGTCAATGCAAATGTCTTCAAATGATTTGTGGCCTAACCCATTGTAAATTAATTCCTTAAGGAAAAGATGTTCAAATTTTGAAAATTTTCTTTAATTTAACAAAAAAATTAAAAATTCTAGTGTCAACCTTTTGGTAGAAATTAGTTCAGCCAATTATTGCAATGACCTTTGGGGGTCTTTATTGATGAATATTGGTCTCATTTTACAGCAATAGGATCCATTTGAAGCCACCATATTGACCATAGGAATAATGGAATGAAACTAGGACAATAATAATGGAATTTTGAAGCCATTGCAAAAACAATGGAATTTGCAAGTCACGTGACTAAAATTGAAACCTACACAAAATTCAATGTGTTTACAATTGAAGGAGTTGAAATTTTTTTGAGGGAATCAATGGAAAATTTTCAGATGCAATTTATTTTTGAAAAAAAGCCTAAAAAATTTTGAAATTTAAAAAAATAAAAAGGAAAGCAATAAAAGGTTTAGAGCAACCATGGGACTTTAATTAATGAGTGGATAGGGTCCACTTTGCAACCATGGGGGCTATATAATAAGAGACTTCAATGTCTTTTCAATTGAGGGAGTTAAATTTTTTATGAAGGAACCAATGGATTTTAGGTGTGAATTAGTTTAGCAATATTTTTAGTGGTAAATAACAAGCTTTGAAGAGCAACCAATAAGACCTACAAAAATGATGAGTCAATATTTCATAAAAAAAAAAATTTTGTTAAAATTACAAATGAATAGCAAAAGAGTATCAAGAGGAATTGATTTCCAATAGAACTCTAATTAGAAAATAATGTAACAAAATACCAATTGCCAAAAGATCAAATCCTGATTGACCATTCTTTTGGTCATTACACGGCTTTCATATTCATGTTAGAATTACCATCCATTAAGTCTCTAGAGCTCAAAACAAGGGTTGAAAATTTATGTGGGGTGTCATAGGTGGTGTGGAGAGCATTGGAGATCAATGTAGTTAAAATATTAAAACGAAATACTAAAACTATAACATCAAAATATTAAAGACTAAACTTTATAATCTAGTAGAAAAGTGGATTGCAAAATCTTTTTGTAGAAAATCTAAACTTTGTCAAAAACTTAATTATAGCTAAATTTTTGTCCATTTGACCAATTTACATTGATTTTGAATTTTGTATGAATTTAAAATTTAACACAATTTAACTTCTAGATTTAGCAATTAACATTTTCATACCTTTAAAGCGTGTGAGATTTTGAAATTTCAACTTTCTAAGATTTCAAAGTATTCAATTGGTTGCCCACACATTTAAAGCTTTCAAGAATGTAAGATGTTAAAATTTTAACTCTTCAATCTTAGAATATTGGAAAACTACTAGATCATTACTAAATTTTAGAAAAGTGCAACTTCGCAGGAAGGCAAACTATCTACTTTGATGAACTTTGATTAGAAATATATAAAGCCCTATATACAAAGAAAAAAAGAGACAAAGTGAAAAAAATTTAGCATGAACATTTTAAAACAATAGTGAAGATGATTGGATTATTTACAAACTTGTAGATTTTTATATTTCCAAGTATAAACATTCATTAAAAAACTCATTTTAGACCATGGATTTGTATTAAATTTGATTTGAAATTAACACAACTACATTTAAACCATGGTCTAAAACGAGTTTTCTACATAGATTTGTACTAGTGATAGATTGGTGAAAGTGTTTAATAGGCAATACCAAAAAATCATTTCATTAAAAAGTAATGATATTTCTCCTTATCTTCAATTAGGAAGATCAAGTTTGTGATGTATGTACCAAAATAGTTCAATGAGTTGTCGAGTTAGACTTGGAATGCATACAATTTATTTTTCTAAATAAGATTATTTTTTTTTTCATTAGATAAGGTTTTCACTAATACAAGTTATTTTTGAAAATGACTTATTTAAATATTCACTATGAAAAAATGAAATTTTATATTAGGTCAACTATAGGGAGATATCCCAAATCATTTCACTAATATTATTGAAATTTGAGAATTGGATATTTTGGAATGTGATAAAAGCACTTTTCAAGTAGGTGCAAGTACAAATATGTTATCAAATCCAAGCTTCTTTCTCATAATCATCTTATTTATTCATGATCAATCTTCCCATTATGTCATTTAGAATCCCTGGAAGTACCAAAAGCACTATTCTCTTGAAACTTGTAAAATGTAACATCATGTCACTTAATTTGTCTTCATACTTGGATCCTATTTTTCTTCAATAATTATTTGAACTTTTTGAATTTATTTGAGAGACAATGTACAGATTTACTTAAAAGAATTTGATTTTGTGATTTTCAATTTGCATCAATTGCATTTCAAAATGGAGTTTGATGGTTATATATCGTAATGATGTATAATTCTTTTAAGAAGAAATGCCAAAAGATGAAATTTCTTTTCAAATTTCTTTTTAGACTATTGATATAGGATTGTTATACATAATGTTGGTATTAGGTAAAATGTTGGGTTTAGAGATTTCTTTTCTTTAGATAAAAATCACTCATGTGATATGCCCAATATTTTTGCAATGAAAAATATGAATATCAAAATTACAAGGCAAAAGGGTTGGCAACCATGAACACCTCATGATTTGCAATATAAACTTCAAAAGAATCACAATAAGGGTTAGCTATTTCCAACTCTTTGAAACAATTCCAAAATTCAAAGTGCAATCAACATACACTATGTTCAATTTACAAATGCATTATTGTTTTGTTTTTAGAATATTATTACCATATACACATGCTATAATTTGGAAAAAGTTTGGAAAAAAGTACTAAAAAAGTTACTTAGGTTTCATTTTTTTAATGACAGCTTGTTTGAAAAGAAACATTAATTCATTAGTTTTGAAAAAATAGATCAATGTGGTGATACATTTGTAGATCAATTTGCATGATTGTACAATAATAAAATTCACTTATTTCCAATCCAACGTACCAAAATTTATTTTTGAAAATAGCTTAAATGATTTGGGAACAAATGCGTGATGTCTACCTATGCCGATACACTTCTCAAAAAGAGCAATCTACAAAATAGGCATAGTTATAGAAGACAGGCTGAACAATCTACTCGAGCAAAAAACAAACGACAAGGAAGCAAGGAGAAGGTTGTGATTCCCCCAATTTCCCCTCATTCGGATGATTGTCCTATTGGTGAAGCTGAAAAAGATGTGATAGTTGGCAAGCTGCTTGAAGACAGAGCTCTGAAGATATCAACTGTAGCACAAGAGATTCATGATATTCAAAAGGAGTGGCACCAAGAGTTCCATCATTTTATTGTTGATGACAATGAGCCATGTAATCAAAACCATCCAAAATTAAAAGAAATTGAAGATCGAGAACAAGAACTGAATAATATCAAGGAAGAAATGATTGATATACTAAAAAATAGGGATGAAGAAAGATCGTTGAAAAAACTAGGAAATAAGGGTAAAAATTCACATATTAATTCTCGAAGGCAACCACACAATGATACTAACGAAGAGAATAATGATACCAATGAAGAAGATAGTGAAAGTGTTGATGACGATTTTTTCCATGGTCCATTGCGATATTCGTGTAAACAAAGTGAAGATGCATCTATTATGGATAATGACTTGGACTTGGTGGAAGAAGATATACCTAAAACAATTGATGTTGAGGATGAAATCAGTTTCATTGAGGGCTTAGTAGAAGAAGATCTTTTGGGAAGTAGTGTAGATCCCGCATTGGACCTACTACATTCTCTAGAAGAGAGTGAAAATATGTATTTGATGTCAAATTTGAAACAACAAAGTCGGAATCTTGAAACCCAATATTTTGAAATGAAGAATATTTTAGAAGAAATCGAACGCGACTTAGGGTAGATCCATTGCAATTCAAATAGTAATGGCAATCACAAGTTTTTTTTGTTGAGACGAATAATGATTATCCACTTTCATTTTGTATTGATTATTGAATATTTGAATCATATCTAAAATAAAACTACATTGTTTCAAAATATTTGACAACATCATAAAGGAAATATTCACCATAATTTATAGGAATGTCTTCTTGTGGCTATAATGATCATTTGAAAGCTTCCCTATATATCTATATTTGTATAATAACTAGTACCATCATGGAAGGCCTTTCCATGGGTTGTAATAAAAAAATTCTTAATGATGTCTAAAAGTTCTTGAAGTATTTCAAAACATTGTTTTGAAAATACATGCTAAGTAAAAGTATAATTCAATGTTGTGTTTGGCTATATGTTAATGTCATGAATTCATTATTCTTTATATAAATTTTGAATTTCAAGATAAGTGAGGACTTTTTTAAACTCAATTGTATGTGGAGAGGACATAGTACATCAAATTTATAGATATACCCTTGGTCTTTCAGGAAAAGTTCTGTATCTTTTAAGATAATTTGATTTGACAAATTACAACTTCAATCTTCTCTTTATTTATAGATAATTCTAAAATTTGGTTCTTTGAATTTTGTAATAATACAATGCTTAATATTTTCCTAAATTTTATGAAAATAAAATTTTTTGTCAAAATTGACAAGAATATATGAAGAGCTTATCTAGGAACTAGTGAACTATAGCTAGTAACCACCATGAGTTTGAATGGCACTTTTTCTTCTTCTTTTTGAAAAACAATCCATGACCATTGAAAGAAGAACAAAATAGTGTCGTAACCAAGGGCAGACTAGAGACAAAGCACAAAAAGATGATACTTAGATGAGTGGAGATCACTCAAAGAGAACACACTATTGTGGAACCAATCAATGAAAATTAGTCATCAATAAAGTCTTTCTTATTATTACCACAATACCACATCTATTGAAAAAGCAAGAAGAGATGATTCCTACTGACTAGCAATCCCAATTGCAATTCTATTCTCCAATCAAGGAGACATATACTAGTAGCATTAAACTTCTCAACGTTGATGGTTCATCTATTTCTTGCGCACCATATATGCCAAACGATAGAGGAGTTGAGGACTTTGTTTACAATCGACGAATTAGAAGACACCTCATGGTAATTACTAGTCTCATCTCTATTGCTTTGCGGAATGGCTGCAATCATCTCTCACCAAGAGAAGACAATTTCTTAATCAAGAGCAAGCATAATGAGTTTGAAACAATCATATTTTGCAAATAAATTTGCACATTTGAAGAGCTTGTTTGGGGTTTTTATTGATTCCAATGTGGTAGCATTTATAGGTATCCAGAAAATTCATAACTAAGTATTAGGTACTTGTAGGGAGCCTTCTAGAGTTCAGTTGTCACTATAAGAAACTTGCATTTTTGGTGATGTGCCTCGATTTTTTGGAACGGATTTTTTTTATGTTCAATCCAACAAGCCCATGTTTTTATGTCAAGAAAAAAACATCACCTATGTGTTGAAGGTAAGTTTGAAGCTTTGTCAGTCAATTCTAGTTCCACATAAACTTCATAGATTTGTTACATCTTAGATTCCATAAGTCTAAGGGTTTATTGGCTCAAAATCGAAATCTAAGACTTTATTCGTAAGATATAAGCCAAATGATACCTTTGAATTTTTTGTTCTCTAGATTAATCATGGTGGAAGGGAAATTGCCATTGATGGTAACCCCTTCAGCCTTGCAAGGTGATTACAAGAAACACTTCTCCTATTTCTTATCCCTTTGTTCTTGGATGGGTGTTTTTTTGCTTAAAACTTTTGCATAGTTTGTATTTTTGGCATTAAGTTTGGAAAAAGGTACATGCAATAGTTTTAGACATTGTGTAATTTTTTCAAATTTTCAAAAATTATTTTACTATTTTTAACCTTCCCCGATTGGTTGTCTAATATGGCTAGTTAGAGGGTGTCACGACCCTCATCACGAGGCTTGCCTGTGCCACCTTGGTGAGCAAAGGGGACGTTGGAGGTGACTCCCCAAGCCTTGCAAGTGATGGGGTGAGGGGGACTAGGAGTCCCGAGCAATCAAAGCGTTGTAGCACTCTCATCCAAACGAAATAGGGGATGTGTTGCACATGCTTGGAAAGCTTGTGAGAAGACGCATCCATGGGTTTAAGGAACACAAGAATCCGAGTTGGGAGTCAAAAGTTATGGCTCCTCAAAGTTGGCAGTATCTCGGCCCCGTCCCAAGGCATGGGGACGTGGGAAACAAGTTTTGGGAGGAATTCTTTGAGCCAAATAGTGCATGACGCATATCATTGGAAAGATAAGGAGACAAGATTTTTAGAATGATAAGGCTCATGAGGAGATGACGTGTGAGCTAAAAGTTATGGGCATCCAAAGAGGGTGGAGTCTCGGAGAACTACACCTCCCGAGGGATTCGTACCTTTGGAGGGCCATAACTTCCTCAATACTTGTTGTATTGGATAAAGTGAATAGTCCATGGTGATCTAAGTAAACTGTAGATGACGAAAATGAGCTCGCACTTGAGATTTGGAGCTTGGAGCTAAAAGTTATCCCAATGGAAAGATCGGGAGTCTTTGGGGGTCCGGTTTGGGGGATACCACTTGGAATTGGGTGGTCTTCCAAGATGGGGAGCATCTTGGGGGTTCCCGGTGACCTCTAGTTTGGGGGGGCCTTCCAAATCCTGCAAAGAGTACTATGAGGAGGGGTGGTCTCCCTCCTCACCTCCGGATGGTGCCATAGTGAGCCAAAGTGGTCATGAGTGGTGAGGTTAGTGTTGGAGCCTGACCACCACTTGTGTATTACCGTGGAGTGCTTGTGCACTACTTGATATTGGTTGGGTGGTGTCCCACTCCATACTAGGCCATGGGATGAGTCCCGATTAGTGAGTCCCAAAATGAGTTGGGATGGGCTTAGTGGAGAATTGGGCGGTTAGCACCGGTGAGGAGTAGTGCCTCCACCAAGTGCTTGAACATCAATGGAAGTTTTGCCCCATGTCATGAAATGGAGGTGGAAGGAAAGTGTTGGGAGTCACGGAGGAATGAGGACCCCTGTGACTTGAGTTGGAACCTAACATTGTGGGTGCGTGGCATGTGTAGTGTTAGGAAAGTGTGACCTTTGGTGTCACTAAAAGGTTAAGTGCTTGGAAAGTATTAGAAGGTGAATTTAAGGTGGTAAGTGTCACTTAGAAGTACGATAGAGGGGGTGGGGGCTATTTTTTGACCCAAAAATGCAAATTCAAAGCCACAAATTGGACATGTAAGAGGTCTACTAACATTTAAAGGATAGACAATGAGTTTTTATGAAAATAGCAATATGTCACTTCCGTACATAAGGTCATAGTTGTGTAAAGAATACATGAATTCTTTTGGTGCAATGCAAGTGCAATCTTTTTTAGCAAAATGTCCTTTTCTATGAAATTTCTGAAAACTTTTTTTGAATTACTCAAAATGAAAAGGTACATAGATCCCTTTTCTACTCCTAGTGGCTTCTATAGTAAACTATAATAGTCTACAGTACTATCTAGTATTGCACAATTCTAATTCAATAGTGTAGATCTAGAGGGGCGTTGTTGATACATAGTATTGGTACTATTATATAGTACTATTAGTCCTATGGTCAAAAAGTGTGTTTATGAGCCAAAAACATGAAGTGTTTCTTGCAATCACCTTGTGCACATTTTTACTAGTTATGTCTTGACATCTTGTGCTTTCTCATTCATATTCCAATAATAATGGTCATGTAAATGCCTACAAAAAAAAGTTGTTCATTTGGAAAAATTTGCATGGGCCGTAGGGGCTTCAAAACTTATCCATTCAAACCTTTTTACAACTAGAGATTTGGTCATTGACTATTTGGAAGGGAAAATGTTGATGAATTCTTATCTACAAGTCGTAGTCATAGTGTTGAATGATGATGCAAAACACTTCTATTGTTTTTGCGTTATATGTCACACACCAAATCCAAAATTGAGAATAATATTTAGAATTTTTATTTGTTATACTTGCGGTACATGACTTAACATAATCCACATTTTTTGTGATTTCCAAAAATATTTTATTATTTATTATCCAATTTCTCTAATTTATCACACTTTAGGTTTTCAGAGTTTTTATTATATTTAGTATTCAAATCAACAATGCTAAACTGTGAGTGGAGAGCAACAAGTGATGAGCATTGAACAACGAGAATTTAGACTTGAGCACTCATTAAGAACTCTTTTACTAAAAATAGACATATTAGAGTCATAAATATTGATGTCAAACCTAAAAATAGTAATGCCAAAATTACCAAAATAAAAATGACTAAAAAGATTTTTTTGAAATATCAATTTATTGCTATAAAAATTTTATGTTAAGGTTGTATATTAGCATTCAAATCTTCTAGGTAGGGCTAAGAATGATAGCCTACCTTCTCCCATGACATAAAAGGTACTACTACAGAGCTGATGTATGAATGAATTTCATCCATGTCATCCGCATGGTTGTTCACTCGAAGAACTCAACAACACAACAAACACGATGTCCAACACGTCTAGTAGACCCACTCATCCATTTAATAAAGTCAACCTTAAGGTTGACTTTCAAATAAAGCACTTTCTATTTCCAATCTCGACATATTTGAGTTTCATTTCATCGAAGTGTCTCAATTTAATAATCACTTATTACATTCTAAATTATAGATCATAAAGAAAATGAGATTTCAAATTGTCTCTGCTATTAGGATAAGGCTTTATTTGACAAAATTGTTATGTATATACTACACTCGTCTTATACGACACGTGACATTAGATGAACAATTCGACACCTTAACCCCAAAATGTGTTTGACAAAACAACCCTGGTCATCCATTCAATTTTTTGAATAATCGGAAAAGAATTCCAAACACTTTTAGAATCAATGAATAGAATTTTTTTTGGGAAGATAGCATATTGGATTTGAGAAGACATTTCTTATTGCCAAAAAACCTTCCTATATTAATTTGGGAGGCTATTTGAACTGTGATTTTTAACAAGAAAAATTCAAAATTATTTTTTTCAAAAGAAAATATATATTTGTTTTTTGAGAAACATATTTTTTTGTTAAATTAATTTTCTTCAAATAATTAAAATTAAAATTTTATTTTATTCAACATATGGCTCCTCAGATCTGAGGTGCAATTTCTTCTTGCCAAAGGCATCCTCCCACTACTAATTTGAAGTTTATAAGAATTGCAATTTCAAAAAAATTTCAAAAAATATTATTTAAAGAAAATATTATTCATCAAAAGGCTCCTTGAATTCCAAAGAGCCCTTTGTAAACCCCCAATTCTTCACCAAGGGCTCATTGTTTTCTTTTTTTGTGTTTTGCAATTTTTAGTATAGTTTAATATACAAAAAGCTCCCAGAAGAGTGTAGAACCAAAATAGGTAAGTTACATACCAATATACCATTTTGTCTTAAACTAGAATATTATAGTTAGAGTATTCTAAACCACCACTTGTATATAGTTTAAAACTCGATTAATTGTGGTGAACTAAAGGATTGTGTGTTATTGGTAGAAGTAGCTCAAACTCCGCTTGCAAGAGACATGTCTAGGCCAAAGTTGGTCGAGAAAACCCTAGTGATCTATTTAGGTCAGTTCTTAGTGATAGGTTCCAGTTTCCCCATTTCATCGACAAAATAACAAACCCCCAATTGTTGGCTTGTAAGAATTAACTATATTAAGATGAGACTATAGAAGAATCTAAAACCACAAGAAGGTGGCTTTGGATTAAAATCATGCCAAGGACCCAACGACAAAGTCGGTTCCCCAAGATTTTCTTTTATGTGAAAGATTCCTTGTGTATTGATATTTGAATAAGGGGTTAGACTTTATTCCCCCTAGGCCAATTTGTATAGTAAAAATATGAGCCTACATATGTGTTGTGGGATTCCAAGAGAAGTTCCACAAAAAGTTTCGAAATTTTTTGATAGTCAAAAGATGCTCTTTTGGATGGTCAATCGCCAAATCTACAATAAGAAATGCCTAGAAATTATCTATGTGGCGTTAAAATCTCACGAAAAATTAGACTAGCTTCATTTGTATTAATAAGATGCTCTAACAAATTTCAGGACATTCTAATAGCTAGAGGGGCTTGAACTTGTGACACTAGAAGAAATTTGTGTTTTCTTCAACAAAATCTACATGACATGGTTGTTGAGGCAAACACAAAATTGTGTTGAAAAACACAAAAAAACACAAATTTTGCATTTGCTTCAACAAACGTGTCATGTAGATTTTGTTGAAGAAAATACAAATTTCTTCTAGTGTGAGATTCCCAACAACCAAAATAAATTAAAGAATACGGTGGAGTTGACCAACAAATTGGGAGTTTATGAAAGTGGAATGAATTCAATGATAGGTCTTTTCTTATCCCCCTTCCATATCTACTTAGGAGCCTAGGCTAGTTACTTTGGTCAAAAAAGTAAAACTCCAAAAGTTGGGTTTTAACCCAATTTTGGCATTAAGTTAGCACTAGATTTTGTTGAGATTTTGGAGTTAGGAAAAGGGGGGGGGGGGGGGGAATTACCTTCATCTAAAAATGGCCTTTAGAAGCTAATGGCACAATCTGTTTATGATTTGAAGTTAATCTCCAAAAATTAAGTTTATGAACCATCGTAGAAATAAAGACCCTTGAGGATGAAGATGAAAATCTAAAGTAATAGGGTTACCTTAGATGAATGAGAGGAGGTGGGTGCCCGGAAAAGAGTATAAAAGAGCATCCTTTCTCCTCTCAAGTAACCTCCATCATTGTATTTTGGATACATTGGTCCATTGGATACAACTTATGTTAGAATTTTGGCGTTTTAAGCCAGAAAACTTGAATGGTGTTTTCAGGCCACTTTGGCCCATTTTTGTTCTTTTCCGAGCTCTTGAAGGTCTTGTAGATACCTTGTCCTTTGAGTTCTTTATACTAACCACTTTGAGTCTTTAAGAGGCCTTGAGAGTTTGTTTCCATTAGCTTCTAAGGAACTTGAAGTATTGTGTTATCTTTTGAGAGGGTCTTCTAGGTGCCCTCCTTGTCTTTGTACTAACAATAGAACAACCCCCTATATATCTTGGCAATGTTGCTTTGGGTAACTTTTCATTGAAGTTTAACACTATACTAATCAAATTGGCCAATTTGAATTAACCTGTGGCTATGAGCCCCTAATTCATCACTAAGGGCTCATTCCTTTTTCTTTTTTTTTCATATTTTGTTATTTTATTTAAATTCTAGGTGGCGGTAAATTTTGGGGAATTTTACAAAAACCCTTAATGAATGTAGAACCAAAATAGGTGTGTCACATACCAATGTAGTATTTGGTCTAATTTTAAAATATTATAGTTAGAATGGCCAAACCGCGAGTTGTAAATAGGTTAGAACCCAACTAATTGTGATAAATTGGTCAAATGCAAATGATGGACGTATCAGGCTCAAAACTCCACATGGAGAAGACATCTCTAGGCTAGAATTGATTGAGGGAACCCTAATAAGTCATAGGAGTCAGTTCCTGAAGATAGGTTCTAGTTTCTCTACTTCATTGACGAAATAGCGGAACCCCAATTGTTGACTTGTAGATGTTAAAAATACTAAGATGGGACCTTGGAGGAATCTCAAGTCCAAGGATGGTGACTAAGGATTAAAACCATGCCCGAGAACCAACAGCAAAGTCAGTTTGCCAAGATTCTCCCCGATATAGAAGATTCCTTGGCCACCAATAATTAAATGAGAGGGTGGATT
This sequence comes from Straminergon stramineum, assembly GCA_963920665.1. Taxonomy (NCBI): domain Eukaryota; kingdom Viridiplantae; phylum Streptophyta; class Bryopsida; order Hypnales; family Calliergonaceae; genus Straminergon; species Straminergon stramineum. Next base: position 21,072,364 of record OY987268.1, read on the forward strand.
TTATTCCCCCTTGGCCAATGTGTAGAGTAAAAATATGAGCCTACACATGTGTCGTGGGATCCAATGGGAGGTTCCATAAAAAGTTTCAAAATTTTCTAATAGTCAAAAGATGCCTTTTCGGACAGTCAACTATCCAAACTTGCGATGGGAAATTCCTAAAAATTTCCTAAGTGGCGGTAAATTCACACTAAAAATTAGAATAACTTCTTTTATATTAATAATCTTCCCCGACAAGTTTCAAAACATTCCAGTAGTCAAAAGTACCCGAACTTACAAAATTCCCCAACAATTAATGGAATCTAAAGTCCACGACAGAGTTGACTAGTGAAGCAGGAGCATATGGAAGTGAAATGGGGCCCAAGATAAGTCTTTTCTCACTCCCCCACATCTATTTGGAAGCCTAGGCTAGTTACTTTTTCTAGAAAAGTCAACCTCCAAAAGTTGAGATTTTTCCCGATTTTGGAGTTAAGTTGGCATTAGATTTTGTTGTAATTTTGAAGATAGAAAAAGAGGGAGGGGATTATTTCAAATTCAAAATGGCCTTCTGAAGTCAATGGTGCAATCCGTTTGTGATTCGGAGTTAATCTCCAAAAGTTAGCTTAGTAGGCCAACATACGATGAAAACCTTAAGGATGAGGATGAAAATCCAAAAAGATAAGGGTAACTTAGATCAATGAGAGGAGGTGGGTGCTTGGGAAAGAGTATAAAAGGGCACCCCTTCTCCTCTCACCACCCCCTTTTTTGTAATTGGGTCCGTTGGGTCTATTATGTTGGAATTGTGGCATTTTTAGCCATAAACCTTGCAACGGTGTTTTTTGAGCACTTTTGGCCGTTGTTGTTTTCCCAAACTTGTGAGGTCTTTGTGGGTCCTTTGCATTTTGAGTGTGTGTAGTATTAACTCTTCCAAGCTTGAGCTTCGAAGCTTTTTACCTTACCGGGTTACTAAATGTTGTGTGTGCTACCTTTGAGGGACCTTTGTGGTCATTTTCCTTGTCTTGTCATTGTACTAACCCTAGAGCAATCCCCCATATGACTGGCGATGCCGTTTTGGGGGGCCTTTGGTTGAAATTTTTCATGTTAATAATCCCATATAGCTAATCCCTTGAATGTTGAGGTCTGTTTTGGTTCCCCCAATACTAATGTAGTGTTCTTTGGAGTGGGTTAAGAGAGAGTAAGGATTAGTGGGTCATGCCATGATGGTGAAGCTTTGAACCTCTTTTGGGTGAAAGGTCTTAGCGGTGTGTTAAAAGAGTGAACCATGGTGAAGTTTTGAATCCCCTTTGGATGAAAAGTCCTAGTAGTATGTTAAAAGAGTGAACCATGGCAAAGCTTTGAATCCCCTCGGAGTAGAAAGTCCTAGCGGTGTGTTAAAAAAGGGAACCATGGCGAAGCTTTGGACCCCCTTTGGACCAAAAGTCTTAGCACTATGTTAAAAGAGGGAATCATAGCGAAGCTTTGAACCCCCTTCAAAAAGAAAAGTCCTAGCAGTGTGCTAAAACTACCTTATGGGAGAATCGTAAGACCCCATGTTCCTTCTCCCCACAAGGTTTAGTTCTCAAAACATGTTGGAAACAAACCAAGGTTTAGGCCCTAAAATGTAGGAATTAGAAGTCAAGATAAGCGTGGGAGGTAATTAGGGAGAAATAGAGTAAGGCCCTTGCCTACACAAGCCTAGACCACCACCCACTAGCATAAACATAACCCTTCAAGCCCCCCTTAGAACTTAGCATAAAAAAAGAAAATAACATTCAACACCCCAAACTAGACCATCACCCAACTTCCTAGCTAATATCCCAAGCACCCCGATATCCAAAGGGAGGGAGAAGCGTGCCGAATACTGCCAAGTGGGTTGGTAGTAAGGACATGCACCGAACAAGGACAACAACTGCTGACAAAACTTGCTGAACCTAGGCTCGCAGTAATTGGATTGCAGAGTGGGCTCACAGTACGAGGATCCACAGGGTTGGATTACAACACTAAGGCTAGGGGAGAAGGGCCCAGGAGGTGGAAGAAGGGGAAGGAAGGTCCAACAGTAGTGAACGAAACTGGCTAGGTCCATGGAGAAGGGATCAATACGTGGGAAAGGGGGAAGAAGGGTCCAATAATAGTGTATGAAATTGGTTAGGTTTAGGAAGTAGGGAAAAGAAGAGAGGGTGGAGAAGGAATGGAGTCCGTGTACTACTACACTAAATGGAGCGGGGAATCTAACGCCCCGTCTTCTACAACAGACACAAGGACGAAGAGACAAACAAAGTGAAGATGGTAGAAGGTAGGGAGAATAAGAAGGAATGACAAGGGGAAAGACAACTTAAAGGAAGGGAGTGGAAGTAGATAAGGTAGGGGTGAAATTCCCAAGACTTGCTTAGGCTCTTAGATTAAAATTAGGTGATCACCACGAGATTAAGCGTGAGATGTAGGATGTAGGACATAAGAAGTAGCTCAACCTTGGAGGATCGTATGACGTGTCCTAAGGATTAGCGTTGTAGATAGAGGTGGAGTTAGTTGGACTACCATAGTATGTAGGGAGAATAGAGTGGAAGGAAAAGAGGAGATAAGGAAAGAAATAGGGTCAAGTCAACAAATAACCTCTTGTACTAAATTATTTTATGATTAGAGCAGTGGTTCGTTGTATCACGGCATGGGAGTTCATGACGAAGGAGGGAGAGCTTCCGATGGGTGCCATCAACAATTCAAGTTCTGAGGTATAAGTTAACCCTTTCTCAACTCTTCCAAGGTCCCCAATTAGTGATTAGTAACTTTGGCCGAGGCCTATCCCTAGGTCAGACCCTTAGGACTATAGGTCAAGTCATTTCTTAGGACATAAACTTAACAAGGAAGGCCGTAGCTTTTCAAAACCCCAAGGCATGCCCAAATCGAGTCCAAAACAAGGAAGTTATCACCGAATGAAGATTAGGGTCAAATTGGATGAAGAATAGCTAGACCTAGGGATTGACAGAGAATTAAGGAGATTATGAGGAGGCTATTAAGAAGGGTCTAGGGCCTAAAAGTAAAGTTTATTCCGAATTATAAGTTAGGAGAAATTAGCGGATGAAGTTTAGGTAAGGCTTGGATGAGAAGTTCGTGGGAATCCTCACTCAAGGCCAAACTACAGATCTAGGTATGAACAAGTCTTTTGACTCATCCCTAAAAAATTCATATTTTTTTGAATTAGGTAGCTAGGTTCAATCAATGGATGAAGTTTAAGGAACTAAATAGCGGTCAAACTTCATCCACCCATAACTTTGGCTAGGAATATCAGATAGGGTCAAGTTTTATGTTTTTAGAAATTTCAGAAGATGAACTAGAGTTTTCTTAGGTTAGTTTTGCCCTGGTGTAGGTTCCATCTAAAACATACAATGGGCCATCCATTCGGTCGGCCAAAACATTAGAAGTAGATTAAATTAATCTTGCAAATTTGGGATCACTTAGGACACTTGGGAAAAAGATTTATTGCTTGGAAGGCACAATGGACCATACTTAGACACCTAAAGGTAGGATTTACTTAGCCAAAACTAAGGACCTAGTTGTGTTCACGATTTATCAAGAGTGGAAAAATTGGTGCTCGTAGTGGCCTCCAAGTGTTCTTTTGCCCCTCATGGTTAGCTTAGTAGCGTACAAGTTAAGCCCAAGTGTAGGTAGAGTTTGGAGGGTCCTACTAAGATGGTGAAGCTTTAAACCCCCCAAGGTCAAAGAATGCTAGTTGTATATTAAGAATCAAAGCATGGCGAAGGTTTGAATCCCCTCAAGGTGAAAGAGTCCTAGTTGTGTGTTGTAAGCTTCCTACTCATCACTTGAGACTCATAGTTTCTCTTTTCTTTCAAATTTCACAATTTAGGAGGTAATTAGATGTAAGAAGCCCAAAATAGAGCATAAGGCCGAAATAGGTTGTGACATACCAAAATAGGTATTTGGTCTCATTTAGGGTTTTAGGCTTCATAACCATGGTTGTTTGCCCGAACAACTCAACAACATGACAAACACAACGTCCAACATGTCTAATAGACCCCCTCGTCCATTTAATAAAGTCAACCTTAAGGTTGACTTTCAAATAAAGCACTTTCTATTTCCAATCTCAACATATTTGAGTTTCATTTTATTGAAGTGTCTCAATTTAATAATCACTGATTACAATCTAAATTATAGATCATAAATAAAATGAGATTTCAAATTGTCTCTACTGTTAGGATAAGGCTTTATTTGACAAAATTGTCATGTATATACTATACTCATCTTATACGACACGTGACATCAGATGAACAATTCAATACCTTAACCCCAAAATGTGTTTGACAGAACAACCTTGTTTATAACACCTCAAATGTCCACTTTGAGCATCAATTTACCCACCTTTGATAAATTGCAAGTACAACTAGATTCTAAGTTGATTAAATGAATCCTACTTTGGAATGTCTAAGTGTGGTTCATTGTGCCTTTCAAGAAATGGATCTTTTTCTAAGTGCCAAAATGTGACCTAAATGTACAAGAATCACTCAATCTAAGTTCAATATCATTAGTTGGCCAAATAGATGAGTCCGCTGTGATTTTTGGTGTGACTCACATCCGAGACAAACTAACCTCAAAATTTTCTAGAGAATTCCTTTCCCCTTCTAAAAACCTAAAATTCGACCCTATCCAATTTTCCTAGCCAAAGTTATAGGCGGATGAAGTTTGACCACTACTTGGTTCATCAAACTTCATCCACAATTTAAGTCTATCTCCCTAATTTGGAATGACTTGAAATTTCCTAGGGTTGTTCAAGAGACTTATCCTTACCTAGCTCTAGAATTTGGTCCTAATTGAAAACTTCTATAAATTTCTCATTCAACTCTAAGCTAACCTTCATCCTTCATTATCTTCTTGGATTTTTGTATTTTTTCCTAATTGAGAGCATCCTATGATCTTTATTTAACTTCTCCTACAAGCTTAGATTCCTAACTTCTCACTTAACTTCTACTTCCTAGATTTGTAATTGGTTCCCCTTAATGTTCATGGTTTGGGTTAACCTCTGCCTATTTACTAATTTTTGGTAATTTTATATTTTTTTCCCTTGTAGCCCCTAACTTTAGCTTTCCATATTGGTAAGACACTTGTTAATCCGACATTCCTACTAAAAGTTCTTGATGGATGAATTTTGACCGCCAATCCGCACTTAGAACTTCATCCACTAATTCCTCTTAATCTACAATTCGGAATTGACTTTTTCTTTCACCCCTAGACCCGAATTAATAGCACCTTCCTAATCTCCTCAATTTGTCTCCAAATTTTATGTCTAACTACCTTTCATCCAAATTAAGTCCTAACCTTCATCTAGTGATAACTTTCTCATTTTTATTCCAATTTGGAAGTGCCTTAGGTTTTTGCAGAGCTACAAACCTCTTCTCTAGGTTTCTAACTTAAAAAATGACCTGACCTATAGCCTTAAGGGTCTAACTTAGGGATGGGTCTTGGCCAAAGTTAGTGATCGCTAATTATCGAAACTTGAGTCATTGACCGTGCTTTCCAGGAGTTCTCCCTCCTCCACCATGAACTCCATTGATATGATGCAATGAATCGTTGTTTTAATAATATAGTAAGTTTAATGCAACGGACGGTCTTTCCCTTTGGCCCCCCCTTTCTTTCTTCCTATTCTTTCTTCCTTATTCCTCTTGCATCCTTCCAATGGCCCAATTACCCTCATTTCTACTTACAAGGCCAATTAAGGACATGTCATTGCGTCTTACAAGGTTGAACTATCTTTAACGTCTTATGTCTTATGTTTTACATCTAACCTCTTGATAATCTCCTAATTTTAATCCAAAGATGTAAGTGTTTTTTTATCCACTCATGATAAACAACTTTCACAATAGGTTCTTTTTGTTTTGTTTTAATTTTATTTACTAATGGGTGTTTACAAATTGTCCACTTAGCCTTCCAAGCAATGGACTCTTTTATAAAATGCCTAAGTTCAAAGAAATCACTAGAAACAAACCTAATTGCAAAGATTAGTTTTAAATAACACAGAGTCTTTCATCTGTTGTGATTTTCTACTAAAATTGTTTATAGTCTAAATTTAGCTCTCCGAAGTTGTAGTTCAAATTACTCCATTTCTGAAAACACAAGACTTGCAAGAATCAAAGATTCCTACAAATAGTTATGACCACATGAAGTTGAAGCCTTTAAGAGGCTATCTAAACTTCATCTACTCTTTCTGAAACTTTTCTTATTTTGATTGATTACAAATTTTGGATTTTGGCTCTATACTACTAATTTATACTCAAGTTCCAAGTCTAGAGTTCAATGAATGATCTTTGACTCACTTCATCCTTCTATAACTATTAGAGTTTTAAGTATTTTCCAAAGTTTGAAGTGTCTCTCAATTCCTCTAAGATCCTTCTATCTAAAAATAACTTTAAGTGTCCTATTTGGTTGTCTTCAAAAGATTCTAATTTACTTTCTGCTTCATTCCTAAAGTGTGGGACTTCTATTGTCAATTTCCTATTTTAAAACTTTTGAGTTTGATTACTTGTAGATACTATTTTTAACTATCCATATTGCTAAAGAACTTTTGTTTTGGACTTTCCTAGTGAAAATTATGAGTGGATGAAGTTTGACCGCTAATCGGAATTTTCAAACTTCATCAGTAGTTTTCTACTAATCTACAATTTGAAATTTACTTTTGGCTTCACTTTTGACTTTAATATTTCTAAAACCATCTAGATTTCCATTCTTGTTCCTTTGGGATGAAATTGACTAATTTTCATCTGCTATGACTCCTAAACTTCATCTACTAATATCTTTCTCAATTTGACTCCGATTTCTAAGTGTAAGACATTTTTTGGAAACCTCTAAGTAAGATTAATCAGATTTTCTATCTATATTTTGGAAAAGACCTATTCTTGACACTCTGACTTATACTTATAATTCAATTGAGCATTAAAATGGCTAATCCATGAAATTGAATGAAAGTTAGAGTGATTAGTGTCTTACCTCAGAATTTGCTTCATCTAGGAGGTGGTCATAAATTCCTTCTAACTCCCCATCATTTGCCATGTTGGAATCTACCTTGAAATTTTACTTACCACTTGAAAAGGTGATTTTAATACAAGTTGATGAGACTTCTTCTTATCTTTCTTCTCCTATTCCTTCCTTTTCTTCTTATTTAGATTTTCTAATTTTTTGACTTGTATATTCTATTAATTCCTATCTACTCCTTTATGATTTAGTTGAACAATGTCCTTAAAGTCTACAATCTGACAATCTCCTACTATTATTCTATTGGCTATTCAAATTCTCTTGATGTCTTCCCTAATCTCTCTCATCTACTAAACCTCCTTGAAACTCTTTCTTCTTCATTCTACACGTGCGTGTTCAAATTGCAAAGTTTGGAGGGTTAGAAGAGTTTTCAGGAATTGAGTGTAGTGTTTTTATGGAGTTTTTTATCTACTTCTTCCTCTTGTAGACTGTAAGCTAATGAGAGAAAAAGTGGTGAACTAGAAGTTACTAATTCCTACATTCTTTGATGCTATTTGATGTTTGTATCCTCGAATTTCTTCTTCTAATTGCTAAAATTTTTCTCCCTAATTCTACTTCTATGTATTCTAGCTCACGGTCTGACTTTTGACAAAGTACTATTTTTATATTTTTTCCTTATAGAGGCTAAAATCAACTTTCCAAATTCATAAAGCACTTACAAATTGGACCTTCCCAGTAAAGATTATACATAGATGAAGTTTAACCACTAATTGACGATTAAAAACTTCATCCACTTACTATTCTTAGAGGGTAATCTCAAATCCATTTTTGATTACAAATTTAAACTCTAATTTTTTTCTACCTCCTAATCCTACTCTTTTGCTATGTTTGGATGAGTTTAACACTACTTCATCGAATTTGAGTACTAAACTTCATCCACTCATAATTCACTTATTTCAACTCGGATTTTTTCATATCTTATGTTTTTGGAAACCTATCAACCTTTACTTTATGATTCTAAACTCAATTGTATACTTCCACTTCTTCTTTTTACTCTTGGCCTCGGTTTTAAATAAGCATTAATACATAGAAATAGTCAACTTGACCAAGCTTATACCAACAAGGTCAAACGGCTTAATAATAGAAAATAGTATGAGATGGGGTTCAAAGTTTTGCCGTATTTTTTAAGATACACTAACTTCAAGATACTCAAAGTCAAAGGTTTGCCGTTGTCGTATTGTAAATGTGTTCATTATGTGAAAATACATAGTTGTTTGTTAAATTGGAGGGTTTTTTTTTGTAGAGTTTCAAGAAAGAAATGGGATTATACTCCACTTGAACTCTTTTTTTTTACCTCTATTTGACAAACACTTAATTCTTTGATTTCTATACTAGAAGATATTTTAATATGTTAGTTAGTTAGGTTGAAGTTGTAAAAACAAAAGGTAAAGCTTGTTTTACCTTTTTCCTTATTTTTATTTTTATTTTTAATGGATTAGAAATCCACATAGATGATATGGATAGACTTATCGAGAATAGGAAGTGGCCCATGTGGATATTATGGCCCATGTGGCATCTTAGTGGCCAAAATCCACTAACTTAAGTGGATGGCATGGAGTTTGAGGAACATCTTCTTCCTCCTCCTTGTTTGCTTAGGAAAGCCGTCACTTTGGAAGAGGATAGCACTTTGTACATGGAGAGTTTGGTAATGAAATTTTGAGAACTTGTGTATCTTATTTTTTTGTTTCCAAAAAGTTATCACTCATGGATTTTGGAGTTAGTATGTGTAAGTTATGAGTTTGGGAATGAGGTGTTGTGAAGCTGCCTCAAACTTTCAAGAGAGTGAATTTTGAAAGGCTATGAAATGTGGACAGTGCTTTGTATTTGAGTGAAACTTAGGGAGCTTGTAAATGTTTATGTTAGCTTTCCAAAATGGGTTTATTTTCTTGATTTGGAGGTAGTATGAGAAAGTTATGGGTTTGAGAGTGAAAGGGTGAAGGGATACTTTCGGGTTTCCAAGTGAGTGAGTTTTGAAAGGCTATAAAATGTGTACAATGCTTTGTATTTGAGTGAACCTGGGAGAGCTTGTAGATGTTCATGTTAGCATTCCAAAATGGGTTTATTTTCTTGATTTGGAGGTAGTATGAGAAAGTTATGGGCTTGATAGTGAAGTATAGGTGAGCTGCCTTTGAGTTGAGAAGGGTGAACTTTGACCGACCATAAAAGTCGGACAATATCTTAGTTTTGAGTGAATTTTAGAGAGGTTGTAGAACTTTTTGTTAGTTTTTCAGAGGCATATCACACTCTTAGTTTGGAGTTGTATAGCGAACGTGGCACTTAATAAACTATCAGACACTTCTTCGAGGGGAGTTCATGAAGGAGATGACTTTGTTTCTACAATTTTTACCATGCATGGGGTATATTGAGACTCCATGACATCTTGGGAGGAGTGTATGGAAGGATGATAGTATTTTGGTTCATATAGCATTATTGGGGGGGGATTTATTATTATGTTTGTGACTTTGGCCATGGGATCTTCCATTATTTGAACCACATCTAGTTGCAGCTAGAAGCCCTGCGTTTTCCCAAGGCAAGGCCTCTCTACTCGACACCGTATTTGACAACACCACAAGTATACAAAACAATTTTTCACATACGAAGTTAAAGCTTCGCTGTGACAAAAGACCAACAAGAAATCAAGGCAACTTTTACAAGTCAATTTGGTATTAATAAACAACTAAATATAAACACGTTAGAACAAGGAGGTTTGTACAACCACTTGTTAGTTCAAAATGCAAATCAAACTAGTCACTACAACCAAACCCAAACCCTAGGGGATTTTCAATTTAGAAATTTCCTACTTAATAGTTTAGAAACTGACAAACATAAACTAAAAGCCCCTCAAGGTAGTATTGTTAAGGTACGGTGATGGATTGTTCTAGGATTAGTACAAGAATAATACACCAAACAACCTCAAAACTTCAAAAATTGTACAAAATTCTTGAACAACATACAATAAGTTAGTAAAGAAAACAAAACTTACATAACACAAGAAAGTTAATAAGCTTTGAAGGGACCCTAAGTTCTTCAAAACTTGTATAATAGCTACAACGGAACAAAACATGCTCCAAAAATAAGTACATTGAGCACTTGGCACCAAATAGCCAAAAATCCAAATAAATGGACCAACTCTTCAAAGTGGCAATAAAGTGGCTATTAAAATGGTGCAAAAAGAGGTGATTTGAGAGAAGAATGAATGACCTTATATACTCTTCCAAGGGCACCCACCCCTCTCATTTCAACATAGTAAACTTATCAATTAAGATTTTCATCCTATTTACCAATTTTGACTTTTTATGTTAGTCCATTTTTTAGCTTTTGGAAATTTGCCTGAACAATTCAACAACATGACGAAAACAACGTCTAACACATCTAGTAGACCCCCTCATCCATCTAATAAAGTCAACCTTAAGGTTGACTTTCAAATAAAGCACTTTCTATTTACGATCTCAACATATTTGAGTTTCATTTTATTGAAGTGTCTCAATTTAATAATCATTTATTACATTCTAAATTATAGATCATAAAGAAAATGAGATTTCAAATTGTCTCTATTGTTGAGATAAGGCCTTATTTGACAAAATTGTCATGTATACACTATACTCGTCTTATACAACACATGACATTAGACGAACAATTTGACACCTTCACCCCAAAATGTATTCAACAGAACAACCCTGCTCCAATCTATAAGCTAATAATTGGGGTTTCTACAAAAAAGTGGGAATTTAAATGGGAATTTGAAACCTATCTATGGAACTAGCTCCAAGGTTCTCATCAAGTTTTCTTGGACCAATTTTAGCCTTTTACTATCACATGCATGGTAGGTTAATCCATTTTGGACAATTCTATTAAAGGTTGATAAATATTGTAATTTTGTGGTCTCTAACCTATTTACATGTGGGATTTGAATCTATCTAGTAAAAATACTCAAAATATGATTAAATACTATCTGGGCATGTAACATACCTATTTTAGATTTACACTCTTTTTTAGACTTTGTGTACTATTTTCTAAACTTAATTTTGCAAAACATTAAAGAAAAAAAACTCAGTGAGTCCTAGGTGACGAAATGGGGGCTCACATATGATAGCCATCTACAGTATGATCAATGATCATAGGACCTAGAACTTTCTTGCTTGACCTATCTATAACACATGGTCATTGTTGACATTAAGAAATGTAATAGTGGTGACTATGTTGGGAGTTTAGACTTCTATCACACGAATCTTGGTGCCATTGCTATACTATATACATGATATATGTGGAGATTCCTAAGTCCCAGCATTATGTTATTTATGTATTTGGCAAAATTAATGAGATTTGGTTTCGACATATGTGAGCACCACTTTACCCACCTTTGGTAAACCGCAAGCAAAATCAAGTTTTGGATTAAAAATAAGTGAATCCTACTTTTGGGTGCCTACACGTGGTCCATTGTGCCTTCCAAAGCAATGAATCTTTTTCTAAGTGCCTAATGTGACCCAAACATGCAAAAATCTTTTGATCTATGTTTGATGTCCTTAGTTGATGAATAAATAAGGCCATTGTGATTTTTGGATGGAACTCACGTTAGGGAGGAACTAACTTTAAAATCCTCTAGAGAATTCTTTTTCATTTTTAAAAATCTAAAGTTCGACCCTATCCGACCTTCTTAGCCCAAGTTATGAGCTGATGAAGTTTGACCACTACTCGGTTCTTCAAACTTCATCCACCAATTAAGTCTAGTTCCCTAATTCAAAATGATTCGAAATTTCTATTAGTGATTCAAGAGCCTTATCCCTAACTAACGTCGATTTTGGTCTTAATTGGAGACTTCTATGGATTTCTCATCCAAATTATGTCATAACCTTCATCCGGTGATAATTTCCTCGTTTTTACTTTGATTTGAGTGTGCCTAAGGGTTTTGGAAAGCTACAAACCTCCTCTCTAGATTTCTAATTTAAAATATGACCTAAACTATAGCCTTAGGGATCTGACTTAAGGATAGGCCTCGGCTTATGGATCTTTCTAAGTATTCTACTTATCCTATACTTGCAAGACTTAAATTTTTGACTAATCATTTGGAGCTAAATTAAGGGTTCCCAAAAAAGGTTTTGAGAACCAAGTTTAAGATGACTTTTTAATCTACTTGAGGTCAAAGCTTCGTTGTATATTAAAAAAGCACTAAAATTTCTACACCAAATCTAAAACTTGAAGTCAAAGTTTCGCCGTATAGAGGGATTAACCTCAAATTTTCAAATACAATCTCTAGACTACTTTGTAATTGAACCTTGAGAGCTTTATTCCAACCAGAGCTTCTCCAACTAACACTCACAACTAGGAACTTTGAGAGCTTTGTTTCAATCAAAGTTTCTCCAAACGACACTAACAACTAGGGACTTTGAGGGCTCTATTCCAACCAGAGCTCCTCCAAATGACATGAAGAAGGAATACAAAATGTGGCCCAAAGGGCCAAAACTTAAGGTGGCATGATGCCAAAAAAGTGAGAGAGTTTTGGGTAAAAAAGGAGCTCCTTATATACTCTACCAAGGTCTCTCCTCCTCCTTACAAACTTTGAAGAGCACTTGGAGGGCACTCCAAGTAAGCCTAAGGGAACTTCGTTCCAACCATTGGAACCCTACATCCCTTGACTTTGACTTTCTATGTTGGTCCATAATTCTAACTTTTAAGATTAACTCCAAATTGCAAACAGATTGCGATGTTGATTTCAGAAGGCCATTTTTAGTCTATGATAATCCCCCTCCCCTTTTTATAACTCCAAAATCACAACAAAACCTAGTACCAAATTAACTCCAAAATTGGCAAAAATTCAACTTTTGGAGTTTGACTTTCTTGGCAAAAATAACTAACCTAGATTCTTAAGTAGATATGGGGTAGTAAAAGAAGTCCTATCTTGGGCCTCATTCTGCTTTCATATGCTCTCGCTCTGCTAGTCAATTCCGTCATGGACTTTAATTTTCTACTAGTTGTTAGGAAATCTTGCAAATTTGGATATTTCTGACTATTGGAATGTCTTGAAACTTTTCAAGGAATTTTATTAGCATAAAAGAAGCTATTTTGATTTTTAGTGAGATTTTATTGCCACTTGGAGAATTTCTAAGAAATTCCCATCGTAGATTTGGATAGTTGACTATCCGGAAAGGCATCTTTTAATTAATAGAAAATTCCAAAAAAAAATTTGGAACCTCTCATGGGATCCCACAATACATGTGTAGACTCAAATTCTTACTCTAGCCATCAAATTTTCCAACAAATTTTATTGAATTTGGACATTAGATATAAAAGTTACATCACTTTCAATTGGACTTGAAACTATGTGAAAACACTTATGGTCCCCTTCAGTGATGAGTATTAAAGGTTATCAGATACTTGAAACAAGATAGAAGCTCAAAGAAAAAATTGCAATAATTGTGTTTAAACTAGAGCTTCAGACCTCATTTAAGCATTTAAATCAATTTTTTCAAAATTTAGTCAATTGTATAGATATAGAAAATAAAGTTATATTTCATCTCCAAAAATCCATTTGTAATATGAAGTCTCTAATAGAAAGTTATGAAGGTTGGAAGCTCACAGTTATAAAAACAACTATTACATTTACTTTGACATGACTATAAGCGTTGAGCTCTTTCATGTCTTAATTTATATATCTTCCATGGATTGTTATATCCTACCTCTTCACCTTTACAAACCACTTCCCTTCTCTCATTAGAAGAAAACTATGTTGCGGTGAACAAAATCTAGGTGACATTTTTGTTCAACACAACACAATTTTCTAAAACCTGCGTTGCGGTGAAGGCAATTTTCAAAAAATTGTGTTGCAGTGAACAAAAATGTCACTTAGATTTTGTTCACTGCAACATAGTTTTCTACTGGTATGTCATCTAATAAACAATAAGTGGCTTGTAAAAATATGCATGATGTAGGTGAACAAAATACATCATGTATACAAGGCATCTGAATTTTGATTAAAAATAAAATTGAAAAATGATGCATTTCTTTTTAATTAGTTCTGAAATCACTTAATGAACCACGTTTCCCAACTTTAATTAATTATTCCACACGAAATGCCACCCCCAAATAGTGAGGTAAGTTACGTAGCCAGGTATGGAATGGAATCCAATTGAAAACATGATCCTTTAGAGCATCCCCACGGCTGGCGCATGAGAGAGGCGCAGAAATGAGTCGTTTGGCATGCTTGGGAGATGCGGCCGGCCAGCCTCGTAGTCATGTTCCCCACCGCAAAACGGCCAATGCAGCACACCAAGGACAGACACTCCGCCCAGCAAATCCGGCTAAATTTTTTTAATAGTTTAACCTTCAACAATTTAATGAAAAAAAAGTATGAAATGGAGTTCCTCCACTTCCTCGAGGTCCAGCTGGGGTCGGTACCTCGATATTGGGGTCAGAAAGGTCCGTGAAATGCGATGCTGAGCCACTTGCTAGACGCAGCAGTTGGCCGTGGCCGGCCAATTTATGGCCCTCGCCGTGCTTGCCGTGGGGCAATGTTTTGGGCCAGCCACGGCCAGTCACCGGGTCTGCGGCACTCAATGAGTTGCCGTGGGGATGCTCTTATGTCTTATGTTTTCCAGACAACCGAGGTCAAATTTGGAGCATCTATTTTAAGCATGGATACTTTAGGGGTAAGCCTAGAATTCATGATGCAAGCTTATTGATATATCTTACCTCTCTCAGATTCATGTCATCATGAGCTCTTATCCATTGCATGAGTAACCAAAAGTCTTCCAGTTTACATACACGTTAACTTAAACCTGAAGGAGCACCCCTTTACGATTGCATGAAATTCTTCTGTGGTTTTCAGCAACTGCATGACTTCAACATCCCAAGAAAGAGATTCCTCATTGCATGCCTAACTTAACTTAACTGAAGGCATGATCAGTCCTGAAGTAGCTGTAGCCATTGACACCACTTTTGTCAATGCAGATAACTTACGTTATTAATTACCTTGACCCCTAAAAGCCCAAGGCACCAAATTATGGTGTTTCGAAAACTTTGAAGTTAAGTAAAATCCAACCAAATTGCTATTATTAGTAGTTTATATTTTCAGAGAACTCTTTTTGAAGTTTAGTTTTAGGATCTAAAAGCTGATCTTAAAAATAAATGATTATGATTTTTTAATTGAAGATTTTGTGCAAGGATGCCCATTGCAATCTTGACCTCCCGTAGTGTTGAGGGCTCTTGGAAATGAGCCTCAAATACACTAGATCTTGGAGGAAAAATCACATTAGAAATTCATTTAAAAAAATTGTAGAATAGATTTTGAAAAACCGTAAATTGATTGGGTTTGTGCATGCTAGGCCCTATAACCTCATATTTTTTTAGTGACCAACTTTTTAGAGTTGACATGCAAAAAGTGAATTGAAATTTTTTCATAATTCTTACATTCTCATGATCAAACGTTATAATCTTTCAATTTGTAAGTGATATTGTTATGTTTTCTTTTCCTATGTGATCTCTAACATGTCTAGTTTGAATTTGTACGGTTAAAATTCAAAAGAAATTGGTACAACTTATGAAAATGTTGACTTTTTGTTCAATTTAGAGCAAATTTCAAGAAGCTCCAAACAAGCCTTGGACATTTAGGAGTTAAGTAGAAGGCCTTGATGATTATTTCATGCTTTTAGGTCAACTCAATACTAGAAAAAGAAAAGGAGTGCTATCCATCCATACCTTTAACCTTTAAAGGACCATTGTCCTATGTGGGGGGGAATAAATTTTGGGCAAGTTCCTATGACCTCAATTTTAAGTGAAACTTTTTGAAACTTTCTTATAAGATAGAAAAACTTATTAGCTTCACAAGAATATAATTTTTATTTTAATCGGTGCCCAAGAGCAAAAGTTATATCACAATAAGTACAAATTTCAACTTAGTGGGCAGAAAATTAAACCTACAAAAACTTGAAATTATATTTTTGAATTTTTTTTTCTTATAGATTATATTTTTGTTTACATTTGAAGCTTTTATCATTCCATTTTAATTAGTGATGTGAAAGTTATGAACAATCTTATTTGGGAGGCAATATGAGCATCTTCTTGAAAAAATAACTTATAGGATTCATATCTAAATGCAATTTTCACAATATTTCAAGAAAACTAATTTGACAAGATTGAGTTCTTTTCTAGAACAATCTCACCATTCGGATTATTGTGTTTCAATCTTATCTAAGAGCTATTAATGATTTCATTTTTCTAGTAACCTTGAACCTACTTCTGCTTAACAATTTTTAAAGAATGAAAATCAAGAGTTTTAAAAAAAAAATTCCTAGACTTTCAATTCAATTCTTCAACACAAATTATTTAAAATGAAAGTCCATAGAATAAAAAATTTCATCAAGAGGTGGTCAAAGTCATTTGAAATTGCAAGCTAGTATTCAAAAAAACTTTTTTCTCCAACTTTGAATGATAATATCTTCCAATTTGGTTGGTCAAACTTCATAAAAATTTCACCACTTGATCTCAAACAAGAAAATACAAGATCAAGTGGTTAGATTCTAAAAAAGGTATTTTCTTTGTTTTCTTGGGTGAACTCAAGTACACAATAGAAATGGCAGTTTTAAGTGGTTTTTGCAAAAAAGATGGCCTTGGTCCATCGAGGGTTAAATTAGTCTATTTATTTTGTTTGTTATGTTGAGATCTCCTAGATAGTATACCCTCCAATAATTGTGTTTTGGGTACCTTCAAATGCCCTCGGCAAGGAGGGTTGCATGGTCTTTGTTTCATGGCTTTCCAACTCACTAAAGAAAAGATATTGAATTTCAAAGTTTTTATAAATTAAAAATTTACTTTAACCTAAAGTCCCAAAGTTCCTATAGGGGACTCTTGGGATTTTGGGTAGGCTTGTGTGATCTTAATTTTTGACATGATTTTTTGAAACTTTTTTGAAGATGGGAAATCAAATTAGCTTTATTGGAAAATAGTTTTTATTTCAATCGGTGCCCAAAAGCAAAATTTATGCCATCCTAAGTCTAAAAAGAAGCTCAAGGGGCAGCCCAAGAAAAAATCACAAAAAATTGAATTTTTAAAATCTATAATTTTTTTTCTCAAAGATGACATTCTTGTCTACATCTGAAGCTTTGAATCATTTTGTTTGGACTAGAAGTAGAACCTCTCTTAGTGCACCCTCCTTTGGAACATAATATGCATTTAGAGAGTTTGTAGATAGAAGGTAGCCCATGCCCATGATTCAGGAGGTTCTACCTGTAGTAATGAAAAAGTTATGAGCAATCTTGTTTTTTGGGCAATCTAAGCCTCTTCTAAAAAAATTACTCATAGAAGAATTCATTTATGAATGTAATTTTTACAATTTTTCAAAAAAATTGTCGGACATGGTTAAGTTTCCTTACTAGAACAATCTCACCATTGAAATTGCTATGTTTCAATTCCATCTTTGAGCTATTAATAGTTTAGTTTTTCCTTCAATCTTGAACATATTTCTATTTTTTTGTTGAATTTTTTTATTCCAGATCCTCAACAAAATTCCTCAACAAAAAAAAATATAAATGTAAAAAACAGTAGTGTTGAAATTTGAAGTTAAGGTCTCAAGCCAAAAAATCTAGTTGAACAAGGTGTAAAAAAACTTGTTTTCTTCTCTTTAAATGCAAATATCTTGCAATCTATGTAGTCAAAGTTCTTGAAATTTCTTCCACACACTCATACTAGTCTAATACATGATCCTATAGTTAGATATGAGAAAAAAAATTCAGTTTCTTACTCATTGCAATAGAAATGGTAGTTTCGAGTGGTCTTTGATGAAAAAAGGCCTCCCCATCATAAACTTCATGGCATGTCAATATGGTGCATTGAAATGCTATCAAGATAGTTTGGTGACAACTTTGATATTGAGTTGGCACAGAGGTTGGCACTGAAGTAACCTCTACTGTCAAAACAAAGCATCAAAATAATCTAGCCAAACTTTTTTGGTGCAAGACTTTAGGGATTAATTTTTATGTAATCCCTAAACAATGTGGTAGACGTTTATTGTTTGATGAATGACAAGGAATTCTCATGTGTAGTGACAAAATTGTAACTATTCATCTTCAAAATTAGGGGTGGAAAGGAAAGATCTTCTACATAAGTTCAACTCTCAATGAATACTTTTGGTTTTCTAAAGTAGACGATGTCACACAGTTCTAAAGTGGCCAATTTCCACAGTCACCAACCTAGTGTTCAAGTTCAAGGGTTAGAGCAGCCCCACGGCAGACTCGCCAAGACCACACCCCAGATGATGGTTTGGCAAGTGGTTTTGAAGACCGGGCCGCATCTGCTCCTCTTGTGCCCCACTGCACACTTGCCAATCAAACTCGCCAAACGGGGTAAACATCGCCAGGTACTTTTGTTTTTGAGGAATCAAAAATCAAAATTTTCAATTCATTTTGTATTTTGTTCTCCTATCCGCTTTCAATGACTACTACACAAAGCATTTCGAATTTTATTTTATTTTTACAATGTGAATAGAAGTTCACTATATACACTTGGAGTGGTAGGAGGTAGAACAATGCATGTGGGATATGTAAATTAAATCTACTACGAGCTCAACTGCTCATAGGTAGGTCAAAAGTAGAATTTGTGTTGGAATTAGAATTTCAAACCTCATTTAGGCATAGTAAAATACATTTTTCTAAAAACTTTTGAACTAAAAACAGTTGTGAAATCAAGTTAAATTTTACCTTCAAAAATCTGTTTAAGGTTTCAAGCCTCCAATCAAAAGTTATGGACAAAATTCAAAGAAGATGGTTAAAAATGTCAAAAAAAAATTCCTTCCAATCCCTATCTTGAATTTTGTCCATAACTTTTGATTGGAGGCTTGAAACCTCAACGGATTTTTGAAGGTGAAATTTAACTTGATTTCACAACTTTTTTTAATTCAAAGTTTCTTGGAAAAAATTATTCTACTATACCTAAATGGGGTCTGAAATTCTACCTCAAACACAATTCTTAATTTTGGACAATGAGCAATAAAGCTTTCATCTTCAAATTATCCCATATTTTTTGAGGGTTCATGATGGACATGGATTTCACTATAAAAACACCTCTCCAACGTCCCTACCAAACAAGAGCATATGAGGCAATTTTTTCCCATGACTAAGTATTGTTTTCTTCAAAGGAATTTGAGAATTCTTGATAGTTTATATGTGGAATTTATTCTGGCTTCATGTATCTCTCCACATCATCATCCCTGCCCATTGACCTTGGTGAATTCCTTAAATTTGGGCTATATAATATCTTGATGTGCAATTAAGGCTTTGGGGATGCGGGCCAGAAGGTTGTAACAAGCCACGCCCAAGGAGCACCAGTTGCCCATGCACTCGCCAGAATTTGGCATGACCGGACACTTTTACCCATTTGGTGAGCCTGCCGTGGGAGTCTCCCACAGCCCGGGCTCGCCCACTGAGCGAGTTGAGCCCATCCAGCATGCTGCCGTGGGGCTGCTCTTAAGGAGATTAAGGAAGGCTTAGCCACCACTATTTTGTGAGAATATTCCTCCAGTATACCCATGAGTGTGAATGGGCTGCTGCTGCTGATGTATGGTCCAGTACTTACTGTATGGCCAGCCCATCAGTCATGACTTGCTTTTCTTCTACTCAACCATTGGCTTTACAGCACAAAGTGAAAATAATACTATCAACACATTTTCCATACTTGCTTCCCTTTCCACCTACTTTTTAGTTGCTATCTTATGACAGACGGATGCAGAACAACTTCATGATGACTCAGGTGCCCATGCAAATCTCCTTGGTACGTTAAGTGGGATAAGAGAAAAGCAGCTGCTGCATCCAATTTCCATGACAATTCTTGACACAACTGAACTACTGAGTACGACTTAACCCTGCAATAACCACTGACCAACCGGCATGTGTAGCAGGAAGGAAAGAATGGTACAAGGAAACCCAAGACCAGGCTCCTTGAATTGTGACTTTGCTGCTGCAGGTGAAGGAGAACTCAAAAATTGAGTGGAAGTTCGTGCACATGGTAGGTGAAAGAGTTAGCTACATTAGAAGACAAGTTTCGAGGAAGTATGTGTCTCACGGGATGTCACATTGTTTATCAACGAGGGCAGGGGTCTCTTTGGCATCCTTGAAAAGGAGCCCCCTCCAGTGAACAAAATTGTCTTGTATAGCTCCTCAACCAATCCCCATCCTTGAATTATTTGGTGAGTCCTTTTAAGGCATCTAGCAAAGCATAATACCTTCCTAGCCATGCAGAGGATCATTGCCTAGTTCTATGTTGTTATAGATTCTGTCATAAAATGGATTGAAAAACTAGCATCCCCTCTTTATGAAATATGAGTATCTAGAAGGTCAGATTCAAAAATCAGAAGAGCTCACAGGTTGACATGGATCTCTAATAATATCAAAGACCCAAATGCAGTAGAAATATACAACAATGTCACTATAGAAAATGTAAATCGAAGATGGATAAGCTGAATGCAACCTTGCATTTGTCTTACGTGGGTAAACCATTAAACAAGATGTTGCCTTTAGTATGTTCGATCACAATTTCATTGATTTGGGACATAACAAAACTAGTAAACAATGATCACATGCATTGCCCAAAAAGAAATTTTTGATTATGGGCCCCAAGGCCTAGTTTACACTTGAACTAGTTGTTGTACTAGGCAAAACCCTTTGTTCAATAGATTGTCCACCTTGGTGTAGAGAAATATTGCCATGTCATCATTAATTTTGTCCATCTAATGAATGGTTTCTCACTAGGAACTAGAGGTCCAATGAAATTATGTTGTAGCATCCACGTGTCATTACTTTATAATTACCACATATGAAATGAAATTGAATATGTATAGAAGGGTGTATTTTTGTTTTGTGTGGGGAGGTGAATATTTTATTTATGTTTTGTTTTTGTCCATGTATAGGGGGTGCACTTTTTCTTGTAGTAATTTCATGGACATAGGTGTTTGCATAGTATGGTTCACCAAATTGAGGGAATTGAGGGAATTAAGGATTGTCCAATATTATGGCTTTAAATACACTTATTGGCATTTGTGCATTACATCTAAAAAACAAAATTCTGAATTGGTTTAGAGAATATATAGCAATCTTATAATGACACTAAAGTGAACCAACTTTTAAAACTAGGTGGATATAAACAATAGAATAGAATCTTAGTTTGTCAAAAGAGATACTTTGTCTACATCAATGTAGAAGGGTTGAGCTCAATTATTGTTGAGTTGTCACGACCCTCATCACGAGGCGTGCCCGTGCCACCTTGGTGAGTAAAGGGGACGTTGGGGGTGACTCCCCAAGCCTTGCCAGTGATGGGGTGAGGGGGACTAGGAGTCTCGAGCAATCAGAGCGTTGTAACGCTTTGATCCAAACAAAATAGGGGATGTGTTGCACATGTTTGGAAAGCTTGTGAGAAGACGCGTCCATGGATTCAAAGAACGCAAGGATCCGAGTTGGGAGTCAAAAGTTATGGCTTCTCAAAGTTGACAGTGTCCTAGTCGCGTCCCGAGGCATTGGGAACGTGATAAACAAGGTTTGTGAGTAATACTTTGAGACAAATAGGGCATGCCACATATCATTGGAAAGCTAAGGAGACAAGCTTTCTAGAATGATAAAGCTCATGAGGATATGAGCTGTGAGTTAAAAGTTATGGGCATCAAAAGAGGGTGGAGTCCCGGAGAATTACACCTCTCGAGGGACTCGTACCTTTGGAGGGCCATAACTTCCTCAATACTTATTGTATTGGGAAAAGTGAATAGTCCAAGGTGATCTACAAAAAATGTAGATCACGAAAATGGTTTTGCACTTGAGATTTGAAGCTTGGAGATAAAAGTTATCTCGATGGAAAGATTGGGAGTCCTTAGGGGTTCAATTTGGGGGATACCACTTGGAATTGGGAGGTCTTCCAAGATGGGAGCATCTTGGGGGTTCCCGGTGACTTCTAATATGGGATAAGGGCTGCCAAATCTTGTAGAGAGTACTATGAGGAGGGGTAGTCTCACTCTTCACTCCCGGATGGTGTCATGGTGAGCCTAAGTAGCCCTGGGTGATGAGGTCAGTGGTGGGGCCTTACCACCACTTGTGTATTATAGTGGAGTGCTTGTGCACTCCTTGATACCGGTTGAGTGGTGTTCCATTCTACATTAAGTCATAGGGTGAGTCCCATTTGGTGAGTCCCGAAAGAAATTGGGTTGGGCCTAGTGAGGAGTTAAGTCCCATTCAAAGGCAGTTAGCACCAGTGGGGAGTAATGCCTCTACCAAGTGCTTAAACATCAATGGAAGTTTCGTCCCATGTCATCAAATGACATGCCTGGTGTCTTGTAGGAGTTAAAGGTTGGAATGGAAGTATTGGGAGTCATGGAGGAATGAAGAACCCCGTTATTGAGTAAAGAGGCCTTGCCTTGGGAAAACGCAGGGCTTTTAGTTGCAACTAGATGTGGCCAAAATAATGGAAGATCCCGTGGTCGTATAAAATCACAAACATAATCATAAACTCCCAGATGATGCTATATGAACCAAAATATTATCACATTTCCATAAAACCCTCAAAAGATGTCATGAAGTCTCAATATACATCATGTGTGGTAAAAAATAGTAGAAAAAAAATTAAACCCTTCATAAACTCCCCTTGAAGAAGTGTCTGATAGATGAATGAGTGTCACGTCCTCTCAACAACTCCAAACTAAGAGTGTAATATGTCCCTAAAAAGCTTACAAAAAGTTCTACAACTTCTCCAAAATTCACTCAAAACTAAGATATTGTACGATTTTTATAATCAGTCAAAGTTTACCCTTCTCAACTAAAAGGCAACTCACCTATACTTCACTCCCAAGCTCATAACTTTCACATACTACCTCCAAATGAAGAAAATAAACCCATTTTGAAAAGATAACATAAATATCTACAAGCTCCTTAAGTTTCACTCAAAAATAAGGTACTTTACATCTTTTATAGCCTTTTGAAGTACACTCTCATAAAAACCCGAAAGTATCTCTTCATTCTTTCACTCTCAAGCCCATAACTTTTACATACTAGCTTCAAATCAAGAAAATAAACTTATTTTGGAAAGATAAAAGAAGTATCTACAATCTCCTCAAGTTTCACTCAAAACTAAGGTACTGTACACCTTTTATAGTCTACCAAATCTCACTCTCTTGAGAGTTTGAGGCAGCTCTACAACACTTCACTCTCAAACCCATAACTTACACATACTAACTCCAAACTTAATGAGTGATAGCTTTTTGGAAACACAAAAACAAGGTACACAAGCTCTCAAAATTTCATTACCAAATTCTCTATGTGCAAAGTACAATGCCCTCCCAAAGTGACGGGGTCCCCTAAGCAAACAAGGAGAAGGAAGAAGATAACCCTCCACCTCGTCCGCCACCTCCACCTCTATGCCATCCACCTAAGCTAGTGGATTTTGGCCACTAAGATGCCACATCATCATAATATACCCATGGGCCACCTCCTATTTTCAATAAGCCTATCCACATCATCTACGTGGCCTTCTAATCCATTAAAAAAAAAGGTAAAACAAGCTTTACTTTTTGTTTTTACAACTTCAAATAAACAAACTGAAATATTAAAATATTTTCTAATATAGAAATCAAAGAACTAAATGTTTGTCAAATAGAGGTAAAAAAAAAGAGTTCAAGTGGAATATGACCCCATTTGTTTCTGGAGACTTTAGAAAAAATAAACTCCAATTTAACAAACTCTAATTTAACAAACAATTATGTATTTTCACATAATGAACGCATTTACAATGCAACACTGTGACTTGAGTTGGAACTTAACATTGTGGGTGGGTGGCATGTGCAATGTTAAAAGAACGTGACCCTTGGTGTCACTAAAGAGTGAAGTGCTTGGAAAACACCAGAAGGTGAACGTAAGGTGGTAAGTGTTACTAAGGGCGCGACATGAGTGGTCCCAAATTCACTATCACTTCACCTCTATATGCCCAATGCTGAAAAGGGAAGTTACTCCAATCCTTTTTATTAGGTTGGCGTAAATTAAGGGCTTGTTCACATTGAATCCGCCCACTCATAGTTACAAGTACTATGAGAGTGACACCAGTACTGCATACCTCCATGAAGAAGGAAGCTCTAAAACGAAGTTGTATGAAAAGACTAAATAATAATTTAGAGAAAATATTGTAAGAGAAGTCATTGGCAGGAGTGGGGGATAAATTTGCATTTAGTGGAATGGTAAGAGTATTAGCCTATCAACTGTTGCTTAGTAGTGGAGGTCTAGAAGGTTTGGTGGTATTTGATTGTTTTCTATTCATTGTTTATTGAGAAGAATATACATGGGATATTTGATGGCAATGTCCTTGATGAAAAAGAAGTTTTTTTAATTGTTGTTCTTGGTAAGTTGAAAGTCTTTTGTAATTTGTGTAGTGTTCAATTATATGTTGTATTGTGAGTTCTAATGGTTAGGACAAAGAGGTGTGTGTATCCTACCCCAATGCTTGTGTGTTTCAGATGAAGAATTTGTATATTAGATATTTAAGGCAATGGAATTTAAAGAGAGGCAATTATTTCAATAATTGAATTCTATAAATTTCTAGTGCACATGATGGTGATGGGAAAGTTAGATGTGTGTGTAGGAAAAGGGTAGTGTGTATGCATAAGATGTTGAGCCCCAATTGCGCGTTGTAGTAGTAGGGAAGGAGAAGTGGATGTATGTATAAGCATATAAAATGGAATATTGTATGATCAAGAGTCTAATTTTAAAAATATCCAATATATATTCATTAGTATGTAGAAGAGAGAGCTAGAATGTGATTCAAATTCCTTAAATTGCTTTGTTGTGTTGTTGTATGCATAATGCTTAGATAAGATGTTCTATGTAGAAGAGTAGGATGGCAAGCCAGGTGTTAGTTTGGTTAAGATTGTACAACATGCATGTAATTATAGAATATCATGTGGCTGTAATAGATATTTTCTAGAGAAACTTATGTATTGACTATATCTAAATTAAAAAAGCCTCGATAATGTTTGAATTATTCTGGAAATTGTTGGATAGTTGAAGATGAAGGCAATCGTTATTGTTCCATTATTGCTATTTTTAAAAAAATTAGCAAAGAATAAATTGTTTTGAGTTGTAAGGAATTGTAAGTGTGGTTTTAAGGATCTAATAAGATTTTGTGGAGTTCAATGATTGTGGATTCGAGCTTATAGAGGGTATTTGTAAGGGGTAGTATGTGCAAGTTCATAATCTTGAGGGGGGATATGTTTGGTTACAAAATTCCTAATTTAGCTAGTTTATTTGCTTGTTTGTTACCATCAATGTTTATGTGTGCTTACACTTTTGATATTGTGGTTAGATGAGAAGTTGTAGTAAATGAAGATGGCCATGAGTTTTGAAATGTTGGATTATATACTTATATGCCAAATTGAAAAGTGTGTATTTCACCAACCACAAGTGAAGTTTTTGTGGTATATTATTTCCAACAACATCTTATTGATAGATCCAAAGAAGATTCAAGCTATTACAGTTTTAGTCAACTCCTCGAACCGTGCATAATGCGCAATGTTTTGTTGGATTTGCTAATTTTTATTGAATTTTCATCAAAAAATATTTTTGAATAATTGCTCTATTAACTCAATTGATGTGCAAAGATAAATTGAAATGGGGAATTGAGGTAGAGAAAATATTTCTACTTTTAATATTTGCTTTTACTACAACTCTAATTTTGATCCATTTATATTTTTCAAACTATTCTACATGGAGATTGATGCTTCAAACTTTACATTCAAAGGAGTCCTATTTCAAATGGGAAAAAAAAAAGACTTCATCTAGTTGCATTCTACTAAAGAAAGTTTTTAACTATCCATATTAACTATAAGATTCATGATAAGGAACTCAAAGCTATTGTGGACTCGTTTGAAGAATGACATCATTTATTTAAAGTTATTTTTAATTGGATAATTGTATATACAAATCACAATAATGAATAATCTTGAAAATTTAATGTCTATTTGCATTCTCAATTATTGTCAAGCTTGTTAGAACATCTTACTATCTTGCTTTGACTTCATCATCACATTACCTTTGAAAACAAGAGAAATGATCAACTGCTTGATTTTAGAGATCACATTTGACACTAAGAGAATATGAAGCAGTATACAATCAATAACAAACAACTCTACTTAAACCTAAGTAATTCTCACTTCATGCAACAATTATGGCAATGCATGTTGACTTATCATTTCTTGACTAAGTCCAAACAACATGGGCTACGGACCCTCTAGTTCTTGACATCAAGTATTACCCTTGTAACAATCACTACAAATTCAAGTTTTTGGATGACCTTTTGTATTTTGAAGAAATCCTATATATTCTAAAAGGTTCTTTAAGCTATTGAATTCTTCAAATTTGTCATGATTTTTCAATTGGTAGACATTTTGAATGCAACAAAATGTTAGAATTCATATCTCAAGTTTTTATATAGCATCAAATGTAAAAGGCAATCAAAGACTTCTTACTCTCTTGTGACATGTGTTCAAAATTTAATCACTACAAGAGAAAGGGGTGTTTTAAAAATAGTCCTAGACATATAGTCTTACAAGTAATGACCTTAAAGGGGTGTTTTCAATAAAAATTTACTAGAAATACATGTGTGTTTAGTAAATTTTTACAGAAAACACCCCTTTAAGGTCATTACTTGTAAGACTATACTTAAAACACCCCTTTCTCTTGTAGTGAATAATCCATGACATCAAACATATAACTCTTGTAGTATTATTCATCCCCAACCAACTAAGGGCTTTAGTTTCTAAACTTTATCATTACTTTATCATCATCATATTCCTTTTGATACCATATATGTTATTATGAACCTACTAACAAAGATGGTCCATTTTGTCCCATACAACAAGACAATCACTAAAGAAGAGACAACACAATTCTTCTCAAACAACATCTACTAATATCATAGATTGCAAGATGATATCATTCTAAAACAAGGACCACAATTTGATTTCAAATTTTGGAGATTCCTCTTTGAAATATTGAAGGTGGATATCAAATTTTCTTTTGCTCTTAACCCTCAATTAATTGTCACTCAAACCAAGTGCATCAATCAAATGTTGGAACAATATGTGCATTGCATTATCAACTATTAGTGATATGACTAGACTTTGTATTTGACATTTGTTGAACTTGAATACAACAACATTGTCCATGCTTCAATTGAATAGATGCCATTTTATGCCAAATATAGATATCCTCCAAATTTAATTTATTTAATTTTTTAAAGATGGAAAATTTGGCAATCAAAGACTTGGCTATATAGTTATTACAACTCTAAGAAACCATGAAATTCCATTTTTAAGACACTCAAAAATTGTTTTAAGGCATCAACAAATGTGTTCAAAAAATAATTAATTTCATTCCAAATTGGCGAAAAAGTTTGACTCCTTCAGCCCAATATTAAGACTACTTGACCAAGTGATAATTTAGACTTCATTGCTTAGGATCAATTTTCATTCAATGACAAGCCAATCCAATTGCTTATTTATTGGAATTCTAAGTATCCATGAAGGTACATCCAATCTTCTACGTTTCTCTCTTCGAATTTATAAAAAATCAAATGTATCAAGCAGAATGCAAATACCACTGCCATTCATCAAAGTCAACAACCATGGAGAATATGAAGTGGAGAAAATATTGGATTTATGGCACAAATATAGTAAGTTGAAATATTTTCTACATTGGCATGCATATGACATGAACAAGCATATATAGGATTTGGCAACCAATCTTATCAATGTGCCTCAATAGGTACAAAAATTTCATGTACACTATTATGAAAAAACAAGTCTATCCAACAATAATTTCTATTAGAAGTTTATGTACATTTTGGTCCTCAATTTGCCTTTGATAGTTGCTTTTTCTAACCTTGAACTCCTCTTGGAACTCATTGTTAGAGAAAGGGGTGAGGCCAAGGACCTTAAAACCTTCTAGAAAGAGTATATCTAGAGAAATAATAGTTCTCTAAGAAAAGAACTACCGTACTCTAATAGCATGTTTGGCTTAAATGATTTTTTTTCTTAAAAGTACTAAATTTTTTGCTAGTTTTGGGACCAAATAGCCAAATCTAAATCTAAATAAATAAATGTGAAGATTTTTATGCCGAAAAGTCAAAGAATACAATAAAAGTCTATTGAGTGATATAACAATCTATCACTTGAGCAATACCATCAAGAAATTTCTTTGATGAATAATTGAAGAAATTACTTCATTTAAGCTTAGTGAGAATGAAGGATAGAAAGTTCATTTTTATAATGAAATCCATTATCAGTTATGAATTCTCAAGGATATGGGACAATTTGAAAATGAGAGCTTGAGTGCTTGTTGTCAAAATATAGGAATTGCGTTCAATGTAGAACTTCAAGCCTCATTTTGGCATAGTAGAATAATTTTTCTCAAAACTTTTGAACTAAGATGAAAGTTGAAAAACAAGTTAACTTTCATCTTCAAAAACTCGTTTGAGATTTTAGGCCTCTAATCAAAAGTTATGAACAAAATTCAAAGAGGATGTTTGAAAATGTCAAAGAAAATGTTCCTTCCAACCTCTCTTTGAATTTTGTCCATAACTTTTGATTAGAGGCTTAAAATCTCAAACGAGTTTTTGAAGATGAAAGTTAACTTGTTTTTCAACTTTCATCTTAGTTCAAAAGTTTTGAGAAAAATTATTCTACTATGCCAAAATGAGGTCTAAAATTGTACTTTCAAACAAAATTTGTGCTTTTAACTTAACCCTAGAAAGGCCCTTAGGGTCTTTCTATACAACCTGTATTTAACTTTATTTCTCTTCAATTGTGGTTTAATAGATGAGTTATGATACATTTTTATTTACATACTATTATGATCATTAATTTAATTTGTACTAAAAAGTATTTTTTCAATGTTTTCATTATCAAATACCACCAAATACATAATATACTATACAACTACAAAGGACATTTAGGCCCTTCTAGGGTTAACTACTAGTGGTTGAGTTCCTTCTAATCTTCAATGTACTGTACATGTCCCATATAGGTTGCTTTACCTCCTACCACCTTAATTGTATAAAAATATTGTCTTCTCCACAAGCCTCACTCTCTACATTATGTGGCATAACTGCATAAGAGACTATGTAAAATAGATGACGCTAGTTGATTTTTTTTGAAATTAATGCCAAATGTTTTTGAAGTTATTATTCTAAAGTGCCAAATTCTATTTGGGACTTAAATTAAATATTTGACACCAAAATACTGAACCTACTATTTGAATATTGTATAAGTAAAAGATAGATAGTAGCATGTAAGGATATTGATGCTAAGGTTATCTTTAGTCTTGACAATACATTTCCTACACTTCTAGCTTCTTGCTCTAACTATGATCTTCTACTCTTCTTTGAAATGTAGGATCTAATTTTTTTTTTTAAATATCCATTTTTCTTCTCTTTATGGTGTCATTTATTTCCAATTGGCATATATACATCCAAGCTATTGTAGACAAGACATTATGTTAGGCTATCTATAATGGAAATTTAACAACCTAATAAATCCTACCAAGTCAATTTGATGGAGAGCCACAAATTGTCTTGATCTTTTTTTGCAACATCTTCACCTCAACAAGTCTTTGCCACCTACAATCCCAAATTTTGTTTGGAGACTCTCTTTATAATGAAGAAATTCCAATTTGATTACATTGCATGCAATCACGCCTTGTTATTCCAAAAAAGTACAAGGTTGATTAAAAATTAAAATGCAACCTGGGATTAGAAGGAAACAAAGAATCCAAAAGAGGATGACTTTTAAGCCTTTGGGGGTAACTCTATTATACCCTAAAGGACCATGGTCTTTTCAATTGTTTTTGGTCAAAAAAACATATCTATTGCAAAGTGCAAAAAATTGTGAAAATTGACTATTTTGCTTATCTAGCTATAGGATCTTGTACTAGTTTTAAAATGTGTAGAAGAAATTTCAAAAACTTTAGTGCATAAATTGCATGATATTTGCGTTTAAAGTGATAGAAAATATGTTTTTTGTACCTTAATCAACTAGATTATTCAAATTTGAACCTTCTTAACTTAAATTTTTCGCACTAAGGAGTTTGAATTAAAAAAAATTATCACAAAGAATTGAGTTGAGAGTTTGGGAAAAATACCAAAATCAAAAAATATTTAACTTACATTTGTTTAAATTGTTAAGCAAAAGAAGGTACAAAATAGAAGAAAAACTGAATTGTTCATATCTCTAAGATGGAATTGAAACAAACTAATATCAATGGTGAGATTTTTCTAGAAAGAAAACTAAGCCATGTTGAACTTTTTTTTTAATTGTGAAAATTGAGTTAAAAAACAAATCCAATATATGGCAAGTTTTTCAAAAGATGCTATGATTGCTTAGAAAATAAGATGCTCC
The DNA here is from genome assembly GCA_963920665.1 of Straminergon stramineum. Classification (NCBI taxonomy): domain Eukaryota; kingdom Viridiplantae; phylum Streptophyta; class Bryopsida; order Hypnales; family Calliergonaceae; genus Straminergon; species Straminergon stramineum. Next base: position 21,102,776 of record OY987268.1, read on the forward strand.
TTAATTCTTACATCACTAATCCAAATGGAATGAATCAAGGCTTTCCATATAGACAAAAATACGATCTATAGGAAACAAAAAAATATTTTAAATTTTATTTTAAGTTTTTGTAGATTTCTTTTGTTACCTAACGATGTATAAATTCTAATTAGGATGGCATAACTCTTGCTTGTAGGCATCAATTGAAATGAAAATTATATTTCCAAAAAGCTAATGTATATTCTATCTTAAAAAATAGTTAAAAACTTATGATAAAATTGAGATTCTAGGAGCTTGCCTAAAATCCATTTGTCCCCATGTAAACCCCTAATTTGTCACTAGGGGCTCACTCTTTTTTTTTTTTTTTTTTTTAATTTTAATTTTTAATGCAATTTTATGTACAACCTCCCCCCCCTCCCCCCCCCCCAAGAGCGTAGAACCAAAATAGGAGTGTCACATTCCAATATAGTAATTATTTGGTTTATATTTAGAATATTATAGCTAGAACAGCCCAACCGCGAGTTGTAAATAGGTTAGAACCCAACTAATCATGGCAATTTGGTCAATTACGAGTGATGGGCATACCAAATTCAAACCCCCACATGGAGAGAGAACATCTCTAGGCAAATATTGATTGAGGGAACCTTGGTAAGGCATATAGGTTAGTTCCTGGAGATACGTTCCAATTTTCCCCATTTCATTAATGAAATAGAGGAACCCCAATCATTGGTTTATAGATGTTAAAAATACGAAGATGGGAATGTGGAGGAATCTCAAGTCCAAGGAGGGTGACTTAGGATTAAAACCATGCCTGAGAACCAATGGCAAAGTTGGTTCGTCAAGATCCCCTCCGATGTAGAAGATTCCTAGACCACCGATAATTAAACAAGGGGGTCAAGGCCATATTAGTTATATTGAGACTTTTTGCAAATTTTGAAACAAAATATTAATTATTGGAAAGTTCATTTAAAAAAATAGTAATTAAAACCAAAAATAAACAATGCTCAAATAGTGATCCTACAAGGAAATTCTAAAAGTTGGTGTTGTTATCTTTTTATTAAGAATACTAGTAAAGAGATAAAGTGGTTTATCTTCGAGTCGAGGATAAAAATGAGACTATAAAAAATCTCAATATAACAAATATGACATTAGGTGGATTTTGTCCCCTCTAGGCCAATCTACAGAGTAAAAATATGACCCTACATATGTATTGTGGGATTACATGGGAGGTTACACGAAAAGTTTCGAAATTTTTTGATAGTCAGAAGATGCCTTTCCAAATGGTCAACTGTCCAAACTTGCAATGGAAAATTCCTAGAAATTTTCCCAGTGGCGGTAAAATCCCACTAAAAATTTATATAGCTTCTATTATATTAATAAGATACCCCCAACAAGTTTCAAGACATTCTAATAGTCAAAAGTGCCTAAACCTTCTAGATTCCTCAACAATTAACGAAATTTAAATTCCACCGCAGGGTTGACTAGTGGGGCGGGAGCATATGGAAGTGTAATGGAGCCCAAGATAGGTCTTTTCTTACTCCCCCACACCTACATAAGAGCCTAGTGTAGTTACTTTTGCTAAAAAAGTCAAACTCCAAAAGTTGGGATTTTTTCCGATTTTGGTGTTAAGCTAGCACTAGGTTTCATTGCGATTTTGAAGATAGAAAAGGGGCAGGAGGTCTTCTATAGAAATAAAATGGCCTTCTAAAGTCAATGACGCAATCCATTTGCAATTTGGAGTTAATCTCCAAAAGTTAGCTTAATGAGCCAATATACGATGAAAACCTCACGGATGAGGATAAGGATGAAAATCCAAAAAGATAAGGTGAACTTAGATGAAAGAAAGGAGGTGCGTGCTCGGGAAAGAGTATAAAAGGGCACCCCTTCTCTTCTCTCACCACCCCCTTTTTGGTATAATTGGGTCAATTGGGTCTATTGGGTCCAATTTAGGGCCACTTCACACTATGGCACAAGGTCGAGAGTCCGTTGATTTCAGCCAATGAGATTGCAGAAATCCAAGAGTTCGACTTCTTGAGCCTTCACACAAGGAGGCACAATCCAAAGTCTCTTGCCCACTTGTCTGGCGACATGGCAACGGACTCTCGATTAGAGTTTGGGTCTCCATTTTTGACCGACCCAAACTCTAATCAAGAGTCCATCAAGTTTTTTTCAGAATCTGACAAAATCTCAGCCATTAGATGCCCTCCCTTATTTATTTGTTTATTTGTGTCCCCATTGGGGTTTAAACCCTAGTCTCCACCATTACAATGGGGAGTCTTTGCATTCTATGAACCTACTTCCCTTCAATGTCTAATGCCACCTTTTTATTCCATTTATATCCTTCATATTCCTTGTTTAATGATGAGAGCATGTGCTGTAATTATTTTTTCAAGGCAATTTTTGACTCTTTTCTCATGTTTTTTAACCTTTTGCTTGAAAAAATTGTCACATGGGTGACAATTTATTGAAAATTTCAGAAATTAGATGGATTCGAAGACGAAAAAATGGAATAGGTTTGGACTTTGGGCTTGGACTTTGGGCTTGGACTTTGGACTTTGGCCTTTGGAGGCTTCACACTATGGCCAACCGAAGGCTCCAATTCCTAGTTTTTTTGGCCTATTTATTGCTCATTTCCTTGGACTCTCACCAAAGTTTGGCCACTCATTCCCACGGCCTCTCGACCTGGACGGCCATAGTGTGAAGAGGCCCTTATATTGGAATTGTGGCATTTTTAGCCACAAACCTTGCAACACTATTTTTTGGGGCACTTTTGGCCATTGTTGTTGTTGTTGTTGTTGTTGTTGTTGTTTTCCCAAACTTGTGAGGTCTTTGTGTGACCCTTGCATCTTCAGTGTTTGTAGTACTAACCCTTCCAAGCTTGAGCTTGGAGGCTTTTTTACCTTACCATGTTACTAGAAGTTGTATATGTTTACCTTTGAGGGGCTCTTTGTCACCCTCCTTATCTTGCCATTGTACTAACCTTAGAGTATCCCCCCATATGTTTGGCAATGCCGCTTTAGGAGGCCTTTAGTTCAAGTCTTTCATGACCCAAATCCCGTGTAGTCAATCCTTGAGTGTCAAATGTTCTTTTCTTTTGTCCTCTAATACTAACATAGGTTACCAAGAGAGGTCCAAAGGAGTGTGAGAGTTGGTAGGTCCCACTGTGACAGCAAAGCTTTGACCCCCCTTGGGCTCAAAAGTCTTAGCAGTGTATTGAAAGAGGAAACCACGATGAAGTTTTGAACCCCCTTGGGGTCAAAAATATTAGTAGTGCGTTAAAACCACCCCACAAGAGAACCATGAGCCCCCGTGGTCCCTCTCCCCACAAGGTTTAGTTCCCAAAATGCATTGGGAACAAACCACGGTTTAGACCTCCAAAAGTAGGAATTAGAGGTTAAGATGAGTGTGAGGAGTAGCCAGTGTGAGATAGAGTGAGGTCTTTGCCCCCACAAACCTAGCCCACCATCGCCTATTATAGACATGGCTTCTCCAAACCCCCCTTAGAAGTAAGCTCAAAAATCAAAAAGAGAAGTTGAGGGGGCTATCCAATTAATTAAGGTTGGGTAGGAGGGTTTTAGTAATCCAAAGAAGAGTCGTGAGGTCTGTCCAGGAAAAGTGAGGTTAGGAAGGTCCTGGTAACCAAGAAGGGACGTGGGGAGGGACTGTCTAGTAAAAGAAAGGTTAAGAGGCGTCCGAGTAAGGAAGAGGGGGAGTCGGGACGGTCTATCCCAGCAATTAAGGAGTAGGGAGGGACTGTCCAATATAAGAGAGGTTAAAAGAGGTCCCAATAACCAAGAAGGGGAGTGGGGAGGGACTGTCTAGTAAAAGAAAGGTTAAGAGGGGTCCAAATAAACAAGAGGGGGAGTCATGAAGGGCTGTCCAAGGAGTTAAGGAGTGGGGAGGGACTATCCAATATAAGAGAGATTAAAGGAGGTCCCGGTAATCAAGAAGGGGGGCAAGGAGGGACTATCCGATAAAAGAGAGGTTAAAGAGGTCCCGGTAATCAAGAAGGGGAGCGGGGAGGGATTGTCCAATAAAGAGAGGATAAGAGGGGTCCCAGTAATCAAGAAGGAGAGTGGGGAGGGACTGTCCAATAAAAAGAGATGTTAAAGGGGATCCAAAGGGAGTCAGATAGGACTATCCAAGCAATTAAGGAGCAGAAAGGGATTGTTGAGTAAAAAGAGAGGGTAAGGGGGATCTCGGGGGAGTCGGGAAGGACTGTCCAAGCAATTAGGGACTAGGGAGGGACTCTCTAGTAAAGAGAAGTTAAGGGAAGGGTGCAGGCAATTAAAAAAGGGAGCCAGGGAGAGCAGTCCATCGAAAGAGAGGTTGGGCAAAAGGGTTTCAACGAGCAAAAAGGAAAGAGGAGACCTGCAAGAGGCTTCCCTTGCACTAAACAACCTTTGGGGAGGAAATCCAACTCCTTGTCTCCCATAAACATCACCAAAGCAACAAGCAAGAGAATGAAGTAATGATGGAGTGACAAGAAGAAGGAGCTATTGGAAGGAAGAACTTGAGGGAAAATAAGATAGGGAGGGAATCCCCAAGTTCCATTAGGACCCTTAGATTAAACTTAGATGATTTACGCAAAATTAAACATAAGACGTAGGACGTAAGAGATGGTTCAACCTTGGAGCATGGCATGATGCGTCTTTGGCTAACCTCGTAGGTAGAACCAAGGGTAGTTGGGCCGCTATAATACGTAGGAAGGGTAACTTGGAAAGAAAAGAAGAGAGAGGGAAAGAAATAGGATCAAGTCAACGAATGAACTCTTGTATTACATTATTTTATGATTAGAACAGTGGTTTGTTGTATCACAACACGGGAGTTAATGGCGGAGGAGGGAGAACTGCCGGTGGGCATGATCAATGATTCAAGTTCCGAGGTATGAGTTAAACCTTTCCCAACTCTTCCAAGGTCCTTAATTAGTGATTAGCAACTCTGACAGAGGCCTATCCCTAGGTCAGACTCTTAGGACCATAGGCCAAGTCACTTCCTAGGACAAAAACTTGAAGAGGAAGACTCTAGCTTTCCAAAACCCTAAGGCACGCCCAAATCGAGTCTAAAACAAAGAAGTTATCGCCGGATGAAGGTTAAATTCAATTTGGATGAAAAATAGTTAAACCTAAGGATTGTTAGCAAATTAAGAAGATTAAAAGGTGGCTATCAATTAGGGTCTAGGGCTTAAGAGAAAATTTTATTCTGAATTATAGGTTAGGAGAAATTAGCGGATGAAGTTTAGATAAGGCTTGGATGAGAAGTTCTTGGGAATCTCCAATTAGGGCCAAACTCCAGATTTAGGTAGGATCAAGTATTTTGAGCCATTCCTAAAAATTTTGAATCTTTTTGAATTAGGTAGCTAGGTTTAATCGATGGATGAAGTTTGAGGAATCGAATAGCGGTCAAACTTCATCCACCCATAACTTTGGCTAGGAAGGTCGGATAGGGTCGAGTTTTATGTTTTTAGAAATGGAAGAAGATGAAATAGAGTTTTCTTAGGTTAATTCTACCCTGACATAGGTTCCATCTGAATTATTTAGCAGGCCATCCATTCAGTCGGCCAAAACATTGGAAGTAGATTAAGCGAATCTTGCGAATTTGGGATCACTTAGGCACTTAGTAAAAAGATCCATTGCTTGGAAGGCACAATGGACCACGCTTAGACACCCAAAGGTAGGATTCACTTAGCCAAAACCTAGAACTTGGTTGTGTTCACGATTTACTAAAGGTGGATAAATTGGCACTTACACCTCCTTAGGGACTTTGGTCCTTTAGGGGCTAATTGTGCACTTTTCATACAAAAAATAGTGGAGTTGGATTATTTGGCATACTAATGGCCATGCATTTAACCACTAATGTTTTGTGACTAGATCTTATCAAAATCACATCTAATTGCTATTTTCAATGCAAAAAAAAACAAATTTTTGGAAATTTGTTTCTTTTGCATATATAACTACAAGATATTGCACTAGACTAGCATAAAAATGTATAGAATATTTTCAAAAACTTTGATCATATAAATTTCAAGATATTAGTGTTTTAAGGTAGAAAAAAATTATTCCTTTACAATTAAGATTGTAAGACTTGGAATCCCTTTAACTTGAATATTTCACTACAAAGTTTTTGAGGTAAGCAAATCCTTAAGGTGGAGAATAGAATTGAAATTAGGGGAAAAAAAGTCCAAAAAAAATTAAATTTTATTTCATAAAAAATTATTAATTTGAAGTAGGTATAAGATAGGAAGAAAACTTAAATCTTTTATAACCTTTAAGATGGAATTGAAACATGTCAATCCTAATGGTAATATTTATTCTAGACTTCTAGGAAAGGTCTTCTAAATGTTGTGAATCTTTTCTTTCCAAGAAAAATGTGAAAATTGAGTTAAAAAAACAATCCCCATGAGTTATTCTTTTAGAAAACCGCTTTACTTGCTACAAGAGAAGACACCTCATAACCTCCACATCAATAATCCAAATAGAATGAATAAAAGCTTTCCATGTACTCACTCACATAGACAAGAATATATTATATACGAATCTAATTTTAAAATATATGTTTTGAATTTTTGTGATATATACTTTGGGTGGTAGAGTTATGCTCTTGGGTACCAATTGAAATAAAAATAACATCTCGATAAAGTTAATTTAGTCTTAGCCTCAAGAAAAACTTCAAAAATCATACAAAAAAAAAAAAAGATTACACATACTTGCCTAATTTTTCTCATGTTCCCTAAGGAGACAATTTCGGAGTTAATTTGTAATTGAGTCTCAATCTTAAATTTCCATGACATCAAACTATGTGTTCACTATCGATGCAAAAATCTCTACTAGTTTCATGAAAATTTATCTATGTTAAAATTTAATAAAAATGAGTGAAAAGAAATTATAAATATAAAATAAAACAAGGAAATGAATTTGAAATTCTTCAAATAAGACAAGCACCCATGAAGAATAGAGTGATAATTTTTAAGTAATTATTGTATTTTTTACAAACTAAATTCCTTAGCAATGAACTTTTCAAACAAGGAATATGAAGGGTATAAATGGAATAAGAAGGTACAAATAAAAAATAAAAAATGACAACGGCTTTGATGAGGGTTGCTATTATGTGAGCATAGGAGTGTGAGCCCATGAGCCTATAATACTACACACCCTATGTTATAGGTGTATATATCATAGAAACCATCTATTACTATAGGGTATATATGTTACAAATACCCATATTATAGGTGTTTATGATACATACACCTTCTATAATGTGTAGCCTCAATGCTTACAAGCTCACATTCTTGGGCTCACATGCTAGCACTATTGTTCAAGTGGAAGGAGCTTAAACACTATAAGCTCAATTTAGCCATTATATAGTTGTTTGATATAATTTTTATTTTTTCATACTTGAAAAAATTATTTTTTAATAGATGTTGATTTTTTAAGAATTTTGGTGGAAAAATTAAAGACCTGGAATTTTTTAAAGCATATTGTGTAAATAAAATTACATCAATTAGAATATGTATTTGGATAAGTTGAAAGTTTTATCAAGAAAAAGTAAGAATGAGATTTAAAATATTATAATCTTATTTTTAATTTTTAATATTTAATATAAAAAATAATGACAAACAAAAAATATTAGATTCAAAAAATATATAATAGTTCAAGAAGTTGGCAATTGCATCCATTCATTGAATTTTTAAAATTTTGCATAATCTCACAATGGAGTAAAAATAAAAATTTTAGGCTTTATTCTTATCTCTCTTGTTATTTGTTTGATCCAAATATCAAAAATGGATATTTTAGAAATTTTGATCAAGTTTGACCAAGATGCATCCAATTTGGGGATGTGGGGAACCGTTTAGGATTTCATCTTTTATGACTTGGCATTTGTGCTTAACACTCAAACTCCTTAGCTTCAAGCTCTAATTTCCATATTGAAATTTTCCAAGATCACCGAAAAACTATGAGAATACTACCCATCAAGATGACATTTACACTTTCAAACTAATCAAATAACTAAATAAGAATGACAAGATATATTGTTATACTTGAAATGACATGACATATTGAAGAAGGGTGTATTGAAATCAAGGGTAGAAAACATCAACATCATGACATATTGTGGCAAATTATGAATCACAAATCCATGATTCCATTTATGGAGATAGCATCATCCTCTAAAATCCCATTGTCCCCTGGAGGGACAAAATAGAATTTGGGCAAGCTCCTAAGGTCTCAATATTCACCATGATCTTCGGAATTTTTTTGTGAAAATAGAAAAACACATTAGGTTCTCAAGAATATAAATTTTATTTCAATCAATGCTCGGGAGCCAAAGTTATGGCACAAAAAGTCCTTTTCATAGGTACAACAAGCACCACCACCCTTCTAAAGAAATTAATTTTCAAAATTTTTTTTCTTGCAGATTGTAATTTTATTTACATGGGAAGCTTTGATTCATTCCATTTGGATTTGTTATGTGAAAGTTAAGGACAATCCTATTTTTCGGGCAATCAAAGCATCCACTGGAAAAAATAACTTATAGGGTTCATTTCTTAATGCAATTTTCACAATTTTTCAAAAAATATTTTTTGAAAAGGTCTCGGGGGGGGGTGTACTGGCAAAAATCGTAGAAACTATGTGCAACAAAAAATAGGGTCTAATATATTCATTTTGGATAAATTTTGGAAAAAAGTACATGTAATATACATTGCTTCAAATTTTTTAAAACATCATTATAAATACTATAGCATTAGGTATAATACCAAAGAATTATGTAATTGGTACATATAAAATACCATGGAAAGAAAAGAGCACTAACAAATTCGCTATATACTTTGACAATTCCAAGGAAGTGGTAAGGAAAAAAATGGGATAGAAGAGAAAGAAATGGGGTGCTATGCAAAAGAAATGGGTTCAAAGAAAAAAAATGGGGTACATGAGAAAGAAATCAAGTGTTATAGAAAATAAATGGGTGGGAGAAATAAATGGGATGTTCTAGGAAAAAAAGGGTTCAAAGAAAAAAATGGGGTTCAAAGGAAAAAAATGGGATATAAGTAAAATACCCCATTTTAAAATGACAAATTAAAAAAATTATAAGTAATAATACTTACCATTAATTATCAAGTTTTACCTTTATTTTAAAAAATATCATGCCTTTTAATCCATTTCATGAAGTAAATAGCCCCCCTCTAAATAGGTCATTATTGCACGTGAACGCAAAATATATAAGGGAGTGCCCCCCCCCACACACACACACACAAGGAAAAGGTTAAGTTTTCTTGCTAAATAAATCTCACCTATAGGATTCTAGTGTTTCAATGCCATCTTAGAGCTACTAACAATTTTGTTCTTCTTTTAATCTTGGACCTACTTCTACTTAACAATTTTTTAAAGAATGAAAACCAAGTGCGTGTTTTTGAATTCTTTTCCTAGACTTTCAAGCTAATTCTTCAACACAATATTTTTTTAATCCAAAATCAGTAGTGCAAAAAAATTTGACACATGGCAATCAAAGTCATCTAAAATTGTAGACCAAAGTTCAAAAAAACTTTTTTTCCAACTTTGAATGCTATTATCTTCCAATCTTTATGGTCAAACTTCATAAAAATTTTACCACATGCTTTGAGACCAATGAAGTATAAGATCCTATGGTTAGATTCTAAAAAAACATTTTCTTTTGCTTTCTTGGATGAATGCAACAAAACTATAAATTTGGAGTGATTTTTGATAGAAAAATGGCCTTGGGACTTTATGGGGTTATTGAAGAAATTATAAGCATGTGACCCATCAAGGATGAAAACTATCTCTTGTGATTACAGAACATGTGGTCTAGTTCCCCTTCAAGGGAAATTGGGAACCATTGATTTAGGGATCAAATCCTTGCCCTTGATTCAAAAAATCCCCCACCATTGATGAGTTTATTAAAAAAAACAAGCCCCCTTCTAGAATATGGATACCGAATATGGAATACATAATACAAATATAGAGTATAGATACTAAAATATGAATATGACACAAAATACATGATATGATTATATGATACAAGATACGGGCATGAAGATATATGGACACTAATATATGATAAACATACAGAAATTACATAATCCCATATCATTTGTAAGGGGGGACTGTCTGGAAAAAAATACTAGTAAGTGGGTTGGGGTAATGATGAGATGAAAAAATTAATTAATCTGAAAATTAATCAGATTGAAAGTTGTGAGCAACTATTCCACTATCCACTCAAAAGACAGTTACTAAGTTATCCACTATCCACTCAAAAGACAGTTACTAAGTTATCCACTATCCACTCAAAAGACAGTTACTAAGTTATCCAATGCATAGAAAACTATGCGTAGAACTACAGCTAAGTTAGAATGATTCTTTTTCAATAATCTAACAGTCAATGAGAAATCTCTCCTTTCACAAGTATGTTCCTTGTTCAAATTCTTAGATGAAATTAAACAAAATTGCTCATCCCATTCTGCACCGACATAGGAATATCCACAGAAGCTTCAGAACTAAGTCCACTTCACTGATTGATGGATTTGAGGGCTAAACCCAATGCTCAAAAAAAATCTCGCACCATGTGCTCTATAGAATATATTCAAATCCAACCCAACTTCCATGATCCATGGAATTGACAGAGAACTAAACCCAATGCTCAAAAAAATCTCGATGTCCTTGATAGAATAATTTTATTCAAATTCAAAACCAATTATATGTGATGTAGGCCTAACTTGCATCTAGTTTTTGCATGTTAGGCATGGTGGTGTGTGTGGGACAAATATGTTAAGTTTACTTGTGCAGGGTTGTCTGCTTTGAATCAGTAAAATTGTAGCAGATATTTTGGAGTTTTTCCTTTTGATGAATAAGTAATGTTAACTTAGGGCCATGGTGGATTGACCCCCTCGCTTGTCCCCAAGGGAAAACCCTGAAATTCTTTATTTGTCATGCATGATCAAATTTGCAAATTTTGAATTCATATTTGCTATCAGAGGCCCCAAATTAGCTAGGTGAAGTACAATAGATAGATTAATGAAGCACAAAATACGGGGTCTTTTTTTTAACCCCTAAATACCAAGGCGGACATTTTTCGTCCGATGAATGACAAGGAATTCTCCTGTATAGAACAGAAGTGCAACTATTCATTCTCAGAATTAGAGATGAAAAGGGAAAATCTTCAACAGTAATTTGACTCCCAATGATTATTTTTTATTTTTTTAAAGTAGATGATGTCACATGGTTCCAAAATGCCTGATTTCCATGGTCATGAGCCCAGTGTTCAAGGGTTAACATGCACCCCTGGATGGACTAAGGGGGGACGAGTGAGGGGGTCAATCCACCCCAGCCTTAACTTAGCTAGCGGCATCAAATTGGCAGTCCTGTGCTGCACACTTGTGTGTGCTGCTTGAGCTGTAACTTAACTCAGTCATCATGTCTGTGGGTTCAAACTGAAGTTTGTCTGGTCCCACTCTGGCCTAAGGTAAGGTAGGCTTGGTCAGGTTTTGGAACTTGAGGCCAATTTTAACTTAAGTTAATGTAACTGATAACTTTACATGAGGAAGTGGGGCAGAAGAAGACATGGGCCAGAATGGACAATGCAGGCCTCGTTTATTGCTCAAAGTCGTTATCTCTTTCCCAGCTAGAAAAAGACCTCGAAGCTACTTGAGTTGACGGCTCAGGCTACTACTGCTCATTCCAGAAGACCTGTGGACCCAACTCCAAATTTGGCAACTTGCACCGATACGGTAAATGATCCAATGTATGGTAGGCACCCCCCAAAGTGGCACCTGACCTTTAACCACCATCTTCAGGCTGTGTACATCACCAAAACCAATTATGTACCTATGTGGAAGAAACACTTTTAGTAACAAACTTTGACCCTCCATAATATTGGCATATTGTATCCAACTGGTGTGTTCTTTGGTGCATTGGAACCTCCTTTTCACTTGCCAACAAGACAATGTGAAATTTTGTATAGCCTAATAATAGTAAATAGACACAGTACCAATTTGAGGCACCTTTCGGTGTACCTACTTTAATAAGTACACTCTTCCAACTTCATATTATCAATATAACTTAACCCACAAATGTAGATACAAACAGTGTGTGATGGATGATAGAGTATCTTTTTGTGTGGGACAGAAGTGCAACTATTCATCCGTAGAATTTTATGTGGAAAGAGGAGATCTTCTACTATAGTTTGACTTCCAAAGAGTGCTTTTGGATTTTTGTAAATTGATGATTTCCATGGTATCAAAATGAATGAATTTCAAGATCACCAGTCCATCCTTTAAGGGTTAAAAATGATTGGTTCTTACTCCAATGGAATCCCTTATTGAAGGTCCCCTAAGGTCCCTCCAAACACACCTTAAGGAAAATAAGCCCACAATACAAATAATGTTGAATTGGCGTAAAAATTCCCCCGAGTAAACCCCTTATAAAGGTCCTATATGGTCCCTCGAAACACACCTTGAGAAAAAACAAGCCCACATTACAAATAATGTTGAATTGGCATAAATATTCACAAATAAGAACAAATGGATTGACAACAGAAACAGAGATAACTCCTTCTCTAACATTTTCTAGAACAATCCTCACATATCAGATGTGCCAATCATTCACCTCTTTACGTTCAAATATCGATATTTCATGGGACAAGTACTTCAACACTTATTTGAGCCTTTACAATACCTAACTATCACCCCCCCCCCCTCTCTTTGTAATACAAACCAAAGAGATAAATGGATCCATATTTTCCTCTTGTACACCCACCTACAAAATACTATGCATACAACTACATAAAAAAACAATTTAGGCAATTCACAAACTCATCCATTTGCATAAATCTTCTAGATGCACCTTACTTGTGAATGCACGAAACTTTGAAAAACAAAACACTAGAGCACACTATCTTGATTTGGTTACACCCATGTACTTGTTTACCCAATGCACCTTGTATATGCAATACAAAAGCTTTGCCCTAACATCTTATGCATGTGAACTAACCTATATACCCAACCAATGCCAACTACACCATCTACACAATATAAAATCCACTTCGTTGAATTCTCTTATTGTAATGACAAGTTCTCCCAAGACTTTTTGAACCTCAAATTCACAAAATAGTTGATACTCATTGGCAATATACAAAATTATAGATAGAACACCCAACCATTTATAGTCTTAACATCAAGCAACATACACACACCAACACTCCATAAACAATTACATATCCTAATACAAGCCAGGGCATCTACTCCACCTTAAAAACAATTAACACCATTGCCATTCAATAATCCACCTACATTTTCTTTAATTACAAAAGAACAATAGGAAACAACTGGCTACTTCCACAACTTCTTGACCTACTATAAACAAACTTCATCTACTTAGAAAAAATGGTATCCAATTTTTCATATACTTTAACACCAAACTACACCAATCTCTTCTTCTTTTCCTCACAACTTTCTATCATCTCTTACAAAATAAAAATGTAGATAGAGTCTTCCTTTTAACAAAGGTACTTAGTGTAAGTGTCACTCATTACAACTCTTTGTGGTCAATTATGACCTCAAATAAATATAGTATTGATGAATGCCAACTCCTAGAAGGGTTAGAATTTTTTCTCTCTATGTTTTCCTACCTCCTCGAGTTTATTTAGGGATCTTTGAGTTCAGTAGAAATTTCTATTATGAACTCCTAATGATTATTATATTTTACAAAATCATTTGAAATCATATGAAAACTTTATCTTAATGTAGATATAAGACAAAAATTATCCTATATAACTTCAAACCAAATATTTGTTTTTATTAAAAATTTCAATAATAATACACACAATATGTTGGATTTTGACTTGGATCTACACTTGCAATTGAAATCAATCATTGAATTGTAGTATCTTTTGAATACATTGTGACAAACTATAACTTACAGCTTCTTACTCACTTGTGAAATAATTTAAATTCCCTATGTATATAGAGAGAAGCTTCTATAATTACAATTGATGCAGGATATTGACATAGTACATGTATCTATATGTCATTAGTACTAGTATTTCATATCCTTTGTCATTATCTATATCCATACATTGTATTGTATTAATTTTATGTATATAATATCCATACTTGTTTAGTATATAACAATCCATAATATTAGTACTAGGTAGTCATATCAATATAAGTATTTGTATTAAAGTTTTTTTAATTTTTGAAGATCTATAACAAGGGAAAGGGGTCAATTTTTTTCTGAAAAATTAACCAATGATTGCAAATTTTCGATGGGGTCCATTTCCCCCTTATAGATCAACACCCTTAGATTTGAGATGACCAAGGGATACAAGCACAAGGTTGCTTGCATCTTTTTCACACATTGTTAGTTCGCACAAAGGTATATTTGAAATAGAAATTAGGGGTGAAACAATTTCCACTTCAATTGGAAATTGCAACTTAACCCCTAAATGTTTTCAACTATGTTTTCACCAAAAATGCTCCCAAAATGTCATTTCTAGTACAAGTACCAAATTTTCACTACAACGGAAACTGTGTCCTATTTGACAAAAAATTGACAAAAGATTATCAATTGCTTTATCAATGGGAATCTGTAGATTGGCCAATAATTTGACACAATTCTATCAAGTATTTTATTACTTTGTTAGAATTTTTGTCAACTTCTATTCCATAATATCCTCTTTTGTTAGTTGTTTAATTGCCATGCTAATATGATGCCCTAATTAATGGTTACAAGTGTTCCCATTTTCTACAAAAGAATGTCAAAATTGAAATTGCTTTCAATTTTAAACCTTTACATATTGATCAAGAATGCATATCCTATACAACCAATTGTCATTACTTCACAACACTTCATGAACCACTTATGTTTTGTAGATTTTGGTAGAGAAGAGAAGCTCTCTTTATACATGGGGTAGTAGGAGGTAGAACAACCCATGTGGGATATGTCATTTAGAAGTTGCAAGAGCTTAATTGCTCATAGTTAAGTTTGAAATAGGAATTGTATTAAAATTAGAATTTTAGACCTCATTTAGGCATAGTAGAATAATTTTTCAAAAAAACCTTTTAACTAAAAGAAGTTGGAAAATCAATTCAAATTTCATGTCCGAAAATCCGTTTGATATTTTGATATTTTGATCCTCCAATCAAAATTTATGGACAAATTTTAGAGATGATGTTTGAAAAGGTAAAAAAAATCTTCTACCGCCTCTCTAAAATTTGTCCATAATTTTTGATTGGAGGATGAAAATATCGATCAAACGGATTTTTGGACATTAAACTTGAATTGATTTCCCAAATTTTTTTAGTCCAAATTTTTCTTGAAAAATTATTCTATTATGTCTAAATGAGGTCTAAAATTATAGTTTTAATACAAATCCTATTTCAAACTTAACTATGAGCGGGTGAGCTATTGCAACTTCTAAATTACATATTCTATATGGGTTGTTCTACCTCCTACCACTCCATCTATATACGGAGAGCTTTACCTCTACACATAACTCAAGCTAAGATATCTATGACAATTGATGAGAAGATAAATGTATAAAAAACCTAATGAAATCTTTGGATTTTTGGCAAATAGGGAGAAGAGAACCAAACATCAACTACAAATTTGATAACAACTTGACAAAAAATTGACAAGATGAGTTAGCAATAATATGGCTATTGTCATTTCAGACAATTCTTTGTCAAAAACTTGTCATCTTGGATTGCATTTCCTTGTAATGTTTTGAATAAAAACATTTTTGGAGACATGTAACAGCAAGATCTTGTACTACATTGATTTGAAAAGATGTGAAATTTTTTTTAGAAATTTCTGCCGTATAGATTGTAAGATATCAGCATATGAATTGGCAAAAAAACTTTTTTTGGCCTTGTGAAAAAACGGGCAATTGCACTTCACAAGGTCACATTTGTATGAAAAAAAATCCAAAATGGTAGTTACTCTTTCGATTCATTCTTCAAGGCAAGTTAGCTACATGCTTGAAATAATTCAAATCATTTGGAATTGTCTGACATATAGGGAAAAAAAAGTCAATACAAAGAAATATAGAATGATTCAAAATACTAAATTGTAGAGAATTTTCTATTGGAATTGAAAAATGCCACTCCTAATGGTTGTAATGTTCTAATAAACAATATACATCCTTTGATTTTATTTTTTTCAAAAAATATTAAAAATTGAGTTAAATAAAGGACTTCAAAGTTTATTTTCAAGTAGAGAATCTGAAATTGCCCACAAACTAAAACTCCTCATAACTTTCATCTCATGAATCAAAATGGAATTATTCAAAGTTTTCCATGTACCTATAAATCTTGAAAACCAATTTCAAATTTTTATTTCTTAAAAAAGTGTTTTTTTCAGAAATTTTTGGGTTTCCCAAAGATGATTGAAAATCACATATCATGCAATAACTTTTTAACCATGTAGTCAAAAGTTATGAAAATTGTTGGGCCTTAAAGCTACTCTTCAGGCACATGTTGTGTGAAAATTTTTAAGAAAAAAAGAAAAACTCCATTCTTAGTGAACTACCCAAAGTCGCTATGTTGCCAAAAAAAAAGCAATTCGGGCATTTAGGGGTTAAATGTTAAGTTACACCCAATCAATATTGAGCAATGATGAGAAAATGTTCAGAAGTGAACATAGGCCCATTATGTGGTAAAAGTGTTGTAAACAAAGGACAGGGTTGGTATATCTTTGCCAAATATTTATATATTCTAAAAATTAAAAATTGGAAAATGCTAAATGTAAATAAAATTCCATGTTTCTTCTTTTCAAATTAATTAATATTTTTCTCCAAAATAAATTTCCAAAATTTTGGCATCTATTTCTTAGAACTATTTTCCACCAAACCTATCGGCTTCAACCAAAGTACTTTAGATGAGGTAAGGAAAGCCATACCTACATGAGAAACCAATTTGACTTTAGGTTAATGCCTCAAGTAAAGTTAATCCCTAAAGGATTGAGGCACATTATGGGCACAAATTGTGAAAATCACCACTTTTTAGGGTAGTGAGAAAAAAATAATTTTTTTCTTTCAAAATTCAATCATACAAATTTGTACTAGACTACTATAGGAATGTGTGGAAAAAGTTACAAAAACTTTGACCCTATAAGTTAGATTGAAAGATTATATCATTTGAAGTTAAGAAAAAAAGGGTTTTTTCGACCTTGCCTAATAGGGCTAGCAACATTAAACTTCTCTTAGACTGAGATCTTTACACTACATATGGTTATTTTTTGGGGAATTTGCGTCTTGTATCATGCAACTTACATACTTGACAAATTTGAGAATTAGAAGAGGTGTTTTGCACGTGTTGCTCGAGCTGCCTGAAAAATTTAGGGCAACATAACTTTTGATTTGGACACCCAATAAAAAAAAATGACATACCCACTTGGGGAGTACATATTCACATCTTGTGTCAAAATTTAAAGAACATCCATTAGAAAATGACTTTGTACTCACCTGCCCAAGATTGCTTGCATATGCTCAATGGTCATTTGGTCGTTTAGAGGTTAACCCCTAAAGGACCGAGGCACATTTTAGAGACAAATTGTGAAAAATTGCCACTTTTTAAGACAGTGAGAAAAAAATGTAAAAAAAAAGTTTTTTTCAAAATTCAACCAGACAAATATGTACTAGACTACTATGGGAATGTGTGGAAAAAAATTCAGAAACTTTGACCATACAGATTGAAAGATTATAACGTTTGAAGTTAGGAGAAAAAGTTTTTTTTTGACCTTGTCCGACAGGGCTAGCAACCTTTAACTCCTCCTAAAGTGAGATTTTTACACTACACATGGTTATTTTTTTACATTTGCATCTTACATCATGTAAATTATATACTTGCTAAATTTCAGAAGTAGAGGAGGTGTTTTGCACTTGTTGCCCAAAGTTGCCTGAGCTGCCCGAAACGTTTAGGGCAGCATAACTTTTGATTCAAGCACCTGATTGGAAAAAAAATTATATTCCCACTTAGGGGATACATGTTCACACCTTGCGTCAAAATTTGAAGAACATCCATTAGAAAATGACTTCATACAAACCTACCCAAGATTACCTATGTACGTTCAATGGTCATTCGGTCCTTTAGGGGTTAAGCAAATTCTCAAAGTAGGAAATGCTTCTTCTAGAAGACCTAAAACATAGCCTCTACATCCCAACAACAACCAAGAAGTGGCATTGCTGATGAACGGAAGTCACACCTTATCCACCTATAGTACAAAGAATAAATATTTGTCTTGACTCCCCCATTTCATCTTTGAATAGGCTCAAGCTTTGCTTTGCTTTACTCAAACATCCCAGTCTCTAAGCTTACAACCTCAATTCTTTTCTTTGGGTGACACCGAGGACTCAGTCATGACAACTACACAATACCCTCAAACTGGCAGTATCATACATGGCCAAGTCTAACCAAGTCTATCATCTGAAGTACGAGAGTGAAACAAAAGGTGGTTGGTGGAAACATCCCAGTAGCATGATCAGGTGAGAGCAATGGAAGGCATTGTAATAGACAAGATCCTGATCATGTCCCCCCCCCCCCCCGCTTTACTTCCAAGCCAATATTTTCACTGTTAGAGCATCCCCCCACTGCTGGTGCATATGAGAGGAGCAGAATAGGATCATTTGGCGTGCTCATCCAAGGCAGACTGCCAGTATGGCAGTCATTTGCCCCACTGCTACATGATGAAGGCCACACCCCAAAAGCACCAGGGGCTCTGACAAAGAAATCAGGTTACTTTTGCAGGAAATTGTAATCAGATGCATTTTGATTTTCAGTGCCTTGAGGTGTCTCTTCATGTTTGTTTCATAGTGAACAAGTTGGTGGGCATTACCCTCTGTCTTGGAGATTGACATCCACCGATGAACAGCATGCACAAAGCTTTCTATATACACATGGGGTGGTAAGAGGTACTCCAATCCATGTGGGATATAGTGAAAATATGAACTAGTAGAGCTCCCACTACTTCATGTTCTTACATACCCCACATGAGTTGGAGAACCTCCTTCCACTCCATGTGTATATAGGAAGCTTCATTGAGTTATTGAGAATGCAATTCGCGATTAGACTTTGACGTCTTTGTAATGTTTGACATGTGTAAATTGAAGAGCTTCTGATGAAGCGATGCTCGCGAACAAATCATTTGCTTCAAAAGAAATTTAAAATGAGAGTCTAGTTCGTTTAAGGTTCACTTGGGTGTCCATCTTGAAATCGGGGTGCAAATGCAGTCAACGCTTATATTGAGCCATGTCCAAGACTCTCCATTTCGCCGTGCGCTCTTCAAATTTGACTGTGGCCAGCCATTTTGGGACTCTCAGGGTGTCTACCGTGGGGCAATTCTTTTGGCCTGCTAAGGCATCTGCATCACTCGCTGAGTTGCCGTGGGGATGCTCTTAGTAAGCCTAATCCAACTGAGCCACCTGTAAAATAAATCAAATATTGGAGATCACCCATTTCCAATCAGCCTCCCATTCTTGTAGTTTAGGGTGCTCCATTTCTGATCAAGTGAATTGTAGGTGACAACTCATGCACCATAGGACCTTGGGGACAACAAAAATGTTTAGGAGGTGTACATTGAAAACTTATATGATCACAACATGTATATTGAAAGCCTTACATTGATTTTGAAACCATCCTATGATTGGAAGTAGGTTTGTGTACATATCAAGAATGGGACAAATAAAATCTTCCCAAAAAAAATTTGTGTTAATTTTTCTTTTAAGGGAAAATTTTTAGGAAATTGTGAAATCCTTCTCAAATCTATTTCCCTACTCGGGGAAATTTTTTCCTGAACTTTTCCCATGCTGCAGATAGGCTGAATTGCTTAAGTGATCAGAAATGAGTGATCATCCTGACTGTCCGTCCATGATCCCCAGGGGGACTTGGGCTGATGCTACAGTCCCATATGGGAGCTTCCTTAAATCCTTGCAGCAGGATAAATAGGCCCTGACTCATCAACCATTGTCCCAGGGATGGAGCCAAAAGGGAAACCACCACGGTGTTGGTGTTGTCCACTTGCGACAAAAAAGTTGCCTTGCCATGCAAATGCCAATCCAATCCTTGTGGACCTGCTGATGGAATTAGCTTACCATTTTCAATTTCCACCTGAGTGGTAAGGGCATCCCCATGGTGAACTCTTCAAACACGGGCGCCAGGTCACGGTGGTGTAGCCTTTGGCGTGCGTTGAAAAGCTGGATGGCGTGTTTGCTGGTTGGGTGCCCCACGGTGAAGGAGATTCAAACTCCCCAAGCGAACATCACAAGGAGTTAATTGCTAAGTTTCAAGTCAACACCTGCCACGTGTTCAATCAAGAACCTCCCTCCACGCAATGATCCCTGCCTCCCAGCCATTTTCAATAAACTTGGATACAATATTGATACAGTACCGTTGAAGGTTCAACGCTTACAGGTGAAATGAGCGTCACAAAAGGACAAAACAAACAGCTTGGCGAGGTGCGCTAAAGACTCACTATTTGCCAGTGCCCTTCCAAGTTTTTGGTGTGGCCAGGGGAAATATATTGTTCGGCGCTCCTGCCATAGGGCAACTGTAGTAGCCCTGACGCACTGAGTCACCGTGTTTGGGTCACTTGAAGTGCCATCGTGCAGATGCTCTAAGTAGTTAAGAAATTCCCCATCTCATTTGTTTCAAAAAAACAAAAAACATACAACATGGTAACTTAAGTGAATTTTGATCTTGCCTTGGTGGTGAGAGCAAGCAGAATCAAATCAAAACTGCTGTTGTTCTATCAGCGGCCACATGAATTAATTGGGTTCTGTTCCATTCCGTTCTGGTCCCCTCCCCACCGGTCCAGTCCAGGCCTCCAGGTATGACAGGGAGATGGGAAGATTATTAGATGCTGGTGTAAGGAAGGGATCTAAGTTAACTGAAGTTAAGAATTCTTCTTCTAAGCATAGAAGTCTGCCCCCCTCTCTCTCATTTTGACAGTGACTGTGTTCAATAGGAAGAAAGGCAGGTGCATGCATGGTCCCCGAAACTAAGTATGGTAGAACCGCCCATTACCAGCCATAACCCATGGTCAATACATAGGTAATGGGAAATTCAATAGAGAGATGATTGGCAGATAATCATTAAATTTTCAGTTTCCAACCATCTTGTAGTCATTACTGTAATGACAAATATGCTTCGATTTAAGAGCCCAATTAGTCTCTAGATGAGTAGTGATGAAAGAATCTATATATTGGGGATGGGAGCAGGCCAATTTTTGGCTTCTAAAATTCATAACAATTTGAATTTAAGAAATAAAATTACGAAACTTTGGCAATGCCCATGATTTCTATCAGTCCATAGGGATGTAAATTAAAATTGCCTTCTACAACTCCGGACCATGCACAGATTCCTTAAGTGGTTGATCATGGGTGGTTCTACTATAATACTCCGTATAACTTAAGTCAAACTTACAGTACGACTCCACCCAGGAGTGAGAGCAAGCATCCATGGCAGGGACAGATTCATACATTGAAAACATCAAGGAAGGAGAGCTACGGACCTCAGATACTACTACATTAGGGTTGCTTGATGCTTAATACTTGGTAGGATTGAGATTTGAGCCAGAGCAAGCTTCCATCTAAGGTAAAGGACAGATTCCCAGGAGCTGAAAGCAATCTTAGAGACATCAGGCAGAGCTTTAATGTAGGGTGCTCAAAAGCAACCCTGCTCCAGAAGTGACCACTAATGCAGAGGTAGATTTTTCTTTCTTTGATGTACCAACAGTGAATATATCAAGAGGTGGTTCCACTGCATTTCCACTTCAAGAATTTGTAACTAATGCCATGAAAGTCCAAAAAATACGAAACAACTTGGGTTCGATGTTTGATGCCGATTCCATTTTTCTTCCTATGAAAATTGTTCCAAGGAGATTAGTGCCTCCTCCAATGCAATCAGCTCTTAAAATGTTACTTCAAGAGTAGACTACCATAGACCTTCGCTAACTAAGGGTGCTTGACGCTCTCCCTACACTCGTCAAAATTTGTGTGAACGTGATTAAGCATAACCATGTCGGTGTGGACAGTTTCTCTCAAGGCTATGACACACAGTAAACATTTCAAGGAAGTAAATCCAGGTAGTTCATGCCACTGAAAATTGCAGAAGGATAGAGGGGCAGAGTACTCCCTATACAGTACTATGACTTTTGGGCTTTTTTCATTACTTCTGAATTACTTGTCTCCGTTAGCAATGAACTTCAAACCCAGTTTTAGAACTGAAAGTTTTTTCTTCCCTTGATGTCAACCATGAAATGAAGCACAAGAGTCCCTGGGAAGAAATCTAGTTTGCTATCTAGTTTGCAGAATCAAAAATCATGAAATATGAAGTTTTTACAGCAACTGGATGTAGACTGGTCTATGACCAAAAATACACTATTAACCCCTAAGGGACTGAGGACTTTTCCCCATCAAAACACATGCCAAACTGCCACTTCTATTACAAAGAGCAAAATAGTCTAAAAATTAATTTTTTATGCATATCTAACCATGGGCTCTTATACTAGACTAGTATAAAAATGTATGGAGGAAATTTCAGAAACTTTGAACGCATAGATTGCAAGATATTTACATGTAAAGTGAAGAAAACAACTTGTTTTGCAACTTGCTTGACTAGATTTTTTGGCTTTGAATCTTCTTAACTTAAATTTTTTATATTATTGATTTTGATTCTCTAAGTTTTATGTTGAAAAATCGAGTTGAAATTCTAGGAAAAAAATTAAAGAAAAGAACACTTAATTATTACTCATTAAAGAAATTGTTTAATAGAAGTAGGTTCAAGATTGAAAGAATGACTAAATCATCAACAATTCTAAGATGAAATTGAAAGACAATAATCCCAATGGTGAGATTGTTCTAGCAAGAAAATAAAACTCTCTCTACCAATTTGTTTTGTAAAATTGTAAAAATTGCATTACAAAATGAATCCTACATGTTATGTTTCAAAGAAGATGTTTAAATTTCTTGGAAACTAAGATTGTCCATAATTTTCCTATGACTAATCCAAATAGAATGAATCAATGATTAAAATGTAGAGAAAAAAATAACATTTTAGGAAAAAAAAATTCTATTTAATTTGACTTTTTGTGATTTTTTGTGTTGTCAACCAACCTCCATTCTTGGCTTATTGTTCCATAACTTCTTCTCCTAGAAAACAATTGGAATAAAAAAATTATATATCCACAAAGTTCTCACAAAATCGCACGTCCTAAAAAATTTCCAAAAGTTTCATTAAAAATTGAGGTCATAGGAACCTACCCGGATCCAAATTGTCCCCCTGGGGGACAAACGGGCCTTTAGGGGTTAATATATTTTGCATATGTTTTAAACAAATTTTTGAGTTTTGAATTCCTTTTACAATCACCTACATCCAATTGTTTTTTGAATAATATACACCTTTAGTGAAATTCCAAACATTTCTAACACATTTAATAAGGGCACTAGAATTCCTTGATCTTTCTATAATTTCTATAAAAAGAAATTTTAATTTTTTAGTTGATGTAAGCACACACTACTCATTCATTAAAGAATAATTTGGTTGTTGTATCCATAAAAAAATCTCTTACCAACTCATTAACACTTTTGCTACTACATTAAAGGAATAGAAATATAGTACAAAGGGTGTACATTCCTAAGCCGTGCACTACAACTTGTGGTGGAGGGTATTAGAGGAGTTTCGGGGGGTCTGGAGGGCTGTGGGTTCCCCTGGGATCTACCCCGTAGCAGCTGCCTGACGTGGCACAGCGACTGCCACATCACTTTTTCTTCTTTTTTTTGAAATTTTTTTTCAACTTTCTTTAACATTTTAAAATTTAAAAAATAAAAAATAAAAAATCTGACAATGGCCGTTCCCAGACTACTGGGGGAACAACACCAAGAACAAGCCCGAAACAGCCCTCCAGACCCCCCAAAACTCCTCTAATGATGTATGTTGTCAAATAGTGCCTCATGAATGCAACATTTAGGATGGCTTCCTTCTACGAGAGCATGTTCGGCACATCTATGGCTATTTTGATGTATTGGAATCTTTTCTTGACAAGGGCATCCTACTAAGTGACAAGTTACAACAACAAAATAATAATAATAATAATAATAATAATAATAATAATAATAATAATAATAATAATAATAATAATAATAATAATAATAATAATAATAGGTGATAAAATCATTGAATTCATCACTAATGAAGGGTAAGGACAAAACGAATAGCCTACAAGATCCACTTAACCCCTAAATGCCCAAGGCATCAGATTCTGGTGTTTCAAAACTTTTTTTTTTAAACAAATGATACGGAATTTCATTGCAAAGAGTGAGAATACAAGCCCGCCAGCCACAAGTGGCCTGGCAAGGGAGCAAAGGATCAAAAACTTTGAAGATAAGTAAAATCCAACCAAATTGCTATTATTATTAGTTTATATTTTTGGAGAACTCCTTTTGAAGTCTAGTTTTAGGATCAAGAAGCTGATCTTAAAAATGAGGGACTAGGATTTTTCTATTCAAAATTTTGTGCAAGGGTGCCCATTGCAATCTTGACTTCTTGTAGTGTTAAGGGCTCTTGGAAATGAGCCTAAAATACACTAGATCTTGGAGGAAAAATCACATTAGAAATTCATTTTTTTAAATTGTAGAATAGATTTTGAATAACCGTAAATTGATTGGGGTTGTGCATGCTAGACCTTACATCCTCATATTTTTTTAGTGACCAACTTTTTAGAGTTGACATGAAAAAAGAGAATTGAAAATTTTTCTTAGTTTAACACCCTCATGATCAAACATTATAATCTTTCAATCTGTAAGTGATATTGTTATGTTTTCTTTTCCTATGTAATCTCTAACATGTCTAGTTTGAATTTTTACGGTTACAATTCAAAAGAAATTGGTACAACTTATGAAAATGATGACTTTTTGTTCAATTTAGAGGAAATTTCAAGAGGCTCCAGACAAGCCTTGGACATTTAGGGGTTAAAAATGATGGGATTTGCAATATGAAGATGGCTTAGTGAATAATATGCTAAATCTTACAAATGGAAACATATGGTAACATGTATCTTTTGATAAATATTGATTTGTGTGGTAGTTTATTAAACTAAAGTTTGAGTATTCTTTTTCTATCTTAACCTAAAAGCCTCGTTGTTGAAAATAGATGTGAAATTATGTATAATGTGAGCAAGAACTATTTATTTGGCATCAAAGAATGCAAAGTATGGTAGATCTTATTGAAGAGTGTATATGGGTTAGACTTTTGTGAGGGCTTCCTTCTATAAGAGATTGTTTGGCATATCTACATAAAGCTTGATGTGCCTTGAAGTTTCTTTTAGTAAGTGCATTATACATACAAGTGAAATGATCAAAAGTAATAGTGGGTGTTATACAAGAAGAACATGATACATCATTCTTTCAACGAGGAACGATTGTCATATTGACCCCTAGGTGATAAAATCCTCTTGGATTCCACCTTGGATGGATTCAATAATTATATTCAATAAGCCATCTTCCTATTTTGACAACCATTATAATTAACCCTTGAAGGTTGTTGAGTATGTTTTCACCAAAAATGCTCCCAAATAGCCATTTTTAGTACAAGTACCAAATTTTAGAGAAAAAAAATTTGGACACATGAAACCATAGGATTTTGTAGTAAGCTAGTGTGAAAAGATGTGGAAAAGATTTCAGAAATTTACTTTGTACAAATTGCAATATATTAACATTTGAATTGACAAATATTCTTTTGAGGGCCATACGAAAAACCAAACGGTTGCACTTCACAAGGTCACATTTGTATAAAAAAATGTCTGAAACGGTGGTGCTTCTTTGGAATCATTCTCCAAATCAAGTTGGTTAAATGCTTACAAAAATTCAAATCATTTGGAATTGTACATGTAGAAAAAAATTTCATAAGTAGAAAGAAGTAGAGAATGATTCAAAATACTAAATTGTTAAGAATTCTGTTATAGAATTGAAAAATGCCAAACCCAATGGTTGCAATTTTGTAATAAAGAATCTACACCCAAGGTATTTATTTTTATTTCAAAAGTATGGAAAATTGAGTTAAATGAAGGACTCCAAAGTTTATTTTAGAATATTGAATCCATAATTTCTCAATAACTAAAACTCCTCATAAATTTCAACTCATTGATCAAAATGGAATGATTCAAAACTTTCCATGTATTTAAGTATCTAAAAAAATAATTTCAAATTTTTATTTCTTAAAAAAGTGATTTTTCAAGAATTTTTTTTGAATTTCTTATTTGAGTTGCCTGTTGAACAATGAAAATTAGGTATCATACAATAACTTTTTCACCATGTGGTCAAAAGTTATGAAAATTGTTAGGCCTTAAAGCTACTTTTAGGGCACATATTGTGTGAAAATTTCAAAGAAAAAAAATAAAAATTTTGTTCATAGTGAACTACCTAAAATTGCTATGTTGCCAAAAAATGTCATTTGGTTCTTTGGAGTTATGAAAATTTTGCAAGGTATTTACTTTTTCCTCTTCACTCATTAATGATTCATTCACTGTAACATCCACTAATACATTTGATCATTTCACTTGTATGTATGATGCACTTGTTGAAAGAGACTTCAAGGTACATCAAGATTGATATTGATATGCCAAACAATCTCTTATAGAAGGAAGCCCTCACAAAAGTCTAACTCATAATACACTCTTCAAGATCTACCATTCTTTGCATTCTTTGATGCTAAACAAATAGGTCTTGTTCACATTATAGTACTATATAATTTCACATTCTTTTCAACAATAAGGCTTTCAAGTTAAGATAGCAAAAGAATACTCAAACTTTAGTTTGATGAACTACAACACAAACCAATATTTATCAATTCCATTTGAAAATAAAAATTGAAATTTCCTTTTAAAATTGATAGTGGATTGAATATTTGTGACTTTCACAAAATAAACCTTTAGGTTCATCATGTTAAATTCGAATTATGGTAATTTTAATTATTTATTACTAATTTATTTATTCAAGTCAATTTCGAAGGGACATTTTTTAAATGAGAAATATGACATTTTTAGAGTGAATCATACTAACTCATAAAACTATAGAATGTTTGCAAAGGAGAAATTTGAAAATCAATATTTTGCAATACTAAAAAACTAAGGAAAATTCACCTACCACTTCAAAATCAACATAATCCTATACATTTTTATATGAAGAGTTGTCAAAAGAAAAAAAATTTAGTGCATACAATAGATCTCAAAGCAAGTCAAAAAGATAAATGAAATATACATCACTACTACCTTCCTAAACCAAGTTGAAAAGCTCCAAAAAAAATTTGAGAGTAAAGGAATGAAATCAACACAAAACTCTTTAAAAGAAGGCCAATTTAATGATAAGAAGTCTAAATATTGCACTCTAAAACTCTAATTAGTGAGAATAAGATGCAAAATCAATGCAAAAGCCTTAAACCAATGGAAAATCTTTAAAATCAAGAACCAAAGATTGAGAATCTTAAAGACAAAGTTATTCCTCATTCAGACTTGGCTAAAAAGCTATCAACAAAGACAAAGCTGAATAGTTGCAAAGCTTATTGAAACATAGTCAAAATGATAAAATAACTATAATGCACAACAAGGCTCCCAAACAAGGTTGATTAGATCTCTCATTGAGGTGTTATTAACCCCGAAAGCATACCAAGAAGCCCGCTTTGGGCTTTTTGAGAACTTAGGCAGCCTCTATTGACTTTATAATTTGGAATTTTTGTATGAAAATTTTAGAATAGCATTAGACGGGATTCAGTTGCCTTAGAGGGCCATTTTAGGCTAGTTACCCAGGTTGGAAACCAACCAGGGTTGGCTAGAATTTTAAACTATTAAAAATCTTAAAAATTCAATTTAAAAAAAAAAAAAAAATTTAAAAAATATATTTTTTTGAAAAATATTTTATTATTATTATTATCTAACGTAGTATTTGCTTGATCACATCAATGAGCTACTGTTGCTGAGTTCCTAGAGTCTGAGAACTTGTGGGAACTTGTGGGAACTCACAATCTTCCACAATAGCTCATTCTCTTCTAATGATGCTACCTATCATAATCTACATGAAAAGCTTTGTTTCATATCATTATGACAAATATTGCAAAAATTAGAAGGATTTTTTTGACTTCATTGTCAAAACGGGTAGCAAAAAATATATAATAAAGAACTTTTATTATTATTTTTAGAAATATATAAATTTATACCTACTCCAAAAAAAATAGAACCATTCAATTTTGAATAATGATGTAAAAGTTATGAAGAGTTTTATTTTGTGGGTGACAAAGGTAGAAAAGAACATACAAAGTTGTCTTTTTCTCTCAATTTTGAAAATTGTCAAATGAAAGTAAAAATAAAGGATATTAATTGTTAAATAGAATATTTTCACCATTTGGATTAAGAATTTTAAATTTCTTGTAAAATTTATTAGCAAATTGGTTTTTTCTTTTATTCACTAATGCCTTCTACTTTACAATTATTTTAAAGATGAATATGAAAGTATTTTTGGTTAAAAGCTTTTATGTATTTTTTCAAACCATTTTCCAACATATTGACTAAAATACACAAGTTATTGGACCTACATGTTTTTTTTCTAAAAGTGTTGAATGACAAAACTTCATCTTTTGGAAGGGCTAGAAAAGCCTACATTTTGAAGTTTAGGTATATTGAACTCATACTTGGTGAGGATATTCATTCTAAAATTTTGGGAAAATTTACTTGAACATGATAAACAAAGGATCTTATGGTTGTATCTATTAAAATATAACTATCAATGAAGATTTTGACCTTGCTTCAAGGATGAGTATTTTGAGGCAGTTTTGGGCCTCTAAAGATGTTGGTCTTTCAGGGGTTAATTGGAGTTGAAAAGCTCTAAAATCGAATTGAAGAATGATGACAGAGGAATATATTGATGCAAAATTCTCAAAAGCTAGACCATAAGATAAGAAGAGTGAATACAATGCTAAATAGGAGGAAGAGAAAGCAACGAGAACAAAGTTGAGCCAATACAAAAACCTCAAAAACAAGGTGAAATGGATGAGACGGCCAAAAATAATGTGATTGAAGAGCAATCAATGGCAATGTAGAACAATGACAAATATCTCAAGAGCAAGGCCATGACAAGGAGACTGAATGCAACACTTGTGATCTAAAACAAAGTTGAAGTGATATAAAACACTATTCAGTAAGGCCATAAGGCTAAGAAGATTGAATGCAACTCTCCTATACAAACTCTAAACAAGGCCACAAGCAAGACTAAAAGATTGAATACAATGATCCTACCCTTTAAAACAGAGTTGAAGAGAAGCCATAAAGATAAGATTGAACTAATGCAAAATTGTCAAAAGTAAGGCAACAATGACAAGAAGACTAATTACAATGTTCTTATGGTCCTAAATAGAGTTGAAGAACAATCAACAAGAATAAAATGAATCAATACTAAAATTTCCAAAGCAAGGTCACAAGTCGAGGAAGATCGAAAGAACTTTCCTACACTCTAAGTTGAAGTTGATAAGTGATCAACAACAAGGACGGACATGTACAAAATTCTTCAAAGCAAGCTAGGTCCACAAGATATGAAGATTGTATACAACACTCCAAAATGAGGTTGAGTAGAGTTGGAATGACTTAAAAAACAAATTGAAGAAAGAACAAATAATGTTTGGAAAACTCTTCAAAACAAGGCCAAAATATGAGGCCAAAATGAAACAAAACCAAATATTGTTCCTATACCTCAAGCAATAAGAACAAGGTTGACCTAATACAAGGGTCTTAAAAGCAATGACAAGCAAACAAAACAATATTAAAACACACCAAAATCTAGTCAACAATGATTGATGTGGAGTTGAATAGCAACAATACTTTCCAAAGGAAAGTCACAAAAATAAGAAGGTTTTAAATGCTCTAGAATAATTGAATATATTTAGCTTACATGTTTCTATGCCAAGTTTTTCTTAGCTTATTTTCCTCATATCTCCTTAGTTTCAGTTTATATTGCTTTTGTTAGAATGTATACTACAAGGCATATTTCATTTCAATATTTATTCTTACAATCAAATATTCCTTATCAATCTCTATGAAAGTGGTCTATGTAATGAATTTCATTGTTGACAAATAGGAATTTATGAATTTATGATTGTACATTGCAAGAATATTTGAAAGTAATATGAATTGTTGAAGAGGGTGGATTGTACACAACTTTTCTCAATGATCTCATTATTATTAAATACTCCATAAGATTTTTGATGAAGGTTCCTTCAAAGTTTAATCTATCATGTTCCAATACTAGTATATAACAAATATTTTGAATCTTCATTACAAAGTTCATACATTTATTGAATGAAAGACATAAAATTTCAAAGATTTAATTGATTCTTGTTATACAATATCTTATGAGTCATATAATGAACTCATTTGCTAGTGAACTTCAAGAGCTTTTGAAGACTCATTGCAATTTGCAAAGGCAAAGAAACACAATAGAAAATATAGAATAAATATGAAAACTAGTAATTCTTTCTATGTTATTGAAGTTTGATTGATGATTTTAGAATGTTGAAATTTTGAAATTTCAAATACACAATTCTTATAAACTATGAATATGAAATTAGAAATTATGGAAATTATAATTTGCTAAATTATAGATAATTTTTTGCCTATATATTTATAAATTTGTAAGTTTGTGGGTTTGTCAATAAATTTTAATAATATATATTAAAATTTTCTTCATTTTTTACTTTTTAAATGTATAAAAAATGAATTTGCAAAGAAGAGGATTGAACTTAATGTGATAGATTTCAAATGCCACAATATCCAACTCCATCCTAGAACAATGGACAATGTTCAAAGGGCTAGAGACCTAATACACTGTGGATATTATGATATAGTGATGAACAAAAGTAAGTACATTTTTTATAGACCTAATTTTCGGAAGACAAAAGAAGGCATTTCAATTTTTTTGAAACCAGATTGTGTAAGCAAATTATTAATTCCATCTATCTAGTACATGAATATGAAATCAAAACTTGAATAGCAAACAGAGGTTCCAAGCTAAGGCGATTGAAGGTTTTAGGATTACATACAACTTCTCTAATTTCAAAATTGAATTGTGTACATATTCACTTCACAATTTTGTGTGGTTGTTAGCTATTGTTCAATCTAAAGATCTTGCATTGGAGTTTGTTAAGTGAATTGTAGTATTATGCCTCCGTTCTCTCTTAAGTAGAAACACCAAGTTGTAGTGTTACTTAGAAGCGGCATATCTACATGATAGGTTGTCGCTTTACTTGGCATGAGTCAATTCTAAGTGGGTGATTGCAAGAAATACTTATCCTATTTTTTGTCCCTCTGCCCCTGGACAAGTGGTTTTTTGCTCATAACTTTTGCATCGTTTATCCTTTTGGCTTGAAATTTGGAATGAAGGAGCATGTAGTAGTTGCACATATTGTGTAGTTTAAAAAAAATTACTTTACTATTTTTAACATGCCCCCAATTGGATGTCTACCTTGGATGTTTCGGGGTGGGTGGGGGTGGTGGTCCTATTTTTTACCCAAAATTAGACATGTTGGAGGTCTACTAACATTACAAGGATTGAGGATGAGTTTTTATGAAAACAACAACATTTTGGTTGCCCACATGGGGTCAAAGTGACCTTCCTTTGCGTGAAAGCTACGAAGAGGGAAAAAATTTCCTACATGAATTCTTTGGTGCAATGCAAGCTCAATCTTCTCTAGCAAAATGGCTTTTTTCCTGAATTTTTTTTGAACTATTACAAATGAAAAGATCCACAAATCCCTTTGTTGTTGTTTTTTGCTCCTAGTGGCTTCTATAGTACCCCACAATTGATAGTCGATAGTATTGCATAGTACTAAATCAACAGTTTAGATCTACAAGTGTCCATAATCGACGGTTTAGATTTTTTGGGGTATTGCTGCCACACAAAATTGATAGTTCTACATGGTTTTGCTAGTCCCATGGCTAGAAACTGCATTTTTGAGCCAAAAATGTGAAGTGTTTTTTGCAATCACCAAAGTAGCAAACCTACAAAAGAAGATCAATGGCGACATCAAGAAGAAAGAGGAGGGTGTCCAAGATTTTTGAGAGACCAAGAGAAGTGTTGATGTATTACCTTTTTTATTGAAGGTCAACTTAGAACTGCATTTGCAATAAGAAACAAACTTTGAGAAGAAACATATAAAGAGTTGTCAAACATCACTTGTGAAATGTGCTTTGAAAGATGCATGTTTGAGTGCAAAAGTGTAATAGAAGAAGCCACTTCTTAAGCATAGACATATTCTTGTAAGGTTGAAGTTTGTTCAAAGCTATAAAAATTGCATAGTTTTTAATTGGAAATGTGGTATTTTTAGTGGTGAGACAAAAATAAATAGGTTTAATTTGATGGTAGGTCATAGTGTTGGATCACTAGACTAGAAGAAACCCATGTTTTTTATGAAGCAATTTTTGTGACATCCATTTGTTTTTATGGCCAAACTTGACATCGAGATGTTAGTTGTAACATCATACATAACATAAAAATAAGTGGATTTCACAAAAATGTTTCATAAAAAACATGGGTTTCTTCTAGTGGATTAAAGATGGTGAAGGCATTTGGACCCAAACATGTTTCTCATACTATGAAGCATGGTGGAGGGTCTATCATGATTTCAGGTTGTACAATAGCTTTTGGACCATGAATATGTTACACTCAAAATCAAAGGTCATACAGATTAGCATTTATAGAAAAATTTATTAGGAAATTTCTTGTAGAGCTCTTTATACAATTACAACTTTGATCCTAGTGCAATAGTTTTTCAACACAACCAAGAGCATGCAACAATGGCTCACATCAAAGCCATTTCAACTCCCCCCATGGCATCCAAAATCACCAGATTTAAATCCCTTAGAGAATATTTGGGCACTTGTGAAATGTTGTCCGAAATAGTTATAGGTGATTGTAAGAAACACTTATATTATTTTTTTGTCACCCCTTGCTTGCTTATTTGTTTTTTGCCTTAACTTTTGTGTTTAGGCTACAAATGACTCAAGATTCATAAGTAAGATACTCATCACTATTTTACACTTTGACTAATTTTTTTGGTATCTTTCAAAAATGTTTTATAATCCACAAATAGCCCCCAATTTTGTCAATTTGCCAATTGGGGCCTTGGGGGGTGAAGTATTGTTTGGTAATACAAATACAAATTTGGAGTTGAAAGTTGGAGGGAACAGTCTTCTAGTAGACTTGCAGCTACTATCCAAAGGAAATTTGACAATAATTAATTGTATGGAATTCTAAAAAGTGAGCTTCTTTTTGTTTGCATTTTGAAATATGGAAAATATTATTTTGGTGTTTCTTTTGGTAAATGACCATCTCCATAGAGTTGTTAGAAATGATCAATTTGAAAAAAATTATATTTCCTAATTTTCAAAATTAATACATCAAAATATTTATTTTTTAGAGATTTTGCATTGTTTTAGTTTTCCTAATTAGAGAAATTTTCTATGCTTTATCTTCCTACAATACAATCTTCTTAAAATTGTATACATTGGCCATATTTAAAAATTTTAAAAAATTTAAACTACTCTAGGAAACTAAGTATGAGTATTGGAAAAACGCAACAAAACCAAGAGGTGTTTCTTGCAATCACCCTTAGTTTCCTATATCTCTAGGAAAAATTGAAGATTTTCACCCTTTTCTACATCTTTAAGAGGAATTGAAGATTTGTATGACTATGTGTGTATTGTATATCCTAGTTTGTATGTGGAGGATTGCATGACATTCCATAAGTGGATTAAGAGCATGGCTCAAAGAGTTAATGTTATTTTGAAAGCTAGAGGCTATTGGACAAATTACAAATTAATAGTATACTCAAACAAAATTGAATACTTGTACATAGTTTCATATTTTCTTAAACAATAGAAAGCTTTCTTCATAATTATGTAGTTTGCAATTTTACAAACATGTACACAAATCTTTATAGTATCACATTCAACTTTCAAATTTGTGAAAGGTTAATTCAATTGCCTATGGTGTGTTGAAATTGGTCTTGCTTAAAGTGTATTCAATTTTATTGGTGAATGTACAAAAAGGAGAATAGACTTCAAAAGATATTGTTGTAAATAGATTTTATATTGAAGCGATGGAGTTGATATGCATTTTGGATATAAAGACTAGTGAAGAGGTCCAAAATAATTGTGACAACATATGCCTAGATGAAAGAATAGACTAAAATGACGTCAAATGTCGGCAATGTCAAATTCTACATTTTTAGTCACACTATTTTAATTTCGTTGAATTTTGTTGTGCACTTAGCCACTAATGGACAATATTATGCCAATGCATAAAATAAATGCATAAATAAGTTCAAAGAAAGACCTAACAAATCCAAGTCATAATTCAAGTAGAAGATAATGACTTACAATTGCTCTTCATAGCTTCACCTAATTTGACATTACCTAACATAATCTAAATGCATGGAATTTGAGCCATTTAATTGCCTTAAGATCTCAAAATACTCAAGCAAAAAACCACAAAAAACAACTCTATGATTATAGTTCTTTGCTTTTGAATGCATAGGTAAGGGTCATTGTCCAAATTCTAGTATTATTGGTCTCAACTTTGCTCTTCTATGCCAAGTATAAAATGCCACAACGTTTCACTTCTAAAAGGAAAAATTCATTGACATGTCTTTGAGCTTAGTCTAGTCATTGAAACTATGTTAAAGTCTCAAGCTTGCAATTTTATTATATAAGACCATGTATGATCTATTAGTTTTGAAAATCTCCATTAGTTTTGTAGTAAAGTGTAATTGCTATAATAATATAGTAAAATATAAAATGAAATGATAAATATCAAAAAGATATTTCCAAAGATTTGAAATTTCTTCAAGAAGGGCAAATCAAAAGAAAGAATATAAAGAAATAAAGTATTACAATAGAAGTAGTTTTTCTTTTAGGTTACCAATAACCATTTTGCTCTATGAAAAGGAATGAGTTACCAAAAAATAGGAAAATACAAAAGATAAAATGAATTAAATAGCATAATTTTTCATTTTTACATACAAGTGGTGCCCAAGTAGGGTCAATTTGCCAATATGTAATTTGTGTAGCTAAAGGTTTTGATGAGGAAACTCTTTACAATACTCAAGTAGTACACGCCTTCTAGAAATTGTATATAAAATTCCTTCTAAATCATCCATTTGTCTTCTATCATAAACTCTGTCATTGGATTTTGGCATCAAAGTCATATTGTATTGATTTTTTAATCTCAAATAATACTTAGTGCCATGAAAAAATCACAACTTAGGGTGGAGGGGCCCTTATTTTCAATGTAAAATTAATTGGTAGGTTTCTTGTATTTGGAATTCATGTTGTAAGTAAGATTTGGATTTGGTATTAATTTGAGTAAGAATTGTCAAAGCTTCATAATGGCAATGGGTAGCTGTGAGCGCCAATTTATCCACCCTTGGTAAATTTGCGAGCACAACCAAGTTCTTGGGTTTCGATCAACTATTCCTAATTTTGTGTATCTAAATGTGGTCCATTGTGCCTTCTAAGCAATGGATCTTTTCTAAGTGCCTAAATGTACCCAAATGCAAGGAAACAACCAAAAGGACAACTTCTAATGCAAACACTAAGGTAATTGGTTGAATGAATTAGGCCACTGTGGTTTTTGGTGCAAGATAAGTAAAATAAACCCCCAAATAAACCAAATTCTAGAGAATTCTTTTCACTTTTTAGAAATATAAAATTTGTCCTAATCCAACCTACCTAGCCAAAGTTATAGGTGGATGAGGTTTGACTGCTAATAGATTCATTAAACTTCATCCACGACTTAAATCTAATTCCCTAATTTAAACTAACTTGAAACTTTATTGAGGTGCTGAAAATGTTTTTTCCTACCTAAATTTTGAGTTTGGTCTTAATTGGATACTTCTATAAAAATTTCATCTAAACTTTAGTCTAAAACTTCATCCTTATAAATCTTTTTGGTTTTTTGGTCTTTTGCTACGTGGGAGGTTTTGATGGATTCAACTGAACTTTTCCTATAGCCTATGGTCCTAACTTCCTATTCTAGTTTAACTTCTAAGCTTTTTTTTATCAAGAATACTTGGTTTCCTAGTCTCAATTTAATTGTGGTGGGTTTATTATTTTTAATGGTTTACATTTTTTCCTTGTAGACACTAATTCTAGATTTTTATATTGGTAAGACACTTGTTAATTAGACATTTCCACTAGAAGTTCTTGATGGATGAAGTTTGACCGCTAATCGGTATTTAAAACTTCAATTGCTAATTACTCTTAATCTACAATCCAAAATTGACTTTAGATTCTACTTATGGGTTTAGGTGATTAATTCTTTCTAATCTTATGTTCTTGTTCCAAATTTCCAAGTCTAACTAAGTTTCATCCAATTTAAGTCCCAAACTTCATCTATTGATAATTTCTTTGCTTTAACCCCGATTCCCACTTGTCTTATATTTTTGGAAAGCTATGAACTTCTATTTAAGTATCTAAATTCAAAATTGACTTGACTTTTAATCCTATGGGTCCAACTTGTATCAAGGCCTCGGCTTGGATTAGGTTTCACAAATTAGAATCTAGTGAAATGGAAAAAGAGGGTTTGGGCATCATACCTCATAGTTGATGTTGTCGATGCCATTACCCATGCCTTCCATGTGTTCTTCCCCTTCCACCATGAATTCTCGCGAACTAATGCAATGGATCGTCGTTTTCATAATTTTGTAGGTTAATACAATGGTTGGTCATTCTACTTCTACCTAGCTCACCTCTATTTCTTTCTCCTCTTCTTCCTTTCTTTTACTATTCCTCTTATGTCTTTCATGTAGCCGAACTACCCTCATTCTATGTCCAAAGGCAAATTAAGGATGTGTCATCCCTTTCTTACACCTTGAACTACTTCTTACATCTACTTATCCCCAAAACTACCTCATCCCTAATTTAATGGTCCAAGATAAGCTATGAGATTTCCCCCTCTCATCCCTCCTATCTATTCTTCAACTTCTCTATTGTCTTGCCATTCTTCCTCAATCTTCCTACTAGCTCTAATTCCAAGTCCTCTCTTTATTGAATTAGGCTCTTACATGCTTGTCTTCTTTTATGTTTGTTTTTGTGGATGACAATGGGTTGGCTTCCTTGCTCCAATACTCATTTGATGGGACTCAAATTTTCTCCCTCCTTTTTACTCCCTCGGGCTCCCTAGACAAAACCCCGACTCCCTAGACAACCCAACTCTCTAGCAACCTTAGACACCTCGTCCCCTTGCTGGTGACAGCTATTGGTACCCACTAGTTTGGTGTTGGCTACTTGTATCTAACTAACTGGTATCCATTTATATATCTAGGTGCTAGAGATGAAGACATCAAAATGTGAGCAATTGAAAAACACCCTTAGCTATTGTTCACCATTCACTAATTAAGCCCAATCTAATTGCTTCTTATACTTTTGGGGGCTAAACTTTGTTTGTTTCCGAGCACGTTTAGGAAACTAAACTTTGGAGGTGGTTGCCTATAGGTTCCAAAGATTTTCCTTAATCTCCATAGGACCGAGACACATTTTAGACACAAATATTGAAAAACTGCCATTTTTTAGGGTAGTGAGAATAAAATGAAAAAAAAGTTTTTTTCCAAAATTCAACCATACACATTTCTACTATACTTCTATGGAAATATGTGGAAAAAATTTCAGAAACTTTGACCAAACAGATTGAAAGATTATAATGTTTGAAGTTAGGAGAATTTTTTTTTCCAACCTTGCTGGATAGGGCCACCAACCTTTAACTCCTCCTAGAGTGATATTCTTACATTGCACCTGATTATTTTTTTTGACATTTGCATCTTATATCATGTAATTTACACACCTACCAAATTTTAGAAGTAGAGGAGGTGTTTTGCACATGCTAGCCAAAGCTACCGAAGTTGCCAAAAACATTTAGGGCAACATAACTTTGTATCTGGGCACCCGATTGGAAAAAAAATTATATTTCGACTAAGGGGATACATGTAAATAACTTGTATCAAAATTTGAAGAAAATTTGTTTGAAAATGACTTCATACAAACGTACCCAAGATTACCTGTGTACGGTTAACCGTCATTCAATCCTTTAGGGGTTAAGGTTGGTTTTGACACCAAATCAAAGGTTCATAGGATACTACGGGTTCAAAGGTCTACCGTCTTTGGGACTTTAACACTGCATCTAAGGCTCTGGGGACTAAATAAAATCAAAGCTTTGTAGCTTTAGATGCGCCCACTAAGGGTATGTGCCAAACTTAGACAAGGTTAGTGGATTGTTTAGCACTTTAGCTAGGATACTCTAAGCAAATTGTGTGGCTTGGATTAGTACAAGACTTGAAATATTACACTAAAGTTCCTTCAAAGTGGCATCACCAAGGTATAGTGGGTGTCAGCCCCCTCAATTTGTCACTAGGGACTTATTGTTTTTGTTTTTTGTGTTTTGCAATTTTGAGTGTAGTTTCGTACATAAAAAAACCCCCCAAAGAGTGTAGAACCAAAATAGTTATGTTACATACCAGTAAAGTATTTAGTCTAAAAATAGAGTATTATATCTAGAATACCCCAAACCACCACTTGTGTATAGGTTAGAATCCGATTAATGGTAGTACATTAGAAAATCATGTGTTACTAGTAGAACTGGTTCAAACTCCTCATGCGAGAGAAATTTCTAGGCTAAAATTGGTCGAGGGAACCCTAGTGAGGTATTTAGGTCAATTCCTTGTGATAGGTTCTAGTTTTCCTATTTCATTAACGGAATAGTGGAACCCTAGTATTGGCTTGTAAGAGTTGATTATACCAAGACTAAACCATAGAGGAATCTACCACCGAAAGAAGGTGACAATAGGTTAAAATCATGCCCGAGACCCAATGGCGAAGTCAGTTTGCCAAGATTCCCTCTAGTATGAAAGATTTCCCTAATACCAATATGTAAATGAGGGGTGAATTTTATTCCACCTAGAACAATGTGTAGAGTAAGAATATGAGCCTACACATGTGTTGTGGTATTCCATGAGAGGTTCCACAAAAAGTTTTAAAAATTTCTGATAGTTAGAAGATGCTTTTTTGGATGATCAATCGCTAAAATCTACAACAGGAAATTCCTAGAAATTACCCAAGTGGTAGTAAAATCTCACTAAAAATTATGCTTTGACAGGTTTCAGGACATTTCGATAGTCAAAAGGTCAAGAACCTACAAGATTCTCCAACAACCGACATAATTTAAAGATTCTGGTAGGATTGACTTATGGATCGGGAGTATACAGAAGCAGAATGAGATTGAAGACAAGTTTTTCTTACTCCTCCATACCTACTTAAGAGCCTAAGCTAGTTACTTTTGTCAGAAAGGTCAAACTTCACAAATTGTTTTTTTACCAAATTTTGGCAGTAAGTCGGCACTAGGTTTCGTTGAGATTTTGGAGTTAGGAAAAGGGGAAAGAAATACCTTCAGACTAAAAATGGACTTCTAAAGCTAATAGCGCAATCCATTTGTGATTTGGAGTTAATCTCTGAAAATTAGGTTTACGGATGAGTATAAAAAGTGAAATCCTCGAAAATAAGGATGAAGAACTCAAAAATCGGATGAAGTCAAGAGATGTAAGGTCCAAGTTAAGGGATGTAAGGCCCAAGTGTATTAGGATTCCCATAGTTATGATGAAGTTCCCGTTAGACTTGCTTGTAGTGCACTCCAAGGCTTATCAGGAGGATGGGTGCCCTTAGAGGAGTATATAAGGGCTCCTTTCCATTTCAAAAATCCTCTCTCTCACTTTTATGGTACTCATGTCACCCTAAATTCTGGCCCTTTAGGCCATATTTTGTGTTCACTCTTCATGTCATTTGGAGAACTTCTGGTTGGAACAAAATTCTCATAGTCTAGTTGTGTAAGTGTCATATGGAGAAGTTCTGGTTGGAACAAAATTCTCATAGTCTAGTTGTGTAAGTGTCATATGGAGAAGTTCTAGTTGGAACAAAACTCTCACAATCCAATTTTCAACTAGTCTAATAATTGTGTCTTGAAATTTGAGATTAATCTCTTTATATGACAAAGTTTTGACTTCAAGTCTGTGGATTGGTGTAGAATTTTTGGTAATTTTCCAAAATATGGCGAAGCTTTGACTTCAAGAAAATTAAGAAGTTGTCTTAAGTCTAGTTTCCAAACCTTTTTTGGAACCTTTAGTTTTGCCCTCCAAAAGATTAGTTA
Source organism: Straminergon stramineum (assembly GCA_963920665.1). Classification (NCBI taxonomy): domain Eukaryota; kingdom Viridiplantae; phylum Streptophyta; class Bryopsida; order Hypnales; family Calliergonaceae; genus Straminergon; species Straminergon stramineum. The sequence goes on from OY987268.1 coordinate 21,142,985, forward strand.
AAAATTCAAGTTTTGCAAGTGTAGAACAATTAAGACACTTAGAAAGATCCATTACTTGGAAGGCACAATGGACTGTGCTTAGACACTCCAAAGTAGGAACCATTTGATCAAAACCCAAGAATTTGGTTGTGCTTGCAATTTATTAAGAAAGGATAAATTGACGCTCACATGCATGGGGAAATTTTCTTATATATATATAATTAGTACTTTGAAATTTTATAGTTTTTCCATATGGGCTTTAAGAATACAAGGTTAGAAAACTCATAATCTTCTTTGAATTGCCAACAATATCTAATAGTAAATAAGACAGTTTATCATAGAGGAAGTCACAATAGGGAGACCTCATTCTTCCAACTTATTGAAGAAATACACATTGTACTAGGAGATGAATAGATAACAAAGAATCATTCACTGAACTCATTGAAAATTTGCTTGTATCCATCTAAGAGGGTACATAAAACTTTTTCCAACTCACATAACCTCATTCAATCTATTGTAATTGCCTTTAATTTGAACCATGCTAATGTCTAAGTTTAAATGACGTTAGGCACAATTACCTTAGAAAATGAAAAAAATGCAGAATGCCTCATTGTAAAGGCTTGTAGGCCACTAATTGAAAGGTGGCCCTAGGGAACCAAACTTTAGGGTGAGAGTGTAGTTCTAAAGACCTAATTCAACACCAAGCTAGTGCCAAAATGGGCCTCTCGAACCACACTTCACACTAAAGTTTGGTTCCCTAGGGCCACCTTTCCACTATCCTAGATTATAACAACTAAAGTTATATATCATCATTGCAAAGGGTTTTAATCTCATGATCATTTATACATTTGGTATTAATAATTATATGAGTTTTTCCCTTGTTAGATTTTTCTAACTAAAATTCTATAAACTTCAAGATGCTCTTATACTAAAAGAAAAAAGGTGTCCAGCATAATCAACTACTACACAACTAGTATCTTATACAACTATCGTGTAACTGTAATCCTCTCTATTAGCATCAAATCTAAAATAAATGTTTTATGTTGTTGTTTTATAATATTGATACCAAGGTTGTCACACTGGACGTATGGACCGCCTGCCTGTCCAATGTGGTCAACACATAGTTGACTTCGTGGTAAGGTAAAAAAAGCCGATGTGGATTTACTTTGCCACCACCTAGCTGCCAGCGTAGACGTTGGGCACAAACGGAAGTCAATTGGGGCGTGGATGTTGGTGGGGCATGGACGTAGATCAGTAGGGGCATGGATGGAAGACATGGTGTGGATGTAGATCAATAGAGGCGTGGATAGAAGACAGGGTGTGGATGTAGATCCATAGAGGCGTGGACAGAAGGTAGGGCATAGACGTAGATCGGTAGGGGCGTGGACAAAAGACAGGGTGTGGACATAGATCAATATGGGTGCGAACCGAAGATCGTAGGGGCGTGGACGGAAGATTGCAAGGACAAAATGACATTTTGATTTTAATTACTTTGAAGCGCTAAATTGCTATGTCCATGCATTTATAAGGGTGCTAAACGACTTTTCAATATATTCAAGAAGTTTGTCCAACTTCCTAGACTGATTATAAATGGGGAACAAACTTAGTGTAGAGCTGGCAACACAACATCCACTCTCTACAAAAGCCTGTACTCTTTGTTGAATGGGGTTGGGAGAACTATCCTAATGAATTGGAAAGGGTGTGCCATAAATTGATCCCAATGAAGGACAAGTTCAATCAAGAAAAAAGAAATTTTTTCTTCCAATGCTTCAATGGGCATTGGGATGAGGCCATCAAAAATTCAAATTTGGACCCCATCTTAAACAATTGTTTTGGAGGGTTGATGGAGTCCAAATCACCAATGATAATAGAGTTCGTATCATTGAGGATGAAAAATTAGAGATGCCCGACCCTCAAGTGTTGTTGTAGATATTAGAATTAGAGTGGAGAGAAATTTTTAAGAACGATGGGATGGACTTTTTGCTCGAGCAACATACTCCATCAATGCATTAGACTCTTCAAGAATTGCATCACAAATCGTACAAGCCATATTGGAGGAAGATGGGCCAGCAAGAAGAACCCAGTCTAGTGCTCAAAGACTTCATTTAGCCATTTAGGATTAGACGAAGACCTAATTGTGGAAGCGGGAACTCATGACAACACGGCTAGCCCAAGTGGCACAACACACCACCCTATGAATGTTGACTAGGTGTACTTCTATGTATTGTGGTTAGTTGCAGGTACAATCTAATAGAATTTAGCATTATAAAGGCACCTAAAATTTTGGCTTCACTATTACATACTACCTACAATTATATAGCATCCAATAGAATATTCACATAGTGACCATGTCATGCCCTTTTCCAATTTTGTATTGTATGACACATATGAAATATATATTTACTTTTTTAAGTTTCTATCTAAATATGTACACATGTGATTTTTGGATTCACTCGTTTCATAGGTACTTAAAGAAATAATGACCCTCTTACATTTCTTTCTTCTTTCCTAATATCTCCTTTGTATTAATTCACCTAAACAAGATTGAATCCACTTCTAACTCATAAAACATCATGTACAAGCACAATGTAGGCAATTCCATGTTATCAAAATACGAATCCTATATTTTCATTGCATTAAACTAGAAATTGCATATGATTTCCAAATTATTAATAAAATTCTTTTGTTTGTGCATGAAATATTTAGGAAGGATTTCACAATTAACAATTCCCTTGAAGATTTTTAGAATTAATATTAGCAATCAATAAATAAAATGAAATGAAATGAGGCTATCAAAGCATTTCTACTAATCCCTTCTTCACACATTCAACAACTACATGAAAAATTCCCCAAGGAAATACAAATTGAACATCCAAATGAAAAAAATAGGGAGGAAAATGCCCCCCTCCCCCCTTTGAACCCCTCAATGCCCATTGCCCAACAACTTTGTGACAATGAAGATTTCCAATTATAACCCTTTGATCTTTTTGGCAACCCAAAGTCCAAAATGTGCTTGAAATGTTTTATTTCAACCATACAAAAAGAAAGACCACTTTGTCTACTATACAAGGAATTAATGGTGGAAATTGTTGATACTTTCATTTTTACATTATAAATTTATAACAACTTCGGATGATTAACTTCATAGGCTAAAGAAATAGATTTTAGAAGAAAAATTTAGAAAAGACAAGTAATTCTTTTCTACACCCCAAGAAAATTTGTCTTGGAATCTAAAGTGAATCTAGGAATTTTTTTTCAAAATTTGAAAAATACAAAAATCTCTCAAATTTGTACTTTTGTAGTCTTGTACACATTTTCAAAATTGAAATACAAGAAGTAAAAGACGGAAATTCACCAAATGGGATCCAAATTTTTTTTTTAAATTCACACAAGTTAACTTTATAAAATTTAACTATTGAATGTATTGATATTATTATCATATTTCTAGCATCGACTTCAAGGGATTTGGATTCATTCTAATTATTTTGTATTCTTTATTACAATAGGTTGAAGATTTTATTTTAAAAATTGTTCCAAAAAAATTCAAAAATTTCTCCAATTCCTATTTATTTGTATACAATAATGACTATAAATGTTCAAAAAAGTGTTTTTTTGGCATCTCTACTACTCCTTTCATTAGAAAAACATTATATTTGCTCCCTTTTTCTACTCGATTACATTTCCGAAATTTATTTTGTTCTTACTTCTCACATTCAAATTTAGAATATAAAAAATGCAACAAGTATGTAAATTTATTACTCTAAAAGCCTAAGATCTTAGTTTCTAAAATATTAAGATTTTTTTCACCATATCAAGAATTTGCCATAAAAAATTTGAAGAAGAAACATTATGTCCACTTGGTCCTTTAGGTATGAATTCCATCTTTACATTCAATGACAAAATAAAAAATTCCCTAAAAGAATATAAATCTATATGCAAATTGAAAAAAATGGGGAGGAATTGGTTGTGCCCCCACTATATCCCTTCTTCACACATTCAACAACTAAATAAAAAGTCCCTTAGATAACATAAACTCTACACCCGAATTCTTTAAAAACAAATCGGGAAGGAAGTGCCCAATTCTAAATCCCTTCATCGCTCCTTTATTAATTAAATTAAAATTCCCCTATGAGAAATAGACCTACACAATTAACACAAGTACACATCCAATTTTCCGATGTAAGAAAAATAGGAAAGTGCTACCTTCATTGGGATCAGCCTCCAAAATCTCTTCTTCACGCTTTGAACAATTGAATAAAGAATTATTTTTCAAATTATTAACTTGAAAATTTCCTACCATTTTTTCATTTTTCCATTAAAAATTCAAGATGCCGAGGGCTTGTGAGCAATGATTTTTTTTTCTAGCGAAAAAAAGCCAATTTTCGACATCATAAGGTTGGGTTCTTTCTTCCATAGGAAATAAATGAATAATTTTGATTTTTTATCGCCAAAAATTCACTAGCAATTTGACAATTGGAGCTAGCTATCAACCAAATGTGAGGCTCTTATCGCCAGATGCAAGAGTGAGATTTCCCTTTCACCCAAGTTGTTGGGTGCCACTTTTTGTGAATACTTGACATTTCTCAATGCTTCATTGCCAGGGTTTTATACATTTGGGTTGCTCCTTTTGCTTACTTCTCTTCTAACTTTGTACTATTAATGCTAGTTTATTTTCAATGTGAGAGGGTTGAATTCACCCATTTTTCTTGTGTGACTTCAAATATCATTGTTTAATAACCATTCAATTGTTGTGTCTTGAATATAGTTTTGTAAATTGACTAAATTTCTTTGACTTTTGTTTCCCACATATTTTTTTTCTTCTATATTTCATTTGTATGCTAGTCATGTTATTCAAGAATTATCCTCAACAATTGACAAATTGTCATAGTTTGTGACTTGCAAGTTTTAGTATCATTGACTTCAATTGGCAATTCTATAGATTAGGGTTTGGAGAGCTTGTAGTTCTTGCACTTGCAATAGTTTCCTAAGAAAATTTTTTTTTCCCACTTTTGTTTGTTGCAATGCTTATAATACATTTTGAAGCCAGATATTTGCCTCTCAATTCAACATTGTCACCACATGAATTTGTCCCCCTAACTTCAAATTTCACCAAAAGATTGGTGCAATAAATAATTTTGAAGCCACCTTGGCTTTGGGACAAGGAAGTCCAAAAAAATCACTACTTGTGAGGAAGTAACACATGGGAAGTTAGGCCACAAGAGAGGGAATCCATTTTGCCCATGAGGCCTCAATGCTTGTGCAAGTTGTACTGTGTAAGGTGAGGTATTTAATGAGGCCATTTGACCGTCATGTACTTGTAGATCTTGTCTATAGTACAACAAGGGGTTGGCACCATTGAAGTGCTCCCCTCTTTCCTTGGAGAGGTTTAGGATCCCATGGCCCAAAGACCATTTGAAAGCCCTTGGAGTTTCCCACTGCGCCAACTTTCGTGCCCGACCGATGTGTTTGCACCCAAACATCTACACTCAACCGATGCGTCCACGCCCAACCGATGCGTGTGCGTCCAGACATCCACGCTCAACTAATAAGTCCGCACCTAGACATCCACACTCGACCGAAAGCATCCACGCCCAACCAATGCATTTGTGCCCTAGTAGGAGAGAACTAGAAAGACCCCAACTCTTGATTTTTTCCTCTCCGCATCCACGGCCCTACGTCCACGCCCCACTTGAAAACGGATGGGTTGTCCAGTTGCATAAGTCACTCTTGGAAAAGATGCATTGTCTCTCTTCAAGGTTGAATCCTAGTAGACCCTAAACCTTAGGACACCTAAAGCCTTATTGTTTTGTCCGAACAATTAATAGGACAAATGCTTGAGAAGCCAAAAAAATTTCAAGAAGTTTTCAACAAACATACAATTAAAGTGTTTTCATGGTTATATATAAATGTTCCTCATTCATTTCCCTCTTATCTATTTTCACAAATCAATGTTGGACCAAGTTCATGCAAGAATTAAGCTTCATTTCCATTGAAGGTCAAAAATATTTAATGAATCTAGAGCCTCCCCATTAGTCTCTCCTTTTTTATTCCCACAATTAAATGATGCAAGCTTTGGCAAAGAATTACCTTCCCTTCTATTGTTGAAATTTTTGTTTCAATAATTCAAGAGCCTTCCAGTTAGTCCCTTCTTTTGTATTCCCACAATTAAATGAACCAAGTTAAGACAAGAATGAAGCTTTACTTTTAACACAATAGATTTTTTTATTAATGAAAGTACCCCTTTTAAGTGTCCGTTGTTCAATTGGAGATTGAAGTTGGCAAGTGCTAATGCAATGGCTTGTTCCATTTGTTTTTTAAAGAAACAGAAAAGGAGAAGAAGTTTGCAAATGGTTTTGAGAAAACAACATATGGAAAGGTAGGCCACAAGAGAGGGAAGGCATTCCTTCCCCAACTCCTTTTCAAAATGAGGTAGGTGAGGTATTTAATGAGGCCATTTGACCATCATGTACTTGTAGATCTTGTCTATAGTACAACAAGGGGTTGGCAATATTGAAGTACTCCCCTCTTTCCTTGGAGAGGTTTAGCATCCCATGGCCTAAAGACCATTTGAAAGCCCTTGGAGTTTCTTGCTGCGTAGCTTCTGTGCCCGACCAATGCGTCCGCGCCTAGACGTTCGTGCCCAGGCATCCACGCCCAATTGATGCATCTGCGTCTAGATGTCCATGCCCGACGGATGCGTCCGCACCCAAGCACATAACGTCCACGCCCAAGCACATAACGTCCACACCCGTTAGCATCTACACCCACACCACTTTATTCCTGCTTGAACTTCTGTCCACGCCCTAGCGTCCGCACTTGGTTCCAATGTGGAATGACATGTCAGTTACCTTAGATAAATAAAAGTTACCCATGGAAAATTTTCAAGAAGTAGAAAATTGAAGTTGGACCAATTGGACTAACCACCCAATTGTCTGGTCCGGTTTGTCCGTCCATTTGGGACGTCTGGTGACCCTAACTCGTCCGTTGTGACAACCCTGATTGATACATTGTTTTAGTTGCAAAGTTGTCAATCTATAGTTGCAAAAAACAACTAGGAAACAACTAGGAAAAGATTACAACTATAAAATGACTGTAGTTGTTTCCTAGTTGTTTTCTAATCATTCACTAGAGGTTTTGTAGTCGTTTCCTACAATACTAGAAAATTCAACTTTTTTGTTGATTTGGTTGAATAAATTTGATTCACTTTTCTATTGATTTGGAGAGTAATTTGTTGATTTGGATATAAATCAATCGAAAAGTGAACCAAATGAATGCATTGAAATCAACAAATAATTGAAAAAAAATTGATTTTCCTACTTTCTACAAATTAAAATGTCCAAATTGTATTTACTAGGGGAGATTCTTAGAAGTAGAATTCTAGTGAAGAAAATACATAGTTGGACATTTTTATTTTTATAAAATGAGAAAATAAATTTTAAATAAAAATAAAATTTGTAAATTTGTGAGTACTTCATAGTGATGAGATTTGACCAAAAAAATTAGGTCAAAACCATTTCTAATATTTACAAGTGTATGCGCAAGAGAGGCCTCTTTGCACAAACGTGGAGGACATAAATTAATGTTTTTTTAGATGCCCTTAGGTAGGGACATGTCTACCTACTATAGGAATATACCACAGAAATTTCAACCAAAAATCATTCATTTAAACCGGTATTTAGTATAAAAAACTCATAAAACCTGAAAGCATGACTATTACAAAAAATTGATTTTTAAAAAATTCTGAAAAATATAGGGTACAATGACAATCAAAAATTCTAGAAATTCTAGGAATTTTTTATTTTGGGCATTGAGTTCATAATTCAAAAGTTCTAGTGGTTGACAAAAACTAGTTTCCAAAATGCTACACAAATTGGATAGTGTTTCTTGCAACGACCCTCTTCTCTTTCTTGCAATTCTCAAAACCTATTACTCACTTCATTTGGAGTTTTTATGAGTAAATTATGCTTGAAATATAAACAAATATGTATAAAATGTAATTTCAACAATGGCTTACAAAGTTGTATACTATAACCTATAAAATCCATATGGTTGAATCAATTTTTGTAGGAAAAAACTATCAATAAAATTGAAAATCAAATATTGAAAATTTATGTGATTTTTGTAATTGGATTGTAGGAATGCAACTTTTGATTCACTCTTCAATAGAAGCAAAATTCATATAATCAAGATCATGACCATATCAAATCTTCTTTTATAGATTTAAAAGTTTAACATGGTAAATATATTTCTAAAAATGTCTACAATAAATATACATATCATTTTAGGCTAACTTTTTTGACAAATATAGACGGACAACATGATGAACCTACAATGGACTAGGTCTTTGAGCAACCAATTGAAAATTTAGGCATGTTTCTACGAAGTCAATTTTCAATGGATCTCTATGAAAATTTGACACAAGGTGTAGAGATATACCTCCTTCTTGAAAATGTAATTTTTTTTTCTCAATTATGTGCTGAGATTAAAATTTGTTACTTGAAATTTTTTTGGTAGTTCGGGCAACTCATGAAAATCATCTTTTACTTTTGAAATTTTGCAAACATGTAACTAACATAATGTAGGATGCAATTGTAAAATAAAAACCTAAGTATAGTGCAAAAATCTCACTTTAGGAATGTAAGTGCTAATTTACCCACCCTTGGTAAATCACGAATACAACAAGGTTTTTGAGGTTAGACTAATGATTCCTACTTTTTGGTGTCTTAGCATAGTCCATTGTGCCTTCCAAGCAATGGATCTTTTTTAAGTGCTTAAGTGGACCCAAATGAGCAAAAACCGCCAAATCTAACTTTCTATGCAACCACAACAATATCTGGCTGACTAAATGAGGTTGCCGTTTATTTTGTAAGACACCTCAAAGAGGGGATAATAGAAGAATCTTCTAGAGAATTCTCTGCCCTTTTTGAAAACATAAAATTCGTCCCTATCCGAAACTCCTACCCAAAGTTATGGGCGGATGATGTTTGATCGCTACTCAGATCATCAAACTTCATTCACGACTTAGGCTAGGTTTATATTGAGCTTGGGGCTAGATGGAAGGTCAGTCGGATTTGCCTTCAATGTGGCCCCAATTTTTTCATTTGGCCTTAATTAATTTGAAGCCATTGGGTCCAATTTTAAGGCCTAATTTTCAATTCATATGCTCTTGGATTTTTTGAATGCTCAATTAAAAAAATATAAAAATATGCACGTTTACCTTTCTCTTCATTTCTTTTCTATTTAAAAAATAAGTTTCTTTTAAAAAAATTCCTTTTTTTTTTCCTATTTATTCTATTTCAAAAATAGAAGAAAGAGTGTTTTTAATTTTTTTGAACCTTTCCCTTCTTATTCCTATTTTATCTATTTTTCTATTTGGAAAAGAAGGAGACTTTTTTACTTCTTTTGAACCTTTTCCTTTCACTTGATGTTGAATCTAGAGTTGACATTGGAACTATAATTGAAGCTCTAGAATAGTTGTCATTTATTTTCATGAGGATTTAAAGAATTTAAAGAAAGAAATAATTTTTGTCTTGTCACTATAGGGGGTTGAAAGTAATCACACAACTAAACACATAATGAGAGAATATATATATATATATATATATATATATATAATCTCTTTTGTAAATCTATACTTTCAATTTTTTTTAATGAAATTCTTTTATTATGAGAACTTGAATGAATTCAATGACAAATGTAACCATAAATGTTATTTCTAGTACCGTAATCTTTCTTTATCATACTCTTTTTTCAAGTAAATGTCATTAGAAATGATAAATTAATTGAAAAAATTACTTGGGAAGCAAAATTAACTACAAAATAAATCAATGAAGGAGCTCAAATTTGCTTTGGTAATCTAAAAGGTCTTTAATACACTAATAAAAGAAATATATTGTAGAACTATGAGGTTATTGTATGAGGTTTTAATAATATTATTATTATTTTTGAATATTTGTTATTTTGTTATTTATGATCATTATTTTTATTTTTAATTTAATTTTTAAAAATTTAAAAATTTAAATTAGAACATCGCATGTCAATCAAAGCAAATAAACATGTCAGTTAAACCAAATAAAAATTGCATATTAGTTAGAGAAACTGTACATAACATTAAGCTTAAATTAAAATAAACATTAACGTTATAACAAGCTTACAAACAAGCCTCTTCAACTCAGCCCTAGTGCTCTCAAAAATTCAACAACACACCCTTTCGCAATGGAAATAGTCCATGTGTTTCAAGAATAAAAATTAAAAAATTAAAAAAAATTCAACAACATAGGGGGGAGGAAGTTTCTTGAGCTCATCTATCAAAAAAGAAAACAAAAGACTTTACATTGGTATACAATGGAGATTTGTACAATCCAATAGAGGAGATTGGAATTCGGGCCACCCCAAACCTCGTCTTGATTACTCCCTTGAGGCCAGATGGTTTGGCACCAAAACCATGCCACCTAAGGCGACACATAGGATGAGTTGTAGTTCTAGTTGGCTCCAAGTATAAAGACCTTCGGCCAAATTTGGAGAAATTGAGGGACCCTATTGGTTCAAACTTGAAAAGTTCAGGCTGACCTTCAATCCGGCTCTAAGTATAAACTAGCCCGTAAGTCTAATTCCTTAATTCAGAATAACTTGAAATTTCACAGTGGTGTCTAAAAGGCTTGGCTCTACCTAACTCTGGAGTTGGGCCTTAATAGAAAATTTCTATAAACCTTTCATCCCAACCTATATTAGACTTCATCCTCCTTTGTTTCCTTGGATTTTCGGTTCTTTCATGGTTGTTTGCTGAAACAACTTGACAACATGATGAACACGATGTCCAACATGTCTAGTAGACCCCTTGTCCGTCTAATTAAGTCAACCTTAAGATTGACTTTCAAATAAAGCACTTTCTATTTCCAACCTTGACATATTTGAATTTCATTTTATTGAAGTATCTCAATTTAATAATCACTTATTACATTTTAAACTATAGATCGTAAATAAAGTGAGATTTCAAATTGTCTCTGTTGTTAGGATAAGGACTTATTCGTCAAATTTGTCTTGCATATGAGTCACTCTTCTTATACAACATATAACATTAGACGAACAATTCGACACCCAAACCCCAAAATGCGTTTGATAGAACAACCCTAGTTCTTTCTTAAGCAAAAGGGTCCAATGAGCTCTACTTAACTCCCTCTAGAGGCCTGTGGTTCTAAATTTTTTACTCTACTTGACCTTTCAAGTGTTCTACTAAGCTCCCTTGGTATTCTAAGGTTGGGTTTAGTTTCTATTTATTTCCTATTTTTAGTAAGTTTATATATTTTTTGTAGCTCTTAATTCTAGCTTTCTATTTTGGTAAGACCCTTGCTAATCTGACTTTCCTACTAAAAGTTCTTAATGGATGAAGTTTGACTACTAGTTGGCACTTAAAACTTCATCTACAAATTTCTTCTAATCCACAATTTGAAATCGACTTTTTCTTTCATCCATGGACTCTAAGTAATAGCCTCTTTCTAATCCTCTCAATTTGTTCCAAAGTTTTACATCCACCTATTTGTTATCCAATTTAAGTCCTAACCTTCATTCAACAATAATTTTCTCATTTTTTCTCCAATTTGGCGATTTGGGCCTGCCTTAGGATTTTGGAGAGCTACAAGCCTCCTCTCTAGGAATATAACTTCAAAAATGACCTAACTTCTAGTCTTAGGAGTTTGACTTGGGGCTAGGCCTCAGTTAGGATTTGTAGTTGCTAATTAGGTGGGTGGGGATAGTTAAGGAGGGGGTTAGCTTCTTACTTTGGAGCTAACACCATTGATCATGCTTTTCGAGGGTACTTCCTCCTCCACCATTACCTTCCATGACATAATGCAATTGATCGCCATTTTAATAAAGGGTGAGTTAATACAATGGTTGATTCCTTCTACTCCTACCAACCTTACCTCCTTTCTTTCTACTCCCTTGCTTCCTTTTCTTTGTATCCTATTCCTCTTACGTCCTTAGAAGTAGCCCAATTAACCTCGTTCGATTTTTCTAGGCCTAATTAAAGGCACATCATTGTCCATTATGCCTTGAACTACCTCATACACTTGGCATCTTGATAATTGCCTTGTTTTAATCCTATAGTTAGAAGTTCAAGATTGGAATTTCTCTTCTATCTCAACACCTTGGGCCTCTCCTAGTTAATCTCATTGTCCTCCTTCCCTTCCTCATTCCTTCTACTAACTCTTCCTCTCATTCCTTCCATTGGTGTGGGTCCTCACGTGCTAGACATTTTACTTCCTTTCCACTTATTGGAATTGGTGGGGGAAGGGGAGTTGGCTTCCCTGCTCCAATGCCCTTTTATGGGAGGGTTAAGTCTTGTTTGTGTTCTCCCCTTTTTTTCTCCCCTACTCCCTAAATCCCATGGGCTCCCTCTTGCTTCCCAAAATCCTAGCTCCATAGAAACCCATTCCCAAACCCCAACTCTCAACCCCAACTCTCCGGTACATATACTAGAAGAAACCAATGTTGGTTTCTTCTAGTAGTAGGAGTCCAATACCCCACTCTCCGAAATCCTAACTCCTCGACCCCAGCTCTCCGATACCCCAACAGTTTCGGTACCTGGCAATTCTGATATTCGGTAGTCCTGGATTGGTTTCTAGGCTTGTTCTTTAGCCATTATTGGGCTGATTTGCATGGTTTTTTGGAACTGTTGGTTGGTTTGTGTTTTTTAGCGATTGCTAGCCTTGGTTATTCCTTTTCGGAACTAAAAAAAGACTGACTTATGGTATTAATGGAACTACACCTAACCGAGCTCTATATCCCTCATGGTTTCTATGCCATGGATGACCCTTCTCTTCTACTTTCTCTATGGATGAACGCTTCTAATCTTTTAGAAGCTAAACTTTGAATAGTTTCCAAAAATTTTTGGAGACTAAACTTTAGACATGAAACCCTTGGGGATTTGAGGTTTGTCCATGAAGTGGTTTTCACACACAACTAAGGCTCTTATTTCCCTACGAATTCAAAGCTCTGTTGTCATAGAGGGACTCACCAACCTTCACACACACTAGGCTCACTTTATAGACCACTACATTAGTATTGAAGGACAAGAGGGCACTTAAAGGCCAAAGATTAGTGACACATGGGTTAGCACAAGAACAAACTTAATCTAAAGGCCCCCCAAGGTGGCATGGCTAGGTCATATGGAGGGTTACTCCAAGGTTAAGATAAGGACAAGACACGAAGGAAGACCAAAAGAACCCCTCAAAGAATAACACAATACCACGGCCTCTCAAAAAGCTAATTGGAGTAAATTCTCAAGCCTCCAAAGGATTTGAGATGGTTAGAGTGGAGGACTCAAGGTGCAAGGGACTTGTAAAGACCTCAAGAAGCTCATAAAAGACCAACAACGGGTATAAAGTGCCCCAAAAATATTGTTCCAAGATTTTTGGCCTAAAACACCAAAATTCCAATATAAAATGGACCCAAAGAACTCAAATACAACAAATGGGGGTGAGTTGAGAAGAAAAGAGGTGCCCTTTTAAACTCTTTCCTAAGCACCTACCTCTTTTCATTCATCTGAAGCAACCCTATCACTTTGGATTTATATCATCATCTTCAAGGGTTTTCATTTTCTATTTTGGTCCGTAATCTAACTTTTGGAAATTAACTCCAAATCACAAATGGATTGCACCATTGGCTTTAGAAAACCATTTTTGGTCCTTGGGTATTCTTCACCCCTTTCCTTAACTCTAAAATCTCAACGAAACCTAGTACCAACTTAATACCAAAACCAAGTAAAAATCCAACTTTTGGAGTTTGACTTTTTTGACAAAAGTAACTAGTCATGGTAAGGGGGAGTAGAAGAAGACCTATCTTTGACCTCATTATATTTCCGTATGCTGTCACTTTCCTTGTTAACTATGTCCTAAACTTTAAATTATGTTGGTTGTTGGGAAATCTTGCGGGTTCAGATACTTCTGACTATCAAAATGTCCTAAAACTTGTTAGGGCGTTTATCGTTAGGGTTGTCTCGGACGTACGTCTCGGACGAAATCGCATCTGAAAATTGGATGTAGTCGGACGTTGCCTGGTCGCCTTCCGAGGAGTGGGCGGACAGGGCGGACGGGCATACTTCCAATGTATAGGGTGAATGGGTGGACATCCATCTTCTCTCACAATTTGCAATTGGAATTTTTTGAGTTTGAGGGTGGGTAATGTACCATTGCAAAGGTATTTGGAGGACCTTTCCAACGGTATATTACACACCCAAAAAATCAAAAAAATGAAGTCGAAAACGACGATTGAAGCTAGTTGTTCGCTTGTTCGTTGAACAAGTCGGCCGTCCGCCCATCTACCTCTTCAAAAATATATTGGATTCCCCAAAACTTAAATCCACCTCTAAAGATTAGTATTCAATACTACAAGCATCCAATGCAACATTAATGACTGAAAGGATGATTTAAGGTATTCTCCTATTCATTTAAATTGCCATTCTAAACCCGAAACCCTAAAACCCTAAACCCTATACTGTAAATCTTATATGAATTACTATAAGCATTGGTGCATTATGTACATTATTTTTTGACCTTCCATTACTTTTGCATGTGATTATCAAAATGTACTACAAAAATAAACCTCATGGATTTATTTATTTATAGTAATTACTAATGTTTTTTTAATTTTTATGGTAGCTGCATCAAATGTTATGTAATACTATACAAATTTATAGTATTCAATTAAAAAATATATGGTTGTCTTGTAACTTTCATTTCATAAAGTGCAATCAAGTAAAATAAAACCATATATTTTGAAAGAAACTATTTGATATGGTGACATTATATAAGATTCTAAAATATAACATTTTATTTGTTTTTTAGATGTCACTATTAGATGCACTTACAATAATACATGTTGAACTTGAGCTACATAAAAATACATTGAATTACCATAATGTGCTTAAAGTATTATTTTAATAATATTCTCTAATAAAATAATAAAATTGCTAGTACTATGCATACCTTGGTGTTTTCAACCATCAATGCATCTTACAACAAAACTTAAATAAATACTTTAATTAATAATTAAATACTTCACACTTCACATTTGTATAGTGATACATAACATTTGATGCTGCACACCATAAAAATTAAAAAAAAATTAGTAATTGCTATAAATAAATAAATCCATGAGGTTTATTTTTGTAGTACATTTTGATAATCACATGCAAAAGTGATGGAAGGTCAAAAATAATGTACACAATGCACCAATGCTTATAGTAATTCATGTAAGATTTACAATATAGGGTTTAGGATTTTAGGATTTAGGGTTTAGAATGGTGGTTTGAATGAGTAGGAGAATACCTTAAATCATCCTTTCAATCATTAGTGATACATTGGATGCTTATAGTACTGAACACTAGTCTTTAGAGGTGGATTTAAATTTTTGGGAATCCAATATATTGTTGAGGAGGTGGACGGGGCAGACGGCCAACCTGTTCAATAAACGGGCGAACACTCAACTTCAAACGTTGTTTTCGACTTCATTTTTTGAGTTTGGGTGTGTATAATATACCATTGAAAAGGGCTTCCAAATACCTTTTCAATAGTATATTACCCACCCTCAAACTCTAAAAACTCCAATCGCAAATTGCGAGAGAAGATGGTTGTTTGTTTGTCCACTTGTTTGCCCATCCGCTTGGTGGACAACTTGGTGGGTGGACGGGCAAGTGGATGGGCGGACATCCATCTTCTCTTGCAATTAGCGGCTTCGTTTCTTGGAATTTTTGGGCGTATCATATACCATTGGAAAGGTATTTGAGAGATCTTTCTAACGGTATATTACACGCCCAAAAATTCCAAAAAATGAAGCTGCAATTTGTGAGAGAAGATGGTTGTCCGCCCGTCTGATCAACAGGTCGGTCGTCTACTTGTCCGCAAAGCAGATGGCTCGACAGATGGGCAAACGAGTGGACAACCAACTTTTTGAGTAGAGAGGTAGATAGCCATCTTCTCTTGCCATTTGTGATTGAAGCACTTGGAGCAGACGGCTTGGCAGATAGGCGGACAACCATCTTCTCTCGCAATTTGTGATTGGAGTTTTTTGAGTTTGGGGGTGTGTTGTATACCATTGGAAAGGTATTTTGAAGACCTTTTCAATAGTATATTACACGTCCCAAAATTTTGGGAAACGAAGCCACAAATTGTGAAAAAAGATGATTGTCCGCTTGTCCGCCCATTTGCTAAGCAGACGGCTTGGCGAGCGTGCAGACAGCCAACCTACTGGGTGGATAGGTGGAGAGATATCTTCTCTCGCAATTTGCGGCTTCAACTTTTGGAATTTCAGGGCGTGTAATATACCATTGGAAAGGTATTTCAAAGACCTTTCCAATGGTATATTACACGCCCCAAAATTACGAAAAACAAAGCTGCAAATTACAAGAGAAGACGACTATCCGCTTGTTTGGCATTCCGCCTAGCGGACGGCTTGGTGGAGGGGGGACAAGCGGATGGGCGGACAGCCAACCTATTGGGTAGATAGGTGGACAATCATCTTATCTTGCAATTTGTAATTGGGATTTTTCAAGTTTGGAGGTAGGTAATATATCATTGGAAAGGTATTTGGAAGACCTTTCCAACAACATATTGCACACCCAAAAATTCTAGTAAATAAAGTTGGAAATGACGATTGAAGCTAGCTGTCTGCTCGTTTGTCACGTGGATGGCTTGGCGGGCAGGCGAATGGGCAGATAGGCGGACAACCATCTTCTCTTGCAATTTGCAGCTTCATCTTTTGGAATTTTGAGGCGTGTAATATACCATTGGAAAGGTATTTCAAAGACCTTTCCAACAGTATAATATGTGCCCTAAAATCCCGAAAATGAAGTCTTAAAC
The DNA here is from genome assembly GCA_963920665.1 of Straminergon stramineum. Classification (NCBI taxonomy): domain Eukaryota; kingdom Viridiplantae; phylum Streptophyta; class Bryopsida; order Hypnales; family Calliergonaceae; genus Straminergon; species Straminergon stramineum. Next base: position 21,159,820 of record OY987268.1, read on the forward strand.
GACGATTGAAGCTTGTTGTCTGCCTTGTCCGTCGGCCACCCCGGTCGCCCGGCCACTATTTGCCCCGTCCGCCCCATCCACCCATCTGCTATTCGCCTCGTCCACCCTATTCACTTTGTTTGCTCATCTATTGTCTGCCTTGTCCACCCGTCCATTGTCTACCCCATCCACCGTCCACTATTTGCCCGTCCAACGAATGGGGTTAGACTCTTAGTGTCTATGTCCTTAGACATCTAGGAAGTGGCGGACACAGACGTTGGACGTCTAGGCGTCCATGCAACCCTATTATTCATACAAAAGAATCTATTAATCTTTAGTGTACGAAAGAATCTATTATTCTAATCTTATTCGCACAAAAGAATCTATTATTCTAATATTTAGTGAGATTTTTTTGCAACCTAGGTAATTTCTAGGAATTTTTTGTTGTAAATTTTGGAGGTTGATTGTAGGAAAGAACATCTTTTGAGTTTTTTGACAGTCAAAAATTTTTGAAACTTTTTGTGGAACCTCTCATAGAATTCCACAACACATGTGTAGGCTCATATTTTTACTCTACACATCAGCTTGGAGGGGATAAAATTCACCTCGTTTAAATATCAATGCTTAGGAAATCTTTCACACCGGAGGGAATATTGGCTAACTGACTTTGCTTGTGAGTCCCGGGCATGATTTTAACCTGTAGACACATCCTTTTCGGTTGTAACTTCTTCTACAGTCTCATCTTGGTATAATTAACTCATGTAGGCCAACAATTGGAGTTCTACTATTTCATTGATGGAATGGGGAAACTGGAACTTATCCCCGAGAACTGACCTAAATACCTCATTGGGATTTCCTTGACCAATTTTAGCTTAGAGATGTCTCTTCTATATAGAGTTTGAGCCAGTTGTGTCAATAACACATAATTTTCTAATTTTTCACGATTAGTCGGGTTCTAACCTATGTATAAGTTGTAATTTGGGGGTATTCTACCTATAATATTCTAATTCTAGAACAAATGCTATATCGATATGTAACTTAACTATTTTGGTTCTATACTCTTTTTTGTTTTTTTTGCATATAAAACTACACTCAAAATAATATAATATAAAAAAAATTAATAGGTCCCCATTGACAAATTGGGGGCTCACAAGGAATTAATGTCAATTGACCATGTTAGGTAGGGTCAAAAACAAACTTCTCATATAATTTCAAAAGCTTTTATTTTGAAATCTATGTAGTTAAAATTATAAATATTTTTCCACATTCCTATAGTATCCTAGTACTTTTTTATCTAGTTGAATTTTTCAAATTTTTTTTTGTTGCCTTAAAAAGAAGTAGATCTTGACAATTTCTTCTTAAAATGTACCCTAGTCTATTAGGGGTGAAATAAAAAACAATGTTAGGTTTATCTATCTTGTATATTAACTCCTAAAGGACCAAGGTGTGTTTTTTAGCAATATAACTATTTGGGGGCAGGTACATGTGACTAGAGATTTCCATGTTTTGGGCCCAAACTTTAATAGAAAGTGTGAACAAGGAATATCTTTCATGTGCACTAAATTTCAGGGCATTTGGAAATATGAGTCAAAAGTTATGGCCTAATATGTAGTTTGTTTCTCAACTTGGGCAGTCCAGGCAAATCTGAAAAAATCATTTTTTTTCAAAAATTAAAATTTGAACTTGATTTTTCAGATTTATATATACATAGAAAGCTTTGAATCATTCCAATTTGATCAATGAGTCAAAAGTTATGAGATGTTTTAGTTTGTAGGCAAGTATGGATTCTCTACTCTAAAATAAACTTTGAATTCCTTTATTTAACTCAATTTTCAATACTTTTTGAAAATAATAAAAACATTAGATGTTGATTGATTATTACAACATTACTACCATTGGAATTGGTAATTTTTAATTCCATTAATAAATTGTTAACAATTTTGAATTTTGAATCATTCTCTACATCTTTCTACTTACTATTTTTTTCCTATATGTTGCACAATTCCAAATGATCTAAAAATTTTCAAGTATGTAGCCAACTTGCATTGAAGAATGACTCTAAAGAAGCACCACCATTTTGGACATTTTTTCATATAAATGTGACCTTGAGAAGTGTAGCTGCCCGTTTTTTCACAAAGTCCAAAAAAGGATTTTTGTCACTTCAAATGCTAATATCTTGTAATCTACAAGGGAATGTTGGGACATGAACGTGGAGTGGCGAGCAGTGAGTGGGGGGTGGACAAAATAGAAGGAAAAAAAAGAAAATTAGAAAATGGATGAAGAAGTGGATAACAATTGATGAAAAAATGAATGGAAGTTGTAGAATTTTTAGATGAAATTGGATGGAAGAAATGAACGAAACTTGTTGGAAAAAATGGATGAAAGTAATGGATGAAAGTGGATGACTGAAGTGCACGAAAGTGTCTGGCAAATATAGGTGAAATGTGGTAAAAAAAGAGTAAAAGTAGAGGGGAGAAATGAAAGATACAAAATTGTTATTAAGTAAAAATAACCACTCCTTTGAAAATGGTTTAGGGTCATCTTTAGCACTCCTATTGGTGGAAGGGTTTTCTTCTATGACCGGGAAGGGTCCCTACAACCGTAGATTAAGGAATTAGGACAACTTTCCAATTTAGCACTGAAATTTCCAAGTGCAACCTATTTGTAAAGAACGTGAGATGAGTGATGTTTTGTCACTATGAGAGGAGACTTTGGCCATTTTAATCGTTGGACATCTCATGTGGGGCTTCAAATATTGCTTGAATCTACATAGGCCTACTTTTAGGGAAACATGCTTGTGTGGCAACCTCATTACCTTTTTCATGGCTATGGTGTAAGAAAATAATCCTACCACCTTCATCCAAAAGAAAGTGGAACAAGCCAACAAACTTGAACTGCATCAACACAATGTGAACATCCAACATTGAACAGAATGTTGCATTTAGGACATCAACCATTGTGGGTGGATTCAAAGCTTTAGTTACTCCATTATCTAAGTCTATTGCTTTGGACTGCGGCCACATTGATGTTCACTGCAGCACTTGGAACATCATCATTCCCTTCATTATTACTACATGCCCACTAGCTCACCATCTCTTGCCATGGTTGTAATACCAAGTGGAAAATGACAATGGTATAGCACGTGTGCTACAAAAAGTCCGTTTAAGAGAATGCATAATCCAGAAGGGCACCTCAAATTCAAATATAATAAGAAAGCATACTCATACCAATTACAGAAATGCACATAAGCCATCTATAGTGCAAAACAAATGCATCTCATATAGATTGGCTTAGTTTGAACTACCCTCATTGTTTGATAAACAATAATCTAACTCTAAAGTACAGTCATCAACAAACTGCAAAGCATGAGGATCTACCGAACAGGCCCTAGAAGTGGATTTAGGGTCTTAGGAGACAAAATCCCTGAAAACCGCCTCAACGTATATTGGTAAGTGAAATGGTTTAGGGGGGCTTGGAAAGAATCTTGGATTGGCAAAAAAAGGGACAAGTGTAAATGAACTCAGTTCATGTGCCTTCCTACAGAAACCAACATACAAGATGTTAGACTAGGAAGGGATAACTTCAATTATTGCAAAAAAATAAAAGGACATTAAAATGAAACTTACTTACTGAATCGTGATGTCTTCACAACACACTACCATAGGACCTCCTTGTCATCCAAGTCAACATGGGCAATTTGGGGACGTGGTACTGGTAGGTGAACAACAACAGCACAACGCATTACAAGAGCAATGATGGCATCAAAGATTGTTTTATCCCCTTCGAAGGCCAAAATATGACGATGAGTGGCCCAACAAGCCTAAATAGTGGATCCTACAAACAAGACCCTTGAATGTTAGAAGTAGATTTCAGAACAGACATTTCATGACAAAGTTCCAATAATATGAATTGCAATAAGAAGCCATAAATACATGTGGCTATTGTGCGGTCCACGATGACGTCCCCTGGTTTAGTTAGGGCCTCCATAAGCATCTACATGAATTGTCGACCCTTTTCCTCAAGACTATGCCATAGTAAGTTGCCATTCGTGGCGAGGTCCTCTTCGAAACAGAAGTTCCAAAGGATGTCATTGTGAGCCCCTAATTCATCACCAGAGGTTCACTCTTTCTTTTTTCGTATTGTGTCATTTTAAATACACTTTTATATACAAAAAGACCAAAAAAGAGTGTAAAACCAAAATAAAAATGTCACATTCTAATATAGTATTTGGTCTAGTTTTGGAATATTATAGCTAGAATGGCCCGACCACAAGTTGTAAATAGGTTAGAACACAACTAATCGTGGCAAATTGGTCAATTATGAGTGATGGGCGTATCAAGCTCAAAACCCCACATGGAAAGGGCATCTCTAGGCTAGAATTGGTTGAGGGAACCTTGGTAAGGCATAGGAATCGGTTCCCAAAGATAGGTTCTAGTTTCCCCATTTCATCGACGAAATAACGGAACCCCAATTATTGGCATTGTAGATGTTTAAGATACCAAGACAGGACCATGGAGGAATCTCAAGTCCTAAGAGGGTGGTTTGGGGTCAAACCTATGTCCGGGAACCAACGGCAAAGTTGGTTCATCAAGATTCCCCCCGGTGTAAAAGATTCCCCGATGACCAATAATTAAACGAGGGGGTGGATTTTGTCCCCCCTAGGCCGATGTGTAGAGTAAAAATATGAGCCTACACATGTGTTGTGGGATCCCATGGGAGGTTCCATGAAAAGTTTCAAAATTTTCTGATAGTCAAAAGATGTCTTTCTGGACGGTCAATTTCCCAAATCTGCAATAGGAAATTCCTAGAAATTCCTGAGGTGGCGATAAATTCCCACTAAAAATTAGTAGAGCTTCTTTTATGTTAATAAGATGCCCCGACAAGTTTCAAGACATTCCAATAGTTAGAAGTACCCAAACCTGCCAAATTCCCTGACAATTAATGAAATTTAAAGTCCACGGAAGGTTTGACTAATGGAGCGGGAGCATGCAGAAGCGAAATGGGGCCCAAGATAAGTCTTTTCTCACACCCCTGTACCTATTTAGGAGCTTAGGCTAGTTACTTTTGCTAGAAAAGTCAACCCCCCAAAAGTTGAGATTTTTCCTAAGTTTGGCATTTAATTGGTGTTCGGTTTCGTTGCAATTTTGAAGATATAAAAAGAGGAGGGTTTTTTGTAGGATTAAAAATGTCCTTCTAAAGCCAATGGCGCAATTTGTTTGCGATTCGGAGTTAATCTCCCAAAGTTAGCTTAGTGGGCCAACATAGGATAAAAACCTTGAGTTTTGGATGAAAATCGAAGAAGATAAGGTTAACTTAGATGAATGAGGAGATGTGGGTGCCTAGAAAAGAGTATAAAAGGGCACCCCTTCTCTTCTCTCACCACCCCCTTTTTGTGTAATTGGGTCCATTTAATCCAAGTTGTATTGAAAATTGTGACATTTTTAGCCACAAGCCTTGCAACGATGTTTTTTGGGCACTTTTGGCCGTTGTTGTTATTATGAGCTCGCGAGGTCTTTGTGGGTCCCTTGCATTTTGAGTGCGCATAGTACTAACTCTTCTAAGCTTGAGCTTGGAGGCTTTGCTAACTTATTATGTTACTAGAAGTTGTGTGTGCTTACCTTTGAGAGACCCTTTTGGCCACCTTCTTTGTCTTGTCATTGCATTAACCCTAGAGCAACCCCCCATATGACTAGCAATGTCGCTTTGGGGGGCCTTTAGTTCAAGTCTTTATTGATACTAACTCTGTATAGCTAATCTTCGTAATGTCAAGGGACAATTCCTTTTGTTATTCCTAAGTTTGACGTGGTATTCCTTGGTGAGAGACACGAGAATGTGAGGATAGTGGGTCCCGCCCATTCAATGAAGCTTTGAACCCCTTAAGGATAAAAAGTCTTAGTGGTGTGTTAAAAGAGGGAACAACGGCAAAGCTTTGAATCCCGTTGGGGTAAAATGTCTGAGCAATGTGTTAAGAGAAAGAACGACGAAGAAGCTTTGAACCTTCTTGGGGTAAAAAGTCTTAACAATGTGTTAAAAGAGGGAATTATGGCAAAGCTTTAAACCCCTTTGGGATAAAAAGTCTTAGCAGTGCATTAGAACCACCTCATGGAAGAACTGTGAGACCACGTGGCCCTTTTCACTAGAAGGTTTAGTTCCCAAAACATGTTGGAAACAAACCAAGGTTTAGGTCCCTAAAAGTAGGAATTAGAGGGTAGAAAGAGCATGAGAAAAGAATGGGCCTTCGTCCCCCTGCGGGCCTGAAAAACACCACCTCCTAGCATAGTCATGACCACCCAAACTCCCTATAGAAAGTAGCACCAAAATTTGCCATAGGAAAGGTTGCAAACAACACCCTAGTTCAACCCTGATACTCGGGAGGGGGCTGGCCGAGTACCAGAGGTGGGTCAGCAGGTTAGAACTAGACGTTGGAGGGGTCGGATTACAATATCGGGAGCCAGAGGGGGTCATATTATAGTATCATGAGCTAGAGGGGTCGGGTTATAGTACTAGGAGTTGGGGAGTCGAGATTCAACATCGGGCGATTGGAGGGTCGGGTTACAGTATCGGGAGCTGGAAGTCGGGGTCCAACATCAGGCGCCTGGGGGATCGGGTTTATAGTATTGGGCTCCGAGGTTCAGGGGTCCAATAGTTGCAGTGAAGGGAGGAGAAGAGAAAATAAAAAAACAAGCCAAGGGTGAAAGAAGACAAGATATTGACTAGAGGTCCCCATTACTCTAACATAGCCCTTGGGACGGGGAGTCCAATGCCCTGTCTCCCAGAAACCTCGCTGAGGTAGTCAAAGCAAGCAAAGAAGGAAGTAGTGGAGATGGCGGGAGGCCGAAAGAATGAAAAGGTGTAACAAGAGGGAAGACAATTTGAAGGAAGAAGGTGAAGGTAGATAGAATAGGGTGAAATCCTTGGGGCTTACTTAAGCCCTTAGATTAGAAGTAGGTAACCACCACGAGATTAAGTGTGAGACGTAAGTATAGGATGTAAGACGTAGGATGTACGATGTAAGAAGTAGCTCAACCTTCGAGGATGGTATGACATGTCCTTAAAGTTAGCTTAATAGGTGGGAGCAAGGGTAGTTGGGCCATCTTAGACTGTGGGAGGAAAGAAAAGGGGAGAGGAGAAAAGAAATAGGAGAAAATCAACAATTAAACTCTTGTACCAATTTATCTTATGATTAGAACGGTGCTTCGTTGTCTCACGGCATGGGAGTTCATGGTGGAGGAGGGAGAGCTTCCGGTGGGCGCAATCAACGACTCAAGTTCTGAGATATGAGTTAAACCTTTCCAAACTTCCCTAGGTCCCTAAATAGAAGCTAGCAACTTGGCCGAGGCCTACCCCAAGGTCAAACCCTTAGGATTGTAGGTCAGGTCATTTCCAGGGACACAAACCTAAAGAAAGAGGCTGTAGCTGTCTAGAACCCTAAGGCATGCCCAAATTGGGCCCAAATTGATAAAGTAATTGCTGGATGAAGTTTAGGCTCAAGTTGGATGAAGAATAGATAAACTCCAAATTTAACACAGAAACAATTAGATTAGGAGGAGGCTACCAATTAGGGTCTAGGGTTCAAAAGAGAAGTTAATTCTGAATTATAGGTTAGGAGAAATCAGCGGATGAAGTTTAGGTCAGGCTTGGATGAAAATTTTGAAGGAATCCCCGATCAAGGCCCAAATCCAGATCTAAGTAGGATCAATTCTTTTGACCCATCCCTAAAAATTTTGGATCTTTATAAATTGGGGAGCTAGGTGAAATCGATGGATGAAGTTTGAGGAACCGAGTAGCGGTCAAACTTCATCCACCCATAACTTTGGCTAGGAAGGTCGGATAGGGTCGAGTTCTATGTTTTTAGAAATGGCACAAGATGAACTAGAGGGTTTTTAGGTTAGTTCTACCATGTCGTAGGTTCCATCTAGATCATACAGCACGCCATCCGTTCGGTCGGCCAAATCATTAGAAGTAGTTTAAACAAATCTTGCGAATTTGGGATCACTTAGGCACTTATTAAACAAATCCATTGCTTCAAAGGCACAATGGACCACGCTTAGAAATCCAAATGTAGGAGTCACTTAGCCAAAACCCAGAACCTGGTTGTATTCGCAATTTGCTAAAGGTCGGTAATTTGGCGCTCACACCTGTCATATGGGGGGTTGCTCTAGGGTTAATGCAATGACAAGACAAAGAAGGTGGCCAAAAGGGTCTCTCAAAGGTAAGCACACACAACTTCTAGTAACATAATAAGTTAGCAAAGCCTCCAAGCTCAAGCTTAGAAGAGTTAGTACTATGCGCACTCAAAATGCAAGGGACCCACAAAGACCTCGCGAGCTCATAATAACAACAACGGCCAAAAGTGCCCAAAAAACATCGTTGCAAGGCTTGTGGCTAAAAATGTCACAATTTTCAATACAACTTGGATTAAATGGACCCAATTACACAAAAAGGGGGTGGTGAGAGAAGAGAAGGGGTGCCCTTTTATACTCTTTTCTAGGCACCCACATCTCCTCATTCATCTAAGTTAACCTTATCTTCTTCGATTTTCATCCAAAACTCAAGGTTTTTATCCTATGTTGGCCCACTAAGCTAACTTTGGGAGATTAACTCCGAATCGCAAACAAATTGCGCCATTGGCTTTAGAAGGACATTTTTAATCCTACAAAAAACCCTCCTCTTTTTATATCTTCAAAATTGCAACGAAACCGAACACCAATTAAATGCCAAACTTAGGAAAAATCTCAACTTTTGGGGGGTTGACTTTTCTAGCAAAAGTAACTAGCCTAAGCTCCTAAATAGGTACAGGGGTGTGAGAAAAGACTTATCTTGGGCCCCATTTCGCTTCTGCATGCTCCCGCTCCATTAGTCAAACCTTCCGTGGACTTTAAATTTCATTAATTGTCAGGGAATTTGGCAGGTTTGGGTACTTCTAACTATTGGAATGTCTTGAAACTTGTCGGGGCATCTTATTAACATAAAAGAAGCTCTACTAATTTTTAGTGGGAATTTATCGCCACCTCAGGAATTTCTAGGAATTTCCTATTGCAGATTTGGGAAATTGACCGTCCAGAAAGACATCTTTTGACTATCAGAAAATTTTGAAACTTTTCATGGAACCTCCCATGGGATCCCACAACACATGTGTAGGCTCATATTTTTACTCTACACATCGGCCTAGGGGGGACAAAATCCACCCCCTCGTTTAATTATTGGTCATCGGGGAATCTTTTACACCGGGGGGAATCTTGGTGAACCAACTGTCTTGGTATCTTAAACATCTACAATGCCAATAATTGGGGTTCCGTTATTTCGTCGATGAAATGGGGAAACTAGAACCTATCTTTGGGAACCGATTCCTATGCCTTACCAAGGTTCCCTCAACCAATTCTAGCCTAGAGATGCCCTTTCCATGTGGGGTTTTGAGCTTGATACGCCCATCACTCATAATTGACCAATTTGCCACGATTAGTTGTGTTCTAACCTATTTACAACTTGTGGTCGGGCCATTCTAGCTATAATATTCCAAAACTAGACCAAATACTATATTAGAATGTGACATTCTTATTTTGGTTTTACACTCTTTTTTGGTCTTTTTGTATATAAAAGTGTATTTAAAATGACACAATACGAAAAAAGAAAGAGTGAGCCTCTGGTGACGAATTAGGGGCTCAGAAATGCCAGACATGATTTTAACCGAATGTCACCTTTTTTCGGCCATAAATTCCTCTATGGTTCAGTCTTGGTATAATCAACTCTTACAAGCCAACACTAGGATTTCGCTATTTCGTCAATGAAATAGGAAAATTGGAACCTATCGCAAGGAACTGACCTAAATACCTCACTAGGGTTCCCTCAACCAATTTTAGCCTAGAAATTTCTCTCACATGAGGAATTTGAGTCAATTCTACAAGTAACAGATGATCTTCTAATGTACCACCATTAATCGGATTCTAACCTATATACAAGTGGTGGTTTGGGGTATTCTAGCTATAATGCTCTATTTTTAGACCAAATACTTTATTGATATGTAACATACCTATTTTGGTTCTACACTCTTTGGGGGGGGGGTTGTATATAAAACTACACTCAAAATTGCAAAACACAAAAAAATGAAAACAGTGAGTCCTTGGTGACAAATTGGAGGCTTACAATGCTCTCATGTCCCTAATGTTTACACTTGAACCTGTGAAGGAATTTGATGTTTTAAGGTCCAAAATTGCTTCAAAATACTTGTACAAAAATTAAAGTAAGGCTCAGATCTTCATCTATATTTATTCTTTAACAAATTCAATTGCAAAACTCTTTAGTTGACTTATTCAAGTAACATCCTTACAAAATTTAGGGTGAAATTCCCATCGATTACAAGTTCAATGTGCCTAAACTTTTAAAAAAGAAATCTTCTCACCCTTCTTGAAGATGAGGTTTTGTTTTCCAATATTTTCATAAAAAGAAAAATTGTTCGACAACTTGTGCATTTTAGTCAATATGTTGGTAAATAGAATGAGAATATATAGAAACTATTTAACTGTAAATCCCAATTGCAAAAATGCTCTAGTGTAAATCATTTATCTTTTGCTTTTGTTGTTATTTGGAAATTTTCAATATGAAGTTAAAAAAAGACAATATCAATTTTTTCTACTTTTAATTTCTTGCGAAATAGAATTCCTTATGATTTGGAATAGAATGATTCAATTTTTTTGTAGGCATTAATATAAATAATTAAAGTAAATTAAATAATATTTTCTTAGAACATATTTTTAGCTTCCCATTTTGGCATTAAATCTTTTGAAAATTGAGGACTTTTGATTATTTCGAAATATATATTGGAATAACACAAAACAAAGTGTCACATGTAGACTAGATTGATTAGCATCCATTGTAAAGATTTCCTGAACAAATTTCAAAATATGAATCCAAAAGAGTTTATCCAAGTTCTCAAAAAAGGCCCACCTTAGTCCTTTAGGGGGGAAATGAGAATTTAAATTAGAAGGTTTTAATAAAAAAAATTCAAAATTATAATAAGTGGGGAAAGATAAAGAAAAGCAACTCATTGTGCAATTGACATAGATTATCCAAGGAATTATCCTTTCAAGATCTATAATTTTTCTCATTATTTTCATTCACGGAAGTAATTTTTTTTATTTTTTTTTACATTTTACAAAATTTCTTCTTAGATATTTAATACCAAAGTGAGGCCAAAAGTGATTTCCTAAAGAGTCCATAAAAGGTTGCATTTTCTATGTGTGCCCTTACGAAATCATTTTTTGCTTGCAATAAGCTTGATGCAAGCAATGAACCTTTGGATTATTTTCTTAATGTATAGATGCAATAAATTTTCAACTAGTCCTAAATTGCAAGAAGAGGTGCATGCTCAATTTTAAAGTTTAGCTCAAACAATTTACTTGGAGGTGTCAAAGTGGAAATAGTCCCAAAAGGCGTTTGAGTGCTTTATGGCAATAGAAGTTTCAATTGACACAAAAACACATGCTTCAATATTATATGTATAAATATTCAAGACAATTCTAAGTTCTATGCCTCATCGTGTGAAAAAGACGAAACTTTTACAATGAAATCTAAGGGACTCTTTATACTAGTAATGAAGAGTTGGTCAGGATAATTCTTTTGGTCTTAGCTCTTGAGCAAGAGTTGTAACCAAGAACCAATATTGTCATCAATTGGTCACCTTTACTAGTGTAAAGTGAACTTAGACCAATCCCTAGGAGGTTGATTTTTTTAAATGAAATTCTAAAAACTAGATTTGATGATTAACTATTTTCTTACTCATCTTCTTTTCCTTTTTTTCTCTCCTCCCTCCTCTCCCTTTTCTTCTCACCCCCTAGCAATATTTCAACAACTAAAGATGCGAAGAAATAGAAGAAGGAATTTCTAATTAACAAAAATAAAAAAATAAATTTTCAAAATAATGGTGTATAGTAGAAAATACTATATAAATGACCATTGACATTATTTTAGCATATTTTTATAATAGAATTAGCAATAAATAATGAGATATAAAAAATTCAAATTAATTTATGATACTAAATATTTCCTTGAAATTTATTTTTTGTTAAAAAGCTACAATTATTGTAACAATAATCTATTTTTCATAGTTAAACAACAATTCAATAGTGAAAATAACATTCCATCAATAAAACAACATTCTAGTTGCGAAAAATACATTTTGAATAATAATGTAGTACTTGTTTTGTTCTAAAATGATCTTCATGTTGGACAAAATGTTCTAGATTAAGGCTGAAAATAATATTTGAAAACCCGTTTCGCTATGTATGTAGAGTTTGGTGCACTCCTAGTGTCCTAAAAACTTTGAGTTTTAGAGTCCTTTTCAAAGTGTAGTTTTGGAGTATTAAAAAGTGGAATTTGGGGGACATTTTCAAGGATCGCCGATGGGCACTTAATTGTTAAATGTGAAGTTGTCATTTTGTGGATAGTTAGTATGGGCCAAAGACCATGTGTCGACCTCTATTCTACCACCAAGAACTTCATCACCTTCAATTGGGCAACACTCAAAGATATGCAAAAAATAAGAAAAAAAAATGTTGATTAACCCCTTTAGTCATTTCATTTATCTTTCAATAGATGATTGCATAGATGGAGGGGAAACTACTACTTGAAGTTGTTTTGCTAATCCCAAATAGCAATCAAAAGCCAAATCTAACCAATTTGCAATGTCACAAAATGCAATAGGAAGATCATTTGGGAATACAAAATTAAGTTCAATAGGAAGATCATTTTCAGATGGAGGGAATAGTAAAAAACATTAAGAACTAACAAAATAGACCAATCCGTCTTGTTGGGATGACTTGATCTTTAGAAATCTAGTGAGATAACCTCTTGAGTTGTCTAGCCACAAAATCCAAATGACCATATATAACCTTACCCATTTTAGGACATGAAAGAAATCATGTCATTTTACCATCCATTTTGAGCCTCAATCATTCTTCATTTATAAGGGCTAATATAAATGATCATAGATCGACCCTTTCTTTTCTTCCAATCACAATGCTCCAAATGCTTTGGCCACATCTCTTGGTCACTTGTATAAATAGCCCCTAACATGCAATGATAATATTTCTTGTTTTTTTAAGATAGATAATATTCTTCATAAAAAAATATCAAATTGCTAAAATGATGAGCATTCAATACATCAGTGCTTAGTGGTATTTGATATTCACAATTAATGTATAATACTAGATGCATATGTCAAGACAAAGATGTGAGTTCAGATCTATTGTTTTTACCATTGCACACATCAAATATTCTCAAACCTTTGGATTTCAAACCCTTCAAGTTTGCATTTTAACCTCTAAAGTTTTTTACTATGTTTTCACCAAAAATGCTCCAAAATATTCATTTCTAGTACAAGTACCAAATTTTAGAACAAAACCCACATTTTTGGATACTTAAAACCATAGGATCTTGTAGTAAGCTTGTTTGAAAAGATGTGGAAAAGATTTCAGAAATTTACTCTGTACAAATTGCAATATATTAACATTTGAATTGACAAAAATTCTTTTGGGGGCCATACAAAAAACCAAATAGTTGCACTTCACAAGGTCGCATTTGTATGAAAAAATGTCCAAAATGGTGGTGCTTTTTTGGAATCATTCTACAAGGCAAGTTGGCTACATGCTTACAAAGATTCAAATAATTTGGAATTGTAAAACATATAGGAAAAAAATAGTAAATAGAAAGAAGTAGAGAATGATTCAAAATACCAAATTGTTAAGAATTTAGTGATGGAATTGAAAAATGCCAATCCCTATGGTTGTAATGTTGTAATAAACAATCTTCATCCTATGATTTTTTTTCAAAAATTATTAAAAATTGAGTTGAATAAAGGAATTAAAAGTTTATTCGAGAATATAGAATCCACAATTGTTTGCAAACTAAAACTCTTCATAAATTTCAACTTATTAATCAAAATAGAATGATTCAAAGCTTTCCATGTATATAAAAATCTAGAAAATCAATTTATATTTCTGAAAAAAGTTTTTTTTATTTGCCTACACTGCTTGCTTGAGGAAAAAAACTGCATATCATACAATAACTTTTTCAACATGGATTCAAAAGTTATGAAAATATTAGGCCTTAAAGCTACTCCTTGGATACATGTGAAAATTTCAAATAAAAAAATAAAAATTTCATTGATAGTTAGTTGACCAAAATCACTATGTTGCGAAAAATACAGTTGGGTCTTTAGGGATTGAACTCACCAGAATTGTTGATAAATGTGATTTGCAAAGGCAAAACATGATATACAAGGTCCCATCAAGCATACTAAGTGCATAGAAATGTTGATTTATAATTTACACCAAAGTTCCAATATTTGCACTAGAATACCTATGATTTTTTGCTTGAACTAATTCATAACCTTCACAACAAAAATAAAGACAATCCTCACTTCAAATTTAGACTAAAACTCTCTTCAGAAAAATCTAACAATAAAAAATATAATTTTTAATTTAGATCCATAAAAACTAATAAAAAATCTTAGCAAAATAAATAAATGTCCCCTCCCCAAAATAATACAATTCTAAAGATCTATATTAAAAAGTTTAAAAGTGATCTCAATTGTTATTAGTGGAATCTTTAAACTAATTGTTTATTATGTATAGAGTATAATGATGAAACTCTCTTTGGGTGTAAATTTATTAATTTCAAACACTTGGAAATTTTAAACCTTTATTGGTTTGGGAAGTCCAATTTTGGACACAATATGGTGTATTGTGTATTTAGCATAGAGGGTGCAAGAAATTGAGGTACACAATAGTGACAAATTTTATTTATTAATGTTGATTTCAATCTACTAATACATGAAGCCTCAAATTTGAATTTTTTTGTACTTCCTACATGATTCAAAAGCTATAACATTGTTTATGGGTACAATCACTACAATGACATAATTGAGTGCTTGTGATAAGGTTTACATGTTAAAATGGCATTCAAATGAGAGATGTTGATTGTTGAATCATAAGTCCAATGTTATATGCCTTATTATATTTTAGTATATAATTCCTATTCAAACATCATACTCCCTATGTTTCAATATGATCTTCCTGTAGGACATAATATTCTAGATTAACTCTTGGAGGACCAAGGCCCTTTTATCTCTGAAAAGACACTCAAAATTGCCATTTTTATAGAAAAGAGTAAATTTTTTTGAAAATCGTATTCTTTTTTCCATATATAATTTTAGGATATTACACCCATCTAGTATGAGAATCTATGGAGAAAATTTCAGAAATTTTGACCTCATAGATTGCAAGATATACATGTTTAAAGTGAAGAAAACAAGTTTTTCAGTACATTGTAGGACTAGATTATTTGACTTTGAACCTTCTTAACTTAAATTTTTTACACTACAAAGTTTTGAACTTTAAATCTTTATGGTGGAGAATTTTGTTGAGAGTCTAAAAAGAAAAAAAAAAGAAAAAAAAAGAAAAAAAAAGAAAAAAATAAGAAATTTTTTATTCTTTAAAAAATTGTTAAGTAGAAGTACAAGATAGAAGGAAAATCTAAATTATTAATACCTCTAAGATGGAATTAAAATGCATTGATCCCAATAGTGAGATTGTTTTGGCAAGATAATTAAACCATGGGGACTTTCTTTTTGTGAAAAATTGTAAAAAGTGCATTTAGAAATGAATCCTACAAGTTATTTTTTCAAGAAGATGCTCTAATTGCCCAAAAAACAAGATTGTCCTTAACTTTCTCACAACAAATCTAAATGGAATGAATCAAATCTTTCCATGTAGAAAAAAATATAATCTATGAGGAAAATAAATCAAAAATTCAAAAATTCAAATTTTTGAATTTTTTTGCTGCCCCCTCTCATTGGTTTTGAGCTTATTTGGGCATAACTTTTGTTCCTAGGCACCGAATGAAATAAAAATTATATTCTTAAGAAAATTATCCATTTTTCTATCTTCATAATTTTTTTGAAAAATCAAGAAAAAAATTGAAACCGTAGGTACCTGCCCAAAATCCCATATGTCCCTCAAAGGGACAATGGTCCTTTAGAGGTTGAGGCTGAAAATAACATTTTAGAAACCTATATCATGGGTAAATGGAGTTCGGTGCACTCCTATCATCCTAGATTTAGAGTCTTTATCAAAATACAATTTTGAAGCACAAAAAAGTGGAATTTGGGGGGCATTTTCAAGGAGCACTAATAGATACTTAATTATTGAGTGTGAGGTCATTTTGTGGGCAATTAGAATGGGCCTAAGATTGTGAGTCAGTCCTTGTTCTGCTACCTAGAACTTCATCTCCTTCAATTGGGCAACACTTAAAGAAATGCAAAAAAAAGAACAAACAATGTTGATTGACCTTTTTATTCATTTCATTTGTCCTTTGACTAATGATTGTATGGATGGAAGGGAACTACTACTTGGAGTTGTTTTGGTAGTTTGAGATAACAATCAGAAGCCAAATCTAACCAATTCACAACGACCCAACGTGCATCAGAAAGATTGTTTTAAAAAAGAAATCTAAGGCCAACGGGAAAATCATTTTGGGATGGAGAGAGTATCATGCATATAGTTCCCACAAATAGAAATTGGAATTCTTTTTCACTATGATGCCACCTTCCAACTTGTATAGTTGGCACAATGTAAACCGAGATATTCCTTTACCCTCGTTTTTCGAGGAAAGAGGAGTACCAATGGTATAAAAGGGTGTGTCAAATGAAGTTATCACTTTGGGCCAATGGTACTGATTTTCCCTCGATTAACTTCTTGACCCACCTAGATTCTCGCTCTACCAACATTGACTTGCTGCATACCGTATTGTTTTCCACCAATGGTGTTCCAAGATGAAGAATGTGGCGTATTTGCCTGGGACATACTCCCAGCTGCCACTTTATTTCCCCAGCGGTACTTGAGGGAAGGGACTGTATAAGGTATAGCATTTAGCTGGCCGATGAGCGGCAGGTGCCTGCCAGTGGTGGAGATGCCGTCACTGAACTCTTGCTGGCCCGGAATCTTATCAGTAGACTGATTACTGGAAAGATTTTAGAGGGGCGTGAGAAGCCGGGATTGGGCGATACAGGGTGTGGCGGGGAGCGAAAGTACAGTTCGTCAGTAATGAAGATGGGTGGCCGGGACTCCAGGAGGGTTAGCAGTAAGCTTAATTATGATAAGGAATGTCAAATGCACACTACTGATGAACTGGGTTAGTTGAAGGGAATGTTTGGAAGGGGCGGAATAATTATGGGAATATCATAGTAATAATAACTGAATAGGGCATGCCTGACTGGAAGATTGTGTTGCTGATTATTACTATTATTAGTCTGATTATGTGGACTGAAATTCGGAGATTTCGTTCAGAGAATGTGTGGGACTGTGGGAGAATTTGAAGTTTTGAACAGGCTCTGACATAGTAAAGTAACGAAGGATTGGTGATCATTGATTCCAGGAATGTTTGGAACGGTAGAATTGTTTTTTTACCGAAAATGGAATTTACAGCAGCTGTAACAGTGCCTCCCGTCTTTCCAGCGTCGGGGTAAAATTAGCAGCAAGTAGCGGGCTGCCGTCTGAAGGTGCAGTGTATAGGGTTGCCCTCGCAGCCCAAGACGACGGTGACGACGGTGACCGGCGATTGCCCGCAGTGGAAAAGGATGTGTGGGCGGGAATGGGGGAGTGGAACCGGAGGCAGCCCGTCGTGTAGTTCCCCTTACAGTAGTTTCTTTCTGGGGCTGGTTGCATTTCCTTCCGTGTACTATGAAAGCAGAAGCGGAATCGTCTTTCTTCCCCGTTCTCGCCTGCTCTTGCCTGCGCTTGCCCGCTTGCTTGCTTCCCTCCCTTTTGTGCTCTCTCGTCTGTCCTGCTCTGACACCACGCACCCTCGCCTTAGTACCACAGCACTACTGACCCGTGACGCCAGCCAGCCAGCAGCCGCAAGCCTCTTCCCTACAGCTTGCCTGCTTGCGTTGCGCATGCCTGCCTGCCTGCCGGGTGCCTTGTGCCTGCACTCCTGTACTCCTGTAGCCTTGTTTGCTTCAGTTGTCTGCTTTGTTTCTTGGCGGTCGACTGGCGCATCCACCATCCCACCGCTCGCTCCATGACTGGTACTCGTCGGTATCGGGGGGCGGGACGGGGAGAAGGAGATCTGAAGCTGATCTCCACCATGTGAGGGTGCGCTTGCTGGTCAATGTGGCTCTGAGGCTCGCCGCGGATACAATTACATGCATCGGATGCCGGCAGGCCGCCGCTTGGTGGTTTAATTCTTGCGACGTAATGTTTACCGGTAATGCACGGCGATGACTAAAAACTTGGAATCGAGAATAGCTTCGGAGCCGTCTCGGTAACAAGTCGTGCCGCCGCTCCTTCCTTGGATGATTTTCGGCCCGGTTAAGCAATAGCTGTGGCTCGTCTGTAAATTTCGAACAAATTGTAGTCTAACCACAAGCTGAGCGTGCCGAGGTTGGCGTGGAATTCCTGGCCTACCACGGCGTTGCACTCTAGAGCTTTGGACGGAGGTTTCACGCCGCTGCACTCTGAAGTTCCATGAGTTGCAGATTTGTTGTTAAGAGCGTTGTGAAGCTGCCTTCCTTCATCCTTGACTGAGTGTGGTTGCGTGACTGTCCCTCGTCAACGGAGGCGACCTGCTGAACGTTAAGAATATACTTGCGAGTGTAGCGCTGTTGAGAATCCCTTCAACGTAAGAATATGCTTGCGAGCGTAGCGTTGTTCAAAAACACTCCAGCCTGGTAACCGCTTTCTTTCTTCTTACGTTTTCCATTTTTTCCTTCGGCTCTCAGAGTATTTTGATATTGGAGAGAAAATCATTGGCTCCCATTGCCATCACTGTGAGTGAGTGACGATCGACTCGTAAAGTCGATCTTCCTGACTGACTTTTAAGCCCGCATAGACAAGAACTAGCTGTCTGTAATTCACATGCATCGAATTTTTTTAACTTGAATGGCATATTAGTGTCCCATGCATGCCTCTTAGGGCCAAGCAACTGTTCTTACTCACCCCTGAGCGTCGGCGATTGCTTTGTCGCTTACGATCTTCTCTATGGTGCAGTTCCAACTCCCTAGAGAGAGTTGATAGACTTCTCGTGGGATCCAACTGGTTAGTCCGTGGAGGCGGGCTTCTTGGAATTTTCTCACTCACACTGGAATCAGAAGAGAGAGAGCACAGCCCGACAGCCAATGCTAAGTCGGCATGGGCTGTGCCCTCTCTCTTCTTGTTCCAACGTGAGTGTCACGCGCCCGGTCACAACGCTTCAAGCTTATTCAGAAGACAACCGGAAGTCAACAATATCCGACATCAAGGCATAGGATTTTCCCCCTCAGTCCGGCACTGTCCGTTTGATTACATCAATCAAACCTTTCTACACTTAAGTCGGGATTCGAAGAGAGAGAGCACAGCCCCCTACTTTTCTCTCTCTTCTTCAAGTTCTTCCACGGGAACTGATGTCGGGCTGTGCTCCCTCTTTTCCAGTCCCTACTTGGATGTGTCGCCATCGCGGATGATGAAATATGGCAGTAGTAGAGGTCGGCAACTTTTGCGAGTTATCCAGTTTAGAACTCTTACGATCTTTGAGCGGCCTCTATTTTAGCGAAGTATCTTCACGACGAAAGACTTGTCGTTTCTACGCCGCCGAATACCCCGAGTTAGACTAAGGAGGCTTGTTCACATGTGACCACGTGCATTTGCTGTAATCTCTGGTGACTAAGCAGTACAGTTTTGCTGACAAGCGGGCGACATCACCTCGCTCAGTTCATCGGTTCTGTTCGAATCCATCTTGTTGCCAAGAGAACAACCGCCAGGTCATTGACATTGCGCATCTCGGAGGACAGTAGCTTATCACAGTTGCGCAATAACTCTATTTTTACGTGACAGTTACACTCGAACCCGAGCTTTATCCTGGTGAAGCTGGATGTAAGATGTCGGGGTGTAGACCATGTATTATTGTGGTTCAGCACAAAATAAGGACTAACTAGTTTTTTAGAGAAGGGAGACTTGGCAGTATTTCAATTGTTGTAGTTAACGTTACTTACATTCACTCGGAGATCTCACCTGGATGGATCCTTTTGCTGTGCTCTGACGTCGGTAGACGAGGTCTTGATCTAGTGGCATTTGATTATTAGTAGGATGCTTGACTATTTACTTACAGTCGCATGTGCCGATATTTACGCTACTGCAGAGTTGTGGACGAACTCAAAGTGCACGCGAAGTCAGTGCTGGCATATTTAATGAAAAGCGATGGCGACACAGACTTCAGAATGCAAAATCTTAGAGCGCATGTTCGCGTCAATTTTAGAATTATGCACCATTGCTGCCTAGTTTTGGAGTGAAACTTTTGAAAGAAGTTATGGATTGTTACATTTTATTTGTTACTCAAGCTCTGGGCTTAAGAAGACATTTGAGTCATTTGTGGACTTGATATTATGAAACTTCGACCGCTTTATTGTCTCTGCTCGTACGACCGGAGTATACCTACATTCTTTGGGCCCTTGTGACTGTGAAGTGGGTACTGGTCATGCATAGCAGCAGTAGTGTTCCTCGATATATAGAAATGTGACGCCAGACAGATGTTCCTGTTAGCTTCATACGTTTATGTAATTTAACATTACTGTATGACATAGCTTCATTCGGCAACGAAGTGTGTCACGACAAGTGGACGCTAAATGGGGAGTGATGGCGAAATCTACAGGTATGAATCGGGCCCCAGTTAGACATCTCCTCGCATATGATCTATAATGCGTTAATTGCTTGAGGATAGCCTGACATGAATGTTCTACTCCATTTTCATAGCTCTCAAGTTATTTCTAAGTTAAGGTTTGATGCTGATGTTGATTAGATCCCAAGAACTTGGCACAGAATTTGGCATCTGACATCTTAAATTGACTAGTTTGTAACTGTTGTGCAGATCGTGATCGAGTATCACGGGGAGAAACGATCTTTCATCTACATTAACACATTGGAAAGTTGAATTGATTTTAACTTTACAGTTACCTAGACGATTCGCGGAACTTGTGTGCAGTAGTCTCAGCGAGCCGTGGGTACTCACATTGACCTAACATTGTGTTTACATGTTTCGCTTATTTGCTGACGTTTTTGGTGAGTTGAGACTGATCTCAGTTTGAATTTACATTACACTTCGTCTTCCTCCCGTACGTGTTTGTTCGTTGAAGTTAGTATCTGATTAAGGAACGAAAAGTGAAAAAGTGACGTGACGTAGTTATTCCGTAACCTGTGTTCACTGTTTGGAGGAGCACTACTTCTAGAACTTAGACCTTGAGTGACTTCATCCTTGAGTGTCCAATGGAGAATGTACCACACTCAGTTGTGCATGCCTTCATTCTCTACGAGTATAACCCAGGATGAATCACAGACCTTACTGTTCTCAGGTGTAGGTTCCGTGATTTGACAACTGGCCAACGACGTTTAGTAGCAGTTGAGTGGTTGTATGTTCTTAATCTGATGCCATTTGAAAGGACTCCAGAGCAATCTATGAAGGTGCTACGGCTTTGTATGAATCAGACTATCATCTATCGTCTATGGTAGGTTCACTGCACGCTGACGTATCTAGCAGAGGATGCAGGAGAAAGCAGATTTGGTGTCGTGATGCTAAGTGGAGGAAAACGCGCACAGTAAGAAAGTGCTCTCAACCATCTAGGACTTCGCAAACGCAAGGGTAGGCTTTCTAAATCCGCTACTCGATTGTTCAGTTGGCTGATAAAAATAACGATATCTCTTCGATGCGCGCAGTGACGTCACAATGCAGATGCATTTAAGGAGCTCGACAATACCGTTAGCTACGAGTATTCAGGCACGATATCTGGAAGGAATCCTTCTGAAGAACTTTAGGTGAGTTCTGGGCATCCTTCTGGAGAACTTTTAGTAAGTCTGGACTTGTTTGCACCCGAATTCTCTATGATAAGCATATTGATGAGTCTGTGTAGTCATATTTTCAAAGCAGCACATTTATAGGATACATAGCATGCGAGGTCTTATTCAGGGTATCATTGGCAGGGACGACACGATGGCTCTGTCACGAAGATTATAGGGGTGATTCGGCTATTCAGTGTACATTCTCAGTACTGTCCAGCTGAATCTGAAAGTTTCTGCATTGATTGCACATTCTGAGTATTGATCGACTGAATCTAATTTCTGCATACTAAGTAGCGGATAACGCGACTTCTGCGACCTGGAAACTGTGCTTCAGTTGGTTGCCCTTGTTGTGCGGGGCTTGCTGAATCACTCCAAGAACTCTTTTATCAGGATGATCGCATACCATCGGGTCAGCGTTATAATTATTACGTGAGCCCTTGTACTTTACCTTGTTTATTTTGAATATCAACTGCTATTGCTTACCCTGAAGATAAGTTGTCTCTCGGTTCTCTGAACATCCGCTGCGTGAATTCAAATAGTGCATTCCGCTCAACATAGATCTGGATTAATAGGTCTACCAATAATGAGAGATCTCGTCGGTTCTAAATTTTATAATTGTAGCAGCTTTGTCTTGCCTTGATGATTCTCATCCAGCGCTTCTGGTAAATCTGGTCTCAAAGATTGCTCAGAGTTTCTTATATAGACTTCCGTGGACGTCGTTCTTGCTGAGGATGTGCGATTTTTAGAGTATGCTCCTCATTTATTGAGTTCTTCCATTCTGTTCCTCAAACTTTGTTTACTGTACATGTGCTGTACAGTCAGTGATTGGTTCTCGGATTGGTTCCAGTTATGCATAGTATTTCTTTTATTATATGCATATGATTATAGATACGTACGGATACTCCTGACTGACTGCTGTCAACGCTCAAGGTAACTTGAAACCAATAGCAACCCTGGATTCGAGCCTGTGTACTTGGGGACTTTGCGAGTTGGAAGTACTGTGAGCATCGGTTTTATGCGCGCTACTTTATTGGAGGTGTGATCAACTCGAGGGCCATTTGAGTTGCTGATACTTTTTGAGTCAGTGTTACAACGTCTTAATGCCAGGCTTTTAAATATGCTTTGCTTGGTTTAGACGGTTCGAGAGTCTCAGTGTTTTGCGTAGTTCGAGGAAATGGTAAATATAAGCTTTGGCATTCAGATTCTGCCTGAAACTTTTGTTCATGCAGTTGTAGTTTTTTTTCATGTTGCAGTTCATTTTAAAGTGAAGGCCTTGTCTTCTCAAGTCAAGGTTCCTGCTCGTAGGCATTTACCGTCTACCATACTGGAGGAAGTTGCAACTTTCTGAAAATCCCGGAGCAGAGATTTGATTCTGATATCATTTTAACAGTATGATTTTGAATTTTCAGTCGTATTAAATCTCGATATTGCAGCAGTGCTATCACTGAGTTTCAGTCGCAGTGTCTGACCTTCTCTGAGGTGTCACTTAGTCTTGTTTGGTGCGAGCGGGGGTGCAAGCAGTCGTTCTAAGATCATCCTTTATCGGGGTGCTACATGGCCATTTAAACAGAAGTTCACCACCTTCATTGACAAAGCGATCAATGTTATAGACATATAGTAGCAAATGATGTCAGTATGTGAGTCACTCATGCAATGCACTTCCAATCCCGTCGAGGGTTACGCTGGAGATACTCATATTGGGGTAATACGAACCCTTAGTTTCGATGACGACTTATCGAGTGTTTTGTCCAGGTGAGAAGGCTTAGAACATACGCTCAACGTTGTGACTGCTTAAGGTATGGACACCTACATTTAGACCAGAAGGAGTCACTTTTTCCTAGATATTGACTTGACAAGATGTACACACTTTGAAAATGAAAGTCTGGTTTGGTATTGGTTTATAGTACACCTAAAGACAATATTTTAAAAATTCATAACTTATTCATACTCTAACCAAATAATGCATGCTAAAGTACGTTGGAATCTGTTACCAGTAAGGCCTAATAAAAATAATGAAAATAATTTGTGTTTAATAATAGTAACTACGCTCAGCTATAATTAGGATCCATTGTAAGTCCGCACACCTTAGTTTCCTTTCTTCATCCAGACTCTCCGTCTGCAATGGTATTGCAGGTGATTTTCAAACAAAAACTGAAATATACTCCGCAGCTTTGGGATCAGGGATTTCTTGCATTCTCCCTGTTGAGTGGCTACGTGATCTTCTCTACAGTGAAAGCACTCTCACCTGGACCACACGCGTGCGCGCTGTACCACCCAATAGTCATCATTAACAGAATGGCCGTGGTAACGTAATACCAGAAACGCTCTGACGGTATTCAAGGCCGGGGTGGATTGACCCCCTCGCTCGTCCCCAAGTAAAAACCCTGAAATTTTTTATTTTTCACTCATGATAAAATTTGCAAATTTTGAATTCATATTTGCAATCAGAGGCCCTCAATTAGATAGGGGAGGTAGAGAAGACAAATTAATGATGCACAAAATAGGGGGTCTTTTTTTTTACATGCACCCCTGGAATGACTTGGGGGGACGAGCGAGGGGGTCAATCCACCCCGGCCGTATTCAAGGTGTGCAGCTTGAGTTTGAAAGTTTCTGAGGCTGCAACTTGCCGCGCAGTAGAGCCAATCGAGCGTGAGATATGGAATGACTTCTGAGTCTTCAAGTTCACTGCTAATGTTTGTTCATTTATTTACATTTTTTGGTTCCCAGTGATCGATTGAAGCCTCCGCTCGAGATTCGCACGCTGGAGCTGTATTCCCTAGATGAGAAGCTTTGCTTGGTGAGGCCTTCGTCTTTGAAAGTTTTACCAGTCTCGAATGCAACCAATTTTCAGCTAAGCGCTATTCAAAACCTACGCCAGCTCCATACTGGGGTGTCTGCAAGTGGATAATTCGGCCGATTCTCTCCTCCTGATCACGTAAGTTAGCCCTGGAAGGACACCGCCTAGGTGATAGTGACTCAGTCAAAAATGATTCAATTTTTGAACTGAGTCACTGCAGATGCTTTCCGTGTTTCAGAGAAAATCATCCATCGGGAATCTTTATTGTCCTCAATTGAATTGCGTTCTCCCAGGGGTAAACTTGTGAGTTGTGACATATTTTAGCTTAAGAGCCAATGAGCAGGGTTCTGTGCCACCTCTCAATCTAGGCCAACTCTACCGTAGGCTACTGTAGTGCTGTACTCATCACACTCAACTGGCGGTGATTTGGTATTTTAGACTCACTTCATGCTACGACCTGAAGTGGGCTAGCCGCTGTGGTACCACTGCTGATTAGGCTAGATATTCTGTAAAGCCAGACGTCATGGTGAGCTACTACAGTCCACAGCCGGCCTCCTACTCTACGGAGAAAAATGCTGAGAATGAAATATGGTCATTACTATTCAAGGAATTACAGATTTCCGGTACAGGCTACTGCTGCTAAATATGCGCACCTGTGGCTGTCAGTTATTTCACTTCAGGACCTGTGATTCTGTGAAATTTATTGAGAGAAGAATTTTGAAGTGAAGAATGTCCCCGACTGCATTGCAGCGGCTCTGGATACTGACACGCCTACTTGTGGGGACCGGGCCTTTTTTTTCGGTTTTTGAGAAAATGCCAGACTGGCTATAGTTAGTCTTCATCCTGTTGCCCACATGGCGAGGGACACAATTCCAACAATGAATCATACTGGGGAAAGTCCTAGTGTGACTGGCATAATCTGGCACACAGGGTTTTCAATTGGTGACAAATTCTGGCACTATCAAGAAAATTTTCTAAGCAAAAAAGGCAAAACTTTTTGGGATAGCTAGCATCATATGGCACTTACAATTTTTATCAAAAGTGAAAAAAAGGCGAATTCGCAAGGTACTGGTGGTGTATTTAGGCACCACCTCACATTATAAAAAAATAACAATTTACTTGCAAATATTTGCATACGATAGCACATGGTAGAAGGAAAAAAATCAATTCATTCATAAATATTGTTTATGGACACAAGGGACCAAGCTAGGGTCCATCCATGGAAGAAAAAGTCCTTCATCATGCATGGCTGCTGGACTTCAATAATTCCCATTGACCTTAAAACTCAATGGATAAGCCCATGTCTATAGTTGTAAGCCCCCAATTAGTCACCTAGGACTTTTTTAATTTTAATTTTATTTTTTAAAATTTTGTATTATATTATTTAAAATGTAGTTTTATATACAAAAATCCCCCCAAAGAGTGTAGAACCAAAATATGTGTGTCACATGCCAATATAGTATTTGGTCTATATTTAGAATATTATAACTAGAATACCCCAACCATGAGTTGTAAATAGGTTAAAACCCAGCTAATTGTGGTAAATTAATA
The DNA here is from genome assembly GCA_963920665.1 of Straminergon stramineum. Lineage (NCBI taxonomy): Eukaryota > Viridiplantae > Streptophyta > Bryopsida > Hypnales > Calliergonaceae > Straminergon > Straminergon stramineum. The sequence continues at coordinate 21,186,007 of OY987268.1, forward strand.
GATTATGAGTTATGGGCATATTAGGCTCAAAATCCCACGTAGAAAGGACATCTCTAGGTTAATGTTGGTTGAGAGAATCTTGGTCAAGCATATAGGTCAGTTCCCAGAGATAGTTTCTAGTTTTTCCATCTTATCGACAAAATAGTAGAACCCTTATTGTTGGTTTACAAGTATCTAAAATACCAAGATGGGACCTTGGAGGAATCTATGGTCAAAAGAGGGTGATGTAGGGTTATAACCACTCCTGGGAACCACCAACGAAGTCGGTTTGCCTAGATTCCCTTCAATGTGAAAGATTCCTTGGTCACTAACAATTAAACGAGGGGGTGGATTTTATCCCCCCAAGGCCAATGTGTAGAGTAAAAATATGAGCCTACATATGTGTTTTGGGATCCCATGAGAGGTTCCATGAAAAATTTCGGAATTTTTTGATAGTCAAAAGATGCCTTTCTGGATGGTTAACTACCAAAATCAACAATAGAAAATTCTTAGAAATTCCCCAAGTGGTGGTAAAATCTCACTAAAAATTAGTATAATTTTTTTTATGTCAAGAAGTTGCTCTGAAAAGTTTTGAGACATTTTGATAGTTAAAAGTACCTGAACTTGCAAGATTCCCCGACAACTAGTAGAAATTAAAGTCTACGGTAGAGTTGACCAATAGAGTAGGAGCATATGGAAGTGGAATGGGGCTCAAGCTAGGTTTCTCTTACTATATCCACTATATCCACTTAAGAGCCTAGGCTAGTTACTTTTGCCAAAAAAGTCAAACTCTAAAAGTTGAATTTTTTTTCCGATTTTGGTGATAAGTTGGCCCTAAGTTTCATTGAGATTTTGAAGATAGGAAAGGGGTACGGGTTTGCAAAGGGTAAAAATGGCCTTCCAAAGCCAATAGTGCAATCCGTTTGCGATTTGGAGTTACTCTCTAAAAGTTACCTTAGTGGGCCAATATAGGATGAAAATCTATGAAGATAAGGTTAATTTAGATGAACGAGAGGAGTTGGGTGCCCAGGAAAGAGTATAAAAGGGCACTCCTTTTCCTCTCTTATCACCCTCTTTTTGTATAATTGGGTCCGTTGGGTCCAATTTATGTTGGAATTGTGGCATTTTAGCCACAAACCTTGTAACAGTGTTTTTTGGGCATTTTTTTTTTTTTTTTTTTTTTTTTCAAGCTTGTGAGGTTTTTGTGGGTCCCTTGCACCTTGAGTTTGTGTGGTACTAATTCTCCCAAGCCTTTGAGGCTTAAATGTTTTATTTTTATTGTCTTACTAGAGGTTGTGGTTGTGTGTATTTTCGAGGGTTTCCTTGGTCCCCTTCTTTGTCTTGTCGTTGTATTAACTATAGAGTAACCCCCCATATGACTGGTGATGTCACTTTGGGGGATTTTTAGTTCAAAGTCCATCATTGTACTAACTCCGTGTTGCTATTCTAATCCTTAAGTGTCAAGGGTCCTTTTTTGTCCCCTAATACTAATGTGGTGTTCCCTAGAGTGAGCCAAGAGGGTGTGAGGGTTGGTGGGTCCGATTGTGACGATGAAACTTTGAACCCTCTTAGGGCCAAAAGTCTTAACTTTGTGTTAAAAAAGAGAAACACAGTGAAGCTTTCAACCCCCTTAGGATCAAAAGTCTTAGTGGTGCATTAAAACCACCCCATGGGAGAACCTTGAGCCCTCGTGGTCCTTTTCCCTACAAAGTTTAGTTCCCAAAACATGTTGAAAATAAACCAAAGTTTAGGCCTCCAAAAGTAGGAGTTAGAGGTCAAGACAATCATGAGGAGTGCATAGTGAAAGGTAAAGGGAAGCCCTTCATTCCCCCGAACCTAGCCACACAACCTACTAACCGTAGAGATGACTCCTCCTAATCCCCCTTAGAGGTCTAGTGCAAGGTCAGCCATAGATGAAAAAACTCCAATAAACTCGACCAACATCCAACAATCAAGACCGGCCCCTAGCAATTCAGACCAAATCCAACATCTCAAGCCATTTCCCAACACCCGACACCCCGACCCAAACCTAGGGCCGATAACCGCTAGGTTAGGGCTAGGCAGGGTCCAATATCTATCGGGTCAAGGGAGAGGGTTTTAGTGAGTGCCAGGTAGGAAGGGCAGTCCAGTAATTGTTGGTGAGGAAATAAAGGGGTACAATAAATGGAGAAAGGGAGCGGGGTTCAATAAGAGGGGGGAGGGGATTCAGTAATTGCAAAGGGGAAGGCAAGGTCCAGTAAATGCTGGGTTGGGGAGAAGGGTTCAGTACATGCGAAAGGGAGAAAAGGTCCAACAACTGTTGGGTTCAAGGAGTGGGGTTCAATAAAAAAAAGGGGAGTGATGTCTAGCAAATATCGAAGGGGAAGGCAAGGTCTAGTACCTGCGGTCAAGGGGGAAAGGGCTTGGTAAACTAGGGATTAGGGAGGGTTTGTAAGCACTAAACCAAGGGTTGGGGTAAGAAGGGCTTGGAAAAAAGGAGGGCTAGTAAAGTTAGGGATTAGGGAGAGAAAGAAGTAGCGAAAAAGAGCGTGACCTTTGCACTAGAGCACAAATTAGAGCGGAGAGTCCAAAGCCCTGTCTCCCATAAAACATTACCAAGGTAAAGAAGACAAGCAAAGTGAAGGCAACAAGAGGCCGGAAGAATGCGGGAGTGACAAGAGGAAGAGACCATTTGAAGGAACAAATGGAGAGCAAATAAGATAGGAGTAGAATCTCCAAGTTGGATTGGAGCCCTTAGATTAAAATTAGGTGATTATCGCAAGTTTAAGCGTAAGATGTAAAATGTAAGAAATAGCTCAACCTTGTAGGATGCCATGATGTGTCCTTGGCTAGCCTCATAGGTAGAACCAAGGGTAGCTGGGCCACCATAGTACATAGGAGGGAAAATGTGGAAGGAAAAAGAAGAGGGAAGGAAAGAAATGGGACAAAGCCAACAAATAAACCCTTGTATTAATCTATCTTATGATTAGAACGGGGGTTCGTTGTATCGCGGCATGTGAGCGCCAATTTACCCACCCTTGGTAAATTACAAATACAACCAAGTTCTGGGATTGGCTAAGTGAATCCTACCTTTGGGTGTCTAAGTGTAGTCCATTGTGCCTTCCAAGCAATAGATCTTTTTACTAAGTGCCTAAAGTGACCCCCAAATGTGCAAGATTCTCCTATCTTGTGTCTAGTGTTTTGACTGACTCAATGGATGGCCCGCTATATGTTTTGGATGGAACCTATGTTAGGGCAGAACTAACCTAAGAAAACTCTAGCTCATCCTTTTCCATTTCTGAAAACCTGAAACTCGACCCCATCCAACCTTCCTAGCCAAAGTTATGAGTGGATGAAGTTTGATCGCTACTCAGTTTCTCAAACTTCATCCATTGATTGAACCTAGTTCCTTAATTCAAAAAGATTCCAAATTTTTAATTATGGGTCAAAACACTTTCTCCTACCTAGATCTGGAGTTGGGCTCTAATTGGGGTCTCTCTCAAGATTCTCATCCAAGCTTTACCTAAACTTCATCCGCTCATTTCTCCCAAGCTATAATTCGGAATTAACTTTTCTCTTCGGCTTTGGGTCCTAATTGATAGCCTTCTCCTAATTTCCTTGATTCGTTGTCAATACCTAGGTTTAGCTCTTCTTCATCCAAATCCACCCTAACCTTCATCCGGTGATAACTTCCTTGTTTTTTACCCGATTAGGGCGTGCCTTAGGGTTTTGGAAAGCTACGGCTTTCTTCTTTAAGTTTCTATCCTAAGATCCTACCTAACCTATAGTCTTAAGTGTCTGACCTAGGGGTAGGCCTTGGCCAAAGTTACTAATTGCTAATCAAGGACCTTGGAAGAGTTGGGAGAGGTTTAATTCGTACCTTAGAACTGGAATCGCTGATCGTGCCCATTGGAAGCTCTCCCTCCTTGGCCATGAACTCCCGTGCCGCAATACAATGAACCATTGTTCTAATCATAAAAGAATTTAATACAAGGGTTTATTTGTTAGCTTCGTCTTATTTTTTTCCCTCTTTCTTCTTTTCTTCCCCCTCTATTCTTCCTACGTACTCTGGTGGCCCAACTACCCTTGGTTCTACTTATGAAGCTAATCTTAAGGACGCATCATGCCATCCTCCTAGGTTGAACTATCTCTTACGCCCTACACCTTATACTTAATCTCGTGTAAATCACCTAATTTTAATCTAAGGGCTTGGATAAGATTTGGGGATTACCCTCCTATCTTATCTACTTCCACTCCTTCCCTTCAAATTGTCTTCCTTCTTGTCACTCTCTCATTCTTCCGACCACTTGCTTGTTACTTTGGTGATGTTTGCAAGAGATAGGGAGTTGGATTCCTTGCTCCAAAGGTTGCTTAGTGCAGTGTACGTGTCTTGTTAGCCTCTTCCTTCCCTTCTCCCTCTCCTTCAATAGATGGATAGCCCGCCCCAACCTCTCTTCTCACTAGAACCTCCCTACCCAACCTTAGATATTGGGACAGTCTCCCTTGCTTTCCCTTTTGATTACCAGAGTCTCCCTACTCAACTCAATTGTTGGGTAGACCTTCCCTTGCTTTCCCTTTTGATTAGTGGACCGCCTCTCCCAACCTTAATGATTGGTAGCCCCTCCCTTACTTTCTTCTTTAGTTAACGGACCCCCTCTACCGACCTCAATGACTAAACAGACCCTCCTTTTACTCCCTTTTTGATTATCGGAGCCCCCTTCCTGACCTTAATGACTGGTAGTCCCTCCCTTTCTCCCTTTTTTGATTATTGGACCTCTCTCCCAACCACAATGACTAGACATACTTTCCCTTGCTTCCTTTTTTGATTACCGAACCTCTCTCCTGACCTTAATGACTAGCAGCCCCTTCCTTGCTTCCATTTTTGATTAATGGACCTCCTCTCCCAACCTTAATGACTAGGAAGACCCCCCTTGCTCCATTTTTGATTATCGGAGCCCCTCTCCTATCGACCTGAATGACTAGACAGTTCCTACCCAACACCCGATGCCTGGTCCTGGCCTTGATACTTCTTGGGTATTAGAATGTTGGGTGGTGGGCACTAGTCTAGGGTTGTTGGGTACTGGACTGACCTTCCTTTGTTGATTTTTTGCTAACTTCTAAGAGGAGTTTGGGAAAGCTATGTCTATAATTAGTGGGGGCATGGTAGGCTTGTGGGGGTGAAGGCTGCACTGTATTTCTTACTAATTACTCATGATACTCTACTTGACGTCTAATTCCTATTTTTTGGGGTCTAAACCTTGGTTTATTCCCAATATGTTTTGGGAACTAAAACTTTTAGGGACAGGGACCACGGGGGCTCACAACTCTTCTATGGGGTGGTTTTAAGACACTACTGAGATTTTTGACCCCCAAGGGATTCAAAGCTTTTCCATGGTTCTTTCTTTTAACACACCACTAAGACTTATAATCCCAAGGGGGGTCAAAGCTTCGCCATAAGGGCGGGACCCACTCCCCTCACACCCTTGTATTTTTCACTAGGGAACACCATGTCAATATTAGGGACTAAAGGAAGGGACCTTCGACACTCAAGGGACTAGTTATGCGGGGTTAGTATCATAAAAGACTTGAACTAAAAGCCCCTCAAAGTGGCATCATTGGTCATATGGGGGGTTGCTCTAAGGTTAGTACAACGGCAAGACAAGGAGGGTGACAAAAGAGCCCCTTAAAAGAAAACGCACACAACTTCTAGTAACATAGTAAGGTAGAAAAACCTTCAAGCTCAAGTTTGGAAGAGTTAGCACTATGCATACTCAAGATGCAAGGGACCTACAAAGACCTCACAAGATTGAGAAAACCACAATGGCCAAAAGTGCCCAAAAAACAGCATTGCAAGGCTTGTGGCTAAAAATGCCACAATTTTCAATACAACTTGGATCAAATGGATCCAATTACACAAAAAGGGGGTGGTGAGAGAGGAGAAGGGGTGCCCTTTTATACTCTTTCCCAAGCACCCAACTCCTCTCGTTCATCTAAGTTAACCTTATCTTCGCGAATTTTCATTTTCATCTTAAGGTTTTCATCCTATGTTGGCCCGCTAAGCTAACTTTTGGAGATTAACTCTGAATCGCGAATAGATTGTGCCATTGGATTCAAAAGACCATTTTTAATACTTTGAACCCCCTTCTGTTCTATCTTCAAAATCACAACGAAATCTAGCACCAACTTCACGCCAAACTTGGGAAAAATCTCAACTTTTGGGGGTTTGACTTTTCTAGCAAAAGTAACTAGCCTAGGATCCTAAGTAGATATGGGGGAGTGAGAAAAGACCTATCTTGGGCCCCATTCCACTTCTGTATGCTCCCGCTCCATTAGTCAACTCTATCGTGGACTTTAAATTTTATTAATTGTCGGGGAATTTGGCAAGTTTGGATACTTCTAACTATTGGAATGTCTTGAAACTTGTCGGGATAGCTTATTAATATAGAAGAAGATATACTAATTTTCAATGGAAATTTACCGCCACCTGAGAAATTTCTAGGAATTTCTCATCATAGGTTTGGGTAGTTGATTGTCTAGAAAGACATCTTTTGACTATCATAAAATTTCGAAACTTTTTGTGGAACCTCCCATGGGATCCCACGACACATGTGTAGGTTCATATTTTTACTCTACACATCGGCCTAGGGTGGACAAAATTCACCCCTTCGTTTAATTATCGATAGCTAGGGAATCTTCCACATTAGAGGGAATCTTGGCAAACTAACTTCGTTGTTGGTTCTCAGACATGGCTTTAATCTCAAACCACCCTCATTGGATGTGAGAATCCTCCATGGTCCCGTCTTGGTATCTTAAACATCTACAATGCTAATAATTGGGGTTCCGCTATTTCGTCTATAAAATGGGGAAACTAGAAGCTATCTTTGGGAACTAATTCCTATGCCTTACCAAGGTTCCCTCAACCAATTCTAGCCTAGAGATGCCCTTTCCATGTGGGTTTTTGAGCTTGATAAGCCCATCACTTATAATTGACCAATTTGCCACGATTAGTTGGGTTCTAACCTATTTACAACTTGTGGTCAGGCCATTCTAGCTATAATATTCCAAAACTAGACCAAATACTATATTAGAATGTGACATTCTTATTTTGGTTTTACACTCTTTTTTGGTCTTTTTGTATATAAAAGTGCATTTAAAATAACAAAATACGAAAAGAAAAGAAAAGAGTAAACCCTTGGTGAAGAATTAGGGGCTCACATGGCACGGGAGTTCATAGTAGAGGAAGGAGAGCTTTTGGTGGGCATGATCAATGATTTAAGTTTCAAGGTATGAGATAATCCATCCCTAACTCTTTCAAAGTTCCTAATTAGCAGTTAGTATCTTTGGCCGAGGCCCAACCCTGGGTTAGACTCTTAGGGCTTTAGGTTAGGTTGTTTATTAGGATATAATCTTAAAGAGGGGTCCGGAGCTTCTAGAAAACCGAAGGCATGCCCACATCAGGTCAAAACCAAAGAAGTTATTGTCGGATTAAGGTTAGGGCTTAATTTGGATGAAAAATATTTATACATAGAAAATAATAGAAAATTCAAGAGATTAGGAAGAGGATATTAATTAGGGTCTAAGGGCGAAAGAAAAATTTAATTCCAAATTATAGATTAGGAGAAATCAGTGGATGAAGTTTTAAGCGCCGACTAGCGATCAAACTTCATCCATCAAGAACTTTTAGTGAGAGTATCCGATTTGAAAGTGTTTTACCAATCTAGAGAGTTAAAAGTAAGGGACACAAAGGAAAAATATGAAATCACCACAAGAGAGTAAGTAGGCAAGGGCTAACCCAAACCCTGAATGCTAGAGGAAGTTGATCACAAAGCTAGGAGGTAGAAGTTGAGTGAGGAATTTAGACTCTAGGGTTGTAGGAGAGGCTGAGTAAAATCCATAGGATCCTCTTAATTAAAAAAAAAATTCACGAATGACCCAAAAGATAATGAAAGATGAAGTTAGGCGAGGTTTAGATGGGAAATATGTAAAAATTTCCGACTAGGGCCAAACTCCAGATTCAGGTAGGAACAAGTCTTTTAAACCATTCCTAGAAAATTCAAATCATTTCGAATTAGGGAACTAGATCTAATCAATGGATGAAGTTTGAGGAACCAAATAGTGGTTAAACTTCATCCGCTCATAACTTTGGCTAGGAAGGTTGGATAGGGCCAAGTTTTAGGTTTTTGAAAATGGAAAGGAATGACCCAAAGGGTTTTTAGGTTGAATCCTCCTCAACTTGGGTTCCATCCACAACCCATAGTGGCCATCCATTCAATCAAGACACTAGACGTAGATTAAGAGATTCTTGCACGTTGGGTCACCTTAGGCATTTAGTAAAAAGATCCATTTCTTGGAAGGCATAACGGACCATGCTTAGACACCCAAAATTAGGATTCATTTAGCCAAAACCTAGAACTTGGTTGTACTCCCGATTTACCATAGGTGGGTAAATTAGTGCTTACAATGGTCAACTCCTTTTGCCCATTGATTATAGGCATCTTCATAAGGAAAATTCTCTGAGGTAAAGACCTTTTGAAAACACATTCTCACAATGCATTCTAGGTGGGTGTCTAAGGCATTCCTTAATTTATTCTTTAAAAATACCAAAGAGTTGAAACACCTCTCATCCTCCACAGATCCCAAAACTTGGATAATAGCAATTTTAGCCAATTTATAGAACTCCAGGAATGCTTTCACTCTTAGAATGGTGCATGAATTCAAGTAATGCCACAAACCGGTGAGAGGATTGACGTCAAATGGAGGTTCCATGTCTTTTTTGGAATTGTTGAGCATGGCTAATTTAAATAAACTCTACTTAGTCTCCAATATATAACGGTCAAGAACAAGTGGGATCAACAACTTTACCTTATCAACTTCAATTAACTTGGGCTCACAGTAGTAGGACATCAAAATTGAAAGGTGTTTAGGAAAACATTACTCAACTTCATTCTGAAGCCAATACTGTGGATAAACAACACCTAAGGCATCTATAACTACATGAGAGGGAAACTGTGATTCTAACTCCCCCAATAGTTGCCGAGCTGCCCCAGTAAACAACCAAAAGTATATCATCAACAATATATGTACAAAAATTAATTAATGGTGTATGTAGTTACTCAACAATTCTACAAAGTAAACTCTAAACAACAATAGCCTTCAAATGAAGTATCCAAATTAGCCTTGACATATATGACCCATATGGCATCACTAATTGTGATATGAGAACCTTCAATTCAATTAGTAACTATTTTGTATAAGTGACTGAACTTGATTCATGCATTGAAATCCAATAAGCAATTAGTAACTCAAATTACATTAAAACATAAACATTAAAACATTTAGTAAGTTAGTGAAATAAAATGAAGAATAAAATTCAAATAAGTAGCTGAACTAGATTTAAACGATAAATATACTCAAATGGTGTAAGGAAGTTACTAAGATTACAGTAAAGCATGTGTAATCATTAAAACTTTCACAAAAAACAAATAGCTACTTAAATTACATTAAATCCTCAATATCAAAACATGTAGTAAGTTAGTAAAATACAACATAAAGATTAAATATTAACATTAAAATATGCATTAAGTTATTGGAATTACATTAACACTAAACGCTTGAATCACTAGAAGAAACCAACGTTGATTTCAAGAGAATTCAATTGACGCAAAATTCTGTTGAAACCAATGCTGGTTTCTTCTAGAGAATTTACTTGAAATTAGTGAATTGAAAACCAATAAGTAAGGACCAAATGAAACTATTAACTGTAAAATCCACCTTCACATAAACTTCACATACTCCTAAATTATTGACAGCATCCTAAAGAACCTCAAACTTCATAAAGCAAAAGAAGGCAAAAGTTAAATATTTGATCACCCCGTCTTCACAGTAGAAACAAGCAATGTAAATACTTCTCGGTCCATTGGTGATTCCCCATGAATAGTCTAGATTTTCTCTCCATTTGCGACAAATACCAACTAGGTTGTCTCATTGTTCAGGTCTGACATCCATTTCAAATGGATTTGACTATGGGAGCACTCAAGGATACTCTTAAATGCCCTAAACTCATCTCCGCCATATGCAATAAATTTATCAACAAGAAGTATGTAGAGCTATCTTTATGCAATTTTAAGCGCAGCTACTAAATGACAAATATAAACATCTCGTATTTGGGCAAAGATTACAAGTAGATCAACCGTTTCCAAAAGAGGCATGAGTGTTGTCATATCTAGAAGGGCATACGGATCCAAGAGGAGGCTCAAACATTTCTATACAACCAAGACAAATTTGAGGTTACATGTCTGGGTAACATAATACTAGATATTGATTCAATAGTACTAGCATTCTAAATTCGACAAAGATAGCTTCAAGCGGCAAAGACTCAACAGTAAGTAAAGTCACGTAACACAACAACAAAGAGAAGAAAAGAGGTCATAGGAAGAGGGGTCACACCTTGATAGCAATATTCTTGACTATATCAACCTTCAATCCTTCATCTTTGCAAGGAGAGTCTGATAGTTAGAAAGCAACCTCCTTAATGGCTCTAAGAGGGACATCCACCTTGTTGAAACTTGTAATAAAGGCCTTCAACCCTTGGTCTTTATGACCTCCACTAGCTTTTGATATTCAAAGAGGCGCTTGGGGCTCTTGGTGAAATAGAAATGTACTTTTTAAATAATTTGTTCCACGATTTTGAAGATGGGTAAAATAGAGAGTGACTTGGTTGCAAGATTGCATTTGTGGGCCATGTAGTGGACACCTATGCAAAAAAAGAGCGAATTTTGTTTGGATTTGTATAGTCACTCCACTTCTAACACCTTGGAAGGTGCTAATACTATCAACGCCAAAGCAAATGAGCTTCCTTGAGACCTGTTCAAAAGTAAGGTCACCTCCATCCTCCAAGGCCTTGAGGATGAGTAATGTCAAGTTGTCTGCACTAGCTCCATCGACCAACCGCTGTAAAGAAATGAGGTGTGGGATCCTTTGAAAATTCTCTACAATATAGGAGTGAATACAAATACAGCTGTCGTTGTCCACTGTAGTGACTTCGTCACAAGTAAGAGAAATGAAGTGGGCACATCTCATTTTTTTTCTTATGGCTTCTTTCACTTAGCAATGCATGTAGTTGGCCATATTCCACCTAGAATTGTCTGCCCAATGCATTTGGGGTAAATTTGGAATGTTTAGAAATGCATATAAAGCTTGCCTCTCTTCATATTCTTTTATGGGACGTTTGGATGACAAAATTTGGAAAATTTTTCATAGTTGCACAATCTTTTTGGAACATGCCATTGATGTAGAAGTATTCACTTGTTGTATAACTGATGTAGGCTGCCTCGTTGCAAAATGATGCAAGTTTATTTGATGCCAATTAGTACTTGAAATGTAATATTCGTCTGCCTTCACCTTATATTTGGGCATGTTGAAGGCAACTTCTCTCCTCCCTCCATCCTTTGTGAGTGTGTCCCACCTAGGTCCCCAAATTTTCGGTTTCTTTTTGAAGGTTGAGTAAACAATGCATTTGACAAGGTGCACTTGCCCATCACTACCTCTTATCGGTTCTGTCCATACCACCTTAGCTGCCCATTCATTTTGGAACCTTCTAGTTAGATCTTAGTTCAACTTTGGCTTATTGGAGGTAGAAATCTCTTGGAAATCATTGTTCGTCTCCACATCTTCTTCACCATCTGAGATCTAGACCATGTCATCTCGTAAGTGATAGTGTACTTAGTAAGCTGCCTTTGTAGCTGTTACCTCAAATCGTCCACTACTATTGCTACCTTTCTATGACAAACTAGCGGGCTCAGATTCAAGAAGCATTGTGTCTACAAACATAGTGTTCACATAGATGGTTCGGGATCTAGACTCTGAACTAGTTGACTTTTGATCACATGGGGTAGAGTTGGAAATGAGGTACAAGGACTACGGATTTGATGGATTCTCTGAGCTTTGATAAAATTTGGCAATGGAAGTTGACTCTCGGGCACTTCTATGAGTTGTGTTGTATTATAAACAAATAGCCTTCCCCTTAATCTCTCATTGACAACAAATAGTCTCTTGCTCCACCTTCCTTGCAGTAATATGGGCAGCCCTTACTGTAGTAGATGGGAGAAGGTCTAGATTCTTTGAAGCATTGGTGTCCCCCACCTCTCCTCTGAATGCCGATCTCCTCCACCCTCACAGACAGTTTTTCGCTACACTGGAGGTGCTCAATTTATGGACAAGGACGTTCTACACCTATTGTGGAAGACCATAAACAAGTTTGACAACCAAGAATGAAAAAACCCGGAATAGAAGACTAAAGATTCATAGATGACCACTATCATTGGTGAACTTGTCAAACCATGGGGGTTCCTAAAACATGAAGACAGTGACATTCACAACCACCTTTGGCGACCTCCTATCAAACCATAGCATCATAGACAAGATGAATAACCAAAACAACAATTCACAAAGCAAACACAAGGCAATGCAAAAGTCTCTCAATCTCGAGTTCATTGTAGACAATGGAAAACAAAGACAAATGCGATGAAGACAACGATTCGAATATACATTGATATGGTCCAATAGATCCACCAATGCTTGCGGCCTTCCATCTGCAAAACAAGAAGCAGTACCAACCAAATCTCCACTACAGTAACAAGAAGGCATAGTGAGAACAAATGCTCACAAACTGCAACAACTACAACACCGTAGGAATCCATTAGGAAATCAATTTGAGAAGGAGTGGAGACAAGTTATGAGAACATACTAAGAAGTGGAAAACTAAGGCAATTAAGGAAAAAGGAGTAGAAATCAAAGAAGCAACATAGTAGAAAGATTGGTACACGAGGTGGCAATTCTGCTTTTGAATGCATCGTATAGTCACTAGCGATGAACAGAGTCATGGACAAACCTTGGCATGTGATGAATAGAGAAGAACTGGGAGTTTGGAAGGCGAGGAAGGCAACCTAGGCATAGCAAATTGGCAGTTGATTTTGAATGTGCAGCGTGCTAGCGCCTAGAGGGTAGGTGACCACGATGACTAGGGTTGGGGTTATTAGGTAGTGCCCCCAAACCCTAGTTCGTTGTTTGGCTCCATTTCTTTTTTCTTTAAAAAATATTAAAGGCTTCTTTGCCAAGTGGATTTCGATGGTCCTTTTTGGCCCCATTTCACTAGAAATAAAAGGGCTAGAGGGGACCATCATAATTTTTTAAAATTTTTTCCCTAGGAAAAATAAAATGTCTAGACCTTTATTCACTCATACCAACAATATTAGCTGGGCTTGTGACTTTGTTTGCTTTGCGCTAGGCCACTTGTGGATGGCCACCTTGTATTGTTTCTTTGCAATGAAATTCTGTCTCATTTGTGTCAACCCCCCCCCCCCTATGAGCGGATATTTTTCCACCCTTGGAAAATATACGAGCACAACCAAATTCTTGTGTTTGGAGGTGAACTCTATTCTAATGAATGCCTAATGTTGGTCCATTGTGCCTTTCAAGCAATGGATATCTTCTAAGCCTCCTAAGTCCTATAGTTCACTGTGAACCCCCAAACGATCGTAATTGTTGAGCTATTACCTCGATCCTTTGACCGTTATGGCTTTCTAGCAAAGCTAAAAGTGTCTAGGTCTACTACTACTAGCTTGTCAATCAATTCATGACATTTCTAAAACCTAAGATGCTTGGGAATTGGACTTTCCCACAAGGAGCTATGGCCAAATGAAGTTTAGCCTTTGAAGAGGCTGCCTAAACTTCATCCATCTTTTCGGACCCTCTCTTCAACTCAGATGACTTTGATTTCTAGATTCTAACCCTATCCTATGAACTAGTATGCAAGTTCCAATTTTGGGCGTGGATGGATGAATTTCACCCTACTTCATCCATGTTGGACCCTAAACTTCATCTGCTCATAACTTCTTTGTTATGAGTCAGATCGGGGCATATTTTATACTCATGGAACCCCCTAGACGTCTAATCTATGATCCTATTGCTAAATCTAACCTGAATCCTAGTTCTAGGGGTGCTACCCACTCCTAGGTCTCGGCCCTATTCTATGGTTGTGGAAATGAGCAAGCTAAATGGAAGGAGGGGTGTTGATGTTGTCGCGAGCCGTAATCTTAGAAATCACCTTGTTAATATTTATGAGGGTATAACTAAATAGAATGTTGCAAAAATTCTAATAGACAAAAAGGATTAGAACCCTCTTAGCCTAAACAACTTAGTAAGACTAAGAGGATACTCCAACTAATTCGTAACGGGATCTAGGTCGGATCCGGATTCCGGAAACCTGGATAGCGACAGCCTACTGTCTAGACTTCCGGTCTAGAAATAGGAACCCGTTCCGGGTAAACGGTCCGCTTTACGAACGGTCGGTATTTTGATGGGTACTTAACCCCGCCACTGCCATTTGATCTTCCTCTTTTCCCACAACTGTTTTGTGCGCGCATAACTGAGTGAAAGAGTGGTGAGTTAGTGCTCGGGTGAAAGGTGATAGTGTGTTCAGATTTTAGAGTGGTTTGAGATGGTGGAGGGAGATATCCGGAAGACTTTGGTCACCGGCCGGATGGTTTGTCCAACCATTGCGGAAAGGCTGAGAGACAGATTCCAGTTAGAGGATGACCTTAGTGAGATAGGGTGTGTCAGTTTGTTCATGTGGCCGTGGACCATAAAGAATGACCAGATGATTCAGGAACTGATAGTAGGAGCTTCCAACTAGTATGAGTTGACGGTGAGAGGAAGGCCTCAGACCTAGTCTGATGAAGTCTGGGCTAAGGTTTACGGATTTCCCAAGAAGGGATCCGGTTTAGCTTCCTGGACAGACAAGTTTACAGTAGGAAAGTTCAAGAACGTTGCCCATTCTAAGGAAGGGTATGCGATTAGTAACTGCCTAGATGAAAGACATAGGCATGTCCTAGAGTTCTTGATCCCTATCCTATATTCGGAAAAGCCTACCTGGGTTATGGTTACAGTAGCAAACACCATTTTTGGTGCATTTGAGGGTAGACCAGTCAGTTGGGGCAAGGTGATTGGATCCGTAGTCGCCAAGCTTGCTGCCAATGTGGGAAAGGGAAAGACCAGCCCCATAGGGCCGTATCTTTTCCATCTCTACCACCACGCAAAGCTTCTCAGCGATGCGGAAATGGTGGAGTACAACACCGGAGCGACCATCCTCCAATACGGCCTGACAGAAGAAGTGACGGCGGAGCAGTTGCCGGTGGAAGAGGAGGAGGATCCGGAAGAGGATGAGCAACCCTTGGAGCGGAGGCACCGAAAGTCGACGGATCCGACATCAAGGGGAAAGCTTCCGGCTCAACAGAGGATCTCCGAAGAGGAGGAAGGAAGTATATCCGGGTTCTTCAAAACCGGATTCAACTAGGTACTCCAAGCGCAAGAGTACCACGAGAGCGTGACGGATCTGCTCAGGAGGATAGGTCGGGAGTTGAAGACGAAACCGGAAGACATCCTCAACACGTTGAAGAAACTTCCCAATCCGGAAGTCCTCGAGCGGAAGGACAGGCAAATCGTAGCTTTGGAGAAGGAGAAAGCGGATCTTCAGGCAAGACTCAGCTGGGCGCAAGGGGAGATGGCTACAGTGAAGCAAAGGGAGAAGGAAGCCCTCCAGTTGCTGAAGAACTTATCCGGCTTAGTAGACAAGCCGGCCGATATGGTGATGAAGGCGGCTCTAACCTAGAGCCGGTTGACTTAGGAAGGGCACCTCACCGAATCCAAGGTCATCCGGATACTCGTGGACTTCTCCTCATGGATGGAGCTCACACTCAAGGAGATGAGGCAACTGCTTAGACGGATCGATCCCGACCGGGTAATGGACTTCTCCAACTTTCCGGAGATCCATTTCGACACGGAGACACCCGTCAAGCTCACCGCCTCCATGCCGCTACCTTCAAAACCGGAAGCCCCGTGGGAGACTCTCCAGTACTCAACGGAACCCTTCTCCAAGCAGTTGGAGAAGACAATCCAGGGGAGCGTGAAGTCAGCACCTGAGCCAAGCACGTAGCTGGATAAAAGATGGGAGTTGGTGCCTCCAGAGATTACGGTGTCTCCACCCGTCCCAGTGTTCAACCTTTCGGAAAAGGAGCCACTGCCGACACCGCACACCCAAGCCTGTGGCCAACTGATAGAACGGATTGGGAGGTTGTTGAATCTGGCCCGGTCTCATCCGGAGGAGTTCGAGCATATGGTGGAGGAGCAGCAACCAAGGAAGGAGATCGAGCCTATCGTGTTGGATGAGACATCTCGAAGCGAGGAGAATGAGAGGGAGATAACTCAGATTGAGAAATCTGAGGAGGAAGAGTACCGGACCGAATTGGAGGACGAGGACGAGGAAGAAGCAGAATACTCTCCTCCGGAATTCCGGAAAATATAGACCCGAGTGGCGTTACGGATGACCCCCATCAAGGTGACCCTGAAGGCAAGTCCAAGGTCATCAATGCGAGCACCAACGAGTCAAGGCGGGAGCAGC